>CM077310.1:62272627-63522627 GCA_039655065.1 Glossophaga mutica | reverse complement strand
AGGGGAAGATTAGTCTCCGTCCTGAAGTTTGGGGGCAGGGCCAGCCTCTCAGGTCAGCTGTTTCATGCTGGACGGGTCTCCAGGGACAGTAGGGGGTCAGGCTGGCCCGCATGCTGGCAAAGTCTGCCACCAGGTGTGAGCAGTGTGCAGGGAGACTGGCGGGAGGTGTCACCATGGCCCAGAATGGTGGGTCTTAATAGCGATTTTCCAGGCCTCTGACTTTGTTCCCAAGCCTCTGGAACTCCCCCCCCACCCCACCCACCCACCCAGCTCTGACACACAAGCACCACCTCTTCCTGGAACCACATGTCCTCCCCTTCTCTCCCTCCGTGTCCTATCTGTCCTGAAAGCGGCGGTTCCCAGTCCTGGCTGCGCAGGGGCCTGCTCAGGAACCTCAAATGTTCTCCCGCCTCCAGAGGCTCTGACTGAAGTGTCCTGAGCACTGGGGGGTTCCAGTGGGAGGTAAGTTTGAGAATAGTTGTGCTGGTCCTCAGATAGTCCTTGTTCTCTGCATGTGCAGGGCCACGCCCATGGGGATCCTGGTAATTTTCTCGTAAGGTAGTTGCACTCTTCAATGCTATTATCATCATCTGCTTTATAGTATTAGGTTGGCTAGTACTGTAAGGAGCTAAATTATATTACATTTTAAAGATAACCTGGTCCCAGACTATTACTCCCTGCTGTAAAAGACACATTTTTCATTTTCACCAGTAACTTTATTGATTTGGATATTTTGAGGATGTTGGCTCTCTCCAAATGGTATAATGTTGATTGTTGCCAATTAATGTCTTGATTTGATCACTTTTAACTTCAACTGGCCTACCCAACCATGGAGCATCATCCAGCAAGAAATCTCCAGCACGAAACTTCGCAAACCACATTTGACATGTTTAATCAGTCACAGCACCTTCTCCATCCACTGCACAAGTCTTTTTTTATGTTTCAGCTGTATTTTTATCTTTCTTGAAATAATAAAGCATAATATGCTGAAAATGTTGCTTATTTTCTTCCATCTTCAGTATTTAAATGGCTACACAAAAAATTCACCAATTTTGATAAGATTTCTTTAAATGCACACTGATATGACAGCTGTCACAGTACAATTTACAAAATTGTTTCGAATGAAGTTAAAGACAACTAAGCACTACTAGAGCCATCCTACAGAAAAAAAACAAAGTTTTTGGCCAACCTATAGTATTTCCCCCTATTTCTCACTTTTAACTAAAGTTCTTAAAAGGCATGTGTGTATGACTTATCTTTGCGGCTCTTTTAGTATCTTGCACATAGAGGAAATGAAACAAATATCTGTTGACTGCATAAATAAAAGATTCAATTAAATGTCTATACTAAGGTAAATACATGTTTTTCCATTTGGAAGATGAAATTATGCTTTAAAATTGTACTGACCTGATTTATATCTTGTTTCTGCCATCAAACAACTATTTGACTTTGAAAAAATTATTTGAATTCTCTGTACCTCAGTTTCTTCATCTGTGGAATGGGTATAATATTGTATGGCTTCCATAAGGCAGCCTGTGAATGGTGGCAACCGCCATACGAGGCATATAAGTAGGTGCTCACGGGTAGGCTCAGGGTGGCCCCTCCTTCATCCCACGAGTCCTGCTCAATCAGCACCTCTGGGCAAGAGCCTCTGAGGAGACTCAGTTGTTTCTGTGGCCTGTGGGGATCTGTGTTCATGTAAGAGAAGTCAAGGTGGGGGGCTCTAGGATATTTTAAACATTTAATCTAAACAGGAGGAAGTTAGTGTTAGGGAGGACAGTGTGCATTCATCACAACTGTTTTAATGCTATCTTCTTAATATCAATAATAATTTGTTCAGTCCCTGTGATTATCCTCAGACTGGTATAAGACAGATTTCCTCATTTTCTCATAATTGCCTTTGTAAGAGCTAAATTACATTACATTTTAAAAATAACCTGATCCCAGACTGTTGCTCCCTTCCGAGTTCAGCTTGCTACAGGCCTCCCGTGTCAGGCTGAGGCAGCACGGTATACCCGTCAGCAGTTGGTATAATTGGCAGCAAGACGCCTCGCACACTTGGCAGGGGCATTGTTTAGGGTCCTGGGGCAGGGAAGGGTTCGAAGGAATAAATTCTAACCAGCGTCCCTCCCTATAGTTAGGCACGCAGGCTTTGCAGGAATTCTGGATCTGCTTGTGGTCACATCAACTAACCTCCTGGACCCTCGGTTTTCTATCTGTGAAAGGGGAATGATTCTGAGGTTGTTGAAGGATATCGTGAGGTGCTCAAGGCGGACCCACTTGACTCCTGAGATACACAGTCACTTGTCGGTACTCGTCAGCTTCAGAACTCATCAAACCCTGTACTCATGGCATTTGGACAAGAGAGAAAAAGTGCTTAATCACTTGTCACTTGCTTGGTACTTGTTGGTTTCAGCACTAGTCATGAGTTAGGGAACGCACAGACAAGTACCGAGGTACGACAGTACTTACGCCTGCCATGCCCCTTTAGAGCCCTTGTCAAGTTTCTTTGCTCAGGTAGCTCAGAAAGCATTTTTAAAATCTTTCCCATTTCAAGTTTGCATGTAAAATTTTCTGTGACAAATTTATTATTTGGAAAGGCTATCACTTCTGGCAGCATGCACACACATTTAAAAAATATACGAGCATTTTCAGCAAACCTGTGGAACTACAGGTCAAACCCATCCAGCTTCTGGAACACACTGTCGCACAGGTGGTGGGCCTGAGCTGGGCCAGCCTGCCCGGGTTGCCTCCCGAGCTCTGCCACTTACTAGCTGTGTGGCTCTGGGCTACTTATTTTACCTCGGTGAGACTCAGTTTCTTCATCTGCAAATGTTATGAATGATTTTCAGTTCAGACATGTGGGCATCCCCATAACCACCACTCACTTAGGAATTTACTTCTACACTGGCCCTGGTGGTGGGCACACAGACTAGACATCCAGAAGTGTACTCCGTCCTGGGTCTGCCTCTCTCGCTCAGTTGGACGGTTTGATTTCCCAGAAAACTGGAGGCTCCTGGGGGCTGGAGAGTGGGGAAGAGATAGGAGCGGCGCGGGTGGGGGGTTCGAGAGAGCAGGGGAAGAAGGGGAAGAATGGGGGTGGCGGGAGGGAGAAGAATCGCGCAGGAGAGGAGGCAAGAGAGGAGGGACCAGGAGGAGAAAGGGGACCGAAGGGTGGGATGGAGGGAGGGAAGGCCGAGCAGGTGGGAAGGAAGCAGCCGGAGGCGGGGCGGTAGTGAAGGAGAGAAGGGGCGGCGCTCAGGAGCGGCTGATCCTTCGGCCACCGCGCAGCCCGCCTGTCGCCGTCGCCCTCACACAGGGAGAGCCCACCTCGCGCGCCGTTGCCAGGAGCAGCCCCGGGATGCAGCCGCCCGCGCTGCCGGTGCCGGGGCCCCTGGCCCTGCTGGACACGATAGGTGAGGGCGGCCGGAGCATCCTCCCAGGCTCCCCATGGGCCCCCGCTGGCCCCGGAGCGCAGGTCCAGTCCTTCCCGCCTCCCTGGAGCTTTATCTGGGGGACCCTTGCACCCCCGAAGGGCACAGGCCCTTCGTCATTCATATTCTCGCTCCCCCTTTCTTTCCTCTTGTGTCCGTCTGTCTCTGAGTTTGTGCGTCTCTCCCTGTCTCTTGCCCCCTACCTTTCATTAGGATTGGTATGAATGGGACAACCCAAACTGCCCTGCTTTTCATCTCTACCCTGTTTCAGTCTCTAAATATCCGCCAGAAGTTCTTTCAACAAGCCAGTCAGTTTTTTCTTGCTTGCAAGCGACCAAGGCGCTTACAGCTTGTGTGTGTGTGTGTGTGTGTGTGTGTGTGTGTGTGTGTGTCTCCTCTTCCACAGACTTCTCCTCCACAAATTCCCAGAATCTCTAATTCTTTGATTTCTGGAAGCAAGACCGATGCAGCCTCGAAGCCAGGCAACGGGGTGGGAAAACAGGAAACCTGTTGCACGTTCACAGGTTGGGGAGCTGGCCTCGGTTCTCTGCTGGGCCGTGGCCAAGAGGGGAATAATGCTGGGCGTGTCTTCCTGCGGGGCAGAGGGCAGAACCGATGTTGAAAAGATAAGAAAAAATAGGCCCAGGGGGAGGGACTCCAGACAGCTGGGGGAGGGATCAGGGGGTCTCCCGGATCTGCCCCTTGCTTCAGAAACGATTCCGTTGAAAACTTTGGGTTTTTAAGCCTATAATCCTGTTTGCAGTATCTTTGGAAAGCCTCTTTCTAAAAAGTTCGGGTTAGTAATATTGTTTGATTTTTAAATAATAGTCAAGGACTCTGGCTTGTTCCTCAAATAATTCTATGTCCTCCCGCTCTCTAAAGCAAAATGCTCTATGGCAAAATTTACTATTTTTTTCACTGTTTGAAGTTGGCAAAACTTATTTACATGCATTTTCTCCTTCAGGAAATGAATTGTTAATTAATGTTTAATAATAATAACTTTCTGTTATTAACTAGTTGTTACTCTATTATTATCCTAGAATGACTTGATGGTTTAAACCTAATATTTGACTTTGTTTTTTCTTCTGAGGGGGAATTATACATTTAAAAACACTAGAGGTTGGTGCTTTATGTAAAAACACTAAACATTAGTGTGGCTGGGTGGGATTGTGGGTATTTTCTACCTTCCCTTTGTGTTTACCACCTTGGGCATATGTTATATTAAAATTTTTTAAAAAAAGGAAATTGATGGCTGACGGGCACATCATTATGCCTCGGTCTACTTTTCCAGGGACTGTCACTTTACCTGGGTGTCCTCACACAGTTGAAAGAGCCCATTCTTCCTGGAAGGCCCAGGCCCTGCTACCTGGGAGGTCACGACTTGGAATACCTTCAGTCTTTGTGAGATCCCCCTTCCCTTCCTGGCTTTACTAAGTGGAGAAAGCTCTGAGTGACAGAGACAGAATCTGCTGCCACCCCCCAACCCCCTTGCACTTCTTTCAGACATGACTAGCTTCTCATAGAAGCTGTGGTTTGGCAACTCTGGCCAAGGCTGGGAGTAGGGACAGGCAGGGGCGGGAGAATGGAGGGGCTCATGGGGAGTGATAAGGTGATATTCTGAGATATTCTAGATAGAATGCACTGGGGGATAGACTGGAGTTTGGAAAAACAGTGAGCAAGACGCTTGAAGAGATGTAGCTGTTCACCTGTTCAGCTTCACATGCCAGAACAGTTCCCCTCAGCTCCCTGTTGGAGAAACACTGGTTAGGAATAACTGCTATACCATCATAACATTAACACCACAACTAATATATTTACTAACACCTAAATATATCCATTGCATTCATAAAATCGTGTAAAGAACGTGGGGAACATGGGTATGTTCTTTCACTGGATCAGTCTCAAGAGGTGGACAAAGCAGGTGGTTATTATTATCTCCACTTCACAGAGCAGGAAACTGACATTTATTCATTCATTCAACACAAGGATCTAAGCTACCACCCAGTCTGAGCTCGGCCCTGAGATCCAGTGAGGAAGAAGACAGACATGGCTGCTCTCACGGAGTGCTCCTTCTGCAGGGCTCAGAGAGGATGAATGGCTGCCTAGGATCACACAGCTGGTTGGGGCAGGTCCAGGACAGTTTGGGTACAGTCCATGTCAGCTGCCAGCACAGTTATACATCTAACAGTAGATATTTTAGTTAACAGGCACTATGTTAAGAGCACTTTAATTGTAACAATGCACGTGATGATATTCTTGCTAACGGGATAGGAGAATCTAGGGAAGAATTCAGGTAATTCTAGATGTCTTCCTCTGAGTCAAAATCCCTTTTCTCTCTAACCTGATCTAAAAATGCATGTCTTATGGTAATTATAAGGATATCTTACCCATTCTTACCTTTTAAATTAATTTCCTTTTTTTGCAATATCCTATATATGTAAAGAATAAGGTCAGGACTTTCTTTTTGTTATCTCTGTTGTACCTGGAGTCAAAATATGACAATATGTGTCATTAGAATTGACACATATTATTTGGGACCATTCCTTCCCAGGGCCCCGTATGAATTATGCTGGCTGTCTTTCCTGACCTTCTATTAACCTTGGAGATATTGATAGAAATACTGACAAAAAGGGATAGCTTACACCTTCTGCTTTTTATCATGAAGTTTCAGAGGAAAAAAATCAGACTTGGGGAAAAGTGGTGAAATGGTAAAGTTGTGTTGAAAATGGCTCATACGAAGATATTCATGAGCTCAAAGAGGTGTTCAAATTTTTACTGGGTGGTTAGCATGTAAGAATGTCACTAACAAATCTGACAAGGGCTGACCACACTGCTAGCTTAGTGGATCTGGTCAGATCAAGATTCACAAGCTTGAAGAAGCAGGATATAGTCGAGGGATATATCTTCTGCAGACAGATCCCAAAGGGAATTAAGAGATGAGGCCCACCGAAGGTCATAACTGTGGCTGGACGCAGATGCTGAGGCATCTAGTTAATTATTTTGGGCATAATAAACATGCAGTGCAGTTAATTAAGAAAAATAGCAAAACAAAATCCTTTGAGGAGAAGGGCATTTGTCTGATAATTTTCTCAAATACTTAGTCCCATAAACTTTAGTTTAGGAGTCCTATGGCTCTTAAATCATGTGTCAACAATCAAAACATTAAAATGGGAAACTAAGGGGGAAATAGTCGAGGAGGAATAGCTGATGAGGAAATCACACTAATTGAAAGCGATTGATATTTGGCTCTATTTGCAGATATTTGGAGGCTGGGAAAGGGAATAGAGAAAATGGGAGAGATCAGTCCTCTGACCCTGATTGAATGAGACACAGTCAGACTGCTCGGAGAAAAGCTGAAGTTGCTACCCAGTTACTGGTGGTATTATTGTCACCAATATGATTATTTTAGGAACTTCCCCAAGAACAGTTACAGTAACTTCCAAAATGTAGAAGATATGTTTTTAACTTTCATATCTTTTTTTTTTCACTCTACCTACCTTCCTAAAATTAATTAACCAGAGCAGAATTTCACCCTTGGGGAGGCTTCTTTCTTTTGTTTCTCTCTCTCTCACTCACCTGTTCTCAGACGGGCTTTGCCGTTTCAGTCCTCCGTTTCCCCACAGACACGCCCCATCTGCTGCCATCATTCCTGGAATTGCTGATCGATACCTGACTCCCAGGCACACTGCCTGGAACATATACTCTTGGCTTCAGGCTGTAAACAGATGCAAGGAAAAAGCCATGGCTGTCTGCGTGCACGCTTGTTTGCAAGTAAGATGCTGTGAATATGAAACGAGGGAGAAGCCGGCCACAGGGAGCTCCCAGAGCACGCGTGGGCCAGGGCGGCGCCCTGAAGAGTATAAGCAGTCTGCCTGCACTGAGGGCTGTATTTTCCTGTGAAACATGCTTACAAATGCTTCTCCCTCAACAACTCTTCTGTATTGGTAGTAAAAATTACTAGAAAACAACAATGAAAAGAGCAATTTAACACAATCAGATAAAGCCATGGTAACTTCTCTTGCTCATAGATAAAGAATTCTGGGGAGCTTCAGAGAACTCTTTCTGAAGCTTGTACAAGGACTATAGGCTTATCTTCCGTTTCGTAAGTTTAAATTTTACCTCAAAACTTTTACTTTTTCCTTAACAATGTTTTGATTTCTTTCCCTGAAATTTCCCTTATAGAAGTTTATCCTAATGAAAGTGATGAGAAGTGATAGAAAGATTTATATACAAACATGTTTATTATATTGTGTTTTTCAAAAAAGGATAGATTACCTTTTGGAGTAGTTTTAGGTTCACAGCAAAGTGGAGGGAAAGATACATGGAATTCCCATACACACCCCTGCCCCCCACATACACAGCCTCCCCCGCTACCAGCGTCCCCGCAAGAGTGGGGCGTGTGTTACAAACAATGAACCTACCGACACATCCTTGTCCCCCAGAGTCCAAAGTGTGCGTCAGGGGGCCACTCCAGGTGTTGCACATTCTCTGTGTTGGGACAAATATATGACAACATGTGTCTGCCATTACTGATCTCAAAGTCTCCTGCGCTCCATCCACTCATCTCCCCACATTGGGTTTTAATTTTAAAAATTTAGAAACAATTCAAATACACAATAGGGATAGGTTCATTGACACATCCACTTTGTGGAATACACAATTATAAATAAGAATGACCTTTGGACAAATATTTTAAAAGCTGGACAAATTCTTATGGTTGATCATGGAAAAAAACAGATTTCTCAAACTTTTGTCCCATTTTAAGAAAGACCAAAGCCTGCATGCCTACTCGCCAATTTTGGGTGAGAGGTTGCTGTGAATTTTATTTTCTCTTTTGTATTTTCCTGTACTCTATAACTGTTCTACAATACATATTGCTTTTATGAGCAGAATAGAAGCCATACATTTTTAATAGACAACTAAGACTTCCTTTTCCTTGTAAAAATATCACTATCACCTTGGTTCTGTTTTCCAACCCCAATTAAGCTTGGTTTTTAGTTCACAGATATAATGAGAGGTGCGGGGAAGAGAAATTCCTGAAGTCACTGAAAAAGTTAGATGTGAGAAAGAGGAAAGGAGGAGTGAAACTGAGAAAAGACAGGTGCCGAGACTCCGAGATTGCTGGAACTGGAGGGGCGGGTAGGATTGCCTCTACAGGGCTGGCCAGCAAGCCACTGCTCCTTCCTCCCATGCTCAGGGCAGACACAATCAATCAATCAAAGCGCCTCTCTGATACCCATCTACAAAACCGCAGCAGGTACAGGAAGTGACTTGCTTCTGCTCACATGGCCAGCAGGGCCGGCCCTCTTGATGAGAGTGCAACAGTGGTTTGAGCCTCAGGCCACGTGGGTTAGCGGTTTGCCAGTGCCCTCGGGGCAGAGCACCTTGGGAGGGATGGAGGAATTGGGGGTGGTGAGTGTGACTAGACTAAAGGTACAGGATGTCATTCTAGAATACGTGCTGAGTTTAGACACACTGGGAGATGCTGCAGAACTTGTGTCTGAGTGACAGGGCTAGGGGCGTGGTCATGGGCAGTCAGCATCATCTCCCTGCTCCTGTGCTGTCTGCTCATGCGTCCACTCAGGAGGCCAATCGTACGCCCACTTAGGTGTTCACTCTGGGTCCGTGCATTCCAATCCCTCTGAGCTCACTCAGCAAGAACTCTGCAGAAGCCGCTGTGCTGGCCCTGGGTGCGCACAGCCAGGGCACATTCGAGAAGTTTAAAGGAGAGATGTGATCTGTGATTGGCCCCTGGGGGCTACAATCACAGCAACTTTGTTGTTGAAGTGCGGTAGCCTTTTGAAGTGAGGGCTGTGCTCCTGTGATAAGGCCTAAAAGACTTGCTGTACCCCATGTTCTCACTGAGGGGTGCACTGCACCATTGTCAGGAGCTCCCCCTGAGGGAAGGCTCTGCCCTTTATGGTGTGGCTGGGCTGCCTGGCTGGTGCATCCTTATAGGCATGGGCCTCCACAGAAGGTTTTACACAGCCCATCCTTGTTCGCTGTAGTTTACTCTCCACACAGCAACCACAGTGCTGCAGGAACCAGAAAAAAAAAAAGAGGAAACCAGAATACCTCCCGGCCCGCTCTGCTCGAAACTCTGCAACAGCCTGGCTCTCTCAGGGTATAGCCAGGGGCAGATACAAGGATCTGTTCCTGTGGATGCAGGAGATGAACTTGCATTTTTAGGGAGCCAGAGAGAAGAGTGAATAACAGAAGGAACTCTGGAGCCATGTGGCTGGGATTTAAATCCCAAAAATCCACATCTGAGTCTGGAGAGGCTGGGCCAAGGCTTGCAGAGCAGAGCCTTGCAGGTAGTATTAGGGACAGGGCCACCTGTGCAGAGGGGTGCCCCTCCTGCTTTCACCCTGCCTTGCCAAGGTCCTGGGAGCTGCAGATAGCACCTGGGCCCAGAACTTCAGCTGATGGGGAGCTGATGGTTTATTATCTCAGTGAATGAAGTGATCTTGTCCCCTTCAGGGTGAAGGTAATAGGTGCTTTAGGATAAGATTCTTGGGAGAAGCACCTTCCCAAGGAGCTGGAGAGAGGGCACTGTGTTGAATCTGAGGGGGCGCTGCTAAGGGAGTGCAGGTCTCGTATGGGGCTCCCTTCAGCCCCCAGAATGAAGAGTCCCTCCTGAGGCATACACCCTTGCTAGGTTAGCGTGCTCAGTTGAGCCAAGTTTTCTAAGTTTGCACATCGATTTATAGTTTTGTGCAATTTATTTCTGAGTATGCAACAATCCTGTCCTTAGGTGATGTGACCTTGACTTGACATTAAGCTTTGCTGACAGACTCCAGAAGTGTACATCTTTGGAGGCAAATCTTCTGGAGTGTAAAAATGTCTGCATGCCTGCAATTCACGTGGTCATCTGAGCTAGCGGTTGCAATCAGATATGAAGCTCTTTCCCCCAATAAGCACCATGTGCATGCGTACACACACAGGCAGTGTAGACAACTTTGGCACAAGAAGAAAGATCATGTTTTTCCTTCCTCCCTATTTTGTTTTGGAGTCACAGGGACCAAGATGGCTAAGCCTCACCCTCTGAGGTGGGCACTGATGGGGGAGAGAGCAGCGGGTGTGTGTCCTGGCTCCAGGACAGACAGGCCTTCCAGAGCCTGCGGGTGCAGGGAGAAGAGCCACAGCGAGTGCACTCCTGTTTGCTAGGACCTCCCTCTGAGCCCTGCCCCCTACTAACAGCTTCCTTGTTTATCCTCCTCCCAGAAGGGTTTACGAGAAGAAAGAAGACCTCCCTTTGGTTTGTGGGGTCTCTGCTGGTGGTGTCTGTTTTCATCTTGACCATCGGCCTCGCTGCCACCACCAGGACGGAGAACGTGACCGTGGGGGGCTACTACCCAGGGATCATTGTGAGTGATGGGGTCCTGGGGTTGGAGGGGGCGCACGGGGCACCACAGATTTCTGCATGGTGGCAACACACTTTGTTCCAGCTCCATGGAGTTGGAGGACTAGGGCATGGGAACTTGTTTTGGTGGTTGTGGTTGGCAGAATAATGAGCCCGAAGGCATCTGTGTCCTACTCCCAGGGATCTGTGAATCTGGGTGGCCATACAGCAATGGGATGTCAAGGGTGTGGACAATGACCTTGCATCATCCGAGTGGCCCAGTCTTAGCCCTGAGTCCTTAAAAGTGGAGGAGGGCACAGGAGAGCCCTCCTCAGTCGTGTGGTGGGAAAATATATTGATGATGGACAAAGGGCCACCAGCTAAGGAATGAGATAGCTCTAGACATGGGGAAGACCTGGCCCCGAGTCTCCCCAGAACCTCTAAAGACCAGCCCTGCGACACCTGTGATACCAAGATGACCAAACCAGTCCTCAGAAAAATG
Organism: Glossophaga mutica; assembly: GCA_039655065.1. NCBI lineage: Eukaryota > Metazoa > Chordata > Mammalia > Chiroptera > Phyllostomidae > Glossophaga > Glossophaga mutica. The sequence goes on along the minus strand of CM077310.1, from coordinate 63,511,349 downwards.
TGGCTTTAAAAGGCGCCTGCCAAGGAGCCTTGATTGGGGATTGCATTAATAGCATGATCACATGGGAACAACAGGAAAATGACCGCTAATCAGATCTGGCATGAAGCAGTCACCTAAGTTCAGAACTATCAGGAAGATTTTCTGACTGCATTCACATCCATTGTTATTGGCAATATTTTTTTATCGGCAATAAAATTTGCTCCAAGTGTCTGAATTGTGCACAGAAAGTGTCTGTGAAATTGCCTTTAATCAGCTATGATGTCCTTAAAATGCACCAGAACCTTGAGGTGCTATATATCATAGAGTGCTAAACCAAGGTATTTTTTTTTAAAGTAAGCTCATTAAATACATTATTCTCACTAAAGGTATTATCAAGATTAGTAATAATATTGATAAAATTTTTGGCACTCTTAATATTTAAAAATTTTTATCAGTGTCTTTTAAATCATTTTTATATTTATTTTTATTTATAAAAATAAATTTATAAATAATTTATCTTTATTTACATTTATTTTTATTTTTGCGTATGCTTTATAAGTTGGCATTACCTATATATAAGTTATGAGTAAACACATCTAAACAGTGTCTGCACAGAAAGAGCTTTATTGGTGAAATCTCATGAAGCCGATTCAGGTGGGAGACCCTACTGTTCTGCCACGTGTCCTGGACGAGAAGGGAGCCTGGAATTCGGGGGGCTGATGGCTGTGATGATGCATCCTTTCAAATTACTTGCAAAGTTTCAAGATCAGTTTTGAGTAGTGGAGGGTTGTTTGTTTGTTTGCTTGTTAAGCTTCTCTTAGGAAGGATTTCCCACCTATAAGAACAGCCTGGATATTGTCAGAGCTTGCTCTGTAAAGGGCCTGATTCCTGGGTATGTCTGCAATGAATCCAGCTTCAGCCTGGACAGTTCTGTACACAAACTAATGGAGATGGCAGATGAAACTCACTGAAAGAAAATGTGGGTACAAGTCACTTCCGTGGGCATCCTCCGTCAACTCAGAGACTCAGAGCACAGCGGATCTCAGGAAGGAGCTGGAGCGGGATGGCAGAAATAGCTCAACATTTGGGAAAGAGGATTTTTTTAAATCCAAAAAAAATGGAACTTGGTGAAACTTAATAGATATATTTTAATACATTCATGTTGGAATGGAATTTTGAGATTTTTGAACTGTGGAGTTAGATCATGATATTTTGAAGGCCCACGTGAAGAAAACATTCCTCTCTCCTTACTCCTTGAGAATTCTCAAATTATTGGTGAAAATGACATCTGCTCATACATGTCCATCTCCATAGACATAATTACAGATAAAGACATCTGTAGGCATAAATAGGTCCAATTTTTAGCACATTAAGTTTGACAGTGAGGCCTCAGAGACTCCATGCCTGTGCTGGTCAGCGGATTAGCGGTCCCCAGCCTGGCCCCACAGGTCACTCGGAAGTCCGACTTGCAGGGCTCACCCGCTGCATGCGTGTGGCTCTAACGCAGGGTCCCAGGGCAGCACCCTCCACGTTGTTGCAAGAGGCTTGTCACCAGCTGCCATGAGCAGTGTCCTCTGTGGGCACTGCTGAAACTCCAAGTTTTTTAAGCTGAGAGGAAATGAAGAAATTCTTTCACCAAGTGGGAATGGAGGATGAAGCACACCTTTGTCTCTTGGACATTCTCAGGTGGAGGGATCCTGGTCCCCAATCCTCACTCGGATCCTTCACTTTGAGATGAGAGTAGCCACGTGCGTGTCTCTCCAACATCCTAACATCCCTTCCCCCAGGGGCCCAAGAGCTCGGCTTTCTCGAGGAACAAGAGGACTGATTCTTAGGAGCCCCTAGGCCCCCACTCCTCCATCTCCTCTCGTTCCCGAAGCTTGCTTGTCTGCCTGCTCACCTGAGTCGAAAGCTCATCTCCGAGTGCTGTCAGCACGTTCATGGAGCCTGGTAACTCTTCTTCTGAAATATTATGGCTCTAGCTTCCTAATATCTTGCCCGAGAAGTCCTTTCAGACTATGGGACTTGAGACTGGCCCAGAGGAAACATGAGGTAGGCCTCTCACCTGGTGACCAGATGGAGAGATGAGCTGTAACTGGTCTGGGCTACGATGAAGAGGTTGTCCTCCGTCAGGGCAAAGGGGCCACACAATGCTTTCTTTCGCTGAAGTTGAGAGGTAAACTGACCCAAGATTTAAAATGCTGGAACACAGAAGATAAGATGGATTCATGTCTTAGCACTTTCTGTTCTAATCACCGGCTTCCACTGAGCCTGAGAAGCCCACCCGAAGGTACATAGACCCGCTGCCACTTAGTGGCGTCAACTTTGAGAGGTGGGAGTGGCCGGCCTTGGCCCTTTGATAAAATGTTTTAAGGGCAGCGGTTTCCTTTAACACTGTTTACTGTTAAAAGTCAGCATCATGCCACCAGGCACGCTAACCAGGTGCTTTCTCCTTGTTTTTCCTTTGCTCTCAGCTGGGCTTCGGATCTTTCTTAGGAATTATTGGCATCAACCTAGTGGAGAATCGGAGGCAAATGGTAAGAAAGTACACTGTTACTTTCAAATGACAATAGTTCATTTTTTATTTTTTATGATTGAGTAATATGGAATTATTTTCATAACTTATTTTTTTGGGTTGTTTGATGCAAGTGTATAAAAATACAGTTGGTTTTCCTATTTAGTCTTGTATCTTGCAACCTTGTTGAATTCATTTATTAGGTCTCTCTCTTTCTCTCTCTCTCTTTAGTGGACTCCTTAGAATTTTCCATCTATAAGATTAGGTCACCTGCAAACACAGATAGTTTTGCTTCTTGCTTCTTTTTTCCAACCTGGATGCTGGAAGTCCATTTCTATGGCTTCAGTGAAAGAAATGTAGGCCTTAGAATGGAAGGATGAAAACACAGAGTTGACAACAGCTGCCAAAGCAGTGCGGGGCCCAGCTCCCCGGTTAGCCTCCCTGAACACCGGGCGAGCTGGGGCCACCCCCGTTCCTCGGAGCTGAGGCTTCTGACCAGTGTTGTTGGCAATGCCTATACAATGTCATTTCTGCCTTTTCAGGGAAAGCATTCTTCCCAGGCTACCTTTGTGTGGTAAACATATATTTCACTATCTAAAGTTTAAGGTAATGTTCATGAAGACCAAAACCTGTGTCCATCATTCATAGTGGTGTGATCTTGGGGAACTCACTTGACGGATTTGAACCTCAGTTTCTTCATTTTCAGGGTTACCGAGAGCATGCTAGTTAATGCATCTGAAGATTTCTAGCACACACTGGTGAAAACCGGTGTTCAGAGCATAGTAGCCCCTGTTGAATACTGCGTTTAAGCACATAGGTTAGTCAGAATGTTAAAGTTGTTTCAAAAGAAGACAATAGCAGGCTGAGAAAATGTCAGCTGAAGAGAAGAAGATGCTCGTATGTGTATTTCAGATGCTTCTAAATATAAAGAATGTTTTCTTTTTTCTTGATTTCTTTTAATTTTAGCTATTTACTAAAGAAAAATTGAAACATATTGCAGAGCAGATAGACTAGCGTAACGAACCCCTCGGTACCCGTCTTCCGTCTTCCCCAACTGCTGACTCGGGGCCAGTCTCGCTTCATCTCCCACCCGCCTCTTTCCTTCTCATATTATTTTGAAACTAATTCTAGACAGGGTATCACTTCATCTGTAATGATATCATTACGTGGTACCATTTCACTCTGTTCAATTTAATCCATAGAAGTGGCTTCACCATTATCTCTGCCCATTATTATGTTAGTCTCCAGTGACATCTAAAGAATACTCCAAATTGAGTCGGCTTTTGATGTTTTTCTGTTGATGAATGAGATTACTTTCTAGTCACCGAAACAGACCTATGAATCATTGATTTCACAATAGCCCTATCATGGTCCCAAAGGCCAGAGATGGAGAAGTTAAAGACCTAAAAACTTTGTGAGCTGCTGATTTCCCCCCAGTATGTGTATGTACACACACACACAGAAGAATCTCCCCCAAATATAGTTTAAATGCCACTGAACTAGTCGAACCAATAGGACAAATAAGTAACTTACAGATTAAAAACATTTCCTGCAAAGGGTTAGGGCCTCAGTTTTTGTCCGGTCTAGAGATACATTTTTTCCTATTCCTTTGAGTGTTGTGTGAGAGCAGTCTCCTGGTTGTCTTCCTTGCCACTTCTCTGCCCAATGTTGCCAGCTTTTGATCTGTAGGGGACGGGCTGAAGACGGGGAATCACGAGGGACACCTTCCCCTGAAGACGCTGCCACCTACACCTTCCAGAAGTTTGGTTCATTTTGGGAGAAGGGTGGGGGTTCAGGTGAGGGCATGAATGGAGGAGCCACTGGGATTGCCCTCTGTCCTTGCCATCTGGCCAGCTGGGGTACGTGACAGACACTAGGTCTGGTGATAAGAAAACAGGTCAAGCAAGCTCCAGTAGATAAGCACCTGAGTGTTGAGGCTTCAAGAATGTGGACCTGCTACTTAGGAGGCTGACTCAGGACTCTGATTACATATGGACTATACCTTTGGGTGGCCCCTGCTTCTTGTAGCCCCACCAGGGACCACCAGGAGAGGCGCAGGTGGGCCTCTGCCCTGCCACTGGCTGGTGTGTGAGTTGAATGGGCTCTGTGACCTCTGAGGACTGGCCTCCATTCCATCCACATGGCCTTGGCATCTGGACCCTGGTCCTTCTGTTCCTTTTTGTTAGAAGCATCCGGCTCCAGGGGTGGTGGGCCAGTCTTTCCAAGTGTGCAGGGCTGGCTGCGCAACTCAGAACGTGTTTTGCTGCACTAACCTGGAGTTGCCCACACGGCGGGCTGCGAGTGCGTGCCGGGATGTGGCTCTCTGGCCAGCTGCTTGCTAGAAGCCCGTCCTTTCACTGGATTCCCCTTTGCCCACCAGCCCCTCTGAAGAGATGTTGTCCTGTAGTCCACCCCCAAGGTCGTGTTGGGGGGTGGGCGTGCATGAGAGTATGGGAGCAAACATCTCATGACCCACTGGCTCGTTTGCTGCCCACACGGGCAAACTGATGCAGGGCCAAGGGCTCTGGGCCTGCGCTTCGGCAGCCACGTGCTTGCAGACGGGCCCCGGGCCCTGTCTGAAACTAACCCCAGAGCTCTATTTTCTCTGCTGCAGAAGCCCTGTCCACAAGAGGCCTGTTTGGAAAAATAATCAATTTTCTGGATGGATCCAGATATCTTCCTGTTTAGAAAGGGAATTCTGGGAATCTGCCGATGAAAAGCTGCAACTGGGTCTGTTTTTGCTGACGCTCCACCGAGAGTAACTCGCAACTAGAGCCTCGTGTGTGTTAGAAGGTGCAGGTGTGCGCGTGGGCATTTGTGGAGGGAAAATGAAATGATTGATTCCACCCCAAAGCTAGTTTAACCAGGCCTCCCCAAAATAATCATCAATAACTTTCAATAACCATCAAGGAAGGCTGTTCTATCAACATGGCAGGTGCTCTGACCCCTTTGCTTGGTAGGCGTGTCCATGCTGCCGGAGTTTGCTGAGGTTTCGAGACCCCCGAGGGGCGGCAGGCCCAGGCCCTATCCCCTGGGAATGGGAGGAGTGCAAGCTTCAGGAGATGGAGAGGTACCGGCTCCTTCTCGGGCCCTCAGTCTGAAGCAGGGCCTCATACCCCTGCGGTCTAGGCTACGCCTGCCCCCTCAGCACTGGGTGTCCGGTCCCACATTCGCAGCGGCCCTTGTCCTTACCCTTATCAGAGGTGCAAGGGCAGGTGTTCAGCTCCTTTGGGACCACGGGTCCCTTCACCAGCGACATACTTCATCGTTGCTGTTAGTTAATGAACACTAACAGTTCTGGAACCGTTTAGAGAACTCAGCTTGCTCCAGGGCTGTCGTTCTGGACGTCAGACTTCTGGGGCGCTGAATACAGAGAAGAGGGCTGGGCGCTCTCTGTGATTTAGCCTGAGACTCTTCAACCATGCACCATGCTTCCAGGCATGGCTTCTGCCGTGGTTCTCTTCTCCAGCATCTAGACACAACAGAAAAATCCATCTGTTTCCGGAAAATACAGAGGCGCCCGGGGGCGCCAGCTGCCCAGCCCAGGACTCTGAGGAGGGAAGCCATATACAGATCCGGTATTTGCATAAGAAATTTGCAGAGTCCTGGTCAGTTCCCAGCTTGGCTGAGGGCTTTGATATTAGCACAATGTGAGAGAAGGGTTTTAAAAAGGAAGTTGGTTCCCACATTGGAGCAAAAAGCGAAGCAGGATCATAAAGTCCTTAAGAAAGCTGGGCTTGGCCACTTGCTCCACCAGCTTTCAGGCCCTGGGGATACCTGGAAGCTGCTTTCTGCAGGCCACTCTGTGTCAGGAGGTGAAGCCCCATCCCAAGGCCAGGGTCACAGCCAGCTTTGAAGGTGATAGAACTGAATGCTCCCAGTACAAACCCACCGAGGAGCCAGAGGGAGGGAATAAGGGAATCCAGAACCTGGAGAAGGAGAGCTTTGTGCCTGTGGCTGCAGCCCATGGTCATCAGAGAGAGCTGTGGAAGTATCCCACCACGGATTGTCAGGGCACCAGAGGAACTGGGAGTGATGGATTGCCAAGTGTGAACAAGCTGGAGGAGTTGAAGGCAGGAGAACTGGGTGACCAGAACTTCAGCAGCCAAGTAGTGCAGCGGGGGGCGAGAGTTCTTTGACTGCAATGGGAACTTCCTGTACAGAATTCCAGCTGGAGCCTGGCTTGTGGAGATGCTGCATGAAACACTGCTGGGTGAGTATATTTGAGCTGTCTGGATTTCTGCATATGGATTACCCACCTTGGAATAAGAGGAAGTGATGAGCCTAGAAATGGAGGAAAGAGCTGCTTGGATTTCACTATGACAAGGGACAGTGAACTTCACAGGGCAGATGTACATGGCGGCAGCATGAATGACTGGCTGGGTACGGTCCAGCTTCCTGGAGTGCGTCTCCTGGTCTGACCCATGTGGATATTCCGTACTCACCCTTCTTGCTTAGGCTCCTCCTCTGTGTCAAAACCAGCCCATGTTAGGGGTTTCTGTTGTACTTGCAAAATATTTGGGAGGAATTGAAAAGTTTGCCTTCTGATTTTGTTTACTTCTTGGTTAATGAACACTAACAGTTCTGGAACTGTTTAGTCAATTGGTTGTTTTCATTACATGCAAAATAAAGTGAAATGTAGCATTAAAAAATAGCCCTCAATATTGCTTAATGACACTTGTCACCTCTCTAGCATTTCTCGTGCACAGATTGTTGTCATCCATCCATTTCTTTCTTCAACCAACATCTCCCAAGCACACTCTATGTGCAAGGTGTCATGTTGGGAACCGGTGGGGAGGTTCCGACCTCACGGAGCACAGACTTGTGCTCAGAGCACCAGAGGGCACCATGGAAGGGGGTGAGGAAGGGCAGAGAAGAGCAGGTGAGGCTGAAAAGGGCCAAGAAAGATCCAGTCCAAGGCTGGGAGAAGGTGGAGCTCCTGGTGGATAAAAGCTGAAATAGACCAGGAGAACCAATGACACCATGGCCCTGTCGGAAGGTCAACGTGGAGTTAACTCTGTGTCTGAATGCATCTCTCAAACCCTTTCATTGGGTGGGTGATGTGCCGTGGGTGCCTTCCTCAAAATACAGTGGAGGGGGTCCCTCCCCAATCCCATGAGGGTTTCACTGGATAACCCATGACCCTGCTGGTGTCTTTCCCTACATTTCATCTCCTCCTCTTTGACCTTGACTCTCATTATTACTTCAAATGTCAACTGGAACCCTTCTTGGCTCCATTTCCTGTCTCCCTTCACCTTTTTCTCTCTGTGATGATAAACAAGGTCCTGCTGCAGGCACCTGATTATCACAGAGATGCCATTTCTGTGTCCTATAAGAATACTTAGTAGATTTGATAAGAACCAATTCTCATGACAAATTATGGAACATATAGAAGTGTTTGCTCTTCTCTCAGGTAATGAAAATCCTCTATCTTAATAGAATAAGGCAGGTTCTATTTCTGACATGCGTGGTCTGCTCTGAGGATGGGGAGGGTGGGGGAGACAAGAAAAGAGCCACTTCCTGCTCCCTTTCCCCTTAAGTACAGCAGAGCCTTTGCTTTATTCCTATCAAAATTTCCACCTAGAGGTTCAGGCCATCATCGCTGCCTACTGGGAGGGCCTGGAGAGGTCAGGGTGCATTGCAGACTGTCCTCTTCTCTGGGTGCTGAAGTAAGGAAAAAGCACTTACTGAGTGCTACTCCTTGCTAAGTTCCTGCGAGCTGATCTCTTTCCCTCTCTGTCTCTGTGCCTTTCTCGTCTCCATCTATCTCTGCCTCTCTGGAATGCTCCATCCCCCACCCCACCTTCTGTTTTAGGGAACTCCAGTTCCTCCTTCAGATCTCAGCAAAATTCGTGCCCTCAGGAAAGCTCCCCTAACCTCCTGGGTTCCTACCTTTAGTACAAGTAACCTTCCTAGCACTCACCTGTTTGTAGTGACATGTTCCCTGAGGTGTGAATCCAGTTTTCTCACCACCCAGTGGGCACCCACACATTTTTTGTTTAATGAATGAATAAATCTTCAGAAGACATGAAATTTAGGTGGAAGTAATTGCAGTGCTTTTGGCTGCAAATAACATAAACCCCTGCCTTGACTGGCAGAGACTGCAAGGATTCGTATTCCTTCAAGATGTCCAGAGTGGGTAGTTTCATGGTCGGCTGACTCAGTGGCTCAGTGTGTCCTGAGGTCCCACTTCCTCTCTTTCTGTTCTGTCCTCCTTCTGGTTGTCACCCTCCAGAGGTAGCAGCATCCAGATAAGGAAGCAGATGGTGCCTTCTTCCTTTGATCCTTTCTTAGAAAGGAGACCATCTTCCCAGAGTCCATAACAGACTTTCCCTCTCATCTCATTGGCCAGGTCCACGCTGATTTCGAAACCCACCCCTGTCATGGGATTATCTCACCAATAATAGGCTCACTTAGGAGCTGGGTGGGGTCATCTCCACAGAGGTATAGGATAATGTGAAAGTGAGAGACCTGAACAAAATCAACCATAGTTAGCAGAAAAGAAAGGAGGGGTCGTTGTTGGATGGGAAGCCAGCAAGATTTCCTATAGAGATCTCTCTTCTTTGAATTGGAAAGCCCAATTTCAGGCAATGGATTATATCACCTGTGTGTCTGAAAAGCTGCATCTCATTTCAACAATAGTTATCAAGAGATTACAGGGTACCACAAGGGACACAGTCTCTGCCCTAAAGTTTTAAATTTTGATGCAGTCCATTTGGTCTATTTTCCTTTTATTACTCATGCTTTTGTTGTGAAATCAAGGGATTCATCACTAAACTGAGCTCATGAAGATTTACCCTTGTTTTCTTTGAATTGTTTTCTCTCATCAATCAACTTTTAGTTAATTTTTGTATATGGTGTAAGGTAAGGGTTCAGCTTCATTCTTTTGCATGTGGGTATCCAGCTGTTCCAGCACCATTTGCTCAGGAGACTGTTCTTTCACCCCATTCGGTGGTCTTGACTCTCTTGTTGAAAACCAATTGGACAGAGATGTTTGGATTTATTTTTGGACTCTCAGTCTCAATGACAAGTAGATATTGTCTATATGTCTAGCCTTCTGCCAACACCACACTGTTTTGATTATTATAGATTTCTAGTAATTTTTTGTAATCAAAAATTGTGAATCCTCTGACAATGTTTTTCTTTTCAAGAACTGTTTTGTCTGTTCAGGGCCCCTTGTATTCCATACAGCATTTCCATTTCTGCAGAAAGTCCATTGACATTCTGCCAGGGGGCGCACTGGAGCTCTAGATCACTTTGGGGAATATTCCCATCGTAACGACGTTAAGTCACCCAATCCGTGAACATGCAAGTTTTTCTATTTAATTAGGTCTTTTAAAATTTCTCTCAGCAATGTTTTGTTGCTTTCAGTACAAGTCTTTCATCTCCTCAGTTAAATTTGTTTCTAAGTATTTGAGTTTTTTAGATATTATAAATGGAATTTTTTCCTTAATTTCCTTTTCAAGTTGTTCATTGATGGTGTGTAGAAAACCCACTCATTTTTGCATATTGATCTTGTACCTTGCAACTTTGCTGAATTCATTTATTATCTGTAGTAGTTTTTGTGGATTATTTGTTATTTTTGGTGTTATATATATGCAGAGTTGTGTACGTAGAGATAGTTTTACTTCTTCTTCCTTTCCAATGTGAGTGCCTTATTTTTTCCTCACCTAATTGCTCTGGCAAGGACTTCCAAGACAATGTTGAAGAGCAGGCTTCCTTGTCCTTTCCCTGTATCGGGGGGAAAGCTCACAGTCTTTTACCATCAGGTATGATGATAGCTGGAGGTTTTGGTAAATACCCTTTATCATGTTAAGGAAATTCTCTTCTATTTCTAGTTCTCTGAGTGTTTATATCAGAGAGGATTTGGATTTTGTTAAATGCTTTTTCTTCACTAATTAAGATGACAGTTGAGGTTGTTTCTTCTTCATTCTAGTCATGTAGCCTATTACATTAATTGAGTTTCTTGTGTTGAACCACTCCTGCATTCCTGGACATGGGGTATGATCCTTCTAACGTGGTGTGGGATTCCGTTTGCTAGTATTTTATTGAGGATTCTCACTTTCATATTCATAAGGGATCTGGCCTGCTGTTGGCCCTCTCCTTCCGTAGCTTTGTCTGACTTAGGTGTCAGGGTAGTGCTGCCCTCACCTAATGTCAGGAAGTGTTCCCTCCTCTTTATTGTTTGAAAGAGTTGGAGTAGGATTGATATAATTCTTTAAATGTTTGGTAGAATTTACCAGTGAAGCCATCTGGTCCTAGGCTTTTCTTTGTCAGGGAGTTTTTGGTTATTGATTCAATCCCTTTACTTAAGAGGTTTGTTGAAGTTTTTTGTCATTTCTAAAGTGAATTTTGGTAATTTGTGTGCTTCCCAGTAATTTGTCCATCTCATGTAGATCATCGAATTTGTTGGTGTATGACAGTTCGTAGTATTTTTTTATAATTCTTTTAATTTCTGTAAAGTTGGTAGTAACATTCCCACTTTCATTTCTGATTTCAATCATTTGCTTTGTCTCTCATTTTCTTAGTCAGTCTGGCCAAAGACTTGTCAATATTGTTGATCTCAAAGAACCAACTTTCAGTTGCATTGATTCCCTTTGTTGTTTTTCTGTTCTCTATTTCTTTTATATCTGCTTTAACCTTTATTATTTCCTTTCTCTTGCTGGCTTTGGGTTTAGTTTGCTGTTATTTTTCTAGTTCCTAAGGTATTAGGTTGTTAATTTGAGATTCTTTTCAAATGAATGATGTGTTTGCCATATCCCATGAGTTTGGCTGTTTTTGTTTTCATTTTTATTCCTCTCAAATTCTTTTTAAATATCCCTTGTGACTTCTTCTTTGACACATTGGTGTATGTTTAATTTTCACATATTTGTGGATTCTCCATTTTTCCATCTGTTATTGATTTCTAGCTTTGTCCACTGTGGCTGCAAGGAGGAAAGGAAGCAACAAAGATGAAGATACAAAGGGTAGGTGTGTAGATGGAGGAGACGGAGTGCAGGGTGTAGATGGAGGAGACGGAGTTCGGGGTGTAGTTGGAGGAGACGGAGTGCGGGGTGTAGATGGAGGAGACGGAGTGCGGGGTGTAGATGGAGGAGACAGAGTGCAGGGTGTAGTTGGAGGAGACGGAGTGCGGGGTGTAGTTGGAGGAGACGGAGTGCGGGGTGTAGTTGGAGGAGACGGAGTGCAGGGGTGAAGGTGGTGTGAGATGAGCTCTGAGGCACTCCTGAGTTGCTTGGTTGGGATAGCACCACATCAGATGGAGTAAACAGGGGATAGGAGGAAAGCAGGAGAGAGAAATGGTAATGAGCTAATATTTGTAAAGTTGTAGAACAGTAGCCACATACCATTTGTTAAATAAATACAATTGTTATCCTGGAAACTGCGCAGAAAGTGTTTCCGTAGGAGCGTGATCAGCCCTGTGAAAGGCTGCTGATAGGTTATGTCAGGTGAGGCCTGAGGCTGGACCGCAGATTTCCACTGTGCAGGTAGTCGCTAACCTTGACAAGGTAGTGACAGAAAGTGAGTGCGCAGACGGCAGTATCAACAACCTTCTGGAGCAGTTTAGTGGAAGAAGAAAGGTGGAGGAAGAGGAGCTCCAGGGGAAGTGGACATCGAGAAAATGATTTTGTGGTTTAAGAAAGGAAGGATCCTGGCACGTCTGTGGGGAAGGAAAGTCCAGTAGAGGGTGAAGACAGGAGGCGGTGGGAGAGAGGGCGGCACGGGGGGTGCAGTGCTCGTGGAGGGTGAGAGGTGTGGAGCTGCTGGTCCGGGCAGGCGTGCGGCATGTTGTCCCTGCTAACGGGGCACAGAGTGTGGGGGCCTGCACAGGGCCGGGCGGTGTGGTCACATCTTGTACAAGCTCTCTTCTGATGGCCTTTGCCCTCCCAGGGAACCGAGTCACCTGCTATTGGGAGGAAGGATGTGCGGGGCTGGTGGGAGCAGCAGGTAGGGGTGGGTGTGGTCCTTAATTGAAGGAGGACAGGTTTCCATGCTCACCTATTCAGGTTTGGAGAAGTTGGAGAGCTGTATTTAATTCAGTTTGGGTTTTGGCAGGTGAATATAAGAACTGGAGAGAGGAGCAAAGGGTTGTGGGTATTCACAGGGATAATGACTGACCAGGGTCTGTAGGCTGGTTCATGCACACACGGCTGAAAGACAGTAACCAGGTGGCGAGACCAGGGTGAAGGGCCGGAGCCAGAAGAGGGCTGGTGCCTACGTGGTGGTGCTGAGTGGGCAGTAACACGACGCAGGCCGTGTGGCCAGCGCTGAGGGGCTGCATGCTGAGGAAGATGGTGAACGCGGGCCGGGGACTGAGAGTCAGGGCAGTGGAAGGGCCGTTCTGGACCTCAGTCACCAAGAATCATGGCTGCAGTCACACTGGTGAGGGTGACCATGAGACAGGAAAGGGAATGATCTGGAGGTTGGTGAATGACAGCCTCCAGGAGACTGAGTCAGGGACATGGACTGAAAAGTCTGGGGTGTGGGAGGAGAAGAGAGAAGGGTCTGAGTGGCGATACCGCCCAGGCAGAGCCAGGCCTGTCCTGAGGCCCGGGAACCTGGAGTGGAGCTGAAGGGCCCCAGTCGCAGCTGGGGGAGACGTTACAGAGGGGCTGAGGGCTTATGGGGTTTTCCCAGTGACCACACCTGAGGGCACAGCAGAAAGTTTCAGGAGGTTGGTTTGGAAAAGAGAAGAGGGGATCATGGGGATGAGGGACACACTGAGTCCTGACCACCCCAAGTGGCAAGCTTCCCAGCCACAAGCTCTCTTCTTACCCTTTCTTCTTTCCATCTTCTCTTATCACTACAGCCTTATCTGTCTATTTGGTGTTTGTTTTTTTTAATCTACCTTCCCTGTTGAAATGCAAATCTGTGAGCCCAGCAGAGATTTGAAGGTGAACTGCTACTGAATAACCTGGGTGCCCTTCTCCCAAGAGAGGAGACCCCCACACAGTACAATAACATATATTTTCAACCTCAATAGAGAGCCTTTTGGAACTGCTAGAGTAATAGCTTCTATTTGCAAAATCTATAGGTTCTGGCAGTCCTCAGATACTACCGAAAGCGATTTGGTTTGCATCTTTGGAGAACCGATCGGGTTTTTGCTGTGTGCATTCTTCTGGCTTTGTATTACCAAGCTCACCCTAGCTGAAAGGAGAGTTAGTAATACCTGGGAAGGAGAGGAGAGGCTGTGGCACGAATCCCAGCTCAGGTCTTTCCTAAGGGGCAGCCCTTCTGTCACTGATTCCGGCAAGTTTTCCATTTCCAGCCTGGAGAGTCGGAGAAGAGAATTTCCAACATCGTTCCCAACACCATCGCCTGGACCCTGGGGTTTACGCAGCCAAGAAGTTCTTGGGTCATGTCATGGTGGGATCACACCAGCACCAAATTTATTGTGCATGTGATCTTGTTAGCACTGAATTCGTCACAAGTATAACCAGGAGTTCACCCTGGGAGGGGCCCTGCTCACATAAAATCTTACTTCTGCCAGGGTAGTCAGAGGAAGGGCAGCCGGGCAGAACCAGCTTCAAGTCGGTGGGGACATTGACATGGTGGGGACAGTTTGTGGGAGACTGAATCAGACATGTTTATAAATCTAGACAGCGGAGGGAATTCCTGCAATGTTAAAGGATACTTTGGAGATTTGGTGTTTTCTATGAAATTCTGGCTGAAATCGGGTGCAGGTATAATGTGAGTGTCAGCTCTGATCAAGCACAGCTGGGCCAGAGCTGGCTGCCTGGGCAGGATGTGGGGTGCGGCGTTCTCTGAGGAGTCATCCAGTTGGTCCATCATGACATAAACTCACCACCGGGCAGTAGCTCCCGGCACGGCTCTGGTGGCCCACTTGAACTAACTGGGCGTCCATGGGTCTGTGCAGTGCCACTTCTGGAGTTTGGCAGGTGTGCTCTGTGCTAAAGGAACTGGGAAACTCCCGAGTGATTTCATTTGTCTTTGAGTCTCTCCTCCTTTGCACTCTTTGGCTGCTAATTCTGTCCAACAAGAATCAGGGGTGCCTTTGTGGAACAGAGTGCCATGTCCCTCCTATGTAGCTATGCTGGGTTGAGGGGCCTTACAATTAATCACAGAGGCATCCTTGGCAGGAATTATGGGGACATAATGCCCTTCTCTCCCAGCCAATGCTAAAATGAGCTGGCGTGGCCTTGGGATTCAGGGCCAGTATGAAAGAAAAGCATGAACCATGGGGCTTAGTATTTCATGTTTGACAGGTGTGAGCTGAGCTGAGGACAAAGAACATCCATCTGGGAATGGCAGGAAGGTCAAAGAGGAGGCTGGGAGGACACAGCGGCCACATTGGATACAGGCTCTCCCCCACCCCCTGCTTCGGAATCTTTTACATATGTTGTAATGTATTTTTTTTTTTTATAATAGCAATGCAAATGTAGGAAAGTGCGGTTAGGTATGATTTCTCAAGTGATTTTTACAAAAATCTTTGCATCTTAATCTTTTATTCATATGCAATAATTTCATAGGGGAAGAAGCTGTATGGGCTTTCCTTTCCTCATTGAGATAAAGGAAGCATTTTTGCCTTTGGCCATATTTCCCTAGCATGGGTGAACTTCGAATGTTACTGGTAGGAAGAACAGCTCCTTGCCTGCACAGCTTCTGGAGGAAATTTGGCTTATTTCTCTAGGGATAGCTCAAGGCCTTGCCTCATCCTCAGGGTATGGCAGGTGCTCCCTTTTTGTGCACATCTGGGGCTCTTGGTTTACACCTTTTTCAGTGCTTGTCACCCTGGGGCGTCAGTTCTTCATGGTGGGAACCCCACCCTGCTCTGCTTCTCTCCAACGTCCGGAACAGCTACAGAATCGTTATTGAGTCAGCTGACCCAGAGCAGTGGTGCGGGATCGCTGGTGTGGACACGGCGACCACGCTGTAGAAAATCCAACAGGAAATCCTTTTTTGTTTACAGCTCAAGGCTTGTACAGGCACAGATCCCTTCAGGGAGTCCCCAAGTTCTCTTTTAGTGAATTGACCATCAAATGTCATCTTCAATGAAGAAAGGCCAAGGACATCTGTTGGTTTTGTCACCTCTGCACCCAGCACCTAGACTGGCTCAGGTATCCAGAGGCATTTATTCAATTCCTGGATAAGTCAGAACCAGCACCTCCTTTTCCAGGTGCGGAAACTGAGGGTCAAAAGGCAACCAGTTCAGAGATCCCCCTGAAGGACTCAGGCAGCAGCTCTGCTTTGCAAGGTTGGGCAGCAGTTTTCATTCGGAAGCCACATGTGGGGGCTGGAGTGGGGGTGCGAGGGGAGGGGCTGCCTCCGAGGCAAGCCTGGGAGCCGGCCCGCTGCATCCGACCTTGGAACGGCAGCATGGACGGCACCTCGAGGCTCTCCGTCTCCCCCCTGGAGAATCCCCAGTGAATTTCACACCAAAACCGACCTCAGAGTTCTGGGGTGTCAAACCAGACAACATTTCTTACATACTCCCTATGTTTTGTTGAACAAATAAATAGCGAATATTAACAAGGACGGAAAGGGAGAGGGCCGTAGGGAGTACAGTGACCAGTGAGCCTGACTGCATCATTAATGAGTAACCCAACCACAGGGAAAGAACCAACCTAAATCCTGGGGAAAACAGGTTTTGACGGGAGCTGAGCACAAAAAGAATGCAAATACTATACCCTAATTAGTGGCTTGCTTTCCATACAGTCTGGGTTAGTATGTACATTGTGGGTCACGAGACCGGGGTTCTCACTGCTGGACAGAGGAGTTATGATGAGGAAGGTCATCGATACGGTTTCTGAAAGTGTTGGAATTGAGGGAAGGACATACAGGAATTCTTTACGCTATTTTGCTATTTGTTTTGGTAAACTTGAAATTATTTCACAAGAAACAATTTCAAGAAATAGCCAACAACTTTAAGATAAGATCGATCCTCAACCTCACTAATAACAGAAATGCAAATGGAAATAACAATGAGCCTCTTTTTTTCCCTGTCAGATTGGTAAAACAAAAGATTAATAACATGAAGCGTTGTCTGGGATGCGAGGGAATGGTGTCGGGCTGTCGGAGGGAGGGAGGCAGGTTGGCAAAGCCCCTTTACTGCACAGCGTAGCCTCTTGCTTGGATTCTGAAGTGCAGAGACCCTGAACGTGTCCTGTCCAAAAGTATGGGTTCTTGAATGTTCCAGGTATCTATCCTACTCATACGTAAGCCCAGACTTTATATGTAAACCAAATTCAGGGTCTCTGTAGCAGAGTGTGTAACAGCAAGAAATCATGAGCCGTTTCAATACCCATTGTAGACACTGGTTAAATAATCCCTGATTATTCGTGAGGATCGAGCAGAGGCGGGGGACTGAAAATTCTCTCCCAGCCACAAAGCAGCCTATTTACTGTGTGAAATAAGATCATCAAGAATGAGTCTTGCATGAGGTGAAATCAGGCCCAGGGTCTGTTTTGGGCTCAAAGTCATTGAAGACAGAAGGTAGGTGTGAAGAAGTGAGGATTCTGTAAAAGGCCCAATGTCAGTGTGGGGCTTGAGCTGGTGTGTATTTGGAAAAAAGCTTTTGTTTAACCTTGGACACCCACACCCTCCTTTTGCTTTCTGCTTCCAGCTGGTGGCAGCCATTGTGTTTATCAGCTTCGGCGTGGTGGCCGCCTTCTGCTGCGCCATTGTGGACGGCGTGTTTGCTGCTCGGCACATAGTGAGTTCCGTCTCTTTAATTTTGTGCTCAATTGCTCTCCTGGGTTTAAGAGATCAACATATGAAAATAGTTTCCCAGAGCACAGAGACCTTCCCTGTTTCTGTTTTCATCTGTGTTTGTCAATTGATGTCTTTCCTTCTCTCACTTCTCTTCACGTCTGGCGCACACACACACACACACACGTGCACATCATCATCTTCATCATTGCATCAGATAAAATCAAATTCTTCAGTTTCCCCAGTAACTTTCCTCAGGTCTTTCTTTAAATTTAACAAGATGAAATACACCCTGAAATTCACTGACTCATGATGTCCCAGCTTTTATCATTCAAATCTTTTTCTCTTAAAAGATTATGACAGAATTTTCTAGCTTGACACTGTAGCCTGTGAAACCCTTTAGGTCCCTCTGAGGGTGTAGATGCCTGAGATGGAAGATTCTATGAACATAGCGAGGGATTCTATGAACACAATCACGTGCCACCCAATGATGTTTCGGCCTATGGCCCATTTGTATATGTGATGATGGTCTCCTGAGGGAGCTGAAAAATTCCTATCACCTGGTGGCTCCGTAGCCATTACAGGGCCACAGTACAATGAATTACTCACAAGTTTGTGCTGATGCTGGTGTAATCAAGCCCCCTGTGCTGCCAGTTGTATGAGTGAGACAGAGAAAACCTCAGCAGAACCTTCCAGGGGGGCCCTGATGCTGTGGAGTCGGCCCGGTCCCTGAAGGGGTCATGGAGAGGCCCCAGGTCAGGGGCAAGAGGGCCACCTGGAAGAGGCGGAGGCCTGACATGCCCAGCCAAGGCCAGAACTCACACCATGATTGTCCTTCTAGGTTATGCATTATTTATTGAACACATATTTATATTTATAGCACTTTTTAGGAAAGTGCATATCCTTTGTCCCAGACTATTTCTTGTTTTTCATTTTTGGAAAGATAATTGAATTATGAGTCTCTAGACAATATTTGTTGTCATACTTCTGGCACTCTGCTTGGTTAGAACAAAAAGCTAAAAAAGAATAAAAATATTCTTTTTTAAAAAAGACTTTATTTATTTATATTTAGGCAGAGGGTAAGGGAGGGAGAAAGAGGGAGAGAAATACCAATGTGTGGTTGCCTCTCGTGCACCCCACACTGGGGACCTGGCCCACAACCCAGACATGTGCCCTGATTGGGAATCAAACCAGTGACTCTTTGGTTCGCAGACCGGAGCTCAACCCACTGAGCCACACCAACCAGGACCAGAAAGTATATCCTTTGATCCAAACCTGATTTCCCACCTTGTACCTAAGTTATTGATGAGGGCATGTTGCTTTGGCGTTGGACTGTCATACTGCATTTTCTCAAATGTCACTGAATCAGCAAATATTGATTGAGGGCCTCGCCCAAGCTGGGGATGCAAAGATGGATGTGTGTTGGCCTTTTCCTCAAAGAGCAAGCCCCCTGGCCCTCACATCATACCAGCTGGAGGTTGGTAATCCCAGGGTCTTCTAAGGAGGAAATCCCATGTCTGTCCTCAGGATGCTGCCTTGGAGACAGACGTGTTGGGAGCACAGTTAGCAGGTGGACCTGGAGATCCACAGACAGGGGCATACGAGTGATGCTGCGTGACCCTGAGTCAACTGGTTTCCCTGCTCAGGAGGTTTCCTCTTACAACAGGGACCCTGGGAGGCTGCACGAGGCTGCCCACGTGGAGCCCTGGTGGGGCCACGCAGGATCGGTTAGTAACAACAGTGCCAGTGACAACTCTGTCCATGAGTTTGCGGATGCCACACAGACCCACCCCTTTCTCTCAGTGGAAGTGGAGAACTATGGGCTGATGGAATTTCTTATGAGCATTTTCAAAATGAGATCATCATTAATGTGTTTACTTTCCCAACCAAATTGAAGGTTTGCGTCTGGCAGGTGGTTTCGGAAACCATGGTTTTGAAGGAAAAACCAGCCTTGCCTTCCTGAGAGAGACGCTTCTTCCTGACAGGGGGCTCACAGGGGCCCCAGCTGTCAGAGGTGGGGTCCCGGCCCTGCTGCCGAGTGTGTCAGCTTTTCCCAGGCCTTATCTCCCTGCCAGTTCATATCTGAGAGAAATTTCCTCCAACACCAACGGTTTCCCAGGTGGAGGGCTCTCCTCCTTCCAGCTGGCTTCTCTGGAAAGGGCTGGGGAGTTGACACATGAGAGCTGAGGCCGCGTAGCCTCTGTCACGGCTACTCAGGCCTGCTGTCCAAGCACAATAGCAGCCACAGACAACATGTGGACAAATGACGGTGGCTGTGTGCAATAAAACTTTATTTACAAAATCAAGTGGTTGGCCACCCCATTTGGGGGACATAAGAGGTTTTCACTGAGCTTTAACAACTTACAGTCTGATGACTAATGTGTTCTCTTAGAATTAATTTATGTGTGATGGTTAAGAAATAAAACTGTTCAATGGTCTTCCCGAGCATCTGAAGTCCACTTTCCTAAGCCACCATGACACTGACTCTGGGCTTTCTCCAGGCCCAGAGAAGTTTACAGTTCTCCCCACAAAACACAATTTTCAATTTCATCATAAATTTGAAAGCTAAGTTTGTGCAATTTGGCTGGGACTAAAATAGGTTACAGTTTTGTGAAACTCAAATGAATAAGGATTATTTCATCCTAATTGAATAGTAATGATTAGACAGAACCACTGGTGCTTCTGTGTTAGGAAAAGAATTCACTAAAATGTCCAAGTTTTAAACCAAGTTTTCATCACTGATTTACTGTGACACTCAGCTGGGAGTTGATTATGTTCTGGAGTGGTTCTGGACTAAATATTTGTGTTCCCTTCCCCCACAAAAGCTGTGTGTTGAAGCCCTAAGCCCTGTGTGCTAGTGTTAGAGTTCAGGCTTTTGGGAAGGGATTAGCATTAGGTGAGATTGTGAGTGTGGGCCCACACTGAGAGCTGTGCCCTTATAAAAAGAGACCACAGCTCTTTCTTCACCATGTGAGGACACAGCAAGAAGGCAGCCACTTACTTGCCAGGAGAATATGCTCACCAAGACCTACACGCACTGGCACCCTAACTTCTAGCCTTCAGAACTGTGAAGAATAAACATCTGTAGTTTAAACCATCCCATCTGTGGTATTTATCATGGCAGCCTGAGTGGACTGAGACAGAGCTGATGGTAAAATGTGCTCTCTCACACCTGGGCAGTCAGCTCGTGAGCTCGACTGGCCTTTCAGACCAGGAGGGTGTGAGGGTGACTTCTGAGTGACTTGTGAATCTGGACTCTTTCAGCAAGGCACCAGTGTTCAGTCTGGAAGGACATTTCCACATGATCATAGGCATGAAGAAGGGTGATTGTTCACAGCGTCAGTGCATCACAGCTGGAAGCTTGTCACCTGCACGTTGATGCAGTCTCATGGATTGTGCCGGTGCTGGCCTGACTCAGTGGGGGACAGACACTGAGCTGGACCTGCTGATGGAAGAGCCTTGTTGAGGTGACACCCAGGAGGAGAAGGGAAGAGTGGAATCAGGCAGTGGGGTGGCCAGCAGAGGGTCCCCAAGGGGCAGAACTGACCCTGATCCACAGACTCGCCTTGTACTCCAGCCCCACTCAGCCTCCTGTTCGTTTCACTTTCCACCATCTTCCATGTTCCACAGACACTTCCTGTGCTCTGGTGTCTGTCTCGCTGAAGGAAGTAGACCCAATGAGGACAGAGACTCAGCTCCATCCCCCCGCCTCCCCCGCCCCCTTTGCGGTGTTGTCCAGAATGGGCCTGGCATGCAGTAGCAAAACCAGTCTGTCATAGCTGCTGCTTGGAGGAACACATGTGTGACTGTCCTTATCTGTCGTCTTTGGTAGTTTTTCGTACTCTTTTCTTAGGTCAGAAGTAGGAATGCTTTGAGAAAAACAACTAACAGAACAAGTAATAAAACTAAATATAGTTGTTGGGATTCTAACTCATTTTATAACTTACAGTTTATGTAGTTTTATGGCATTTTATAGCTTCTGTGTAGCCCTAGCTGTTCTCTACCATAGAAATTATGAGTACTTCATAATTGTCAGTTTTTTGGTCTGTCTCCTTCACTAATCCCCTACGGGCAAGAGCTGTACCCTCATAGTTTGACTCTGTGTCTGCTCCATGAAGGTTGAGGAGGGACTCTTGGATGAATAGTTGCATAGGGCCCCAGATGTGCACTTGGGTGGTTGGTGGGTGGGTGGATGGATGCACGGGGAGGGGGGCGTATGCGTGGATTGGGATGATTGGATGGATTGATACAGGAATGGATAGATGGAGGATGAATAGATGGAGAGAGGGAAGAAGGGAGGGAAAGGGGGAGAGATAGATGAATAGATGGATGGATGGATGCATAGATAATTGAATGATTGATTAATTAGATAGAGGGTTGGGTGGATGGATGGATGATTGGCTGGATGAGTGAATTAGTCTAAAATGTGTCTTGCTCCCTTCCTAGTGCAAATATATATTTTGGTTTCAGGGAAAGAGACGGGAGCCAAGGGGTGTTGAAAGTTGTAGGAGTGTGCCTCAAAAAGTCATGTACCCACCCCCCTTCAGCCGCCCTGTGTTGGCCCGTGAGAGAAGGCGCATCAGTCCGGCCTGCAGCACCAGGGGGCTGCTCCCCGGGGCACTCTACTCATCTGCCTCCTGGATGCAGGAGCTGGGCTGCTCTGGAATGAGCTGTGGTATTTCCTGCTTCGGGCTCTCCATCTGGCAGGCTGTAGTTGGCTTTGGCATCTCTCCTTTAGAGAGGTCTGACATTGGCAGACAGGTTTGAAATCGCCTCTGACCACTCCTGATTTAGAGATGAAACTGTACCGTTTCGTGTGTGTTTGTGTCTAGGAAACAAGGCCCCTCGCCACAGGAAGATGCCAGTTTTACTCCAGTGGAGTGGGGTACTTGCACGATGTCTACCAGACGGAGGTAAGCGAGAGCTCCAGGTGATGTTTCTGGCTTCACTCTGCTCATCTGTGGCTCCCACACCAGTGTCTGGGTCCTTTGTCACAATCTGAGTGTTTGGGTTCTTGCAGTGCTTCCTGTGGTGTCTCCCCGCTGCGCAGTGGCGAGGCATTTGTGGCTAATGCTTTGTTTTGCACTAGCTTTGACATCTCAATGTGTTGTATTTATTTTAGAATCACAGCTGCTGATTTGTCTTCTTTGACACACGGCAGTCCTAAAATTCACTTGTCCAGTTTGTTGTGGTTTATCTGATGAGCATTTTTTTATTGACTTAATCACCACAATACAAAGCTAGTATACTACACTGACCTGGGCCAAGAAACTCCCTGACTGCCCCCAGGCCAAGGACGTCAGCAGGGTGACATCATTTCTGTTTCTAGCTGCGTGAAGTGCCAAGAGTAACTAGTGCACACAGCGCGCCATCCTCCCTCCGACCATCGCAGGGGGGCATGGAGCTCCTTTTGTCTGGCTATTTCACTCCAGCTCTGTGGAGACTTGCAGGTTTAACTAAACACAGCCCCTCAAACTCAGTACAAATGTCAGAGAAGGGGAGGACTGAGTAGCCAGGAGCAGACAGGAGAACGTGGGGGAGCAAACGCCATGGTTCACGTCCTGCCTGGTTGTTGGGATGCCCCATGAGCCACGGGAGGAGAAGGGGCGTTCTGCTCACCGTGGCACAAGGCGCTGAGGGGGTTTGAGGCCAGGGCTCTGCTACGTGCCTGGGGCTCCCTGTTGCTTCCCTCCAAGGCAGGAGGCACGTTTCTTCTCCCAGGGCTGGTACTGGTACTTGCGTCCTTTCTCCTGGCCAGAGGGGGCCAGAGGGGGCCTTGGGGACTTGTCCTGCTCAGAGGGCCACGCTCTCCAGGCCCTCCACCTGTACCCCCACCACTCCAAAGGCCTTCGTGCTGCCCTTTCCTTCCTCCCTACTCACCCTGGTATGTTCAGTCCAGATCAAGGTGAACTTTTGCTCTGCTTCTGGGATCACAGACAAGCAAGGTCCCCATCCTGACCTGGGTTTTCACATTCCGATGACAAGCCCACGTGCGGGGCTGCCCCACCTCCCTCCCTGCAGCTGCAGTCCTCAACCCCACTGCCCATAGGAATCAGCCCAGGAGCCTGAGCAGATCCCGATGCTGGGTCCCATTCTAGGGAGAGGGTTTTAGGGGACCTAGGTATTTAAAATCTCCTCAGAGATAGTGGGGAAGAAGCTGCCCACACAGTTCAAACCAGGGGCCAGCAACCTTCTCCGTAAGGAGCCAGTAATACTTTAGGATTTACAAGCCAGGCGTTCTCCGTCCCAGCTGCTCACCTCTGTCTCTGCAGTGCCAGAGCAGCCGCAGGTGACACATACGCAGGTGAGTGTGGCTGTGCAGAGCATCACCTGCAGAACAGACAGTGGACCAGGCTTCGCTCCAGGCCTCTAGTGGCTGACCCTGCTCTAAGCTGGTGTCCTGTGCTGTCGCTCTTCCTAGAAAAGTGACACCTCCCAACAGGAGATACCCTAGGTTAGGGTCAGGCCTGTGGACCGCCAGCTCTCCATCCTGAGGCTCTGACCTTGCCAAGAGCTGGTTGCTGGGCTCAGAGCCACGCCTTGCCCTCCTTCCATGTGCCAGTCCTCCCGTTTCACCTGCCACGCCTCCCGGCCCCAGGGTCTCATTCTGGGTCTGAGGCACACTGGGGTTACCTTCCTGGCTCCCTGGCCTGCCTCTGCTCTCCACCCCGTCTGGACTATTTCCCATACCATGTCCAGTGCTCCAGAGGGCCCCATTACCAGTTTGGGTGATTTCTAGAAATTAGCCACAGAACTTTGAAAGAAAGGTCATGTGCCCAACGGGTTGCTTGAGCCTCCCAACCCTCTGGGTCCCCAGGGAGGCTCTGAGGATTCCTAGGGGAGGGTGTGCCCAGGTCGGCTCTCAGAGCTATTCTCAGCTCCTGCGGGGAGGTCCTTGGAGAGCCTGGTGGAACCTCCACCCACCACTCAGTGTGCACTCCTCCCTCGCAAGCTCCTTCTCCCTAGATGCCTTTTTGCTGAGGTTAGGTTGGTCTCTGCCCTGCTTACCTCCTAAACGTGGGTAGCACGCTCAGCCTCCACATCAAACAGCATGGTGGGGGGTGGGGGCGCGGGGGACAGGTAGGAGGAAGGTGTGTGTTTTGGCCCTAATCTTGCTTTTTTTTTTTTTTTTTTTTTAACATCAAAGGTCCTCCAGTCATTTGTAGCCTGAGGGACAGCCTCTGCCTGGGTTAGGGTCTCCGCAGGGGCTGGCTCGGTCAAGTCAGGCTGCTGACAGCTGTTCTCTGTGTTGTTCCCCCACACTGGAGGTATCCCTACTTGCAGAAATCCCTGCCTGGAGGATTCCTTATCTACAGGAGCCTCCAGCTGCAGGCACAATGCTCTGAATCCTCTCCCTCTCCTTTTCCACCAACTGTCCATTTGGACACCCTGACATGACTGAACCCGGTCCTCTAACTCCTCCTGCAGGGCAGGGTCCCGCCGCACCCCAACCCCACAGCACCCCGCAGAGCAGGGGGAGGGTGGGGAAGGTCAGGAAAGGTGGGCTCAGAATGGAGAATGGCCTCACTAACCAGGCTCAGCCCTGCGCACGGTGGGGTGGAGTGAACAGGCATATGGGTGACAGATCCCTGAGACTTGACAAGATCTCTCTGCTTGCAGGTCACCTGTCACTCCCTGAATGGCAAGTGCCAGCTGAAGGTGAGGAGCAACACCTGCTATTGCTGTGACCTCTACAACTGCCATAGGTGAGTCCAGCAGGAAGTTGGGCAGGGGACAGTGGCCCCTCGTCCCATCCCTCCGTCCTCCCCATCCTCTGCTCTCCCCTGTCCTTGGACGCCGCACCCGCCCACATCATCTCCTTAGTATTCAGGCGCTCCGGTGAGGGAAGGGGCACTAGCTCCATTGCACAGATGAGAGAACCGGGCTCGGTGGTGCGGTGAGGTAGGGGGCGGGGAAGCGTTCTGTAAGCCCTGCGGTGTGTCTCTGTGGGCGAGCCTGTGCCTCTGGACCGTGAACTTCATCGGCGGCTGTCGGTTTTTTCTCTCCCCTTAGCTGGGACAGGTGGCCAAGCGAGGCTGGAGCTGGGTGTTTCCCTCGATCATACTCTAGCCAGTTAGGTTCTGGTTAGCCTGCTTCTAAGGATAGGCCTCCTTAAGAACAAATACTCTGCAATCCTTGCCCTCCCTCTGCTGGAAGCCCGAGGGCATTTTTTCTCTGATAGTTACTGTGGGAACCTGAGTGAGCTCTAGCAGGTGAATCGCACAATACTTTGGGGGACCAGTCATGGGGCAACCTGAGGTATTAATGCTCAGACTCACTCACAGCAGGTCATCCATTACAGGCCCGTTTTCTGCCCACCCCTGGGTCCCCCAGCGTTCCGCTGCTGAATCTCTGCTCCGGGAAGCCGGGCTCCCTGTATCCACCTGTCTGTCTCCAATCTGGGGAGCAGCAGTTTGTCCTGCATCCTCCTCTGTTGTGATCCAATAAGAGTCATTGATTTTTCAGTCTGAATCGGCTTTTTACTTGTTGTTAGGACCGAGTGCGTGGTCCAAGCCGGACCCGAAACCATCCCCCATTCTTTTACGTTTGTATTAACAGCCTGAAAGCCCACCTTAAAGCCGGTGGGAAGTTTAATGTTCACTCCTGGGGGACTTCTCCCCTGAACTGTTGAAAATTCCAGGGGATTTCGTTGCACCCTGTCCCCCAAGAAGAAGCCTTCCGGCCATCCTGCTGGCCCAAGGCTGTGGTCGAGAGCCCTCCCTGGACAGACCATCACAGGTCCCCGCGGTGAGGGCCAGGACAAGCCCCTCTGCCAGCGTGGCCGGGTTGGAGACCACAGCTGCTAGCCTTTGTGCCCTGCCTGCTGAAGGTGGGCCTAGTTGGGGCTCGGTTGCCCTGTGCAGGGCCAGTGTTTGGGGAGTGTGCCCAGTGCTGGTGCCACTCTCTAGGCTCAGAGCCCTGCGCTTCTTCCCCGGATGGATGCCCAGATTCCTTGGGGACAGCCTTGCTGCCTCGGCCTCAGGGTGCAGCCAGGTGACGCCTCTCCCTGTGTAACCAACAGGGCCCTTGGGGGCTTTGAGAACAAAGACCCACGGCTTGTCTTGTCTTGTCGGGCTTCCTGGCCCCAGCACGGTGTCCTCCCAGCTCTGCTCAGTCACGTGGCAAGGTCCTTCCTGATCACAGGCGTGGGTGACAGGTATCTTCTCCCCGTGTGCAGCACCGAGTACTCTCCCACCTACTACGAGTTCGTGGGTGTGCGCAGCTGTCAGGACGTGCTCCACCTCTACCGGCTGCTCTGGGCCTCGACCGTGCTCAATGTGCTGGGCCTGTTCCTGGGCATCGTCACAGCAGCGGTCCTGGGGGCCTTCAAGGACATGGTGAGTAGTGCCGCCTGGGCCTGGGCGGCCACAGCACTCCAGATGGACCAGGGCTTCGGGCCCATGTCCTTGGAGGCATGCAAGGTGGCCTGGTCATCCTCTCTCACAAACAGGGAAACTGAGGCTCATGAAAACCACCTACCATACGTTTTAGTGACGGCAAGACTTCAGGGTCATTTCTGGGAGCAGAGTCTATTCCAGCACTCTCCTCCACTCTCTGAGGTTTGTGCTACAGGATCCCATTTAGGAAACAGAAGTTCAGCTGCAGAGAGGGAGAACCTGAACTTGACGCTTTGATGTGTCTGTGTCTATCACCTTTCATCCCACCTGCACTTGGAATCACTGGAGCCTCTGATTGAGTAGCTCTGGGGGGAAGGGGCGCTGGGAACTGCAGTCTCCCAAACTTCTGGGTGATTCTGATGCAAGACCTCTGTAGAATGGGTGCTCTCGAGTCTGGGCCTCGTGTTGGAGCTCCAGGAAGGGCAGTGGCTGCAGAGACCTCACTGCGAAGGTGGCTCCAGCCGAGCACCTCCCTCACGGCAGCGCCCTCAGTGTGGTTCTCTCTTCACAGCAAAACAGCTCACGCCTGGGGCTGGGCCAGCATGGTCTCCCTCCTCCAGTCTTCTCCCAGTGGAAACTTCTTTGTTTCAAGCTAGAAATTCTCCTGTTGCACACAGGTAGCACTTCCGCAAGAACTCCCCCTTCATCTGTAGAGGTGTCATGGGCAAAGGAACAGCCCTCCAGGGTCACCAATTGCAAACACCAAGACGTGCACAGAACAGCTCAGGGATGAGGAGCCACCCACCCATCACCCGATTTTAACTGTAGGGCCAGCTCAAATTCGCATGCAGACAAGTCCTCATAGGCCAAACTCTTCCTGAGTGATCTTTTGCTACTTGACTGTTCTGGAGACTTTGGTCATTGACCATTTTTAGTAGCTTAGCCTGGAGCCCTCCTGAGATCTGCCATTTCCCTAAAGGATCTGTTTCCCTAGATAAAACCTGAGATCGCACGCATGGGAGACCCTGGTGTCCCCCAGAACCAAGGCTTTCTCCTGGCCACCACCCTGGAGGGTGCAGACGGCCTCTCCAAGCTCTGACTGGGTCACAAGATGTCTTTAAACTCACAAAAGACAACCATTCTCCAAGGAGGAAAGTCGCTGCTGGCTATGCCTTCAGGAAAGTCTCCAGCCAGTGCTGTAGTTCTCCCAGGGCAGCCGGGTCCTACGGAGGGTCAGGCACCTTCTGCGAAAACCCTCAGTATAGGGGGTTTTCGACCGCAGCTAGCTCAGAGGTTTCGGTCTTGGTAGGTTTTCTAGAAGAGCAAGGTTAGATTGGGAATTGGATACCCGGGGTGTCTGGTTAGAGTTTACCATCCCCGAAAGCCTGGGTGAAGTTTGCTGGGACAGCGGTCAGCCTGGCAATTTTCCCAGGAGGGGCCCCGAGTTCATAGGGTTTTTAATGCAATTGCTGGGGTGTTCTGTCGGGAATAGGGCGACGCCAGGAGGGCCGCTGCTCTCAGCAGACCACAGTGTTGTGTCTACACTCTGCTCTGAACAATTTTCTTTCTCAAACCCAAAGCAAAAAGGGTGATTCCTTATTTTACAACTACTGAATAGATACTCTTAGCAGTTTAATGGATTTTGTAATTTTAAATTCCTTTAAGGGACAAAGGCCCTTCATTCACCAGCCTGCAGCCGTGTGTGCCCTCTAGGCCTATGAGAGCTTCAGATGCAGGTCACCAAGTGCTTGTCACAAGCTGGGGACCAGAGTCATTTCCTCTGTCCAGTGTGAGGAGTCACTGGGGTCTGCAGAGGGTCCTCTGAGGCCGGTGCCTTGGTGACAGGGCAGCACCTATGTACACAGTTGTTTAAATCCAGTCTGGGGAGGTCTGCACTGGGTCTCAGGCGCATTGAGAAATGCAGGCAGACAGACCCGTTGGCCCAGCTGGGGCCTCCTCCAGGTCACCCACACAGTGGGACTCAGGGGTCAGAAAGGCGGGTGAGTGGTCAGGGCAAGACCAGGCAGATGCAGGGAGCCAGGGCCAAAGTTGGGCCAGACCACCCAGTGCCCTCCCCCCACCAGACAGAGCGGCCGTCATTCTCTGTCACTTCCCTGTCACTTCTCTGCCCATCCCAAAATGTTTAGCTCCCTCACGGGACACCCCCCTGCACTACCCTCACCCCATCCTTTCCTAAACCCCAAATGGCATAAATGCTGAGCAAGTCCAGGTGGGTTCCTCTTTGGCTCCTGAGGTCATTTGTGAACCTTGACCTTCAACCTCTATCACCCCTGCTCAGCCCAAGCCTCCAGGCCTCCAGCTGCAGCTGTTTCCTCTGGCCAGGACACTCCCCCAGCCCTCTGGGGGGCCCAGCTCCTGCTGTGCCAGGAGAGCTCTTAGGTCAGCCTAGTGCATACAGTTGAGACTCAGCAGTATCCATTCATGAATATGACATCAAGGCAGCCAGGCATGCAGGCTTTGCCCCGAGTTTTCTGTTCCTTCTCTCTCTCTCTGTTTTCAGGTTGCCCTGTTCACTCCTCGGAGTTGCCCAACTCTCATTACCTCAATTAAGTGCAGTGGTGTGCAGTACTTTTGTGCTGAGCTCTTGCTGGAAGGCCCCCAGTGCTGGGCCTAGCAGGGGAAAAAAATCAGTGTTATTGCATAATCCATTCTCCTTCTGGGGGGGGGGG
This sequence comes from Glossophaga mutica, assembly GCA_039655065.1. Classification (NCBI taxonomy): domain Eukaryota; kingdom Metazoa; phylum Chordata; class Mammalia; order Chiroptera; family Phyllostomidae; genus Glossophaga; species Glossophaga mutica. Next base: position 63,482,160 of record CM077310.1, on the reverse strand, counting down.
CTGCATTCCTGGGGGCTGGTGGAGGGGAGGCGTGAGAGCAGGATGTGCATGCAGAAGGCAGTCCTGGGTTGGGGAGGGCAGAAGGTGAGAGGTGAGTTAGCAAAGTGACTGCCCCTGCCCTGACCCCAAGGTCCCCCCCTCAGCTCCCTGTGGGGAGCTGGGGACAGGCAGCTCTGGGTGAGTTCTCATCTCCCACAGCCATCTCCTCTTGGCCCACGTCCTTCCTGTCTGGTTAGTACCACCCTGAAGTTCTGGGGCCTGGTTCCAAGCTCCAGCCTTCCCTTCTCTTCCCACCTCCACTCTTCAGGACCTTCAGTGGGTGCTCATGAGTTTCAAGATAATACACTTCTGCTGTCCCGGCCCCTCTCTGACGTGGCAGTACCTGCCCCACCAGTGTCAGATTGGGGGGGGGGGGGATCCAGGTTCTGTCCTCTTAGGGAGGGACACATGTCTGATCTGTGAACCCCCTGAGCACGACACATGAGTGACTGGCTTCCTTCTGGGGGGGGTCTGTCCTATGGCTTGTCTTCTCTGGGGTGCAGGTGGACAGCTAAGAATCAGGTCCCTTGTCCTGTTCTCCTTCTAAGAATTAGAACCTCCCAGTGAGCTAACAAAGCATGAGCGTTGAGGAATTTGGGATGCCTTGGGAATATTTGCATCTCTGCAGAAATCCCTGGGCTCTGGTCACCTGGGGTGGCACCTGTGGGAAGCAAGCCCAGGCTGACATGGGCGGAGCTGTGCTGAGAGGTACCCTGACACTGCCTGCATCTGGAGAGGAGGGACCAGCAGCTTCCCTGCTTTTCTGAAAGAGCACCAAAGAGAGCCTGGGCCTAGCCTGGAATTTTGGTGGGTCCCTGGGACAAATGAATTAAAAAAAAAAAAAAAAGCAAAATAAGCCCTGTTTTTTGGTGTTTAGCTCCGATTTGAGAGCTATTGATCCAAGAACTCATGGCATCTCCCTCTGGCTGATTTGATAGGCCCTCACCTTCTTGTTGACTTGAGGATGGGGTTCCCTGGAGGGCCGCTTGAGGCTAAAGGTGCCCAGGCTCTGGGAGGGCTGGCTGACACGTCTCCACTCTCCGTGGCAGGTCCCTCTGTCCCAGCTGGCCTACAGACCGTCTGCTCCTCCGCAGATCCTCTACAACCCTGCCCAGCAGATCTTGGCCTACTCGGGGTTCTGCCCGGCACCCACAGCCCTCCCCACCTGCTCGTCCTACCCTCTACCTCTCCAGGTAGGCCCGGCGTCACCTGCCTGAAGCTGCTGTGCTCACACCATGGGCAGCAGCCACGCAGGACAGTGCTGGTCAGACGGGACTTGGATGGGGCTTGGGTTGAGGGAAGACCGAGGGCTTTGCCTGTCCCGATGTAGGTAACGCGGTGGCAGAGCATGCATGGACTGGAAAGGGGGACAATCTGAAGGGTGACGTGGCGAGAATCCACACACAGCGCCCTCATACAGATGTTCCGAAGCCCTGTTTGGCAGTTTGGACTCCCTTTGCTGCGTGTGGCCCACTCATTGGTGTCTTTCGGGACTCTGGCCTTTTCTAATCCACAACCTGGTCCCACAAAGGTCTACGGCAGTTTCCTGGCCAGAGCAACTGGGAACATAACAAACACCACGTGCCTGGGTCCCAGTAACATAGCAAAGTCACTCAGGTGGAGCCACATGAATTTGCCGATATCCAACCACACTGTTCCCACAAAAGTGGTGATTTCATAGATTCACCCTGGAATAACGCTGTTGGCCTTGGGGCTGTGGGAAGAGGAATGCCTGGTGGGGTGAAACCTTAATTGTAGAGTGGTGTTTGCTTTTTCCTTCCATTTGTGGTTTTGGCTTTTCCTTCTTTATATTCCTTTATATTCTAGGAAGTATCTGGTTGAAATAGACCCTGATAATCTGTCACCTGATGGACTCCAGAGCAGGAGCCCCCACCCTGGCCCCACTGACCTTGGGGCCTGATAGCTCTGAGGGGTGGGGCTGCCCTGGGCACTACTGTGGGGTGTTGAGCAGCATCCCCAGCCTCTAGTACCGCCCCTGTTGAGACAACCAAAAATGCATCCAGTGTTGCCCAGGGTCTGCAGCGGGGCAAAGATGAGAACCGCAGCTCAGTTCAGCTTCCATTTTGGGGTGGGGCAACCAGATGGACGTAGCACACATCCTCTTGCCTAAATTGTTAAAAGACCAACCACCAGCAAGTTCTAGGAAGTTCACAACCTTCCAACGCAGGAGGCATTGTGTTTCTGTGCTTGGGCGGGAGAGGCGCTGTGGGTAAACGGGCTGGGGGCTCAGACCCTGGTCATTTGTTGTGAAGTCACGTGTACATCTCCACCTGTGGACTGAGGGGCCAGCACCAGGTAAACGATCCTGGTAGGCATGCCGCAGCCGGGGCTCTTGGTCAGTCTGGAGCCCGACTGCAGGGCGCCACGCGGGCGTCCTGCTCTTGCAGGTATGACACATGCCCTCGGGAGACGCACTCCTGGTAGGAGTGCAGGATGTGGGCAGATGGTCTTCCATCTGCAAAACACGGTGCTGGTGAGCGGATCTGCTTTATCCCAGGGTCATATTCTGTCCTTTGGGGGCCTCTGGCTCTTCACGAGCAGCAGATACCCCCTCTTTCCCCTTCCCTGGGGAAGCCTGGGCTCCCCTCCCGATGGCCTAACCAGCCATTATCACCAGCACATGCTGGGGTATAATTACATCCACATCAATAATTAAATTTGGAGGAGAGGACAAATCAATGAAGTTCCTGTGTTTTCTTAGGAGAAAAACAACAGAAATGATGTTTCTGTTTCTGCTGACCAACAGAGAAGGAAGGGGAATACGTAAATGTCCTGTTGGAGTTATTAGCAGCAAACTAGCGAAGTTGCAGAGTCACAGGAAGTGAGACAGCTGTCGGAGGACTGGAGCAGTTGGCTGAAATAAAGATTTTTGAAGAGAGCCCACCTCCTTTGCCCCTAGCAGTTGCCTGGTCAGGAAAGTCAGGGGAGGGGCTGGCGTCAATGAGTTTTGGTGAACAAGGGCACGGGCAGAGATTTAGCTCACACCCTGTAATTAAGGGAATTCTTGTCCACTCCCCTGGTGGGGGCTCCTGTGTAGGCAGAGCCTGTCTCTTGGACAGCCCTGTCTGTCAAGGTAGCTTATAGTTTCTGGTGTTTTACTCCCTGGTTTGTGGCAGTTTATTCTGGGGCTTGTGGGGGTTTACTCCATGGTCCCTGCAGTTTACTTTGTGATTTGGAGTGGTTTCCTTCACGGTTCCTTCTGCTTTACTCCCTGGTTCTCGGTGGGCGAGTCTGTGGGCTGGGGTGGTTTATGCTGTAGTTCGCTCAGGTGCTAATTTCTAATGAAGAACTGAGTGGACACTTGCATGGTAGAATCTGGAAGCTTCCAGCAGACCTGAGAGAATGTTCCATAGAGGCTTGCTTTGTCCCTGTGGTCAAATGAAGCATGAATTTGAGAGAAAGAAAGAAAGAAAGCGGGGCAGGGGCCTGGGCTGCCAGGTCTGGAAAGCTCGAGCTGTTAACCTTGAGGAAGGTGACATTCTTGGCTTCAGGTACAGCTTCTAAGGGAATCCTTGTTTCAGAATCCTGAGGTGCTAGGGCTGCTGGGCCTCCTCAGTGGGCAAGGTTCCAGGAAGAGGTGAGGCAGACAGGCTAGTCTCCTGGGGGCGCCGGGGGGCGGGGTGGGGGGCACCTGGCGGGCAGAGAGCGAAGGCTGCCCCGCATTGCCAGGGCGCGGGGGCCCTCATACACTCGCCCTGTGTGTTCCACAGAAGGGATTGTTTGCTTTATTTATTTAAATATTGATTTTAAGTAGGTGTTTTCAACTCTTAGAACTAAAAAAAAAAAAAAGAAAGAAAGAAAACAAATTTAAGAGGTTTGTGAGCAGGTGGAGAAAACCTGTAAAACCAATTTTCCTCTCAGAATCACTTTTACTTGAGTCTATGTTGGGGTTCTGGGGAGAAACAGAACCAGCGGGGTGGATGCAGCACATACAGAGCCCCAGACGCTGACCTGGGTCAGACAGGGACAGAAAGGGAAACATGGGGATAGAGCAAAGGTGTCCAAGACCTGCAGGGCAGGAGACCCAGGGAAGAACGGATCTTGCAGTTTTGAGTCCAAGGTCAGCCTGCTGGGAAAACCCCCTCTTTCCCAGAAACCTCAGTCTGGTTCTCTTAAGGCCTTCAGTACTGCTTGGGTGAGGCTCACCGACATCACGGAGAGTGATCTGCTTTACTCAAGGTCTACCAACTTCAATGTTAATCACATCTACAAAACACCTTCACAGCAACATCTAGGCTGGTGTTGGACCAAACATCTGGGCACCGAGGCTGGCCAAGATGACACAGAAAATTAACCGTCACACTGGCAGAAAAATGCTGAGCTCTTGGTTTTTCCCTTGAAGTATGAAGTGCTGAGTGGACCCTGCAGTCCCCAAATGTGCCGGGCAGTCTTCTTCTCGGACGTGTTTGCAGTTCCGTGGGTCCTGGTGTCACTCTGGTACAAGGCCACCCCCTGGGAAGTGAAGACTCACACAGAGCAGGCAGGAGGCCTGGGAAGTCTGAGGACTCCACAGCTGGGTATTTCCACAGGTGGCTTCAGGAGCAGGGTTTGTGTAAAGGAGGCCCCAGCTGGGCAGCCTCGGGCCCTCCCTCTGGCCTCCCTGAGAGCACGCTCTGGTCACAGAGTATCCCCACTAGAAGGGCCTTGGTTAGGCGGGTGACCCTGGGTGCGGGGGGAGCCCGAGCCCAGGTGGGCTCTTTGAGGGGGACTCTATGTGGACTGCATGTGTGGCCGGCCCTCTCCACTGACTGAGGAAGCCTTCTCTGTTCAATTGCAGCCATCCAGCAGCTTCCCAGCCTCGCCCTCCACTGACCTCTCTCTATCCGAGGACGTGCAGCCTCCGTCCCAGTCCAGCTCCAGCTTCGGGCTCCCGCCCAACGCCCCGCCTCTCTATGCTCCAGCCCCCTTCCTCCCTGGGGAGAAGCCTCCCCCCTACGCACCCTGACACAGATGGGGTAGACTGAAAAATAACTTCTTTTCTGATTTGTTAAAAAACAAAGCAGCCTCTGCAAAGCCTGCTTCTGTGGCCAACCTCCTAGAGATATCAGGAGAAGGTTTCTGACATATGGGCCTTCCGTCCCCTCCTGGGCACATCCAGGCAAGGAGAGGCCAGGACTAGTGGTGAGGCCGGAGCCCCAGGTGACCCAGGCCCGGGCGGCGCCTCTGCTTGATCCCCTTGCCCACCTTGTAAACCAGACACCAAACAGCTAAAATTTCTAGCTGTCACCACTTACATAAGACCAAGTTTTATTTCCCTATCAATTTTTATTTCTCCTAATTAGTTATTATTATTACTATTATTTTGTAAAGGGAATGTGACCTGTGATATCCATTGTTTTTAAAGGAAATGTGTTGAATGTTTACATATTTCTGTGGGCCCCCAAAAAGGGGCAGGGTCTCCACTCCAGTACTGTGTTCTTCTGGCATTTACTTGCTTGAACGAAAAGGCGCTCTGGCTCAAATACAGAGTGTTTTTTCTAAGGCCCACGCGTTGACCGTGGTCTGTGTGTGTGATGTCATTTACAAATCTGCCCTCACCTCTGGAGAGGGTTTTGTTACCTGAGGCTGCGTGTTTCCTATTTAAGGCTTCTAGGCTTCCACCTGTCATCCATGGAGTGTGTTGGAGGCTACTGGTCTGCTTTACAGGGCACCCTGTATGTTTACCCCACTAGAGTGGGCGGCTTCTGAGGCCCTTCAGCCAGAGCCTGGGGTGCAGCTCTGCCTATTACAGACCGAGGACCCAGTGTGTGCCCACCTGCTACCAGACGTGCCTGAGGCAGCAGGTGGGCACAACCTTGGAAATGATTGGAAATCCTGGTTGAATGACAGGCCAGAGTCCCTAAATGACAGTCCTGGCCCATTGGGGAAAAGAGATAAGGGAGGGGGAGAGGGGAGAGGAGGAAGGTGAGGGAGGGATCGGAGCATTTTAAGAAGACATGGTCTCCTGCTCCCCTCTGCTGGCTGAGAACGCCATTCTGTCTGACAGACAGAATATTCTCAGTCCGTATGGAAATGTCTCGCGTTTAATTTTCTGAGCACACAGAAAGCTTCCTCTAAAGAAGTAAACACACATGTTCAAATAAGGAAGCGACACACCTAGAACACAGCGAACACGGCGTGAGCTAGGACCCGGAGTCTGGCTAACTGACCTTGGACAGGCTCTTGATTACAGACCAGGAAGCGAAAGGCCTGGCCACTGGGCCGGTGAGCCGTCCTTAGCTGTTTTGTTACATTGAGACTCACACACCCTAGCGTTTTCCAGGAGAACCTGAACTGACGGTGGCTCCGCATAGCCCTGGCCTCTGCAGGACAGGCGTGGGGTCCCCTACTTCCTGTCAGACGGGGTGCCCACCCTCTGGGTTTCTAAATGGGAAAGATGGCACTTTGTTGTTAAGAGGAAAATTCTTTTATTAGTTGAGACTACGGAGAGTAGGAGGTGCGGCCTCACAGTCAGACCCATGCAGTGTCGGAGCTCGGAAGCAGGCCATCTGACCTGGGGTCCAATACGCCCGACTGGATGTCAGCAATGATAATAAGGTGGCAGAGCCACCCTGCCTCCCTTGTGGCTGACCTCAAAGAGCAACACTCTTCTGCCTGGAGTTTAAGAATCAAACTGTTCAACTGAGCCAGGAGGTCTTTGCAATCCAAGACGCTGACCCCGTTTGGGGGGTTTCTATTCCACTAGCACTGGGCAGGGGAGAAAAGTTGGCTGCAGGAATCCTGAGTATGTAAAGAGCACCTGCTGGGCCTGCAGCAAGTGGAGAGCCACCGCCCTGTGGGCGGGGCTCGGGCTTCATCAGGGTCCATGCCGACCTGGGTGCTAACAGCAGAGAAGCTGAGTTGCAGAGCTGGCATAGAGCCTGTGCCAACTGGACCTGGGCCACCAACCCCGAGGACAGCCGGGTGCCAGGGAACACAGGGACAGCCTTCATCCTCCACACATGACCCAGGGTCAGAGACGTGCATCGGCGTCAGCGTTTCCCCAGACTCTTCGCACCAGCGTCGCCCAAACCCACTTCTGTCTGTCCTGTAAAATCTTTTAATCTAGCCTAGAGCCAAGACTGATAAAAAAATATTAAGCTCCAAGGCCAACAATTTTGCTCTTGCCCACAAAAATGTCTTTATCCCTTGCCCCAACCACAAAGAATGCGAACAATTCAACTTCCAGTCTGGGGGTAGCTCCCAAGCCACCTCCCCCATGCCCTGCAAGCTGCATGTGGCTCTACCTGTTTCCCAGTCCCCAGGCCACCTCCCCCACCCTCTGCATGCACTCGCACTTGGTCCCCCAGTCCCCAGGGATAGCTTCTCCACCCCTGGCACATGGCACTGGCCACACCCAGTCTGCAGTGTGGTCCAGGTGCCATTTCCCAGTGTAGGAGGGGACCATCTCTGCCAAAGCCTTTGCCTCGCTTCCACCCACCGTGACGTGGATCTGCCTGAGTCTTGATGCTCCATAGGACATGGACCCTAATTTCTGATGGGCACCATCCGGGGGTGGGTCTTCTGCTGGGTTTACCCTGCCTCATTCCTGTTTGCAGATGGCAGTGGGTGCTCAGGGTGCCTGGGCTGGAGTCTGGTGGGGTGGGGAGTGCCAGGAAGGCTGCTGATGGGTGCAAGCGTTCCCTCGACAGTGACTTTTGCAGAGCAGAAGTTTTAACTTTAATGAAGTCCAGCTCACGGGTTCTTTCTTTCACAGCTCATGCCTGTGACATATCCGAAAAGCCATTGCCACATCCAAGGTCATTTAGATTTTCTTCTATGTTATCTTCTAGGAGTTTTATGGGTTGTTTTTGTTTGTTTGTTTGTTTTTGTTTTGTTTTTTACATTTAGGTCTGTGACCCATTTTGGGTTAATTTTTGTCAAGAGTGTAAGATCTGTGTCTAGATTCATTTTTTTGGCTTGTGGGTGGACACCCGGTTGTTCTAGCTCCATTTGTTGGAAAGACTGTTTTTGCTCCATTGTATCACCTTTGCACCATTGTCAAAGGTCAGTTGACTGCCTTTATGCACGTCTATTTCTGGGCTTTCTATTCTGTTCCATGGACCTATTTGTGTCTTTTTTTCGGCAGCACTGGCTGCGCTGACTGCTGAACCATCGTAGTAAGTCTTGAAGCAAGTAGCATCAGCCCTCCAACTTTGCGATTCTTGAAGTTGTTGCTTTTACCATGGCCTAATTTTAAAATCTTTTCCTTTACCGTTAGAGCATTTTGTGTTTTACTTAAGAAATATTTCTCTACCCTAGATCATGAAAATATTTTTCTATCATAGGGGTCAGTACAGTTTTTCCATAAAGGGCCAGACAGTATTTTAGGTTCCAAGGGTAATAGGTGTGTAGCAACTACTCAACTCTGCCATCTTAGTGCATGAGAAGCTGTAGGTAACAGTAAATTAATTGGTGTGCCAATAAAGCTTTATTAACAAAAACAAGAGAAGAGCACATTGGGCCCACAAGCTATAGTTATACATTATCTTCTAAATGCTTTACAGATTGTTTTTAGTCTACATATATACTCTACCTGGAGTTAACCTTCCCTGTTACATGAGGTAGCAGTCAAATTTCCTTTGCTTCAATGCAGTGGTTTTCAACAGGGATGATTCTGTACCCAGGAGACATCTGACGGTGTCTGAAGATGTTTTTGATCGTCCTGAGAGTACCAGTTGAGCAAGGGATGTCCCGTTGATATCTAGTGCACAGCTGGCAGGCGTGCTACTAAATGACCCAAATGCATGGAATAGCCCTCCCCACAAACAGGCATTCTCAGTCAATAGTATCCTATAAACGAGCAAAAAGAACAAAAACAAACAAAATTATTACTGTTCTTCTCTTTTAAAAACCCCTGAAATAAACACAGACAATAAATGTGCCCATAGCATAACCCATTTCTCACTCTGTCTCCACATACCAAATCAAGTCATCTCTCCTCCTCCACAGTTCACACTCTGGGTCCTCCCAGCTCCTCCCCCACCCCCCACACTCAGCATCCTCCCAGCTCCTCCCCCACCCCCCACACTCAGCATCCTCCCAGCTCCTCCCCCACCCCCCCACACTCAGGATCCTCCCAGCTCCTCCCCCATCCCCCACACTCAGCATCCTCCCAGCTCCTCCCCCATACCCCACACTCAGGATCCTCCTAGCCCTTCCTCCGTAGCCCACACTCAGAAGACATGGAGCTCTCTATCACAGCCTTCTCTGCAGCCTGGCTCTGCCCAGGCTGGACAGTGGCAAGGACGCCAACCTGGCTGGCACAGCTGGGGGATGTATTGCAGCATTTGGTTCTGTACTTGCTATAAGCTTTTTCTTGGCCATAGTTAGAATAACCTCTTGCACCCAACGGAAGTCTAAGAAAACCAAACCAGGAAACAAACGTGTGCCCAGCTCCCCTGAACAGAAGGTGAACCCGAGGCATCAGAAAGCCTCTAAGATGCTGGCCCCTGTTGTGCGTGTGTCTCTGTGGGGCTTCCAGAGTGTCCATTCCCAGAGCTCAGCATGTGTCCTTCCTGTTCTTGGCTGTCCTGTCCTTCTTGGGGAATTAGGGCTGATGGGAGTAGACTCCTAGGCAGCCAGGGGAGCATTCCTCAAGAACATTCCAGAGCCGCCTCCACAGTGAACGAAAACCAGAGAGCACCGTGGGGAATGCTGCGGTGACAGTGTTGATAAACAGATCGGAGCGCCCTGGGCTCCTGCAGCTTTAGGAGTCCGGATGGTAGCAGCAGGGGCGGAGCTGTGCTCTTCAGAGCTGTGCTCAGCTGGCTCTGGGTGGCTGTCGGGATTTCGGGGAGACCTCCCACTTATTGCGCAGAAGGCATTCCTGCCTGGGTCCTCCTGGTCAACACCAGAGTCCCCAGGAGCTGGGCCCCATGGACAGCCTGAGGCTACGTCCTACAGCTCCAAGCCCTAGCCTGACCAGCTCCACCCAACCAGCCGCCTGCCTGTCCCTGAGCCAGCGCAAGGGGCCTGGGTTTGGGGTCCACTTATAGTGTAGCCAGCACATACATTCCCCTTCATCACAGACCGAGAATGGAGGGACCCACAGAGCTGCGAGAAGAGGCTGGGTGAGGACCACCCTCCCACATAGCACCTTGGCTGGCAATGGACACTGGACAAGGACACAGTTGGTGGCAGCAGCTCAGGGGATGCCTGACACGCTCTATGCGGCACCAAAACTTTTCCTGCATCTCTTACTTTTATGCATCGTTGTGGAAAATTACCTGAAGAACCTCTTAGTTTTCTGAAATCAGGAGCCAACGAAACTTCCACCCAGGTGCCGCTTGAAGTGTGAGGGGGACAACAGCAGAAAGGATGCAGCCTGCACAGCCTGAGCGAGCTGCCTGGACATGCGCGTGGGGTTGTAGATGGGCAGGGGAGCGGAAAAGTGGTTTGAGCCAGCAGGCGCCCCAATGACACACTTTGCACCTTCCATGCCTCACCTTTAGGGTGGACTTGGCCCAGGAGAGCCCTCTTGATGGGTGTTTGTGATTGCTGGTTCTTCCTGGTGTCATGGGGACCCCTGCACCTTCGAGGGCTTGCCGACCATCTGGTGAAGAGGGAGGGGTTGCTTCCTCCCACAAGGATGCATTTGGGGTCATTCCACCTTGCCGATCCAGCTAGGCGGGGGCCTCTGACGCAGCCATTTCCCTCTTTTCAGAAGTCTAGGGGACTTTCTCCTCCTTCAGTGGAGCCCCACCCATGTTGCTTTCACGCCCTCGTTACTTAGCTTCGGGTGGATTCTTCGGGTTTCTCTCCTCGCTTCCGAACCTGCTTATCTCTGAGTCCAGTTGTGACTTATAAACACGTTCAGCAGCCAGGAGGATGCCAAGACAAAGAAACCTCAGCAGCCCTTTTCTGCACTTGGTGAGTGGCTTTTAGGGATTAACCCCATAATGGTGAAGTGAGAAAGCTATGGGACAGTTTGCTGCCATCTGAGGAACAAAATCTGAAAGCAAACACAACCCAAACCTGCCGGACTGCCTAAGACCATACACGCTGGGGTTTGGTATTTAAAAATTTAAAATTAAAAAAAAAGAGAATCTCCACCTTAGAAGAACGGTTCAGGTGTCAAGTACAGCCCCCACCTAGTGCCACAAACTTCTCTGGGACCCTCTGCTTGAACGCCAGCCACGATGGCCCCAGGGCTGTGGGGCACAGGCCCCTCCCTGACAGTCACGTCGGGCACAGAACAGACGTGCCCCATACCCACTGTGACTACAACCTCGGGTCTCGGTTTCCCTGTCAGGACCATGGTCCTCTGAGACCTCTGCTGTGTCTGGTGGCTTCTGGCCCGGATGCATTTTCATGTGGATGGTGTTGCCACTGCCCTCCACCCTCCCAGGGTCAGAGTGCAAGAGCCACCTACACCACCCCTCACTTGCAGACCAGGAGCTGAGAAGCCTCAGTGGGACCAGTCTCCCGAATCTGGTGCACCTGACGCCAGACCAGCTGTCATTTCAGCTCTGCTAACAGCCTCTTGGAGGAAATGCGGGGCTGGGGGGCAAGGGCGGGTCCTGGGAGAGCAAGCAGTGCCACCCCGCGCCTTCACTCGCCTGCCACTGCACCACTGAGGAGGGGCGCCCGGGCCAGCCTGCCTCCTCCTGAGCAAAGTGGGCTCATCTCTCTCAGAGGGGCAGCTCCCCGGGGGCTGGGCACAGGTCGGCACTGGGGAGATGCCAAGGAGCAGGCAGAAGTGGCATCCGGGCACAGGCCTCCCTCGGCCTCGGCCCTGAGGCGTGAGTCATCCTTTCTCTCTTTTCAATCTGAGCAATGGAGCACTACAGATGCAAAGAGCAGAGACTGCCGACACAGAATTAAAAAGGTTTCTGTAAATATTTTATTTTCTCATATTTTTAGGTCAGAAAGAAGCATTTGGTAATAAAAATAACAGAGAATTATGTTCCTGGGTCCCCTCTGGCGTGCACAGACCTCCCACCTCCACCCTTGGGCTGGCTCTCGGAGCCCAGCCTCACGTAGGACGCTTTGGGGCTTGGGGTGTTTCTGGGTCATTAACATTAGTCTTCTCAACTATTTACACATATATTACAAGGTAAAGAAAGGTCTCAAAAGAACTCAGCTTGCAAGGATTCAGTGTTTCGGGAGCTGCTCACGCAGGGCAGGCTGGGGTGCGTGACACCTTCCCTTCCTGCTCATTTTGGAAAGAAAGTGTGAGGAGTGCTGTGTGGCCTCTTGTTTTGCAGCAGTGGTCAGTCTAGGGGGTGGCCTGCTTGACCGGGGGACAGGAGTGTGACGTGATGTCACTGTGTTTGTAGGCAGCCTCGTCCAGGTCCAGCGCCTTCTGGTTGACCTCCAGCGTCATGCAGCCTCGGTAGAAAGCCGTGACCGGCACCGAGGTCACCGGCACATCTGGGCCAGGGGGGAAAGAGCAAACACCGTCTTAGGAGGCTGGGCTCCCCACCTGGCGTCCCCTGCCACAGTGCTTGCTGGCACCGTGGGTCCCTCTCAGTCCCTGGCCTTTCTCCTCAAGGGCACTATGTTCATTGCTTCCAGAATACAGCCATCCCAGTCTGGCTGCATGCCTGAAGGCAAGCACTAAACATCTGCTAGTCAGGCTTTGGTGAGAAACCCCCCTTCACTCCCCAAGGAAGTACACAGATAGTCAAGCCAGTTAAATAAATATTATCTTTTTCTCAGTGCAGCTGAATCATCCATGCTGCGGGGCTCCCCGGCCCTCTCACCCTCTTCAAAGCCTTGTTTATTGAGACTAAATGGGGTTTGTGTCTGGTAGCCAAGGCAGAAATCCTGCTATCTGAAGCGAGTGGGAACCTGCGCCGCGCCAGGGGCGCAGACGGAGACTGGCTTACGTAACAACACCTGGCCCTCGCCTGCCTTTTCACCACACTGCCCTGATCGCCAGGCTCATGACAGGCAACACAGGCAAGGACACCCTCCCTCGGACGAGAAACACATCTCGCCGTCTGTAGGAGGCAGCTGCACGCTGGCCCTCCCCAGACTCAGGGGGAGCTGGTGGTTACTCTGTTCACTGCTATAGCAGCTGGGCACCAGGGCCCAGGGAGGAAGGCAGGCCCAAGGCCCTGGGGCACCTGATTCCAGCCTGGCCCCAGCAACTGGGCCTCCCTGTGGGTCCGGGCCAGAGCCACTGTCTGGCGCATGCTCAGCTGGGTGCTCCGGGAGGACGTGGAGGGGCGGGGGGCAGGTTCGGGCCAATGCTGGTTCCTGAGGAGTGTGTTCTCAACGTCAACTGCTAAGCTGCTAAACTGGTGCTGACAAACACGAAGGCAGCACAGTGCCAAAAGACAAACCCACCTGTGCTTTCTCTGCTGTAAAACAAGAGCCAATCCCAGTATAGAGAGTCCCAGGTTTGGTTTGGGGTGAGTTGGGGATGGTCAGGACAGCCAGTGCCCCCACCTCCAGGCGTGCAGGCCCACAGGGAGCCCTACCTGGCAGTCCCCCGATGAAGGTGAGCACAGAGCCCTGCAGGTGCCTCCCAAGGACGGCCAGTCTCTCCTGCAGCTCCGCAGGGCCCACTTCACTCTGGCCTTTGGTGCCGTCAACCACCAGGGTGGCTTCGCCCTTCTTCATGGAGATCGTCACCACGTGCTCTTGGCTGTCACAGACCTTGATCTCCATCAGGGCCAGGGTGACATTCTCCACAGCCAAGACGACCAGCTGCAGGGGAGAAGCACACCTGAGCACGCAGCGGTGAGGGCGGTGCAGCCCCGCAACTTACCCCTTTGTGTGCCTTGTCCCGGGCCAGAAGCCTCCTGACCTCTCCCGTGCCCCAAGCCTTCTTTGGGGAAGGGGTCTCCTGCAGACCAGGGGGCATCACAGGAAGCCACCAACACAGAGCAGCAAGTGCAGGCAGCAACCGTAAGCACGCCAGCAGGCAGCCGGGCCCTGCAGCCTGGGGTGCTCACTCTGGGCAGCACACGCACGCCTCCAACACCATGGGGAAGAAACACATGCTGATAGCAGAGCAGAGACAGTGAGACAAACAGCGGCCATAATCGCACGCTGACAACCCAGAGCAGAAACTCTCTACAGCACCGGCAGTGCTGCCCTCTCCTCGCCCTCCCTCACTCTCTGCGCTTGGGTGGTCACCCCGGCTGCTTATTCCAGATGCCGGGGGCTCATGTGAGAGGGACCCGTGCCTTGGGGGTGGTGAGTGAGTCTGGCTGTAAACCGAACCGGTTGGTGCCTGGTCCTGGTCAGCAGAAGAGCCTGACTGCCTTGAGGGCAGGCTGCTTGGCAAACGTGTACCCCTCTGGGTCAGCCATGTTTTCCTACTCTGGACAAAGGTGAGAAAATAAAACCTATTTCCAATGCCTCTCAGCTATTCTCTAAGAAAACGGTCAGCCCAAAGACGAGTGTTGACTCAGAGTCAGGAGACAGTGGGAGAGGCGGGGACTGCCTTAAGTGGACAGGGCAGGTGGAGTCTAGGTGTCCAGCCGTACTCAGGGCACTGCTTCTGTTATCCAGGGAACAATGTTCTCAGGGGGTCCGGGCTATACAACTCACTTTCCAAGAGAAAATGGAAACCTGAATTTGGGAGTGAAATCATCTGACTTAAAGGTGAACAACTAATTCAAATACTTCTAAACCACTGAGCTGGCCAACTGTGTAGGCAGGAAAGTCACCCCCCGCACAACTGGCTCAAAGGCCCCTGGCCTCCCCAGCCTACAACGGTGGAGATGTACAATTGTGTCAACCATGTCCCCAAGCCTAGCTTGGCTGGTTAGACTGCTAAGAGATGAGTGGGACAGGACAGAACTTGCCGAGGTGGGTACTGAGTGGCCTAACCCCAGGAAGGGCTGCTGGGGCCCCATGGGTGCACAGCCCCAAGGGCAGATTGCTGGGTGCTGGGGCAGCCCCTCCCTGCTCAGGCAGGATAGCACGTGGTACCTGTTTTTTGAGCTTCTTGGTGGAGTGGTAGTCGACCAGGGCCACAGAGAGGGCAACGGTGTGGTTATCGCCCACCAGTGCGAACAGCACCCCCGTGTCAGTGGCGGGGCGGATCCGAGCCACAACTTCTATTTCCCAGGTGGTGTCGGTCCCAACGTCCGGAGATGTCCGTGCTGCGAAGAAGGCGGCACATAAAGAGGCCATACAAACGAGGGAGAGATGGGAGTGAGCGGACCGCGCCGGCAACAGCTCCCGGCCCTGTCCTGGGCAGCAGAAATGCTGGCCGGGCTGCAGATGCAGGTGGGAAGCCGACCAATCACTCCATGTTGAGCTCTTAAGAAGCCTTCGCTGTCTGAGCCCACAGTGCCTCCGTGGGAAGTGACAGGACAGCCTGGGCCCTTGTTCAGGCTCCACCCACAGTCAAAAGGCACTGGGGCCACCCGAGGACCGCTGCTTCTTCCTGGCCATGCCAGCGCCCTGAGCTCCCAACTGCCCCTGTGAGTGACCAGCAGACCAGACACTCAAACTCGCTGGGACCACAGGTGCAGGCGTGCCACGTGGGCTGTGGGCGTCCCCCTCGCCTGGCCCGCCCCCTTCCTCTCTTGCAGGATTAAGATCTTTCTGCAGAATGTGCTGGAGCTTCGTAGCCCTCCACTGCACTGCATCACGCCTGCCACTTCCAGGCAGTTCTACAGGGTTGGAAGTACTTTGAATCAAGAGTTTAAAAGCAATGCAAATAGAAGCTGCCACTAGCATCATCCCAACAGACCATATACAATTTTATATTCTGAGTTGCGTTTTTTTACTACTCTAATGCCTCAGTGGAGTGATTTTTTTATTTATATGAATACTCACATATGAGTGATATATCTATCATATACAATGTATCTAAGTGAAATATGTATACAATATCTACCTATATCCACAAACAGCCCCCCAAACCACTTTTGGGTAGAAAGGGCTGCATCCCAGTTCTGGGAGGGTGAAGACCACCCCGTGTTTCCTCCTCGAGTCTGAATCACCTGCTGATGATGCCAGAAGAAAGCCTCTGCCCTCTTGGTTTTCAAGTGTTTCTGTTTCAGCAGAACTTCAACGAGTGGTGTCTGGACCGAGTGACACTGAAGCCATGCCCACAAATGCTCCCGATCAGGACAGGGTTAGCGTCAAGGGCAGGTCGTGACGCTGGCTTCTGTCTCTTCCCCCCTGGACTGTGAGCTCCTCGAATGATCTGTGGCCCCCTCCCTAAGTGGGGTCTCTGCGGTCAGTTCTCAGTGATTGTTCATTGAACTGAATGCAGAGAATTAGGAAAATAACTACACACACACACACACTCTCTCCTCCTCTGTTGCCAAGTTTTCCCCTTTACTTGTGAAGGAAGAGAAAAGAGCATTTGTTCTCTGGCATGTAAGCTTCCCCTCGCTGGGGTTCAGCGCCTGGCTGCATGTTGGAGCATTTTGAAGACACCAGTGCCTAAGTTCTCCTAGGGTGTTTTCTTGGGCACAGGACGGGCTCTGCCATGCACCCCATCTCACCCCAGGCTTCACACACTACGAGCCTAGTATGTCCAAACCAATTTTGAACTACCACAGAGTGAAAGAATACAGGACCTGCAATTTCCCAATGAGTCTTTTCTGTGCTATAGTGGACGTGAATGGCATAGTCAGGATTTATTAAAAATGCATAGAGTTCTGAACACTAGTTGGACTTTGCTGTCATAAAACATACAGACCAAAAGCACACAGCAAAAATGGTAAGCAGACTATGCTGTGTACAGTAATGGGAGCGTCTGTAGTCATCAGAGATCATACCTGTTATGTCTTCGTTACACCATGAAAAACATTTATAACATTAAGTGAAAAAAGAGTGAAATGTTTTACACTACATGATTTGATATTAAACACCATAATGACATCCTAGCTTTGTATGCATAAAGATGAAGACTAAAGGAATAATGCATGTATTGTATTAGGAGGTACGATTAGGAGTGAATGGTTCTTTCCCCCGAAATACCTGTAATGACATGGTACTTCTCTGACAATTACAGCAAAGGTATGAAGGGGGATGGTGACAGGACGTCTTGAGAGGATGGCCTGCCTTGCTAAGGAGGGAGGAGCAGGTCTCATTTCCTCTGGCTGGATGGACTCTCCTTGAATTTGGAGGTCCCGCCGGGTGTTGGAGGTGACATGTGCAGGTGAGGTCTGAGGAGGGAGCATGCTGCGCCTGGGCTGGTGAGCAGGGGCAAGGCTGAGTGTGGGTGTTTAAGCACAAAGGGAGTTTAGGAACAGGGAGGGGCTGGGGACACCCCAGTAGGACGTTTGCTGGGCGGGAATGGGGCGAGAGACCGGCAAAGCCAGAACTGGCCCCAGGAGAGGTGGCCATTGCAGCACCACTGGGATTCTGGGCAGCCGGGGCCATGGAAAAGGGAGCCGGGGCGCGGGCCAGGAGCCAGGGGGCTCAGGATGCACCCCTCGGAGCTACCAGACAGAGAAGGCTCTGGATGTGTGTTCCACGGGCGCACTCGAGGCACCTGCAGACCTGCCGAAAGAGCTTGCACAATTCCGCGCACGTTTTCCTGGGCCAGGACCTGTGGCTCTCCTCACCTGCTCAGGCCCAAAGCTGCTCAGGTCTATGAACCCAGGCAGAATGCAGAGTGAGGGCTCCAGCTAGTGTATGCTCCAGAAGCAAAGGTTAACTTAAGGAGAAGACTAGGGAAAATCTTGTGAGTCCAGAGTCAAACAACCAAAGTTCTTAGCTATCTACCACCCATCCAATCTTTCATGCCGATGTCCTCAGAATAGTGTCTCTACTGGGTTGGTCAAAAAGTTCGTTTAGTTTTTTCCGTACGATGGCTCTACTAGTGCTTAGTTGTCTTTAACTTCATTTGGAACAATTTTGTTAGATTGTACCATGACAGCTGTCATATCAGCGTGCATTTAAAAAAAATCAAAATTTTGTGCAGCCATTTTAATATTGAAGATGGAAGAAGATAAGCAATATTTTTGGCATATTATGCTTTGTTATTTCAAGAAAGGTAAAAATGCAACTGAAATGCAAGATAAAATTTGTGCCGTGTATGGAGAAGGTGCTGTGACTCACTGAATGTGTCAGAAATGGTTTGCGAAGTTTCTTGGTACTACTGATATTTTGGCCAAATAATTCTCTGCTGTGGGGCTGTCTTCTGCATTGGAAGATATTTAGCAGCACCCCTGGCCTCCACACACTAGAAGCCAATAGCAGGAGATAGCTGACATACTCAAAATATCCAAATCAATAATGTTATTGTTGAAAATGAAAAATGTGTCTTATTTTATGGGAAAACCATATATGGAATTTTTGGCCAATCCAATATCATTGGGCAATCAATCATACAATTTGGAATGTTAATTCATTTCATGTAAAGTTTATGTTTAAATGAATGCTCATGTGTCAGTATATTAGGATTGTTTTTACTGTGAATTGTCACTAATTTGATAATAAAAGGAAAGAGACAAATGTGTTTTGTTTTGTTGTAAGAAATTAAGGGCCCTGCTTTACGGAAGCCAGGAGGGCCTCTGGGCCCACCACTGCAGCTGCACCCCGTTCCTAGGCAACGCTGCTGATGGACAAGGGCTTCCCCACCACCCTCAGGTCCAACCACTCAACATTCCCACACGCGCTCTCTGCGTGTGCAAACAGCGTTCAGGGCCCTGGCCCGCCACACCTGCCTGCCCTCTCGTCCGCCCATCTCCCGCCTTCTTCCCGCTGGGTGTGGGTATCGAACGCCAGCTTCTTGTTCCTTTCGCTGTTTTTTTTTCCTCCAGGCATAAATGAAAAGCTCCTTTGTGGCTTTCAACATTGGCTTGGCAAGCCTCAATTCTCCTGAGAACACCAGCCTTTCTGGCAGTGCTCCGGGCTGGGTCACTGGCTTCTACTCCTCCTACAGGGCCTCTCTCCTTCTCCAGTTCTTCCTTTGAAAACTTGAGGGCACTGGGTCCTCGAAGCAGTCTCACTGCCGTTTTTAGGTACTGCCCCCGTTTTACTCCTTGTGAGTCAGTGGTGACTGCAACATCAAGTGCAGTTTTGGGAGCTTCTCCATCCACCTGGATAAACCCAACCTTGTCTTGTTTCAGAACCTTCTGCAAAGCACCCTCTTACAGACTTCCCATCCCACCAGCCTCCCCATCTCAGGCACCACAGCACCGGCAGGGTGGCCGTCCTCTTGCCATCTGTCATTCCCCCTTCCTCACTGTGCCCCACAGCTCACGGTGGGCCCAGCTTCTCCCTGGCTCTGTCATCCTAGGTAAGAAGCTGCTTCGCGGTTTTCCTGTTGTTTAGCGTGCACTGGCTTAAAGTACCGCCACAGCCATCCCCACCGAGAAGCCGAGACTTACTGTAATCGAGGCTGTAGAAAGCAAATCCACCCCCGGGGTAGAAGGACCCTTTCTCTGTCACAGAGAAGCACTGCATTTTCGTGTTCAGTTTTACTGTTTCTTGGATGGTGATGTCTTCACCGTTCATCAAATTCCAGCTCCTCATACAGCCATCCAGGCGGGGGTTTATCTGGAAGGACAGAGAAATCCCAGTGGCTTCCCTGGGGCCACACGAGCTCCCAGATACCATGATGAGAGACCACGTGGCGGGTGCGGCTGGTGCCAGCCTCATCAGATAAGTGGGCTACCCTCTGGGCTCGGGCATGTGGAACGCTACTGCAAAATGGACAAATCCTCCTTGTGGAGGTTGTTTATCTCACAAAGGGCACTGTGCTTGCCAGACGACTCACTGCAGGGTGCCTGTGAGTGCAGCACACGCGGTCAGTCCTTTCTGTGCAGGATAAGGAGACCACGAATCAAGTAGCGAACCCCACTTGCTCTGTCTGCATTGGGTGTCCCCACTCGCAAAACAGAGTGAGGAGCACTGACCTCTCCTGGAAGGATATGGGACGAGGCAACACATATAGCAGCTGTGCCCAGTATCCTTACCCAGCACCCAAAAAGTGCCCGTGGAGGTAGGTCCGGGGGCCAGAAATACTGATTCAAGCCCGGCCATCCACTTTCTATATGGTTTTGAGCAAATCAGGACACCACAGATTTTATCTGAGAAATGAGGAGGGGTAAGGGGTGTCAATGGGAACTACGGGGCGGAAGCCATGGAACGGGGGTTGGGTACTGGAGGTCCTGTGAAGGATGCCCCTGCTCTACCCCCTGGAGGGAAGGTGGTGCTAACACCACCCATTGTTGATGTACTCCTGACTCATTCTCGTACTGGGTGTGGATATCATCCTCACAATGCCGAAGATTCTGGCCGCGGGCAGCAGCATGCGGGGAGATGGACAAACACAGATGGGGCAAAGGCATGTGGGATGGGGAAGGGGAGAAAGGGCAGGACTTTGAAAATGACCAGTACTGACCTCCCCACTGGGTCTTTTTCCCCTACGGAAATCCCGGCAGGGTTAACAACCCAAATGTTCTTGGGAATTGTCCAAAAAAGTTGATTGCTCTTTTTGTTAAAGAATAATTTCATTGTGTTTTATCTGCACTGCAAAAATAGACATTTTCATTATCAATTCAGGTGAAAAATCAAATGTGTCTCAGAGAAGGAGATGGTGAGATGCAGGACACAGTCTGCACCTGCTGCTTGTTAAAGTGACTTCTGGGGAACTTTACCTTTCTCCGGGTCCTTCGCCAAACCTGCTTAGTGCTAAACGCGTGGCAGCTCACGCTAAACCTCGTCTTCAGACCGATCCCAGGTTCTGACCCCAGGGACTGAGGGCGGCACTTACAGGCTGGATGAGGTCTTTCTCCTTGAAGGGAATGCCTCCCACGGTCAGGTTCAGGTGGTACAGGCCTCTCTCCGGCTGAAACAGATCCCCCGCCACCACGATCTTCATAACAGACTCCTTGTTCACCTTGATGACCAGACTCTGCTCCAGCTCCTCCACAGATATCTGAGGAAAACCAGCGCCGTAAGAGGTGGGAGTGTACTTTCTCAGGGCCACCCAACCTCTGGGTGACCACGTTCATCACCACCTAGGACCCAGAGACACCCAACCCCAGGCTGACAACGCTCGTCACCTACACCTCCTCCGAGTGCCCACACACCCTCCGTGCAGCTGGCGCCCTGGCTCAGGCTCTGACGGCCCCCCCCCAACTGCTGCCCCTCCCACTGCTCTCCCTACGAGGGAGCCTGCATGGAGCCACTTCTCTCATCTCGTGCCTTAGAGACTCTTCCCTGAACGTCAGCCAGGGAGTGGGAATTATGCCTGATGTCGCTGCCTGACTGGGTCAGCCCAGCCCTGATGTCACTGCCACACTGGGTCAGCCCAACCCTGATGTCACCACCTTAGTGGGTCGGCCCAACCCTGATATCACCACCTTACTGGGTCAGCCCAGCCCTGATGTCACCACCCCACTGGGTCAGCCCAGCCCTGATGTCACTGCCACACTGGGTCAGCCCAACCCTGATGTCACTGCCACACTGGGTCAGCCCTGACGTCACTACCCCACTGGGTTGGCCCTGAGGTCACTGCTCCCTCATTTTGGTTCTTTTCATCCTTAGCTGTGCACAGCTAAAGGCAGAAAAGCACGTTTTATGTCTAAATTTCCAACACTTCACTCAGTCCCTGGCACACACTGAATGCTGAACGAACACGAGTCCATTCTGCAACTTTTCATTCTTTCCTACTTTCCATGTAGAAAAATCTTTAAACCTATCGCTCTGTACACTGTGTGTCTTCCTGATTATCCAGAAATCTGTCCATTACCTCTTTGTCAAATGTGGAGAAACGTTTAGGCACTTGGGTCTCAGTTTGGCTGGAGGATGCAGTGTCTTAACGTGGGGCGCTGCTGGGGCAGGGACTGGTTATAAATGGGGGAGGAAAGAAATCCTCAACGTGCAGTTCACGTGTCGGGGGAGGGGTGGCAGTGCTGTCCACTGACTGGTCGGGCTTCCTTCAGCTTTCTCACCATAGGGCACTGTCCCCAGCCCCAACCAGGACCTCTTGTGCCCCACAACCTCAGAGTGGGACGCCTGCTTCAACCCCTGAGGCTGCCTCCTTCCAGATGGATTGTTTTATCTGTAGCTTTGCTGCTTTGGAGATACTTGCACTTTAAGAGGTCAGGAAAGAGGGAACTAAATAGTACTTGACAGGATGGAAATATTAGCAAACATCTACAGCGTTTTTATTCCCAGAGGTCGGGTGAAATTTTCCATTTTATCTTCACTTCTAAAGGAAAAGAGAATGCTTTTCTCGTTTCTCTTTCAAGTGTTTAGTTTTGAAAGCCCATTTCCAAGTATGGAGCTTCTGGGTTGTTGGAGGAGCCTGCTGTAGCACAGGCTGCTTTGCCCCAGGTGCTGGGATGCAGGACAAGGCAGCGAGCTCCCAGGCCAACATCCGGTGGGACAGCTGCCTCCAGGTCAGGTCTAACCAGGCCATTCTCTACAGAGAGGCACCTGAGGGTGAGTATGCCCGCATTTCAGCAGGAACAGAGCAGACTCCAGAAGCCAGAGCCCGAGACGGTGCCAATGTGTCCCCTCTGACCCTGCCTTCCGCTGACAGGTGAGCTCCTAGAGCCTGGACAGGCCACAGAGACACAGAGGCAGGTGCCTGGACCTTGATCAAGGTTTCTCAGCACTATTCACAGTCTGAATGAAGATGTCTCTGCAGGGGCACCCTGTGTCCTGCAGAGTATTTGGCAGCACCCCCTGGCCCTGACCCAGTGCTGGGCCCCCCACCCTCAAACTGTGCCTCCAGACACAGCCAGGGGTGCCCTGGTGGAATCGCCCCTGCTGATGACATGAGGAGATGATGCCCCATCAGGATGTGAGCTTCCGGGGGACAGAGGGCCTATCCTGCCACGTGCAGCACCCACTAACTGCTGGGCACGTGTGCATACAAGCAACTGCCGGGGCCTGCATCCCAGCAGACCCCGGGCTGGCCCAGGAGGGGGAGGGGTGGCCACACTTACCGTCTGCCACATGCCATGGTTGATAATAGGCCCGCTGCTGGTGACACGGGAGACACCGTGGTAGTGGAGCTGCAGCTCCAGCCGGCCGGCCCGCAGGCCCAGGACGATCCAATTGTTGCCTTGATGGCCTCCGGCAAACAAGAGGATGCCTTCGGGGTCAAAGGTCCTGAAGTCAAACTCGGCCACCAACCTGAGGGCCAGCACCGAGAAGTAAACTGGTTACATGCAGGTTGGTGGGCCTGGCTGCCTTCCCTGGGAGAGCTCAAACTGGCCTTGGAAAGAGAAGCAGGTGCACAGGCCAGGGTCACTGCAGACCCAGGCCGAGCCCCCCACAGCACCCACAGCGGAGTTCTTGGGGGAGGTGTCCAGCTGGTGCTGACCCAGAGCCCAGCGCTGAAACTGTACTGTGGCTGCATCTGTGCCAAGACTGAGCTGATGGCCAGGGTGGCCAGGATCGGTTGCGTGTCAGCCTGGGGACACGGGAGTGGAGCCATCGGTCGACCACTTCCCTGGGGCCCTGCTGGGTTTGCTTGCCTTGTGGAAGCCACCTCCTCACCTTGTGGGCTGTAATCTTTTGAAGCGCAGTCTGATCACCGGTGTCCCACTGAACATGCGGCCCAGGTACAAGGACTTCATGCTTTTGGCCACATTGAAGGGCACACAGGGCAAAATATCCTGTCGGAATGAGAGCAAGGAGTATCAGGCAGGGCCAGGCCCTGGTTCACCCCTGCTTCCAGGTACAAAGGGCTTGTCAGGATGCTGCGGCAGCCCTCGGCCTCCCCCCACACCCTGCCCAGTGTGGGCCCCTGGCACACGCACAGGCAGGGCTGGGGCGTCAGGGCTGCGTTCTGGCTGAAACCCCGTGACTCCATGACAGCCCACCCACTGTGCAGGGGCTTGCAGGAGAGGCTGGTCCGACCTCTCCAGAAGCCTTGGGCTGGCGCTTACAGCTCTGCACGCCCTGCGGTGCTGCTCCCTGCCAACGGCCCTTTTCCTTTTGTTTTTTTAAAGTACAAAAGATTTCAAACATACAAAAAGCATAGGGAATAATAAAAACAAACTACAAATACTGTTAAATAAATAAAATATGGAGGCCGAGGAGACTGCTGTTTCTAGAAAGTTGCTATCCAGTAACATTTTTTCCTGATGTCCTAGGGGCAATCGTGGACATGGTAGTGTTCTGATTGCTAGAACTTGTTTGTATACTTTAGTTGATTAGTTGGGCCATTTTTCTAGGTTTTGTGTTACTTGTCTTGGCATGCATTTCATTTAAAAAAAAAATTTCTTCATGGCCCTGGCTGGTGTGGCTCAGTGGATTGAGCCCTGGCCTGTGAACAGAAAAGTCACCAGTTCGGTTCCTGGTCAGGGCACATGCCTGGGTTGCGGGCCAGGTCCCCCGTTGGGGGTGAGGCAACTGACCGATGTGTCCCTCACACATTAACATTTCTCTCCTTTCTCTTTCTCCCTCCTGTTCACTCTCTCTAAAAGTAAATATTTTTAAAATAATTCTTCATGGATAATGATACAGTTATTGGGATTTAAAAAATTATCACTTAAGCAGCACTTGAAGACACAAACTCTTGAAGCTTGTCTTTACCAAGTTGAGTGGGTCAGGTGTGCTTTTTTATTTCCTTTGCCTCTCTTGTTCCTGGAAGCTGCTGTATAGTGCAGCTTCTCCGCTGCCCAGAGAGAACAGTGGGGAGCCTTAGTGGGGCGGCCAGGAGCCTGCAGAGTTGGCGGGGGCGCACCGCCTGCACACCCAGCTCCGAACCTGGGCAGGTGTGAGAGCGCAAGGAAATGTGCACCTCCGAGCGAATGAGTCGCGCTGCAGGCTCTCACCACCTGGCCCACCCTGGAGCAGGCGGCTGCTGCAGCCATCCCGTAAATACGACCAAACCCCTGGGACGGAACACGCCTCCCGTCCCGCATCTCTCCACGTGGCCCCACGTACACCAGGCCTTTCAGCAAGAGCATTTCTCCCAGCAAACCTTCCCACCAGCTGCTAAAGGGCCAAAAGAGGAGCTGGCTTGGGCAGCCCAGCAAAATCAAGGGCAAGGCCAGAGTGTCCTAGCCATGGGGGCAGATGGGGGTGCTACCTCGCAGGTGTTCATGTTCTGGGACAACTTGAGGCCCCCGCGTCCGTTGCAGTGGCAGGCGTAGGTCCCTGGAGAGTTGACGCAGGCCTGCTCACAGCGTCCCTCTGCACACTCATCCACATCTGCCAACCACAAGGGGAATGTCCCGACTTCACTTTGCGCAACCGCACACACTTTCTGTCCGATCACACACACGGCGTGTTCACTGTGAAAACGCATTCTAAACTAGGTGACTCAGGAGGCCCTAACCCCCAAACTCCCACTCCCAGAACTCCCACCCCGGACTCCAAAGTCCCACTCAGCACCTGGGCCCAGTCAGCCTCAGCAGTCCGAGCCTCCTCTGCTCTTTCCTGAAGGGAGCAGACACCGTACAAGGTGAAGGAGGATGTCAGGACAAGCTAAGCCCACTGGCATGCTGCCAGGTCAGTGAACAAAGCACGTCTGTGCAAAGCTTGGCCTGAAGGTTCGGGGCAGGTTTGTGCCATGGACAGGAGTCCCCAGGTACGTGAGGAGCTCAAGGGACAGGTCTGGAGGGGAGATGGAGGAGGGGGTGGGGCTGGGACCACACTATCATCTCCCTCAAGTTTTGGGCAGCTGCCAGGGCACCAGGCAAGAAGCTGGTGAGAGAGAACATTTCTCTGCACTCCTAGGACATGGCTGGGACTAACTGGGGAGGGAAGATCTCATCGGCCTGTCCCCAAACACAGTAGGTCGAGCTGAGGTTGGGGAGAAGCCTGAGTCTGCCATAGTCCACAGACTCAGGGGCGTCCTTTTGTGGAATCTTATCTGTGTCTACGGCAGGTTGGAGAAGGTGCCCAGCTTCATCAAGAAGCATGTGTGTGCATGTGTGTGTGCGGTATACACACAGGTGTGGTGTGTGCACACATGTGTGGGGATGCACATGTGTATGTAACACTGTACATGTCTGCATGTGTGCGGTGCAGGTGTGTGTACATGTACGGTGCCCGCAGTGGCTGGGGTCAGGTACCTCGGCAGGCCTTGTCCTGGGAGCTGAATACGTAGCCCTCGTCACACAGGCAGGAGTAGGAGCCTGGCAGGTTCTTGCAGCGTGCCTCTCCACAGGCATCTGGGTCTGCACATTCGTCTATGTCTGCAAAAAACCCAGAGGACCCCAGCTGTAGCCCAGACTGACAGGGCAGATGCAGCCAGCCCAGGCCTGCCAGTAGTGAGCCAGAAATTTACTGCGGCCCTGGCTGGCAGGCGGAAAACCGGCGGCTGAGAGGCATCCTTGGTGCCAGGCCCCCCTGGTCCCGACCCTGCCCTCTTCCCCTCCAGCCCTCTGCTGCCGGCCCCTTCCTCCCACCCACTGGACTTTACAGCTCTAGGCCCACAAAACCTGACAGATCGAGGATGGAGGGAATTTCTGATCAGGGTCTTGATTGAGAAGGTCAGTTTCAGGCACTGGACAGAGCACGGCTTGGCCAGAGGTGTGCACAGAATTGTTGTTTACTTTAGATAACTGCAGTATGGGAAGGTAAAAAAGTCACCCCCGGGGGCCTTGGAGCTTCAGTCCCACCTAGCACCCTGCAGCTCCTGGCTCCCCTCTGGGCATCTGGACTCATCTCCTACTCATACCGGGCTCTGTCCATTGGAAACCAAACACCCCAGCATGGACACATCCTCACGGCTCTGTCCAGAGGTTTCCATACACTCTGCCATTTTGGCAACCAATAAGTAGAAAACCCTGCAGTTAAAAACCCATTTCCTTCAGCAACAGAAGGAATATCTAAAAAGTGCAATTGTTACTTCTACAAAGTGTGATTGTTACTTCAAATAACATGTGATTCCTAAGATGGCAACATAAAACCCTGTACTGCAAAGCTTCGCAACTATTCCTCATTTCTTTACAGGGGTAGTTTACCAACAAACACAGGCTTTCAAACACGAAAACTCTAAGACCTTGCTCGCAGATGTAAGAATGAGCCAACACCAACAGCATGTGTTCACCAAGGGAAGTGTGTAAAACCGCCAGGCTTTCCTTTATCAGTATTGACCCGTGGCAATGCTGCTGAACTTGCATTTTATTTCAGGAGCCAGGCTGGCCCACCCCATGCCCGGGACCGTAGAAACCCAGCTTCCCTCAGCAAGCGTGGTGGTGGGTTCAGCCTGGCACCAGCTGTACCGGGGACCGCAGGCAGAGCCCTGGGGGGCAGAGAGGAGAATGCCTCCCCCCCCCCCGCCCCCGGCAACACCATGCTCACACTTGGGGCTGCAGGGCCTGGGGTTGTGTTTGAGCAGCTGCCCAGCACAAAGGGTGGCTTATCAGGGCAAACTGACCGCAGCAGATAGTAACCTGCTACAATCTCAGCACCCCCCTGCAGGCTTCACCGGCCTTCACCGCCTCCACAAAAGCTTCTGATCTGGAAAGATGATCAGTTGCCAGATGTTCCTGAGTCAGCAACCAAGACAGCACCTAGTGACCTGTCCCCACAGACCACTAAGGCATTGCTGCAGGGCAGAGTGGCCACAGCTGGCCTCTGCTGGCTACTCCAGGATAGCCTAGACAAGGTTCCTTAAGCCCTAGCTGCCCGAGAGCCCCTGAAGGCCCTGCTAGGCCTGGATGGCCCCCCTCAAACTGTCTGACTCAGCCAGTAGGGAGGACCCCAGAGACTGGGGTCACAAGTCTCAGAGCTGTCCCAGCAGCACCAGGGATGGGCCCGGGGCTGGGGCTTTCTCTCCTGGCTGGGATCTGTCCTTGCCGCATCCTGGTAGACCCAGCACTGGGCCATCTCTTCCCCACAAGAAACAGCAGCTGGAACCCCAAATTCCATGGTGCCCACTGTGACCTTAAGTCACCTCACTTTCTTCTCTCAGAGCAGCTGTATTGCTGCAGAACCAAACCGTGCCTCGACCCCCATCCTTGGTGCCTCCTTGGCCTTAGCTGTCTCCACTCCTTCCTCCATCCTCCTCAGCCCTCCTGACACTTTGCCCCTTGAGGATGCCACTGTCCAACTGTTAATCATGGAGCATGATGACCTAAGAAAGCTGAACGTGAGCAGGCAGGTGGGTGGTGTTGGCACTGGACGCAGAAAGTCCAGACCCCACCCCACTGGGTGCACTGTGGTCAAGGGGCCCCCCAGCCCTGACACAGGTGCCAACGCCCCTCTCCCCATGGGGTCCTCCTCTGCTTCTCCTCTTAGGAGAGGGCCCAGCCCTGCTCGCCTGCCCGGCCACACGGCCTGAGGCTGCCCAGTCTCTTCCTGCAGCCGAGGGGAGACAATGGAGAGTCCTGAGCCCTGAACCCACCAGCCCAGCACCCCCTTTTCTCATGCTTCCCAGGGACAGTGCTTGAAGCAGGGGTTCAGGGGCCTCCATCTCCTCTCTCCCAGCATCCAAGGAGGACATGATGGTAGATCCAGTCTCTTCCATGGTCCTCATTCCCCAAAGTGTCCTGGGTCTTGGTCTGGTGTCCCAAGGTCCAAAAAGGCATAGGGATGGCCAAGAGAAGGGAGCTGTGTGAGGCCAGCAACTGCAGGCACACCCTGAAACCGGCACGAGGGTGGGGCTCCTACCATCGCACTAGTTACTCATCAGCAGTGCTAATGGGAGAAGCTTTCGGGCCCCCGACTCAGGCAGGTGCAGAGCCCCACCCTGCTGCCCTGCGCACTGTTCTAGGGGGAAAGGCCACAGGATGCAGGGCTTCTCTCAGACCACTGTGTCCCCCTCAAGCTTCACAGACTTGGGGGGAGGTTGAAAGTAGACTAGTAATTTGGTCACTTGGGGTCTTCCCAGAAGGTGAAAGCAGGGCTTTCCTCTTCGGTGCATGGCGGCATCACCAGGGGCATCTGGAGAGCCCAGGAGAGGGCTCCACCTCAGAACTCCACTGAGTCTGGGCAGCCTCGAACACCGCCGTGGCCGCAGGTGCACCAGACACAAACCCTGAGTTCAAGAGCTTCTGCTCTGCAGGCGGATCTTCAAGTAATAATGAGACCCCTGGGTGCCGTGTAAAACACTTCTGCCCAACAATGGCAGTGTCCTCAGTTGCTCTTAAGACAAGGGCATGCCTGCAAGGTGCAAGACTTTCCTCAGGGCGTCACAGACCCCGGTCTGGACACAGCCCCTGGCCGGCAGCCTTTGTCTCAGGTCAAGGTGGGCAGGTAGAGGGGAATGGGTTACTCTGTGCACTCAGAGGAACACTGTCATGGATGCAAGAATGTGTCCTGGTCATCAGCGATGGGGGCCACCAATGTGGACAAAAGTGGAAGCTGTTTTCCAAGAGGGGAAAGTCGCCCTTGTCCTGACTCCGAGATCCACCCCGTGGTGCCTGACGCAGCTCTCCCCGAACTCTGTCTGTCCCATTTCCTGGTTGCACTGCTGGCAGCACTGAGAAACATGCCCAGACTCTCCAGGGCGCCGCAGCCAAACATTAGCACGCCTGGGTTGGAGGGCGGGGAGAGAGAAGGAAGCAGCCCCCTGAAACGTGGGGTGCCACTCCAGGTAGCCCCCGGCGGCTTTGACCAGGCAACACCACGGCTGCACAGGAGCAGAGAGGATGGGGCCACAGTTCACAGTGTCCTTCTCAGGCAGGCACAGGGTGCGAGGCCCCGGGGAGCCCAGACCAGACTGTACACAGAAGAGGGACGGGCTGCTGAGCTGCCTCCTGCTTTGCTCGGGGAGTGGGTCTTTCCTGAAGGCAGGCTAGCAGCTGGGCAGGGTGGGGCCCTGGGGAGGTGAGCAGGGTGTGCATCGGGGGGTGAGACCTTGGGACAGGGGCCTCTGCCCCTGCCCACACCCCAGAGATGTCCGGAGCTCCGAGCTGCACAGAGAAACCTGTGGCGCTGTGGCACTGGAAGGAGGCCCAGCAGCCGCAGTGTGCAGGGGTGCTGAGCTCCGCCTCTGCTGGGCCGGCCTGGTCCACAGACACAGTGACTCATCCTGTGTGAGGTGGTGCTGGGCAAGCTCCCTCTGGCTGCTGACATGCCTGGGCTTGTGCTCTTCTGCAGGACAACCTCCTCCCTCCTCTCCAGGAGCAAAAGAAGCAGCCACCACCAGCAGCCTCTTGCAGAGAGCCAATGTGACTGACAACTTCAGCCACTGTCGATTGCCAAAATAAAAGAGGGGAGAAGCTGGGAGGAAGGAGCCCGGGAGGGGAGGGGAGGGGCCGGGGAAAGCCTGCAGGCAGACCCATGGCCTTACCTTGGCAGGTCCTGCTGTCCTGGGAAAGCACGTAGCCGCTGTAGCAGGCACACTGGAAGCTGCCTGGCTTGTTGTAGCATATTTGGTTGCACCCCCCGTTCTTCTGGCTGCATTCGTTGATATCTGGGCACACACAGGACACACAGGGACTGGGGAGAGCCCAGAGGTGACATGCAACCCGCCTTGAGCCTGTGGCAGTGTGTCTGCGGGTCCATCTCCACTGCATCCACCCTCAGACCACAGGCAGGAGGGCACAGGGAGGCTGCCTGTGCAGTGGGTGCTGACCGTCCACTGTGCCAACTCTGTAGCTGTCCCAGTGTGCATGGGGCGGGAGCAGGAATCGATAAGTGCCCAGGATGGACATGGCTGGGCAGCCACGAGGTCCAAACTGAGCTGGCTCTGTCTGGCCAGGTCCCACACAGGCTGAGCTGAGCCCTCACAGGCTGCCTGTGGGCGGGGCCTCCAGTTCAGCTCAGCTGCCTGGAGAAGGAGCCCCAAGAGGCCCTGGGGAGGGACAGGGCTCTCAGCCACAGTGAAGGGGCTCACCTGAGAGTCCTAACCAGGTGCTGGGGGATTTTTTTTGCGGCTTCTTTGTTGACACTGTGCAAGTGCAGACTCAAGGGAGGTCGGACACAGAATCGTACCGCTTTACAGCAGGCCTTCCCTTTGCTCCAGGCCTGCTCTTGGAGAGGACTCACTCCCCTCCTCCCCAGTTCTCCCAAGGAGCTGACAGATGCCTTCTCGAGCCGGACAGTACCCCCGTCCCAAGAGGCAACAGAAGGGCCTCCAGTGCTGTTTACACAATCTCACTCTTGGGATGATTCCGACGAGGGGCCGAGGACGCCCTGCTCGCCCATCTTCTCTCTCCTCGCCTGGGGGCCAAGTGGAGGCTGGCCAGTGCAGTGCTAACTCTTAGGACAGACACCCTGTGGGCTTCTCCACGCCTCCCCGCTCCTGTCTCGGCCAGCACGGGCCAGCACGGCTATGTTCCCAACTGGGGCACGGAGGAAGTTGAGGCAGGGAGAGGACACAGCTTCTCCAGCTTGGGGGCCTCTCAGGTGGCCCTGCAGGGAGGTCCCAGCACTCACACCCTCAAGCCTTGTCCCATGGCTGCGGTGGCCTTACCTTTGTCACAGAGCCGGTCCCCCCAGCCAGCTTTGCACTGGCAATAGAAGTTGCCCATGAGGTCTTGGCAGACTTGGGTCCCCTCCTTGTTGCAGGGCTTTGGATAGCACTGGTCAGGCAGGTCTGGGAGGAAAGGAAGGAGATCACTGTGCTGAGCCGCTCCCGGCCAGCCGGGAGGAACCAGTCAGGCCGGGCGGCAGCACAGCCTCTTGTCGGGCCCCTGGGAATGCGGGCCCTTGGCAGGGGCACTCTGAGGCAGGCCCGGGCCACTGGGCTGTTCTCTACTGACCCAGGCTGGCTACCTCTGGGTAGGAGTAGGGTCACAGACCAGGCCGGCCAGGCCCCCAGCTGGTTTCAGGAAGGAGGGGCCACCTGCCCGTAGGGCTAGGGCGTTGGAGGTCTTGGCCCACCAGGGAGTGAGGGAGGAGAGGAGTGGGCCTGGCTCAGCCCTGTGAGCTCAGACCTCCCAGAGAGCAGGTCAACAGAGCCCTGGCTGACCCCAGGGCCTTCAAGGCAGATGAGGACCATTCCCCCACCCCCAGTGGACACCTCCACCCTCTCAGGCCACCCCCTGCCCACTCAAATCATGAGCACATGGACCTTCACCAGCATTCTCGCCACTGGGCTGGGCCTCTGTGGGAGCACCGCCCCCTTTTACCCAGAAATCTGCCTGCACAGGATGGGGCACGGCCCCAGACCCGGCTGCACTGTTGCCCCCACGCCCTCCCACCTCGTCCCAGGGTGGCAGTGCCCCGGCCAGGTGCGCTCTGCCCCACTCGCTTGGGGAGACATCTGCCTGGGAGAAGCATGTCAATCACCAGCATAATTTCCACTTGTTTCAGGCACTATGATTAAGAGACTGTCCCCATGGTGTGTCTTCCAAGGGCTCTCCATGCAACAGTGAGCTTCTCACAAACACGGCTGAAGCTTCCACGACATGTGGCTGGTGGGGTGCTCACCCCTTCCGTATGGCGATCGCATGCTCCCAGGCTTCAAGCAGCTGAGAGCAGGGTACTTGAGGGAAAGGCGTGATCGTGCCCAGAGCTCCAAGAACCCTCCCACGAGGCCCCTGGCCCTGCCGAGGTGGGCCTGGCAGGCAGGGGCAGGCCTTCCCATCACGTCTCTGCCATCACTGCCCAGTCGGCAACACTGTCTGGGTTCTCAGAACACTGTGAAGAAGCCGCACTCCACTGGCCTGAGGAAGACTCATGCCCACAGACACACAAGATGGCTCAGCCATGTTCTGGGGGGCTGGGAAACCCTGAGCTGGCCAGGCTCAGACAGCGGAGCAACACAGGCGGGTCTCGGGGAACGGCAGGCCCGGCCTCACGGCTGCTCACCTGTTTGAGGCTTTCCAAAGACTCTCACCCAGTGCACTGCACCCCGACTCGGCCCGCTCCAGGTGCACGGCCCACGCTGACCTCCCGAGCACGTCTCATCCAGTTCCCATAGGAAGCGCCACGCGATCGTCAGCTCCTGAACAGCCCACTCTCTTCCCTCACCCAAAACCACCTTTGCCTTCGCTCCTCAAAGAATCTTTCGGCTGTCTTTCTCTCATGGGCCTACAGACATTAAACGCCTCCTGGTGACGGTTGTTTCCCTATTTCTCTTCTCCTCCAGTCCAGGGGGCACATGCCTTACCCAGCCCCCGAACAGCACAAGGTCCATGGCTGAGGTCCAAGCTGAGGGCTGGGCTGGCTGGTTCACAGTCAGGGGTGGGGAGTGGGGAGACGCTGCAACAGCCCTCAGTAAACTCATCAGTGCCCGCGGTGAGTGGATTTCAGCTGGACTGACAACCACAGCAAAACAGGCTTCTCTCTGTTTTATTTTTGGTTAAGGGCAGCTAGGTACATTTCCCCAGCAGCCCCGAAGACTGTGGTCACCCAGAGCAACTGGCTGTCAAAAATCCCCAGGCCCAGGCTGGTGGCAGATCAGGCAGCAGAGGGGCAGGTGACACCAGGGGCATGTCCCCGGGCCTGGCTAAGACCAGGTACTCTCTAACACTCAGCATCCACTATCATTCACACCTTTCACTAGTATTATTTCCAAGGGCCATACATCCATCTACTGCACCTGAATCAGGTAGGGCTACTTTTTAAATTTAGAAGCTAGCAGTCATCTTAGGTAATGTGGCAGGACGGTGGATGCTCATCTGACCCCGGGGGGAACCAGGACGCAGCGGTTGTCCAGCTTTTCCTCTCTGCCCCCACGCCATCCAGATGGAAGTCAACACTCATCCCACTGCCTGGTCACAAGGACCAGGCTCAAGCCAATGGGTCCTCCAGCTGCTGAAAGCACCAGGCCAGAGTCTTCTTTTTTAAAGTGAGTGGCATTTCCAGCCCAACTCAAAATTTGGGGACAGCATTTCCACCACAGGGCCTGCTCTTGCACCGCAATGGGTTCCTGGCAGGCCTGTTCCCTTGCTGCCAGCTCAGGAGGCAGCTGGCCTCTGCATCCCTGCAGCTCACCCGAGGTCGAGTCGGCCCTCGTCGCTGGCACAGACTCCACACCCCAGTGTGCTCTGCGTGCCCTCGGCTGTCCCCACAGCCTGGGCACCCTGGTTGGTCCTCGGGGAATTCGTGTTTGAAAAACGAACTCTTGAGTCTCTTGTCGCTTTTTTCTTGTGGGCTTTCCGTGGCGCGCCTCAGAGTGGGCTTGCTTTGCATGATTGCAGCCAACAAAACAGTTGCAGATATGTAGACAGAACACAACGTCTCCCAGCATTGCTGAGACGCTGCACAGTTGTTTTTGGCAGGGAGCCGTAAGTGCCTTCTACCCGTGAGCAAGTAGGAACTGGGTCCACTGATCAGAGGAATTCTGTCACAGAACGGTGCGTCACGCACAGGCTCCTCCAGCAGCCTTCCCATGCTCGCTATAACGAGGGTCATCCTCTGGGGGCAGGAGCGGCAGGGAGAGTGAGGCCAAACCCAGCCCTGGACTGGAGAGAATGAAGGGACAGGCCTGCTTTCTGGGCTTTGTCTTGGCAGGAAGGGGCTCTGAGGGCAGGCGGGCTGGAGACATCAGCCATGGGTGATGTATGCCGGGCCTGGCCGGCACCCGAGCCTGGGTGGAGCAGTTGGTTTGCCTAACACTTCCCAAGACACTTGGCACAAGGCCCAGATGGGCCCCCACGGGTGGGGAGTCAGGGAGGTGGTGTGATTCTCCATCCGACATGGTGGTTAAAGATTGAAAATTATTTCAGAAGTACACACATGTACCTTTGGTGTGGAGGGCTGTTAACATCATCTAGAATTTGCCCAGAATGCCTAACCCCCCTTAAAAAAAGTTCAGGGTCTCCGGAGCTGAGAGGCCAATACCAGCTTCTACGGAGGTGGGATTTTCTAAGAGATTTCTACACGACACCCATCCCAGTAGAAAGCCCCTCAGAGCCCCTCCCTGCCAGAACAAAGTGAGGAAAGCAGGTCTATCCCCAATCTCTCCAGTCCTGGGGCTGGGCTTGGCCTCACCCTCCCCGTCTGTTTTGCCCCCGAGGACAGCCCTCATTACTGTGTGGTGGCCTGGAAAGGCGCCTGCAGCAGCATGTGGGGACTGCGGGGCTGACCTTGGGTAAGCTTGAGGTGGCTGCGGGTGACCCACGATTCCATGACCGAATTCCTCTGATCACTGGACCCAGTTCCTATTTGCTTACCGGTGAAAGGCATTTATAGCTCCCTGCCAAAAACAGCTGTGCAGCAAAGGAAGGAAATAATAAAGATCAGGGCTGGGTGGAAAGGTGAAGAGATTAAGGCAAAAACAAACAAAAAACCCAACCTCAGAGAGGACAACAGTAGGATGATTATCGGAGGAGAGGAGGGTGGGGAAAGGGTGGAGAGGGAAAGCGGGGGATGAATGGCGATGGAAGGGGACACGACTTGGGGTAGTGATCACACAATACGCAGGTGATGTGTCCTAGAACAGTGCACCTGAAACCTGCATGATTTTATTACCCAGTGTCGCCCCAAAACATTTGATAAAAAGAAAACCTCTTCAGGGTTAAGACAAACATTTGCAGGCCCAAGGGCACCCACTTCGCCCCCTTCCCCCATCCCCAGCAAGCCTGCAGAGCGTTCCCAGGCTGACTGAGGACCTATGCCCTGAGGTCGGGCGTGGGAATGGAAGGAGCTGCTTAGGAGATAAGGGGCTTATCTTGGCCTTGAGGTGGCTGTGTTGAAGGAAAGGGAGGAAGGAACTCGTGTGTTACTGTGGCCTGGAATGTGAAACGTCTGCTGACAGCCACCAGGACGGCTCTCTCAGGTGCTTTTCACTCCCCCTTCCCAAAATGTGAAGGTGATGACAAGTTATAACCTGGACAGCATGCTCCAATGAGGGGACCACTGCTCTGACTGGAAGAAAGTACGAAGGGATCCTCCGTCCCAAGGAGAAGCGGGCCTGGGGCTCAGGAAACCTGCCCTGGGCAAGGCAGCGAAGCCCAAGCCTCACAAAGCGACAGCAGGCAGGTCCGCACCGGAGGGAATCTGCGAACAGGGAAGACTGACCGTGTGTGGAAGAGTCTGTCCCCGGCCTGGGGCTGCTCTGGGCTGAACACTGAAAGGTGATCTCTTCGAGGCTATTGCTTTGATTTTAACAATAATGGATAACCAAAGCACTCAGCTACACACTGTCCGGGATCACCAGAGGCGACTGATTTCAGGAAGGACCGGAGGAAAACAGCGCCAAGTTGCCTGAATCGGTGCACTCAGGCCAGAAGGCACAGGTTGGAGGACAGCAAGACAGGGTGTGCGTCCTTCCCGGAGTGACAGCCCAACTCCCTGGCAGTCTTTACAGGGCTCCTCTTGGAGGACAATCGGTGTATTTGTGCAGTATCTCGGGCTTCGGGGACTTCTGTCATGCCCAGGACTCATCTGAAGTGCATGGAGACCTGGTCAGGTGCCTGGGGAGGAGGAGCTTGGACCAGGGAGGGAAGGGGCGAGGGGCTCGCTCAGGGTCACAGTGGGTCCTGGGCGGGATGGAGAGAGCAGGCGTGGGAGGCAGCTTCCTAACGGCCGGAAACTGCATTTAGCACATCTGGCAAGAGCAGCAGCTGTATGAGATTTTTCCTCTAAACAGCAGCTCAGGAAACATCTCTGGGATTCTCCCTCCTTCCTCATCTCTCAGGTTGTCTGCCACCCAGGAGGAAAAGTCTCAACCAATTAATAAATGGTCTTTGCTATTCAAACAACTCAAGTCACTTCAATGCCACAAAAGCTCTCGCACAGGAACCACACGGGCCAGGCCTGCAGCGATCTGAGCAGAACCCCAGAGATTGTACATGAGTGCTGCTGGAACAAGGCAGCTGCCCCCGGGAGAAACACGAACACACCCGGGTCCGTCCTTCATCAGAAGTCCCAGGCAGTCGTACAGTTACGTAAAACACTAGATAACTTTTTTCTAATCTCAGAAAACGGACAGCTTAAAACCCGGGAGCTAAAACAACCTAATGAATTGGAATACATTATCATAAAATAAGAAATTGGTTTGGCAAACTGACAACAACAAAAAATGCTAACTAAAAACAAAAAGCCAAAATGACCCGAAGCTGAACTGCTCCCCTGTCTGGCTGAGGCCCCAGGGAGGTCCTGGATGACCCCTGGGGAGGCTGAGGTCACGGCCTGACCCTGAGGGGAGGGGCTGGCTCCAGGTCTCCCTCCAGGCACGGCCATGGGTTTTGGCTTCTCTGAGTTAACAGACGCCTCTGCCCAGGAGGGATGGGGAGCCGGCCACACAGCAGCACTCCTCTCCCTCTTGGCATTAAATGGATCATTTCCTCTGCTCATCTGGCCGTGATGATGGGAGCAAGTCAGAGGAAGCACGGGGGGCCAGCTCCAGCTCGTGGACAGAGCCCCAGCCGGCCAGGGGCTCTGAGCCTTCCAGGCTGACCGTGAAGAGGGAGGTCTGACGCCAAGCACAGGAAGAGTCCTGCTGCGTGGCGACTGGCATCTCAGTTCTCCTCGCCCGCAGAACAAGTGTGGTGAAAGAACCAACACCACGGGCTCGGTGCCCGTTGACCAGCTGTACTTCAAAGCACCTCGGACCGAGGAAGGCCCAAGTCAGAATCAGCAGCAGTGGCCACATGGTTCCATGTGTAGGTTAAAATTCACGCAACAGGAATGCCAGGTTTCCTGTATGCTAACTTAAAATAACATCAATAATAATAAAAAGATGCATTATGATCTGGGGGCGGGGGAAATTGTTACCTTGAGTACAAATGGCAAATTTGCAAAATCTAATCAAGAGCTCCTACAAATTGAGAAAAATAGGCAAAGAATATGAACAAATCATTCACAGAATATAAAACCTTAAACACACAAGCTCAGCTTCACTCATTAGTAAGGAAAACATCAACTGAAATGACTGGATAAAATAAAATAAAATAAAATAAAATAAAATAAAGTCATCTTTCACCATTTATATTGGAAGAGCTCAGAAAGTTTTGAAAAATACACTAGACTGTGGGGGAGGTGGGTACTCCTGCTCAGCCACTGGCGGCCGGCGGGGCGGGGGGGGGGAAGTCATCACAATGAAAAGGGAACACAGGTCCATCCCTAGGAATGTATTCTGCAGACATACTGAGATGTGTGAGAGGTGACAAACGTACAAGGCTATCACTCTAATTTGTCTGTAATAATAAAAACCTGGAAATAGCCTAGGAGTTCACCAACACACATTGGTCAAATGACGCTCCTCACCCCCACCGGTGGTGACAGGAGCGTGCCCGTGCAGCTCTGTGCGCACCGACACGGAAGGTACCCATGGTATCTGGTGCCAGAGTGGGTCAGATCACGGGACACTGCTCATATTATATATCCTCAGTACTGGCAACCGTGGTGGCCTCTGGGAAAGAGAACTTGTGGTTGACCAGGAGGCAGGCCCAGGGATGGGCATTCTCTTTACACCCTTGTGGAAGGTTTAAGTTTCATACCGTGAGCATTCCTTGCTGATTCAAAACCAAACCATACTTGCTTAAACAAGACAGTTTATTGACAAGGGAGCAGACTTTGGGAAGGTGTTATAGCCCCTTACGATAATGGACATAGTTAAGGCCCCCCAAACCACAACAAAGCTTAAAGTTACCCAAACTCACGTGGCTTTAAGGAAGACAGGAAGGAGGCAGACTTACTTTGAGTACATTTAACAAAATCTGGGTGTTTTGTGTACGGAGATCCATATTTACTGATGCAATCTGCAAGAAAGAAATGGAGTCACTCTTCAGCCACAGGAAGTGAAATGGACTTTAGAAACAGTACTACCGTCTTAGACACCTCTGGAAGAGTAGATCGTTCACATTTCCTGGGATGCTACAGTCCTCCAGCCATAACACAGTTCAGTTTTTGTTACTACACCTTAACAAAACACTGTCACCCTGACCGGCCGGGAAGTGCCTCCACCAAGATGGCAGGCCCTGCACCCCAGAGCGTTACCACACACCGCCCGTGGCTTCTGCGGTGGGTCCCTCTGCTCTTGCGCGGAAGAATCACTAATAGCATTCAGAAAGTTTTCTGATCTGAGCGTAGTCGGAGAGTTCAAGTTGACCCCGTTTTGGGAACACTGCCCTTAATTTGAAAGTCCACCTGCTTTGGAAATTCAAAAGCAGATTCTGGACATTCTGCACACCAATTGACAGTGGAATTCCCACACGAGCATGGGGGTAGGGATGCGAGGCTTGGCGTTCTGGGCACACGCATCCTGGCCTTTTGTGAAACGTGAAGCTGTGCAGAACGGGTGTGGAGCCACTTTATCTGGTCCTTCCACAGGTTCCTGGTGCTTCTCCATACCTACGAGGACAGTGGCACAGGCAACAGACGGTCCCTAAAGGAGGGCTCATGGGATAACTGGTCACCCTTTGCCTCAGGAAACAAACCCCAGAGACCCAGAGAGACCAACAGAGAGCCCAGAAGCAGCGGGTGCCCGGCTTTCCAGGGCCAGCCGCAGGTCCACTTTGCTTGGTGCCAGATATGGGCCCAGAGAAGGTGCCCGCCTTTAAGAGGGTACAAGGGCAAGGGAAAATTTACCAGCCTGCACTTAAAAAATTAAAAAGGAAGACCCTGGAATACATTTCTCTCGTTATAAGTGGTATGCATCCAAAAACATCTTAAGATGCCACCGACTAAAGGGTCAGCTTTCAGGGGAATCCAGGCCCCTTTTGGGTTGTTGGGAGGTCACTGCCATTGTCCTGGTAAGACTCAGTTGCCATTCGCCCCTTTCCTCTCGTTCCCTCCCCAGGGCACAGCAGAGTTTCTGGAGGCCACCCTACACACAATGACATCACCGCTCAGTGGCCAAAAGGGTGTCTGCTGGTACATTCCTGTTGTTCAAATTAAATAAAAAAGTTTTTAATGATCTCAGTTTTAATTAACAGCATGGTAAATATCCATAAATACAGCCCGCATGAATGAAAGCTCTTTGGCATCCTTGATAATATCAAATATAAAGAGTCCTGAGATCAGAAAGCCTGAGAATTACTAAATTAATCATATTTCCAAATAATAAACTAATCCTGGACTCAGAGCAGAAAAAAAGGTTTGCAAATAACGGCTTTGGACTGAAGTTAACACGGAGCATTATGGTACAAAAGACACAAGTGCTTTGAGCTGCGTGCTTTGGGTAGTTTCAAACTCCCTACGGAATTAAGCAATCTTCCCTCCAGGAAAAACTTGGTAACGAGGTTCTGACCAATTGTTTCTCCGACTTGTAACACATACTCCCCAACTATGCCTCTATGACAATTAAAGGAAGCAGCAGTTTAAACTTACCTAAGTATTTCGGATAAAAATATTCCTGCAGAAAAAGAAAAAGGGCAACAGTTTACTGGCACGATACGAGGTTTCCCATACAACACAATCAGCTGGTTAATCGAACCTCGCCTTTCTTCCTGGGTACATAGCACAGATACTCTCGGGGAGGCAGGTGTTTGAGGGCAGTGGAGAATTTCTCCACAGCTGGCTCATTTCCAGGACCAGCAGGGCAAGAACCACCCAGAAAGCCACTTCCTGCCTGGAAGACTGGCACAAGGGAAGTACTTCTGCAGAATGCATGCCAAGTCGTCAGTATGGTTAGACTTTCTGTAACCAGCAACAGCGATACCATTTATAGCGACTTCGAAGGCGCCACTCAAAGTGTCTTGCAGAAGGATAGGAAATATTGCAAGTCTTAGACCCTCGTGGAGGTAGGGGTCCTCTCGGAAACGTGGAGACTCTGTGGGAGTCTCAGCATGCGGGCACTGATTTGCATTTACTCTGTTTGTAAAACACAGCAGTGCTGGGGGAGTTATGGAGGGTCTGGGCCAACAGTCTCTTACCCACGAATGCAGATTTAGAGATCTGCACTGCTCAGGGGACTGTCAAACACAGGAACTGCCTGAGCTGTCTCGGCGTGCAGCAGGGACCTGCTGGGAAGCCCCTCAGGATCCTTTTGCCCCAGACACAGACCCCAGGCCATGGGCTGGTTAAAGTAGCCCCACCACATCCACTTTGATCTGCCCCTTAGGGCCAATCGTAGAGCAGTTTGGCCTTAATTATCCCCCTTAATGGAACTAAGTGACTGACCAAGCGATGGCAGCCACTAGATGTTGGGTGTCAACTGTTTGCTGGTGACGTTCCATATTTTTACGCTGTTTGTTTGATTTTCACAACCACCTCCAAGGCAGGCCTCTTTAATTAGCCCATTATCACAGATGAGGAAATTGAGGCTGAACATGGGTGGCAGAGTTGGACTGAGGCCACGAAGGGCCTCAGCGGCACACTGCACCCAAAAGGGTGTGGACGAGAGCTGGTAGGTTGCATTTACAGAGTGACAGGCAGAGGTGCCCCCAGGGCCACCCACACAGGACGCTGTTCTTCCACACATTTGGCAGCTTCCTACGCACAACCTCATTTGTCACCTCCACTTGCACATTTGGCCAGTGCCCCCTTCTCTGCTGTTTGTGAAAGGCCAAGTGGGTGGTGCCACTTGAGGGCAATGAGAGTTCTTAGACTGGGGTGGCACTGGGGACACTCTGCTAAGATACACTCAGATTAGATGTGATTTTAAAAAACAAAACTCTCAAGCCCTCTAAAGGAAAAGAAATGGTCAGAGCAGGTTTGACATTGCCACTTGTGTGACAGCTGCAAAGACAGCATTCAATGCAGACGTGACAGACAGGCAGCTTTGAAAGTCAGAGCTACAGAGTCAGGGCGGGCACTGTCCCTCTTCGCCAGCGTTCAGAGGCCCATGACAGGCCTGGTTTCACTTCTCTCACTTCTTTCGCTCACTTTCGGTCATGGATTGGCCAACCTCTGAGCACCGGAAAGGCAGGCAAGGCCAGGTGCGCTCTGCTGAAACCTCGAGCATCAGAGGCTAGAAGATGGCCGCAAGCAGGGAGTGACATCTGTCTGGGTTGAGAGGGAGAACAAAGACCACAGGGCTTCGTCACAAAAGGAAAGGTGTCGGTTCTGAAAGAAAAGATTTAGAACGCATGCCGAAAGCGTGCACTCAGGTTTAGGAAACTGAGAGAAAGTATGAACTGAAAGCAATGAAAGACTCTGAGTAAAGTGCCTAATTAATTATACAGGAACATTCGCATTAGCACAGCTCTCCAGAAAGGTGTATCACATTTTCCCAAACCGTGACTAGTTTATAGTTTTGTGGAACACGTTCAATAATGAGTTCTACTGTTGTGAGAAAACATTATTAATAGAAAAACCATGCTCATCTCTCCTCAGTTAACCACACCTATTGGGAATGTGGTTACTGAAACCACAGGGTCATAACCTGGTGACAATTCATCCTGAAGTGTGTACTTGATTTATTTAGGGCAGGGAAAGGGTGGAGAGCATGTGCTCACTTGCCCGGTAATCTAGGAGATGGTTAACACAGAATAAAAACATAGCTACAATGAATACACTTAAAAATGTTACACACTCTCCCCAGAGAAAGAGACATTTCCAATTGTCCTTCAAAATTCTGAGAGAAGAGAAGGGCCTATGAGAATCACGGCGAATACAGGCACCAGGCAGAACACAGAGCCGCCCTCCCCTGCACCACAAGTGGGTTGGGGTAACCTTGGCCCAAGGCCCAAGAGCTGCGTGAACTCTCGTGAGCAGCAGCACCCCTTGGGGACACACAGACAGAGGCCACAGCTCAGATGGCCAGATCCAGAAGCAGGAAGCAGTCACCTGTGTACTTTAGCCTCTGTCTTCTCGACTCCACAAAAAGCAAGGCCTGAGTTCCAAGGTTGTGTGAGGGCCAGGGCAGGGAATGGACAGGCCAGCAGGAGGCTGGGACCACCCAGGCAGGAAATGAAGCCATTTGTCTTCTGGCAACTGTCCCCCACCCCACCCCCACCTCAGGGATTTGCTTCTACTCTGCTTAAACAGCTAAGGACAGAAAGAAGTGGGCAAAACTGCAGGCTGCTAAACCGAGAGCTGAAGCTCCAAGAGAGGAAGGGCACATCATTCTGCCAGGACGTAGCCTGGAGCTGACCAGCCCCAGAAGGCCCACAGGAGACGTTGCTAAACATGTGGGTGGAAGACGGATGGATGGATGCGGGGATACCTGGAAGAATGAG
Source organism: Glossophaga mutica (assembly GCA_039655065.1). Taxonomy (NCBI): domain Eukaryota; kingdom Metazoa; phylum Chordata; class Mammalia; order Chiroptera; family Phyllostomidae; genus Glossophaga; species Glossophaga mutica. The sequence goes on along the minus strand of CM077310.1, from coordinate 63,439,366 downwards.
TGAACATATGGAAGAATGAGTGAATGAAGAGACGGATAAAAGAATGTGAGCATGAATGTTTAGGCAAACACAGTCTGACAATTATCACTGAATTAGACTGGATTGTTAATTCTAACATAGATAAGCACCCTGGGAGAAATATCTAAATCAATGGTCTCAGCTCATCCCCTTCAAAATATGGAAGTTAATTATGGTTCCTCAAGTTTACAAACTGCCAATGTATTTATAAAACTTGGATCCTCACTCTTAACTGACATTTACCTTTAACTCTCCTTCTGCTGTTCACTCCAAGGGCCCTACCCTCCTGCTGGCAATCAGAGCACACATAAGATAGGACAGTTAAGCAGTCACCATTACTAACAAGGACTGCCCGCAAGGGAAGCAGCCCCCATGCAAAGGGGGCTCCAGGAGGCTCGGGGCGCAGGTCATGGCCGGGAGCCCGCCTGCTAGGAAACATCCCTCTGTAAAGGGAGTTGAGCATCACCCATAACTCCAGCCTTCTCCTTAGATGCCATCCTCCCGAGCTCCTGTTCCCTGTGGTTTTGTAAACATGGGAAGCTTGTACCCCAAGCACCTTCGAGGAGCTGGGTCTCAGGAAAGGCTTGGCCTACTTGGTCCACTCAAAAGTGAAGCCCACCAATTTGTTTGGAAACTACAAAGGAATGTTTGTATGAAAAAAAAAAAAAACACACCTATTCTGCCTTTGCTCCCTAATTATTCTGTCACCCAAATGGTCTCCTCACTAATATGGGGAAAGCAGGAAAGGAGAACAAGGTTGGTGAAATCCTTGGGAATTCCTGTCTGTTGACAACTTCTCACCAGCCTCCACCCTGCGCTGACCACCAGGACCCGTCTGCCTGGCTGGGTCTGTGCCCACATGGCCCTGGACATGGCAAAGGTCGAGAGCAGCAGGGAGCAGCCCAACCTCCTCACTGGCAGGGTGGTGGGTTCGGGAATCCAACTTCAGAAGCACCTAGTGGCCCTGGGCAAGCCTCCTCTCAGGCAGCCTGCCCGGCCCACAGCTCCAGAGCCCCGGCCGCCGGCCCTCCTGCGGGCTCTCTGCCCGGCCTCCTCTGTGGCTTGGGGAGAGTTTGGAGGTCTCGCTATCAGACTCAATGCTGAGAGCAGATTCCAAAAACTGTCAAAAATCACACAGCCAAGCCTGTCGAAACGTACATTATCAAGACAAAACATCACCTGGGTTGGGACCCTGTGGAACTGATGACAGTCACCCTCACGTAGCTTTTGTGCAAGGGCCACGTGCAGCTGGGAAGGTTCTAGAACTTAGGGCCTCCACATATCTTCAGGTGCAAATCTACTTTAACTTTTTCAGCTCCTCAGGGCTAACAATGTCCCTGCGGGGATAGGGTGACCAGTGGGATTAAAGACCGCTTCCACCTTGACATTGCCACTCACCTTTATGTAGCTGCCTTAATTCCTGCCTTCCAAGGCATACATGAGTTCAAGGACACTCACTCCCAGCACTGCTGTGGGACCCTGCTGCGTTAATCGATGTGGAAACTGCTTTGCAAACACATCAGTGCCTTTTGGGCATAAACCTTTAGGACGTGGGACATCTAGGACTTTTGTCTAGATTTACACAATATATTGCAGCAGGGGTCACACATCACAATATAGCACATGGCGCTCATTTTTCAAATGGTAAACTAAGAATGTATTACTTCTTTTAATAAATAAGTGGCCGAAATTTTGTTTCCAAAACTCTTTACACCATTTGACAAAGTAAGCTGAGACTCAGGTATCAGTAATGTTGCATATTGACAGGATACATAGAGGGAGGGCAAGAGTAGGTTTATAGTTTAATACAAATCAATAATACAATAATAAATTGTTATAAATAGGTTAAGAAACAGTCAAGAGAATTGACTAATCCTTTGACCATAATGCTTTTTTAAAAACATATATCTTATTGATTATGCTATTACAGTTGTCCCATTTTTTCCCCCATCATTCCCCTCTACCCTGCACACCCCCTCCCACCCACATTCCCCCCCTTTAGTTCATTTCATGGGTCACACACGTAAGTTCTTTGGCTTCTACATTTCCCACACTATTCTTACCCTCCCTCTGTCTGTTTTCTACCCACCGTCTATGCTACTTATTCTCTGTACCTTTCCCCCTCCCACTCCCCCACCGGTAACCCTCCATGTGATCTCCATTTCTGTGGTTCTGTTCCTGTTCTAGTTGTTTGCTTAGCTTTGGGGGTTTTTTGCCGGTTATTTATTTATTTTTTTTTTTTAGGTTTGGTTGTTAATAGCTGTGAGTTTATTGTCATTTTACTGTTTATATTTTTCATCTTCTTTTTATTAGATAAGTCCCTTTAACATTGCATATAATAAGGCTTGGTGATGATGAACTCCTTTAACTTGACCTTATCTGGGAAGCACTTTATCTGCCCTTCCATTCTAAATGAAAGCTTTGCTGGATAGAGCAATCTTGGATGTAGGTCCTTGCCTTTCATGACTTGGAATACTTCTTTCCAGCCCCTTTTTGCCTGTAAGGTTTCTTTTGAGAAATCAACTGATTGTCTAATGGGAACTCCTTTGTAGGTGACTGTCTCCTTTTCTCTTGCCACTTTTGAGATTCTCTCCTTTTTTTTCACCTTGGGTAATGTAATTATGCTTTGGTGTGTTCCTCCTTGGGTCCAACTTCTTTGGGACTCTCTGAGCTTTCTGGACTTTTTGGAAATCTATTTCCTTTGCCTGACTGGGAGAGTTCTCCTTCATTATTTGTTCAAATAAGTTTTCAATTTCTTGTTCTTGCTCTTCTGGCAGCCCTATGATTCAGATGTTGGAACATTTAAAGAGGTCCTGGAGGTTCCTAAGTCTCTGTCTCTTTCTTTCTTTCTTTCTTTCTTTCTTTCTTTCTTTCTTTCTTTTTTGATTCTTGTTTCTTCATTCTGTTCTGGTTGAATGTTTATTTCTTCCTTCTGCTCCAAATCCTTGATTTGAGTCCTGATTTCCTTCCCATCACTGTTGGCTCCCTAAAGATTTTTTTGTTTGTTTCACATAATGCAAACTTCATTGCTGCCTGGGTCTTTTTTATGCTGTTGAAGTACCCAGAGAGTTCCTAGAGCATCTTGATAACCAGTGTTTTGAACTGTGCATCTGATAGGTTGGCTATCTCTTCATCGCTTAGTTGTATGTTTTCTGGAGTTTTCATCTGTTTTCATTTGGACCATTTTTTTTTAATCTTAGCACTCCTGTTACATAGTAAGGGGCAGAGCCTTAGGTGTTCACCAGGGCGGGGCAACCTAAGTTGCTGTGTCATGATGCTATATGTGGGGGAGGGGTCTGAGAGGGGACAGTGCCACTTGCTCTACTTTCTGCCAGTTTTCAGTTACTTCCCCTGCTACCCACAAGCAAGTTGGGCCCTTCTGGTGCTGATTCCCAGGTAGGTGGGCTTGTGTACGTTCTAGGACCTTGTGGGTCTCTCCAATGAATTCTCCTGTGAGGCTGGGAGTTTCTCCCACTGCCACCTCAACCCCCACAGGTGTTTTCAGTCAGAAGTTTGAGGCTTTATTTCCCCACACTGGCCCTTGGTTGTGCGGTCTGCCTCGCTCCTCAGTTGTTCCTCTCGGTTTCTCTGCATGTGAATGTGGGAACGCCTGGTCCACCAACCCCCACCTTGCCCCGAGTCCTCTCTGCCCGGCTGCCTGGCTCCACCCCTCCTACCAGTCTGGATGAATGTTTCTTCTTTGACTCCTTGGTTGTTGGACTTCCAATTGTTTCTTGTTTCCAAATTTGTTGTTGACCGTCTTTTGGTTGTGCAAGGAGGCACAGTGTGTCTACCTACGCCTCTGTCTTGGCCAGAAGTAGAACCCACATCTCTGTCTTGCTAGCACCCTTGACTTCTAAGAGAAAAGCTTGTCAAAGTCCTGTCAGTCTGAACGGCCACTATTGAGGTTTTCGCTTCTCAGAGTTTGATGAACTCACCCCCCACAGTCCCACTGTGTTCACAGCGACACTCAGAGGCATTCAAAGACAAATGAGGTCCTGCCCTCGGACCCCTGAAGGGTTCTTCATCCCTGAGTTGGGCATTACTCAGATCTGGGCATGTTCTTCTAACATGGTTCATACAAGATCCTTCTTTCCTTCCTCCCAAATTCATCTTCTATGATTCACTAAACCAGGTGCCTGCTTAAGCACTCCACAAGCCCGAAGGAAATGGACACCACTGTCCGCACCAGGTGGCTTCCCAGGACAGGGGCTTCCCCTGGCACTGAAGTGCATGTCTGTGGTCAGAGCTCCTACTGAACAAAATCCTGGCTGTCATTCCTGAGTCACAGGGACAAAAGCTGGGAGCAGCCGAGTCCCCGACCCAGGGGTGGGCTGCAGTGTTGTGTAGTACGCAGTCCAGAGCTCCATGCACCCCTCCTCCTCCATGGCCATCCCCTCACACCCAACCCACATGGCATGACAGGGACAGGGGCCCGAGCCAGCAGGGGACTCATTGGTGTCTAGAGTCCACTGGAAAGCTAAGTCCTCCAGGTCTTTTTCACAACCAGTGTTAGGACAAAACACTTGTAACCAACGTGAATTGATATATGCTCTTCTGGAAGCTCAGGGCTCCAGTGTGGGCAGCAATGCGCTGGGAGGTGTGAAGACGTTGGCCCCTCCCTAAACGCCAGAGATGATGTTCACTGCAGTCTGTACCTGTCCACAGCACCACCCAGCTGCACTCTGCATGTATGCTTCTCACGAGCTCTGGGTCCCCGGCAACTGCAAGGAGCCCTGAGTGGAGTCCTCGGGCTCTTCCCCAGCCACGGCTGGGCTTACAAAGACGAGGGCTGCAATCCTCCCCTCACTGCCAGCTGCACGTTGACAAGTGACTGCATAAACCAAGCAGAAGACACCAGGGAAGGGGAGGGGAAGGCTGGTCTCTCCACTGAGCAGTGCATGAAAAGGCAGGGATTGTGTGAGTGCCGCTGAACAGACCCGTGTGAGAGGTGCGTTATGCAAAAACTCTCTGACACGGCTAATTCTAGTGTCTGTCACCAGGTGTGAAAATATTCACGGGAGTTAACTTCATAAAAGAGGTTTGCTCCCAAATACCTCTTCCCCATGGCAGAGATTCCCAATTTTCCCTTCACCCTTAGAAATAGAACTTTGGGTCTATTTTAGAGCTGTAATGTACCCAGCTAGCTACCCTGCATTCCCAGCCTCCCTCGCAACTAGGGGTGACCATGTGACTAAATTCTAGCCAATAAGACACGAGCACAATGTAAAACCAGTAGAGAGGTGGGGGCAGGGAGCTTTGCTTCTTCACCTTCCCTGCTAAAGTGTAGATGTGATGGTTGGTGCTCCAGCATTTGACAGGTGTGTGAGGAGGCCTTGAAGATCCCGCACCAGCACGGCAGAGACAAACCGGTCCGTGAGTCCCTGGGCAGCACCGAGCAGCACCAGTCAGCCTGACTCTCACCCTTCACAGGAGAAAGAAACAAACTTCTATCTCTGGTTTTGCATCTTTCAAATTATGCAGCCAAAAATCTCAGGCTAGCTGAACTGACACATTACATTAGTGCAAACACAAATGTAATCGCCTGCAAAGTAAAATTATAAATCTACCAAGAGCCAAAATTTCACGAACCCCTGAGAATGGTTTGGGAAACACCCACTGCAGGGGCCTAGACCAGTAAGGGTTCAGGCCGATTAACAGTAAGAGGAGGAAAAGTCTGCCAGTGTCACAGGCTGGCCGCTTCCAAAGAGAACAACCTGATTATCTAAGGGTTAAGAAAGGCTCTAAAAATCGTTACAGTTTTCAGAAAAATTGTGTCCAGCCCCCTCCCCAAATCCTCACTTCAATCTTTCTTTGTTCTAAACATGTAGTGCCTGGTTGCATGTACACTCCGAATTTCATGAAGTATGAGATGGACTGAATTTGTCTTTCTCATTTACAGCGTCACTTCCCAGGACCAATCTCCATACTTACTGGGTAGTGTGACATGCTTTAAGTGGAGTCATTTGCAAGGGCCTCCTCCCGTGTTCACGCGCTCTCCCAGCCAAGGCCCCTCTCGCTTTCCCAGCGCTGGCTGACCCTCAGCAGCTTTGCTCAGCACACCCCTTGGTTCTGCAGGCTCCGCTCACCGAGTGAGGAAGGTGTGCTGACAGGAAGGAGCAGGAAGCAGCTAGGCCCGCAGGCGGCTGGGCTTGGTGGTGGGCCCTGCCTGCTGAGCCTGTCACGTTCTTACTGGGGAAGTGAGATTGACGTGAGTGAACCAACAGGACCTTATTCAAACTATGTCTGTACTGTCCTGACATGAGGAAGAGCAAGGCAGAAAGAGAACCAGAAAAGGCAGCTTGGAAAGAAAGGCTGAGCTTGCTGGCTGTGAAGGTGGAAGCGGGGCTGCCAGCAGGGACTGCGGCACCTCAGGAAGCTGAAGAGGTTCTCGGATGGATCTTCCCCTGGAGCCTCCAGAAGCAAGCAGCCAGCCGGAAGCCTTGGTGTTAGCCCCAGGAAGCCCATTTCAGACTTCCCCCCTCAGAACTGCGAGCAAGGAGGAAACAATCCCACTCCCTTTGCTGATGTCATCCTCTCAGTCACATGAGGTATATGCTCCTGTCTCCAGAAACAGTGGCTAGAAACTTGGAGAGCTTCAGCAGTTGCCCTGGCTGCACAGCCGCCAGGCTGAGATTCGAACACTGTCCTTCCACCAGGATCAAAGACCACACCCCCAAGAGCCCCAAGTAGGGTGCTTGCAGGTAGAATACATCCAGCCATGAGCCTGGCTGGAGCAAAGGTGCAGAGAGGGAAATCCAGCCTGCTCTGGACAGGGAAGAGGCCTGCGGGATCTCAGGTGCCGGGGCACGGCACACTGCCTAGAACTGCCCGGCTGAAAGGTTGGGGCTTTCAGGGGAGAGACTGTGCTCAGTAGTCTGACAGTGTGAAGGGGGACAGACAGGCCAGCTGGGGAGCCTTACAGATGCGATGGAATGTCAGCCTGTCCAGGGATGGCCGCGGGCAGTCACGGAAGCGACAACTAGGGCATATGCCCCAGGAGACACCTTAGGACCAGGCCAAGGGTGGCAGGCAGTGGTGGGAGGGGAAGAGCAGACAGGACATCAAACTCTCATCCAAGGTCTGAGAGGCTGAGCAGCAGCACTGACCAAAATGGGGACGGAGCAAAGAAGCCAGTCTGAGGGAGGAAAAGAGATGAGAAACAGAAAAGAGGAGGAGAGTGTGGTAGAAAGCATGGCTGGTGCCCACCTACAGGCTCAACCGTGGTGAGAGGGGAGCTCCGGGATGACCTGCCCTCCTCCTTCACCCCCGGGGGCCCAGGTCGCACCGCTTTAGGGAAACCAAGCAGGTACCAGGGAAGACACACTCACACCACAAATGCAAAGTTGTACTTCTCTTTTTATGTTTCTTTGGGAAAAGCAAAATGATGTACTTCCCCATCATGTAAGAGAGCAGAATAAAATGTTCGACAGAGTACAGGATTAACAATTTAGTAGCTAAGACAGCCTGGGCCCAAGAGGATCTTTGGGGCAAAAGTATTTTTCTCTAGAAGTCACTCTCTAGTAGGTTGTGTAAACGCTTTGCTTTGGGCCCACACTCACCTTCTAAAGGTCTGCATGTTTAACTTGGAGTTTGGCGACCTGAGTTTCCATCTGAATCCTCCCACTAATGAGCTAACTTGGATAAGTCTCTAAATAGATTCTTGGGCCTAAGTTCCACGTGAGTGCCTAAAACGAGATGACGCCTAAGACTCTCACTAGCCACAAACATTATTGCAAAATCCTTGTTTGTTCCTGGCTTATGAAAGGGAAGTGCAAGTGCATTTTGGTGCCTCTCTGGATGCATGCTAAATCACAGCGTGCATGTGATTAGTAGGCATCCAGCATAGGACAAGCGTGGTGTGGACAAGGGGTAACTTGGGGAACGTGTCCAATGGTTATGGCTGCAGCCAGCACACGATGCAGACCCAGGCAATGGATTCCTACATCACAAATGGGGGGTTTGCCTTTAAAGTTGAGGAGTTTGCTACCCAGTGAGGCAGGAGGGAAGCACAAACCCACATGCCTGTGTTGGCTCCTGACAACTGCCAACAGGAGCCTCCTAAACACGTTCTTCCACTTTTTTCTGATGCATCATGCTAAAGAAATGTGTGCTCACAGCAGAAGGTTCCAGGGAGGCTGCACCTGCAGCCGCCAGTCACACAGCCATCCTGGGCAGATGGCCCCAGCCTGGCCTCAAGGAGGCCCCTGTGCAGCTGGGTGTGTGGCTGCAGCCGTGACCAGTGCGCCCCTGTCCCCAGGAGCTGGCTGAGCCCAACTATGTGCTTTCCACAGAGCAAAACATTCCAAGAAGAGGTCCTGGAAAAACTGGGTCTAGAAGGCAGGTTTTAAGGGCTGACATGGAAAAAATGTATTTTATTATCCCAAGCAACAACATCAGAAAGAAACAAATTTCACTGCAATTTGAAAACACAAGTCCAAAGAAACAAGTATGATATAAACAAGTATGACAGTAGCATGTTACTACCTCCCATGAGTATTACATTTTCAACCCGCGCAACCAGTCAAAGCAGATCTGCGCCTCTGTCAGAGGGACATAAAGAACCGACGTCCTTTCCAATTTCTTCCACTTCCAACTCTGCTTTAAAGATGAATTTAAAGCTTTTAATGAACTACCTGTCAGGGTCCAAATTGACAAGGCATATGCACCAGGTTTGCATGGAAATCATTAGACTGTAATAACCACTAAAGAGGCACAGAGAATTTCCAACATCGAACACGCACCACTACCCTGTGCCGTAGAGAAACGGCTCCCGATTCCGACTTGCAAACAAGGGGAAAGCGAAGCAGGTGGAAACCCGGAGCCGCGCCGGCAGTGCTGGAGGCCACTGACCTGGGAAGTGCCTGACTGTCCTGACCCCGGCTGCTTGGAATCTCAAGAAATATGCCTTAAGCACCAGCTTCTTCAAAGGGTGTTTTGTTTCTAAATAACAAAGGCAGACGTTCAGTGTTTTCTGAAATGTCTTTAATTGGTCTCCACAGATGTGGAGCCCACTGACGAGGGTGAGGTGTAATTTATGGGGCCCAGCCTGTCATTACTCTGGAGAGCCTGATTGTAAGTCCCTGCACACTCCTCGGATTAAAGCAAACATGTAGGTGAGCACAGGGGCAGCAGAAGGCGACTGGGTGGGGAGAGCCAGACAGGGTTTGTTTCCCACTCAAGGCCCATCCCCAGAGAGTGGCGGCCTGGGTGCCGGGGACCTGTGGGTGCCAGCTCTGATCTAACCAGCCATCTGCAGGAGCCAAGTCCAGAGAAGGCATAACCGGTCGAACAACAATTCAGCAACCCAGCCCCGTGACAGGCATCCTTAGGCCTCTGGTGGCAAAAGCCCAAGTGGTATAGGTCCCAGGCAGGGAGGCCCTGGCCCAAAGCGATCAGTGGGAGCAGCCATTCGCCCTGGGATCAGGGAGCTCCCCCAGCAACAGAGCCCGGAGAGAGGAGTGGGGGTTGGGTCTCCACAGGGTGAGGGACCTGGGCTCACTTCTCAATGGACCCACAGTTGCAGAGAGCAGACTCGAGCATTGTGTGGCTGTGTGTCACCACATGTGTATGTGTGCATTGTCTGTGCCTGCGTCCCTGTGTCTGCGTGTCTGATTGCACATCTGTCTATATGTCACGTGTGGGTGTGTGTCTGAGTGTGTGTGTGTTGGGGAGGCAGAGTGGGGTGTGGAGGGGAGGTAGGGAGGCAGAAAGGCACAAGGGGGCCACAGCTGTCCTGGTTGTGACAGCCAAGGTGTCACCATGGCTGCCAGGGGACCCGCATTGCAGAGGCAAGTCACTGAGACTGACAAAGTCCCCCTCCTCTTCCCTCCCCACCCTCCTGCTTGGACCCCACTTCTGCCCCCTTGAGACCTCTCAGGCCACCCCAAAAAGGGGGAACTTGAGGGGAGGGTTTTCTCACCTCTGTAGGGGGGTGCCCCGCCTCAAGCTGTCCCCCCAAAAAGTGAGATCTCAGAAAGACAGGAGTCCTGGGAGTACAAATGCAGTTCAAGACCACACCAACAGCACTCAGGGCTCTGAAACTGACGGCACCCCTAAACTCTCTGAGGTAGAGAACCTATCACCACCACTGGGTTCCCCAATGCCTGCAAGAGCTGGGGGTAGTAGGAGTAGGGGTGAGGGATGAGAGACAGAGACAGAAAGAGTGAGAGGCACACAGAGACAGAGACAGAGAGGCAGAGACAGGGAGACCAAGATGAAGATGGAGACTGAGAGAGAAAAGAGACAGAGAGACAGAGAAAGAGAGAGACAGACAGATGAACAGACAAAGAGCCCAAGGCAGAGAGACAGAGATGTGGGGGTGGGCGGGGCAAACACCAACACGCTGTAGAACAAGCCCAGTGGTCTCGCCTGTTGTGAGGTCTTCAGGGCATGCCACTGGCCGGTTGCAAATAGTGTAAATGTTATTGTTTGTACCTCAAATTAAGCCAAGTGGTGGGGTAAAAGAACTGCGGCCCGGAATTTTTTTGCTGCCAACAAGCCGTGGGTCCGCCAAAGGGCAGGCACCAAGCGCTGCTGCCAGGTGGTGACCTGTACCTGGGTGGCAGGTCGGGCCAGCATAAGCCTTTCATCCAGAATCCTTTCTGAAAGCTGAGATGGTATCTTTAAGGTGTCTGGAACCCACCTGCCTTAAAGGATTCAAGTAGAAAGGTGACCTGCTGGGCTGGCCTGAGTGACCTCGCAGAGAAAGTCGGGAGAGCCCCCACAGAGAGCCCAGGGCTGGACTCCCCGGGCTCCCAGCCCGAGCAAAAGCAAGGGAGAGGGAAACACCCGGAACAGAGACAAACGACAGGAAAGGAAGCAAGATAGGAGGGGCTGCAATCCCCCCTAGGGCTCTGGAGAGAAGGAACAGGTATTGGCAGTGGCAAAAATGGGTGGCCTGAGACACTCTCCTGGGGACAGAAGGAACGTGGGTGGGAGACCATCCATCCCCAGGAGGGAAACGAATGACCAGGGAGTCAGGACGGCACCCCCAGACCCCCTTCCGTTCTAGCAAGGCGTGTGACGACCCCAGGAACCGGGGAGAGCCATGGCCCTGACGGTGGCCTGCTGAAAGGAGATCGTTGCGGGTCAGGCACCTCCCTCGCCCAAAAGAGGCAAACAGCTCAGTTTGGAAGGTTCGGATCCAAAAGGAAGAGCAAGAGCACGCTCAGCATACATCACATGCTCAACAAATACGAACCTCCAAATTCCAGGAAGGTTTGCCGTCCAGGGAGCTGGCTCTGAGACAGGAGAGTGAGAAGCTACGAAAAATCCTCGGCAAATGGAATGGGGAAACTGAGGCAGGTAGCTAACATAGTGGTTGAGCAATTTACAGCCAGATGCACATGGTCACCAGGGAGCAAAACTGGGAACACAAGGACCCCACCCTCAGGGTAACCTCTGCTCCCCTGGCCTTCCCTCCCTGGAGAAAACATCCAGGCTTCAGTTGTGATTCAGCTCCAGGCCCAGAAAAGCAGCAAAACCAGGTGGGCGATGGCAGAACCAACTGCAGTGACTAAAGACCCCCTGCCCTGTCACTGACCAATGAGTGGAGACCATGACCCTGAAAGCGCGCACCTGGAGAACTGATGACTGTTCTACTGAATCCTCCCCTGAGACCTCCCCTAAGATTCCTAAGAGAGAGAAAAACGTCAAGATAAAGGACCCAGCATTCGCACTCTCCCTCTGGGGAGCAGCCAGCACCATTCCGTTTCCCTCCTCCTTCCCCCACATATTTCCCCGCAGGCACCATCCACCGTGTCTCCTAAACTCTAAGGCAGTGGGCAGCTGGCAGCTTGTCCCAGGCTAATCCCCTGAACCCGTCCCCACAGACCCCTTTCCTCTGACTTCCCAGTGAGCTCAGGCGGCCCAGCCCAGGCTCTCCTGCTGCTTCCTCTACGATGAGCCCTTCCTCGTTTCACTGCCCCCAGCTTTTATAAACAGATCCTCATAGTCACCTGGACTCATGCTGTGAAATCTTTCTTACACAAAGTCAGGAACCCACACACTACCGCTGGCCCTGGGCAGACCCCTGTCTGGTGTGGGAACAGCTCCAGGTGCCCAAGTCCCCCTGTCCCCATCCCTGGGGCTTCCTCTTCCAGGCTGCCCCCAGAGTCCCAGGAATGGGCACGGGACAGGTGGTACCACCTCCTCTGCCAGTAGGAAAGAGCAGTGCTGTTAACTCCACCACCAAAGGCAGAGCCAAAGCCGGACAGGTGTGTGACAACTGGACCAGACACATTGAGGGCAGGTGGCTGCTTCTATTATCCTAACTCAGTGGACAATGAGGTGGGGCAGGTAGAATCAGCCACAGAGGTGACCCTGGCCTGCGAGGACTGGCATTTCCTACAAGCATCCCCACAGAAGGTCAGGTGATTACAGCCCAAGAAATTCCAATTTTGACGCAGCCTTTCAGGATGCTGGTGTCCTATGACTGTCACATGGCCAGGTCCTGGGGACGTCTTGAACTAAATAAGGTCAGTGTTGGTCATCCTGGGTCACCCCATCAGCCTCAGTCAAAAAATGCAAAATGAGCTATATTTGAAGGCAAGGAATAAATATTTCCTAGTGGGGGGCCCAAACTTTTTGGAGCAGAAGAACTCATCGATTATTTCATTGTATTGCCTTTTTCAAAAGTGCTGTATTTACTAAAATACATTAGCAGTGAACAGTGAGTATCTGGAGGATCTTACCACTGCCAGGGAATATGGATCTCCCCGAAGTAAGGAGACGGAATGGGAAACCTGGACACATCAAAGTGGACAACTGGTCTACCAGAGCAGCTGGGTCTGGAATTGGGCCACAATCCCTAACCCTGGCCCCTGGCCCCTGACCCCTAACCCAGCTCCTTCCAGCATTCCACACTGCCTCTCAAGAGAAAGGAAAACAAGCTAAGGGCCAAACCCAGACAACGGAGCACATGGTCTGCACACCAGTCCACACAGGACACAAGGTGCTGGTTAAAACAAAGAGCCTGTAATCCAGCTATCTGGGATGAATGGCACAGAAGTAACTGGTCCAATGTGGGAAGCTGACAGACAATGGAAAAAATGTAATACTATTTGGGGATGGGGTCTGGGAAGGAGGACAGAATTCTAGGAAATTACAGAAGGCTTTGCTGTGAAAAAGAGTTTACAAACTTCTGATGGGGCTGGAGTATAAGAGAAGTCACCCCACTGCCCCCCAACACCCAGCATTAAAGCAACTGGGCTGTGCCTCAAGGGGGAGGGGGCCAAGACCGCCCCAGGAAGTGCAAGTCCTGGTGCAGACACAGGCTGCAAAACAGCAGTTGCATTCAAGTTAGTGGGATCCTGACCACATTTCTTTTCATATCTTCACTCCATACATTTGCAAATAAATTTAAAATTAGAACCCAAAAGCAATTAAAATGAGAGAGGGGATTCACATTCTGGGAAGAGTGGCACCATGGTTAATGGTAGGATGTCCGGACAGGAAGGGAAAGCCAGGTCAGGGCTTTTCTCCCCTGCAGGCAGGGGCTGGGGCAGGCAGGGCAGGCAGGGGATGCCTGCGCAGGTGGCAACCTAGCTGCTGTCAACTCTTGCCACCTACAAACCCCTTACGTACACTTTCTGCACAAGCAAATGTTCCAGGTTAGGTGTGTGGATGGAGCACACTGGACCTGTCACACAATCCCACAGCTGGGCAGTGATCTCCGGTGGCCAGGCACACAGCCCTGCCGCTAGGACCTTCAGAAACCCTCTGCAGAGGCGTGAGTCACTGGCTACCAGGATTCAGCATCAAAGACACGGGAAACCACCAAGGCCAGAAAAGACCTGCAGAACGGCTCACACGACAGGACTGAAATTGCGCTGCTACTGACACGGAGGGCAGTAAACACTGGAGCAAATCGCCCATCACAGCTCGGCTGCAGCAACTGCTAACTGTGCCAGAGAGAACTGCACGTGGCCATCAATCATTTCAGAGCTTGTTTTCAGAAAGGGGACCTAAAGGGACTGTCAAGTCAACCGATCAGAAATATAAGTCCAAAAGAAGACTACATCTGTCACACAGAGCCATTCGTTTATTGCACGTGACATTTATCTAATTACAGAGAAGTCTTTAAAAGAAAAAACTCTGGTAGAACCAAAAACAGCTGTGAAACTGCCCTCACAGCGTACAGTGATGTAATGTACATCCACCCCATTTCTATCCCTATTGCTTTCCAAAGTCATTTGCCCTGGAACAGATGCACATCTAGGGCTTCGCCAGGCCCCACGGGTCACGACCCCCACTAATGTTCTTACATGTCCCCTCTCCCTTCAGATTGCACAGCTCCTGCACAGACGCCAAGTCCACACCTGGGCTGCTCCCTGCTGCACTTGGCTGCCCACAGCCCCACAGTCTCCAAGGACATTATTATTAGAAATATGTCCTGAGCCAGCGCCATCAGGCTCCAAAAATCACCAACTCCTAAAAAGAGCACCTTGCTGAAAGGGGCTGGTGAGCGTTCGTACGCACACACCCTGGGGCCCTTTCCTGCCTCCCACCCTGAGGGCCCCCTGACGTCTTGCCCCCTTCTGGGCCTCCCCCCATATATGCTCTAGCATATTCCTGTAGTCATATTTTGGGACCTACTGCTGCAAGCAATTCCAGCCCTCGCATCTTTTCATTCCTCTTTCAGGCAAACCCTCTTTCCCTCTTTACTAGGATGAAGCAGCTGCAGGCAGCCTCAACCCTCACCTCCAGTTCAGCTAAGGGAGAGGGGAAGTAGGAAGCTGGATTTTTTAACCATGGGATTTCTTTTACATTTTAAAAACGGCCTCTATGCCATTCTGGTGGAGGTATCATATACTGTATTGCATATTTCCTTTAAGGTGGCTCCCTTCAGAGGTCTGCTGAAGAGAACTGCAGGGTGTCAACAGGACCCCGATCAAAGATCTGCTTCTGCCTCCACATAACAGGAGCACCTGGGAGTCACCTAAACAATTGGGGCTCAAAAGGTGTGGAGGAGGCCTGAGGGTGGCCGGGGAGCGGATACCCTAAGCCCTGCCCCTTCACCACTCCTAAACGCAATGTCTCCCTATTTAAGAGTTCTGGGTGTCACTTGCGGCAAGGTTCTCCCACAGGAAGGGCTCGCCACACACTGGGAAGGGAAGTCTGAGGGGCCGGAGGAACCCCGGGGCTCCCTACAAGGGCACACATGGATGGATCTTCCCAGAAATGCGGTTTTTTGCCGCAGGGACAGCGCTCGAGGTGATCTGGCTTATCTAAAGACCCGCACCGCGGTCCCGCCCAGCCACAGAATCCCTGGGCGCCCCGCAGACACATCCCCACTTCTTCGCCTCCCCTGCACGGCGCCCGCGCGGGCCCCCGCGCTTACGGTCTCGGCGTCGTTCTCGAACACCTCCCGGGCCTCCTCCTTGCTGCACAGCTCTTCGATGCATTCCCTCTCCAGGTGGCCCTGCTTGGCCTCCTCGAAGACCTGGTACGCGCGGCGCTGCCTGGGCCGCAGGAACTGCGCCGCCTCGCGCGGCCGCAGCATCACGGCTGCCGGAACGCGAGCGGGAGGACGAAGCCGGGGGGAGCGCGGAGGAGCGGGGAGAGATAAGAGACAGAGGGGACACGCTGTCAACCCCGGCTCCGCACGCACGGTCCTCCCGGCAGGGGGTTCGGGGATGCGGTGGCGGGGCGGGAGCGCATGGACTAGGGGCGCACGGGGCCGGGGCGGGGCGCGGGAACTGGCGTTGCCCTTGCCCCTAGGAGTGGCAGGGTCTTTTTTGGGAGGGTCTCTCCATCCAGCCCGCGCCGCGGCCCCCGCGCAGTACTCACTGGGCGCGGATTCCGAGGCCAGCAGGAGTAGCAGCAGTGTGGTGCCCAGGGCGGCGGCGGGCCCGGGCGGCGGCGGCATAGCGAGGCCGGGGGCCTGGGACAGGGGACAGGGACCGGGACCGGGGTCGGGAGCCGGGCGGGCAGCCGGGAGCGCGTGCGGTCAGAGTGCCGGGGAGGCGGTGGCAAGCCGCGGGCGCCGCGGGGCGGTGGCTCTGGTCATCCTGTGCAGGCGGCTCTGAAGGTCACATCCCGGCGGCGGTGGCGGCGGCGGCGGCACCTCGGGCTTGCAGCCGGTCTGGGCGGAGGCGGCGGCGGGGCCCGGGGTGGCCGGGGCGGGGCGCGCGGCCGGGGGGCAGGACTGGCCTCCGGGCCGCGCCGGGCGGGCGGGGCCGCTAGCTCCCACCAGCCGCCTGGCGCCCCAGCTGGTTTTCGCTGGAGAGATCAAAGATTGAAGGGGAAACAGGTCATCGGGGCGTGGCTACTTCACACGCAGGCTGCTTAGACTACCGCGTCCTGGAGAAGGAGTTTCCATTAAATCTGCAATGGAGTGTATTAATGCGAGTGGAGTAAAAGGAAAGAACTAACACCCGGGTACAACGTGTCCAGGTACTCCAATTTGACCCTTTACCAGATTTCAACCTCTTTCCCATCCCACCACCCCCAACCCAAATATCCCATATCCTTTATGGATTCTTCATTCTTGGGCAGATTTTCTCAAGACTTAAAACTCACCAAAGAAAAGATAAACTGAGGTCAAACTGAATCCCGATGGGGGCCAAGCAGTCACATTAAATTATTTCCTTTTGTAATCTGTGTTTTCCATAATGATGACATTGAAAACCTTGAGGTTTCCCAGTGGGTATTTTAGCTGAAAGCAACATTGTACTTGTTCGCAGAGACCAAGACTTTCTGTCTCTCCTTCCAGAATATTTCTCAAAGTCACATGCAAAAAAACACACAAACAAAACCAAAATGCAGCAGACCACTCAAAGGGAGCTGAAGCAGGCAGTGTGAGTCCAGCATGCTGGGGGTCCGGGGTCCTGGACACAGCCTGGCCTCTGGAGAATCCTAGTTCCGGTTTCCCCCACACCTCAAAATGATGAGAAAGGGACAGCAAGTCCCCTCCGCTCCACATGGTTGGTCATTTTAGTTGGTGGGTTCAACAGCTGGAGTCCCCACCTGTTTCTCTTCCTTGTCTATAGCAGGAGAATGAAGCGTCATTGCTGATAGAATGCTTTGAGGTCATCTGTTTAAAGGTGGGTTAATGAACACTAATATATTAAATTTGGAGAAATGAATGTTCATGAGGATCATCTTAAAATAGAACGAACAATTCAATAGATTAGTCACCTGCACCTGTTTCTGAACTAGAGTTACATAGCACTCCCTTGTCAGCCAGTGATGAAAGTTCCCTGCAAACACCATGGAGATCAGAAAGACTATTGTGTTCGGGTACTTCTTTCTATTTCTCAGGGATTCTTAACCAGCAGCCCATGGATAGATTTCAGAAACTGTATTAACTAGAAATTGTTTGCAGTTATTTTCTGCATCATTTGTGTGTGTTTGGAGAAGAGAGTTCACAGAGTGCATGTGATTCTTAGAGTCTGATCCAGGTAAGAGTGAGCATTTTGGCCTCTGTTCTGCCCCTCCGGGAGCGCCTGCGTGGGTGTGGGCTCACGGCTTTAGGTGACCAGGTGTCAGTGTGGCCCCACTGGATGGAGCCTTTCAGGTCCCCTGACACCTGGGCCTGGATCTTACCCCCTTTCCCCACATTCCCCATTCACCCCTTCTACTGAGTGGATATTCCAGTAATCATGATACCTCCCATTATGCAGAAACTGTGTTTAATAAAATGCATTCACGTACACTTGCTCATGTTGATTTTGATAATTACGGAACACAGAAAACACATATGGGGAACAGTGGAGGTTGTCTGACCCAAACTAAGTCCCAAATTTTTAATCTAGTTACCAGTGCAGGGAATTTGCTACAAGGAAGAGATGGAAAATAGACAAATTGGATCATGTGTTTCAAAATTGGAAAGAGTTATCAAGCACTGTATTTATACCCCGAAATAGCAATGATGAAGTACACAGCTCACCTCTGCAAGGGACAGATGAGACCTAGGACAATGGATGCTTTGTGTGGACAACCAGCCTGCAGTCAGGAGGTGGAATGTGGTAGCTCTTTCTGAGGATAAACTGGGGTGAAAGTGTGGAGGTGGGGGTAGAAGATGGGTTAGGAAATGAGGGATTTGTAGAGAAATGAAAGTTCTGCATTCTCATGTCATCACATCTGCAGGTGCTGATTTCAAGTCAATAACACTGTTTATTTAGGTGTTCACTCAATAAATGTGAGTTGAGTACAGCTGACTCTTGAATGGCTTGGGGCTGGGATGGGATTAATGGTGCTGACCCTCCCCCAACGCAGTCAGAAATCCTTGTATAATTTTTGACTCCCCAAAAACAACTATAGCTATCCCTAGGATTTGAGGGGGGTTGGTTCCATACCCCCTGCCCCAGATACCAAAATCTGTGGGTGTGAAGTCCCTTATATAAAGTAGCATAGAACGATGCACACAGTTGGCTTCCTACATCCACACATGTCCAACCCTGGATCTAAAATACTGTTTTCTATCCATGGTTGGTTGAATCTGTGAGTATGAAACCCAGCAATACAGAGGGCTGACTGTATATTTATTTTAAAACATCTGTCTATAAGTGGACCCATCCACACAATTCAGACCATGTTGTTCAAGGGTCATCTGTCTTAAAAGTCCCTGGGCTGGAGGCTGACCAGACCCGTCACATTTGGTTTTTATTTGTTTGATTTTTTTTACCAGCTTTTTTGTGGGGTAGTGGTAATGCAGTACGCTGCACACATAAATTTTGATGTGTGTGTACTCCCGTGAAACCACCACCACAACCAAGTTGGGAGAATACCCATCACTCAGAAACATCTCATGCCCTTTGGTAGATCCTCCCTCCTCAACATAAACCCTCACCCCCATCACTAGGCAAAACCACTGGCCAGCTTTCTGTCACTATAGAATAATTTGCATTTTTCTGAATTTTACATTAAAAAATCATACAGTATGTAGACTTTTTGTCTGCTTTCACTCGGTGTATTTATGTTCAGATTCAGCTACATTGTCACATGTATCAACAGTTTATTCCTTTTCATTGCTCAGTAGTATTCTCTTGTATGGAGGTGTTGAAATGTGCTCATCATTCGCCCGTTGACAGACATTTGGCTTGTTTCCAGTTATTGGCCATTACCAATAAAGTGGCTCTGAACATCTGCATATAGGTTATTGTATGCACTAAACTTTCGTTTTACTTGGGGATGTATCTAGGAGCAAAATGCTTGGACTATATAGTAGGTATTTGTTTAACTTTTTAAGAAACTGACAAACTTTTCCAAACTGTTTTCATTTCACTTTCCCACCAGCAGAGTATAAGAGTCCCAGTTGCTCCACATTCCCACCGACACTTGAGATGGTTAGTCTTTTAAATTTTAGCTATTCTAGTAGGTGCATAGTGGTATCTAGTGGCTTGAATATGCACTTTTCTAATAATTAATGATGTTAATAACTAATGATGCTGTTTAACGTGCTTATTGCCATCCAAATGTGTTTTTTGGATGAAGTGTCTTTAACTTTTATCTTTTTTTTCTTTTATTTGCAATGTTTGCTTTTCTGGTTAGTGAGTTATTCGTTGTGTTTTAAGAGTTCTTTAAATATTCTGGATACAAGTCCTTTATCATATGTGTGATTTGCAAATACTTACTTCCAATCTGTGTCTTGCATTTTCATAGAATGAAAACTCTGCTTTTTCAAAAAGCAGAGTATTTAATTTTGAAGTAGTTTATTATTTTTTGAATCATATTTGCCTAACCCAAGGCCACAAAGATTTTCTTCCAGAAGTTTCATAGTTTAAGTTGTACATTGAGGATTATGATCTACTTTGAATTTGTTTCTAAATATTTTATATTTCTTATCGTATTGCAAATGTTTTTTAAAGATTTTTGTTTATTTTTATTTTTAGAGAGAGGGGAAGGGAGGGAGAAAGAGAGAGAGAAACATCAATGTGTGGTTGCCCCCCATGTGGTCCCCACTGGGCACGTGGCCCGCAACCCAGGCATGCTCCCTGACCGGGAACCGAACCTGTGACCCCTTGGTTCGCAGCCTGTGTTCAATCCCCTGAGCTATACTAACCTGGGCCTATTGCAAATGTTTTTAATTTTAATTTCTAATTATTTAAGCAGTTGATTTTTGTATGTTTATTTTCTATCCAATAACTTTGTGTAACTAAATTTTGTTTCATTGCTTTTTAGGTAGATTCTATAGAATTTTTTACATAAATGATTATGTTTGTAAATATACTTTATTTCCTCCTTTTAAATCTGGGTGCTTTTTACTTCTTTTTTTGCTCATAACAGCTTGGCAACCTCCACTGCACTGTTGACTAGAAGCGGTAATAGCAGGTATTCCTGGCTTGCTCCTGATCCTAGAGAATTAATTCGCCATTAAGTACAATATTAGGTATAGGATTTTCATAGGTATTCTTTTTTTTAATCAGTATTTTTTAATTGTTGATATTGTACAGTTTTCTGTCTTTTACCCTGCCCCCAGCCCACCACCCCAGCCCTCCCCACCTTCCTCCCATTTCCACCCCCCATAGTTTTTGTCCATGAGTCCTTTATACTTGTTGCTCTAAACCATTCCCCTTTTCCCCTGATATTCCCTCCCCTCCCCCTCTGGTCACTGTCAGATTGTTCTCAATTTCAGTGTCTTTGTTTATATTATGCTTGTTTGTTTGTTTTGTTGATTAGGTTCCTGTTAAAGGTGAGATCATATGGTATTTGTCTTTCACTGCCTGGCTTATTTCGCTTAGCATGATGCTCTCCAATTCCATCCATGCTGTCGCAAAGGGTAGGAGCTCCTTCTTTCTTTCTGCTGCACAGAATTCCATTGTGTAAATGTACCCCAGTTTTTTGATCCATTCATTAACTGATGGGCACCTAGGTTGCTTCCAGCACTTGGCTATTGTAAATTGTGCTGCTATGAACATAGGGGTGCATAGGTTCTTTTGGATTGATGTTTCAGGATTCTTAGGATATAATCCAAGCAGTGGAATTGCTGGGTCAAAAGGTATGTCCATTTTTAGTTTTCTTAGAAAATTCCATACTGTTTTCCATAGTGGTTGTACCAATCTGCAATCCCACCAACAGTGCACTAAGGTCCCCTTTTCTCCACAACCTCTCCAACACTTGCTGTTTGTTGCTTTGTTTATGAAGGCCATTCTGACTGGTGTCAAGTGGTATCTCATTGTAGTTTTAATTTGCATCTCTCTGATAGCTAGAGATATCGAGCATCTTTTCATGTGTCTCTGGATCCTCTGTACGTCCTCCTTGGAGAAGTGTCTGTTTAAATCCTTTGCCCATTTTTTAATTGGGTTGCTTGTCTTCTTAGAGTAGAGTCTTGTAAGTTCTTTATATATTTTGGAGATTAATCCCTTGTCTGAGGTATCATTGTCAAATATGTTTTCCCATACAGTTGGTTCTCTTTTTATTTTAATACTGTTTTCTTTAGCTGTGCAGAAGCTTTTTATTTTGATAAGATCCCATTTGTTTATTCTTTCCTTTATGTCCCTTGCCCTAGGGGACATATCAGTAAAAATATTGCTGCGTGAAATATCTGAGATTTTCCTGCCTATGTTATCCTCTAGGATTTTAATAGTGTCATGGCTTATATTTAAATCTTTTATCCACCTTGAATTTATTTTTGTGTATGGTGTAAGTTGGTGCTCGAGTTTCATTTTTTTGCATGTAGCTCAGAATTGTTCCTCTCCACGGAAATTTTTAGTAAAAGGCGAAAGATTTATACGATCTGAAGAGAAACCAGAGTATCATAGGTATTCTTTATGCATATGAGTAAGTTCCCTTCTATTTCTAATTTCATGTGAATTTTTAAAGTTAGGAATGGAGCCCTGACAGGTGTGGCTCAGTGGGCTGGGTGGCATTCTGCAAACTGAAATGTTGCCAGTTCGATTCCCAGTCAGGACACGTGTCTGGGTTGAGGGTCAGGTACCCTGTTGGGGGCACGCAGGAGGCAGTGGATTAATGTTTCCCTCTCACATTGATGTTTCTCCCTCTCTTTCTTCCTCCCTTTTCCCTCTCTCTAAAAAATAAAGAAATAAGCCCTGGCTGGTGTGGCTCAGTGGATCAAGCGTGTGATTGAACTGAAGGGTCGCCAGTTTGATTCCCAGTCAGGGCACATGCCTGGGTTGTGGGCCAGGTTCCTGGTAGGGGGTGCCGGAGAGGCAACCACACATTGATGTTTCTCTCCCTCTCTACCCTCCCTTGCCCTCTTTAAAAATAAATAAATAGAATATGTTAAAAATATAAAATAAATAAAACCCTAAAAAATATAAGAATAAATAAAATCTTTAAAAAGTAATAAAATTAGGAATAGATATTGAATTTTGTCCAATGCTTTTTCTGCATCTATTGAGATAATCCTGTGTTTTTCTTTCTTCCGTTTATTAACAGGTGATTTGACTTGATTGATTTTCAAATGTCAAATGAACTTTGCAGCCCTGGGATAAATTCTGTTTGGTCATGATGTATTATTCTTTTACAAATTGTTGTTGTTGGATTCAACTTGCAAAAATTTTAAGAATCTTTGCATCCATGTTTATGAGGGTATTTCCTTTTCTCATATTATCTTTACTTGGTTTGGTATCCAAGAAATGCCGGCCTCACAGCAACAGTCGGTGTGTTCCTTTTGTGTTTTGCAATCCTCTGGTAGGTCTTGAAATCAATTCAGTGTTTTGTTAACCAGCAGTTTTCCAATGATACAGAATAGATAGAGGATGTCAGTTTATCAGATCCAAGTTCTTCATTTCCACTGTTCTATTTTCTGAGTGGACACAGGGTCGTGATGTAAAATGTACTTATCACTATGGGTGGCTGTCAACAAGTTTGAAAAACACTGCTGACCATAGTGAAAGAAGGCGGTCAGACCTCCTTAAGGTGAAAATCCTTTTGCAAAAGGCCTCCAGGGCCTTTACTGAGGGCAACCACCTTGCACAGTTTTAACATCAGAAGTCTTGGTTCCCAGGACCATCAGCCTGCAGCAGGTAAAACTTGTTGCTCTCCCTACTCTGCACCCTTGGAGCTCCCTCTGCAACCTGTTACTTACAGCGGGGTTTTGTGCCAAATATAAGTGGCTTTGTGGAATCTTCCCACAGAAACAACCATTTGCAGGCAAAGCTGCCTCCCGTAGCCTGGTTAACTCCTCCGTAGTCTGAAACATAGAGCCTCACTCTTGCCTGAGTCCTGGTTCTCATCCTGGTGAGTTTGCAGAGCAGATGGAGGGAGCCAGCAAGGGAGGGCTCAAGATGGCGCAGGGAGGAAGGGCATGGTGGGAAGAGAGGGACCTTTAAAAGGGATAGATACACTTCACCTCTTCCACTTAATGTGACCTGTTGCAAGTCACTTTTATTCTCCACCCCAAATTTCCTTATCTGCAAAATAGCATGATCCTTCCTAACTGTTGGGGCACGGTGCAGCAATTACATAAGACAGTGAGTGGGAACTCCTCGGCCTGCCCCAGTGCAAGCTGTGCGTGTGGCTCTCCAGTCCTGCTGTAGCCACACAGCTCCCACTGTTGACTTCCTGCTGGTCTTAGAAGAGAGAAAAGGGCGACAGTCTCACTGCTGAGTGTGTCTATTGTAGAGGGGCTACCACCAGCCAGGTATTAGTTCAATCTAAAAACATCCTCATACTCAGATCTAGCACAAGACAACTGCAATAATGAATCACCCCAACAGAGGAACCCTGTGGGAGCTGAGAATCATGGGAAGGGTGCAGTTGGATGGATGGTGATGCCAAGTGGGGTCCCTGGGCCTCCAGCCAGCTCCGTGACTTACAAGTCTGAGGGGAGCAGGGATGACCAAGGTAGCATTGTAGAGCGTAAATGTGTTGCCACAGTCATCCTGATGCGTCTGTATTTGGACAAAGCGCATGACCTATGATGCCATTGCCCAGGGATAACTACAGTAAGACTTGCAGATTTCCGTAATGTGTTATTTAGGGCCAGTTTGGCTGCATGTGCAGAAATCCAATGTGAAAGTGCTTACACTGCAAATGGGAATGCATGGGTTTGGGCTACTGAGAAGTCCAGGCCTGCGCTGACCTCAGGGATCCGGCAGTGCCAGGACTCTGCTTTTTACACCCTGGGATTTCTCCAGAAGTTATGCTTCCTTTGGGAGTGGCAGGGTTGGCACAGCTGCTCTCACTTGCAATATCCTCACATCCGGAGAAAACCCCCATGGTCTCACAGAGCTCCCGCTAGAATTCCAGGGATGAGTTGGTTGCCCTTGCGTGGGCTGCCTCCCACTCAGGATCTGTGGGATGTGCATACGTGGCTCTGACTGGAAATAGGCCATGGGATCAGCAGCCCCCTCGAGGCAGGGCAGAGCTCCAAAGAGAAGTTGCTGGACTGACAAAATGCAACAGATGCCCCTTATCTAGAAGAATAACTTTTTGCATTGGGGGTGTAGATAAATGTGCCGTGATATAAAAGTTTACATTTTTAGAGCTTCCAAGACAATAACTTTTCTCAGAATATTTTTTCCCTTCTTGCTGATAAAAATATTTGTTAGACAAGCTTGTGATTCAGCTTAGAAATATATTTAAAGATCTGAAACGCTGACATTATTTTGCAGGGTTTGATCGACTCTCTGTGGCCGCAGCCATCTAATGGAATCCCAGTTCCCAGGAAGCTTCTTCGTCGGGTGCTGGACTGTGGCATCTGCCACCAGCTGATGTCCCCCGGGGGGAGGTGATGTCAGATTTCCCCCATTCATGGCACCGTATAACTACAGATGGACTTTTAGTTTTAGTATTGTGACAAAAATATGGATTTTTCAATGCCAACTAGAAAACGTCCTTTTTGTATCCAATTAGAATCCCAAATAAATTTGGTTAGCTAAGCACCTCTGAACACACTTCACATGGATTTCAAACTGAAGCAAAGTAACCATGAACCAAATGCTGGAAGCGTCCCCTTTGCAACAGGCTCCTTATCCATCTGGCCCTGGGGAGGCCCAGGAGGGATGAACATGGAGCTTGTGGGTTTGCTGGTTGGTCAAAGCAGCTGGAGGGTCTTTGATGCCAGCAAAACTCAGCGGCCAAATGAGGCCTCTGTCCCACCCCAGAGATGGGACAAAGCCAATATAGCCGGGTACCTACTCTCATGGTCAAGGCTTAATTAGAGGAAGGGGGGATCTCAGCAAAAACCCTTCAGCCAAGAGCAGGATGCCCAGGGCTGCAGACTGGAGTTGAGCTGCCTCTGCACTCCCTCTTCCCGGAGAAAAATCAGCCAGATCCTCACTGAGAGCAGGTATATTCCAGAGGCTGGGCCTAGATACTCTGCAGGCTGGCCCACAGCACCCCGACATGTGGGTCTTGTGACTTCAGGAAAGCAGGCGCTGCTGTCAAGGACAGGAAGCCCCACACTGCCCCTGCCACACTCAGCGCCACTGTCACTTCCTTTTATTAAGACTCTGAGCTTGTGTTCGCAGATGGGCAGCAGGACAACACACGAAGAACCTCAGAGCACCCTCCACCTCCACCATGGGACATCTTTGCTGTGATCCTTCTCACTTGGGGTGTAAGGGAAGAGGACCAAACAGGTCCCCATGAGACACAAAACTGGTCATTGTAGATGGAGGACAACACCGAGAGCTTCTTGTTCTGAGGACCACACACACCTGCCTCTGGGCAAGGAGCCTTCGGGGTCTCCCAGAAGAAAATCGAATCACCCTGTATTGGCATGCAGTGCGCAGCCAGCGTCCCTGCTCCCCGAGGGGTGCGGCACATGCCCTCGAAGTCTGGATTCACATCCTCCCATTAAGGCAGCTCGACTGTCAGAGCAGTGACTCATGGCCTCTGACCCAGATCCTTCCAGACTGGGCTGAGGCAGGGAAACACACACACACACACACACACACACACACACACACACACACTGAAGCGTGTGCACTCGGCACAGAGACCTGGGTTTACTCTGAGCTGGGGTTTGGCCCCTCTGCTCACAGCCTGTGATGCCTCCTCTTTCTCCTTTTCTGACTCCCGGACCTCATTCTAGATCCAGCCTCTCCCTCTTCGGAAGCCCTTTAGCATTTCATTGATGGTTTTCTTCTGGTGCTCAGGGGTTGGAGAGGGCAGTGGGGGAGAAGAGCTGAAGAAACGGATGTGTGGAAGGCCCTGCATTGTCCACACTGACTGGCCTCACTCGTGTTCATACACAGAGGTGCTCACAGACTGTGGTGACCCTTGGCAGCTGGGGACTGTGTGGAAGTCATTTCCATCATCACAGCGATTGGGGAGCATCACTGGCAACTAAAGGACAGAGCCAGGGGTGATGAACACCCGGCCTTGTTTAGACAATGTCACACACAAATTGTTCCACATGAAGCAGCACATGCGCCTCTGTTGATACATTCTCGAACAGGGAAAAAAACAGAGAAGGAGAACAGAGGGGTTTGTGTTCCCAGATAAGCGCTGGATCTTCTTTGGATGGTACATGGGAGCCGTTGAGGGCTTGGGGGAACTAGAGTGCCATGTGGACTGTCTCGGTCTGGATGGCACCATCCTTTCAGCCCCAAGTTTGACCAGGACCAAGTGCCCCAAACCCGACAGGGGCCTTTGGGCTTTTCCTCACTGCCTGCGTGTGAAAGACAGCTGTTGCGTGATGGGCCTCCTGCATCACTCGGGTCCCACCAGAAGAAAGTTGAGTCAGGTTACTTTGAGGTACCCGAAGTAAGGAGGCTGACCACCTGCTGGGAGGCCCAACCTCTGGGAAATTCTGGAAATAAAGGCTTGTGCAGGGCAATGGATGACATGAAGTTTCACCTAGATGCTGACCCAGAACAGGGAGATGCTTAGATTCTTAAGGGAACTGCCTAAGAACCCTGGTTTCGAGGATAATCAGCAGCTTTCACAGAACCTAAGAGACAGGAGACAGATGCTGTATTCTAGGGAAGGGCCCTTCTGATGAAAAGCTGTGAGCATATGTTTCTAAGAGGAGCTTAATCACGGCCTCAGCATGTCCTGGGTCAAAGCTGTCGGAAGGAGGGAGGAACCCAGAATGTCCAAGGGGTGCTGTGTGTGGAAAACACCATCTCCATGACCAGTGGTGGCCGTGGGCAGCCCGGGGACATGCTGCTGACAGCAACTTCTTGGGGAAGGGGAAGGGAAGTTCCCTTTTTACTTTATTCTTATACAATATTTCTGCACCTAATGATTTCTTACAATGAGCATGTGTTACTAAAACAAGTATAATTTACAAATATCAGCTGACACCTCTGAGGGTGAGCATTCTCTGTTGCATGAAGAGGAACTTACACAGAAAGTTGGAGGGTTTAAGTAAATGACAGAAGGCACAACAGCAAGCGAGACCAGGGACGCTCCACCCAGAGAAGCATCACACACGCTCAGATGAAAGCGTCTTCCCTGGCTTTCTCTCTGACGTCCCAAGGACAGCTGTGAGCACACGCCTGCCTGAGTGTGGCATGCTCAGGCAGCTAAGGCTAAAAAGACCTAATTACAAGGTCATTAGGACTGCTTTGTTTGTTGGGGGGAATTATCTGATTGTTCATCAGACCGTTAACTTCTCTTATCTGTAAAGTCATCAGGATCTTTGAAAAGTCGTATAACTTTATTTATTTAGAAAATTATGCTGATAACCATCTCCCCTGACAAACTGTCTGTGAAGACTAAGTTGTGTCACTTAGTTCTCACAAAAGAAAGTAGGAGGTGACACGGATTTTTCTG
The DNA here is from genome assembly GCA_039655065.1 of Glossophaga mutica. Taxonomy (NCBI): domain Eukaryota; kingdom Metazoa; phylum Chordata; class Mammalia; order Chiroptera; family Phyllostomidae; genus Glossophaga; species Glossophaga mutica. The sequence continues at coordinate 63,411,712 of CM077310.1, read as the reverse complement.
GAGAAAGCACCGAATGGCACTTCTCAGCCCAAACCCAGCAGCATAAAGGAGCAGGTGGTGGCGAGGGGGTGTTGTCACCTTTGTGGGTCTCCCAGGAAGATGTGGCTCACGTTTTGTGAGACCAGGATGGACAGAGTGCCTGATGGGTTGAAACTGGGGAGCATCGAGGGAGAGTTAGCACACAGACTGGCCCAGGAAGTCTGCTTTGTCGCTTAACATCTACCTAAAAGAAATCACGGGTGGTTGTAAAAACAAGAGCTTTAGGATGTCCCTAAGAGTTTCAAAAGCCTCCCTCCCCTCTTTGATGAGGGATGGGGAAAAGTTTTTAGGAAAACTAAGCAAATGGGTAGAAAGGGATTAGAACCTATCTCTACCCTTCAAGTCTGGGACGGAAGTGTGGTCACATGATCTGATAAGACCAGGACTGCGCCTTCCTCCTGCATGTCACTTCTGCACCTTTTCCTCTAATAGGTGTCCCAGATGGGTCCTTCTGTGGGGAAGGATTGAAGTGCAGCTCGGTGTGGGCAGCAGTGAGGATGGCGGTGGGGCATTTTCTTGGTCTGGCTGAAAACTGAGGCAACTGTGATGGAAGGAGGACCGGGGATGAAAGGAGTCATGCTGTGAGCTCAGCGGGGAAACACCCACCAGTGCCGACAGAAATTGAGTCCTGGACCATGAATGCTGGGGACACGTAAACAAAGTTATTAAGAGGAAATTGAGTAAACTGTGGCACACACCTCGTAAGTGCTGAAGTTTGCCGAGCCCTCCAAGTTTCAAACAAACTGAAGAGCTCTGCTTTCATTAATGAAAAAGACGAACTGGTTTGACACGGAGCTTGAAGAGGTCTAGAAATGTTAGTTTGGAGAGTATCCAGAATATTTATAGCAGCCTCCCAAGCCTTTGGAACTGACTCAGCTATTTGAACAAACGAAGAGTCAGTTTTAACCTTCAAGGACAGGCCAGTGCAGGGCTGACGCTCGAGGCTGCACAGGAGACCCGCCACGCCCTTCTCAGAGCAGCCAGCCAGCCCCCGGCTCGCCTTCCTCTTCCAGCTCCCGGAGTTTGCCAGCAGACCTTGGCTTGTAGACAGGTAACTTCAATCTCTCTGTCTGCACAATGTTCTCTTTGTGTCTTTTCTCTTCTTATAAAGACAACAGTCATGTTGGATTAGGACCTTGTCTTAACTGGTTACATCTGCAATGACCCTATTTCCAAATAAAGTCACATTCTGAAAAACCATGGGGTCAGAACTTTAACACATGACTTTGGAGTGACACTCTCAACCCAAAACAGTGGGTGCTAGGACTGGAATGCCAGGAGAGACCTCGCCGGGGCTTGTCCACCCTCTCCGTGCTTCAGGGTGCGACCCGTGGCTGTCCGTTTCCCCCAGACTGCAGGGCCGAGCGGGCCCATCCTCTGGATCCACCCACCCGAGCTTCTTTCAGGTGGTGGTCAGTTCTCCTGCCGAATGGATGTGGCATAGTTGTCTTAAGTTTCAAAACCTGGCTCTCACCCAAAACCAGAATGAACAAGTATCAAAGATTTATTGACTCATTAATGAGGGAGCCAGGAAGCTGATCAAGCTTGTTCGAAGAGCATTGTAAGAACAGGGTGTTCACAGGCATTAAAGGGGGACTGTGAGAGCAAGCAGGCTGGGTCAGACAGCAAACTAGTCCGTATAAATAACTATATAGAGTATATAAATATATATCTTTTGAATTTTATTGTGGGCAGAAATTATGTGCCTGTTTACCAGAAAAGGTCTATGAATGAAAATGAGTTAACATTTAACTTACAGAGTCTAAATCTGTAAGTCACACTAAACAGCGCCTTTGCCAGTGTGCTGAGATAGCCTGGTGGGGCTTGGGCCAGGATGTCCGGTATGACAGTGCAGAGATGCGGCCACGCGCTCCAAGGTTGGAGACAGTCCTTAACGGAGGTAGTGGCATGCCTCTATCTATGACAAGGTCACTGTATGCATCGGAAAGTATTTGGGAGAAATCTTTTGACCGGGTAGGGTGTTATCCATTAGCCCTTAATCTGATCTTCACTAGTGGTTGAATCAAAGATTCTAGGGAACAAGGAAGACTGTGCGAAGACCAAATTCCTTTACAAAGAAATTCCAGCTTTACAAATGTCAGCACTTAGTTGCTAGATCACTTGGTGGATTCAGGCAATGTAAGCCCGGAGATGCCTCCCTCAGAACCAGCCTTTTTCACAAAAGGTTGATTTTCTGGGCAATTCTTATTTGGTGCTTAATGGAAAAGGGAATTCTTGTTTGAAATTTCTTTTTGGGAGCCCAGAATAGGCATTATGGCATCTGTAAAACACATTCCAGATACAACCAATATATTTGGTCAAGTTCTTAGAATTTACAGTGCAAATCAACCTACCTCTGTTACACTGTCAGTTATGATGTGCTGATGGGATGTGCTCATATGCCAGACACAGGGCACCTCGCACTGCGATGAGGCCGTCCCTGAGTCAGGTAAGCAGAGGCAGGGGTATGAAGGCAGGTCCCCTTCCCCCTAGCTCCCATGGGGGCAAACCCCTCAAGTCTGGCTATCATGCTATGTGACCTGTCAAAAGGCAGAAGGTAAAGCACGTGCTCCCTCGGGATCTATTTCCCTGCTAGAGTCTTGGGGCTTAAAAGTGGAACCAGCTTCATAGCACAGACTAGCGTGTGTTCTCCCGAGAAACAATGTCCATCCTCTCATCCCTGGCACTTTCCCTGTCAGAGATGCTCTCATATTTAGTCACCCCTCAGTCCCCTGCAACTGACAAAATCCAAGGTTATAATCGCCTGTTTGCACGACACAGGAGATTTCCCAATAATTGCGGAGAGCAAACCTGGCCAGTACATTGAATTTGCTGCAAGCAGTATTGAGTTACCAGCCTTTAAACAACCCGCACCCAGTTAACCTGCCCGGGACGAGCAGAACTTTGCAATGATCTGTGCGTGCACAGTGCTGAAATGGTGTGCTCATCCTGAGGAAGTGCGCGTGAGGAGGCCTGCTCCAGAATGCTGGGGCTTTCCTCCCACTCCAGGTTTTTAGGGTTTGGGGTGGGCATGATTTATACATCACACAAAAGTAGATTTCCTTTTACTGGCTTTTTATTGCAAGAAGCAAGAGGAACGCAACCAATTAGTTATGGTTGGTCAGAGTTGCTAAATCCTATATGATCACAGAGCAGGGCTTAGGAGAGCACATTTCATTGGTCCCAAAGGCAAGGAGAGCAGTATATTCTGGTGCCGAGAATGAGCTAATGATGTCCAGGGATTTAACAAAATAAATGACTTGTTGAAGTTATACCCACTATAGTCATGATTTGCCAAGTGTGATGCAGGCAGCCCTGGAAGCTGCTACATTTTGGTGGGAGGATGCTGAGGCTGGAGCCAAAGAGACAGGAATGCCTGCTTTCTCCTCTCTGGGCTGCGGTGGACTCCAGCCCCCCCTCCCACAGCCTGAAAGGCTTCCCTTCCAGGGGATGACACCCCTGTTTACTGCGTGTTTGTTGAGGACCAGAGAATTGCAAAGGGATTTTATAAGTCAACTTGACTTCATGCACAGACAGGCTTCTGGACTCTGCATGGGAATCAAATCATGTTTTAAATGCAGAAGGGAGGCTCTAATGGTATACACACTCCTTGTGTGTCTTTGTCGAATAGAACTGGGTCAATGGCTTTAATTTTTATGAAACTCATGTTGAAGACATTGCCTAGTGTATGTTGTGGTCATTGTCATTTACATGTATGATTTCAGTCTCGATGCATTGCTGTGTGTGTAGGTTCAGGGGAAAAAAGTTATTCTGCAGAAGAAGGTCTTGGAGGGCTTACCAAGCGCCAAGCATCAAGCTAGGGGGGCCCAAGGCCTGCGGGCATCCGAGAGTCACAAGGTGTTGGCGGGGGGAGGTGCTGGTGCACAGCTACTTCTTGAGGATCTACTATATTGTTGAGCACTTTACTTAAATTGTTTTGCTTAACATTATACAGACAAGGAATGTGAGGCTCAGAACAAGTAAGTATCTTGCCTAATGTCCAAGGCAGAAGTGGTTGAACTCAGTTTGGCCAGTTTCGTGGGATCTGGCATCTCTACAGTCCTCTTACAATAACCCCAGTCCTTCCTGCGACCCATTGGGTGGCTGCAAGGTGCTGTCATCTTTTACATGGAGAAATCTCTGTGACATTGCTAGGATATGTCCTACTGCTGACTGGTCCATGTCATTATCGGTGCCTACCATCCCGTCAATACTAACTTGATTCCTTCTTTCTATGTGCGTGACATCTTTAAAAATAACTCATTGAAGTGACAGTCACAGACAATAAACTATTTCATGTGAACAAGTGAGTGGCATTTAGTGAATTCATAATGTTGCGCTGTTACCATTACCACCTCTATCTAATTCCAGAACATTCCATCACTATAGTAAAACCTTGTACCCATTCCCCACCCCCTCAGCTCCTGGCAACCACCAAACTGTGTTCCTTCTCTATGGATTTGCCTCTTCTGGACATTTCTTATAACAGGATCGCACATTACGTGTCTTACGTCCTTACATTCAGCATGGTGTTCCAGGGTCCCCCGCGTCACAGCAGACCTCCACTGCTCCATGGCTGAATGATACTGCGTTGCGTGGATGGACACATTTTGTTTATTCACCATCAACTAACTGACGGACACCCAAATTGTCACCCTTCTTTGGCTGTTGCTAATAATGCTACTTTGTGCCCTGATGTGTCTGTGTTTATTTTCTTGTGTTTCCATGTATGCTCTTATCCATGTTCTTATGTCTTTTTTCCAATCTAAAGTTACTTGTTTTCCGTAAGTGCACTCTGAAAACATTATTGATGCCTTTATGTCTATTTCATTATGTCTAATAAAATTAAATTATAACAGATAATATTGTAGCATAAATAAAATATTTAAACTTAAAATACTATCTTAATATACCTGCTTTTCAGTTTTTCAGTATCTTTTAAAATAATGTCTCAGAAAAACACATACAAATGCACATGTATAGGGTGCATATTTTTGCCTTTGTCTCAGGCCCTCATATGGCTCAGCCAGCCCTGGTCACTGACTCATTCCAGGGGGCACTGGAGGAAGCTCAGACCATTCCGGCAACTCCATGCAATAGAAAGTAGAAGTAATAATAATGTCCAAGGACAAGGGATATTTTCTCAATCCTATGTAAAAAATCAATAAGAAAGTCTTTAGAAAACTTTGCTACTCATTTATTTGTCACAAAATCAAAATAAACACAGTGCCCTCTGGTCCCATGTGGCTTCAAGCTCATCATACAAGATGTGGGTGCTGTGGTGATGGCTGTTTTTCAATGCCTTCACCCCTTTCTCCTCAGTTAGAGATGCTCAGCCTGCAACGCTCTTTCTGGCCACGTGACTATGTTCTCAGAGCCGCTGAGGTTGGGGTGTGCCCTCCCCACACCCTTGGCCCACCTTCAGAGAGGGCTCTGCATCTGCTGTGCAGCAGAACCAGACACAGGCCAAGGGTGTGCGGAGGGCACCCTCCACCCTCAGCGGCTCTGAGAACATAGTCTCGTGGCCAGGAAATTACAGAGCAGCAAGAGTGGAGGAGCCTGGGCCCAAGAGCTACTTCATCAGGCCGTTACCCCAACAACTTTGGACTACTGTGTGGGCAAGAAATAGACTTCCTAGTTCCTTGACCGTTGCTATGAATTTGGGCCTCTTTGCCCCAGTGGCTTACCCTTGACCCCAGCCTGCACAGTGGTGGAGGTGGTGCATGAGTTCACAAATCTTTGACATGGCAATTGCTTTCAAGATTCAGGGACTTCCCCAGCACATGCTCTGGGCCGTGGGCACCACCAAACTGTACCTAGGCCTCTCACGTGGCCTCTGTCCATGCCCACAGTCCCAGTCTGCCACATCTCAGTAACCATGGCTCCTTCATGGGCCCCTCCTTCAACCCCTGGGGTCCTCTGCTCCCCTGTGCCCTGGGCCTCCTGCCAGCCTGGACCCTGTGCTGACATCACAATCCAGAGGCTCTATCTGGGAAGTTGCCGTGGGGACTGCAGAAATCAGGGTCACATCCAAAAACAAGTCTCGCTTCTGTTTCTGTTTTCTGAGAGACGGATAAAATGCAACTGAGTGAGAGTAAATAAAGGGACACTTGACCTTTGCCAACATCCTGGAGGCGGGAGAGGAAGCACTTGCAATGGTGTGTAAAGAGAGAACAAGGGCTGTAAAGATTTTACAGCTTGTTTGACCTGGTGGGCTTGGCCTTTGCAGCCAGAGAGGGGCCGGCCTCCAGCCACAGCTGTGTTTCCTCTGATGGTGACCACGAAGAATGCGGTCCACTGAGACGCAGAGCACAGTCCCCTGCGGCACCCAGACAACACCGAGAAGGTTGCCCTGGACTCTCTTAGCCTTTCAAAACGAGACCAGACTCTTGGGCCAAGCAAAAAACATGGAATGCTGGCCAAGGAAACGTCTTAGCCCAACCCCATTTATCTGATGTTACCAGCATGTAGCTCTGTCTTATCAAAACAAGTCATTTCCTCTGTTGAATGAGGCAGGCGTGTTGCTAAACATGGTGGGTGCCAGTTTTAGCAAAACACGCGGTGTCGCTTTCCCTTGCCTTTGGTAGGTCACAGGTGCCAGGTGACCCTCTCCGTCCTTGGTAAGGGGGGTGCTGGCATGCATGGTACAGGGTTTGAACTGTGAAGATGGAGGTGATGCAGGTGAACAGATTACGGGGACTTCCGTTTCTGACAGCCCGTTGCATTGTGCGCTCAAGGTTTTTTGAAGCATCATGAGCTTCATTTGTTTGCTCCTAAACTCTTCTAAAACACAGAAGGTGTGCCTGAAGGGCGTTCATGGCTTTTGTTTTATAGAAGAGGAAAATGAAAGCAAACACACAGATAGAAATGGAGGAGATCCTTAAAAAATACACGTCCTGCTAAGGCCTACGGGTAGCTGGGAAAGTTACAGCTCCTCTGTGATCTCCTCTTCCCACTTTACCATGAAGACCGAATACAGTGGTTCAAAGTCACCTCCATAGGAGCTGGGGTCAGAGATGTCCCCCCTCTTGGCTCAGGCAATTAGTTGGTAAAAGACAGCACAGGGACAATGAATTCACAAAGCAATTTGGGATTCACGTGTTCGTGGTGTTTGTGATTCAAACTGTCGAGCACGCACGAAGCGGGGAGACCGTGTTCAGGGCCCTGTGAGCCAGGACTGGGCCCTATGGCGGTGAGGCCAGCCCAGTGCCGCCCTGTTTAGTCTGCACCACACCCGCTTCCTCCCTGGGTTATTTTAAACTAGTCCCAGACGCCTTATTATTTTATCTATAAACATATCAGAAAGTATTTCTAACAGATAAGAGTTTGAAAATCCCATGCAGCCACAATTCCGTATTTACAACTAAAAATAATTGGCAACAATTCCTAAAATCATCAGATATCAGTGTTCAGGTTTCCCTGGTTGTTTCCCAATATTTGTAAGTGGCTATTTGTAATTTGTAAATGGGTTTCTTTCCCATTAGGATCTTGTCTTCTTTAATCTTTTCATCCCTGGGTCGGGTGCTGCGCTGGACACAGCGCAGGAGCGTCGGGGAGGCGGGACGGGCCGTTGCCCAGGGGCCGGTCTGTGCTGTGGGAGGCGAGTCTGTGAACAGGGGTGTGCCGTGGGCAGACACAGACCCTCAGGGCATGCGGTCACCCTCCAAGTGAGGTGGCATTTGAGAAAGAACACGCATCCCACCTGGACGGATCCAGGGGCGGAGAAGCGGAGTCGGCAGCGTGTTCAGGAATCTGAAAGGGCTCATCGGGCTGAGCAGAGGATGTGGAAGCTGAAGGGTGGCTGGGACCCCTCACTGGGGTCTCGAAAGCCCTGCTAGAATTTGGACTTTATTGGAGACCACAGGGTTGGGGAAGCATTCCTTAACAGGAAACTTGCAACATGGAAACATTTCTTCCCGAGGGTCTCCATGTTCCTGGCTTTGTGAACCCCAACATGCCCCACCCACCCATGCGGTACCACTGGCCAGTCTTCTGACTCCACCCACCCTGCCCCCAGGACTGAACTTGCCCTCTGTTTGACCTTGGGTTAGCCCAGGAACTGAATCCCATGATGAAATGTCTTGTTTGGACAGAAAGGAGACACATGGGAAGTTCTGTCTACACATGACTATGATCTACATTCCGGCATGCAGGGACCTCACCTCCTTGGTTCCCAGCTGGATCCCTTGAGCTGGCCTGGAACATCGTTGACGTCCAGTAAGTATTTACTGAATGACAAAAATTCAGAGTGGGGGCTTAAAACAACACAAATTTGCTATCTTACCATTCTGGAGTTGAGAAATCTGAAGTAAAGGTGTCACAGGGCGGCATCCTTCTGGGGGCTCCAGAGAGAATCCACCTTCCACTTTTCCAGCTTCTAGAGGCACCTGCGTCCCTGCGGCTGCGGCCCCTTTCGCCTCTTCAAACCGGCAGCGCAGCATTTCCCGACCCTCTCGGACTCTGGCCCTCCTGCCTCCCTCTTCCTCTGACAAGGACCCTTGAGATTCCATTGGCTCATCGCAATACTGAGAATCACCTTCGACCTCAAAATCCTCAACTTACTCTCACCTGCGAAGTCCCTTTTCTGTGCAGGGTAACATATTCACCAGTTCTGGAAATTTGGATGTGGATGTCTTAGGGAGGCATCACGCTGTGACCACACCAGGTACATAAAAGTTTGGGTAATGCGAATCAGAGACACAATCCCCAGGTGGATGTAGGTTCAGGTACTTCCAGCCACATTCTTTTTTCAGATGGTTTATTGGAATTCTATTTTAGTGTTGTAATATACATTTCAAAATAAAGCTCAGATAAACTATTACATGTCATCGATTATGATGTGACGTCATAACACCTACTTGTCTAGGTAGGAAGTGCCTTTTTAAAACACAAGCAGTGGATGCTGGGGATTGCTCTGCTGTCTGTGGTCTGTCTCTGCTCAGGGCGCACCAGCCAGAAGCAGCTCTCTGCTCTAGTCCCAAAGTTCTGAGCCTGAGAATCTTCCCATGACTTCAAAGTGGGGTTGAAGGGGGGACTCGGGGGCTCAGGATCACCAATAAGGCTGCCACCACCTCACTCTGAGCACAGTTCCCAGAAAACTGGGACTGTCAGCTATGTGGGCAGCCACCAGCCCTCGTCTGTGGATGACAGCTCATTAGACCCCTCTGAGATCTCAGTCGAGAGCTGCCTGGTAGGAGGGGACATTGTTTTTATAGGAATACGCGGCACTGAGACAGCTAAACTCCCTTGGATAATCCAAGACATCTCCACCCACACCAAAGTTGGCTTCACATGGCATTAACAAGGTTCTGTTGTTAATTTCAGCATCCGTTATTGCTATTTAGGGTGCAGCGATTAGATTCCCATGGGAAAAGTTGGAAGAAATAGGAAGATTTCTGCTTCAGAGAAAGGAGAGGTAGAGTTGGTTGATAGCTGGTACATTTTTTCCCCTTGCCCCACACTTCTGTAGTGGGAAAAATTAGGCTTTGCTAAGAGGTGAGAAGGAGCAAAAGGAGTGATTCTTTCCCACTAAGGCCCACGAGGGAAGGGCCCGCTCCTCTCATTACCCATCACATTCCACAGAGGTGAATCAGCAGGAAGACATGACGTCATGTCCACTTCTGTGAGTAGCTGAACAAGTCTGTGGTTCCTGACCCATGCAAAAAGCGCGTGCAGCTAAATGGGAAAGTTACCATGGGTAAACGGCTGTTACCATGCAGGATCCCTGGGCACCCGGGCTCCCCTCCACACTGCTCCTTATAGCAGTCCACATATGTGAATACCTAAGTGCCAGAGGCTGTGATTGGCCCTTGAACTCAGGGGTCTACAGTTAGTAGGATTAATGGTAGGAGCACATGCAGCTTAAGTAGAACGCAGTGTGGGCTTAATGTGGAGACCAAAAATGACGAGGACACAGCAAAGCAGTCACTGGAGTTTATGGGCCTTATAAGGGCCTTAGAGTCAGCATCTGGCCCAGCAGCAGAGGGAGCTATGGGCGGTCCCTGAGCTGGGGAGTAAAGGCCCAGCTCAGGGAGTAAAGGCCCAGTAGATAAAGCTACTCGCCCCAGGGCAGGATGGGTTAGGACAGGGGGCAGTTGAGGGGCATCTGAGAGGTCGTTGAAAGAGGCTAACCCAAAACTAACAACCATCCAACTTGTGCTGGTGACCTGAGAAATGTAAAGAGAACTGGGAGAAGGGAGAGAAGAGGAATGAGGCTTGCCGACACAGAATGGTAAGGCCCAGCGTCTCAGTGCGGCTTGCAGGCCTGTTCCCTGTTCTTCCCTCCAGTCTCACCTCTCTCCGCCTCTTCCCCTGTGGGCCTCATTCCCGAGCAGCTGGACGACTCACCGTTACCCAATGCGCCTCACACTCGGGGTGCAGGTTCCTCAGACATATGCTTGCCTTGGCCGGGATACTCTCCCTCAGCCCTGACTGTCCCCACTCCGTTCCCTCATGCTGACCTCAGCACAGGACTCACTCACTGGGACCCTCTCCTGAACCTGGACCCACAACTGACTCATGGGTCCCTTCTGTGTGCCTCGTCCTTGGGTTGTGACTACATTTTGCATGTAGACTTAATCAGGCCACACTTCTGCAGGCACATCCCTGGCATTGTGGGTGCTCAGCAAAGGAGCCTGAATGTTTGGAAGGATGAAATGAATGTGAAAAATGGGGAGTGGGGAGTCAACACAGACCAAGGTTCAGGCATGGGTGACTGAGAGAAGTCATCAAAATAGGTAAGTATTCAAAGTTCTCCTCTGCAGAGACCCCCGTTATGAGAATGAAAGAACACTGGAGACCTTGTTTAACCAGGAAGAGGTGTGTGCAGCTGCCTGAGGGTGGATTTGGAGTTGTGGGCAGACACCCCAGGTGCTGCTGGAGGTCTTGCTCAGAATAGCAGGACGTTCCCTTTTGTTTCCCTGAGTTGTTGGTCCCAAGCCATCCTGTTTGTCCAAACAATTCACCTTTGTGGGGCCCAGCCTGTTGTTTCAAATTGTTCTCTCTTGTTTGTGGTGTTGGGGTGGCCTCTTGCCATTTCTCAGATCCCAGGCCATCTCCTGGGCAGTTGGGTAGAAAACGCAGGCATGAACTAAAGAAATAACTGAAGCACAAAGTGGTCATTTTAGAAATGGGAAGCTGACCAGCTCCCAGCGGATGGGAGCCTTGCCTGTTTCTGTCCACAGGGAGGGAGATCCTTAAACCAGGCAGAGGGGTGGGTGCTGGGTCCTAAGCGTCAGTCTTCACAGAAGGAAGTAAATGCTGCCCCAGGCATTTTCCAGTGCCCGACCCTTGCAATGAATCAGGTTGCATAATAGGTTATATAATGAGAGGTCTAGAAGAAACCTCTCAGGTAATTCAGCAGAGCACTTCCACTTGAGACTCGAAGAAAGCGATTAGCAGTGGCCACCCCAGAGGCTAAGAGAAGATCTCTGCAAATCACATGCCTCACAAAAGACGTGCATCCAAAACACATACAAATGCTCTAAATTCAGCTGCAGGAAAACAAACAATCCAATTAGAAAATGAGCCAGAGATTGAACAGACAGTTCACTACAGCATTGGCCATGAAGGAAAAGCCAATTAAAACCACAACGAGATGTCACTCCATGACCACCAGAATGACTAAAATAAAAATAGTGACAACACCAGATGCTGGTGTGGATGCTGAGAAACGACTTCTCACTGACTCTCAGACACCTTGGGAATATTTGAGCAGTTTCTTATAAAGTTGAACTTGAACATACACTTACCATGTCACTCAGCAATCACACTTCTTGGGATTTACTTCAGAAAAACAAAGACTTACGTTGACACAAATGTTTGTAGTAGCTTTACTTATAATAGACAAAGATTAGAAACAACTCAGGTGTCTTGCAATCCTGAAATGGACAAGCAAGCCATGGATATTTGCAACAATGGAAGGAGGGGAGCCATCAACACACAACCCTGCCCCGCCAACCTGGGATGGATCTCAAGAACACTGGCTGAGGGAGAAAGCTGGTCTCAAGACACACATACCCAAGATCCCAACTGTCTAACATTCTTAAGGTAACAAAATTGTACAGATGCAGAAATGTCAGTGGTGGCCAGCGGTTAGGTGGTGACCACTCAGTGACAGCAGTTAATATTTTATGACTTCATCAGGTGGCAGGTACAGAAAACCTAAGCCAAGGTGGCTTAAAGGAAAAGTGAGTTCATGTGTTGGCTTGTGTAGCTCAAAGCCCAGGGGCAGACTGGGCTGATGCCTGGCCCCTGGCCCCTTTGCCTTTCTGTGGATCCTCAGGGTCAGCTCCACTCTCAGATGGGCCCTAGTGGGCAGCCAAACAGGAGTGCCAAGACGCGGGAAGGGCGGCCTCAGTCCCAGAGGCTCCCGGATGCCTGGAGACCTCTGGACCCCCGTTCAGTCCTCTCAGACCAGGTGGGCTACCCAAAGAAAACCTTGTCCCAGGAAGGAGGAGTGTAGGTAGAGGTGGACAAACTTTGAGTGTCACCCACTCATATCTCCCCCACTGCCAGCCAGCATAGAGGAGCAGTGTTTGGAAGAGCACCCCAAACATGGTAAATTCAGGAATAGCAGATTTTTTATGCAAACCGAATCTCCATCCAATCAGTAAGAACCAACAAAGATAACAGGAGGGCTTTGCCATGTTTTGGAAGGTGAGCCTCTGGTTCAGCGGAGCTGGGTTGAGGACAGAGGGGTCTGCAGCTGCAGCCTCAGCACCCATGACCGACTGTGAGGGCAGCAACAGCTGCGGCTCCGTGACAAAACGAGTCACAACAGGACACAAACGCTTCCCTCCAGCTCACCACTGCTGAGTTGTTCGTTGCCACTGAGAGGTTGTTTGTTTCAAACAATCGAAAAAGGAGTGATCGAAGATTTATAGATTTATTCACTTGGAAAGTTATTTGGGCAGTTATACATTTATTTCGATTGTTCAAAGCTGGGGCCCCAGTAAAGTGAAGGAGATAAGGAAGAGAGCTGTGCGGAGGGAAATTGTTTCCAGAGTAATTCTGACAATTTAGAGCTTCTAGTAGAATTTAATGTTGGATGAGAAAAGCCAACTAAGAGAAAAAAATCCTCAAGAATTCACAGCGAGGGCTGGGCCTGGGCAGTCCAGGCAAAGCCCAGTCATGGTCCCCCTCCTGCACTGTCTGTCCTGACCAACGTGGGGAATTTTGGAGAAAAAAAGTTACACGTAACAAATTGTACAATTTGATAAATTGATAGTCCTACATAACCCTCAACCCAGATAAGATCTAGAATACATCCTCACTTCCCTTCTCTCCGCCACCCAACAGAGGCCCCCAGTCTCCTGATGGTTCCATCACAGGTAGGTTTGGTCTGGTTTTGAACTTCTTAGAGATGGCTGCACGCAGCTTGCATTCCTTGTGTCTGCTTTCCCTCAGTGTAATATCTGTGAGATTTACCCATGTTGTTCTGCCAGTCGTTTTGTTCTTAGGAGGAAGTGTGGCATCATCAGGACCCCGTATCATTTCCTCCCGTTACAGAGCACCTGGGAAGGGACACTGCACTGTAGCTGTTTGGCCACGAGTAGGTGAATCCCCGACACCCTGGGGATGGGGAGGCTCATGCTGGGGGTGAGGGGCCCCAATTTCATGACCACGCTTTAGACCACCAGTAACTGTGTCTACAACCCTAGCAGCGCCTGCACAAAAACCTCCCACCGGTTGGTTTACGATAAATGATAAGTGAAGAATGAATGAAATATAGGAACCTGACATTTGAAGCTTCTCGGGGCCATCAGTGTTCACAAGGTCTACCAGCAGCTGGTGGCAATAAAGTGTTCGGATTCTGTGAGATTCATCTTAACAGGAAGGCTGACCCATCAGATGAAAGGCTGATGGTGGAAACCATGGGGGAAGCTCCAAAATCAAACAGCAGAATGTTCAGAGTTCCCCTGCGCAGTCTAGAACTCGATTCTTCTGTCTGAGGTTTTGTTTTTCCTTACAACAGAGCAGGAATTTAGATGCTCTGAAATGTCAACAAACCAAAGGTTGTAGGCTCATGGGGAGCCTGGGGTTCTTATTTCAAACTTGAAAGGGCTCGGAATAAGAATACATCATCACTAATTAGACCTTGGGCTCCAACAAGGCAGAAATAAGCTTTATCACAACCACCCACAGGCTGGAGGAAGATGAAAGCTGCGCCTCTAACTTTAGGGACCACAGGCGGAGCCGCACCTCGCTTCCAGACCAGGGGCTCCCGCCAGCTGGAGGCCTGCCCCGAAGATCACAGGATCGCAGATTTGATGGGAGCAGCCCGTCCTCTCATCAGCTCTGTGTGCAAGGTCACCTCCACCCTGTCACACCCTCCTATTGTCATCTGCAACTTCACCGACACCCCTCCCCTTTCTCCTGCTCCATGGAAACAGGGGTCGTTACAGGAAATGATACGTATTAATCTGTCCAACCTGAAAGCAATGAAAAACCAAAATTTAGAGTCAAGCTTCCAGGAAAAAGATGCAGAACTCTGTCATGCCTCCCACAGGTCCTTTGTTTTCTGGGGTGGAGTGTGAACTCCAGAAGGTATTTAGAGTTTTCTCTATTGTTCCCTTGCACTGGGGGTAAACTTTCTCTGAGCTGTTCTGCATGGGACTTCAGGTTTGCATGCCCCTCCCTCCCCCTCACCACACTGAGTTCTGTCTGACCAGGCAGGTGCCTCAGTAACTCCAAGGGGCTCTTCCAGAATGGAATGCCTGCCTCACCTTCTCATGCAGCGCCAGAACTTTCAAGAGGGGACTCTTCGCTCACTGAGGATTCAGACCCCCTCTTTGCATCTTTTCCAGCACCCAGAACTTTGGGTGTAAATAGTGGGTGCTCCATAAATACATGAAAAAAATGTAACCTTATAGTAGTCCCCTCGTAAACACCAAGCTATGCACGATTTAGCTTTTTTATTTTTTTATTTTTTACACAGCTCTTCGAAATAGAAGAAAAAACTTCCCAGAGCTCTCCAACAAAATACAAATGTTTCAGTATTTGAATATATTTTATTTAACAGCACTGGCTTGGTGTAAGGTCAGCCAAGTAATATGTATAGAGTCTTAAAAACATTCATATCCCATGTTCCAATATTCTACTTCTGGGAATTTATCCAAAGAAAAGAGCTCAAAAATATGGGAAAAAAATCTTTATGGCCAAAAATATTCATTATATGATAGTATTATTTGTAACAACCCAAATGTCCAACAGGGAGATTATTAAGTGAACTGTGATAAATTTTCTTAATGAAAAATAATAAAGCAACAAAAATTAACACATCAAAAGTTAATAACATTTATTCATACATCCATGAGTAATGGTAAAATGTTCTGTGTAATAATTCTGTTCCGAAGGAAATAAGATTATACATATGCTATATGAGAACAGCTTTTCTTTTATTGAACTGCAATATAAAATCTCTCAAAGAAAGTATGGCAAAAATGTTCACCATGGTTTTTTCTGGGTTATGAAATGTTAGGTGATTTCTTCTTTTTTTATTTTCCAAATACCCTTTAATGAGAATTTTATAATGGAAAACTCCCAATAAGGCATGGGCCTCAGTTTGTATGCATTTTCCACTTGTGTGGAAGCTGATCTCCATTGTCAGGGTGCCACCCACTAGGTGCGCTACCTTCCCCACTGCACCATAAATTCCTTGGGCAAAAGGAAGACACCTGGAGACCTGGAGTCCACCGTGCTGGGCAGGGCCCTGCATGCAATGACATCCGTCCCTTTCACCTCTTCAGAGCAGGATGAGTGACTTACCTGCATATTCTCCCCATTGTGCAGATGAGGAACAATGAGAAGGATCTCAACCCACCAAAGTACAGAGCATTGCCAGAGCGGAATCATCACTACATACCACCCGTAAACTGCGTTGGGAAAATTAATTGTTTTGGGCTATTAATGTTGTTCTGGGAAACTACATGAATCATTTCCAAACACCTCCATTGTTTCAGTGCATACTTTTCTTATGAGGTTGCCTTGGGGGCCAAGGAATTTGCATGCTATAGCAAAGTCCTCATAAATTTCCAAACAATAGTCCCCAGTTGTCTGCGTCTCTGGCAGGAGGAGAGACATTGCAACTTTGGACTCACTTTCTCCCAAATATGCATGCCGTCAGAGACAGGGGGCCTGCCAGTGGCTTCAATGACCAGGGTCTCACTGGAGCTGGCCACTGCTGTCGCAAGTATGAAGGAAATAGACTTCCATGAAGATGGTCAGAAGAATAGCTTTCTTTTGGCTAAATACGCAAACAAAGTGAGAGTAATACCCAAAATAAAAAACAACTAACAAAAGTTCAGCAAGGAACTCTGCAAAAATAATGAGGAAATTTAGAGAAAAAAGCCATCCCTGGCCTAGTTACAAATAACTTCTCTATGGGGTGACGGGGAAGGAGGTGAGAAAGAATGGCAGGGATAGACCCACTGTGCTGAGGTGGGAGCACCCTTTAAAAGCTGTTACCCAAGCGTACCTGAATGCATCCTAACTATTTTAAAAAGAGAGTGAAAAATGTACATATCTGTAAACAGGGTTGTGCTATTCAAACACTAAACTTGTAATCCTGATAGATGTTTTAAAAGATCAAGCCCAGTTGCAATGTTGATACTATTCTAAAAGCACTGCCCAAGTCCATAAAGATGATAATATAAAGGAACTGGTAGAATGAGGGGGAAAAGATGATGAAAAAATTTGCAAAGTTTCTGTGGTAAATACTAGGGATAGTTGTGGAGGTGGCTGTAATAAGAAGGAAAACGCCGTGAGAACGATGGTCCCGCTAGTCTGTCGAGCTTGCCCTTGCAAGCATTGTCTCATCTGATCTCGCAGCAATGCCGCAGGGCAGGCATTCCCGTGTAACGTGTACAAATAAAGAAGCTGAGAAGAGCACATAATTAATCAGCAGGCAGGGCCACGTTGCAACCCATATATAACTTTCAGGTTTTTACCCACAACTTGGAAATGAATAATTCAAAAATTAATTCCAGAAACTTTTCCTGACTGAAAGTAGGTCATGGCATTAATATTATAGGCAGCAAAACTTGCCCAAAGAACAATTTTAAAAGGAAAGGTCCACCCCCATCTCCAAACCCAGGCACTACTTGTGGCAGACCCTTCTGCGTGGCGTGGGCCCAGCTCCCACTCGGAGATGCACAGGACCCACGCCCACAGATAGGTTCTCTCGTGGGTAATCAGATTTGCAATATACCTAAGCTGCTTTTTGCTAAAAACTCCCTCACCCTGCAAATGCTTACTGCAACTTCCTAAAATCCATGCTAAACCTTGCAGGGACCAGTGTAACCCATTCAACTACTTTTGCCTTTTCATTTGCTAATATCCTTCTTCTGTGATGTGATGAGGGGCATTGGCTCCTTTTGTTGTAACTGGGGATAGTGAGTGAGAACCACCTTGTAATGTGAGGAGATATTAGAATAAAGGCCTGTCATGGCGGAGGCCGAGGCTTTTGCTCCCCTTGAGAGAAAAGCCACACTGCCGTCCTTTTTCCTCCACCGGACTCGGTTGTCCGTGTGTATGTTTTATTTCATCCATAATGATGTGGACACTTCTAGCTGGTGTCCGCATCACTACTTGTCAGGTTTTTAGATTAAGAAAAGGGAGAAAGGCTCATGTAAACAACCCTGAAGAAGTGAGAGGTAGTAGCTGAATATTTTGGAATATATTCCTTAGACCTTTGAAATGAGAATACTTTGGAGATAAAGTGAAGTAGAGTTTCAGTGTATCACTTGTCTGCTCCACATCCCCAATAGGTGCTTCAAAGGTAGCACATCTCAGACATTACTCTTGATTCGCACTGCCCACGCCACCGCCCCCCCCCCCCGCCCCCGCCACCGGCACCCGCACCACCCATTATTTCTGCTCAACGGAACTCCAGTGTCCAGTGTCCAGGTTTCTACCTCACCTCTCCAATCTTTCTGTAAGGGAGGAGACACAGTTGCCCAGTTTCCTCTGGTCCAATCTCTCTGAATCAGGTAATGAAATGTGTACCAACTCATCAGGAATTTCTGGAATTGTCACTGATATCCTGGAAGTCCCAGTTAATCACAAGGGTCATCCCCATTGATATGAAGCCATCTCCAGCAAATGGCATCAGATTTCAGGAGGGTTTGGTCAGGTGTGGCCTGAGAATTATCCAAGCTTGCCCTGGTCACGTGACCCTGTGGTCGTGTAACCCCACAATCTACCTATCTGGATGTTTTTGGACCCATCTTAAGTTGTTGAGGTGGGATTTAATTTTATTTCAAAATCGTAATAATTAGAAGAAGGTGATGATAACTGAATCTAGGAAGTAAAGATAAATTTAATAAATTTTACAAAACTTTACAAATAAATTTTTCAAAATAAGTAAATGAATTTAATGAAATTTTAATAAATTTCAGTGCAATAACATTGAAATCAACTAAGAAAAGGAAAGATTAAAAGATACCTAAGCAGAGGGAACTTAAGACTAGCTTTTTAAATAAAACAGAAATAGTGCATATATAGAAAGCACTTGTGAAAGGTATGTAAAAGCAATGAAAACACAGGTATGACACACTATATGTATAACATGAAGCTCCAGCATTATTTCATATGGCAATGTTTCCCCAATTTCAGCCCTCTGCAAACTAATTTTAAAGTTGTGCCATATCTGTATAACCTGAACTATTATTATTTACTTAAGCATCTGTAATAAACTCATTATTAAAATTCAAATGGGTTTAGGGCCACCTGAAACAATATCTGTAAAATCAGAGGTTTGTTGTATGGCTGTGCCTTTTTCTACAACACACTGAAGTAAATGATCAACTTTTAGAATAAAACAGTATCCATCCAGGCGCCACCTGAAACTTTTTGTATAACTCTCCACATTTGGGGACTTAAGGAAATGGATAGTTTTGCCATCTTCCCCCCTGAAAACACAGCACAATTAATAAATCATATAAAGAGATGGCAAAGGGCGGTCGGAATAGAGAAAACAGCACAGCTTTCTGCTCTCCCCACCCCCACCAAAAAGGCTCTTGACGTATGTTCAAAGATTGTTCTGAAACGTCGCCAAGTTGTCATGTTGTGCCACTCATTTTATTAGGGAAATCCATATATACATATATAAATATATATATATTATACATTATATATGTGTATATATACAAGAATATATATATTAAATGGAATATATATATTCCACTTAAAGTCTAGGGTAAATTCCTACCCCCAGTGAATTCTTATTACTGTAAGACTTCTCTTACCGAACAGACCTAATTAAGCTAACGGCAAGGTGGCACCATAGTTTGTATTAAGATTGAAAAATATAAGACTAGTA
Organism: Glossophaga mutica; assembly: GCA_039655065.1. Taxonomy (NCBI): domain Eukaryota; kingdom Metazoa; phylum Chordata; class Mammalia; order Chiroptera; family Phyllostomidae; genus Glossophaga; species Glossophaga mutica. The sequence continues at coordinate 63,392,352 of CM077310.1, read as the reverse complement.
TAAACATTTGAATAGTTACTAAGATGACTCTCCAAAATTCAAACAATATTTTTTACAATTAATTTTTCCTAATTATAAAAAGAATCCATGTATATTTCAGACCATTTGAAAAATACAAGAAAACACAAATAAGGAAGTAAAATTCATCCAGAGATAAACATTGTTAATGTTTTCGCACATTTTCTTGATATATGTATAGGTAAATGTATGAATATGTCAATGTAGATATACGATATTTTCACAAAAACTTGTTCCTGCTGTATATATGGTTCTGTAACATGCGTTTTCTTCTTAGCAATGTTACTAACATTTTTCAGGTTTACTAAAAAGTCTTCTGAAGTAACATTTTAAAGTCCCCATGGTATCCCATACTTGGAAATTACCACAATTTATCGGGCGAGTAGTGTACTGCGGGGCTTTGGGGCCCGCTTATGCTTTTCCATAACGATGAAGCGCAGGCACCCTTATGCATAAGCTCTAGTGGACGCTCAGTTCAAAGGGAGCGTTTGAGCCCTGGCCAGTGTGGCTCAGCTGGCTCAGTCGTCCCCCAAAGTGAAAGATTGCAGATTGGACTCCCGGTCGGGGCACGTGCCTAGGTTGCAGGTTCGGTCCCCGTTCCGGGCGTGTACAAGAGGCAAGAATCGAGAGTCAACCCATTGATGTTTCTCTCTCACATCAGTGTTGCTCTCCCATTCTTTCTCCCTCCCTTCCCCTGTCTCTCTGTCTCTCTAAAAAAATAAAATAAAAAATGTTTGTGATATATTAGCATTTTATGATTCCCCACTTTAACCACTTTTTTCACTTATCTGACCAAATATTTCAACAAATACAAGAACTGCTAAGAGTGCACTGTGTTTGTCCATTGAGGCACACGCTTTGCATGCCTCTCCCTGCAGGTGCACGTTCTCATCTGCTTTACGAACGTGCGCATAGTGGGCTTTCATAGTTTCATGCATCGTGCATTTTTTATGCACTCACCTACCAGTCCTCCCATCCTTGGCTTCTACTCTTGCTTTTATTCTCCCATCTCTCAATTTACTCAAGTTTCTCTTGTAGTCCCTTACATAATCTCCACCCATTTTTTGATCTAACCAATCCTAGATCTTTAACAGATTGGATTACTATTTTCAATGGGTCCTCCATCCTTACCATTGTTTGCCCATTGGTTATTGCTAGCATCTGGAAATGCTATTGAATTTGTGTATTAATTTTATGATCCATCATTGTCATTTTCTCTCTTAGACTAATTTTAAGTCCATTCTTTTAAGTGTTGGAGGAAATTTTGTGGCTCAAAGCTCTGATTCTGGAATCAACCAGACCTGTGTTTGCATTTTAGATATACCGTTTACTAGATCTAGGTCTTAGGCAAGTCATTATACTCTCTTTTCCCCTAGCTTTATTGAGACATAATTGACAAGTGACATTGTATAAGTTTAAGGTGGACAACTTTATGATTTGATTCAAGTCTATTTGTGAAATGATGACTATATCAAGGTTAGTTAACATCTATTACTGCACATAGTTGCTCTGTGTGTGTGTGTGTGTGTGTGTGTGTGTGGTAAGAACATTTAAGATCTTCTCTCTTAGCAAATTTCAGGTGTGCAATAAAATTAGCCAAAGTCACCATGCTGTACATTTGATCCCCAGAATTAATTCATCTTATATTTGGAAGTTTACCCCAATCTACTCTCTGTTTCTATGAGTTGGACTTTTTAAGATTCCACGTGTGAGTGAGGTTGTACAATATTTATCTTTCTCTGTCTGACTTATTTCACTTAACATAATGTCTTTCAGATTCATCCATGTTGTTGCAAATAGCAGGGTTTCCTCTTTTATGGCTGAGCAATTATACATGCATGTATAATTATGGAGAAATAAAGAAAATATGACATATGTGCATAAACGTGATAATCACCCGCTGATGGACACTTCGGCTACTTTCATGTCTTGATGATTGTGAATGATGCTGCAATGAACATGAGAGTGCAGATGTCTCTTTAAGATCCTGATTGCGGTTCCTTTAGCTAAATACTCAGAAGTGAGATTGCTGGATCAGGTGGTAGTTCTATTTTTAGATTTTCCAAGGATCTGCAATGCTGTTTTCCACAATGGTTGTACTAATTTATGTTCCCACCAACAGTGCACTAGGTTCCCTCTTCTCCACACCCTAACACGCATCTCTTGTCTTTTTGATGACAGCTATTCTAACAGGTGTGAAGTGACATCCCCTTGTGGTTTTAATTTATTTGTATTTCCCTGATGATTAGTGATGCTGAGCACCTTTTCGTGTTCCTGTTGGCCATTTATATGTCTTCTTTGGAAAAATGTCTTTTTAGATCTCTTGCCTCTGTTTTTAATTGGATTATCTCTTTTGCTATTAAGTTGTATGAATTCCTTATATATTTTGCATATTAATCCTTTATCAAATAAATGGTTTGCAAATATTTTCTTCCATTCTGTTTCATTTTCTGCCTTTTCACTTTGTTGATGGTTTCTTTTGCTGTGCAGGAGCTTTTTAGTTTGTTGTAGTCACACTTGTTTATTTTGTTCTCGTTACTTATGCATTTGGTATTATCTTCAAAGAATCTTTGTCAACACCAATGTCAGGAAAAATTTTTCCTATGTTTTCCTCTAGGAGTTTTATGCTTTCAGGTTTCACATTTAAGTCTTTCATTTATCTTGAGTTAATTTTTGTGAGTGGTGTAAGATAGGGAGGGTCCAATTTCATTCTTCAGCAAGTACATACTCAGTTTTCCCAACACCAGTCATTATCTTCTGAAGGCCTCAGGCTCCTCTTCTGTAAACTGTGCTTGAAAAGACCTACCTCATTGGTTGGTATGACAGTGAAATGAGATAAGGTGTTAAAAATGTGTTATAGGTATTCTTAGACGCAGATATTCTTAGACATGTCACATGCAAATAGCAATAGTTCCTTTTCTTTTTTTGATGTTGCATCTCTTCTTCCTTTCTTTTTTGGATCTTACTGCAACTCCTGGAATGTTGAGTAACAATGGAGACACAGGGTTTTTGTGCTGTGGCTCTGATGAAACTGGGAAAGCTAACTGCCCAGCACCAAGGGTGCCTTTGCCTGCCTCTGGCTCATGCTCCTTGTTAGGGTTCCTCTAAGTAGAAAGCTCACAGCTGCCCCTGTCCCAGGTTTGGAGAGCCTGAGCTGCTTCCACAAATGACACAGCCCAGGAACACTATGGGGAGAAAATCGGACAGCCTTTCCATGTCTCGTGTCCCGGATGTTCAGTGTTAAACGCCTCACAGTAACCGGGCTTGGCAGAAGTCCAAGGTGGTCTCTAGGACCAGCTGGGCTCAGGGCCCAGAACCCTGTGGGGTTCCATGGCTGCAAGTGGCCCCCGCTGGTGCTCTGTGTCCCAGGGTGAATTTTCCCGCAGGAGGATTTGATGTGGGCAAGTGGCCCAATAATGCTGTAGGAGTTACCTCCTCTTCCCCCATCCTTTTTTTTCTTACTTATCTCTAAATCTGAAGAGATGTTGACATGTGTTGGACCAAAACATCTGGGTAGCTTCCAGGTAGAGGCAGGCTTGTCTTCATGGAGAGGATTTATGACTTCAGATGTACAGCCAGGAGAGGAGAACAAAAGCCAGCATGTGGAACGCGCTCAAGAGAGTTTCCCTCAAGTAAAAAGCTAAAGCACATTCAGGACATTTCCTTTTATTTCTAGTTATCAACATCTTCTATCAGATAAGGCTGCAAAATCGTGTCAATGTCTTGTCAGCATAGGTGGAAAAAAAGTAAAGAAATTTTCTTCTTTGATCTATTTCTTTTTTGTTTCCTTAATGGTGCCTCTCCCAAAGCAAAGATTTGAATTTTTATAAAGCCTACTTTATCAAATTGTTCTTTTGTGGTTCACACCTTGTGTGTTCTAGCTAAGAAATCTTTGCCTATCCCAAAATGGCAAAAATGTTTCTCCTAGAAGTTTCATAATTTTTTATTTTACATTTAGGGCTCTGGTCCATTTTGAAGTTATTGTGTGTGTGCATGTGTGTGCATATAGTGTGAGTTAAGAGACAATGTTGATTAGCTCCATTGGTGGAATAGACATTCCTTTCTTCATTGAGTTACTTTGGCACCTTTGTTGAAAATGACCATATACAGGGATGAGCAAAAGTAGGTTTACGATTGTTTGTATGGAAAATAATACAATACTTAATAAACAGTAATACAAAAATAAACCCTGTGTTTTCCATAACCAGAACTGTAAACCTATTTTTCCCTGTGTATATTAGCTATATTTTTATTGATGTGCAAAGATACAACTGATTTTTTTTTACATTGCTCTTAAATCTTACAACACTATCAAATTCATGTATTACTTCTGATAGTTATCTTATGCATAATAGGGTTGATTTTTTTTTTTCCTGCTCAATTGGTAGGATTGTGGGTTTTTTCCCCTTTGGTGTATTAATATGGTGAATTACAGTGAATGATATTCAAATACTAAACCAGTCCTGCATTCCTGGAATAAACCCCACTTATTCATAGTCTGTAATTTTCTCTTTGTTGTTCATATTGGGTGATTTTTATTGTTTTAGCTTTCAGTTTACTGATTCTTTACTCCGTGCCCTCCATCTTGCTCTTGAGCCAGTCTCACCAGGAGGGCCACCCACCTGGCTGGTCTGCATGGCCTGCTGGGTGTCACCTGTCTGGACACAACCTGGAGCCCCTTGAGATTGACTTGTACAGCCAGAACAGGTCACAGGAACTGGGGAGCACAGTCAGATGTCAGGAAGGCAGGGCCGGACAGCAGCCCAGCTCACGGTAGGCCGAAGTCTGGTCAGACCACCTTCACCACCAGAACCACACGTTCAGATAGAACTGGAGAAATTTGAACTTGAGGAAGGTTCTGGATACCCCCTCTTTGCCTGGCCCTTGGTTAACAATGGTGGCTGAGCCTTTCACACAGACTTCAGACATGCCCTAGGAGTCCCCCGGTCCCTCACCACCTCCTCCATTTGGGCCACTTCCCAAAATGCGTACAGGTCACCCCACCCAGCATTGCACGTTGCTGTTGGGCTCTTTGACTTGTGATAAATATTTCATAGGGTCACAGTAACCATTTCTCTGTACCTTCTGCCATTTTTTGGACCAAGGATCTTCCTGTAACGGTCATCACACACACAGTGGCACCCTCTTGTGTGGATAAGGAGACTCGTCCTCGGGCACAGCAACGCTGGATGCTTCACCTGAGGTGACATCCTGGCGAGAGGCCGGCGCAGGATCCAGGCTCAGATTCGCGTCCCTGTGCTCTGCACTGACCAGTCGGCAAATGCCTGGAGGACTCTCGGGTGCGGGAACTGCACAGGACACCCACCTCAGCAGGGTGGCTAAGCCAGTCTGTGAGGAAGGCCTCTGCCGGCAGTTTCTCCCAGCCGCCGGCCAGCGATGCGGCTGGCTTATCCTTTTTTTCCTGCCAACTATTCGGACTCTTGGCATATCAAAGAGTTAATGGTGTCTGCTTTTGGACCCACAGAGTAAACACAGCATATTTTCTTAATACCTCTACCATGTCTATGCACGGGTTTTAAGTGCTAATTGTGTTTAATGGAAGAAGAACTCATGCTTGGTTCAAACAAGTCCTTAAGTTGGAAAGAATGTTCTCTCTTGTGGCAGCCTAAGAATGCAGAGTGAGCGCTCGGAGGGTCGGGAGGACGGAGCGGACGAGGAGCGGCACCACCAGCGGAGACGGAGGGCAGACCCGCGGTTCTGGCGCTCGGCGGTGCCAGCAGCATCTGGTCCGCGTTACACAGAAGCATTGAGGGCATTTACTTCTTGGCTGACTATAAATCAGTTCCTTATTGCGGTTGCATTTAAAGAGCTGCCGCAGTTTTTCTCCTTGGTCAGAGTCCCTGCTCCCTTGAAAGCGCAGCACAGACTGTCTTCAGCTCGCAGTGGGTCACACAGGGCCTAGTCACACTTTCAGTCATGGTGCCTCTTGTAAGCATCACAAGTGACAGTTTCTAAGCTCAAAGTGGCAATTAGTGAAGTCCTTGCCACTTTTGTCTTTCCCAGACTGTCTGGATGGAGGAAGATTTTTTGGCTCATGCTTTGGTAGTAGAAAACTACCAGAAGATTTGAGGAGAGCAACATGTCCTTGGCAAGCCAGTTCGATAATCCTCCTGTATTTCTGTGACTTTCCTCTTTGCAATTGCGGTTCCAAACAGTGGAGAGTGGTTTCCTAGGAAATAAATACTGGGGAGGTGGGAGAACAGGATGGCTATCAGTGGGCTGATGTGAGGTGGACAGCCACCACCTAGGAGGTACGCCATACATTTCCACGTCTGTGCCAATGCCATGAAGCCAAACTCACTGATACGCGCTCACTGGAGCCGCTACAATAACAACAAGGCTTCGGAGAATGCCAATTCTTTCAACATCTTATTTACCGTACGGAGAGGGCGCTTGTAAAATCTGGAAACTTCACAGTAAAGCTTACAAAAGTCTTGGTAATACTCAGAAAAGTTTCTAGTGAGCAAAGGCCAGGCTTACAGCAGGATTCAATTACCCAATGGAGGACTTAAGGACAGTTACACCGGCTGGGGTCAACGGAGCTTGGTGAATTAGACAAAGGAGTTTCCATATTCGGTCTTCATCTTCCTCTCCTTTCTGGATCCAGTAGTGGAAAACCATCTCAACTAGCACTTCGTATTTACATAATGGCCCGAGGAACCTGTCGTTTCTGACAGGGAATACCAAAAAAGGCTACTCTCCTCCAACTTTAGGGAAAGGGAGAAAAATCTTTAATTTGCTGCCAGTGAAGTCCACTGGAAGTGTGTGAATGAAAAAGAAAAGGAAAGGAAACAAAAGCAGGCACCATGGAGACTAGGGACAACCAAAGGGACCCAGTCTGGCGCCAGGGCACCTGGCCTGGCTGGGGGCCACCCTGCCACCTGGACAGAGGGTGAGCACTATCCCTGGTAGGGTGCATCGGGGAGGGAAACTGCCATGGAGGAAACACCTTGCCCCATGGCCGCGGCTGCCAGTGTTCTCTGCAGAACCCACCTTAAAGGCACTCAGAATTTAACATCCTGAGGCCAGGATGGGGGTTGGGGTGAAGGTTGACAGAGCGTACTGTGTGGGCTCAAGCACAAAATGGGCTCTGTGAAAGCGGAAGGGTCCCGAGGTCCCAGTGATAACAGACCTCACGTCTGTAGAGAGTGCCGCCGGGGATGTGCCGTCCGACTGAGAGGAAACGCTGTGAGAGGCCCTGCAGCAGCAGCCGGTGTCCCGCAGGGCCCTTCCGCAAATGCTGTCTCATGGACGCCTCGACAGTTCCATGCGGTGAGCCCGTTTCAGCTGAGGGACCAGCTTGGGAGTGTTCCTGAACCAGGTCACACTAAACAGTAGGTCGGTGGTTGATTGTTCAAAGGACTCGCTGCCTCCTCTCGGCCCCACTGGTGTCAGGTTTGGCTACGTGACTTGCTTTGGTCAATGAAACGTGAGTTATGTCTGAGCGGGTGCTTTGCGGATCATGGCGTGGCCCTGTCACATCCCCTTCTCAGTCGGGAGATTTCCATTTTCCAGAGGTCTTGTTTCCCTCCGGCTCCCAGGATGGAGCAGATGTGGAACAGAGCCCTAGCTGCCCCTCCGCGTGCATGGAGCATGAGCAAGAAACACTTGTTTGGTGTTGGAGGCCCGTAGGGTGTTGGGGTTGTTGGGTATTGAGCATAACTTAGCTTAAACTGAATGGTTCTGAAGCCAGGGTTCAAGTCCATGCGTGCCCAGCTCCAGAGCTGCCCTCTGTGTGGCTGGAAATATGACAGAAAGGAAGGTGTGCCTGGGAGACGGGGCTGCAAAGTTCTCAGTAACAGAGATGGAGCACACATCAGTTCTCTGACTCCAAGCACCATGACTACACCTTGGAGAGACCACAGGGGTGCTGTGCTGAACAGCCACCAAGATGCCATCCTTTTGCAGTTGCAGAGGGCCCCAGGCTCTGGAGACATGCTTTTTGGAAGACTTCATGTTTGGGGCATTTTTGTCAGGCATTCTACTTTTATTTCTCTCTTTTTTCTGGTTTCAGAAGTCCCTTTTCAGGTGAAGCCCTTGTTTATGGTTCAAGCGAAATTCATCCCCCTTTTCCTCTTCTGCCATAGAAGTGGACACATGACCCAGAGCTGGCCAATCAGAGAGCACCACTCATCTGTCCACAGTGATTGGTTGAGGAGTGTGCATGTGAGTGAGCTGGGCCTATCAGAGCCTACTCTGGGACTTCTGCTGGAGTACTGAACAAGAAGCTCTCTGCTTCAATCAACATTTCTTAGTTTAAAGGTGATCTAAGCCATGTTCCCACCACATGAGAAGTTTTCCTAAGAATGAAACTAACACAGAATAGGGCAGAGACCAGAGGTAAGTAAAGAGAATAAGAGGTAGTCAAAATGACTTCTTTGATGCAGTCATGCCCAAAGAGAATATGATCTACTGTTACACTTTATACCACAAATACATTCCTTTTCTGGTTGTTGTTCAAGGCTTCTTGGGCTAGGTCTCCATCATTTCCACCCAAAAAGTCCTGACTAACACCATATGAAATAGCACTGCTGAAACACTTGATGTACTTGTAGGCATAAAGCATACCTTCTACCATCCATTCATTTTTGTTACACATAGAACTTAACCAGGCAACATGCTAGGCTCCATCTTACTGAAATACTGGGAAATGGTTGTGAATTAGCACTTCCAAGAAGACTTTGAAGGTAGAATCTATTTACAGGCATTGAGCATGGCCTGCATGGTAAAGATATTGGTCATGCCTGTGCCCACAGACACGCCCCCACACACGCACACTGCTACATGATAAAGCTATGGTATAGCAGGAGGCAGAGGGGACAGTGTCCTGGGAATGGTCACAGAGGACCCCAACAGTGGCTTCTAGCTGCAGCTATTTCAGCCCAAGCTTCTCTGTGGAGAGAAACTGATCCACTCTTAAGGCCTGGCTTCAGGGAGGGCAAGCGGGTTCAGCAGCTACAGTAACAAGAACTAGTGGTATTAAAACTAGCTCATGAGAACAGGGATTAACAGAACTGTTCTGCTTGATAGCAGCTCCGTGGAAATCCACCCTGGCAAAAATGCACAGATCCCTGGTTCTTGGCGGAGGGGGCAGAACAAGTGTGAGTTCTAACTGGCAGTTGTCGTCTGGAACCTCAACGTGTGGTAGGGCCTGGTGAGGCACTGGGCCTCACCATCGGTCAACTGCATAGGCACTTTCTCCAAAGTGTGTACCTGGGCACCGAGGTGCCCAAGGCTCCTGTTGATGGTCACTGGCTTTATGCAGTGGAGTGTCCTTGCTTAAACCTTGAGAGCTCCTTGAAGGAGCAAGTACCTGAGTATCCCCATGTCCATTCCTGTGTCTGGATGGATCTCCTTCTCTTCCCCTGCTGGGTAACCTAGCAATGTTAAAAGATGATGGCCGGAAGGCTACCTTGGTCAGCATCCTCATTTCACCCAGTTATCATGGCCCATGCAACCAACACTGCTCTCTGCTCCAGCCCTGCCATACGGCAGCTCAGCAGTGGTTTAGGGGCTGGGGCCCTGGGGAGAGGCTGCTAGGCTCTTAGCTCATCTTCTTGTGATCTGGGTGGGCTGGGGATGTCAACTGACTTCTGGAGCATTGCAATGGCAGCTCAGCAGGGTAGCTTGGGGGCCTAATGCAGTGAACATGTGGAAAGTGCTTATTTCATTCCTGGCCTATAGCAAGTGCTCAATAAATTTCTAAGATCATCCCAAATATTTTCATCTCTGTTGAGACTAAGCATTTCAAAATGCATCTGCTTCATCTTAGAGTGTCTCCAACAAATCCCCCTTGGTTTTAAACTCTGTCCTAGGAGCCAACCCACTGAGGGTTTTCCTGCAGGACAAAGTGTGAATTGATTTCCCATCCAGTAATAGGTGGAGGCTTCAGGATCTTCTGGCAAGAGCTACTAGAGCCTGGCCAGGAGCCCCCACCAGCCTCAGGGTTAACTCAGAGGGCCCCCAGAGGCCGGCAGCCCAAAGCTGGTGGGTTATATTCTAGACTGAGGCCACTAGTGAGCACCGACATCCAAGAGTTTTGATTAAGGCAATCCTTGTGCCAAAAAGCAAGCATGACTATGTTCTTGTGCCAGGAAAATCCACTTTAAATACAGTATGTCGCAATATGCCTTACTTCTTTTTTGCACCCCTGCCCCCTCCCCGCCCCCGCCATTAGCTTCAAGTGGATAGTTACAGCTCTGGGGTGGAGGCTGGTTGGAGACTTGCGTTCTTGTTCACTGTGAAAGTTGACCCTTCTGGCAGGCCCCTAACCCCTGTGCTCCCTCTGCTTCATCAGAATTCTCAATTCTCCAGGGAATTCCCTGCATTGCTGCCTGCCCCTAAGCTCCTGAGCTCCAAAAGGGCAAAGTTACCCAGCAAGGCAGCTTAGGAAAAGGCAATGTCTGCCTAAACTTTAAAATGAGGACACAGGAGGTTTCCTCCTATAGCTTTTCTTCTTTCTAAAACACACACACATCATTTTCCAAATAGAATGTGCACCCCTCTCCTCTCACCTCCTCCAGGAAGCCAGCCAGCCCCTCCTGCAGCAGCATCAGCCTGCATCCTCTGCAGCCCCACTCTGGACAGCCTGCCACTTAGGGACCAGTGTTAAGGTCCCTATTTGGCCAACTCTGTGCAGCAGTCACTGCTCGGGCCAGTGGTTGGTTGGTCTGCAGATGGAGCTTACCAAGAGAAGACCTGTTTGGGCCAAAAATCTACCTGAAATTTTGTTGTTGTCTTTATTCTTGGGTGGGTGTGGGATTTAACACAACAGATATTTACTAACTGACTACTAGATCACAGGAAGGGGCCGGGTTTATTCCTACTGCGAGGGAGACATGGGCAATGCAGGTGGCGGGGCCTGGTGAGACAGAGGAAGGAGCAGGGAGAGATGCTGGAGGTGGCTTCCCCATCCACACCCTGTCCATCTCCTGTCCACCTCTCTGTTCTCAGAGTGCGACCCCACTGCAGAGAGAGGCAGGGGAGCGGGCACCAGGGGTTAAGCAAGGGCCTCCAGGTGCAGAACAGGCAGAGCCCCACCCCACACTGCTGTTTCTCGTTCTCTCCTCCTCTCTCCCCCTGGAGGATGGCGCAGTTAGAAGGTCAGTCTCTGCTGCAGAGGTGACAATTCAGGACACTCATTAGGGGCGGGTGAGGCTTTAATGAACAGAGACATAAAGCTCCAGAGGCAGAGAGCAGGTCTCGTCTGAGGAGTCTGAAGACGTCTATGTGTTTCCGCACTTGGCGAACTGGACAGGCGCTGAGCTATGACTTTAAATTCTTCCTCTGGCTTATTCCCTTGTGGTCTGAGCCGCGAGTTTCCTCTTCTGAAAAATGGGGCTATTAACTAGCTCGTATATCAGATGCCACATCGTATAATGCAATAAACAGGATCATTTCATTTATTATTAAAGTACTGAAGGCACAAATGTTGTTCCCTTTTTTTACCTGCCTCACATAATTTGAGTCCTCCTTTTCCTTTTATGTTCAACCATATGTATACATATATTAACACAATTTCAATATTGGCCATACATTATTTGTTGTCCTGATTTTTTCAGATATTGTTTTATTTACACATTTACATATTCCATTTGTCAATGATAATAGCCAAACAGAAGTATTTTGATTTACTGAATTCCTTTATTCCTATTTTTTAGGTTATTATTTCTTTTTTAATTATATTTTATTGATAATGCTATTACAGTTGTCCTGATTTTCCTCCCTTTGACCCCCTTCACCAAGAAACCCCTGCTCCCTCAGGCAATACCCCCCACCCCACCTCCACCGCCACTCTGTAGTTTCCTGGGTGGTGCAGGCCAAAATCAACCCCACCTGTGTTTTGCCCAGGGCCACCTTCCTGAGCTATAAGGCAATCTGAGAAGGCTGCTACTTGTGCTGGGCTTGGAGATTCCCAGGGGAAGCCAAGCTGCAAACCAAGGCTGCCTGCTGCTAATGCTAGGCCTGTATCACTAAGCAAGAGGTAAACAGGCTGAGGGCTCACTGAAGCCAGCTATTGCTTGTTTGATAGGATTTAGGAGCCAAAACCAGCCATTTATATGGAAAAACAGCTTGGGTGGGCCCATAAGTTGGGTGGGACGGAGTCTCTAGGGATCTCCAAGACAAGTCAAACAGTGTCAGCCAGGTTAATGGAATCTCAGATATGGCACCAGCTTGCTGGCTCTGTGGAGGAGGGTTTAGAAAAGGGACAATGGCCTCTGCTCACCTTGATGCAAGATACTTCAGTTCCTCTCTTTATCCCACTGGTGCCCCTCAAGTCGCCACCCTGTAGAGGAAGCCCAGAGGAAGTGAGTCTGTGTAGGTGAGTCAGTATGTGGGTTCTTTAAGAGAAATTGCTTGGGGCTTCAGCAGTGTCTTCCACCAACTTGTTCCCTGCTGGGCTTTGCAGCTAGAAATTGTGGGGGCTTCTTTTCCTGGCACTGGAACTCTGGGCTGGGGGGCCTATTGTTTGGCCAGGACTGAGGAGTCCCGCTCTGAAGATATCTCTCCTAAATTCTCACCCACCAGACGTGGGTGAGGGACCAGCCCCGTTCTGCATTTGCGCCCCTCCTACCAGTCTGGATGAATGTGGTTTCTTTAATTCCATAGTTGTCAGACTACCATTCAACTCAATTTCTGATAGTTCTGAGTGATGGTTTTTCTATATTTTAGCTGTAATTTTGATGTGGTTGTGCCAAGAGACCAGCCGTGTTTACTTGTGCCACCATCTTGACAAGAAGTCTCCCTGTTTTACATTTGCCTGCATATAGATAACTTTATCATTCATCCATTGAATTAGTTCCCCATGGGTTTACTGGGTCAAAAGGCATGACTTTTCCATATTCTTCTGTACACTTTATCAATTGCTTCCCCAGTGGTTATTCACTTTTCTGTCATCTCCTGCTTACACATTTGCCTCAGCTTCCTGGCCCCAAGTTCACATTTTAAGACATTGAATGGAAATTGAGCAGTATCTGTTTTAATTTGCATTTCCTCAGCTATTAGTGAAAATCTTCTGTTTGTCTTTATTTGTTCCTATGTGATGCATTTGTAGGATCTCATCCTTCCCCACTCAGGTAACCCCCGTTTGGGTGTGTATTTCTTTGTGTTCCAAACTCCTTACACAGTGATTTTGCACACAAGTATGTCAGCAGATGCAAAAGCTGTAATGTAAGTATCGATCTTTTGTGTTATATCTATTGCAAATATTTTCCCTGTTCTGCTGGTTTTTGATTTTGCTTTGTGGTTTTTGGATGACTCGATGTGTTTGCGTTTCCTATAAGCTGGCCCTGAAAGTTGCTGGACGGCTTCCTGGAGGAGGTGAAAAGAGAGGGGCACACATTCCCTTTGGAAAATGATGCATGTTTTTTAAAAAGAAGAAAAACTACAAGAGGAAATCTCCCATGTCCTCATTTTAAAGTTTAGGAGGACATTGCCTTTTCCTAAGCTGCCTTGCTGGGTAACTTTGCCATTTTGGAGCCCAGGGAGGCAGTGATGCAAGGAATTCCCTGGAAAATCAGGAATTCTGATGAAGCAGAATGAATACAGAGATAGGGCCCTGCCAGAAGGATTGAGTTTCACAATTAACAAAGATGCAAGCCTACAACCTAGAGCATATTACTACCTACATGAAGCTAATAGGAGCAGAAAGGGGATGGGTAAGTCATATTGCAACATATTGTATTTAAAATGGATTTTCCTGGCACGAGAACATAGTCATGCTTGCTTTTTGGCACAAGGATTGCCTTAATCCAGAGTCTTTGATCCTGGTGCTCACTAGTGGCTTCAGCATCTCCCTCCTCTTCAAGGAGCTCTTCTTGTCAGGTGAGAATGGGATTTACCTGTAGAGTTCAGGACTCTAGTGCCCAAAGAAGAAGCTAAACTACTGGTGGTAGAACCAGAAGGTTTTTATTTCATTTTTAAAATTTATGTTATCTTAGTACGTTTTAATTAAAATAATTTTATAGGTGTAACACAATCATACTATAAAACAGGACCAAAGAGCTTACCTGGAATTGAAATTATTACATGTCTCCCTCCTGTCTTACTTCCCTTTTTGCAACACCAAATCCTTTTAACTTATAGCTGTTTCTTCTGGTCCTTACTTTTATATCACTAAATCACATGCTTCTACTTTTATTGCTTGATTAATCAGTTTTAGACATTATCTACTTATTTTCTGCTGTGACAGATATTTGAGCTCCATCTTCCCCACTACCATATTCCAACTATAATTATATCACTACTTTTAGTTGTCTATAAATAGTATTTACATTTCATGACTATGTAAATATTATTCACTGCTGAGGCAAGAAAACACTATGATTATTTTCCTTTTGGTAAACACTGTTCCCTGCTTTATCTACCCTGATAGTTAAAACTTTTAAAAATATTTTCGTATTTGTTTGTATTCCCTTAATATAATTTTTACTCTCTTTTACCATTAGGTCAGGTAGTTCTTTCCTGCCCTGCCCCTTCGGTTGCAGGACAAGTCCCTCTTGGAGCCAACTATCATTCTGCTTCAATCCACTATTTGCTTTCTAGACCTGATACACAATTTTAGAATTTGCCATCACCGTTTTTCTGAGTTGGATCCAAGAAGGGTGGGCTGAGCTTCCTGGAAGAGGTAAGGGAATCCGTACTATTTTATGGATCCCAGATATTCCTTTTTTTAAATTTTCTCCTTCATTTGGCTAAACAACACACTCAAGTAACTTTCTAAAAAAATGTGGGGGAGGTAAATATTCTGATAAATTGACATCAGAAAATGTCTTTAATCTATCTTCATAATTTTTCTGGAACCAATTTCAAAGTTGAAAATAATTTTTCAGAAGCTAGAAATTGAATCCAGTTTCTCTGATTCAAAAAGCAAGGTTCCGAGAGACCCAACATGGTGCAGGAGTAGGTAAAAGCTATATTAACCTTTTCCCAGGACCAAACTGGAATTACAAATAAATTATAGAAAAATCAACCTGAGTAACTAAGTGCACACTAGCTAGACAGAAGCCTTATAACCATGTACAGATGGGAGAAGCCACATTACCACAATGAGACTGGTAGGGAGTGGGGAGGAGGTGCAAGAGGGTTGGATGGGCTCTCATGGGTGGCAGCTGAAGTTCCAGATGGATATTTCAGCAGCCAGGGGTTCCCCTGAGAAGTGTGGGGAACACTTCTCTTGGGGGTCTAAACCCCAAGCTGGGCTCACCAGCCTACAGCACCAGAACGGAGAAAGGAACCCAAATAACATATGGCCGTGAGAGGCAGTGGGGTTTCTGTCCACCAGGGAGAGACAGCTGGAGATGCAGAGAGCCTCTAAAGGGTCAACATACAAAATTCCATTTGCAGCCACTTATCCTGGGTTCCAACAGAGGGAGGGCAGCGTGGACTAAAGATGTGTGAGGAGGGTCTGGGGCTGGTGGCTCTGGGGAGACAACAGAAGAAATAGCCACCAGGATTCCTTTGCTAAGTCATTCCCCATTCTGCAACAGCCATCTTTCTCAAGTGGGGCATTCCTCTTCGAATGGTATCAGCCTGAGGGGAAACAATAGCCCCACCCACAGTAATCACTCTTGTCCCACCCTGTGGTGCTTAAGCCCTGCTGCTGAGGAGTATAGTTTGAGGTTGTATCAGTAATTAAGTTTAACAGCTAAGGCAGATATATAGGAGTTCTGAGGCCTTAGCTGACCCTCCCTGATATTGGCCTGGTGCTGGTAAAAGCTGGCCTTGGTGCACATCCTAGTTCTTCTGCACATACCCAGGCCCAGAAGAGGGAGCCACAATCTGTGGATCACTGATAGCTCCAAACAGGTTACCCAGGACCAGTCATAGGCAAGGTTTGACATAGGTCTGCACCAGAGTCTTTGGAGATCTAACTAATACATAGAAACAAATACAAAGAAGCAGCCAAAATGGAAAGGAAAAAAAACAGACCCCAAATGAAAGAACAAAAGAATTCTACAGAAGAAGAACTAGATGTAATGGAGGTAAGCAATTTATCAGATAGAGAGTTTACACTAATGATCATAAGGATGCTCAACAGCATGAAAAAAGACATAGAAACTATAAAAAGAACCAGTCAGAAATAAAGAATGTAATATCTGAAATAAACAATCCACTGGAGGGAATAACATAGGAGGTTAGATGAAGCAGAGGATCAAAACAGTAATTTGGGCCCTGGCTGGTGTAGCTCAGTGGATTGAGCGCGGGCCTGCGAACCGAAGGATCGCGGTTCGATTCCCAGTCAGGGCACATGCCTGGGTTGCCAGGCCAGTTCCCCGCAGGGGACATACAAGAGGCAACCGCACATTGATGTTTCTCTCCCTCTCTCCTTCCCTTCCCCTCTAAAGATAAATAAATAAAATCTAAAAAAAGAGGAAAAAAGTACTTAAAAAAATCTTTTTTTTAAAAAAAAAAAAACAGTAATTTGGAAGACAAGGTAGAAAAAACACCCAAGCAGAGCAGCAAAAAGAAAAAAAAAATTTTTAAAAATGAGTAGAGCTTAAGAAACTTCTGTGACAACATGAAGTATAACAACATCTGCAACATGGGAATATTAGAAGGAGAAGAGAGTGTGCAAGGGATCTAGAACCTATTTGAAGAAATAATGACCAAAAACTTCCCTAATCTGGTGAAGGAAAAAGATACACAAGTCCAGGAAGCTCAGAGAGTCCTAAACAAGTTGGACCCAAAGATGCCTACACCAAGACTTAATTAAAATGGCAAGGATTAAAGACAAAGAGAGAATCCTAAAAACTATATGAGAAAAGCAAGTAGTTACCTACAAGGGAGCACCAATTAGACTGTCATCTGATTTCTCAACAGAAACATTTCAGACTAGAAGGAAATGGTGTGAAATAGTCAAGGTAACAAAAAGCAAGGACCTACAACCAAAATAGTTTACCCAGCAAGGCTATCATTTAAAATTGAAGGAGAAATAAGGAGCTTCTCAGACAAGAAAAAAAGTAAAGGAATTTGTTAACACCAATCCAGTCTTGCAACAAATGTTAAAGGGCTTGCTTGCTTTAAGAAGAGGAAGAAGAAAAAGAGAAGAAAAAAGCAAATGAAAGTAGTCTAACAATAAAATGGCACTACATACGTATCTATCAATAATCACCGTAAATGTAAATGGCTTAAATGCTCCAACAAAAAGATGTAGGATAACTCAATGGATAATAAAACAAGACACTCCAAGAGACCCACCTCCAAGAGACCCACCTCAGATCAGAAGATACACACAGACTAAAAGAAAAGGGATGGAAACAGATATCTCATACAAATGGAAAGGAAAAAAATGCTGGGTAGCAATATTTGTATTTGACAAAATGGACTTTAAAACCAAGACTATTGTAAGAGACAAAAAAGACACTACATAATGATAAAGGGAACGATCCAACAAGAGGATATAACCCTGATAAATGTTGATGCACCCAATATAGGAGCACCTAAATATGTGAAGCAAATCTTGATGGACGTAAAGGGAGAGATTGAGAGAATTACGGTAATAGTCAATGATTTTAAAACCCCTTTGACTTCAATGGATAGATCTTCCAGACAGAAAATCAACAAGGAGACAGCAGCCTTATATAGCTCACTAGGTCAAATGGGTTTACTTGAGATCTTCAGAGAATTTCACCGCAAAACAGCAAAATCTACATACTTTTCATGTGCACATGGAATGTTTTCTAAGAGAGACCACATGTTAGGACACAAAACAAGTCTCAGTAAATTTAAGAAGACTGAAATCACATCAAGCATCTTCTGTGACTACAATGCTATAAAACTGGAAATCCATCACAAGATGATCACTGAAAAACACACAAAGACATGGAATTAAATCATATGTTATTACACAGTGAATGGGTCCATAACGAGGTCAATAAAGAAATCAAAAAGTATTTGAAACAAATGAAGATGGGAACACAACAATGTAAAATTTGTAGGACACAGGGAAAGAGGGAAATTCATAGCATTATAGGCCTATCTCAAAAAAACAAGAAAAAGCTCAAATAAACAATCTAACTTTACAGTTAAAGGAACTTGAAAAAGAACAACAAAGCCCAAAGTGAGTACAATGAAGGGAATGATAGAGATTACAGCAGACATAAACAAAATAGAGCCTCTCCCGCCGCCCAAAATGGTAGAAAAGATCAATGAATTCAGGAGCTTGTTCTTTGAAGAGATAAACAAGATTGACAAACCTTTTTTGTTTTGTTTTGTTTTGTTTTTTATTTTCATTGTTCTTCAAATACAGTTTTCTGCCTTTTCCCCCAAAATCGACAAAACTTTAATGAGCCTCATCAAGAAAAAAAAGAGAGAGGACCCAAATAAATAAAATCAGAAATGAAAGAGGAGAAATAAAAACTGAAACCAAAGAAATACAAAAGATTGTAAGAAAATATTATGAACAACTACGTGCCAAAAAATGGGACAAACTGGACAAAATGGATAAATTCCCAGAAACATATAATCTACCAAAACTATATCAGGAAGAATCAGAGAATCTGAATAGTCAGATTATACTAGCGAAATTGAAGCAGTAATCAAAAACTCCCAACAAACAAAAGCCCTGGGCTGGATGGCTTCACAGGTGAAGTTTACCAAACATTCTAAAAAAACTAACCCTCTCCTCAAACTATTTCAAAAAAATTCAAGAGGAGGGAAAGCTCCCAAGCTCACTTTACAAGGCCAACATTATCATAATTCTGAACCCAGATAAAGATACTACAAAGAAAGAAAATTACAGGTTAATATCCCTGATGAACATAGATGCTAAAATCTTCAACAAAATATTAGCAAATTGAGTAAAGCAATACATTAAAAAGATCATACACCATGATCAAGTGGGATTTATTCCAGGAATGCAAGGTTGGTACAACATTCACAAATCAATAAATGGGATTCAACACATAAAAAAAATGAAGGGTAAAAACCACATGGTCATATCTTAGATGCAGGAAAAACATTTTATAAAATCCAACACCCATTTATGATAAAACCTCTCAGCAAAGTGGGAATAAAGGGAACATACCTAAACATAATAAAGGCCATACATGACAAACCCACTGCCAGCATGATACTAAATGGGCAAAAACTACAAGCGTTCCCCTTAAGACTGGGAATAACACAGGGATATTCATTTTCACCTCTCTTATTCAACATAGTACTGGAAATCCTAGCCAGAGCAATCAGACCAGAAGAAGAAATAAAAGGCATCTAAATTAGAAAGCAAGAAGTAAAACTGTCTTTGTTTGCAGATGACATGATACTGTATAGAGAGAACCCCAAAGATTCCAGCAAGAAACTACTAGAACTGATAAATGAATTCAGCAAAATAGCAGGATAGAAAATCAATATCCAGAAATCAGCTGTATTTTTATATGCTAATAATGAACTAACAGAAAGGGAAATTAAGAAAACAATCCCATTCACAATTGTTTCATAGAGAATAAAATACCTAGGAATAAACCTAACCATGGACATAAAAGACCTGTATTCAGAAAATTATAAGACACTGAAGGAAGATATTGAAGAAGATACAAATAAGTGGAAGCATATACTGTGTTCATGGATAGAAAGACTTAACATCATTAAAATGTCTATACTACCCAAAAACAATCTATAGATTCAACATGGCTATCAAGATTCCAATGATGTATTTCACAGAACTAGAACATATATTTCAAAAATTTATATGGGCCCTGGCTGGTGTAGCTCAGTGGATTGAGCGCAGGCCTGCGAACCAGAGGATCGCGGTTCGATTCCCAGTCAGGACACATGACTGGGTTGCAGGCCAGTTCCCAGCAGGGGACACACGAGAGACAACCCTACATTGATATTTCTCTCCCTCTCCCTTTCTCCTACCCTTCCCCTCTAAAGATAAATAAATAAAAATCTTTAAAAAAATAAAAAATATTTAAAAAAAAATTTATATGGAACCAAATACCCTACATAGCAACATCAATCCTGAGAAAGAAGAACAAAGTTGGAGTAATCATGATACCTAATATGAAATTATGCTATCAGGACATACTAATCAAAACAACACCGTATGGCATAAAAACAGACACATACGTCAATGGAACAGAACAGAGAGCCTAGAAATAAACCCATACCTTTATAATCAATTAATATGTGACAGAGGAAGCAAGCACATAAAGTGGGCTAAAGACAGTTTATTCAATAAATGATGCTGGGAAAACTGGACAAATACATGCAGAAAAATAAAACTAGACCACCTTCTTACACCACACACAAGAAAAAATTCAAAATGGCTTAAAGTCTTAAATGTTAGTCCTGAAACCATAAAAATCATAGAAGAAAAAACACAGGCAGCAATATCTCAGACATCACTTATAGCAATATTTTTTCAGATGTATCTCCCCAGGCAAGAGAAACAAACAAACAAACAAAAATGAATAGGACTACATCAAACTAAAACATTTTTACACAGCAAAGGAAAACATCAACAAAATAAAAACACAACCCACAGAATGGGAGAACATATTTGCTGATACATTTGATAAGGGGTTAATATGCAAAATTTACAAAACTTAACACCAAAAAAAAAAAAAAAAGCCCAAAGAACCAACCCAATTTAAAAAAGGACCTAAATAGACACTTCTCCAAAGAGGACATACAGATGGCCAATAGATATTTGAAAAGATGTTCAACATCACTAATCATCAGAGAAATGCAAATTAAAACCATAATGAGATATTATCTCACACCTGTCAGAATGGCCATCATCAATAAATCAACAAGTGCTGGTGAGGATGTGGAGAAAGGGGAAGCCTTTTGCACTGTTGGTGGAAATGCAAATTGGTGCAGGCAGTGTGGAAAGCAGTATGGAGATGCCTCAAAATATTAAAGATGGATCTGTCTTTTGATTCAGTGCTCCCACTTCTGAGAATATATCCAAAGGCACCCAAAACACTAATTCAAAAGAACATAAACACCCCTATGTTCATTGCAGCATTATTTACAATTGCTAAGATTTGGAAGCAGTCCAAGTGCCCATCAGTAGATGAGTGGATAAAACAACTATGGGACATTTATATAATGGAATACTACTCAGAGGTAAAAAAGAAAATTTTACTCTTTACAACAACATGCATGGACCTGTAGAACATTACGCTAAGTGAAATAAGCCAGTCAGAGAAAGACAAATACCATATGATCTCACTCACATGTGGAATCTAATGAACAGACTGAACTAACAAGCAAATCAGAGACAGACTCATAGATGGGGAGAAGGATGACAGCTAAGGGGTGCTGGGTTAGAGGGTGGAGGGATCAAGGAAAAAGGACTCATGGTCAGGGACAGCAGAGTGGTAATTGTGAGGGGGATGGGGAGTATAAGGGGACTGAATGATAATTGAAAAAATACAATTTAAAAAGAAACCCAAGGTTCTTTTTCACTTGATGTACTTTCTGACTGAGGAAGCAATTCCACTGTTATTATTGTCATCAGCAAGTATCTTCTAGCAAATTCTGTGAAAAGTAGTCTTAGAGTCACAACAAAAATAGTTTTCTTTTCCTTCTTAACAAATTGCTTAATCCTATGATGCCGTAAATTTGTGAAATGGAAGTCCTCTCTCAATTGTTTGCTTGCTCTTTGGGATTTTTGGAAAGCTACAAGTGAATTTTGGATGCAAAATGTGTATGATGGATCGTTTTACCAAGCACCCTTCATCCAGAGTTCTTGAAGAGCTGGTCCTAACCTGGGTTCTCTCAGTGCATTTGGCTTAATCTGATTCCATTTGTGCTGCAAAAGGAAATTACCACAATCGTCTCAGTGCAATGACACCACAAATATTGCCTCTCAGGTCAGCAAAGGTCTCAGCCAGCTCTGGATGTCATACTGTGTACATACTGTGCACTGGGCAACTTAGGTAACATGAATTTATTTCTCACAGTTCTGGAGTCTAGGAAGTCCCAGCTTAATGTGCTGGCATATTTAGTTCCCTGGTCAGGGCCTTCCTGCTGGCTTACAGATGGCCACATTCTTCCTGTGGCCGCGCATGGTACAGAAAGCGTGAGCTCAGGTGTCTTTTTCTTGTAAGGACACTAATCCCATCATGGGGGCTTCACCCTCATGACCTCACCTAATTGTGTCCCAAGGGCCTCACATCCTAATACCATCATATCATAGGTTAGGGCTGCAATACAGAAATTGAGGGGAGGGGCACTATTCAGCCCATAGTAGCAAACTTTCCAAAATGGTGGTTGTGTTTCTTTTATTCATTCCTAGTTAAGGTACTAGGACCTTAACTCACAGCTGTTCTGAGTTGGGGGTTTCACCCCAAGACCACTGTTTTCCATTCATATGAGCATTCATTGCCCATGTACTATGGGCCAGCACAGTCCTGGGCCTGGGCACAAATCAATGAGAAGAACAGACACAAATCCCTGCACTCACGGAGTTTGTACCCAAGCTCTGTAGCTCCCAGGTCTTGCGCGGAATCATCCCATGCTTGTCTGGCCTTTGTATGTAGATTTTAGGCCCAGCATATTTCGTCTTAGCAGCCAAAATCTTCAAATGGGCTTAGAGATTTTTCTGAAGGCTCTTTACAAAGTAAGTACACAATTTCAGCCTACATTCTCCAGTTAAGTTCAGAATATGTTATCGAACTTGCTCTGATGATCAGTAACCGGGTTCTCCAAAGGCAAATTATTAATCTTTTGAAAACAAATGAATTCTTTCATGGTGTCCACTCCCTCAGCAGTGAAAAGGCTGCTTTTCTAAGTGGGTGCTGGCAGGATTAACTCACCTAATTCTCTCACAAACAACGAGCCCTTTGTTGAGGGGGTTCTATCCTGCTGGCACTGATTCACCCACCCCTGTTTCTAAGTACCTCTGGGGTTAGAACCTTCCATTTGTCAAAGAGCACATTGCCATTCATACTACATAGGTACTCTCTAATTGTGAGACATGCCTGGGGCCAGGACCTGGGGACATGTGACTTGCTGCCCTTTCCACACCTAGGGGGCCATTAAAGAGCTCACCAAGGCTGTTGGTGCCACTGCATTGACCCACTTCTGAAACGGGGAGACCTGGGGAGCAAAGGAAGAAGTGAGTAGGTAGTGCATCCAAGGGATGGCAGAAATGGACTAAGAATTAGTTGAGCATTTATCAGGTAAGACCAGTGCCAGTTTTACTTGTGCACACAGAGGACACTGTCTAAGTATAGCAGTCCTGCCTCCTGTTAGTGTTCCCCTCGTTGCCCTGAGTCCGCAGCAGACGGCTCTGCCACAGGAGCCGGCAGCATTGTCATCTTAAAAATGCTTCTGGGGTTTTCTTTTTCTCTTGCTCCAAGAAAGATCTAATGCATTGTGCACTGACTAATTAGCCAAGGGCAAATGGGAGCGGTGAAGGGCTTTGGCCACGTTTTCTGTCCTCATACCTACATTCCTTCAACTGTGCAGCGGGCCAGAAAGGTTTCCACTTCACATCTCACACACTGGTCTCCTCAACACCAGTGTATAAACTGTCCTCAGAAGTGAGTACAGAACTTCATCCTCCACATTGGGGCATTTCTCAGCCTGATACTGTTCCTCCCCGAATAAGTGATCTCCCTGTTCCATTTGAAACATTTCATCTCTTCATTCCCCTGCTCTGCCCTGCCTCCCTCCTGCCATCCTGAAGCCTCCTCACTCTCACTCCTCTTCTTCCTACACCCTAGTGAAGAGAGCCCCATGCCAGTCCCATCCACTTTGACAAATTCATAAGACTTGGAAGATGGCAACTGCCTCATCACTGGCTTCGTTCCTCCTTGCTTTCTTGAGTGATTACAAAAAAGCAAATGTTCTCTCAATAAGTCATACTCTCACCATGGCCCTTCTCTGCAAAACATGTCCCAGAGCCTCCACTCTCAGAATAAATGATATAGTGCAGCCCTCAAAGCTCTCCATTCTCTGCTTCCCACAAGCTTGACATCGGGACTCTCACTCTGGCCTTTCCATGCTGTTGGTGCAACACTGGACAACACGCGGTGAGCTCCAGTCAAGTGTCATTTATTGGGCTTCTGGCCTTGGTTTCTGTTCCTTCCTCGAGGAGTTTAAGGTCAACTTTTCCATGAAGCCCGGAAAATTTCTTTAACCAGAAGTTCTTAAAATTTGTAACACCAGTTATCTGCACCTCTCTTATACTTGTTAGGATCCTATTTCTGTTGTATGGATACTAGTGGACAGGTCTTCTCTACCCTGCTAGCCTGTGCAATAGGTTATTCATTTGTATGACCTATTTATGTGTAATATATTGTAGGCAGCAACAGACATTGTTACATAAATGCATCAATAATTGGTCTCTGAATGTTCTGCATTGCCCGTACATGTAACTTGTGAATTAATTCATTGGGTTGATGAGCAATATTTGATAGACGAAAAAGAGTTTTATTCCCTCACTTTCACTAATAGACAGAACATCCAAAAGAGATCAAGAAGGGAAATAGAAAACTTGAATAACACTATAAACCAATTAGATCAGACATAGAAAGATTACTCTAACCAACAACAGCAGAATATACATTCTTCTCAAGTGCACATAAAATATTCTCCACACATTAGGCCAAAAATAACTTTCAGTAAATTTTTAAAAATTGATATCATACACACTATTTTCTCTGATCACAATGAAATGAAACTAGAAATCAATAACAGAAGGAAAACAGGACTATTTGCAAATATGTAGAAGTTAAATACCAGTAATAATGCTTTTAAACAACAAATGAAATAAAAAAGGAATCACTATAGAAGTTATAAAATACTTAGAAAAGACTAAAATGGAAACACAAGGTAGAAAAATTTTAGGATGCAGCAAAATCAGTGTTCAGAGAGAAATTTATAGTTATAAACACCTACATTAAAAAATTGAATATCTCAAATTAACACCCTAATCATACACCTTAAGGAACTAGAAAAAGGATAGCAAGCTAAACCCAAAGCACCAGAAAGAACACAATAATAAAGATTAGAACAGAGATAAATGAAATAGAGGATACAAAACAATAAAGAGAATCAACAAACCTAGAAGTTGGTTCGTTGTAAAGATCAACAAAATTAACAAGCCTTTAAAAAGAGATCAGAAATTAATTATACTAAGAAAATATAGAGACGGTGTAAATAACTAAAAACATAGATGAAAATGAAGACATTACTACCAATCTTACAGAAAGTAAAAGGATTAAAAGAGAATACTGTTAACAACAGTATGCCAACAAATTTGATAATCGGGATGAAATGGATAAAGTCCTAGAAACACACAAATTACCAAAATTGACTGCAAAAGAAATAGAGAACCTCAGCAGACCTGCAATCAAAACCTCCCAACAAAGAAAAGTCCAGAACCAGGTGGTTCCATGACAAATTCTACCAAACATTTTTAAAAAAAGAATTAACACCAACTCTTTTAAATTCTTACAAAAAAATAGAAGAGAGAACACTTTCTAACACATTCTATGAGGCCAGCAAAGACAGACAAAGATACCACAAGGAAACTACAGACCAATATGTCTGATGAATACAGAGACAAAAATCCTCAACGAAATACTAACAAACCAGGTCCAATGGTACATGAAAAGTTTTATACCTCATGACCAGGTGGAACTTGCTCCGGGAATACAAGAGTGTTTCAACATAAGAAAACCAGTCAATGGCACACACAATATTGGTAAGCATGAAGGGGAAAAAACACAGTCATCTCAATGTAGAAAAGGCATCTGACAAACTTCCATGATAAAAGCACTCAAGTTAAGAACTGAAGGCATGTTCACAAAAATAAAGGGTATTTACAAAAAACCCACAACCAGGGAGCCAGCCCAGCCTCTCAAGATGGCGGTGTGCATGGCAGTGATCACCGAGGAGAATTACCCTCTTTCCATCCGCAGCGTCCCCACAGAGAACAAGCTGCAGCTCCACTGCACGGTGCACACGTCCCTGGACGTGGTGGATGAGAACATCCCTGCAATGGGGAAGGCCCTGGTGGGCCAGGGGGCGCTCTACCTGGGCCTGCTGTGCTCCACAGAGGACTGGAAGGTATGTGGTACATGACTGAGGAAGGTGACGTTTGTTACGGTGGTGGGTTCCTCCAACATGGCGCTTTGAGAAGACAAGATTCGCAGTGTGCTCCGGAAGCTGCACAACTCCTACACAGATGTGATGTATAACCCTTTCCATAACCCAGGGGACTGCATTCAGTCCAGGGTCTTTGACAGCATGGTGACATCTATGATGATACAGGCCTGTTGAGCAAGAACATTGCTGCCTGTTGATTGAAGAGAAGTGTTTTGTACATTTAAAAAAAAACAAACCACAACCCAAATTCATACTCAGAAAGACTGAAAGTTTTTTCTCTTCAACAAATGGTGCTGGGAAAACTGGATAATCACATGCAAAGGAATGAATCTGCATCGCCACCTCACCCCATATACAAAAATTAACTCAAAATGGATCAGTGACTTAAATATAAGAGCTAAAACTTATAAAGCCATTAGAAGGAAACAAGAGTAAATTTTCAGGACCCCAGATGTCAATAGATTCTTAGATTTGACACCAACAGCACAGGCAACAAAGAAAAATAGATACACTGGACTTTATAAATATTTGAAATTTTTGTTTTAAATGAATGAAGAACTCATAATTCAACCACATAAAGACAAACAACTCAATTTTTAAAATGGGCCAGTGACTTGAATAGACATATTTTTTCTCCAAAGAAAAAATGGAAATTGTCATATATAAATGGCCAACAAGTACGTGAAAAGATGTTCAACAGTATTAGTCATTAAGGAAATGTAAACCGAAACTACAGTGAGATACCAGTTCACACCCATGAGAATGTCTATAATTTTTTTTGAGAAAGGTAGAAATGTGGAGAAATAGGAGTAGGCATATATTGCTGGTGAGAGTGTAAAATGGTGCTGCTCCTGTGGAAAACAGTTTGGTGATCCCTCAAAAAAATCATACATAGAATTATCATATGAGCCAGCAATGCAACTCCTAGGTACATATCCTAGAGAAACAGAGACATATGTCCACACAAAAATTTGTACATGAATGTTCATAGTAACGTTATGCATAGTAGTTAAAAGATGGAAACAACCCAAATGTCCATCACAGGTAAATGGATAAACCAGCTGCGCTATAACCGTACAATGGAGTATTATTTATCTGTTAAAAGGAATGAAGTACGGATACATGGTACAACTTGCATGAATTTCAAAAACATTCTGCTTAGTAGAAGAAGTTAGGCACAGAAGTTCACATGGTGTATGCTTCCTTCTTTATGAAATATGCAGAATATGCAAATTTAGAGAGACAGAATACAAACCAGTGGTTGCCAGGGGCTGTGGGCGGGGAATAAGGAATGATTGTTTAATGATTATTGGGTGTTTTTCTGGGATGAGTATTTTGAAAATGTTTTTTTGTTTTGTTTTTAATCAATTTTTTATTGTCGTTCAAGTGCAGTTGCCTGCATTTCCCCGCCCCTCACCACCAAATGCTTATATATATTCACCATTTTGTAGATAAGGGAACAGAGGCTCAGTGTTTGGTTACACCAGGGGACTCAAACCTAGGGCAGACACTGGATCCTGCATTCTTTACCATCAGCTGTACCGTCCCTACATTTTTGCAAGACCCTTATAAAGCCTGTAAGTCTCGAACAACTTCTCATCTCCCTCAGGAAGAAAACATTTTCAACAACTCCTTGCTCCAGATCTTGGAAGACGCTGAACCCCAGCCTCGCATCTGTCAACCTGCCTAGCAGCGAAGTCTGTAGAGTCCCAGCCTGATCCTAACCCTGAAGGGTGCAGAGCTTAGTTTAGATACATAGTGTACATCAGGGATCTCACAAAGCATCCTGGAGGATTCCGAACATGAGGCTTTAAAAAAAAAAATAGTGCTCGGTCCCAGGGCCTTTATTTGAGACCAGCGACAGTGGCCAAGCATCACAGCACCAGTTCTTCCATGAACGGACCCTGAATTCTCAAGACAGGTCATTTCCCCATCTGTGAAAGAAGGGCTGAAAAATCCGACCAGTTCAGTTCTGCACTTTGGCGTCTCTGGCACTGCCATCTGGAACAGTCACCTCAGATCTTCTCCACCTTTTGTGGGGATTGTGGGGAATGGGTGGGAAACTTGGTGGGGCGGCTCCCTTTCCAGGCCGCACTACTCAACAGAGATCCCGCTACTTTAAGGAGGCTAACCAGCCAGATTCTGAAAATGTTTTAAAACTAAGGAGAAGTGGTGGTCGCACAACACTGTGAGTGCACGGAACACCACCAAGTTGTGT
Source organism: Glossophaga mutica (assembly GCA_039655065.1). NCBI lineage: Eukaryota > Metazoa > Chordata > Mammalia > Chiroptera > Phyllostomidae > Glossophaga > Glossophaga mutica. The sequence goes on along the minus strand of CM077310.1, from coordinate 63,364,025 downwards.
ACTTAAAAATTGTTACTGTGTGAATTTTACCTGAATAAAATATATGAAAAAAAGAGTTATATTTATGAATGAACCTTTACATTTGCAATGGCAAGTTATCGAGATCATTTCTGTTCATAGAGCAAACCATTTTACACTCACCCTGGTTCTGGTTTAGCTTCCACATCAGGGCTTTCAGGAACCCAATCAGCCCTAGCAGCCGAGGGGTATTGAAGACACAACCTTCTGATCTGTCACAGGAAATCCAAAGTGCAAGTGACCATTCCTACCATGTCTTTTCTGTGTCTCCAACCTCCAGGGTGAGGTCAGAGCTTGGATCCTGTGGCTGCAGTCACCACTGGCTTTCTGAGGCTTGCACAGTCCTGCTGACAAAATACCATCCCGTTTACTTATGTAGGAAAGCATTGCCCCTGTGGTTCTTATACAGTGAGAACATCAATTCCTTGGCTGGAGCCTCAGGCTATCTGCAGGGGAGGCTGCAGCTATGGTGGGACTCTGGCCAACAGAACCCCTTAGGCAAGGGCTCATGGGATGGGCACCATTATGTGTGGCGTATGCTGCTGCTGCTGGTGCTGCTCTTCCCCGGCTCCCATGCTGGAGCAGACCTTTGAGGCCTCTATGGGCAGCCTCTAAAGTTAGGCTTGCTGCAGTGTGTGCCATTTCCAGATCCTCCATCCTCCACCCCACCCCCATCCCACCATCTCCACTGCCCTTCCCTTTCCAAGGACTGGATTTCTTAATTCAGGACTTGAACTTCAAAGGGCAAGGACTGGGCCTTCTCTCCCTTTTCCCTCCCATCCTCCTTCTGCCCCTTGAGGGCCTGGAGATACTTGTTCACGAGAAGGACCTTCGCCCCATCCCCCACCTCTCACAGACAACCCTGCTGTGGATGGTCCTCCACCCTGTGGTGGGGAGCAGAGCTCCAGGGCTGGGCATGCGTGCCCAGCAGTCGCTCTTGCTGCAGTAAGACCAAACAAAAGTAATAAGCAGTGATGACTAAGAAGATTTGGTCATGTCTGTATTTGCCAGAGTTTCCAGTTCCTGAGGCCAAGTGCAGCTCACACGCACTGACACCAGCCAAACAGCCCCCGTGGGCGCCCTGGTTCTAGGTGGTTATTGCACGGCGGGCGGTTGCTTGACCGGCCTTGGATGGTCAAACCACTTTCCACGTCCAACTCTGTCAGCATCCCAGGACAATTCTCCTGCAAGTCTCCCGAAAATGTGCACATGTGACCCCGACTCCTTGGGAAGAATGGTCCATGAGAATTATGTTAATGTCAGGCTAACTTTCCTGATAAAAGTATGCACCCGGACACTGTGCGGTAACCCACAAAAACTCTGCGGAGGTTCTTGGAAGAAAAACCTCTGTATCCCTCCAGATGTTTTGAAACAATAATTCTAAGCGTGGCCCAGAGCAGTTAAAAGGGAAATGGAATTTTTGTTTATCTTTGCGAGCTGTGACTATTTGTCATGTCTTCCCAGCCAGAAGCACAGTCAGCACTATTCCAGGACATGTGAAGCAGGGGAGGTCCTGGCCGAGACCACAGCTGAGACCGAGAATGTACCATCGGAGAAGGTGATCGCATTCCTGACATGCGAGACTGAAGACCTTCGTTTTTAGGAGCTCGTTAAAGGCGCTGAAGCAGAGGAGAAAGTTTGTGCAGATGGAGTGAACTACTATCAGGGACATTTATCTATCTGCAGAGGTGGGTGGGGGTGAGCAGGACCTGAATGTGGGATGTGGAGCCAGGCGTGGCCAAGCGGCTCGGCCTGCACACTCCTCTCCGCACACTCCTCCCCTCTTTGCACAGCCAGGGACCAGAGCTTCTCGGGAAACTGGCACCGTGTGACCTGAAGGACAGAGGTGAGAAAGTGTCAGCCTGGAGCAGAGTCCTGAGAGGTGAAGAAGGAAATGGAATCACACGGTGGCGGGAGCCTCCAGCCAGCCAGCTCCAAGGAGGCCACGCTTACTGGGTGATTCCTGTATCAGCAGCAGCAGCAGCAGCAGCAGCAGCAAGGCTGCCACAGGCTACTCTCTCTCAGCCTCGGTGTCCTCACCTATGAAGTGGAAACAAGAAGCCTACTCGCCTCACCAGTGGTCACCAGCGCATGTGCTGAGCATGTTCCTGGCACACACGAAGTGTCTATACTTCTCATTAGCTGTGTTATCTTACCTGAAATGCGAAGGCGGCACCCTACAAGAGCCCTAATAGCCCCAGCTCCCCATGGAGGTCTGTTTCTCGCTTTGCTCTTGGTGCATTTCCCTCAGTAACCTTGAATGCTGACATTGACCTTCATGTTCCCTGGGTCACCACGCTCCCCACTCTTTGGTCCAGGTTGGGAAAGGGTAGGACCCCAAGAGAAGTCCATGTGGTCCGGTAGGGAGGCTGGGGTTTAGGCCAAGGTCAGAGGAACTGAGCACTGGCCGTCCCAGCCAGAATTGATGGGCTCCAACAGCCTGATGCAAGATAAAGTCACACCACAGACCCAGGAAAGAGGCTCAGAGAGGCGGCCTCTCCTCCCCCCCACCTCTGGCTCTCCGCCGCCCACTCTCTGCCCTTGGTCCCTTCCTCCCACACAGGCCCGAAGATTCCAGCACTGAGTTAAGGAGACAAAGGGTAGAAGGCGATGTTCCAGGAGTATGTGCGTCCTCGGTGTGCAGCCGTTTCTGGAGAAGTTGTTGTGCCTGCCCTTCCTTTCAGCTTCCTGCCATGCCCCCAAGGCTGGCACAGCTCCCACCAGCGGGCAGGTCATTGGCTAATAGCATCCACCTACCGCACTGCCGTCTGCACGCAGTTTGTGCCCCTCCAGTGGAAAGCCAGGTTCGGTTCTGCCCGACTGACCCACCTCAGGCACAGTGGAGGTGGGCGCTTCCTGCCGGGCTGGGTGGCAGCGTCAGCCCAGTGGACTTACATGACAGAATGTCAGCCACATTCATTTATGCGGCTTTCCCATCCAGCAGCCCCGTGTTGGGCTGTGTGCCTCCCATGCCTCTGCGGCATCGGGCTGCCTCCTCTCTCCCAGGAAAGCTCCCTGGGAAAGCTGGAGTGACCTGGCAAGAACCTCATTCTACAGGGGCTGGAGCCTACAACACTTCTCTATGGATCCATCATTGGTCAGTTTGCCCATCAGGTTTAGTGGATCCTTTACACAAGGAACAAAATCACAGGCACATAAATGCATGGTCCATCAAATTAAGTGGAGGAATAAACTGGGACCCAGAGCTTGGCAAGGAGACTCATATCCAGCTGGGCCTCAGGTGTGCTGCACCAGTTGGGACCCCCTCCTCTAAGTCAGGGCTCTCACTCTTCGCAGGGCACTGAAATCCCTGGAGGGACCCATTCAGCAGGTCTGCAGAGGGCCCGGGAATTTGCATCCCCAGCGCAGGGGTTGGAGGCAACACTGATGGCCCAGAACCCCACTCTGAGAAGTGTGAATCTGGAAGCCATTCCATTTATCTACTGGGACCTTAACCTCGGCTACTTACTTACCTTCTCTGAACCTCAGTTTCCTCATCTGTGAAGTGGGAGTAATAGTACCTGAATCAAAGCAACCTGGGAGATTAAACACAGGCAATCCTGTCATCTAATAGAGAGCCTGCCATTTCTACTACAGCAATTCCAGCCTCTGCTCCTGCCCCACCTGCCTGCCACCCTTCATACTGTCACCTTGGTCCACTGAGCAAAGTCCCCCTTCCCCTCCAATGCCTCCCTTGCTGGCAGGGAAATTCTTCAAGGGATTGTGTCCAGCAAACAGTGTGGGACTGTCAAGGGGAGGCGATTCCTGATTTTCCTCCGAAGAGTTCTGCACTTTGGAGTGGAGAGCAGCGGAGCCACGGAAGGCGCTGGCTAGTTTATCTCCTAATGATCCTGGGCACCTGTCTTAACTTTTCCCCATCACGTGAAAGAAATTACAGCTCCTGTTTGATTAATACTTATTGACAAATAGTGTTTTCTTTCATTCACTGCAGATGATACATACAATGGAGGTGGCACAATCTCTTTCCTGAAGCCGGTCACTCTCTGATGTCCACGATGGACCTGTCGGGTATGACCACCAGGCCACCCACACCTCTTTTCATGGTCTTTTCTCTGGTGGGTCCCTTTGGTTCCAGAGGACCTGGGAACTCTTGGTTCTCCTGGGGCTGGGATCCAGGGCCACTGACCCCACCCACTCCTCAGTCGGCATTCTTGGCATCTACAGAGCCCTGTGCTGTGATTGCATGCCTCTACCTACAATAAATTCCCCTCTGCTCCTTGTCACTAGGGGGGCCTGAAAATTGCCACAGACTGGGGTATGCACTCCTGAGATGCCCCAAGGCCGAGGTGATGAACATGGCAGCCTGGCGCACCTGGCATGATCCCAGGGAGGTGATGCTCAGGATGGGCCCTGAGGACTGGCCCATGGCCTAGAGGAGCTGATGCCCAGATGGGCTGACCAGGCCTGGAGGGAGGTGTGTAGGGTGGTCACAGCCAGCCCCCATGGCCAGCCTGGGAACTGAAACCAGCACTGACAGACACCAGAAGGATGATTTAGAGCTGGTGGGGAGTCTGAGAAGTCATCTGAGTGAATGGGGAAGATTAGAGAGGGAGGCCAGCGAGGCAGCTTGTATGTTTGTTGTGTGTTTATTGAGCAAACACTTCTGTTGGGATGTACTGCATGCCCACCTGAAAGGCTGATAAAGATTCAGGACATTCCAGCACCTGCAGGGCCCCCTCTTGCCCCACCCAGGGGAGACCAGAATGCCAACTTTATCGGGCAAGGCTCCTTTCACCTGTCCTGAGCCTTCGTACAGATGGAGTCAAACTGTGCATTTTTTGGAGTTGGGCTGCTTGCCTTAACATTACATCTGTGAGGCTCACTTCATAGTTACTGTTCTAGCTGGGTAGAATTCTACTGTGCAGGTGGGACACAGTTTGGCCCTCTGTCCTCCAGTCTGTAGACTCTGGAATGGTCCAGGTGAGAGAGGACAAGGATTAATTAAGGGAGGTGCAACTGGGGTGAAGAGAAACACCACTCAGAAGGGGGCGCCCTCTCTGCTGTTGGGAGCCCCCCAGCTGGTGGGCGTGGGCATGCCTTTAAACTGCAGGGCGCTCCAAAGTCGGGCATTGTGACTGTCCTGTTACTATTTCTATGTCACTCCCCGAAGCAACGCTGAAATGACTATGGTCACTAGCATAATTACTGTCCACCCCTTGTCCTTAAATTTAATCCCACCAGTGCTGTGCTAAACCTGTGAGATTTTTCCCTCCAAGACCCATATCCTCTGTTAAATAATTTTTCATCCTACTGACATAAGTCTTTCTCATTACAATTGGGTGTCATTTGTTGTGGGCTTTCTGTCCATTTCTCAGCTTTACTGAGATGTATTTGACGCATAGTAAAATGCATATATTTAAGATGTACATTTTGGTAAGTTTTAACAGATACACGATTAAGTCATTATCATAATCAAGATGATTATGAACAGGTCCATCATCCCCAAAGCTTCCACCTCTCCCCTCCCTGCTTTTCTTGCCCAGGCAACAATAACCTGTCACTATAGATTTATTTCTAGTTCCGGAATTCTTTATAAATGGAATAGTACAGTATATATGCTTTTATTGCCTGACCTTGTTCACACTGTGTAATTATTTTCAGATTTATTTAATAACTCATTTTTTTAAATACTAAGTAGTATTTCATTGTGTGGATATATCATCACTGGTTTACCCACTCTACCTGCTGGTGGACATTTGAGTTGCTTCCAGATTTTGGCTGTTAAAAGTAAAGCTGTTAAGAAGAACAAAGTTGGAAGAGTTATGCTACCTGATATCAAACTATACTATAAGGCCATAGTAATCAAAATAGCATGGCACTGGCATAAAAACAGACACATGGGTCAATGGAACAGAATAGAGAGCCCAGAAATAAGCCCATACCTTTATGGACAATTAATATTTGACAGAGGAAGAAGCACATAAAGTGGGCTAAAGACAGTTTATTCCATAAATGGTGTTGGGAAAATTGGACAGATATGTGCAGAGAAGTGAAACTAGACCACCTTCTCACACCACACACAAGAATACATTCATAATGGATTAAGAACTTAAATGGTAGACCCCAAACCATAAAAATCATAGAAGAAAACACAGGCAGCAATATCTCAAACATCGCTTGGAGCAAGCGATATATTTTTTCAGATATATCTCCTCAGGCAAGGGAAACAAAAGAAAAATAAATAAGACTACATCAAACTAAAAAGTTTTTGCACAGCAAAGGAAAACATCAACAAAATGAAAGGACAACTCACTGAATGGGAGAACTTAGTCACCAATGCTACATCTGAAAAGGGGTTAATATCCAAAATTTATAAAGACCTCATACAACTCAGCACCAGAAAACAAACAAACAAACAATTCTATTAAAAATGGGCAAAGGACCTGAATAGACACATCTTCAAAGAGGACCTACGGATGGCCAACAGTCATACAAAAAGATACTCAACATCTCTAATCATTAAAGAAATGCAAATTAAAACAAGGAGACATCACCTCCTCCCTGTCAGAATGGTCATCATCACTACATTAACAAACAACCAGTGCTGGCGAGGATGCAGAGAAAGGGGACCTCTCGTGCACTAGGTGGAATGCAGACTGGCACAGCTGCTGTGGAAAGCACTGTCGAGACACCTCAAAAAATTAAAAATGGAACTGATTGCTTCATAACCCAGCAATTTTGCTTCTGGGAATATATTAGAAGAAACTCAAAAAACTAATTCTAAATAATATATACACCCCTATGTTCATTGCAGCATTATTTACAATAGTCAAGATTTAGAAGCAGCCCAAGTGCTCATCAGTAGATGAGTGGATAAAAAAGTTGTGATACATTTACACAATGGAATACTATTTGGCCATTAAAAAAGAGGAAATCTTACTTTTTGTGACATCATGGGTGGACCTGGAGAGTATTATGCTCACTGAAATAAGTCAGAGAAAACAAATACCATATGATTTCACTTATACGTGGACTCTAATGAACAAAATAAGCTAGCAAATTAGAAACAGACTCACAGATACACAGCAGACTGACAGCTGTAGAGGGGAGGGGCCTGTGGGGCTTGGTGAAAACGGTGATGGGATTAAGAAAAAAACTCCTAGACACAGACAACAGTATGGTCATCACCAGAGGGAAATGGAGATGGAAGGAGATTTGACTTGGGTTGGTGAACATACAATACTATATAGAGATAGAATCGTACACCTGAAACCTATATAATTTATTAACATATGTCACTCCAGTAAATTCAATTAAAAAAGAAAAAAGTAAAGCTGTTATGAACATTTGCGTATCAGTCTTTGGTGGACATACTTAGAAATGGAATGTCTGGGTCATATGTTCAGATGTTTAATCTTTTAAGGAACTGCCAAACTGTTTTCCAAGGTGGTTTTATTACTTTACAATCCCGCCAGCCGTCTACAAGAGTTCCATTTGCTCCACATCCTTGCCAACACCACACTGGTCAGCCTTTTTAATTTTAGCTATTCTAGTGGGTTTGTAGAGGTATCTCCTTATGGTTTTAATTTGTATTTCCCTGATGACTAACGATGCTCAGCTTCTTTTTGTGTGCTTATTTGCCATCCCTATATCTTCTTTGGTGACGCGTCCTTTCAAATTTTTTGCCTGTTTTTAAACCGGATTGGCAGTCTTCTTATTGTGTTGTAAGACTTTTTAAAATATATTCTAGATAAAAGTCTTTTGTTGGATACACGTTTTGCAAATATGTTCTCCCATTCTGTTGCTTGTCTTTTCACTTTCTGTGTCTTTTAAAGGGCTAAAGTTTAAAATTGATGAAGTTTAATTTATTGATCTTTTTTACATAGTTTAAACTTTTGTGTTGTATTTAAGGAATCTTTCGCAAGCTAAAGGTCATTAGAGTTTTATCTTATATTTCTTCTAGAAGTTTCAATAATTTATTTTTTAAAAGACTTTATTTATTTACTTTTAGAGAGAGGGCAAGGGAGGGGGAAAGAGGGAGAGAGACATGGATGCGCACGAGAAACACCGACGGACCGCCTCTCGAGCGCCCCCAGCCGGGGGGCCTGGCCTGCAAGGCACCAGTGACCTTTCAGTGTGCGGGACAAGGCTCGACCCCCTGAGCCACTCCAGTCGGGGCTAGACTTAACTTAAATGTATGGTTTGTTTCAAGCTAATTTTTGTATGTGGTGTGAAGTAAGGGTTTTGAGGATTTTTCTTTGTTTTGTTTTGTTGTACGTGAATATCCAAATGATCCTCATTGAAAAATTATTCTTTCTCATTGAATAGTCTTGGCCCCCTTGTCCAAAATCAACTGGCTGCACCTTATAGGTCTGTTGTGGGATCTCTCTTCTGTCCCATCAGTGACCTGTCACATCTATCACATTCCACCACAGTGACTACACGGCCCAGGGTCAGACCCTCCCAGCCTTTCCCGGTTCTCTGTGGTCGGTCCAGGAAGGCCAGCACCCCTCCGGGAGCTGTCCAGTGCAGAGTCCTTGGAGCTCAGCAGGCTCTGCCTTCAGATTTCCTCACAGCATCGCCCTCCTCCAAAATTCTTCCAGGCTCCCAGCTTGGGTGGAGTTCCTCCATCGCATCTGTCTTCAGCACCTTCAGTAGCTTGTCACTACCTGACATTTCAATCCAATTTCTCCGACGGCTTTCTGGGAGGTCCCTGAACATCTAGCATGTCCTTCTTGTAGGCCTCTGGCTGCGGTGCCTGTGTCTGCATCTTACCTTCCTTCACATCACCTGGGCCCAGCCTTCCGTGAGACCCCAGCCATGAGTCTCCCCCATTCCACACAGCCTCCCAGCCTTTGATGTCGGGTCAGGCTCATGGGTCCTGACGGATTCATACATGAACCAACTCAGAACTGATGTGGTGCCACTTGCTCGGTGTCCTCCCTGAAGGTCTCCAGAAACCAGCTAGAAGGAAGTGTAATAGGAAGAAAACCCACACCCAAAAATGGGACCCAGGCTACCATGACCCTGGGCAGGGCTACTCCTGCCACGAGTGAGGACACAGTATGTCCCTTTGGGAAGCTGGCTGAGCCACAGGGACTCGTCTTTGAAGCAAGGCTGGCTTTCAGCTCTTCCTTCCCACCAACTCAGAGGAGCCTGGCATTATTCCCTGTTGCAGTCACGCTGACTCCTTTGGTGCTGATGATGCTGATGGCACAAGCGATCCTAAAACGCTTCGGTCTCGGCCACGCCAGGGAGATCCTGGCCACTGAGAGGGGGCCGATTCTCCTGCCTCCCTAGGGTCTGGCCTCCTGGGTCAGCCTGGTCAGCAGGGCGTCAGTCTTCCTGCAGCGCCTCAGCCCTCAGGACCTTCAGCTGCTTGGACAAAAAGGGGAAAACAGCTCTGTCTTCGGCCCCAAGCCATTGTTTTTTCTACTAGCAAACTTGGCCCCCATGTGCTATTTAACCAATAAAAGTTTGGCTGCTGTCCCCCTTGCTGTGAAACAGGGCCCACGGAGGCCAGGACAAACAGCGCCTTGGGGTGGCTGGCCTTTGGGATTGAACAGCCTTCCTGATTCCACCAGCCCTTGCTTTTGTTGGATTTCAAATTGCCCTCTTAAATATCTCTCAGAAAATCAAAATTTCTCTTTTTTAATGAGGAACAGAGTCCATAGGCTGGGTCCCCCTGACATCCATCTCTCAACAGCCAAACTGGTGGCTGCTGGCAGTCCAGCCTCCAGCATTCTCGTTCCCGTGGCAACCACTGTTTTGGGGTAAACCGTATCCATGCCCTCCAGAGTTTCTGGTGAGCTGCGAGCAGCTGGAGTCTGAGAACGTGTGTTCACTTTTATGTCTTCTTTCTTCTTTCTGCTGAGCTCACCGGCCCCCACCGGCAGAGCGCCTGGCACAGATAAGGGCTGCCTCCCAGGGCCTCAGAAGATAGAAAACAGCCTCAGTGCCTCCCCGCCGCCAAGCTCTGTGCCAAGGTCAGCTAGTAACAAACACCGATGTAAATTGTGAGCAGTCAGAAAGCCTTGTGCCTTTTAAAATGAACACAACTTGACTATTGTCTTAAAGTCCACAAGAGTTGTATAGTGCTGAGCTGACGAAAGAATGCAGGAGTCCAGCAAGCATGAAGTTCCCAAGCCCTGGGCAGAAAAGCCATTCACATACATTAGGTTTTCATCAAGTTCAAGGTCTTTTCAAAAGCTTAGAATTAGAAGAGACAGACACGCTCTGGCCAGTGTGGCTCAGTTAAATGAGCATCATCCTGTGAACCAAAAGTTCACAGGTTCTATTCCCAGCCAGGGCACACGACTAGGTTGCGGGTTTGGTCCATGCCTAGGTGGAGGGTTCAATCCCCAGTCAGGGCTCATATGAGGCAACCAATTGATGTTTCTCTCCCTCTCTCCCCCACCCTTCCCCTCTCTCTAAAATCAGTAAGCATGTCCTCAACTGACGATTAAAAAAAGAGAGAGAGACACAATTTAAGGACCAAATAAATAAATACAAGTCAGTCAGGGACCAGTGTGGGTGTACACACCTATGTTCTAAGCAGAAAGAGCCACCTAGGGTGCACACGTGGGGTCCCTTGGCCTCAGTGCCAGAACCCCTTGCTAACTCCTGAACAGGGCCGGGTGAGCCCGGGGAGTACCTGCGTACATCTCAAGGCTGCAGCTGGAGCCCTGTCCACACCATGGCCACAAGGCCTGCCAGCATGCAGTCTCAGACATGTCGGCAAGGCGGCTCCGCAGCACAGGCTATGGTTTCCCAGTCTGCATGACAAAGTCGGTGCTGGAGGTCCTCTGCCCCGAATCCTAGACTTGCACGATCTCTGCTCGTTAACCGCTGGGGTGACTGAGATGACTTCCCTCCAACAGAGAGAATGTGAGTGCCCCATGGCTGCTGTAACAGTGACCACAGACTTAGCAGCTTAAGATGTCACTAATTCATCATCTTACAGTTCTGGAGGTCAGCGGCCAGGCGTGGGGCTCACTGGGTTCCGGTCAGGGCGCTGCAGGGCTGGGTCCTTCTGGAGGCCCCAGGGGAAAGCGTGTATCTTGCCTTTCCCAGTGTGGAGAGGCACCCACCTTCCTTGGCTTGTGGCCCCACCTTCAAATCCAGTAGTGCGGCCCCTCCAATCTCTCTGTACCTCCCCTTCTTGCTTCCACTTCACAAAGAGCCCTGTGTTTACAGTGGGTCCACCAGGATAATCCAGGACAGCCTCCCATCTCGGCAGCCCTACCTTAATCCCATCCGCAAAGTTCTTTTTCCAGTAAAGTGACATAGCCACAGGTCCTGGGGACTCAGACGTGAATGTCTTAGGGTGAGGACTGTCATTGTTGTACTGGCCACCACTGTGAGTCGGTCTTCCGAACTTCCCACCTTGAACTTGATATCTCAGGAGACACAAAGCACCCTCCTGCCTCATCTCAGAAATCCACACTGCCCAGGACCCTCCAAATACCCTTCACCTGGTGCACCCCTATTCCCTTGGGAAATTCGGCTCCTGTTAGAGCTGAGAAGCCTTCCTGAACCCAGGAGGGCTGAGTCCCAGCCCTGCGATGCCGGTGAGGCTGACCTCCCAATAAAGGGGTGATGGGGTGATCTTTCAGAACAGGGTTCAGGGGCCATGCCTGAGGGATGCTGGACTAATGCTTCCATATGCCTTGGATGTGAAGCCTTGAGGCTGCCTCAGTTTCCTTAGTTGTGAAACAAACACAAACAGAAGCCCCATCCTCAACAGGGAGAGAGTGGTCAGGCTCTCCCTGACTCCATGGCCTGGAGTCCTAGGTTACCTTTTATGTGCTGTGTGTCCTGGGCCACTGTAGTGACCTCTCTGTGGTCCAGACTGTCATCTGCAAAATAGACCTAATGACAATGCTTATTACAGAAGTTTTACACAAGGACCAAATGAATAATAGTCTGAAGAGCTTGTAAGTGTTAGATGTGATTTACCGTGAGAGGAATTAATCCCAGTCATAAAGAAGCCAGGTGTTAAACAGGAAAGAATGGGAAGGAAATGCGGATGCTGCTGTGAGCAATAACCAGTCAGTCAGTGTCTTCTGGTCATGGATCTGAAGCAGGCAGTGAGGATGGGCGTACAGCAAGGGAGGTCGAGCAGGCTCAGATCCACCAGGATGCACCTGCCATGGCTGGTCTTGCCCATACCTCCCAAAACCATCCCGGGGGATGAGCAGGAGCCACAGCCTCAGAGGCAAAGCGACTTTCCACAAAACAGCACCTCCTGGTTCCAGTTGTGACTATAAAAGGTCGTGAAGTGTGCAAGATGGGGTGGGGGCGGTGTTAACCCACAGAGGCACTGAAGAAGCAGGGGGCGGGGGGAAGAAAAGGGAGGGAAGCTCTAGCCAGTCCAGGACCAACAGACCTGTTACCACGGAGACAAAATGCAGAGCCAGCAGCGAGGATCCATCCCATCTCCTCCAGCGTGCGCCTCACAGAGCAGCCTGGAGAACCGTCCACATGCTGGGCTCACCCGTGTCTGCGACGAGGAAGTTTGCCTCCCTCCTTCTTCCTCCCACCTTCCAGCTGCAGTGCCTAGCACCTCCCTGCAGGCCTCAGCCCGGGCCCTGCCCCAGGCACCCAGCGCACTCAAGGTCTCCCCGAGGTGGGTGAGCAGCTGTATGGGGCACCCCCGGCCTGGTGGACTTCCAGCAACTCCCCAGGGTTTGCCCTTGGCCTTAACCACCTTATCAATTTCCACTTAGTGTGCTCTTTTGGCATTTTCTCTTCCGATTTTGATCTTCTCTTTGAGTTTTCACTTTTGAATGGGTCCCAGGTCCTTGGAGAAGTGGTGGATTCAGCACTCTGCTGGGCAGGGAAAATACAACATGAGCCTGGAATGCCCTGCGGGGCCAGAAGGCCAGGACATGCTTCCAAATTTCATGAGTTAGAAACGTTAAGAGCTTGTCGAAGGGCACATGGCGAAGCCTGAAGGCGCTGCCAGCGACCTCGGACCGGACCTTGTGATCAGCAAAACCTGTGGTGAGGACTCCGGATTCTGCTCTGAGAATAAACACGTGTGTGTGAGTTCATGCCCATGTAAACAATGGACTGGATTAGCCACTGGAAAGAGGGGCAGCCTTGTCACCTAATATTAGGGATGTTTTTCATGCCACAGCTCTGGACAAACATAGGCAGGGTTGCTGGTAGCGCTGGGGCCACTGAGCCTGGAGCACCCACCTCCCACCAGGGCTTAAATGTGGGCTCCTTCCTGGGCTAGTTGGTGGGGCAACCCCACGGGGCCCTGAGAGTCCCAGAAACTCAGCCAGATAAGACAGGGGCTGCCGCTGCCCTGGGAAGCAGCCATAGCCTGTCATCTGATGAAGGAGGACTGGTGGCGGCAATTTTATTCCTGCTTCCTGTAGTCAGCAAGCATCCAGCAGATGGCTCCTCGGGAAACAAGGAGCTCAGCGTGTGATAGGCCTATATATGCATCTAATAGGATGGAATCTCAGACGAGTAAGGCCTTAGACAGATTCAAGAAGTAGCTGACTTGGGGGCGGGGGCACTGTACAGGAACCAGGGACCAGGAGTCCAAAAGGACTTGCTGAAAAGGCCAGGCGTTGCCCTGGCCCGTGCACCCACATGCAGGTTGGGCTGGGGGACGTCCCATGCTCCAGCACCAGCCGGGGCCCCGGGGTCTGGGTCTGAGTCTTAAGCCTCTACCTGCACGAGACCGTAGAGGACCGTTTCGGCTGGCAGGAGCTGGCCCCTGGACACAGTCCAGCGGATGAGCAGGCAACGGGAGTATGAGAAACCCAGAGGCATGGCCACCTCAGTCAGCCACTCTGTCACCTTGGGGGTCCCAGGTCCCTTTCCTTCCTGGCAGACTGTCTCTCAGGCATCAGCACTACACTGTGCCACCTGCTTGAGAAGACCTACTGGGGTGCCCAGGGGCTCCGGGATGATTTTTGCTTTCCCAGCTCACTCCCTTCTCCATAATTCTGGACTGTCAGTGCAGACCGCTCATCCTGCCCTTTCCAAGAACCCATGTGAGGCCTTGCCTGGGATGCTGGAAGCCCCAGAGGGCCAAAGCAGCTCTGGGACAGAGCTTAGGCCGTCTTCCCGACATCCAGCTGGGGCACCTGGGGGCCTCTCTGATCATTCCCAAGGGCTGGTGTGAGGTTCACAAAGACCTGCCCAAATGCACAGTTGCAGTTTGAATACCATACAGCAATTTTAAATGAGCAAGGATTGGCTGGAAGCATCGAGAAGCGGTGTCAGATGTGCCTTCACTTGGTTCCCACAGGAATGACAGGGGGCTGCATGGGAAAAGGAGGCCTCGGCAAAGGAAAGAGATGATCCACTCTGACCTCTGGAGACCCCAGAGCCCGGACCTTCACGGATAGGACAGATGCGAGAGAAGCACTGAGGCCCCAGCCTTCTCCCTGAGGGCACCTCCTTCTCTGGAAGTGAGGTGACTGGTGCCCACACACTTTGGCCTGGTAAGGATGTTATCCATCCAAATCCCAAGTCACATGCTGCATCCTCTGCATCCCCACCCCAATCTGTTCCCCCTACCCCCCACCCTCCCACCCAAGTGATGGCCACCATGTCTGTGGCTTCACTTTCATCCACCTATGCCAATCCCTAACTGCTCACTAACCAGCCCTTGCCTGGGGTGGGAGTGGGGCTGAGGAACATCCGACTGGGGCATTTACAGGGGGTCAAGAGGGGTATTTGGCAGCAGAAAGCTTAAGTGGCCCCAATACGATCACATGTCTCTGAGCTGAATGTCAGTTTGCATTTTACAAACAAAACCAGCTGCTGAAACAGACATGTGGGCATCTAAGAAACCAGGGAAATCACACTTATTTCCCAATTATTTATTTAGAAAACCCATGCCAAACAGAGGCTGGAGCCGGATTGTAACAGAATAATTTGGGCGCCAAGGGGCAGGTCTTGCTGCTGGAGGGCTGTGTCCCGTGGTCCAGAATTGGATCATAGGGTGAGGAAAACAGAGTATTATGAAATGTCACGATCCTGCGGGTGGGCAGAGAAGTCTCCATGTGCCCTCAGCCTCCCTCCTCTGCTTCCCTGGGACTTCAGGGATTGGCAATCCCAGCACTGCCTTGGAAAGTAAACAGCACCAGAACATCATGCCGATTTCCCCGGGTAAGTCCTCAGAGGCCCAGGCAGGGGAGGCAGCTCCAAATCAAGCAGAGGAGCCAGGCATTCTTGGCGGACGGACGGACGCACGTGGTGTGTTCTGACTTGCCACTGGGGTTTGTGGCCTGGCCTGGGGATGTTCCAAATGGCTCCTCCCCTGGGCATTGTGTGTGGTTGGCCTGAGCAAGCCTGTTCCTTCCTGGGCAATTCCCCAGGACAGATATTTGCAGGGTAGGGGGTCTTCTCAGCAAGAATCCTGATCTCAGTCTTCCCAGACTGTTGGGATGTGAACTGAGGAATCCCTTTCACAAGGTTGCACAGGCAAAGTTAACACATAATTCCATTGGTTTGGTGTCCAGTGACAGCAAGGCAAGAATGTAATCAAGCAAACCAGGGCCCACGCATGTGTCGCCTTGATGCACGACCCAACAATTAATGTTGAGAGAAACAGGTTTTTATTTACAGGATTCCAATCTCCGGGGATCTGGGAGCACTGCTGCTTGGAGCCCAGTTCTCCCACGGGACCCAGCACTTCCCCTGTTCCCCACCAGGCTATAAGCCAAAAGCATGCCCAGAAGTTCCCCATTTCTTTATCCAGCTGCGCTTAAGAACAGATAAGGATACATCTCCTCTGGAATGCACACTCATGCGTTTCAGAGTTGCCATCCTCTCACGGCAGCTCTCTCCTTCAGGAGCTGGGGTGCATTGTCCTCAGCCTCCATGTAATAGACCAGGAAAACGCATGCCACCTTGTGCTGGATCATGGTGAAGTCCAGAAAAACACACGTCCTGAGAATGTGGCTTCTCTTAAGAGAAAGTGACTTCTCTGTATGTCCTTCAGAGAAGCAAAAGTCTACAGCATTCCCGGCCACAGTCCAGCATTCCAGGCACCCCACACCACTCCTTGCTGGGCTCGACAGGTCCCCGCACAGCTCTCTCCTCACGGCTCTCCTCTTGCCTCGTGGCCCTTTCCTCATGGCTGCCACTTCCTTCTGACCGCATGGCCAGTGGGGTGGCCCTTCTACACCCTCTCAAACCGCACGGCTGCTCCTTCATGGCTGCCCGCCCATATTTTAGATGCTGACCTGGAACTACCTACATGACCTCATATCTGGCCCCTCCTAAAATGTGCTAGTTTTTGCCAGTTCCCCCAGATCTTCTACCTTTTTTCAGCTGTCATCTACAGTCAGGGCAAGAGTACTCCATGACATATGGACATCCAGAGTGGGCCACCTCCCCTGGCTATATCACGAGACACTGTACCTTCTGAAAGTCACGTACACCTTTTCCCTGGGAAGGTAGCACCGCTATCAACTAGCTTTTTGTTTTGCAAAGTATCTTCAATGGTGTTTCATTCACTTCCCCTATCCCCCAACCCAGGTTTGTGGGGAATATTCTTTATTTTCTGGAACCCCTGCTTTGCACCCCATTTCAAGAATGCACACACCTCTACGCCTCTCTCCCGCTTTTCTTTTTTTTTTTTAATTTTTTTAATCAGTATTTTTTAATTGTTGATATTGTACAGTTTTCTGTCTTTTACCCCGCCCCAGCCCACCACCCCAGCCCTCCCCACCTTCCTCCCATTTCCACCCCCCATAGTTTTTGTCCATGAGTCCTTTATACTTGTTGCTCTAAACCGTTCCCCTTTTCCCCCGAAATTCCCTCCCCTCCCACTTTGGACACTGTCAGACTGTTCTCAAATTCAGTGTCTTTGTTTATATTATGTTTGTTTGTTTGTTTTGTTGATTAGCTTCCTGTTAAAGGTGAGATCATATGGTATTTGTCTTTCACTGCCTGGCTTATTTCGCTTAGCATGATACTCTCCAATTCCTTCCATGCTGTCGCAAAGGGTAGGAGCTCCTTCTTTCTTTCTGCTGCATAGAATTCCATTGTGTAAATGTACCACAGTTTTTTGATCCATTCATTAACTGATGGGCACCTAGGTTGCTTCCAGCACTTGGCTATTGTAAATTGTGCTGCTATGAACATAGGGGTGCATAGATTCTTTTGGATTGGTGTTTCAGGATTCTTAGGATATAATCCAAGCAGTGGAATTGCTGGGTCCTCTCTCCCGCTTTTCAACAGATCATTGTGGAAGGTCCCCCACATGTGAGCACTGCTGACATCCAGCAGAGATGTCATCCAGGAGAACCACACAGCTATCTCCTGGACATAAAGACCTGTCTCCTGAGAGAGGGTAGCGGTGAAGTTGCTTTGCAGTAAATAAAATGGTGACTTGCCTTACGTGGGGGTTTCCTGTAGATGGAGTGTGAGGGACAGGGGCAGCTAGCATCCTGTAGGACAGAATGGCTCCTGTGAGGAGGGCCAGAGGTGAGCCTTGCACATGCCCAGATGAAGCAGGAAGGCAAGCGGGGCCTTCAGCGCTCAGGCTTCTGGGTGTCACTCACATATGGTGCACTCAGCCTGCAGAATGACTGCTCATTTCCCAGAGGCCCATGTGTTGTGGGAGACTTCGAGCAGAGAGAATAGTGAAGATGAAGAAAGGGGGTATAGGGTGTTTTTGATGGACTGCACATGGAGACAGAGTCACAAGGACCAGACCAGATCAGGTTCCCACTGACGAAGATGAGGGACTGGAGGCCAGTGGGGAGGTCTGGACCAGCTAAGTGGGAGTTCCTACGACAGGGGCCAGGGCTCCCAGCCCCCTGGGGGCAGAATGAGGACTGGGACCAAGCACCCATGGAACCTGTGTTCTCTGCCTCTGCACACCTTAGTTTTCTCATCAGTAGAATTGGATCGTCCACTCCTGCCTAAGCCTCAAGGCTTTGTCTGAATGGAATCCACCTACCTCCTGCCCCTCCACAGGGTGCTGCACCCTTGCTCCCAGAGGAGGGTCCTGATCTACACAGCTTCATTTATCAGGACGGAGAGGACTTTGCCCTTTCAGCAGCACACCCTGGCTGGGTCCTGCACCCGGCTGTGTCCTGCGTGACCCAAAAGGAATTGACAGGCAGCAAACGTCCTGCTTTGTCTACATCACACTTTGCTAAAAAACCTGTTGCAAGTCATTTAGAGGGGAGATCCTGGGTGAGTCCTGCCAGTCCTAACTAGGGTTCCTATAGCCCAGCCCACACACCCTGTCCTGTTGACTTTTACATACTGCAGAAGTCAGCACCTGGAAGGCCTCCCCAATCTAGCACAGGGGTCTCCCTGTAATCCTGCCCCCAGGTTGCCCTGCCCTTGTCCCCTCTCCCAGGACACATGGGTGGGATTCTCAGTCAGGCTGCATCTGGGGAGGGCAGGATCGTAGGGCAGGAGCAGTAAAGGCGAGACACAGGAGTGTCCTCCCTACCACCAGGCATGGGCTTGTCCCAGGCACCCGAACTCGGAGCTGCTATTGGAGGCCCATCAGCCCCAGCATTCCCAGAATGAAATCCCTTTTCAGGCACTGGCCAGGCCATCCTTACTCAGCTCCCACCCTCCTCCAAGGCAGGCCTTCAGCATCACTGGGAGCTGAGACCATCAGTGACACCAGGGTACACAGAGGCCTTGGGATATCAGCACTTTGAGGGAGTTTTGCTTTTTGTCTTGTGCAGTGAAATTTCTCAGGTCACTGGAGAAGATCTATTTGGAGGGTGAGTTCCCACACAAGCTAAGCTTCATCCAGCCGAGGGATGTACCCAGAACTCTCTAGATAGAGACGCCAGGGAGATCCGTCTGTTCTACAGAGTTCATGGGGTCACAGGTCACAAGGTCATGGTGCAGGGAGAACCAGTTTCCTGGGTACTTGGCCTCTGGGCTGCAAGTGTGAGTTCTGAACCTTGAACTGGTACAGCTGAGGTCCCTGGTGCACATGGGTTCTGGGTCAAGTCCCCCAGTCCTGCCCACAGACTGACAGCCAACAACGAATTTACGTTCTAGCCTCTACTCTAGTGAATAACTAGATGAGAGTTAAAATTCTCTGAGTGATGAAGCATCGCCCTGCTGCCTCCTCTTGGTTAAAGATTTCAGATGGTGGGGACTTCCAGACTGAGAGGTTGTGAGTGTGCTGAGCTCAATCCACCACTAGGGGGCGCAGATGGACAAGCGCTGCTGCTTGGCTTGGCCCTGCGGGGTTTCTAGGAAGGGCCGGTTTGCCGCAGGAGACGCCTCCCTTTTATATCGCTTTCCGTGGGGAAACATTACAGATCAGCAGCAGTAGCATCAACAGCATGTTTAGGCTGGCGCTTAGATACAGCGACCTCTGAAGGCAACGGCCGGCGGGGGTGCCCTGCTAGTGATCAGCGTCTGCTACAGCCCCTGCTGCCTCTCCCTCAAAGCTCTAAAACCTGCCCGCCTGCCAGGCACCTGGCACTTTATGGGCTACAAAGTAGGTATGATAATAGAACTCATCTTAGTAGGTTGTTGTAGAATTCATGACTTAGAACACACGAACTGCTCTAAGTGTTTGCTGTTGTTGGCAGTTGTACCTCATTCTTTCTGCGAGCCCCTCCATCAGGACCTGGGCCCACCATCAACATTCCCCATCTCTGATCTGATCTGCGCGCTGCTCAGGAGGGGCGGTGCTCGGTGCCCTGGGGGTGGGGCGGCGGTTGAAGGCGGCTATTCACAGAGACATTTTTTATCCGTAGAGAGCTACCAGCAGGTAAATGAAGAGGCGCTGGGTGTCCGTCGTCGTCTCCCCCACTGGCGTGCAAGCTCCAGGAGACGTTCGTTTCAATCACCGCTGGGTCCCCAGCATTTAGAGCAGTGCCTGGCACTGGGAGGAGTTTAATAGACATTCATGGCTGACACTGGGGAATGCGTATGGCATAATAAAAACTTGTTTTAAAAATGTATAGTACAAAAAATTTTTTAAATACATGGTACCATGATACCAATTTTGTAAAAAAGTTGTATTTATCTATCTCATATATAGTCCTCTCCGTATATATGTAGAAAGAAAGAATTTCAGAGAAATATATAAAAATTCTGATAAACTGAAGGTAATTTGAAATGCCAGGTTATTTTTTGTTATTTCCCATGCTATCTACAATGAAAATGCAGATTTGGAGTAGAAGGGTAATATTGAGAAGAACAAGATGGAGGCATTGCCACAGGGTGTTTGGGGCCCAAGGGAGGGACACACACCAGGTGTTGGCTCCATCAGAGGTGTCGGGGCTGGAAGTGGCCGAGAGCTGCCTGAGGCCTGCCCTTCCCACCCTAGGAGGATCCTGTTGTCCTCCCTCATCCACTGGTTGTCAGAATGGGTGGGGGGCCAGCCAGGACCCAGGACGGACCTGGATCAGGCCTGGGTCTCCAGGGAGCCACCACCAGGGATCACTGGGCAAGCCTGTCTGAGACAGAAAATGCCACTGACTGAGCCTGCATCCGTGACCCCCTTAAGCTGAGTCGATGGGGGGCCCTCAAGGAAGGGGAAGTCTGGGGGAAAGCTATACAGGCAGGCTGGACCATTTGGCTTCACCTCTTCCTAAACTGAAATGGCCATCTCACTGCAGGCTGGCCTGACCAGTGCAGGCGTCCCATTCCGCCCTCGCCCCCGCCTGGTCCGCCCTGTACTGGCGGAGCCTGCCCACTGAGATGGGGCAGAAGCAGCTCCGACAGCCACCAGGGGCTCGCAGGCTGGGGGCTCTGCTTTCCCTCCTACGCTGAAGCAAACAAGTAATTGTGGCAGCAACAGTAAGGAAACAGTCCTTGCCACTCTGGGGGTTACAGATTCCTCAAGGTCACCTGCTCTTTCTCTGCCTCCAGGGCTCACCTTACTCCTCATCACCCTTGAGGCTGGTGTATTTCTCCAGCAGCAGGGAGAGAGGTGGACTGCTCAGGGCTGGGGACACACCCCACAAGTAGCTATGCCTGCTCTGTGGAAGCCTCTGCAAGGACAGAAGGGGCCTCTGCTGGCCCAGGAGGACCCAGAATGGAGGCTCAGAACTTGTTCCACACGCCTCTTCGCTCAAGGGTTTCTAGCTTCCAGGGAGACCTGGCTTCCCTGCCCACTTCTCCGGAGCTCGGCATGCAGGCAGAAGCCACAACCACCTTGCCTACACACCAGGGTTCCTCTGGGCTGTCCCTCCCACCCACGGTCACTCTGGACTAGCTCACTCCCACAGATTCCCCCAGATGACATGGGCAAACAGAACTACCCTGAGGCTTGAGGTTCAGATGCCCAATGAACAGTAAAATGATTTTGGAGGGTTTATTTGCTAAACTAATGAAAGATAACTCCTAAACTAGCCATACTGTGCAAATACGTGGGGCCTCTGGGTCTCCGAGGCTCTGCCGTGGCCAGTACATGCAGCACGTGGCTCAGAATGAGGCCAGCCACTCACAGCAGCAAGGGACGGATGACGGAGAGACAGAAAAGGGCGGCCTGGGTCCGGCCACTGTCCTGGCCAGTGGCATAGTTCCAGGCGCAGAGGAAGCAGAGGAACGAATGGCTCAGACTGATGTTGCCCTGCAGCGAGGGCCCAGGGGGCTGGGGTCAGAGGTCTCCTCCTCCTGCACCAGCCAAGGGACAATGCAGCTCTTTCCCTGGAAGCTTCCTGGGTGCCTTTCTGTTTGAGGGCTGTGATGCAGGGTACTCGTTTGATGTCTGCTTGTCGAGGGGGACGCCACACCCAGCCTCTAGGGCTCGATGAGCACCCAGCACCGTGGCCCTTTCTGTGGTCTGCTCATTTGTTGGTCAGCTGCAGCCCCCACACCCCATGCAAGCAAGCTTGTTTTGGGACAGGGTCTCAGCTCCTGGTTTCAGGCTGTCTCTGTGCCTCCCTAGACTCATCCGAACAGTGGTCACGGGGTGGGGAGAACTGAGGTGGTGGACACGTCTTACCTCCACAATGGGCGTTTGAGGTTTTCACCTGTGTCCTCTGACCTCCGGGCCTAGATAGTCCTCATTCTGAGATGCTGCTTGCCACCTGCCCATGCCCTCCCGCACACTCCTGTGTACTGTGTGGGTGGGTGTGCCCCTGTGCGAGATGTGCCTATGTGTATGCATGTGATGCATGCACATGTGTGTAGTGCATGAACGTATGTGTGTGAGCTGCCTGTGTGTGTGTGTGAGAAGGTGCATGGGTACATAAATTTGCATGTGAGAGTGAATGTGCGTGCTGGGTGCAGCCTGGTGGGGCGCTGCTTACAGGACGAGGCTGGGCCTGCGGTTCTCAGTCTCCGTCTGAATCGCAGGGCAGTGCACACGTTCACCCACATGGCATGGGTCTGCCGAGACCCAGCCAGCCGAACAAAGGGCTCCACAGCCCCTGTCAAGTCTCCCTTTGTGCGGCCTTCTGCTCTCATCCATCCCATCCCCTGCAGGCAGCCTCTCCCTGCCCCTTGATTTGCTGGGTGTGGCCCTCAGGGCTCCCAATAAGGGTCTGTGTGAGATGTGGCACCTCACTTCTCACACCTACCTGCAAGGGTGCTCCACTCCTGGCAAAGCTCAGCCTCCTAGGAGCACAGGGAACAGTGCCGCGTCTGCCCCGGGCTCCCGGAGTCATCTCTCATTAGGGCAGGACCCCGCGGTGATCTGGGGCCGACTCTGTGGGCCACTCCAGGCCTGTGGGGGCCTGGCTTTGCTTATGGAATTTCCTAGGACCTGAAGGGTCACAAATCCATAACCTGGGAAGCTCAGCCACCTTGCAATCTGTCCCTGAGCTCACCTCCCTTCCCCAGTTTATGTTTCATGGAACGAGATGCACGAAAGGAAGGGACAGGGATCTGACGAGAGCAGCCGAAGAAGGGGAGCATCTTTGTTCACTCTTTACTGTGTCTTTCTGAAAGATGGCATCATGGTTCACCCAGCGGGTCGGTGATTCCCGTGCAGTCACCGGTGCCTCTGAAACAGGTCCGAGGGGCATGCTGCTGGTCTGTGTCCCTCTGTGCCTTCTGGCCGACCCAAGGAGACAGAAGTAGAGACCCTCGGTTACTGGCCATAAGAGGTGGGCCTTGAGGGGGACCAAGGAAGCTGGGGGGAGGTCAGACGGGTAACCTAGCCCCACTCTATTCTACCTCCTGTCCCCCACGATCCCCCTGCTCACCCCGGCCCATCACTGTGCACAAAGTACCTTCTCCAGGGCTGCTACACACTCCCCTTCACTTTCTTTCTGGTGGAGTACGGAATGCAGCACACCCAGCTGGTACTGGTCCTGGAGGCCAAGAGCAGGGCGGAGAGAGAGGCAGGCCATGGGGCCACAGGTGCCTGGAGTGTGGAGTCCAGGCCCCATGCAGCACCCCTTCAACCCCAAGTGCATGCCACAGGGTCTCCACTCCAGCCTCTGCTGCACCCCACTGCTCAAGTCCCGGGGAGCCAAGGGCTCGCCTCTGTAGCTGCTGGGCCCTGTGCCCAAAATCAGATTCCAGTGCAGAGCCAGGCTTGCCTTCCTTCCAGATGCCCGAGTTTTCCCATCCCACCACCATGTCTTTTGTCTTCTGTCCCGGAAGGCCTGAGTCAGAAAGGACCCTTGGACATGAGAGACCTTAAAGACTAGCTGAGCCAGGTGTCCTAGGCGATGCTTCCCCACATCCGGCCTTACAGGTTCCCAGAGAGTCTCAGCCTGTGCTTGTCTCCTTGTGGGGTGGTCGCTGGGGCTTCCCCTTCTGACCTAGGTTGCCTCAGGAGGAGGCGGCGGCTCCCTCACGTGGCAAGGACCATCACAGCTTGGTGCCAGTACATCCTAGGGGGCTGCTAATGGGCTGCCAGCACATGAGTACCTGGTCCCACCATCTGAATGAGCCCGAGGGAGAGGGCTGGCCAGAGAAGCCTTAGCTGGGAGGAAAACTGAGACTGCAGGTGAGCAAGGTGACAGAACAAACAGGTGGCTTTGCCCAGCAAGTGACCAGGCCTGGCCCTCCAGGTGGGCCCACTGCAGACCCCCTTCCCACTGGCCTAGAGGCCTCCAGTGGTCAAGGCTTGGTTTTGGAGTGCAGGCCCATCTCACAGGTTTTCTGGGGCAGCTGAGTCCTGGGGGTGATGGGCTGAGACCAAGGGACCAGACACTCTGGCCTTTGGGACAGAAAATAAAGCCACCGAGCTGCATCCGGTGTGGCTGAATCCATCACCACATCCATTAAGAAACAAAGAGAAACATAAAGGTCTGCTTAGGAAAAGAAGACTTGCTTAAAGCCTAGATATGAGAGTGTGATGAGGCCATCCGCTATCTTTCGTGTCGTCAAAGCTGACGTGACCAGCTGTGGGAGCTGAGGTCAGAAAAGAGGTGGATCTTCTGAGTGAGGCTGGAATAAAGCTTCCTCACAGAAACTCTCTCCTCCAATACAAACAGATCTGGGAACAAAGCGGTAATAACAACAATGGGCAAATAAGTGAAGGGCTATAATGCCATAAGCATTTGGAGCTGGTGATCCAGAAAAATGGCGCCCACGGAGACCCTATTTTTACCAGAGCGCCTGTCTGGGTGTCCCCGGGGCCAGCCTTTATTCCGCATCTGTGCTTCAAAACCACATGCCCCTGTGTGGTCCCCACTGTTTCTGAGAGGGGGCTTGGGTGATTTCAAACTTCTCCTTGTTGGTGTGCTATTCCACCTTGTTTATTTAAAATGATGGTGTGTCAGTTTTACAAGCAAAGAGAGAAAATTTTCTGATTAAAAATGTGCAAACAACTAAACCAAGATATTAATGTAGTTATTAATTTTTAGTGGTGAGAGGTTGAATGAATTGCTATTTCCTTCCTTGTGTTTCTCTGTATGGTTTAAAGTAAAACAGGCCTGTGGGCCCTTGGTTGGCATAGAAGTGAGCACCTCACCCTCCCCCAGCACCTTTTATAGCCTCAGGAAGTAAGTGGTGGGGCTTTGGTGGCTCCACACAGTCTGCACCCTCGTGTAGGACACATGCGAGGGGTCCTCCCACTGCCTATAGAACCAAGTTGTGTGACCCTTGCAGGCAAACCCCCAAACTAAGAAGCTGGTGCATCCACAAGGCAACAAACACCCTGCTCTCACCTCTTCTTCCCTTCTTTCCATCTCCCGAATTCTGGCCATTTTGTTGAAGGGATGGGGAGAGAGAGTCCGGCTATGGAGTGAGGGGGACTCAAATTGAAGGTTGCGCCAGATCCCGTAGGTGGCGAGAGACCCTGTTGCCATCCTCTCGGCCCTCCAGCCTCAGCAGATGCTCAGGTCTCTGCGCGCTCCCAGAGGAAGAGGGAGGCACACAGGCTTGGTTCTGCCCACTCTGCGTGAGGTACAGTGGGCCCGCCAGAAACTGTGGTGGAGGAAAAGTCCCCCCACTCCCCCCAGGTGTGAACTCATTACTCACTCGTCTTCTGACAAATCCCCCATGTCCATCTGGGACTGCTTCTCTTCTCTTGTGGCACACGTGACCACCTGTGGGAGGCAGCAGAAGCCCTTTAGGGGATGGAGTCGGGGGGAGAGTTAACCACAGGCACCAGGCCAAACATGCTGGACCTGCCCAGGGTCAAACGGGGTCATGAAGACGGCACCAGCCCTGAGCATCAGCCCACAACCTGGGGCACCATCAAGTGAAAATTTCTAATTAAGAAACCCTGAGCAAGGACTGTGCCCTGGAGCTGGCCACCAGGACCTCTGGATCATAGATCCGAGAAGTGAACCCTTAGTCTCAGCTCTGCCCCAGGCTAACCCTCCTTGAGTCCTTAGAACCCGTGATGGCCCGTGGTAGCCTTGTCAGGAGTTAGAATCAGCTGTCTTCGCTGTGCAGCGTAATCACCTTTTATCTCTGCTCTTGGGACATGGCAGAGATGAAAGGTGCAATCTGGAGAAAATAACTCCCAGCAGGAGATTAAATTTACCAAGACAAAAAACTTCTAAAAGGTGACTGCTCACTAGAGCAGAAAAGTGGAGAAAGCCATCCCAGAGAGGCCACTGGGTCAACCACTTCTCTTTACCGAAAATGATGATGATGATGTGACAACGATGACAATAGTGACAAAAGTGATGCTGCTGCTGCTGATGGTGATGATAGGGATGATGTGATGAGGGTGATCATAATAATGAAGATGATGGTGCTGATGGTAACAGTGCAGGTGGTGATGGTGGTGATGATGATGGAAATGATGATAGTGATGCTGTTAATAGTGTAGGTGGTGCTGGTAGTGATGACGGTAATGGTATAGGTGGTGATGATTGTGAGGGTGGCGATGATGATGATGATAGGGATGATGTGATGATGGTGATGATAATGAAGATGATGGTGCTGATAGTAATGGTGTAGGTGGTGATGGTGGTGATCATGATGGTGATTGTGGTGATGATGAAAATGATGATAGTGATGATGGTGGTGAAGACGATCAATGGTGGTACTGGTGGTGATGATGGTAATGGTGTAGGTGCTGATGGTGATAATATAATGACTGTGGTGATGATGAGGTTGATGGTAGTGATGATGGTAATCAGACACTCTTTGAGGGCTTTATAAGACAACACTTGGGTGTGGGTCCTACTAAGATTCCCATTTTACATATGAGACAACTGAGGCACAGAGAGGTACAGTGCATTTGAGCATTTACTGGCAGAGCTGGATGTGGAGGCCAAGTCTTCCAATTCCTAAGCCTGTGCCCCTTCTACCACCTCAGTATGGTCCCACAAGTTCTTAGGGCCCAGGGTACCCCAAGAGTTGACTCAGCCCAAGAACCTCTGATGGTGTTGGAATGTGTGCAGGTTAGAGTGAGGGAGGATGAGAAAGAGGAGAGTGCCCTCTAGTCCCTCAGGCCAATCCTCAATACCCTGAAGCTTTCTTTATGCGCTGACCCTGTCTTTACCTCAACACACATGTTGCACCCAACACACATGTTGCACCCAACACACATGTGCACAGAGCCGGCTCCCTGGAAAAGCCTTGTGGGCTGTGAGCACAAGCATTACCCAGTGGGTGGTTTGGCTTTGTTGTATGAAGGTTTTTTACCTCCTCGGCATGGTCTCCCAGATCAATCTCCACAAACATGGATGGTTTCTGTGAATGGAAACCAGAGACATTGATGACAAGCTTGGGTAAGCTAGGGAGGTGAGCAGACTTCCTGGGAGGTAGAGTGTGCTCCTCACCCTGGGCCGTCAGGGTCAGAGCGGTTACCACTGGGACCACCAGGCACTGGCAATGCTCAGTGGGGGCCCCTGATGAGCTAGGCAGAGAGCTCCTTGCAGTGTGGATGGCAAGGCGTATATGGGCCAGCTCTGGCAGATGAGGACAGGGAGGAGTATGGACTTCCTACCTGTCCCTGCTCACCTCCCATCAGGTCCCTGAGATCCCAGAGGCTCTCTTCCACCTCTGCCCTCTGAGAACCAGGGGCAGGCCATGTCCAGATCTGGGGCAGTCCCTCCAAGCCCATCCCAGACCTGCTCAGTTGGGAAGTATCTCTAACTTTGCCTCCACAAATCTACCTGGGACCCCACTTTGCCAAATTCTAAAGACTGTCTGAGATGTGAGAAGCCCCACCGCTCAGGTGTTGCTGCCCTAAGATCTCTCATTGGGCACCTGGGCTCCATCTAGAATGTCTTTCCAATGCTAGCACTTTAATCAACACCAAGACAAGTATTTGGCATGGGTGAAGGACTCTCCAGAACCCCTGGAATCACACCAAGGACCATCTATTGTAAATCCTGGTAAAATATATCCAGCTACCTCGCCATTCCCCACCATATGAATTGGAAAGGAGAATGACAGCCACCTTCCCTCAGAAAGTGCCCTGTGCCGATTCCTATGATAGTGCTAACATGTCTCTGGCCAACACTTCAGGGTCTGGGACCAGGACTGGGGGCTGTTTCCTCAGGCCAAGGTCAAGCTGAGTGTTGCCTCCTTTCAGGGACCCACATGCCTTTAGCAACCACACTGTTTAGAGTTAGGATGCCCCAGCATGAGGCTGAGAGCAGAGTTTGACCTGAAGGCTCTCTAGATGTCAGGGTAGGACTTGGCCCAGACTATATACCAAGGGCCTGCCAAGACGACTTGGGACCACATGCCCACAGTGCGCCCAGGATCCAGCAGGACTATGCCTGATAGGCCTCCCCATCCGACTTCTGTTGCCAAGTTAAAAAGCTCTTGCCTTTTTTTCCAGAGGGACTTCCAGCTTTATGGACTTGGACTCCTGTTCCTGTAAGAAGACACCAAACAGGTTGATAAAGGCAAGACTCCAACCCAAGGGCACGGCAGTACGTGGACATTAAAGGACCACCGCCTGACCTTGGCCTCCTGGGTGCGTATGTCTATGCTCTCATCTTCTTCATGCCGCTCCTGGTTACTGGCCTCGGAGTCACTCTTCTCGACCTCTGGTTCCAACTTTCCACCCTCCTGGTCCGACTTTCCACCCTCCTGGTCCGACTGTTCACTCTCATGGTCCAACTTCCCAAGGGCGTCCTGGTTCTTTCCCTGCTTGTCTTCCTCTAGGCTTGCCTGACTGTAGAAGTGGAAACAAGTGTCACTGCTTCAGGATGACAACTTTCTCCCTCTGGGACACAGCGACCTCTGGGAGCATGTCTGGCTTATACATGTAGGTAGAGAGGGACCCAAAGGTGCAGGGCCACCCCCTCCCTGAGGGCAGGAGGATGGGTGGGTAGACAAGGCAGGGGGCGTGCAGAGATACCGAGGATAAGGCCGTGCTACTCAGGCTGCTTCTGTCCACACCACTGCACATCCAGACCCTCCCCAGCGCGAGGCCTCCAGCAGGCCCGGTGGTTTGGGATGACAATACCTCCCTGACGCTGGGGCGGCAGCTGGAGGGGCTGCCTGGGAACGTGGGCATGGGGGAGCGGAGGAGGCTTGCAACCCTGAGAGCTACCTTAGTTCATCCTGCCTCAAACCCTCCCATCCGAGCACCTGGGGTTCTCTTAGGACACCCCAGGGCTCTTCAGGGCCTCCAAGTCTTGACCTTGGTGCTGGCCCCACTTCCTGCCCTCACTGGCTCCTGTGTCCTTCACGCGGCTCTAGAAAGCCACTCCTGCCGGACAAAGTCCACCTACCATATGGTGTCTTCAGTGTCACTTTTTAGGTCCTTTTCCTGATCTTCAGGCTCTGAGGAGGAAGGAGCAGAGTTTGTCATAACACTCCCATCACGTGGTCTGGGAGCGCTGCTGGCCCGGGGCCCCACAGCCCAGCCCCACTAAGATGGGTGGGACCACCCCACAGGCGCTGGGTGCTGGGCTCCCTGCAGCTCCAAGCGCACTGCAGTGCCCAGGATGTGGCCCACTCCGCACAGAGCCCCATCCCCCACGTGGCCACTCCAGGACCTCTTTAGGCAGTACTCGTGGTAAAGCATGAGGCGTTGCCCTTACAATAAATGTGCGAGACCCAGGGGGACCTCTTGAGATCCTCCTGGTCCCAGCCCCCTGGACTAGATGCGGCAGAAATAAAGGGTGGGGGCAGGAACCCACTGGGCAGGCCTGACCCCGGGGAAGGCAATGCAGCCCCGGGAGGTGGGGCTTCAGCCACATACAGTTCGTCCAGCAAACTACCCTCCTCATGGTTCCTCCTCTGAAGGGCATGCCTGGGGTTCTAGTATAGCCATTTTTCCAAGGAAAGTACTGACTAAAGTCCAGCTTGTAAGGATCTTTGTCCAGGCGTGAGAGACCAGTGCACTCAGTAGTTCAGGAACCTGCCTGGCAGCCAGCGAGCTGTTCTTCCGGCCTCAGCCTCACCTAAGTAGTGACCGTCATTAAATAATTGAGGTAAAAGTGCATTTGGTGACTTTGGCAGGATCAGAGCATGGGCCTCATAACGATTTTCGATGAGCACGGACTTCCCGCTTCCAGGAGCTTGTCAACCAGGAGAGCCTTCCAGGAGCTATGCAGGAGGGGTTCCCCTAACCCCTCCTCAGGATCTAAGAGGCAGCCCCTGAGGGGACCCAAGGTCACCAACACTGAAGGTCCTGTTTCTGTGCAGTCACATCTGAGCCTGGAATGGCTGAGATGACCGGTTCCCTGTAGTAGCTACCCCTCCCCACCAGCATCTTGGCCCACCCGCCCCCAACACACACACCGAGGGCCCCAGATGCCAGCACAGCCTGGGGGAAATGCCAAAGCTTTAAGTAAAACTTTTAAAAATGATTTTACTTATTTATTTTTAGAGAGAGGAGAATGGAGGGGGAGAAAGGGGGGAAGGGAGGGAAACATCCATGTGAGAGAGAAACATTGATCAGTTGCTTCTTGCACATCCCCACCTGGAGACCTGGCCCACAACCCAGGCGTGTGCCCTGACCCAGAATCGAACCGGCAAACTTTCAGCTCCTGGGAGGACACCCAACCCACTGAGCGATGCCAGTCAGGGCTTAAGTAATACTTTTGATGGAAGGCCTGGCCAGGGCACCTCTGAGCAGCCCCTATCTTGGAGAATTGCCTCACAGAATCTGGTTGTCGGATCAGCTACTCCAGGCCTTCTGTTCAATGTGGATTCGGCTCAAGGGACTCATGCTGGGGCACCTGCCCAGCAGAGGAGGTGACGCCTGGTTCCGGGAGGTGCCCAGGATCCTGCTCCTGCTTCTTTCCCTAGGGAGTCCGATCAGGCTGGTCCTCACACACTCTTGTGCTGTTCCACCCCTGGAACATGTCCTCCGACCCCTGCCATCTTCCAGTGCCGTCCCTCCTGGGGACCTGGCCAGCCCTGCCCAGTGCACAGCAACCCGCCTTGGAGGGAGCTTTACAAATGGCCAGGCCTTCCTGACGCTCAGCACATGCGGCCTTGGGCTGTGTCACTGGGGCATTTTCTTTGTCTCTGACTGGTCCGAGTTCCCTGTGCATAGGAACTAGGTATTCTGCATGTTCTTCTCCCGCAGTGCCCACACAGGCTCGGGGGACGTTTGTGATCTGTGGCTGTGCGGTCCCTAGGCAGACACTGGCTGCACCAGAGACCAAAAGCCCTGAGGGCAAAGGGCGGTGGTGTGAGGGAGGGGGTGGGACAACTGTCTTCAGAGAATAATTTAAAACTTGGTACAGTAGTCCCCACTTACATGCAGTCTGAAAATATTAAATGGGAAATGCCAGAAACAAACAATTAATACATTTTTAATTGTGTGCCATTCTGAGTAGCGTGCTGAAATCTCTCGCTGTCCCGCTCCATCCTGTCCGGGACGTGAATAACCCTTCCGACCCGCATACCCACACTGTGCGTGCTACCTGCCTGCTAGTCACTTGGTAGCCGTCCTGGTTGTCAGTTCCACTGTCGTGGTACCACACTGCTTGTGTTCAAGTGACATTTACCTTAATAACAGCCCCAAAGCACACACATGCAGAGAAGCTGTAAAGTGTTTCCTGTAAGGGAAAGGTGCGCACATGTAGGAAAAGCACAGTATACACAGGGCTCAGCACTGGTCATGGTCCCAGACACCCACTGGGGGTCTTGGAACGTACCCTCCGAGGATGAGGAGGGAAGACTGCAGCTCTCAAGGAACTCCTCAGAGAGAAAAGTAGCACTCCAGCCTCAACCTCAGCTAAGAGGACCGAAATGATTCAGAATCAATGCTTTCCAAGCAGGGACTTAAAAATTGACTTTTTCTGGAAAACCCTCAGCAGCCTGCTAGTCTGTGTGCATGTGCGCATGTGCGCATGTGCATACGCTTGTCTGTGCTTGTTTTAATTATATTTTATTGATTATGCCCTAACGGTTGTCTCAATTTCCCCCTTTGCTCCCCTCCACCCAACACTCCCCACTCCCTCAGGCAGTCGCCCCGCCGTTGGTCACGTTCATGGGTCATGTCTAGGTTCTTTGGCTACTCCATTTCCTACGCTGTACTTTACATCCCCATGGCTATTCTGTAACTACCTATTTATACTTCTCAATCCCCTCATCTCTTCACCCATTCCCCAAACCTCCTCCCATCTGCCAATCATCAAAACCCTCTCCGTATCCATGATTCTGTCTCTGTTCTTGTTTGCTTAGTTTTTTACATCCATTGTTGATAGATATGTATTTTTTTTTGCCATTTTATTGTTCATAGTTTCGATCTTCTTTTTTCTCTTAAATAAGTCCCTTTAACATTTCCTATAATAATGATTTGGTGGAGATGAACTCCTTTATTTCTTCTTGTCTAGGAAAAGCTCTTTATCTGCCCTTTGATTCTAAATACCTTTGCTGTATTTAGAAGCCAAGAGCAATCTTGGCTATAGGTCCCTGCTTTTCATGACTTCAAATATTTCTCGCCAGCCCCTTCTAGCCTGCAAAGTTTGTCTTGAGAACTCAGCTGGCAGTCTTATGGGAACTCCCCTGTAGGTAACTAACTTCTTTTCTCTTGCTGATTTTAAGATTCTCTCTTTATCTTTAACCTTTGGCATTTTAATTATGATGTGCCTTGGAGTGGGCCTTTTGCATCCATCTTGTTTGGGACTCTCTGTGCTTCCTGGACTTGCATTCCCATTTCTATCACCAAATTAGAGAAGTTTTCTTTCATTATTTTTTCAAACAGATTTCCATTTTCTTGCTCTTTCTCTTCTCCTTCTGGCACCCCTGTGAGGCAAATGTTGGAATGTTTGAAGTTGTCCCAGAGGCTGCTTATACAATCCTGGGGGAAGGGGGTTCTGTTTAGTTATTTTTTTAAGATTCTTTCTTTTTGTTCTGATTGGTTGTTTCTTGCTTCCTTATTTTCCAAATCATTGATCTGATTCTAGGCTTCATTTACTCTACTGTTGTTTCCCAGTAAATTGTTCTTTATTTCAGTTAGTGAA
The DNA here is from genome assembly GCA_039655065.1 of Glossophaga mutica. NCBI lineage: Eukaryota > Metazoa > Chordata > Mammalia > Chiroptera > Phyllostomidae > Glossophaga > Glossophaga mutica. Next base: position 63,331,326 of record CM077310.1, on the reverse strand, counting down.
TACCCAGGCCAGTCAGCTTCAGGGACTGGCTGTGACCACTGACCACCAATTTCTGACCTCCATGGAGGGTCAGCTGTGCAGGGACAGGGTGGTGGTGCTCTGACATGGTCTATAGTTGTCCACTGGGTGTGCATTCTGCTGTTTCCCAGGTGGTGCAGGCCAAGTTCAGCCCCCATATTTGTTCTGCCTGGGGCCGCCCTGCCTGAGCTATAAAGCAATCTGAGATGGCTGCTACCAGTGCTGGGCTTGGAAATTCCCTGGCAAAACCAAACTGTGAATCTAGGCTGGCTGCTGCTAGTGCCAGGCCTGGGGCCACTTACAGGGGCTGGAGGCTCACTGAGGTTGGCTGTTGCTTGTTTGATAGGATTTAGGAAGTTGTGAAGCACAAGGCAAGACCAGCCATTCGTATGGAAAAACCAGTGTTAACAGCTTGGCTGGTCCCATAAGTTGGGTGGGACAGAGTCTCAGGGGATCTCCAGGGCAAGGCAAACAGTGTTAGACAGGTTGATGGTGTCTTACATATGGCATTCGCCTGCTGGCTCTGTGACTCAGTGGAGGGAAGGTTCAGAAAAGGGACAATGGCTTTTCTGTCTGGGAGAAAGCTGTCCCCCAGCTCGCCCCTTGATGCCAGATACTTCAGTTCCTCCCTGTTTGCCACTGGTATCTTTTAAGCTGCTACCCTGGTGCTGGAGCTCAGAGGGAGTGACTCTGAGTAAGTCCGTGTATGGGTTCTCTAAGAGGAACTGCTTGGGACTCCGGAAGTTTCTTCCACTGAGTCTCCACTGGTTTTTGCAGCCAGAAGTTATAGGGATTTATCTTCCTGTCACTGGAACCCTGGGCTGGGAGGCATGGTGTGAGGCTGGGACTTCTCACTCCAAAGATATCCCTTCCAAATTTTTATCTGTCACACACGGGTGTAGGATTAGCCCATTCCACTTCTCCATCCCTCTTACCATCCTGGATCAATGTGGTTTCTTTAATTCCGCAGTTGTCAGACTTTCATTCAACTCGATTTCTGATGGTTCTATGTGATGGCTGTTCTACAATTTAGTTTTGATGTGGTTGTGTGAGGAGGTGAGTCGTATTTACCTATGCTGGCCTCTTGCCCTGTATGTGCTGGTTTTAGAAGACAGAGGGCTGTCCCAGGCAGGTCTTCAAATCCTGCTTCTTCCTATTATGTATCTGAAGCATCAGGAAAGAGAGACACGATTTTTCTGCCCCCCTCCACCCGCCCTTAGAGTGTGCGCAGCCAGGCCAGGAGCAGCATGTGGCTGGCGAGGCCTCCTGCTCTGCGTCCTCAGGCTCTTGATCGAGCAATGCAGCCTGGGAGCCCTGGTGGCTGTGAGGCAGACAGTGCGCCACACAGAGGCCTTCCTGCCACCCATCCCATGGCCATCGTTATTGGAGACGTGCCCTCTGTGTCTACTTGCAATATTTCCTAGGCAAACTTAGGTTGATGTCTTCTTTTGGGAATTTTGCTCCTCTTGAGTGAGCCTGGGGAGGCGTGGCCTTGAACGGGAGGGAGGGGGAGGAGCCACGCAAGCTGCCCCTGCCCCGCCGCTGGGCCAGCACGTCCCCGTCCTCCTCGGATGGCACATCTCTGGATTATTACACTACAGAAGAACAAGTATTTTTACGCCCCTACCCCTTTTATTTTTTTGATCCTCACCCAAGGACATCCTTTTGGACTGCTTTCTTTTCCAATGCTTTTAGAGAGGAAAGAGGAAGGGAGAGAGAAAAAGATTGACTGGTTGCCTCCCGTACGTGCCTGGACCAGAGATCAAACCCACAACCTGGGCATGTGCCCCAACCAAGAATGAAACTCTCAACCCTTCAGTCACGGGGTGATGTTCCAACCAGCTGAGCCATGCTGGCCAGGGCTGCACCCCTAGGGCTTGAACAAGCAAGTCGTGTTCCCGTTTACTGTTTCATTTCCACGGCCTTCTGACCCCCTCATAAAAGGCCACTTGCTGCCAGGAATTCCCAGGAGAACCAGACTGCTAAGTGCCCCAGCAAGTGGCTGTGCTAGTCACCACTGTCCCTCAGCCAACACAGAGCCCTCTGCTCTGGGCGAAGTGCCACGAGATGCCTGCAGGTGGGAGGGCCCGCGTTAGCTAATGTTCAAGGTGCTGGTCCACATAGGACGAGGGTGTTTGGGGGCCCATCCTCTCTGTGACCACACCACGGCCTCACTTGGCATGTTCAGAAATATCCTGGAGTGTCAAACATGGCCTAATGTGAGGTACAAAACTACTCACTTTACAATTTAAAAGCCACATTAATGCCAAGTGTGACAGGCAGTACCACGCCCCACAGGTCCGTAGCTAACCCCAGGCCCTGGGAGGTGCCGTGGTTCCCTGAATCAGATGGAGGCTGGACTCGATGAAAGCATGTCACCCAGGGCCTCACTATAAACCTGAGACACTTCCCGTGCTGGCCCACCTGAGGCACTGGCGTTCTCAGGAGTCCGACGGCTTCGCAGGCCCACGGGGTTCCCCAAGGTCCCAGTGGATCCTCACTCCCTTCGTCCTGCCCCCAGCAGAACTTCCAGTCAGCTACCTGCCATGGGTGCCCAGCCCTCAGTCTGGCCTCACCAGAGCCCCAGTCTGGTTGTCGCCGGAAAACCCATGTTCAGTGCTCGCCACTTGGCCTTTAGGGTTTTCAGCAGGGGCAGCGAGGGGGGGCGGGGGGGGGCGGACAGGGGGAGGCTGCTCAGCGCTGGGCTGCGGGCCCTACCTAGCTCCTTGCACAGCTTCTGGATGCAGCTCGGAGGGTCCCCCTTCTGGTGTAAGCCACCCATGCTCCTGCTCCTCTGCAGCTCTGCCACTTCGCTGGGCCCCTTGAGGTGTCCAGTGGCCACCCCCAAAGAAGGGGCCCCGGCGCCTGGCCGGTGCCTCCTGTGCATGCTGGTGGCATCCTTCTCCATCCTTCTGCTCCCTTCAGGTCTCGGGAAAGAAGAGGGACCTGGCTCTCAACACAGCCTCAGACAGAGAACATGGCTTCCAACCTCTCCCGAGGGGAGCAGTCCAAGAGTGTGCCCAGGAGGCCTCCGTTGCTAAGTGTCCCCTGTGACATCACTGCAAGGTCAGAGGTCAGAGGTCATCTAGAGCAGCCCTCCACTTAGGCTGTGGGTTTGAGGAGGGGCTTTGCGGGCCCCGCCTCCTTCCTGGCCGATTATCCACCAGAGAAAGAGAGGAAGGGGGGTCAGGCAGGCTAAGGGGACAAAGTTGGCGCAGACCCAACTTGGGCAAAAGGACACAGGACTCTGCAGCAGCGGTGGGGGCCACGGGCACCTCACTGATGGTGAGAAGGTGTTCTTCCTCCATACCCTCTGTCTGGGGGCAGGCAGTTTGAACTGTACTAATGAAAACACCCACTTAAATTGGCATTTGCAGTTGGTATGAATTTGCTGGTGCTGTCATAACAAAGAACCACCACCTGGGTGGCTTAAACATCTTCTTTCCAGATTCGGAGAGGCCTCTCCCCTTGGTGTGTAGATGGCTGTCTTCCCCCAGTGTCCTCACGTGGTCATCCCTCTGTGCGTGTCTGTGTCCTAATCTCTTCTTACAAGGACAGCAGCCACAGGGGATACCTTCATTGCCTCTTGAAAGACCTGATCTCCACACACAGTCCTGGTCTGAAGTACTGTGGGTCAGGGCTTCGTCAGCCCGTAACACAGCCTAACAGAAAACTTCTGATGTCTTACTTGAGCACACAATTGTTTTCCCTCCATCCTCTGAGACCATGGGGGACAAACCACAGTAGGCTCCTTTCCCAAGCAACCAGCTGATTGCACTTGGAGTGTCATAAATATTTAGAACGAAGCCGAAGTGACTCCCTAATTCCACCTGCACTTCTATCCCGTCCAACAAGCTTTCAGCATCTTAGCTCACAGGAGGCCTCAGGTCACCAAGCCAAGTGGCCAGTGCAGGCACAGACATGGTGTCCTCGTACCCAAGACACTCCTCAGAGGCACCTGCTCCAACCCCAAAGACGCTAACCTTGGAGAGTGCTACCAAGGAAAGTCACAGCAGCGGGATGCTTAGGGGCAGCGCTTCTCTTCTGGTAACAGGTTTTCTGGAGAAAGAGCAGGTGGCAACAGCCAACGGTCACCTGTCACTGGAGGTCCTGGGAGAGGGGCTTCTGGTCACCGTGTTCCCTGATGTTTTCTCCTTTCAGGCCTCCCATGTCTCCCCTGGGGGCAGACCCTCCTGATTCCCTCCGCTGGGACTGCGGCTGGGTGTGAACACGAGGCCCCTGGAGCCGCCCTGTGTTCCTGCTGTGGATGCTCCTGTCTGCACTGTCGGTGCCCATGGTCTCTCACCTCACAGGTGGGCACTCCCCCTTCAGCACCCCTGCGGCCCCACCCAGCTCTCAGCTGCCCCTGCCCAGAGCAGACAGGGGAAGCCGAGACAAGCAGCGACAGCAGTGCCCTCCCTGAGTCCATGCCCCCAGGGAAGGTGGCTACAGCACCCCCAGAAAGGTCTGGTTCTTCTCAGAACAGCTGGCCCAGGTCGGAATTTAAAAACCTACTGCATGAAAACCAAATGGAGGAAAAAAAGGAACAAGGAAATGAGAAGATACATTCCTCTCTCTGGAGGTGGGGTGTCCCCCTTAGAGCCCCTGTTGTGCACCTAGCTCCTCCCTCTGCCCTCCTGGGGTGGGGGGACAGCCACCTCTGCTCAATGGCACTGAAGGCTTGTCCCCCTCCTGCTCCTCCTGTCTCAGTTGGCTGGCCTGCCTGGTCCTCCAGCTGTGTCCTCAGACAGTAGCTGGGGAGAGAGCCTGTCTTTCCCACCCTCCTCCGTGAGCTAGACCCCCGTCTCCATCCACACTGGAGGTTCCCAGCAGAACACCTTCCGATAGCCCTCACAGTGCCCAGCCCTGCACCTTTCTGCCTGAGAGCACCATAGTTTCCAGCTCAGCCTGCAGCTCCACAGCTGGACCTTACCTGTCAGAGGTGCCTCACCTGTCCTCAGGAGCGAACCTCGCCTTCATCCAGCTCCCCACCTGCCCAGCTCCACGGCACACCCCCATCTCCCACATGTGCAGTGATCAGTGGGCACTCCTGGGAAACCACGCCAGTTCTCACAAAGAATAAAATGTCCATTTTAATTGGCTGGTAAAATACATCACAAATCATTAGTATCTTATAAACAGAAACATTAAGTTACAAATCCATGTTAAAAAACTGCCGATCAGTGAGTGTCCCAAAGTTTATTTTTTGCAACATATTTCTCCACCATTTTTTTTGTAGCAAGTAACGTTACCATCTGCCATGTAGATTGAGTCTAAAGGACAGTCCTTGTGAACGAGAACAAAGATGGACACGAGAGCACATGGTCCTGCGCGTTTGAACAGTGCTTTCCAAAGCTGGCACCTGCAGCTACGAGGGCTGCCTGGGAAAAGTCAGCAAACAGCTCCCCTTGCGTCATAGGATGCCCCAACCCCAAAAGAAAGCACCTCCCACCGCTGCTTCTAAGGGCTTCAAAGAACAGTGCAATACTGCTTCTGGGGCCCAGGGGGCGTCTGCACAGCCCAGCACCTCCCATTTCAAGCTCAGCACTCCTTTCCCGCCTGTTTTCTTTCAATTCTATGTTTACGGATTTCAGAGAGAGAGGAAGAACCGGGGTGGGGGTGGGGGCAAAGAGAGGAAGAGAGAGGAAGAGAAACATTGATTGGTTGTCTCTTTTATTCACTCCGATGGGACTGAACCTGAAACCTAGGTATGTGCCCTGACCAGGGATTGAACCTGCAACCTTTTGGTGTACAAGACAACTTTCAACTAATAACTGAGCCACCTGCCAGGACCCTTCCTCGCTTTCTTTGGAGGACCTGTAACTAGCTTCCACAAGATGTACCCCATTCCCTTTTGTGCCCTGCCGTGGCACCCTCCCTTTAAAAAGTCCAGGTTTGGAGATTCTGAGTTATTTTGTATCAAAGAGCTAATTAAAAACATTAAGAAAAACAGCTTGAAAATAACGTACATTTCTATTTTTAAAATCTTCTCCAAGCTTCCACAAGGGGTGGAAAGTGTGGATCCTACTTTTCAGCCCCACCTGCGCTTGAAGCGGGGACCGGGTGGCCACCCAGCTCAGCTGTCAGCAGCTCCAGGGCATCCGCAGGCTGGGCGCGTGTCCCGGCAGTCAGCAGGAGTGGGATTCTAACCTCCGGGAGAGACATCTGGAACGCCCCCCACCAGGAGCTCTACAGAAGAACCCTGTACCCCTAAAACATCAAGAGCATCCTCAAACTGGGATCTCTGTGCATGTCTGCACATCCCGGCCACAAAACTGACCCTCCAGCCAGAAACAACACGAACATCGAAAGCCGAAACCAGGAGGCCACCTGCCCATGGGTGCTGGGACAGCAGCTCATAGAAAAAGAATAATGCTCTCAAGGCCCCAGCTGTGCTGAAGCAGCAGGCTCCCCAGGGCAGGCCGTTGAGCCCAGCAGAGGCAGTGGGGCACGCGAGACAGAAGCACTCGCTCTGCAGAGGGCGAGATGGCCCCTCAGTCAGTCCAGAAGGGCCAGGTCGAGGCACCTGCCCACCAGTGCGAATAAAGTGCATTGCAACCACAGAAACAGCCCCGGAGTCTCAGAAGATCAATGAGCTTGATGCTTGTCATCTGTTCCAGTGGAGGAAGTGTGGGTCCCTCTGCTTCCTCGCTCAGCCTTCTTGTCTTTGTCTCCCCCCCGCTTCGCAGAGACTGCGACTTCCCTGGTGCGGCCCATGACACCGTCCTGGGCACCTCCAGGCTTTAAATGGAATGGGTGGAGACTTCCGACTGCTGCCTGATGTAGCTCTGGAAACTCTTGTCTCCAATGGGGTGTTCCCTGCAAAGGGAAACGGGAGAGGAGAAAATGAGGCACTGCCAGTGCTCATCCGCCCTTTTACTTAAGAGTCTTTTTTTCTATCTATATATGTAATGCGTATCCTTTGTCATAAATATGAGAAACATAGATAAGCAAAGGAAGAAAGAATCAGCCCAAAGTCCCCCATGGAGGCACCACTGTGACCCTGGTCACAAGCGTGTAGGTTAAGTGTGCAGACATGATCGTGTGCACTGAGCATGTGCATGGAGCATGTGCAACGAGCCCTTTAAGTGATTTAACCCAATGTTTCCAGAGTCGGTGAGGCTCTCCCTGCCCTGTTCTTGGGGCAGCAGGAGGCACGCAGCGTGGCTGGACTGTCTGCAGGTGCAAGGCCGACGGGGGGCAGAGGGGACATGGGCAGCCAGGCTGAGTCTGGGCTCACTGCACCTCCAGCCCTCCTCGCAAGACGCCAATGGGGCCCAGTCCAGCGCTGGCTTCCAGAGACAGGGAAAAGGTGCAGGACATGCTGTAGGCAGGGCTGCTGGGCCAGGAAAGCCTAATTTTGGAAGGGAAGGAGCTCGGGAGGCGGGAGGGACAGGAGAGGCAGGGGGCAAGAGGGGACGAGGTGCTGCCCCCGGGGACACTGCCCAGAGGGCCCTGGGCATGAAGTTCGGCCCTGCTCTGAAGGAGCCAGGGAGCCTGCGCAGTCGCCCGCGCTGCACACAGTGGCTCCAGGGCAGGCCCGACACCCTACTCTTCGCTGGATCTCCCCGAGCCCTTGCTGGGACTTCATGCAAGGGCGTGCCATACTCACTGGCTCCCGTATTTGGTCTTCTTGAACTTGTCCCTTTTGTACTGGGCATGCTCCTGCTCCAAGGCCCCGACCCGGGCGATGACCTGCTTCAGTGTCTTGTAGGTCTCCTGGGGGTCATCGATGATGAAGGTCGAGTACTCCTCCTGCTCCGGGCCGTCATACACAGATCTGCTCCCACAGGCCTCTGCATCATGGGGGGCAGGGCGGGAGGTCAGTGAGAGTGGAAGCGCCCAGACAGGCTGGTCCCCGGAATTCGCAGGAAAAGGCTGATCATTCACAAGTGAATGCACCCAGAAACAGGACCATTCCCACTGGTCCAGCCAACACCGAGAGGTCCCGCCCATACTGAGCATTGGAAAAGCCTGCAGAGCTAGAAAGCCAGGGTCCAGGAACTGAGGCTTCTGAGGATCCAATGCCCCAGAGGCCAGGGCCCCAGCCGCCTCTCTGACCGGCCCTCCTCCTGGGTGACCTGAGTCTGTCTGTGCCCCACCGGCTCACCAAGCCAGAAACCGTGGATGTCTGTGGGCTCCTGGGCACTGGGCCAGGCTGGCCCAAGGGCGTGTGGGACCACACATGGTTGGTCTGGGCAGATGAGCTTGGGCACAACCCCTCTTGGCCAGTCTGTGCTAGCAGTTTCCTAAGACCCCCAGCACCCGCACCTGCTCCACAGGGAACTTTCTCACCAGGCACCTGGCTCCTGCTTGAAGGCCTCACCGTGGCCGTCAGTCATCCACAGGAAGCATCCAATCAATACCTGAACTGGAGCAGCCCCCGTCTCATCCCCAGACACCTGGTCCAGGCCCCTCCCATCTGTCCCCAAACACCTATGCTGGGCCCTATGCTCCAGGGCAACAGAGACCAGGCGGGAAGACGTGTGCTGTGCAGGGCACCTGGCCCAGGTGGGCCAGCAGCAAGGGGGCGCCTCGCTCTCATCCGTCCTGTCTGCTCATCATCACAGAAGCTCTGGTGTCCACTTTACTGTCTTTACTTCCTACTCAGGGAAACCTCCCAATTCTAATTGAAAAATCACAAATCTGTGCAAAGGAAAGTGGGAAAGATGTTAACTTTCAAAGGAAAAGGGAGCCGGCCATGGGAAGAATAGGGGCCCTAAACGTGAAGGGCAACCGGGCGAAGATGAGGAGGAGGGGCGGGGCCCAGAGCACCGGGTCTGAGCTCAGCCATTTCCTGTTTGAAGTGAGTGGAGCACAGGGTGCCGGTCCCTGGGGCCAGATGGCCTGCATTCCCTCCCTGCAGCCACTGCTTGTCACTGCTTGGCTTCAGGCAAGTTAGCTAAGCTCCAGAGCCTCAGGAAACCCTTCTGGGAAATGGGGACACTAGCACCCCATGAGTCTCTAGGCCCCGGGGCCCAGCAGAAGTGTGAGCTGTGGTTGCCACTGTCATAAAGATAGAGGGAGGGGACAGATGCAATGGAATATCACAGTCACCATGGACAGGTCAAGAGAGCTAAGACCTGAATTAACAATTGTTTGTGAAACTCGTTAAAAAAACAGAAACTAAAAGGTATTTCTCATCTGCACCTAGGATGCACAGGATGAATCATCAAAGGCCCAGGCAGCAGAGAACAACAGTGGCGATGGTGACACAAATGAGGACACAGGCAGCGGACCTGGCCCTTCTCACCTCTGGACTCTGTGCTCACCGCTCAATCCCCAGATTAACCCAACGGGCTTGGCGGCACTTCTGCCCCATCTCGCAGAAGAGGCAGCCAGGGCTGGCCTGGTGCGTGACTCACACAGTCCGTCTCACAGCGAACACCGAAGCTGGCTCTGAACCGAGGCCTCTCCGCCCTGGAAGAATCCCGTCCCAGGGCACCAAAGAGCATGCTACGGGGAGGAGTGCTGGGGGTGACCTGGGAGGGGCCCCAACCCTGGAGGACATCCGGGGACTACGGCGGGGGTGGGGAGTGGTGAGTGCTGTTAACAGCTGAGACCATGAAGAAAGAGGAGACTCTAAGCCTCAGATGCAAAATCCCTGAATGGGGTAGTACTGATAATAATAAATAGATTACAAACTAAGCTCAGGGAGGAGAAACTAAAACAACACCAGCTAGAATGGATCACAGTGAGCACATACTCACTGCACTTCCTCTTTAATAAAATCTATAAAACCAAGACTTAAGGAAATGCCAAGAGCATGTGCATGTTGATTTCAGCAAGGCAACTGATAGGCTCTTACAAAGCAGCCCAGGAAAGATGCAGCACTAGAGACGGAGCAGTTCATCGGTGATTCGTGCAGACCATCCACGGTCCCAAGGACTCAACCGTCCCCCAAACAGATGCCTTCAGAAAGCTATAAACAATGACACCACACGGAGAACAGGGAGACTCAGAGGGGTTTACAGGCACGTCTCGGAGATGCTGTGGGTTCGGTTCCAGAATACCACAATAAAACAAATATTGCAATAAAATGAGTTGCGCTAATTTTTTGGTTTCCCAGTGCACATAAAAGTTACATTTATACAGTACTGTAGTCTATTAACCGTGCAATAACACTATGTCTGGAAAACCCAACGTACATGCTTTAATTAAAATTATTTTGTGGCTAAAAAATGCTAACCATCATGTGTGCCCTCAGAGAGAGGTGATCGGTTTGCTGGCGGGGGGGGGCTCCCCTGGATGTTGACGAAAACGTAGTCTCTGGGACTCACCACAGAGTGAAGCACGAATGGATGAGGTCTGCCTATACTGCCCTGAGTCTCCCCTCAGAAAGCTCCCTGTGTCACCGGGACCCTAGCCAGGCGTCCCCAAAGCTGCCTGCGATCTGGGTGACAGAGGCTGGACCACACCCTGTCCTTACCTTGCATCTTCTCCAGTTTGCTCATGTACAGGTTGAACAGAGAGTAGATGCGCTCCGTCTCTCGGTCCCCATCGATGTCCAGCTGGATGTTTGCTGGGAGGCCGCTGCCCGAACACAGTGAGAACAATGGAAAGCACAATGCTGTTAATCCCAATACTGATTTTCTAAAAGATCACTAAAGAAGATGGAGTGATCCAATATTGAGCGTATCCCCGACTGGGCTGGGGCATTTTTGTGTGGTTTGTGAAATAATCACAAGTACTGAGAAGTGACCATCCAGTCTGGGAGGACTGGTGGCCTCTCAGTACCCACAGACCTGCCAGGGCAGCAAGAAAACGAGGCAGACTTTTACTTTGCTGTGAAAAGAAATGACCAGGAATAAAAATAGCCCTTACAGGTGTACCTGGGCCCTATGCCTGGAAGGATCAGTTGGCTGCCTCAGATAGGGACCAGAGGGTCCCCTCTCTTTCCAAAGGCTGTGGTGGGCTCCTGCTCCTCCTGAGGGAACAGCACCACCCCTCCCCCAGACACAGCACCCAGCCTCTCAGCAGAGACAGGGTGGGGGCTCAGTCACAGACTCCTGGGTGGGACCCAGCAGGGACTCATCCCGAGTCTCAGCTTCTTTGTCTGTGAAGCTGAGTTTTCTATGCCCACCTCCCAAGAGCTTTGGGGTGCTCTGTCACACCCACGACATACAGCAGTTGCTACTGTTTTCACAAGTCACACAGGACACGGGGACCAACCAAGCTTGAGCCACCAGGCCTCCTTCCAGGATGGTGGAGATGAGCCTCTAATGACCTTCAGGAGGCCCAGCTAATGGTGGGGCTGGGCAAGAAGAGCCACTCGGTTTCCAGGAGGGGTCTGAGGGGAAGGGCCCCGAGGGGAAGAAGGGGTGACAGTTGGAGAAATCCAAGGGGGTGTAATCAGGAGGGCAAGATACTTCCAGACTCATCTTGGAAGAAACAAGACAGTAAAACCTGCCCTTGGGGGTCTTCTCTCTCCATGGGCACCCCTCCTTCACTGCCCACCCACTCCCCATGGATGGTTCTGACCCCTGGAAGAGACAGGAGAACCCGCAAAGGCTCGCAGCTATTGCCAGTCTGCACAGAGTCTGCACGAGGATGGGTCCAGGGGCTCCCTCGGGTGGAGGCTCCTGGACCATTCAGTGAACAGCCTTGGAGACCCAGCCTGCACGCGTGCAGTTTGCTGAGTGGGTGGGGACTGCATTTTAGCCACAGTTTGACCCCTTAACCAAAAGGGTCCATAGGCCGAATAACTGCACTGGGCAGCTGGGAAGGTCCAGGAGTCTGGAAAGGCACAGACCTACCCGGTGCAGGGGGAGCAGCCGGGGGCCGTGTCCGAGGAGGCTCTGCAGCACAGCCAGTGGCCGTTGAGGTAGGCGGAGGGGTGGTAGACAGTGAGGCGCTTCTTGTTGCACTGGCTCACTTTGGTGAGGATGTCGATCCAGGCCTTGGCCTCCACGCAGTTGTTGGCCTGGATATACAGCGCTCGCTCAGGCTGGATGACCTGGAACATCTGAGGACACAGAGCATGGGCTCGGGGAACCACCCAGCAAGAACCACAGGGGTCATTATTTTGAATGCCTACCAGCCCAGGGGCTACAGCAAAGGGTCTGAAACTGACCCAGAGGCCCAGACAAGCCCAGTGGCTGCACAGAGCGCAAAGGGCTTCCTGCGGCCCCGAACTTGAAAACAGAAGCCAAAGCCCTCCCGCTGAGGCACACAGGAGCAGCAGAAGCCATGGGGAACTAAGAAGGCCAGTATGACTCAGCTGGTCACCCACGGCCAGCCTGGCCAAGGCACTTCCCTTCCAGGGGCATCAGGGGTCTCCATTCGAAAGGCAAAAGAGCAGCACTGCCTGTCTCGCCCATGGGACCTCCTGAAGTTGACTGTGGCTGTTACACAAAAGGACTGGTTTCTTCGGGTGCCCCCATTTTTAAGCTGGGTTGGGCTTCTGTGGAAAGTGCGTCAGAGCTCATCTTGGCCACCCTCCTGTCCTCATCCCCAGATCTGCCTCAAGGCCTTAGCACATGTTGCCTCCATCTGAGAGGCCCCTCTCCCCTGCACTGACCACCTGGGGACTCTTTTTCCTCACTCCAGGCAGGTGTCACTTCCTCCACCAGGCTTCTCAGGGCTGCCACTGCCTTTCCTATTTACTGTCCATTCAACAAACATTCCTGAGCACCAGGTACTGTCCTAGGTCCTGGGGACACAGTGAGGGCAGTCTGCCCTCATGAGCCAGCAAGACAAAGCACACACGGAGTACAGGGGCTGAGTAAGGGTGAATGAAGCCGGGGCAGGCAGGTCAGTGTAGAAGCTCTGAACAGACAGTCCTCCAGCTGAGATCGGAAGACAATGAAGAGTTAATCAAGCTGAGCAGGGAAAGCAAGGATGGCACACGCCCTGGGCAGCAGGGACAGTAGGTGCCAAAGTCCTAGAGCATCTGGGAGGGCCGGGTGCTCCCAGCAGGAGCAGGCCAGCTGCACACAGAAGTGGGGGTGCGGGGTGAACAGGGGAGGTGGGCAGGCAGAGCTGGGAGGCAACCAAACTGGGCTTGTCAGAGGTATGAGGAGAGCCAGAGTCAGGATGGCAAAGAAAGATGACGGTGGCCTTTCCCAAGGGGTGGGGGTGTGCACGGAGAGGAGGAAGGAACAGAGCGATGGGTTCTGGGGAAAGCAGCTGTGAGTCACACACACACTGCTGCACAGGCCTCACGCTGCACAGACCCGTGTGGGACTCCGGTGCCCTGGGGAGGAGAGCCTCTAGCAGGGGGAATTTTGCCCTGATTGTTCTGGCAGTCTGGGCCCTGCAACAGGGCTTGGAACACAGCAAACCTTCAAAAATGCCTCTCAAATGGATAGGACAGTAGCCTAGTGGTTAGCATCACAGGGAAGCTGGCTCCGAGGAAGGCAACAGGAGAAAACAAGCTGATGAACAAACAATGCTAAAATTAGGGAATTATAAATCTAAACCTAAATTAAGGGCCTGCTGGACCAAAACAGCTCACAGATGCTGCCAGGACAGTTTCCACACTTGAGCCCTTCTGTGGACGTCTGGGAATGCCACCCACCGAGGGCACGGCGTTCCCAGGCCCCCGTCCTGCAGAGGGTGGGGCACAGACACGCTATAGGACGGGGCCGCAAAGAAGGCAGGCCTTCCAGCTCCTGCAGCAGGTACAATGGTGTGAACATCCCTCAGGTCTGGGGGGGAAAAAAACAACCCACACCTGCTTGCCCAAGAAAGGGCCTCAAATAGTCCTGGGGAAGAACAAGGAATCGAGTTAAGAAAATAGAGCAAGGCAAGAAGGAACTGCTGTCCACTGGCTGAGCGCCCAGGGTGCAGCCACCTCTTCCATCTGTCCAGCAGGCTGGGGAGCTGATCTCAGACCCACACAGAGATGTAAGCACCTGTGACCCTTCAGCCCTGGCCCAGCCAAAACAGATTCACTGTGTCCCCCCCAGACCCAGTGTGGCCTCGGGCACCCACTGAATACTGGACCATTGAGTTGCGCCAACAAGTGAGAGGCAGACGGACACAAGAGGAGAGGGAAGAGGATGGGGCAGATCCCCTGTGCACTTCCGAGGGGCAGAACCTGACTGAGGTCCTGTTCTGTAAACTGAGAACCTGGCATCTGTGGCAGGAAATGCCGCTGTGTGCACAGAGCAGTGTGGGACGGGCCGGGGTGCTGTATAGAAACAGACCACCCTCCGGAGCAACGAGACTTCAGCCCCTGAATAAAGTGGGGCTGTGGGAGTCCTAACACATAGATGAATCAGCCTTCCCCAGGGGAGAAGGAAAAGCTACGCGCAGGAGAGAGCCAGCAAAAAGTGGAGAGGGAATGACAGAGCCTGAAAGCCATGGCAGACGGGACCAGGACACGACACGGTCCGGTGTAGCTCCCCGTGAGCCGCGGACCAACTGTGCGCCATGCCTCCTGATGGGGTGCACCAGGCGGCCCACAGCACCTCTGGGATTCCCAAGGGGACACGTGATTTGAACACACCCAGCAGACTGCCTGACACACCCAAACTGAGGGACGTCCACAGAACTGGCCTGTATGCTTCAAAAATGCCACCAACACGAAAGAGGGGCCAAGACTGAGGAATGTTCCAGAATAAGGAGATGACTGTGAAGTAACAGACCACGTGGCCCTAGACTGCATGCCAGCAGGAAAAACTGACAGTATGAAGAATGTCATCGGAGTGACTGGCAAAACTTACACACGGACTGTGATTAGCAGTACCGCTGCGTCAGCGCTGGGCGCCCCAGTAACACTGTAAGATTCTATGAATGCCCTTGTTTTCAGGAAACACTAAAGTATTTATTCGGTCCAGGAAAAACATATGTACATCATACATGGAGAGAGATAAGGGGGAGAATAAGGAATATGCTCAGCAGTTAGGACACTGGGTTAGAGGACAGAGCAGGCCCTTGTTCTAGTCTTCTAACTTTTCTGTAAGTTCTAAATCAAATCGAAATAGAAATTCAAAAGAAACTCCACATGGCCCCAGAGACTGTTCCTGGTGTCCTTTAACAGAGAGTCCCTGGACCCCTGGAGCTGTAACAGTGGAAGTTGCAACCCCCCACTGTTTTTGGCGTGCAGATAAGCAGCATGTTTGTGTAAGAATCCTAGGAACTAAGTCAAAAGATACAGAACCCGACCTTCAGGCATCCCAGCTCTGGGAGACACGCCGACCTTCAACCTTGGAGTCAGGATGACGACACGAAGCGAGGTTGACTAAACCAGGATGACGCACACCGCACCGTCACTTGCCTTATCGGAATGGACTGTGCTCGTCTGCACATAGAGAACTTTGCCACCCCCTCCCTTGGTCTCTGTTCTGTTCCCTCCTCATAAACACCTCTGCCCCACTGAGAGGTGGCAATGGGCTTTGTGACATGAGTCCCCCACCTTCCAGCTGGCCAGCATCTGCAAATAAACCACTTTCCTTTCCATCAGCTCCCACCTCTTGAGTATTGGCTTTCATTGCAGCAGGCAGCCAGACCTGCATTCGGTCACAAAGCCACCAGGGAAGCCATCTTCCTGCAGCTTTTGCCTGCCCTGGCCGACCGGGCAGGGAGAGCCAGGCTGCTTTGCTCCAAGGTTCAGCAGCAGTCTCAGGGACACCCAGGTGATGTGGGACCCCCGAGAGGAGAAACAGGGGGCAGGGTGTTGGAGGGAGAGGAGAGAGCCAGCCCCGGTGGAGCACTTGGAGAGGGTGCACTCACGTTCTTCATCTTGAAGGACTCCTCCTCCAGTCTCTCCACGGCCAGAATGTTCTCTATGGGAATGCTGTAGAGAGGCTGGTCTCCTGTGGCGACAGGGGCTAATGAGTGGGCAGGCCCAGAGGTCCGTGCTGGGTTGGGAGGCGGCATTAGGGTCTCCCTTCTTCGGTGAGAAGGCTAAGAAACCGACAGACCATGGGCTTAAGGGGGCCGAGGGGCCGTGGTCAGAGAAGGCCTGAGAGTGGGTCCTTTGCATCCAAGGAACAACTGAGCGCCCTGCACTTGCTCCCAACACCCAATACCTGTACCCATCATGACGCTAAAGCCACACAGGGACCACATCCCCTCATTTTCATGGGGAGAAACTACTTTCTCACCATTCCATGATCTAAATCTGAGCCATCTCTGACCCAGAAGAAAACAACCAAAGTAGGATGAGACCCTCACTGCCCTGTGAGACCCTGCTCCCCCCACCTGGCGGTGTGGGACCTGCCTGCACCTGCCCCCTCCCCACCGGGCCACCTCGTGGGTGTCGGTCTCCCCGCTCTCCTGTTTAAAGAAACTGTGCACTCTGAGGAATACACACATTCTCTGCTCTTAGTTTCAACCCAGAGAAGCAGATGGTAACCACACCTGGGGCTTAAACAAGACTCGGGTCCCTCAGAGTAAAGTTAAGTGAAAAGAAGGAAAAAAGCACATTTTTCTTGTTACCTTTGCTTTTCTGGTAGGTAAATTCATGATTTGTCAGGCGAAACCACCTTTTCTTAAAATTCTTCATCCCGAAGCGTTTTCGACCCTGGGCCCTCTTTATCATGAACCTGTGGCGAGCAGCACACGTCGGGAGTGAGCATCCCACGGCTCAGGCGAGCGCTGCCGGCCCCCCGTCCTGCACCCAAAGTCAAGCAACTCGCCACTTCCGTATCTTTGGTACATGATGCAGACTGTGGATTGTCAGCACCTTCTAATTTTATTTCCAAGTGATAGGATGGAAAAATTCAAAGGCCTATGTCTCTACTTTAGGGAAGTTTAGCCCCCATGCTGGTGTTAACTTTAAATAACAAGGTGGTGAAGGTGGTGGGTTTATTAACCTCCAACGAAGCAGCCACCTCTTCTCACATCCCACACTGAAAATACTGACGAGATGCTCTTAAAGAGAAGGCGCCGGCAGCAGGCTCCGAGCCACGCAGATAGGTTCTGCAACGCAAAGGCCAGCGACGTGGAGCACCTGCCCTCTGGCAGGTGCTATGCTTTAGTGTCTCCTGACAGACACTTCAGGAAGGATGGGCTGATGGCGGAGAAGGCAGGGCCTGAACTCAGGTGTGACTGAGCCAACTGTGCATGAATACCTGACTATTCGGGGTCATTCAGTCTCTCACCCCGCTTTCCTCCCAATGACGGGCATTTCTCCACCGCAAATTCGGCAGAGAATAGGCACAGAGAAATGAACATAAATGCCACATTTCGACATCCCCTGGGTGCAGTCTCGGGAGTTGAAGAATGGTGGACGAAGGCCACGTTTCTCCTGGGCCTCGACAGCCCCAAAGGGTCTGGGCAGCCTATGACCTGGGAGACCACCAGCCCCAAGGGGACCGGCGCCCGCTTCATGGCTGAGACAAACTGGGAGTGCCCCGCCACCTGCACTCCCCTCCAGCCTGCCCAGCAGCACTAGCGAGCCTTACCCTTCCTTAAGCAGGATGGGCTGCTCCACACTCTTCGGGTCTCTTCTCCCAGAGGACGAGATCAAATCTAAGAACTGAAGTGGAAAAGACACCGGATTATTAAAAGGGGAAATGGCATCCTTGAATACATTCGCTCTCACGTGTAAATGATGCTACGGGATGCTTCGTGTCCCTGTCTGACACCAGGAGAGAGAGAAGAGCCTGGGACGCAGGCTCCAGGGCAGTGGGTTCCTCTCTGAGAATCAAGGGGACTCTGTGCTGGTCTCCACGGTGGCTAAGAAGCTTCCAGCCCCAACTCCGACCTCCAGTGGCTCCCCCAGGGAAAGTCCCACTGCACCTGCAGCTGTTACTTGGCCTGAAAAGCTGCCAGGCTTCAGGTAACACCTGGCCGTCCCGCATGCTAACAGGTGAACTGAGACTGCATCTCCCATGGAATGTGAAGCAGCGCAGGCTCTCCTTCCTGGGCCTCCTCATCTCCCCAGAGCCCTCCCTGTGGTTTTGCTGTAGGGGCCAGGTGCGGGGGCTCCCTGCTCAATTCAACTGCCCCACGGCCTGTCTGGATTCCTCCCACCAACTGGTGGCTGCCCCCAGCTCCTCTCCCTTCCTTCCCCTCTAGGTCATGGTTTTTATGATTTCTAAGCAGTAAGCATGATTGCTTCTAAGTAGAAGAAAAAAGCTTTAGGATCAGAATAGTTTCTCCCCAAGCACACTTCCCTAACTCTGGGTCTGAGGTCCTAGAGCTCCATGACTCTGGGGCACCAGGAGCAGGCGTCTGGGACTGGCAGGACACGGGAGTTTGTGGAACAAAAGGAAGAGACAGTCTATGAAGGTGTGATGCTGTCACTTAGAGAAAGAACTCAGACATGAAAATGGTGAGGATCCCCAGTCAGATTCCAAAGAGGAGCGGCGTAGGAGGAGTCCACCGCAGCCTGGGGGCGGGAGGTGCGGGGCGGTTTCCGGATGGCGCATGGGTGGACCGGTCTCAACTATTTCAAATGGCGAATGGTCAATTTTATGTGATTCAAATTCAAACTCAATGTTTTAAAGAAAGCAACTCGGTTTCTTAGAAACAACATATAATGGAGGGGGGGCACTAAGTCTATGTTAACTGATGTCGGTACTTACGTTTTTTACTGCGTCTGCATATTTCTGCTCATTGAAGAATTCATAAAACGCAGCCATGTAGGATTCCTTAAAGCTGGCCTAAAATGAAATAGCTCTCTAAACAAAGGCCCACAGGCCCCTGGGCTCGTGTCCCAAACCTGAAAACTCCACAGGCACAGGCTCTGACAAGCCTCAGTTACTGTGGCTAAGCCAAGAGAAGGTGCTGGGGACCCAGGAGCTGCCCCGGAAGTTCAGCCCGGTACAGCAGACCTCAGAGCACAGTGGCAGGCAGAAACGTTCACAGGAGACCAACTCCACTGACGCGGTATTTGCAAAAGCTAACTATTTTGGGGGGTGTCTAACATCTGGGTTCCAGGTCCACAAAGTTTATGCCGCACCCAGACATGATCACTGCGATAGAGCCTTGTCTGTGAGGCCAGGGGTACGGACAGGGGTTGGGGCCAAGTGCAGGAACTCAGGAGGGGCCTTCCAACAACCACTCCGAGGCTCCACCCCACTGTGCACTGTTTCCATGTTTAGGTCACTTTGCTATTTCCGGACATGAGAATGAGGCAGGTTCTATGCAGACCCCTGACCTGGCAGGTGCCCGTTTATGTGAATTTCTGCCCAACAAAAACTGGGGTTGATTGACGGAAGGAAGTACTCAGTGCACGTCAGGCTGCCCGTGGGCCACCATACACCTTTTACTTCACTCTGACTCAGAAAGCCAAGCATCGGCCCCAAAGGGCGGCTGCTTGCCTGCAGTGATGGGACCCTGGTTCACTCATAGCCCCACAAAGAACACAACGAGGTGGGCTGGTGTGGCTTCTCTGGGTCGCTGCTCAACCCTTTCCAGACAGAAGGGCAGGCTGCCCTGCAGTTGGGCCAGCTGGTCCATAGTTGGGACCAGCCTTCAGCCCCATCCCTGGGGAGCACGCCCCCTACATCACTATCTGTGCACGTGAGCTCCAGCATCCTCAAAACTGCTTGTCACAGGCTCGTTCTTGGGCCACGGAGCCTGGGGTTGACCCTCGGGATGCCCTCAGCACCCAAATCCAGTCTAAAGTGAGCAAAAATGAAGGGGAGACACAGATTTGTCACCAAAGCGGGTAAAATGAGCATGAGGCCCAGGGACAGAAAGGGGCGTGCTGCTGGCTGCATGTGGATGGGCCTTCCGGTCACCAGGCAATGACTGGACCTTCCTAACACACAAACGTCCTCGGATTCTCAAGGCCGAGGCCACGGCCAGCTCACTGCAGCGGGGCTACAGCAGCTGCGCTGTGGGGGCTCAGTCTCCAAATCCAGACACGGGAGTGGACGTGCTAGCCATCCCACAGGTGACGATAACGTATGCGTGCCATCCTAACTTTCTCCTCAAAAACCAAAGTTTCATGGCTCCGCAGTATAAAGAGGTCCTTGGCCAGTGCAGGAACGCTCTACCTTCTAAGCTGGTTGGTGGGGATGCCTGGCTGTTTCTGTTGTCCTTTATCTTTGTAACTGCATTGAGCACACACTCTCTTTCCTGTTGTAAACCAGATGGCTAAGGTAAGTGACTTACAGACTTGGACTTGGACAAGCTGCCCAGAGTCTGAATAGTCTTCGAGATGAGTGTCAGCGTCCTAGACGTCTGCGGGTCCTGTCAGAAAGAAGTGCAAGTTTATCTAATTTTTACGGAAATGTTGTGATCAAGCCCAGAACTACATGGCCGACAACATGAATGACACTGCCTGAAAGCTGCATTGCACACGCGTGTTGTCTGTGGGCGAACCAGAAACACGCAAACAACACTGGGTTTGGAAAAGTTCACGTAGACCCTTCTATCCTGTGTGGCCTGGGAGCTGCTAAAAATGCAGGATCCCTGGCCACCGCAGAGCCCAGTATTTCCGCAAAGTGCCGGATGGCTCCCCAAATGGCAACGTATGAAAGAGCTGCTAGAAATCAGCACTCGGGACCCAACATGCAGAAGGAGCGTCTTGAACTTAGCAGCATCCCCGTCCCGTTGCCATCCCCAGTTCTGCATCTCCCAGGTCACCTGTCTTCCTGTCACCTGGTTTGGGAGTTTAATTTAAAACCC
Source organism: Glossophaga mutica (assembly GCA_039655065.1). NCBI lineage: Eukaryota > Metazoa > Chordata > Mammalia > Chiroptera > Phyllostomidae > Glossophaga > Glossophaga mutica. The sequence goes on along the minus strand of CM077310.1, from coordinate 63,310,776 downwards.
ACAAAACCAAGAATGGGCCCATCACCCGTGAACCCCCTAGCTCGGGGTCTTTGCCCCGCACTGTCCCCGCCTGGCACTCTCCTCCCTCGTACGTCACTAACACCAGCTCTGTGAACGCTGAACCTGGCACACAGTGGGTGCTCAACAAACATTTGTTGACTGGCTGAATAAATGACTGAATACACACAAGGTAATAAATACTTAGTTCTTCCCATAGGGGAGAGAGAACATAAGAGTAGCCAGCAGTTAAGACCTGGTCCCACCATCCATGTTTTAATGGACACAACTTAGGAACTCGGCCTGCTCACAACCTAATTACCAGGCGAGGCTGTCTCTGCCACTCCACACACCTGGAGAAGAGAGCCTGGCCCGAGCCCAGCATCACCTGCCGGAGTGGGAAGACTGGTTTCCCAGTTTGCAAGGGCTGACGCTCACTTACTGTGTGGTGGGGCGTGAGCTGGAAGAGGTTGGGGGACAGGATGGCAGGAGCGAAGAATCTCAGGAAAATGAAGCTGCTCACAGCTGTGTACCTCACGTCCAGGTCATCTGTAGCCAGGACACAGAGAGAGCCAACTCAGCGGGGCTTCGTGCAGATGACGGCAGAGGACCGAGCAAGGGGCTGCGACCCACAGCCTCTGCTGCTCCCGAGGGTCTCCTGGAGGCACGGGGCTGGCCTGCAGTTCTCTCCTTGACGCGCTGCCTCTCCCCCTCCCTGTTCTCCCCTTACTGTTACTAAAAGCTCAACACTGTCTGCCAGTTGGGCTGTAACAGGCATGACCTGCTCACCAGGCCCTAGTGGCCTTACAGGGGTAAGGCTCATTACTGGGTGGTTTACTCACACCTAGCATGGGAGGATATGGTTTGTTTGTTATTTATTTACTTTCATCTTATTCCAAAAGGGCCCAGAGGCTTGGTGTGCTTGGTACTGTCCACCCCAAACTCCATAGATGCTTTTTGGTCCTAGAAGGAGCCCGAGTTCTCTGAAAGCCGGAGGTCCTGGCCCAGCTCCACTGCTGGAGGAGGCTAAGTTGCTCGGCAGGTGGAAGGAAGGGGCTGGGCCTCCCCTCGGGGGCAGGGGCTGCCCTAGGGGCTCCGAGGCCAAAGTTTCAGCAGTTTTCCAAGGCAGCAGGTCACACCTGGGCTGATTCATGGGCTCCCGGGGATGGACAAAGTAGGTTAGGGTTGGTGCCTGCTGGACCAGGCAGGGGCCAGGGTTCAAGCGGCCCCTTTCTCAGCCTCCTAGGACCTGGTCTGAGCTGGTGAGTGTGGGCATCCAGGGCCTCAGTTAACCTGACCCCACCCACCGGGGCTGGATGCCTTTGCTTTGCCATGGTAGCTCCAGGTGCTGCCCAAGGAATCAGCATAATTAAAAAGAGGGGGCTCATGCCCGGTACCCTTGCAGTGCCAATTCCCCACAGGGCTCATCCTATCTTTCTTTAAATACAGCTGGGCAGAGTCAGAGCACACAGACCACCCAGCGCACCACCATGGACCGCGGGGAGAAACTGCCGGGACCACCTGGAAGGGTGGCTTCTCTGACTGCAGATGGGTTAATGCTCTGTCCCAAATAATCCGCTGCGACAAAACTCGGCCAGCCACCTTCCGTCCGGGGCCAGAGCCCGGCTCACCCGGGGACAAGTGCAGGCAGGAACTAGGAGCACAGCCCGGCAGTGCACAGGTGGAGAGGGCTGCTGCCCAGGCCCCATGCGCTGACATCTGAGCCCTGGCCCAGCAGCTCCGCTAGAACCGCCTTTCCCGGGGCTGGGAAGCACGCAGCACCGGCGGGGGTTGCGGGGGGGGGCGGGCCCGGTGAGGGCCTGTCGGTGCTTTCTGCTGGCACCAGCCTATCCACAGAGGACTCACCCTGGAAGCGCTTGGCCGCTGCCTCTCGAAGGGAAAAGAAAATGTCGCACATGACAGTTGGACAGCTGACCCCCGACTTGGTGATGACGTTGAAGATGCGGTCGACGTACTGCCGCAGGTTCTCCTGCAACAAGGTGTGGGTGGGACACCCCAACAGTGCTTGTCTGGGCCCGACTCCTTCCCCAGGCTGCATGGAGCGCCAGGACCACCCCAGGGAAGGAGCGTGTCAGAGGCCAGGGATTAGCTCGGGGCAGCCAAGGGGAGCCGTGGCAGTAAAACATGTACTTCCCATCACGATTGAAAAACCACCTCTCTGAAACACACACTGAGTAGTTACAATAATTCATATGGTGCAAATAATTGGAGTTCTGGGGTGTGGGGAAAAACCACATTGTGTTTCCCTCCTCTACACCAGACCTCATTAGCTAGACAGAGGACAAACTCACTGAAAGGTAAGTTCCCTAAGGTTAGAACCCCGCCTCTTTTTGTTTGTTTGTTTTTTTAAGGCATGAGAAAGACAGAGCATGATCTGGATGAAAAAATCATAACAAAGCCTACAACATTTGGGTGAAGTGTCAAAATTAGGGGTTTTTTTTCTGTTCCAAGAAACAGCTCTGGGAATAGCCTGGGGTTGCCAGGTGTGGGACCTGTGTTTGCTGAGAGGAGAGGAAAGATGGGCTGGGAAGACCCATGAGGCCACTGAGGACAGTGAGGCTGCCTCTATGTGGGGGGAGAGGCTGGGGGCGGGGCATGGGAGATGCCGGCCAATCATCAACCAGGACTGGTCACTTGACACCAGGTTAAAGTCGACTTCTGCACCTCAGGTTCCGGTGCCCTCACAATGCCTGCCCCTCGCCACCCTGACACAAAGCGTCCACAGTGGCCATGTTCCAAAGAACCTCTTACCATGTTGTTTTCAAGGTTTTCTCCATCTTTTAACTTCACAGGGTCGATTTCACAGGGTTTGTGGCTCTGGCATATCTGGAAAGAGCATTATGAGGAGGAGTGAGGCAGACTCCAGGAGCACAGGTGGGGTGGCAGTCAGTGGTGGCAGGCTCAGGGACAGACACTGTGAGCCTTGCTCAAAAGACAGCTGCCCACAGCTAGCTCCCTGCTCAGCCATGAGGAGGGGGACAGTGGCTGAAGACACCAGGCAGCACATGAGGACACAATCCTGGCAGGCACAGGACTTTCCTGAAGACCATTAGCTCACACGGAATCAGGCATCATGAAGCCTAACAATGATTTTACTTCAAAGTGCAGCCAGGATCTTGCACAGCCAAACCGGAATGCTATTTTAGATTCTCTCACGTGGCAAAGGGCCTGTTTTTTATGAAACTGTTTCGGGGGCAACGCCCGCCCAGGTGCCCCATGAAGGGGCCAGGTAAGAAAAGCTGAGTCATTTGGAAAGGAAGCGCGTGGCTCCTTGGACTGTGTCTGACCGCAGTGAGAAGGGGGAGGGCCCTGCAGCTGCAGGGGCCTCAGAGTTCAAGGACAGCCAACGCCTGTGGGGAAGCGGTGTCATGTATTGACTTGTCTTTACAGTAACGATTACCTTAAGTGCTTTGTTTAACTTGAGGGAATGAGGGAGATTCTGAACCGCATCTGGAAGGCCCCTGCAGTGAGCTGGGACCAAGGTTGGCATCAGAGACAGCCCCTCGTTCCAGCGAACCCCAACGCCCCGCAGTCCCTGCGTGCCTGCCTGCCTTCCCCATGGAAAAGGGGGCTCCTGAGGGAATCTTCCACACACAGCCCAGGGACCCCGGGCCCTTGGGGACCCCGACCCACCTCCTCTATGGTGGGCTTCAGGGTGACATGTAGATAGTGCATCCCTGCCAGCTTCATCGTCTCGTCAATGCACTTGGATGTCAACGAGTTTCCTCGGAAAATGGTGTTGGGGTCCCTGGAAAACAGCATCGGGTGCCCTTTGTCTCCTGGACACAGCGAGGTGGCGACAGCAGCAGAACCTATGCCTGAGTGCAGCCCCCGGGGAGCAGAAGCACGCTCGCCCCAAGTGCGCTATCAGCTGTTTGAGGAGGAGCACGAGACTGAGACCTCGAGACCCGCCAGAGGCCTCGCAGCAGGGGCTCCTGAGCCCCAGCCCAGCCTGTGCCCCGAGCCCAGCACACAAACAGCGGCCAGCGCAACTCGGCAACCCAGCAGCCTGCCTCCTGCCATCAACCCATCTGAAGGAGCAGGAGCTCACAGTGCCTCCTCTTCTCAAGGCTTGATTTTTACAAACAAATGAATCCTTCTAAGGACCAAATGTGGGGTCAGCACAGGAGATTTGGCAGGGAAGTGAACAGAATAGGTTATGCTGCTTATAACCTCTTTCAGCAAGGGTGTTTCTGGATGTTTCTGAACTAAGGAACCCAGGGAGTGAGTCCGGGCTGGCCCTGGGACCGGAGGACACAGCAACACAGTCCCCTTATGTGGGTTTAACACTAAACTGAGCCCGTTCCTAAGGCAATCGGTGCTTCATTCACCCGCTTCTTCCCACAGGAGATGGGAAGAAGGCCCCTGAGTGGATCTAAAACTGATGCTGGTGAACTCATGCTGTGATCTTCTAGGACGACAAGCTCCGACTCTGAACACTAAGGCCTGTGTCTCAAGGATCCCTAAGCAGTGAGGACCAGCGTGCTAGGCTGTGCACCTCGGGGTTTCCAGAAAAGGTGCCTCTTAAAAACAGTGTCTCTCTGAAAGTAAACCTGAGCCCACATGGTTTCCTTTAGCTGCCCCACCTTTGTGCTCTGGCATGTTTTGAGGGAGACTTCTACTGTCCAGGTGCCCCAGGCCAGACCCCTTGGGGCAACGTGAGGGGCCCTGGGTAGAGGTCGCAGTGGCACTCACTGTGTCCTGCAGACCTCAGCGTTGGCGATGGCGCTGATGAAGGGCACCACCCGGCCACAGTGCAGGAAGAGTCGCACCAGCGGGATGGCTGCCTCCTGCTTTTCTCTGCACACCTCGCCCAGGATGTGGGCCGCGGATGCCGAGACAGGCTGCACAGAGACACAGCGTGACCTTAGGGCCGCTTCCAGAGCCACCCCACCACCCCTCCTCACCCAGCAAAGGGAGATGCAGATGTTCCTGGGCCCAACACAGGCCCGGTGGGCCAAGCTGCAGGGGAAGTCTCCAACAGGGAGCAGGCAGCCCAGGTGCTGGGCCCCAAGTGGTCAAGGCCTGGGCAGGGGTTAAGGGATGGCCAGGGGGCCACAGGGATAGAAGGTGGATTTAGGTGCTGGTCTGGGCAGGTGTCGTGGGCAGGGGGCAGGGTGGGGCGTCCAGAGAGGGAGTGGCTCTGGGTAAAGGAGTGCCAGGCAGGGACCCAGCAGGTGACAGGGGACAGGGGAGGGTCTTGGTTCACAGGTGCACCTGGGACAAGAGTACCTCCACATCCGCAGACTTCAGCAGAAGGTCCCGAAGCGGGCTGTAGTAGTCAGAGGAGAAGACGTGGTCTTCTGTGTAAACTACATTCAACCGCAGGGACCCTAGGTCTCCTGGCTTCAGGCTCTTACTGCCGTTGTCTCGGGGCTGTAGAAAGTACCTGGGTGCAGGACACAGGACAAGGGGGCGTGAAGTGGCAGCACCTCCCAGGGGCTGGTCCTCCCGTCAAGGGCTCTGTGTGAGGGTCTGAGGCAAGAGGGAGCTCCTGGGTGATTCCGTAGGACACACCCCTGCAGGGCCGGTGCACTCGGGCATTCCCCATGGGATGTTCACTGCCGGGGCCGATTCCACAGAGCCTCAGACAGAACTGATGATGGGAAAGCGGGAAGGGCGGAAGCAAAGGAGAAGATGAGAAGGCGGGAAAATGAATGCAGCCGTTAAGGGAAACTCTGCAGTAAAATATTACCTGTGGAGGTTAACACAACAATGGCTAGCAATCAGCAGAGCAAACTGAAAGTATTCTAAGAAGCGTGCGGTTGAACTGTCAGCATTAGAGGGGACAGGGAGCTTGTGCTGGGGGTGGCAAGGCAGACCACCGTGCGCACAGGCACATGGTCACCCTAGTGGTGTTTTCCGACAGGTCACTCTTCAGTCCCGCCCCATGCGGCCCTCAGAGCAGGGAACCCTGCCTGCTCTGAGTTTCCTGTCCAGGCACTCAGAGAGTGCGATGCGGGCAGAGCTTCCACTGGGCTGCCAGGGGAATGCCACATCCCCAGTTACAAGGCCAAGGGCTGCTCAGCTAAGCAATGCCTCCTGGCAGGAACCAAAACCCAGCTGGGGGCTGTGCTGTCCTCGTGGAATTAAAGATGTAAATTTCACTGTCTCCTGGTGATAAGAAGCCACCACTGGGCACAACACGAGTACCCCACCCACCTGGTGAGTGTGTAGACATGCAAGGCCACGGGGTGCGGTGTGCGGTGTGCGGCGTGTGGCATGACGTGAGGTACGTGGTGGGAGATGTACGGCGTACAGCATGACATGTGGTGTGACCCACACCTTGTCCCCATCTTGTGTGTCTGCTAAGGGAGATGCACGAAGTAGAACACCAGTGGCCAGAGTGTCTGTGGCTTCCCTGTGCTGACATGCACTGTGAACCAATGTGATTTATGAACTGAATGTGAAATAAAACAAAGGCCGTTCCTTATGCCTAAATACAAAATAGCCTCGAGAAAATAGAAACGGAAAGCAAAAGCTTAGTCTTCTGGGATATGTGAGTGAGGGGTGAGGCAGACCTGGGGCCCCTCAATTTAGACGTGTAGATTAAAGTGGAGATTTGCCCAGAGTTCACAGCACTTTGCACACCTTCCCCATCAGGGAACTTCTGATGGCAGGCAAGGTCCTTTCTGCCTGCCTGAGACAAGGCAGGGCCTGGGACGGCGACACTCCGAGGTGTGCCAGCTGCCTGCCCTCAGGAAGTGGGCCCAGAAAGCTACTCTGCAGGTTGTCAGGCTTCCGTGCCTCTGCCCTTCTCTGTTTTAGGCTCCCAGCCACCACTTACGACGTCAGTGCAATCACCTGCACTGGTGCCCTTCGACCCGCCCTTTCTTACCTGAACCCGTCACCACACCAGAGCCAGTAAGGACCATGGCAAAACAAGGGTGGGTGGCTAGGTAGGAAGCTGGCCTGTGCCATTGTGTTTGGGCTGTAAAAAGGCAGCTTTGTGTCCTTTTGATTTGCCCTTTTAACTCTGTCCCTCCACCCACCAGCTCATGGACGCCAGGCCAGGCACGCGGTCAGCTTACCAGGCTTCGTAGGAGCTGGACTGCCGCAGCACTTTCAGCGGAATCCTGAGCTCTCCCAGAAACTCATCTCCAAACTTCAAGTTGCTGGCATTCCAGAGGTCAACTCTGAAAAACAACAGTCAGGACATGGGTCTTCTTGCAGAACGACCTAGGGAGGCGCACAGCTGCCACCGGTGTTCTTTCTTTCTCCCCAAGAGGGTGTGGAGCAAGGTGAAGCCTTTGGCTGCAACAAGTCAGTCTCCATGGAGATCTGCACCAACAGGGGCATTTTAGACCTGAAGTCAGAGCTGGACTGACTCTGGAAGGAGATGTGCGCTTCTGCAGGCTGCAGGGACGAGAGGAGGTGGAGGCAGAGCCTTTGACCTGGTGTTGGGCGGGGGCCTCCTGTCTTTGTAGCAGGAGCAAAGTGCTGTGCACCGAAGCCAGCAGCGTCCATTGCCTTTACCTGGCAGAGGGCCCAGGATAGCAGAACCTACGGTCTGCTGGAGGCTGGGCAGCACCTTAGACACAACAGGAGTGCCCAGCAGGGGGACCGCAGTCTGCAGGCTCAACACAGTGGAGTGAATAAATGAAGTCTAGTTCTGCACAGGCTGTTGCTGAGAATGGTGCCCACAGGGGAATGACTGGGCTGCCCAATTTAACAGCCAGGATGCCCCCTATCTTCCCCCCATGAAAGTGCACCTGGGAAGAAAACTGTCTCTGACCCTTCCTTCTCCACCTGCCCTCAGAACCCTACACCCAACATTCCTATGACCCTACCAGTGGTACTCATGACTTAAGGGCCCAACACTCCCAACAGAGAAGGGGAGACGGTGGCTAGCTGGCCACCGTGGCCACAGCACAACTGATCGCCATCTTCGTGCAAAGCCCACGCTTACCTTGCTAGAGGGTCTGGTCACTCACCCTTTTTCCTTGGGTGGAATTCTTACTGTTCCCTCTGATTTGGGGACATAGTGACTGTCATGTGTGACAGACGAAGGTGGACAATGTTCCCAGGTGCTAACTAGCAAACACTGCCTACACCCACAGCGAATAGTTCAAGCAGCAGTCATTCCATGAGCTGAAAATCTAAGACCAGGGAAAAATTCTAGGACTGCACCAGTCCATCTGTTACCCCTGCAAGTCCGAGCAGGAGAAGGGATGTCACAGAAGGGAAAGGCTGTTCCACAGAAACACATGCACGTCGGGACATGAAGATGAGCAGTGCCCCATGCCATGATTCTTTCAGAATGACAAGCAGAAGGATCTCTAATCTGCCAAGCAACACCCTAGCAATTCACAAACGAATCACCAGACAGTCCTTTCTTCTAATAAGAGACGCATTTAAAAACATCTTTGGTTTGTAGGCTTAGAAGAAGAACTAGGATTTAGCTCAAATTCAAAGCCCAGTCCTTCATAAACACTTCTTTCCCTGAATAAGTAAGGGGAGCTGCAGGTCTGAAGGCAGGTGGTGTGCAGCCAAGCCTCAAAAAGGCTTCGGGACCTCCTGTGGGCACCTTCTCAGCTCGGAGTCACTTCGTCTAGGCTTCAGCGTCTTGAAAGGGAAGATTTAAACTACTGGGAAACACTTAAAACTGGGCTCCAACCAAGATCTGTGGGTGGAGGCCATGATCCCTCAGGACCTGAGCCCAGGAGAGGGACAAGGAAAGAGCCCCGGGATCCCGCACTCAGGAGAGGGAAGGGCTCTGGCCTGTACCCTGTACCTCAAAGGTCAGCCCCCATCTGGCCTGGAGGCCCCCCATGGCTTGGTCGTTGCTCAGAGGCCTGGAAAGCTGCTGCAGGTTTGAGAGGGCACACCAGAGCACCCCCTAAGGAACACCTGTGGTATTTCTAGCTGAGCCTCACAGGTCTCGGAAAGCCCTGGCCCTGAAGAAAAGTAGATTTTAAAGCACGTCAAATCAGGAGCATTCCTACACTTCTCCTGAACAGGGCTCGTCAGACCTCGGTGTGGTCACCCAGGCCCAGGATGATGGGAAAGTGCACCTGACCTAAGGTTTGTCTGTCCCAGGGCACCTTGTACCTGTGGGAGGCACTGCAGGGGGGCAGGGCTTCCTACAGCCAGAGGAGATGGGAAGAAGACCCCTGAGTGGATCCAAAACTGATTCTGGTGAACTCATGCTGCAATCTCCTAGGACGACAAGCTCCGACTCTGTACGCTAAAGCCTGTGTCACAGGGATCCCTAAGCAGCGAGGACCGGCGTGCTAGGCTGGGCAATGCCACTTGGCAGACAGAGGCTCACACATGGTAAGTAGCACAAAGCCTTTCACCTTCGACTCTGAGAAGACATTGCAAAGTGAACTAGAAAAACTGAGTTTTCAGCCACAATTGCCCAAACATCTGTGAAGATTATGACTGACTTCAGCTTCTGACATCCTCGTGTTAAAATCACCAAGAGCATTAAAATTCCCTCCTATCCATTCCCATTTTTAGAAACAAAACAAGAAAACGGACAGAGGAGGGGCGTTCAGACTGCAGCTGCCAAGCAGGAATCCCGAAACGCCGATTCGCGCTCACCGGATTTCAAGTTTGTCCACGTCCTCCTCCTCAAAGTCGAAGTGGGACTTGCGATTGTAGCTGCAGGGCCTGGTCACCTGGTGGGGCAGAGGCGGGGAGAGAGAGTCAGACGAAGCGCCTGCCCTGGGCTGACCAGCTCAGGAGAGGAGGCCGGGCAGCCCCTTACCATGGACCCCACTCCGCTCATCGTGAAGGAGCAGAGGCCGCACTGGAGCCCCATTTCCCGGGAGCTGTGGTGCAGGGCTGTTCAGGGCACTTCCCACTAACTTCCTGGTAACCCTCGCAGCACCCAGAAGCCCCCAGCCACTTTCTCCCTCCTCCCAGCGTCTTCCTCTGATGGCCACCTCTGCTCCCTGTGCCTCCAAGTTGCTCCTCCTCAGCTTCCCCATCTCATTACCTCCACCTGTTGCCTCCAGCTTGTTGGCAACCTGTCCTTGTACTGCCCAAGCAGGGCTCCCACCAGCCACAGCCAAGCTGGCCTAGCCCCATCTGCCTCTGGTTAAAACTTCTAAAGGCCTCCCAGGGGCCCCCACTTGTCTTCCTCTCCCAGCACATGAGGATCTTTCTACAACCTGTACCCCTGTGCATTTCACAACCGAGTCCATTCCTCGCTGTGGCCCATGCTGGGAAGCCCATAGCTATCTCTGAAATGCCACCTCCTCCAGGAAGCCCCATGGCATGGCTCACAGTACTAAGATAAGGTGTCTGGCTTCCAGTGGGATGGCTGCAGAGGCTGGTCTGTTTTCTCCTCCATCTTATTCTCACCTGTCACCTAACGTATCTATTGAGTGAATGAAGGTGGCTCTTAAGAATTTAAAATAATTTCATTTAGGTATTTAAGGATTTTTAGGGTAAGTCTGGTTGTTATCCTGGAAGAAAATGGTCTGGGGGCTACTTCCTGTCGAAATTCCTGCAGGAAGCTGCCTGCCAGCCCCAAGCCCACTGCCAGCCGCCAGGCCCCAGCGTCCCCCTGCCAGGGGCTCAGCCTCACGTTGTTTGCCAGCTGAGGCCAAAAGGAGAGAGGAGGAACCTGATGAGTGGGAGTGTGCTGCTAAGCAGGGCGAGCCCTTTGACTCAAAACGTCACAAGCTCCAAGCAAAAGCATATTCCAAAGACCCTCTGGCCTGAGGCTGCGAGCGAGACCGACATCCGAGGGGCCCTAACCAGCAGCGCTGAGGGCCCGTGTCTCCGCCTTCCCTGGGGCCTGCAGGCTTCGGTCCTCGTGACTACATTCAATCATATCTGGGGGTCGTTGTGTTAATGTAGCGAACTGAGACCCACAATTTTAGAGTACACAGCATAGCGAATACGCACCACTCCTCATCGGAGTGGAACCTCGCAGAAGTGGGTGCTGCTGTTAGAGTGAAGTGTGTCAGCACGTGAAGTCTCCGCCTGACTGTGTGTTGTGTCAAAACCAAAGGTTGGAAGGCGCTGGTCTGAGCCATTCTGGGCAGCTTTAATGCACGTTCACATTACAAACGCCACATTGTCAGATGCAAGCTTCATCCCTGCCTGGGGAAGCGCAACAGGAGTCCCGCTTGAGGTCAGAGTGACCGCATTGGCTTCTTGACTTATCTTGAGTCTCTTAAGAACCATTTTCTACACCTGACTATAAAGCCAGAATGTGCATCCGGGACACAGATGGGCTCTTCATCCACATCCTCAGGGTCCCACCTCCACAACCCTCCTTACAGCCACCCCAACAAGGCCGGCCACGGGCCTTCTCCGCTTTAGAAACGTGTGCGCTTCTAGATGCCAGCCAGAAAAGGTCAAGGTTCTCTGCCGATGAGCCCCTGGTTCCAACTGATCTGTCCAACTTCATTTTCCAAAATTCCTCGTTTATCACACCAACCTCACGCCACATTTTAGACAGTCTCCCGCACCCTCCCAATGCTCCACACACACACACGCCCCTTCCCAGACTGCTCAGAGGTTGCCACTCTGGGAAGCTCGCCCCGCATCCCGGGCAGGACTGCTGGATGCATTTGCTTTCTGTTCCCCAAAGCCACTGACTTAACACTCACTGGACCAAGCGGGACAACCCACTCACGTAATTTCTCTTCTGCTAGGCAGCAGGCTCGAGCAGACAGAAGTGAGGGCCTTAGTCATCCTCACCTACTCATGACCTGGTGCATATTAACCATTCAAGAAACCGTTGCAGACAGACAGAACACCTGCCTAAATATATTCCATTCGGGCTGTCCTACCACTAAACCAGCTGCACTGACCTGTTGTTCTGTTCTGGTCTTCAGCCCTCAACACCCTCCATCGTACTAATTTTGGTGGGTCACATTCTGAGAGGCGGCCAGCGCATCTGCATCCAAATGTGCTTCCTCTTTGCTTCAAAACCCTCACTATTTCCGGTAAAACAAGCCTCCCTTCACTGCTCAGGGAAGATTGGGTGAAACAGGCCAAAGAACAAAAACCTCAAACCAAACAAACAATGTGAAAAAAAAAACCAAAGTCCTGATAATTTGGAAAGTATGAATTGGTCAGTATTCAGCTCAAAACTGAGTCATTCTGGAAGCAACAGACGGCCTTTCTTTCTAGGGAGGAGAGGCAAGTCCACCCTGAAGCCGCAGAGCAGGAGGGGAAATGTTTTGTGTGGGGGCAGTCACCCGGATCGTTCAGGAGGAAGTGAGGGACTGAGATCCTTCAGATCTAGACATTTTGCCAAAGAATCTCGGGTGTAAGGTTTCAACTTCACATTCAAGCCACTCCAATACCGACCTCAAAATAAAACACTTCGTCAAACTGAGGGTTGTTGGTCTTCTTTTTTACTTTCGTCTTCTTTGCTTCCGATCTGTAATCAAGGGAGGAAGGACTGGGATTAAAAATAACACTTTTGATGCCAAATCTCTCAGCCTTAAGACTGAGCTATCAAATGCACAAGTAATTTGCTGCCTTTATTTATCTTATAAATATTTCTGTTTGTCTCCAACCCCAGATGGTATGCAAATCAGGAACCTTTACTGAGCCAAAAATACTTCACAGGAAGAACATAAAGGCATTTTTCTTTCACCAGACAATTTTAGGGCAATAAAAGAAACAAAAGAAAGTCAGAATTATACATTCTCCCTCACAGCGTACCCTGCCTTCCTCTGACTGAGGAATCCTCACCACCATTCCAGGTGACTGCGACCCACCCGCCAGGCCCGGAGGCTGTAGCAGGTGTTGGGGACAGATACTTGCCTGTATGGTCCTGCTAGTGTCACAGTGGCATAAGGGTCACACTGCCCGTTCACGATGGGGAGGCCCTGGCATTCCAGGATGCTGAGGAGAGAAGTGGGAGACGTGGTCAGGAGCAGGAGATGAAGGGCCCACGGGCTGCCTCGCAAGGCCCCTTTGGGGTCCAAGAGAGCAGCTGTCTCAGCAGCTCAAGGCCAAGAGCCGTGAGTTCTGGCTTGGTGCTGGTCGCCAACTGCCCAGATACTCCTGTCCAATAAATAGTAACAGATGCACTGATTAGCAACCAGAAAACATTGGGGAGCGGGGTGCAGTGTGTGCTGCACTCAGGGTAAAGGAGCCTTGGCTGAGGAGGAAATGTTCCTGGTGAATTTCCAGAAGCAATGTCACTGCCTCACTTCCTAGGAGCCGGGTGCTTTTCCGGAGCGTTACACAACTCACGCACTGCCCTCTCCGATCACCTTACGAAGTTGTGCTATTGTTAAATGTGTTATTTGAGGCTCTGGCAACGTGAAGGGGCTTACAGTGACAGCCTGTGCCTAACCTCCATGTCACATGCGTCTCTTGGCGGCAGCAGCCTCCCCAGTCTCAATGTCATGTCTGATCCCACCTGCAGGTCCGGGGCCAACTGTCCTGGCTCATGGTTGTGTTTAAATTCTGGACCATAGTTAAATTTCACCAGCTCCCTGCGCATCCTTGTTACTATTTCCGTTCCATCTGTCGTGTCCAGGTCTGTTTCTACTGAGGGCTCCTTCTCCAGGCTGCAGGTCACCTGCTCCTGCTTCTGCCACGTCAGTGTTGAGCAGATGCTAGATGTTGCTGGTGTCCCGATTCCTTTGTCATCTGTACAGAACAGAGCTGCTGGGCCTTGTGCTAGTCGGCCGTTAAGAGTCTCTTGCTTTGCTCGGGCTGATTGTGGCAATTTTGGTCTGAAGCTTTGTGCAGGGAGGGGCTCGGCAGCTGTTGTCTAAGGTGAGGTCAGCCCCACTACATGGGCAGCCCTCCTGGAGCTCGTGCTGAGTGTCCCGAGTGATGTAGGGCTTTCTGCTGGGCTGCGGGGGATTCAAATGACTCCTAGCCCTGTGAAGGGCCCCCTTGTCCCACAGTCCCCTGACTGCCTGACCCCGTGGCACTTCCCCTTGTACGTTCATACCGGCTCCTGGCGCACTGTGAGGTCCCCTCCTCTCCGGTATGCAGGCATGGTGCGCTCAGACCCCTAACGACAAGTCTCCTCACCCACCTCTGAGCTCTGCTTGGGACACCTCCCTGCCCCATGTCACAAGCATACCTCCAGGAGGAAAGCTGGCCGCTATGGCTCACCTCATCTTCTTCCCTTATTTGGGCGTCACTAAGCTAAGCTGCCAGTTGCCCAAGTTCTGAAACGGTTCAGTCCTCCAGCATCCAGCTCTTCGTTAGGGTGGGAGTGGGGACCCAGTTCCCACTATTCCGGCATGGCCAGAAGCAAAGTCCCAATTCCCACATTTGAACGTGAGTCTGGCTACACAGAGATACGCGATCATTTCCCCTCGAATATCAACCACCCTCTCTCATGCCTTTGGAAGTCAGGTGACCCAGCTGCTTTGTCCCTGGGGGAAGGCTTTAGGTTCTAACGTTTCACCAGAATCTTTCTTTCTGGGCAAGTGGTTTGCTTCCTTCATTTGTCCTTCAAGGCACTTCTGGTCCTTCAACTTGGTACCGCCCCCGTTCTGGGCCAAGGAGTTTTCTGTAAATTTCTTCTTTTCATTTCTGTACCATTTTTCTTCTGGAACTCCTGCTAGATGAGGTTAGGCCTCATGGCTTGGTCCATTATTTCAATTAGCTTTATCTAATAGTTGTCGACTCTTTCTCTTTTACTCTGTTTTCTGGAATAGGTCTGTGTTTCTCTCCCAGATTACCAACTTGGTCTTCGGTTTTCTTCCTCTGTTCATTAATTCATCATATGAGTGAAAAATACATTCACTCATCCCTTAATCCATCACTACACAAAGGTTTATTTATCCGTTAACTCATCATTAAACAAGCATTTGTTGAGTTCTCGCTTTCCAGGCACCTTTCCAGGAAGGAGACTGGAGCCATGAGGACACAAAAGCTCACCTGTGAAGCTCATGCCCCGTGAAGCTCGGGCTTGCTCAGCTGGCACAGCAGCCAACCGTGCGACAGTCAGTAGGTGACATGTAATTACCGTGCGCAGTAGTGCAAGCAAGGAGATAAGCTACACATGACATGGAGAGATGCAGGGTGATGGTCGCCCCCTCAAGTGGCTGGGAGCCTCTGGGAAGAAGTGGCCCTCAGGCTGAGGTCTTACAGACAAGGGCTCGGCCATCATAAATTGGGGCGAGAGGGTCCCCAAAGAGCAACAGCTCTGAGACAGGAAGCCAGGGGCAGGGACAACAGCCCGTTCAGGAGGAATAAAGGGAGGCCCACACACCCTCTGTGCAAATGGTACACATTTAACACGAATGCATTTTTTCTTATTGCATTCAGTTGTTGATCAAGAAGAAGTTTCAGACAGCAGGTACATCACCATTTTGGATCCTCAGAGATAACGGGTTTTCACGGCCAGCAAAGCACCCAACAGGAGGTGACTCTTCTCCCATCTCACGTCTTAGAGAATTGCGGGCAAACTCGGGGCAGCAGACACCTAGCATGCATTCAGCCACCACGGAGATGTCGCTTGCATTCCTTTCAAAGGCCCATTTGAGAGATGCTCCGTTATCAATCTCAGAGCAAAGCATGCTCCTGATAGCAGTTACACGAAGGCATCTCAGAGAAAAAGGAAAGCCAGTACCCTGCCATCTGGCATGCAAAATGCACAAA
Organism: Glossophaga mutica; assembly: GCA_039655065.1. Taxonomy (NCBI): domain Eukaryota; kingdom Metazoa; phylum Chordata; class Mammalia; order Chiroptera; family Phyllostomidae; genus Glossophaga; species Glossophaga mutica. The sequence goes on along the minus strand of CM077310.1, from coordinate 63,295,209 downwards.
CCGGAATAAAAACGGTGCTAGCCTCCCTCACACCCTCCTCCTGGCAGCGGCAGCAGTGGCCACGGGCTCACTTCATTAGCGCCCTCGCAGCTTTAGCTGGATTGCAGCTCAGCTGCACAGTCTTGGGGCTCGGGGCGAGGTGCTCTCCTGGGCTGCTTAGGGCTCCTGAAGCCCAAGTTCACTTTACTTGAAAGGCGTATACCCACCTGGTGCATCTGTCTAGGCCTATTCCATGCAAAACAAATTGCACAAACACTTAGGATGTTACAGGTAAATAAAGGGAGAAAAATACAACATTTACTGGGCATTCTTATGTCCTGGCAAGGACACTTTGAAACAATCAACTAATCTGGAATCTAAAGTACCCGAAGTACAATATTTTGTGTCTATTTTAACATTTATAGGTTTCTATATTCAACTTGACCCTTAAAATAGTTATGCCTCACTAGAGGAAGAGCTTGCAGCTGTGAACTCGTTTCCATTTTCTTCCCTGGATGGGGGCACATGCTGTGCCTCCACTTCCTGCCTCCCTGGGAGGAAACACCACGATGAGAGGCCTGCAGACGCCCTGGTACCACCGGTGGTCACCAGCAGAGGGCCCACCTGCTGCCTGCCCAGCCCTCCACCCTTGCCCATTGCTTTGAAAGGCTTTCTGACCCTAGAAAGAGCCCATCGACTGGTTTTTCTTTCTGTAATTCCTTGGTAATAGAAAATAAGATCTACTGTTGGAAGCCTGCAAACAGGTAACCTCTCAGTTGGGTGCCCCTCAAGGTGGAGCCACCAGCAGACTGTGCCGTCTCCTCTGGCGATCTGCATCTCAGAGCCCAGCGGCCCTGCAGCGTCCACTCCTCCGGTCAGGAGGGCCAGCTCAGCGGGCATTTGCAAATTGTCAACAGGACTCTTGTCTGCTTGCAAAGTGACAGAGTTTGCAGGTGGAAAAACATAAGAAATCTCACTCTCAGACAAAGGGGGCAGGCACAGGATGTCCAAGAGAAAGAAAGGAACGGTGAAAGAAAGGACCATTTACAGTGACAAGAAAGGAAGCTGCGAAAGGAGGCAAGCGACGCTCGGTCTCAGCAGAGCAGAGCGGAGAACAGGCGCACGTGGGTCTTCCTCCCACCTGTCTCCCCACACCCACGGCTGCTGCGTTCTTCCCGTGCACACAGGTGCTCTAAAGGCACAGAGTCAGGGTCCAAAGAAACGCCCACGAACAGCCAATTCATCTTCGATCCACAACTGGATTTCTGCTCACCCCGGTGCAGACCGCATGGCCCTGCAACACTGCCAGGTCACGCCGGTCAAACCTGACTGCTCCACAAACGGCCGCCGGGCCTCCACGCTGTGCGCAGCAGCCTGGCCGCCAGGCTCACGTTCTCCAGGCTTTCCCAGTGAAATGAACGTTACGTGTTATGAATGTAATGTGTTAACGTGTCTCCCCCTCTCGAACGTAAGCTCTGGAAGGCCTGGCACAGTGGCGTCACTTAGTAGGGGATCGGCGAGTATTTCTGAACAAATGATTAAAAGATGTGGTGTTTATCTTTGTTGCAAATAAAAAGAAGAATCATGAGATAGGACCCGACTTGCAGCTTGAAATCTAGTTGGAAAGAGAAGCCACTCACAAGTGAATAGGCATGAACAGGTAACTGTCCAAGGCAGGGATCTGCAGGTGCCAAGTCCATGTACAGACACTAAGAACATTCAGGAAGGTGGGTCACCAAACAGCCTGAGACTCAGTCAGGCGCCAGGTAGGTCCGCAGACTTGGACGCGGAGAGTAAAACAAGACAAAAAGGTGAGCTATGACCAGGAAAAGCTGCAGTGTGGTGGTGGCAAAAAAGGTGATATTTCTACAGGCACGTCCAGAGGATTCTCCCCCCGCAGAACCACAGCAAGGCTGCACAATGGCGGGCCCGGCCCAGGTGGAAAACCCTCTGCTGCTACTTACTTTGTAAACATGTCCAGTTTCTTAAGGCTTTCACTGGCTAATCCAGGGAGGGAAGGACCTGGTGATGTACTTCCTGCTGTGCAGCTGGCTGGCCCGCAGATAATATCCATTCTCAGAAGCAGGAAGGAGTAAGGGCAGGAGCCTCCAGCCTCCTGAACTGGGGACTTTTGTAGGAAATGGACCACCTCAGAAAAGAAATTTCAAGGACTCACGGGGCAACCTGCAGTTTGTTCTTCAGGACGGCGGGGCAGGGTGGACCTGGCAGCAGAGAGGGGTGTGCTGGAAGTGGAGAGAGGAAAGGCCTGGAAAGAGACCTCAGCCCAGCCAGAACACCCCCAGGCACCCCACCAGAGGCTGCATGGGTCAGGTGAGAGGAGACAGGAGTCCAGGGAGGACCTGTGGGGTGGTATTCCCCAAAAAGATGTGCCCATCTCTTAGTCTGGAATCAGTAAAAGGGACCTTATTTGGAAAAGCATCTTTGCAGACATTCAAGTTAAGGATCTTGACATGAGATCATCTGGGACTTTGGGTGGGTCCTAAACCCAACGGCAAGTGCCCTTATATGAGGGAGGTTTCACAGACGCAGGGCCAAGTGAAGATGGAGCAGAGGCTGGCGTAATGTGGCCACCAGCCCAGGAACGTGTACGGACCCAGACACTGGGAGAGGAAGAAACAGACCCTCCCATGGAGCCTGCGGAGGGACTATGGTCCAGCTGGATTGCAGACTTCCGGCCTCCAGCACTGGGAGAGAATCAATTTCTGTTGCTTTAAGCCACCGAGATTGTGGTACTTTGCTAAGGCAGCCAAAGGAAACTAACACACCTGTGATGAGGAAATGACGCATCAGGGAGGCAAAGAACACTGGGCCATGAGCACAGGCCCTGCGATGTCTCCATCACTTTCTAACGAGCAAAGTGGGAACGAGTCGCAGTGCTGCTGGGCAGAAGGGAGGGTGTGCGGTGATTCTCAGACAAGGCCATAAGGTTGTTTATTAGAATGAGCTTGCCTTTGCCAGACTGGCTTCTCTTCAGTGGTCCCTCACCCCAGCTCTTAATTCCTCCTGAGCCCATAACCTACCATGGGGTTGGCCCAAGACCCTAGTAATCTTTAAGACACCAGGCCACAGGGGGAGGACCCACATACATAACTGCTTGGGCCCCTTTCTACATCCTGGGAAAATGCCAGCATAGATGCTACTACTGTCCCACAAAAGGAAGACGATACACAGGGAGCATAGCAATTCGCCCAGTGTCACAATCAGGGGAGATCTTGCTGACCTCGGTCACCAGGAGGTTGGGTCCAGAGCCTTCGCACCTGATCACACATGGGTGCCCAACCTGTTCCATCCTGACTCACAGTTGTTTGTGCAAAGTCTCGGGCATGTGAAACAGACTTAGAGAGCATGAAGAAATAAAGTTATAAAATATAAAAACTACAGTGATGTTACTGGGAAATTTGTAGCTATAAACATCCACATTAAAAAAGAAGAAAAGACCTCACATTAATAACAAAAACTTGTACCTTAATAAACCAGACAAAGAAAAAAAACTAAACCCAACACAAGCAGAAAGAACGAAATAATAAAGATTAAAGCAAAGGTAATGAAATAGAGAACAGAAAGGGCAGTAGAGAAAAATCAGCAAAACCAAAAAATGGGGTCTTTGAAAAGATCAAAAACCTGACAAATCTTTAGATCTGCAACCTTTTTACTCTCGCGGCACACATAAATGAATCACTAAACTTCTGTAACACACCAAAAAAAATTTTTTTGCCAATCTCTCCAGAATAAAAACTAGGCATAATTTTGATTCATTTGGACCAAATGGCTATTGCTGTATTGGCTGGCGTCACTTTTTATTTGACAGTCTAAGGGAGAAGAGGCCCATGCCTCCAACTAAACAGTCAGGTATCGCATGTTTTATAAAGTCCCGCGGCACACCTGGTGTGCCATGACACACAGGCTGAAAATCACTGCACCACACTGCCCAAGAAGAGAAGACTCAAATCATTAAAATCAGTAATAATGGAAGGGGCATTACTAATGACCTCACAAAAGCAAAAGTTTTAAAGAAATTACAGAAGACCTAACTAAATGGAAAGAAACGGTGGTCAAGGGTCGAAGACTTACACTATGTAGAGAGTCAATACAATCCCTATCAATCAAATGCCAGGTGCCATGTTTGCAGAAATTAAAATGCTGATCCTAAAATCAGCATGGAAATAAAAGAAGCTCAGAACAGCCAAACAATCAGGAAGAGAGGGACCAAGTTGGAAGACTCACATTTTCTGATTTCAAAAGTTACTGCCAATCCTTAGTGATGGAGACTGCGTGGCACTGGCACAGGGAGGCGGGCAACGGACTGGAACAGACTCCAGGTGTGAGCTCACACGGCGACAGCCGGCGGCTCCCAGCAAAACGCCAGGACGACGTGACGGCAAAGAATGGCCTTTTCAGCAGACGGGCATTCCAATGCAACATAACAATAATAATGCTAACCCCTGCCTCATTCCATGTATAAAAATTAACTCCAAATGTATCAAACACCTAAAGTTCAGAGCTGAAAATATAAAAACCTTAGGAGGAAAACATTAAGTGTAAATCTCTATGATCTCAGGTTAGAAAATGGTATCTTAAGATAAGACAAGCAATCAAAGAAAAAGTGGGTAAATTGGATTTCATCAAAATTTAAAACTTTTGTATTACAAAGGACGCTATCAAGAAAGTAAAGATAACCAACAAAATAACATATTTGCAAATTACATATTTGACAAGAGTCTAGTATCTAGATTATATGGACAACTGTTACAACTTAATAATAAAAATACTAATAACCCAATTGAAAATCAGTAAAGGTCTTAGTCCTGGCTGGGGTGGCTCAGTGGATTGAGTGTTGGCCTGTGAACCAAAAGATCGCCAGTTCAATTCCCAGTGAGAGCACATGCCTGGGTTGCAGGCCAGGTCCCCAGTAGGGGGCGTGCAAGAGGCAACTGATGGATGTATCTCTTGCAAACATTGATGTTTTTCTCCCTCTCTTTCTCCCTCCCTTCCTCTCTCTAAAAATAAATAAATAAATAAAATCTTTTTAAAAATCAGTAAAGGACTTAAATAGACATTTCTTCAGAGAAAATACAGAAATGGTCAATGAAGACAAGAGAGGATGGTCAACATCTTCAGTCATTACATGTAGGAAAATGTAAATCAAAACCACTTTACACCCACGAGCCCAGCTCCAGTAAAAAAGTCAGCCACCAACAACAAGTGTCAGCGAGGATGTGGGGAAATGCGAGCCCTCCCGTGCAGCTGGTGGGTGTAGCGCGGGGCGGCCGCCATGACGAAGAGTCTGGCAGTTTCTCAAAGTTAGACACAGAGGTACCATGTGACCTGGCATTCTACTCCCAGGTACATACCCAAAAGAAATGAAAATGTAAGTTCGTACAACACCTTGCACAAGAATGTTCTTAGCAGCATTATTCATAATTACCACAAAGTGTCAACAACCCAAATGTCTACCCATGGATGACAGATCAACAAAATGTGGTGCCCCGTAGAACGGGACACCATTCATCCTTGAAAGGAACCAAGTGCTGACTTCATGCTACGACTTGGAAACCCTTGAAGACATCACACTGAGTGAAAGCAGCCAGGCACAAAGCACCACGTGCTGTGGGGCTCCATTTATGTGAAATGTCCAGAACAGGCAAATCCGCAGACAGAAAGCACACCAGCAGGGCTGGGGCCGGGGCCGGGGGAGGGGCCGGGTGTGCCTGCTCATAGGGATGAGGCCAGACAGCAGTCAGTGGCGATGGCTGTGTCACCTTGTGAATACACTACAATTACGCGCTTTAAAAGGTTGCGTTTTATGTATGCAAAGAATATTTTTTAGTATAAAAAAAACCTACAGGAGGAGGTGAGGTGAGGAAAGAAAAGTCACTGGTCCCTCAGAAACTTCTGAGTTCCTTCATTAGAAAATGCAGGTCCCTGTGGGAACCCCACTTCTTCTCCTTCAGTACACCCCTGTGGTAGACCCTGTGCCCCAGGACTCAGAACACGTGTTGGTGTGAGTGCACAGGTACACTCTAGTGTACATGTGCACACCAATGTAATGGCATGTGCACTAGCATGTGTGCTAGTATGTACTAGTATTGTGTATCAGCACGCATATTACTATGTGTTAGTGTGGGGGTCCCCAACCTCCAGGCTGCAGGCCGGTATGGGTCCACGGCCTGTTGGGAACGAGGCTGCACAGCAGGAGGGGAGCTTGAATGTAATGCACTTGAATCCCCCCAAAATGATCCCCCACCAACCCCAGTCCCTGGAAAAACTGTCTTCCACAAAACAGGTCCCTGGTGCCAAAAAGGTTGGAGACTGCTGTGCTAGTGTGCATAACAGTGTATACTAGTGTGTGTATTTGCACGTGAGTTCTTGTGTACTAGGTGTATGTGTGTGTGCGCTAGTGTGTGTATTAGTGTATACTTGTGTGTATACTTTAGTGCATGTACTAAAGGGTGTGACAGGCCCAAATCCTGCTCAGCAGTCACAGAACGGTCGCAGGGAAAGGAAGCCTCATCTCGTTCCCTCTCCAGAGATCCCTTCCTGCTCTGCTAGACAGGACGAGCCCTGTGACACAAGCTGGAGCGTGCCCAGTACGCAGGTGTTTGCTGAGCACCTGCAGGGCGTCAGGGCCTGCTCCAAGTGTTGAGGAGACAGCAGTGAACAAGAAAATCTGCATTTCAGGGGAAAATGCACAGAACAGAACAGTCATCAACCACTGCAGTGCGGAGGGGCACGGGGCAGGGACACAGAGAGCTGTCTGGCCCTCTCTAGAAGGGGATGGCTCCTTGGGGACAGCTGAGTTGAGACCTGAATTAATGGGGATCTGGAGGAAGGGCATTCCAGGCAGAGGGTGACAGGAGCAAAGGCCAAGACAGGGTGGGCTTGAGGTGTCTGAGAACCTACAGGGAGGCCGTGTCTGGGCAGCGTGTGTAGAGAGGCCCTGGCCTGATGACGTCAGTCCCGGCCCCTCCTATGCACGTGGGGAAGGGACTAAAAGCTGACCTGCAGTGCTGATGAAAACAGTTGTGCAGCTGACTGCTGGGGGACAGAACCCAGAACTTGGTGAGGCAGGTGGTTAACATCATGACATTCAAATGGGTATTTGAGCAGAAAACCTGTCGACAGAGCCACATTGGCACACAGATTCAAGAAAGCACTTTCAGAATAGGCACAGTTCATCTCTTTGCATGAATCTGAACCCAATTGGAAAAGTGGGGTTGCTGGGGCCCAGTCCTAACAAGACATGCTCCACTTAGCAGTTGTCTGCAAGGATCCAAGACACACCAGGCAGCCCGAGGCCGTCACAGTTCCAGTCTGTTTGAGTGGCCGGACACACTGCCTCCCAGGAAACACTGGGACGCACAGAAACTTCCCGACTCCCACTCTTACATCTTCTCTAAACCAAAGCTCCTTAAAAAACCAAAAAAGGAGGCCACGTGCACAGCACACTCCTGTGTTTCATAACAGAACCCCAAGCCCTCGGCCCGAGTTCCAAGTCACCCGTCTCCGGGATTTTCTGTGCCAGCAGTGGGCGTGTGGAAATAGCTGCACGCCCACATGTCAGGCGGCGGCTGCTGCTGACAGGCAGTCCGGACTGCAGACGATTGCGTTCCTGGAAACCACAGCCTAATGTGCACCCCAGTAAGAGGCAGAGCTGCAACGGCTGCAGTGTCCTTGTGCATCACACATGGACTCAGCAGTGAGCAGACCCTTCCACCCTCCACCTCGCACACGTGGGTCTAGATGGGGCCGCTCTGGGGCCTGGGCTCCCAGCCCACATCGGTGTGTGCCCTCCAGGTTTTGTTCTCTGCTCAGCCCGGGCCTTCCCCTCTCCCCACCACCAACACACTTTCTTGTTCTATGGAGGCTTGTGCTAAGTAGCCTTAAGTCCTTTTAGAACAAGGAATAAACCAGTAAATACACAAGAAAATAGGCAACTCTCTCCTCAGGGCTACAAAATCTGAGATCACTGCAACTACTTTAAGAGGAATGGAAATAACAAAGGAGTTGAGGATAAAACTCGCTGAACTCATCTCCCACATACCCCCCAGTCCCCAGGTTTCAGATAACAGGGAATTCTCACCTTCTACACCTGCTACCCATGTCCTATGCCCCGTCCTTTACCGAGCCCCACACAGTGTCCTTCAGCACGTGCTGCACTGTGTTGCTACACCATGTCCTCCTGCATGGTCTACAGTGATGGCCCTGCAGCCCACACTGACCATCAGGTGACGAATGCAAACTGGACAGCCAGGACAGGTCCCTCTTGAAGAGTAAACAATGGGGGACCCTCCTAACCGTCTTCGTCCAGACCCCGCTTGTGGGCCAGAGTAGAATCCTGGTTCCTTATTTGTAACCAGCGTGCAAAACCAACCTCTTTGCCTAAACAATAACTGGCTAGTTACTGCTAGGACGAGCATTTGCTTTACTGAGCACATTAAGAGCATGCTAGAACCTCTAAGAATGATGTCATCTGGGGGAATCATCAAGTCTGTGAATTCTGATTCATTTGTGTGAAAAACAACCACCTGCCCCGCTCCCAGGGGTCAGAGTTACTATTCCAGGGGACACTCATGTCTTACCGTGCGGCCAGCTTATGGCAGACGACGCCTGTGTCAGTGATGACCTCACTCAGCCTCAGTTCCAAGTGGACCTTGCCCTGAAAGGCACAAGGATAGAGGGTCACAGGGGAACAGTCACACAGAGTGTCTGTTCACAAACAGTGGCTACCTCTGCCCCCACGTGGAGTCCACCGTACTCCCCCTGGCCCCCACCCAGATCCCAGGGACGAGGACGGCGTGACTCCCAGAGGGTTAAAGCTTCCAATCCATCAGGCACCCTGGGCTCCCAGCTCTACTGGTGGCGGGGAGATAGGCACCCAGAAGCCCAGGCCTTGGCCTGGGCACACATGGCAGAAATGCACCCAACCACTGCCCAGCTGTGGGAAGGGCTGGACATGGTCCTTTCGGCCTTTTTCTCACCTGTAGGACAGAGTGGCCTCAGGGGCAAGAGTGATGGTCAGCCAGGATGCCCAGCAATAAGTCCTGGACACAGGACCAGACTACTAGCATTGCATCCAGGTAACCATGGCTCTGGGCCCAGCTCCTGGCTGACCTCACCCCACCATGAGCAAACCCTCAGGGCCAGTAACTGAGGGAGGGGCCTCAGTACCATGCCAGCTCTGAAGGGGGCCAGACAAATGCCCCAGGTGACAGCAATGATACTGACAAAGCTGATTTCCCGTGGCTCTTTTTCACTGAGCACTGGCCAGGGTTTAGAACTTTCCGCACTATCCCATAATTCCCAACACATCCCATGAAATGGGCACGGTCATCCTCTGCTAAGATGAGAACACTGAGGCTGACAGCAACTAGCAACCTGCCTTCTAAAACCAAATCCAGGACAAACACTCACGATAAAACAGAGTAAGGCCCTGGCTGGTGTGGTTCAGTGGACTGAGCACCGGACTCCGAAGCAAAGGGCCGTGGGTTCCATTCCCAGTCAGGGCACATTCCTGGGTTGCGGTCCCCCATAGAGGGTGTGCAAGAGGCAACCACACACTAATGTTTCTCTCCTTTTTCTCCCTCTCTTGCCCTCTCTAAAAATAAATAAATAAAATCTTTAAAAAAATTAAAAAACAGAGTAAGAACACATCACAAAACAGTCTCCTGTGAAGTCTGGTTCCTCACCTGCCTTCTCAAACACACTAGGCGCCAAGGCTTTCTTGGTTTAATTTGGCCATGGCCATTCAGATTGATATTTCACTAATTCATTCTAACTGGGCTTCTAAGAAGTGAAAGAATGTGTCTGGGCGAGATGGTGCCCCCACTGCTGACGCCCGGGCTCGCCGTCCTGTTTCCTGTTTTTCCCAGAAGAGGACGACACGTCCACACCGGCAGACCCTGTGACTGCTCATGTTTCCTCTCTGAGGGCAGACACTTCCTTACCAAGGTGGCAGCTACTGTCAGCCAGTTTGTGTTGTTATTATTTTCTGGGGATTTGAGAGAGGAGGGTACGGGTAAAACAGAACAATACAAACGCTATACATAACTACAAGGACTTTCCCTCAGAGACTAACTCACAGACCTGCAGTTCAGAAGTTCACATCTGTTGTCACTCAGCATCACTGACGGCTGGGGCCACGCACGCGGTCTGGGCATCACAGCACCTCCAGCACAAACAACCCAGCCCACAAATGCCGACGCCCAGAGGGACTGAGGGCCACACCTTACACTTCAGCATGGGCAGGAAGTTTGGGTTTTCTAGGCTCAGCTTCTGCACAGCTGGCATCTGAGCTCACAGAGCATTGGACACAGATATCCCAGTCTGAGCACCAACCTGCTCAGCCACATACGTCAAGGCAAGTGCAGGGTCAGGAAGGAGGCCTGACCTTGCCCTTTCCTTCCTGGAATTCCTTAAACCCTTAGAAAGATTCAAGCTGGGTCCTGGTACATGGACAACCGCTGACACTGTCTGGGAAACCCTTCCCATAGGATGGTCTGACACGTGAGTCAGATTCTCAGAGATGATCTGGAAGTGGCTACTGGGGTTTGCTGTAATGGCCCATTGGTGCTCTTTTCTGAATATATACTTTCAGAGCACGTTCACTAAAACGAAACAGAGCACAAAGCAGAGCTCAGTGGCTGCTGGGCGTCCTTGGAGGAGCCGAGGGAGGCCTCACTGGCAGCTGAGTAAGGGACTGCCTCCCTGCCTGTCCAACACCAAGGAGGACACGAGGCACAGGAAGAAGGGAACACTTCCAGATTCCAGTGTACATTTTGGCAGCTGCGACTGGCTGTGCGCACAGCTCAGGTCTGTTCCTGCCAATTGCCTCGTTCTGTTCCTTGCATAGGGTCAGGGAAAGAACAGGAACAACTAATTCTTTTTAATAAAGTGATTTAGCAGATACCTTTAAAAACATCAGTTCCAGAAGGAAGCAAGCCATTTTTTAAGATCGTCCTTTCCCCTCATTCTGCAACTCACTGGTGTCTTGTTGACCCCGGTTTTGTGACTCTTGCAGACACATGCCTTTTACTACGAATTATAGAGCAGATGGATTCAAGAGAATAGATACCATCCTCTGCCCTTCTAAAAACCACAAATACGACATTTTAAAATGAAACTGGCTGTAGGGAAAAGATTGTAATTGGACTTTTAAAGGCCACTTGGAATCTGGGGCAGCGCTGCTCCTCTGGTGGTAGGGCCACTTCCTGGGTGGGCACTCCGAGAACTAGCGAAGTAAAAGCATGCGGCTCAGTGCCTAGGACTTAGCAGCCGATAAACACCATCCTTCCTCCTCTTCTCGTAGGAATGATAATGCATTTGCCATCCATAATTCACGAGGTCCTAGGACACTGGCCCAGCACAAGTCAGTATGGCGTCTCACAGATGGTAAGAACCGGGCTCAGAACAGGGACTTGTCCATGGCCATGCAAAGGCATTAGTTACCATCTAATATTTGCAACAGTGCAAATATTCCACACAGCTGTACAGTTAACACACACATCCATGTTTCTGAGATTTGTGCTGAGGGAGCAGTTTTGGATATTGATTGTGGTGGTGGTTACACAAATTTACACACATGAACTGCACAGGATGCACATACGCACACACAATAACCTGCATAGAATATACATGTACACACACATACATGTAACGTGGGTGAGATCTTAATGGGCTCTGTGTACCGCAGGGCCGTCAACATCCTGGTTGTGATCTCGTGCCAGTCACACAGCATGCTACTGTGGAGGCACCAGGGTGAAGGAACGTGGGCCCTTCTTCACTACTGTTAGTCTTGGAGTATAAATAGGAGAGCACACCATTTGCTAATCATTATTTCGCTACGTACTTTCTATGACTTCCTGTAAATCTGTCATCCTTTCAAAATTAAAAGTTAAAAAAAGGCAAGAAAAAAAAGAAAAGTTACACTTGCCAATAAAATCCAGTTTAAATATGGGGGAGACACAGCCGGAGACTGCTGTGGCTGCTTGCAGGGGCCGCTCGATGACGGTGCCACAGGCTGTGTCATTTAAGGAAAAAAGTGATGGGGGAAAAGTCAGAATAAAAAGCAGGAATGGCTCCAGCTACAGAGTACCATTTCACAGCGCATCACTTTGGGAACCTTCTGTCTAAAGATGAGCCTCCCAAGTCACCGGAACAGGTGAGGCTGGCCACTGTATCCAGGTGTTCGTGTTCATCTTACTGTCAGAACTCTGCTTTTCAACGGCAGAGTCATTGGTTCTGCAGTAATTATAGTGTCTTCTAATTTACAGCGTCTTCTAATTTACACCATGCTTGGGCCCCTGGGTCAGAACTAATTAAGTGTGCAACACCATCACAACGCCTCCCTTTGGCTCAGATCCTCAACCCCTCCCTCTGGCTGCCTCTTTGTTCAAGTTATGGATCCATCCCAGCGGCCTGTGCATCCCACAGCCTTAGCAGGCAGAAACCTTGAACCCCCTGCCCTCACTCTCAGAGCTCAGCCGAGGCAGAGGTTCTAGGAAGAAGTATGAGGACTGAGGGCCAGCCAGGCCTCCGACACTGGGCCAGGGGCCCAGGAGTGGTGCATGCCAGGCAGGGCCAGGGCAACGCATCAGACACCACCTAGCTGTTCACAAAACCCTGCTTCGCAGTTGAGGAGACGGAGGCATGGAGAGGCCTCCCACCAGCCTATTTCACTAGTGAGTGGGGGCACTGAGCTCTGAGCCGGGCCTGCCTGTGCCTGAGGCCCTGCGCCATCACGCACCCCAGCCAGGCCTTGGCATCTCACAACAACCACTGAGGAGAGCACTCGTGTGTCTCAGCGCTACAGCCACCGTGCTGTCCAGCCGTGCTCCCAGTCTTGGAATTCTAGTCCCTACTGTGGAGCAGATTCGACTGGAAATTACACCAACCAGGGTCACAAGAGAGGAGATGTGGCCACTGTCCCGACTGGTATTCAGGTGTGCTCCTGGACACTCAGCATGGGGAGCAACCCTGAGCTATGGGAAAGTCTTAGGGCAGCCTTATGGGGAAGGGTTAGGGGCCTGGGTCCCTGCAGTCTCCCCCACTAGGGAGAGAAACCCCAGTCCTGGGGGGTAGCTCTCACCACTGGACTGAGGCTCAGTCCCAGTTAACATGCTGCCCAGGCAAGCCGGGGTGAGCCCAGGACCCTTCGGACAATGGGAACCTCTTCGGAGCAGTCACTTCTTCAAGTTCTAAATGCTTCTTTGCTGAGTGCAGGGAGCTTGAAAACACATTTGGTGACCTCCTGCAAACACTGGTGAGGTTCCATGTGCTGTTCTCACTCCTCAGCTTCATGTTTTCTTATCCATGTTGTCTCTTCACCTTCAATTATGTTATCATTCTTCCATATTTTATATTTTTAAAGCTGCCTCAATCATGCATGACAAAATATGACAATAACCAGATGAATAAACAAAATTAACAAGCCTATCTTTACTGTACATAAAAGGACACAATTTGCTAACCATTATTCCGTCAAGACCAAAACTCTATACCTATTTCTTTAACCATAATCCAAGTGTATTCCATTCTCAAAGACCTCCTGTGTCCCACAGGCTCTGCTGAGGGTCTCACCTGAACCTCTGAGTCAGCGTCGACGTGCTGCAGCTGGAACCAGGTGTCCCTGTTGTGGTACTTCTGCAGGTCTTCCTTCTGGATGGCCACCTTCCCTAAAACCAACAGCGAGAGGAAAAGCAGTCAGGAGGGGGAACAAACCCTCCAGGCCCAACGAGGCTCGCCAAGGTTCATGAGCATGAGTCACTCCATTTTTACTGCCAATTATTTCAAACAGTATAATCCAAAACAGATGATCAGATCAATTGATAATGCCGCACTGTCCTCCTTCCTCTCTGACCACTGTGAGCAGCATTTCATCCTGAGGTGCCCACGTCCCACCCCGATGGTGGAACACACACTATCTGTCACGGCCACAGCTGCCGCGGGTCTACCGGCTCTCACGAGGGAGCACAGCCCAGTGGGGACGGGGCCCATCTCATACGAGCATTTTCACCACCTGCATGTCACTCAAGGTGGTTTTAGCGAGGTGGGGGCACCAAGTAGGGGTTATTTCCTCCAGATAAGAAAACAGCTCTGCCAGGCGTCTGCACAGCGAACTGCCCAGGACTTGAGGAGCTCAGGGTGGGGATGTGAGAGGAGGACTGAGGGCAGTCACGGGGCCATGTGGGCAGTGAGAGCCACCACGCCCATCACATCACCACCCATGCTGCAAAGTGGGGACAGGGCAGTGTATGCTTGGTACGGCTCAGATGAGGACTTCACGGAAATGCGTGTCTGTGTGTGTACTTGTATAAGCTATAGCTCAAAATACACATGCGCGCATGTTTAGCATATATAGTGAGTGCGTATGTGTACATAGTATATTAAGCTCACACAGTATGCGCATGCTGTATATGTGTGTACACAGTCAGCTTGTGTAACACGCATGTATGTATATTAGCTTACACAGCATGTGTGCATATGTGTGCATGTCAGGCCCACAGTCACAGTGGCATGCGTGTACTCAGGTTAGTTCACAGCAAGAACAAAAACTGAGGATGCAGCTGGAATGAACCACCACCCTCCTTTTGCCCACCTGGGTCTATGAGTCAATGTCTCTCAAAGTGCGATCGCAGGCCACCTACATGGAAACACCTGGAGAGTGTCCTAATAAAACGAAGTTCCTGGGCCCTACTCCAGATGCAGGAAACAATCTCTGGAGTGGGATCCCGGAATCTTCGTTTTGGCAACAGGCCCAGGGAACTTCTGTGAGCCCCAAAGTTTGAGGTTGTATGCTCTAGATGGTTTTATGCTCTTCACAAGGCTTGGTACTAGGAGCTGGAATTTCAATAAAGATGCACATGTAAGTACACGTACTGATACATGCATCATGTATTCTATGTGCAGGTTTGTCTCCCTGCTTTTCCTCCACCATTTCTTCTTCCCCAAACGTCCTCACCCCAGGGCGGCCCCTGCAATGAGGTCCCAAAGGCCCACACGAGACCCTGCTGGGGCCCCCACCCATCTGTTCCTCAATGACAGATTTAAGTAAAGAAGACGACACCCTGCTGTTTGGTGGAGTGGGAGTCCAGAATATGCCACCCCAAAATGCCACTTTGGCATCAGGATTACTTGAATAGAAGCAAACAACAATCAGCAAATTCGGGAAGAACCCCCCACCCAAGAACTACCCTTATATGGCCACAAGGAAAAACTGACAAGAGGTGGGGGCTGCCTGCATCCCCCACCCAGGAAGTGTTATGGCCACGAAGGAGATGCAAAGTCGGCACCAACATGGCCCCGCACAAAAAAACCTATTCTAGTCCTTTCCCCGTATATGTGCCGGCCCACCGCCTGCCACCCTTGGGGGCCCGAAACCTTTCCCCTTGTCTTGCCCCATCTCTGAAGCGCACTATTCCTTTACTGAGACGCGGAACCAATGCAAATCTAAGCAGCCCTGAGTTACTTGTTGTAGGGGTTTCTCCCACGTGATGTGCGCTGCAGGCGTCAGTGCCCCATCTGTTTCTCTCCTTGGTCTGTACTTCATCAGCCCGACTTCACAGAGCCCCAGCCCGGGCACTTCAGTGAGCAGAGAACAAGATTTCCTCTCTGACGGTCTTTACACCTTGTTCTGAAGACTCCATCAACTGAGCCCTGCTCCGGACACCCGCCCCCAAGAGACCCACACGCCAGCACAGATGGGACGTTTGAAAGGCAAAACGAACATGAAAAAGCTGATCCACGTGCTAGAGGGTGAAGGTGTCCAGAGAACCAGGACAACCGCTCCCACTGACACCTGCCTTCAGTCTCCCTCTGTCTGTCACAGTGCCTCTCGTTCCTCCAGCATATTAACTTCGTCCCCTAGTCCTGGAGGGAAGGTGGCTGTGCCTCCCACTCCCCACACTGAGAAAGAGACTTGGGAGACACCCTGCAATCCTCCACCCAGAGCTCCTCGGTTCAAGGCCAGTTAAGTTCACACGGCCAGTACTTTCGTCCACCTGTGAGGGGGACATAGCACACGAGCACTTCAAGGGTCAATGCCACTGCCCACGTCAACCTCACTGGCTCTGTTCTCACCGGGCAGAGCCATCTGGGGCCAAATCCTGCCCAGCCACACACTACATAATGGATTAAGTCAGTGCACACAGCCAAAGTCAGCAGGTGGGAGAGCAAGAGAGACAGATACAGGAAACACACAACGGACAGGGGCTGCTGAAAAAGTATACCCCACAGAAATTCAGAGACCCAACTCACAGGCCACACGGAACTTCCCCCAACACCCATCAAGCTACAAGGGCAGAATGGCTCCCTCGGGGCTCATCTCAGGCTCCTCCCAGGCCACAGTCCTCCATCCCACCCCAAATTGCCTTGGTGGGCATCCTGCCACCTCACCACACCTGGTCCCCAGAAAGAAAGCCCCCAAGAGAAGACCCCTTCCTCCCTGCTTGGCTCCATCCTTTGTGCCCCAGTGGGAATATGATTTTGAGTCTTGCAAGAACAAAGCCACATGAAACAAAAAAATTTCTTGGAATTGAATTGGGCAACGTATTTCACTGAAAAAAAATTTTAAGTCTTCAGACTCTGTGATTACTTTGCTGGATAAGAGGATTACATTTGAAGTTAGAAATGTTAAGTAATTGCAATGTTTTACGAGCTTTCACTGTAACAGGGAGGAGCCGTGTATTTAGTGCTTACATGAATCCTACAGCACACGCATCATTCTTTTGTTTTTGGAAGCACTTAATGTATTATTAAGTAGGCAACACAGGAACATGGTACAAAATGTGAAACATTCCAAAGAAATAAAATCCAGCCAAGAATAAGTTTCTCTTTCCCCTGCTACACAGTTCCTGACTCAAGGGTCACCTCTGCACCAGCTTCCAGCCTGTCCTTCTAGAGATCTATCCCACTGAAGAATATACAAGTACGTACTTTTTAAAACAGCTGTATTAGTGTTTCCAAATGCTGTTCTGAGAGAACGCCTGGTCCACAACCAGGGCGTCTACTCAAATGGCTTAATCCGCCGCGCTGTCCCGATCTATCGGTGACTGACATCAGAAGGTTGCCGGGCCCTCTGGGTCTCAACTTCTCACCTGGACAGAGCGGTGCTGCCTGCCTTTCCACCACTAAAAACCCCACGTAGCATTTCCTCTGGTGGGTGCCAGACCTGTCAGGGGCTGTTCAGGAGACAGAGCACACCAAGCAGTTCAAAAGAAGGCAAGTGAAGTGGGAAACCAGGCACGGAGGCATCAGAGGACATGGCGGAAGGCGAAGAGTCAGAATGGAGCCTGAAGGGAGGCCGGCTGAGATCAGACTTGGTGAGAGAGAGTCCCGTGCTTCCCCGAGACTGAACCGGTGGAAGACAAGTTTGTTCCCCTCACTCCTGGTCCGAGCCAGGTCCACCCGCTGTCCGAGCCAGTGCACAAAGGCAAGGAAAAGAAACAAGCACACACGGACCGAAAAGAAAGAAAGAAAAGTCTTTGTTCACAGAATCAATAGGAAAGTCTACAAGACAAGCTAGGGGAACAGGTATGTTAACAAGACCACAGAAGACAAAGTTAATGCGTAAAAACCAATTGTGTTTGTGTACACAGGCAATGACAATGAAAACGGAAAATTCAGAAAACGGAAAATTCAAACACCCAACGGTATCTTTCACAGAATGATGCTGTTATGAATTGTAATTTTGGTGTACTACCTAAAAAGAATCTATCTACTTCATCGAAAAGGAAATATAGAAGGATAAATCTATAAATGTGTGTGTGCAAGATGTGTATGCTGAATGCACATCACAAACACTGAGGAAAGAAATTAAAGGCCCAGGGACACAGAAGATATTCCATGTTGAAGGATCTGAAGACCAAAATTTTGTTCAGATGTTCATACTCCCCAAATTAACCTACAGATCAAAGTAATCAGAGTCATTTGGGAAATTAAGAAGCTGATTAAACATCAGAGAAATGCAAATCAAAACCACAAAGAGATACGCCTCACACCTGTCAGAACGGCCATCATTGATGAATCAACAAACTAGAGTTAGTGAGGATGTGGGGAAAAGAGAACACTTTCGCACTGTCAGTGGGAATGCAGACTGGTGCCACCACTATGGAAAACAGTGTGGAGGTTCCTAAAAAAATTAAAAATGGATCTGCCTTATGAACCAGCAATTTCACTTCTGGAAATATAGATGAAGAAATCTGAAACACTAATCTAAAAGAATATATGCACCCCTATGTTCATTGCAGCATTATTAACAATAGCCAAGATCTGGAAGCAGCCCAAGTGCCCATCAGCAGATGAATGGATAAAAAAGGAGTATCCTGAGGTACATTTAAACAATGGGATACCACTCAGCTGTGAAAAGAAGGAAATTTTACCTTTGTTACAGCATCAATAGACTTAGAGGGTATTATGCTAAGTGAAATAAGCCAGTCAGAGAAAAACAAGTACCATGATTTTACTTATATGTGGAATCTAATGAACAAATTAAACAAAGAAACACAGCAGAAACAGACTCATGGAGAACAGACAGACTGCCGTCAGAGGGGAGAGGCTGACAGCTGGGTGGGGGCGGGGCGGCTGCAAAGGGTGAAGGGACTCAGCCGTACCAACTGGTTGTAGCCACAGAGATGGGGATGCAGCATGGGGAATGTAGCCGGTAATGCTGAGGTAACAGGTATGAGCCAGGTGGGTGCTTGAGGTAGTGGTGGTGGGCACGGCTTTTCCACCACTTTGCTCTACATCTCAAACTGGTACGGAATGGTACTGAATGTAAACTATGGTTGAAAATTAAAATAAGCCAATTAAAAAGGTAAATGACAGTGCAAAGGCCCTAGAAGAGCAAAACGAGTCTGGAAAGGAACAAGGTGGGCGAAACCCTCACTGGATACAGCCCTCCTGCCTGGACCAGAACCCGCAGAGGGGCGCCCGTGCGGCCGTGCCGGGACAGCCTGATGGTGAGTGTGGGCTCCTCCTGGTGCCAGGCCAGCAGCAGACACAGGAGGAGACGGCGAGAGGCCGGGGACACCGCGCTCGTTTCCATGACACAAATTTATACCCTAGAACTTGGCTTCTCGTTCTGGCAACAACATAATTACTAGTCATAACTTTAAATTATTCCTGGAGATTCAGACAGCCACTTATTTTTACAGCTGTAAAAACGATGGTGAAAACATCTTAGTCCAATTGTACACTGACACACCATAATTTTAAAGCCACCAAGAATCCTAAGCCATGATTTTGCTGGTTATCTTCAAAAATAGAAGGTACCTTAAACAGAATGATTAATAAACAATGTATTTGGTTATTTTGAAGAGAAATAACCACAGAACCAACTCGATCAGTTTCTTTGATTCAAATGTACAAAAATATTTTTAGATTTCTTTTTCCTTAGTATTACCACTCAAAAAAGTCCTCCTGTGCCTCTGTCACCAGATAAGCACCAGCCCTGAGCGGGTCTGCCTCAGGCCAGCCTGCAGTGTGGGGCTTCTGGACTTCGGGCAGGACAGATTTCACAACACGAGTCCAGGGGATTTTGAGAGCACATTTATTAAGGCCGGAGACAGTGAGAGAAAGGAAGGACTTAGGGTGCGAGAAGTGACAGGCGAGAGCCTAGGCGGCACTCTGCTTCGGCACCCTAGAAACGTTATAGGAAAGGAGTGAGCCAAGGCCAGGCTGCCGTTAGTTCACTGAAGTCAGAGAAAAAGGGGACCCTGGAGACAGGATCGAGGGAAAGCCCAGTTGAGCTGCCACTGCCCACTGCTCCCCTGGCTGCAAGTCCCCTTGGGACCCTTAGAGTTTAGGAAGAAATAAAAGGTTCATTCCTGGGAAGGGGCATGGGCACGCTCTACAGCAGCGGTCCCCAACTTTTTTGGCACCAGTTTCATGGAAGACAATTTTTCCACGGACGGGCTGGAGGGCAGTGTGGGTTGCAGACAGGAATGGGGGTCTCTCACCCACAGCTCACCTCCTGTGGAGCAGGGGGTGTTGGGGGGGCAGGGACAGGTGGCAGAGCTCAGGCGAGCTTCACTGGCAGTGCTGTTCCAGCAGGCCAGGCTCCAGCGGCATCGGTCTGCGGCTCAGGGGCTGGGGACCCCTCCTCTGGAGTGAGCCTGCACTGCGTCTTTGTTCTGAGGGCTTTTTACCTTTTCTTCTGTGGGTGAGAATCTTAGGGGAAGGTTTTAGCAGAATATTCATTAGCTTTAATAGGTGCATTTTTTAATATGATGTGTCAAAATGAGCACATAGAGGGGGGCTGGGAATATTCTCTGGTCTGTTATACTGCCTTACTTTCATTTTGAATCTATCTGGCCTTTAATGGGGTTTTTGTCATTTGTTCCCCTGACTTCATCTGTCCTTGGATTCAGCTGGCACAAATGACTTAATTGGGTCTCTGTCCTCTATCTCCCAAACCAGGGAGATTTAAGCCATGCACTCTCTGGTTAGGGAGGAGAGATACGAACCATTCGCTCTCCAGTGTCCTTGGTTAGGGGAGATAATTTGTTGCAATTCACCAGCTGGTTTTAAGTCACTCAAACTGTTCAGCCTTGTTTTACTTTCTTGTCTCAGTTTCTCCATTCCACTTGCCCAGGAATTTTTCTAGTTTCTGACTGTCCTGCCTCCCAAGGCTTAGTCAAGTTCCTTTTCATTCGAGCACAATCTGAGCCAGTCACTCAGACCGATACTCTATCTCCCCATGTTCACTTTCGCCTGTCATACTGGTGCGGCCAATGCAGCCACAATGGCCCTGGGGTAAAATGTCAACTTCTAACCAGCTTAAGATTCTACCGTTCGCTCTTCCCTCTCCTGCTTCCTTCCTTCCCTCCTTGAACAACCCTCAGCACACCCAGTAGGTGTTAGACAGAGGGAAACCTGGGTCTTCCCTCAAGGAGCTCCAGATCGTAGGAAGTGCAGTCTGATAAATACATGGCAAGAAGCAAAAGAAATGCTCCAGCAGGTGAAGCCACGGGGGAACACACACAGCAAGGGGGCAGCTCACTCCGGTGCCGCCTCTGGATAACCAGGGGCTCAGGTGGGCAGCCGTAGCCAGGTGGGCGTGGGGATGGGGAAAGGGCCAGAGGTGGGTGCCAGGCAGAGGAGGCAGTGTGAGCCAAGGCCAGGAGGCAGGGGGCATCAGGAGAGGGACCGGAAGGGAGCGGGCAGGGCTGAGCCTACGTCTGGGGTTGGGGGGGACAGGAAGGAGGAGTCCCTGAGCAGAACAATCATGAAGGGCCTGAGTGTCAAGCTCAGGGTTTGGGAGTCACCCTGAGGGCAAAGGGAGCCCAGAAGGACCAGAGCAATAGAGTCCCAGGGTTAGATCTGAATTTCAGACCCATCACGCCAACAGAGACACATGGGTACGGCTGCCATCGTGCGTGCTGTCAACCTGCAGAACCTTCTTGGTGGGTTTCTTCAGAGTCAGGGATTCGATTGGGAAGCTCCTATACAACTCCATATTAAAACGGAGTCCAATGTGAATTACCCCAGTGCCTGTGTGACCCATGCTATATATGTCCCGAACTTCAATCACAGCAGTTTCCAAGAATGTTACCAGTTGGAAATGCCTGGCCCCAAACTCACGAGGCAGCACCTGCATTTTAACAACCGCGAAGGTCTGAAACATACCGCCAGAAATAACACCAGGGGCATGCACGGGCCATTCCTTCATAAGCTCCACTTGGTGCTCCCTCAGCACCAAAGCTGCCTTTAGACTTTTTGAACTTGAATTTGAATTTCTTGTCCTCTGTCAAGTAGAAGCCCACCACCCAGGCATCTTCACTGGCCTGGAAAGCAGTAGAACTGGTGCACTCGGGGCGGCTCCCAGCAGAGGAGGCACCAGCTGGAAGGAGCTTTTGGTGGAAGAAGGTGAGTACTTCTTTTCCACCAACGGGCTCTGCAGGGTCGGCCCCCTGGACCTTCAGCCCACCCCTGCCACCTGCTGTCCTGTGCCCACGCAGAACTACCCATTCCAGGGGGAAGTAAGTCTACTTCGAGGCTCCAATGTTGAGATGTAGACACCCAGTAAGGAAGTGTTCCATACTCACATGGTTGCATTCCAATAAAGGGCAGAGGTGTGTCAGGGGCTAGGATGACTGTACATGGGGATGGGGAGTCCTGGGTGACTCCTGGGTTATGGTTTGCACCTAGTGAACTTTTGGTGGCAAGACATAGATGTAGCTGAGAAATGGCAGACAGCAGTGGTGGAAGTGGTGGTGGATGACCGTGGTGGTGGATGATGGTGGATGATGGTGGTGGTGGTGGATGAAGGTGGTGATGGAAGTGGTGATGGCTGACCATGGTGATGGAAGTGGTGGTGGTGGAAGTGGTAGTGGTGGAAGTGGTGGTGGAAGTGGTGGTGGTGGAAGTGGTGGTGGATGACCGTGGTGGTGGAAGTGGTGGTGGTGGAAGTGGTGGTGGTGGAAGTGGTGGTGGATGACCGTGGTGGTGGAAGAGGAACGGTGGGTCAAGGGGCAGGACAGGGACTTGAGGATGGAGGATGGCACACAATGGGTGGAGGAGGCAGAGGACAGATGACTAGTAGGTGGTACGTGATGGGCTGAAGGTGGTGGGTGGTGATGGAGGGTGGATGGGGGTTGTGGATAGTGGACAGTGATGGTGGGTAGCAGTGGTGGTGATGATCAACGGTAAATGGTGGATGGTGGTAGCTGGGAGGTGATGGACGGAGGGTGGTAGAAGATGAACAACAGATGGATATTACATCATGGGTAAAGGGTGGTGGGTGGGTAGCAGTGGGTGGTAGGGGATGAGCAGAGGAGGGTGGTGGATGTTCATGAGTAGAGGACAGTGAATGGCTGCGGATGAGGGGAAGGTGGTAAATGGTAAATGGTAGGTAGGTGATGAGGGGAGGGTGGTAGAGGACAGACAATGACTGATGAAAGGTGGGTGGTAGGTGGTGATAGTAAACTGCAGCCCGTAGGAGGGACAGCAGTGGCGGGTCGTGGAGGATGGCATCTTGCTCTGATATGAACAACTCATTCTGCTGCCACCACCATCTCCCACCCACCCTCCACCATCCACCATCCACCTGGTGGTGTAAACCTGTAACAAGGAGTCATCCTGGACTTCTCCACCCCCACCCCCATCAGGCTCCACATTCAATCAACTACTGCCTCTCAATACGAGCAACGAAGCATAACCTAAAACAAGGTCAAGAGTTCAGTAGCACAGACCCGAGAACCCAGTTGCTGAGGTCTAAACAGCAGCTCTACCACCTAAAAGCCCCGTGACTTGTCTGTACCAGTTTTCTCATCTGAAAAATGCACATACTTCACAGAGTTATGAAGATCAAATGAGTCAATATTTGTAAAGCACCTAGAACAATACCTGCATATAGTAAATGCTATGTATTTGTTATATAGAGAAATATGATGTATATGCCCTCGACACTTCAATTTACACCTCTCCCCCTTTCCTACAACATGAATTCCTGCTAGATAGGTCCAAAACAAACAGGGAGTGCTTTCCACCCTTCCAGAGTGAGAGCATGGAAGATGGGAGAAATGACGGATCAAAAGTACAGCTCACTGGCACCCCAGATGGCTCACTGAAGCTGGAGGGTGGGTTTAACTTCCTAGGATCAAACGCTAATCTGCACCCATACAAAATGTTTTCAGTATAAGCAACAGAGTTCACTGAAGTCTCAACACATGAATGCTTAATAAATCTTTCATTAAGTTTCATTATTTTCCAGCTAAGCCACCCTAGCACAATAAAACAAGAATCAACACGTCCTCCTTCTGTACAAAGGTTCCTCACTGCCCCACCCGTTTTGTTTTGTTTTGTTTTGTTTTCATAAACCCTAGGCTTGTACTGCCTTGGAAGCATTATTCATCCAATTTCGATAAGAGGCATCGTGATGGCTCATGGAGATGACTCAAGGGTAGGAAATAAGCCACACACGTGGACTAAAGGAGAAATTCACATGGGGACCCAGATTCTAAAAGGAAAACACAGTAAAGGAGAGAAGGAAATGATGAAGAATGAGATCAGAAAGTGAGGAAGGGGAGGGGAGACAGGGAAGGTGTGAGGGAAGGAAGAGGAAGGGAGGGAAGCGGGCAGGGGAGGAGGTTCTAAGGCACCTCCCCTCTCTGCCCACCACGGAACAAGTGGGGAGCAGAGCAGCAGGATGTGCTTGTCACTTTCTCCAGGCCCCCATTCCTGCTGTAGATGGAGTGGATCCGGTGATTCTGGTAGAAAAGGTGACTACTGCTCTCCCTGCCTCCAGTCAGGCCGAATCATTTGGTTTAGGCACGTGTTGATATTCACGTGTCAGGTGGTTGGGGCCCAAAGCCCCAGAGAAAGCATAAATCTAAATGCTTGATTCAGATAGGAAAGGTTCAGACTGGAATTCTCTGAGGGCACCTATCACACACTGGGCAGGATGAAAATGAGATTCAGAGTGACAGCGAGTTCTAGGGATGATGGGCAGGACCCACTGAAGAGTCTTTAGGAAGGGAGATGACTTCATGGGATGACTAACACAGGTGTAGACACACCTTTCTCCTTCCGTGTCTCTTCTAACACTGGTACTCACTTCTCTACAAATACAATGGGAGTTTTTTGACTTGCTGGTCACCAGCTATGCATCTTCGGGCTGGTGTCTTATTCTCTCTGAGCCTCAGTTCCTTCTTGATACAGCGAGGGAGGTGATATCTACTTCCCAGGGTTAATGCAAAAGACAAATGGCATGATTTTGTGCTCACTAAAATACCGAGCACAGTGCTTGGCACATGTAAGCATTCAGTACATGTTAGTTTTCTTCTAACTGTAAATGCCACCCTGAGGAACTTAATAAAACCACAGAACTCAGGGTTCAGCCCCCAGAAAATCTGGATCCACCAGCATGGGTGGGGGTCCAGGTATCTGGATTTTAACCCACTCCCCGGTAGCAAAGGAGGAGCATGCTGCTTGAGGAAAGACAGCGTGTGGGCTGTCCCTGCAGGACTAGTCGGATTTAGAAAACCGAGACATTAAAAAGGCTTCCAGTGCTAAGAGGGTGTGACCCGTAGGCCATGCAAGTAGAGGCCTGTACAGAGCACACAAGTAAGGTTGTACGCACGTGTGTGAATGCACACGTGAGTGTGTTTATGTTGATGCAGCTAGAAAAGCCACTGTGGGTGTTGAGACCCAGAGAGCAATTTGGCCAGATCGTGAAAGGTCTTAAGCGCATCCCATGAAGCACGGACTTCCTTCTCCGCACCAAACCCGGCGGTGTGCACGCAAACTTGGAAATGTCTTTGAAAACAAATCAGGCTGTAAAATGGAAGCATGTAACTCCAGAAAATAGTTTCTTTAGATGGGAATCTATCTATAAAACACACTGAATTTCTGAAATGGAATAAATATAATGCGTGGAGGTATTTTCAAAAATCTTCCATTCTACTCTGACCAATGGGGCTCAACTGGGTGACTGTCATCCTGCAGAGCAGAAGGTCACAGGTCGGACTCCTTGCCAGGGCACATGCCTGGGTTGTGGGTTCGATTCCCCAGATGGGGTACGTACGAGAAACAACCGATCGATGTTGCTCTCTCACATCAGTGTTTCTCTCCCTCTCTTTCTCTCTCCCTTCCCCATCTCTAAAAATAAATAAATAAAATATTTCTTTTAATTATTTAGAAGAATAATTAAAAGCCCCATCGGCTTCACACGGGGAGGAGATGCCTACGGCCCACACATAGAAAAGGCAGCTCTGGTAGCTATGGAGTGAAGGGAAGGGTATGAGGGCCAGGCGCTGAGACCACGCAGGCTACAGTCTAAGCAAGTGAGGGCTCAGTTTAGCGTGACGTGGCTGCACCCTGCAGGAACCAACCTCCAAGTCTTGGCAGGTCAGCTGGGAGAGTGAGGAAGCAGCAAATGGGGGTTTATCCAGCAATGGGGAGCCTTTGGTGGCCACCATGAGTTCAGCACGATGCATCTGAGATGTCTCGAGACAAGGGTCCTGCAGGGTAGCTGGACCTACAGACTGAGAGCTGAGGAGGCAGCAGAGAAACCGCCAGAGGCTCAGGAGTAAGAGTTTGGGTGAGGCCAGGAGGCTGAGAAGGAGCAGCAAGGGAGGTGGCCAACTGTCCCGAGTGCTGCTGGGAGTCCACGGCGGCCTGGATGAAAATATCCCTACTGGCTCTGGGTGACCTGCCCCTGTGGTCTGGGCAGAGCAGAAGCTGGTTGGAACTCCCTAAACACGATCAAGAGGAAAAGCCTGCGTGACTCAAGTGCACTTCAAATTCAAAGTGCTCTACCCCAGAGCTTCCCCCCCACGGAAAAGGCCAAGGCCACAGCACGGACGTTGCATGGTGCTTGGATTCCAGCAACTACAACTGCGCCCATGTTTAGCTTCTCAATTCTATTTTTGGGGCCACAGTAAACATGAATAGGGACACAGGTGCACTCCTGAACTTGGGAAGCTTCTGTGCTGTTCCACACCTGTCCTCCTCATTCAGGTTGGACCTCCTTCTCTCCAGGAGTCCCCCACTGAAATGCCAGTCCCTCTGAGAGCACCCCCATACCTCTGAGAGAATCAAAATCTCTGAGAGCACCTAATACCTCTGAGAGCACCTAGTACCTCAGAGAGCAAACAATATCTCTGAAAGCACCAAAACCTCTGAGAGCACCCAGTACCTCTGAGAGAGCCCCAACACCATCCTATTCCCTACAGAGGGGTGCTGGGAGTCAGGAACAGGAGCAGCCTGGGGATGATGGGAGGGTTTTCCTCTGCACAGTGGCCCCTTGGCAGAGCCCTCGGGGGTCATTTGAGGACAGGTTTGATGGTTGCTGTACCCGCACCTTAACAGACAGCTCCAAAGCCTTTGCTGGCGTGTTCTGGTCTCTCTCACATGACCTCATGCAGTGAAGCCCCTCCACACGTTGCCAGGGCAGGACTCGGGTGGTCTTCCCCAGGCGGGCATCCCCCAGCACAGCCAGAAGGGCCAGGCTAAAAATGCCGACCGGCTCTGTTGTCTCGGAACAGGGTGCCTGGAGGAGATGCTCCACTCACGGCAGAACGATACCCCATGCAGAGAAGGTGGAGGCAAAGGAGGAAACATCCATTTTGGTACCTACCTATGATTGAATCCCTCCGGAAAACATCTCTATCGAAAATGTAAAATGACAGGTGACGAAAGCTCCGAGGAATTTCACAGTAGAAGTCCTCTCCGTAGAAGGGGCTGGACGGACAAACAAACAGAAGAGCACGTGAGAGCCTGTGAGGCACAGCGCAGACGAGCCGTCAGCGCCTGCATACTGAGCGCCAGCCTCGGGCACACGCTACAACCTCGTTTTTAAACACACCACAAACACACCTTTCTGCATTCTGCTTGTAAGACATGAAATCACGCTTCCCTAATTGGGATAGAAATGAACTGAGAGTAAGCAGGCTGTAAATTCTTCACAGACGCGGCCCCAGCTCCAAAGGCACGTCACGTTACATCGGCGATTTTCAACCTTTCTCATCTTGTGGCACGTGGAAACGAATCACCAAAATTCTGTGGCACACCAAAGAATGTATTATACTTTTTGCTGATCTGACCAAAATATAGGTGTAATTTTGATTCATTCACACCAGACAGCTATTATTGTGGTGGCAGTTGTTGTTTTTTTGTTTGACAATCTAAGGGAAAAGCGGTCAGTGCCCCTGACTACAGAGTCAGGTGCTGGGTGCTTTGGAAGTTCTTGCGGCACGGCGGTTGGGAATCGCTGCTTTGAACGAGTGAATGGCTGTGCCGGGTTCGTGTCAGGTCAGAGAAGCCAGAGGGCTCAACACAGGTGGTGCTGTTAACACAACTGTGTCTGGTGTGTGTCTGAGTTTAACACAGATGCCCCAGTGCTGCCAGCCATTTTGAGGGTCTGGGCAGCGGGGCAGGCCTCACTCAGCATCCCAGTTTCAGAGAGTGCAGAGCATCCCCCTTTGTCCAGAACTCAGGGTGAAACTCCAACTGGGCGACCACCTGCACCTCTCCCCGGGAGAGGGGCTTTACCTACCACAGCCGACCCTCCACACAGACCCTGAGGCTCATTCACCCACAGATGGAGACTCGGAATAAACTGCAAACTCTAATCGAGGAGCCAGGAGCCCCAGACCATCCCGGCCAGGCACAGGCTGAGGTTAGCAGACGCCAGGTCCTGGAAGCCATGGTGAATGTACCAGAACATGGCACCCCCAGACCTGCACCCACCAGTAGGAAATGGAGCGGTCCCTTCAGCCCATACACCTACAGCTACCTTGGGATCCAGCATGACCCCACTGCCGTGCGCATGCACGGCTGAGGTCCAGCAGAGAACCATAACAGGCCAAGTGAAAACTAAAACAGTCAGTCACGCTTTGTTAGGAGAAAGAGGGGTACAGGCTCCTGACCAAGTATGAAAAGAGATAGAAAAAAGAATTGATACCATGAGTGTCTCCTAGTGAGTTTATTGTGAATGACACAGGCACGACGCTGGCAAAGAAAGGAAGGGAGGGTGAGATCAGCTCCCAACTAAGAGAGCTCCAAAGCCATATTCTACCAGCTCTGAGAGGCCCCCCGCCCCCCGCCGCACTGTAGGATCTCTGAAATCAGACAGAACCCTGCAGTCACCGTCAGAAAGGACTGTTTCGGAGATTACTCAGCACTGCTTTTTCTCAGTGCACATGAAGTCACGGTGCATCCCCTAACGACCAATGTCACGGATTCCATAAAACACAGCATTTTTGATGGAATGACTGGCTGTCGCTTGAAGGTCACTAGCACAGAGAACTGGAGCTTTGGGAGCTACAGGGTCATTGTGGGGACCAGGGGATGAGGCAAACAAGCCATCCTAGGAGGCAGGCATGACAGGAAAGTGAAACCCGCTCAGAAGGGAAAGGGCACAGCGTGGAGGAGAGGACAGCAGCAGGCAAGGAAGGAATCAAACAAGTCTGGGGTCCAGAACGGGCCCACAGAGGGCACTGCGCGTGCCTGGACCCCAAGAGAGCTGAGCCAGGGAGAGACAGTCGGCGAGGAGGAAAGGACTGAGAGAGACAGGAAGCCCACAGGTCTGACACCCAGAGACCAAACCACGTGCTGATCCTTCCAGCAGGACAGGCAAAGGGCCCGCAGTGGCCAGCACATGTTTGAGAAGGAAAAGCAAAGGTGGAAGACTCAGAGTTCCAGGCTTCAAACTTTACTGCAATGTAATAGTAATCAAAACAGTGTGGTCCTATCCCAGGGACAGACAGAGAAACCCCTGCCTCACACCACACACAACAGTTTACTCAAAGTGATCACATACCTAGATGTAAGGGCTAAAACTACAACAACTAAAATTACAACTATACAGAAATTAATCTTTGTAAACCATCTATCTGATACAAAAACTTTGTGCCCAGAAGACATTAAAAAACTTTTACAGCACAATAATAAGACGACAAGTAATTCCGTTGAAAAACAAGCAAAAGGTTCGAACGGATATATCACCAAAGACAAATGACCTACAAGCATATTAAAAAAATGTTTAACATCGTTAGCCATCAGGGAAGTGCAAATGAATTGACAACAAACCACTTCACATGCACTAGGGTGACAGTAATAAAAAAAAAAGATGGCAAACAGCAAGTGTTGAGTAGAGTGTGGAGAAAGTAAAACCCTCTACACTGCTGCTGGAAATGCAAATAGTGCAGTCCCGTTAGGATACAGATGCAAAAGAGAAAACAGTCTGGCAGGGTCTTGAAAAGTTAAACATAGAGTAACCACAGGACACGGCCATTCCCCTCCCAGGTACATACCCGAGAGAAGTGAAAATGTGTCCACACGAGAACTTACACACGAACGTTCACAGCAGCATTATTCACAATAGCCAAACGGTGGAAACAACCCAGATGCCCATCAAGTGACACATGGAAAAACAAAATCTGGTGAATTCCTGCGAAGAATTCCCATTTGGTGACACAAAAGAACAAAGTACTGATAATGCTGCAACAGTGACTCCCAGAAGTACGCTAAGTGCAAGAATCCAGATGCAACAAAGGAAAAAAAAAAAAACGAACGCTTTTTGACGTGGTACGTGTATGAAATGTCCAGAAAAGGTAGATATGCGTACAAAGTAGGGAGTGAATGCAAGGGGGCGGGGGGGCGGGGGAGCTGCAAAGGGCAGTTCTTGACTGTTCTGGAATGGATTATGCTGACAATGACACAGCTCTGTAAATTTACAAAAATCACTCAATTTCACACTTTTTAAAAACCCCTACAGCCTGAAGAGGGCTCTTCACAGCCCTTTCCCCAGCTTCTCCCCTTCTTACAGCTCACCCCCAGAAAGGGAGGCAAAATGCGCTCTGCATTCTGTTCTGGGCACTGGACCCTGCCTTCAGGGAGCCGGTGCTCCAGGGGTGGCCAGCTTCTCCTGGGCACCCACCACATCCCAGGTCCTGTTCTGAGCCCCAACAGGTAGCAAATACAGTTGGTTCTTGAATAACACAGGTTTCACAATTCACGTACAAGTGCAGCCGCACAGTTCAAACCCACTCTGTTCCAGGGTCAACTGCCTTCAGCCCTCACAATACCCTTACAGGGTGGGGAAACCGAGGCACCGGCAGTCCAGCTTGTGTACAAAGAGGGATCCCCCCCAAACAGAATTTATTTATAAGAAATTGTGTATTTATTCTTACATGTTTAAACTTCAGTCACATTCAAAGTACTCTCATTTGATGAAATAAACCTATTGCAATGATTTTCCTACTGCTCAAACAGTTTTTAAACTTGTCAATTTTGATGTTTTTTAGTGCTTCTGCCATATTTTGTTTCAACTCTTCCACATAGGCAAAATGTTTCCCTTTGAAGACTTTTTCCATCCAAGGAAACAAAAAAAAGTTGCTGGGGGCAAACTCAGGTGAATAGGGAGGGTGGGGCATGGGGGTCCTGCCATTTTTGGCAAAACTGCTGAACACTCAGCAGAGGTGTGGGCAGGTCACTCATAAGTCACTCATCACGAAACAGGCAAATACATTGAAAAGAGTCTCCAAAAAAACTTCACTGAAGCTGAACGCAGCCTCTCACAACACCACCAGCTGGTGCACTGATACAGATGGGTTCCTAGAACGTTCACCTAGTGTGAGAAGTCTGTACTACAAGGGGCCCTCCCTCCAGAAGACAATTCTGTTTTGGGGTTCCTCCTCTCAAACAAGGAAAGAGTGGGCTTTGAAACCCACTGTGGTCAGAAAAATAACGTCCCCCCAAAGGTGCCCAGGTCCTAACTTCCAGGGCCTGTGAGTATGTTACCTTACATGGAGAAAGGGACTTTGCAAATGGCATTAAATTAAGGATCCAGAGTTCAGAAGTTATCCTGGGTTATCCGAGAGGGCCCAGTGGATCACAGGGTCTTCCTAAGAGGCAGCAGAGGGGTCAGAGACGGAGCAGGATAGCTGGTGACAGAAGCGAGGCTGCGGTGATGCAGGCCCTCGAGACAAGGTCAGCCAAGGTCGAGAAAAGTATTCTGCCCTGGGGCCGCCAGACAGAACCAGCGCTGCTGACACTGACTATGGTGATTTTGGACTTCTTACTTACAGAACTGTGGGATGGTAAGTTTGTATTGTTTTAGCCACTAAGTTTGTGACACTTTGTTACAGCGGCCATGGGACCCTCACACACCAGGTCCAACCAGTACTGAACCATGCTAACTGGTGAGCTCTTTCCGATGGAGTTGGTGGAATATATGAAAAAACGAAACACAGGAGAGAGTAGACAATGAAGTGAAATGCAATAAGGCACCAAAGAAACTGTACATATGAAGGTGTTTTATTCTCCTGGGACATCACATGGCAGCTCACCAGAAAAGAGGATCGGGCGCAGCTAGAGGACAGATGCCCTCCCGACAGAGAGTGGAGCACGGGCAAAGCTCAGAGCGGACCTCCAGACCTGGGCTGCCATCCTGGGCTGACGGCTGTTATACCAGGGACACTGGGATGGGGAGAGGGAGGAAGGAGATAGCCACCCACCACCAGGAGCTATGGGGCCAAGGTGGGGAGACCAGGCCATACCCACCTCTTCCTGCTCAGAACCACACCTAGATGACTATACAACCCTCATTGGTATACAACCCTGCCTGTCACCAAGTCTAAAATCACAGTGTGCTGGAAGATGAATTAAATTTTAAAATAGCACAGAGCCTCAGAATACACTTTCTCCCTTATTCAGGCCCATAAACCCTTCAGGCACATCACTTTGGAGATGGTTAGATGCTCTATGGCATCATTTCCTTTTCCGCAGGAAAAAAAAAACACCGTTCACCTGTAGGTTCCAAGAAAGGAAGTAAGGGGCAGGTAGCTTTCCAATTGGAAAAGGGAGGCAAATCAAAAGTGTCTCCTTGGAGACCCAAGACAGAAGCTGGTGGTCCTGTGAGACCTGAGACAGTAAAGGACCCAGAGAGACTAGTCCAGATGGACAAGAGGCGGGCAGGCGACTGAGATACAGAAGGACCAGAACAGAGCGAGATGAGGTAACAGCCAGGAAAGCATCGAAGAGTAGGAGTCATTCTAGCAAAGCAGAGTGGCCTCAACATGGGAGCATAAGGACAACTTTCACCCTTAAAGTTGCTATGAAAAATATCTAAGAGGCCCTGGCTGGTGTGGCTCAGTCTGCAAACCAAAAGGGTCACAGGTTCGATTCCCGGTCAGGGCACACGCCTGGGTTGCAGGCCAGGTCCCCAGTTGGGAGCCGGAGAGAGGCAACCACACATTGATGTTTCTCTCCCTCCCATTCTCCCTCCCTCCACCTCTCTCTAAAAATAAATAAATAAAATCTTTTTTTTTAAACTTAGGAGGGACAGAACTCTGAACCCACTGTCACAGAGAAATCAGAACTGCTTCCCAAGGCCTTACAGAGAAGTGACTCACGTGCACTCTTCTGTTTTTCCAGTGGCAAATATTTCTACGGAATGCCACAGAAACGGGCAGCTACCTGCGAGTCCTGTCTCCACTCTTCCCTCACCAGCACCCCCACCCCCACGGTCTGGGACCCCCGTCTCTTTACGTGGGACTCTGGTTGTTTTCTGTCCACATGGAACTGTTTTCACTCTTAGAGCCAAAAGACAGCCAACCGTCCAGGCTCAGGAAGATGAGGGCTCACACGTGAAAGGTGTGGCAGCGGCTCAGACGGGAGGTGGCCACCGGCCTCGAAAGTCTTGGGGGCATTTACTGTGGAGGCTCCACCTGTAGGTGCCCTCTCCTTATCCACTACACCTAATCCTCCCCCCAAACTTGGTATATATATATATATATATATATATATATATATATATATATATATATATATATATATATATATATATATATATATATATATATATATCCCAGGAAGACACTATTTTCACAGTAAGTTGAAAATTGGGCTTATGTGTAAATTTTTAGAATATCTGTTCTTTTACTTCTTACTATCTGAATATTGTTTGCTTTTAAAAAGGACACACGTGCCCTGGCCAGGTAGTTCAGTTGGTTAGAACATCACTCTGACAGGCCACTGCTGTGGGTCTGATCTGTAGTCCTGGCACGTACAAGAGGCAACCAACGAATGCATATGTAAGTGGAACCAATCAATCTCTCTCTCTCGCCTCTTCTCTCTAAAATCAATTTTAAAAAATTAAAAGAAAACACACCCATGCAAAAGAATAATTTTTTTCATTTTAACTGAAAACCGGAAATTGTTTTTTCTTTTTAAGAATGAAAATCCAGCCCTGACCAGTGTGGCTCAGTTGGGTGGGTGACCTCCTGCAAGGGGAAAGACTGCTGATAAATAAATAAACAAAAAAAGTCTTTTTTTAAAGGAATGAGATTCTATTGAGTATATTACATTGTGGAATCAATTGGACCCACCAGGATGGCTACGATCAAAAACACATAATAACGAGTGTTGGAAGAGGATGTGGGGAAATTTGAACCCTCCTATACTGCTTGGAGGAACGTAAAATTGTGCAGCCACTTTGGAAATCAGTGGCAGTTCCTCACAATGGTTAACATGGAGTAACCACATGGGCTAACAACACCACTCCTGGGTATATACCCCAGAAATGAAAACACAGACCCACACAAAACTCATATATGCAAGTTAACAACATAATTCACAACAGCCAAAAGTGGAAGCAACCCAAGTGTCTATCCACGTATGAATGGATAAATAAAGTGTGGTCCAGCCATACAATGCAATATCGGCCACAGAACAAAATGAACCACTGACACACGCTGCAATGTGGATGAGCCTGGAATACACTGTGTTAAGTGAAAAACGTCAGATCCAAAGGGCCACATCGTGTATGATTCCATTTACATGAAATGCCCAGAACAGGCAAATCTGTAGAGACAGAAAGTAGATTGGTGGTTGCCAGGGGCTGGGTAGCAGGGTGTTGGCAGGAAATGGGGACAGTTAAAGGGAAGAATTTCTTTTTAGGGAGATGAAAATGTTCTAAAATTGATGGTGGTGATGGCTGCACAACTCTAAATATACTGAAAACCATAGAATTGTCTATTTTAAATGGGTAAATTATATGGTATGTGAATTGTATCTCAATAAAGCTATTTTTAAAAAACCAAAATTTAAAAAATACATAAAGATGTCAGAAAGCAAAAAACAGAAGTACCATTCTATGGTCTATCCTCCTAGAGTTGTTTTTTCTCTAAAGGTATATGGCTAAGTAGAATGGAAATAGATAGACACAGAGGCACATATTTTTAAAATAAAAATGGGATTGCATTATGTATCCTGATACGTAGTCAGCTTTTTCCTTTCACATCATGCCATGGACAGCCTGTCAAATAGGAATATAAAAGGTTAGTGGCCAAACGGCACCTGAGGTCTGAATGACCGTCACTGCTCGATTCACCGACTCCAACGGACAACCAGGTCCTCGCCAACTCTTTATGGTCAGGAGCAGCACAGAATGGGTCTCTGCACAGCTGTCTGACTGCTCTCTTAGGATGCATTCTGCCCGGTAGAAGGGTCTTCAGTGCCCTAAGGCTCTGGTGCATAATGTTGTATGACACTCCTGAAAGGGAGAACTAACATACCCCAACCTACCGACACAGAGCCTTACCCAATATTTTCAAACTTGGCTAAACTGATGGCAAAAATATCTACCCATATGTGTATGAGCACTTTCTTTCTCATTTTCTGTTAAAATGCCGTTGGCCCGTTTTCTTGTTTTGTAGTTTTTTAATTATATTTTATTGATTATACTATTACAGTTGTCCTGATTTTCTCCCCTTTGCCCCTCTCCACCCAGCACCTCCTAGTCCCTCAGGCAGTCCCTCCCCCTTCCTCGTTCATGTCCATGGGTCATGCGTATAAGTTCTTCGGCTAATCCGTTTCCTACACTGTACCTTACATCCATCCCCTGGCTGTTCTGTAACTACCCGTTTGTACTTCTTAATCCCCTCACCTCTTCACCCATTTCCCTAAGACCCCTCCCATCTGGCAACCATCAAAACGCTCTCTGTATCCATGATTCTGTCTCTGTTCTTCTTGTCTGCTTAGTTGGCTTTTTTAGATACGTATGTATTTTTTAGATAGATATGCATTTTTGCCATTTTATTGTTAATAGTTTTGATCTTTTTTTAAAATAAATCCCTTTAACATTCCATATAGTATTGGTTTGGTGACGTGAACTCCTTTAGTTTTTGCTTGCCTGGGAAGCTCTTTCTCTGCCCTTCCATTCTAAATGATAGCTTTGCCAGGCAGAAAGCAATCTTGGCTGTAGGTCCTTGCTTTTCGTGACTTTGAATATTTCTTGCCAATCCCTTCTAGTCTGCAAAGTTTCTTTTGAGAAATCAGCTGACAGTCTTAGGGGTAATCCCCTCTAGATAACTAATTTCTTTTCACTTTGAAGATTTTCTCTTTATGTTTGCCCTTTGGCATTTTAATTATGATGTGTCTTAGAGTGGGCCTCTTTGCATCCATTGTGCTTGGGACTCTTTGTACTTCGTGGACTTGCATGTCTATTTCCTTCACCAAATTAGGGGAGTTTTCTTTCATTATTTTTTCAAATACATTTCCATTTTCTTGTTCTTTCTCTTCTCCTTCTGGCAGCCCTATGAGACAAATGTTGAAATGCTTAAAGTTGTCCCAGAGGCTGCTTATATACTATTCTCATTTTTTTTGGATTCCTTTTTCTCGTTGTTGTTCTGATTGGTCGTTTTTGGGTTTTGCTTCCTTATGTTCCAAGTCATTGATTTGATTCTCAGCTTCATCTACTCTACTATTGTTTCCCTGTAAATTGTTCTTTATTTCAATTAGTGTATCCTTTGTTTCTGACTAGATCATTTTTATGCCATTGAGGTCCTCACTAAGTTCCTTGAGCATCCTTATAATCAGTGTTTTGAAACCTGCATTTGATATTTTGCTTATCTCCATTTTGTTTAGTTCATTTTCTGGAATTATGATCTGTTCTTTCGTTTGGGACATGTTTCTTTTCTCTCCTCATTTTGGCTGCCTCCCTGTGTTTGTTTCTGTATTAGGCAGAACTGTTATGACTCCGTCTTGGTAGTGTGGCCTAATGTCGTAGGTGTCCTGTAAGGTCCAGTGGAACAGCTTCCCCATCACCCAAACTTGGTATTCGAGGTGCCCCCTTGGTGTGGGCTGAGTACACCCTCTTGATGTAGTTGAGCCTTGGTTGCTCCCATTTTCTATTAAATATCCATCTTTTCCTATTATTTCCATGCTAAGAATATCAATCCACTGAGCACTTATAAATTTATGTTTCAAATTAAAAGACAAATAACTAAAGCACAACATATAAAGAATATATTTTTAAACTAGACA
This sequence comes from Glossophaga mutica, assembly GCA_039655065.1. Lineage (NCBI taxonomy): Eukaryota > Metazoa > Chordata > Mammalia > Chiroptera > Phyllostomidae > Glossophaga > Glossophaga mutica. The sequence goes on along the minus strand of CM077310.1, from coordinate 63,258,444 downwards.
CACCATACATTTTTTATCAATATCTGTCATCAGTGTGCAAGGACGGGCATGTGATCCTGCCATTCCTGATGTGTGTTCCCCCAGAAGAACAAGGAGGTCCCTGCACTCGGGAGCTGACGCTGCCCACAGGGGAAAGGCCACTTCAGCCCTGATCGTGGCATCTTTCAGGACATCTTAGCCCTCCCAGCTTCAAGAAGGACTCTCGAGGGGTTGTAAGTGGGGTGAGCCACACAGTCCATCTCCCCTCCCTCTAGCCCTGCAGAGGACAGAGGTGGGATGAAGGCCCCCCAGCCCCAAGTGACAACCCCCACAAACAATGTGGTTGTCTGGATGGCCCGCCCCTCCTTCTTGGTGAACCAGAAAGTTTGTTGTTGTCTGTTCATGGGCAGCAGAGTTGGAAGTTTATTCCTAAAGAAAAAGGAAACCAACCATCAGGTGATTGGGAGCAGGGTGAGTTCTCCCACCTCTACCTTCTCCATGTGCCTGGCAAGACAATATATTCCTTCCGGAGGAGTCAAAGGGGCCACATAGCCTTGAGCTTCCCCTTCCCATTAGAGGCTTTAACCTGGGGTATCTCTCCCCACAGGCCTGGCTTTGTCACCAGCCCAAGGTCAGCACAGTCAGATTCATGATTAATGTCCCTGCACAGTGGGCTCCCACTTACAGCCTTAGGGCTCCAGAACCCTCTTTCCAAATAAAGAAAAAAATGCCACCCAAAGGGCTTGGCTTGCCTTAAATACACTATCTGACAGAAGGAAATTAATGCATACAGTGGCATCTGCCTCCGAGGCTGGCCAGAGTGACAGATCTTTCCTTCGGTAATTACAGAGAGAAGTTCAAATGAAGCTTCACAGAATCAAGCAAACTCTCCTAAGGACAGAAAGAAAAAAACTCCCCCAGAAAACCAAGTTGATCTTTAAGAAGTATTGTGACAAGGGAAAACCATTGGTATCCCTCCCCCTCCTCCCACAGCCCAGATGTGCAGCCGAGAGAGGCTGAGACAGGGCCCCATTTGGGACCCACAGAGAACACTCCGACTTCTCCATGAGTCATTTCCCAGCATCTGCAAGGCTGGCACGCCCCATCCCACACCAAGGCTGCTGCCGCTGCAACAACAATGTTTGCTCATGAGAAAACAGCCGTGAGCCTGGTTTTCCCCAGTTGCATGTTATTTCGCAAATGCCTGCATCCATTTCCCAACATCTGGGGTCAGGCAGGAGGGGTGAGGGAGTTGCCGAGCTGCTCCGCATTTGGGATTGATGGAAAGGCTGCATGCTGAGGAATAGGAACCCCACACTGAGTCTCTTTGTGAGAGGCCTATTCCTAAGACGGTCTTTGTGCCTCGAAGTCTGAATTATGGATACACCACAGAGAAGGCCACTGTCGAGGGCCGAGTGTCCGGAAGCACTGGATCGTGGCTCCCAGTGGAAAGCCAGGGCTCATTTCCCGGCCCAGCATGAACTGGAAGCCAAGAAAGCGGAGATGGTTTTCCAAAAAGAGCACCAGCCTATCTCTGAACAGCTCTGTGCTCAACTAATAAAATGTGCATGTGGTTAAATCATTAACTAACAGCTGGATTAAAATGTCATTAACCCAAATGCTGTATTCAAAGGTCCACAGCAGAAGAACTGGGCATGGAAAGGGAAGTCAGGTCACCTGCACCCCACACAGACTGCTGGTGCTTGAAGGGTCTGCGTCCCCCATATCTGCAGCCCGCAGCACTGCACCCAACATGGGAATGCATGCCGATCGACTGTTCCAGGAAGGAGCCTCCCACTGCCACAGTTACCCTACGGGCACTCAGGGGCAGGAGGAGAACCTTTTTGCTTTCTGCTAAGTCCACCTCTCACTTCCTTTAAATAGTGATTTTAAAACTCCTTTAAAACTGCTGTGCAGCACAGCCCTCGGTATCTCTGACCTTTCATTATAAAAGGTTTTTTCCCCCTCAAGGTTTCCAAAAAGCCATTGCATCTTACTGAGAGGCAAGGTGCTCGCTAGGTCTCTCGTATGGAACTCTAACCCTCACTGCAAGGTCACAGCAGCATCCACAGAGGGGCAACTCCAGGGAGAGAAAGCCACTCAGTCACCGCAAAGGACAGGATGAAGAAATGTATGACCTGTTGCCCAGTGTCTTGCAGATCTGACGTGGGGGCTGGGGGATGTAGTTAACCTTCCCCCGGAAAGAGAATTTAAAGTCAGAGCATAGTTTTTGTGGAAACGCTGAAACAGAAGTGTCCTGGGAGATTAGCCTGTGCATTTTTTGTCACCTGGACCAATCATAGCGTGCACTTCAGGGACTCAGCACACTTGCAGTCAAGTACTGAAGGGTCCAGGGTGGCGGCTGCCAGGTAACAGGGACACTGAAGACCACTGGGGGCCCCACCCTTGCAGCCAGGGGCAGAGGAGCAGGAAGTCAACATTGGCAGGCACCAGAATGAGGCTGTGAAACTCACTCAGGAAGCTGCTTTCACTCTTCCCAAGGGACCAGGACCTAACTGGACGTCTGTGCATCGGAACCAGAGCCCGACGGCCACCCCCTCAGTGGGCAACCTGCAGCCTATGTTTCCTGGCCTGACCCAGCTCCAAGGTGTAGCCACGTGGCCAGGGCGAGTTACCGCACCTCTCCAAGACTCAGTTTCCCTGTCTGCAAAACTCCTACTGACAGGGATAAGGTGGGGCCCACTGGACACTATGCATGGCTCCCACCACTGCACAAGTCTCCCAAATGCCAGGAAGCCTTTGTTAGTGGACCAGAGCCTTTGTCAGTGGACTGCTCCATTGTTAGTGGACTGGAATCCTCATTCTCTTAGTCGCGTAAAGACACTTGAAAGGACGTATCTCCACACCTGGAGCACCCCAGGACTGTGGGAGGAGGGATCCCCACCTGGAGCACCCCAGAACCATAGGGATGGATCTCACAACCTGGAGCACCCCCATTGTGGGGGGACACGTTTCTCCACGTGGAGCAACCCAGGACTGCGGGATGATGGGCCCATTCATGCCAGCTGGCGTGCAACATCCAGGCTGCAGGCCAGCATTTGTGTCAAACAGACTTTTCTTTAAAGCTTTCATTTGAGAAAATAGAAAGTAAAATGTTAAAGAGAAAATGTCACCTGTATAATCTCTTGATTTCAAAGTCAGTGTTTTCCAATTAACAACATCGTTATTTAAAATGTCTCAGAAAATGAAGTCTGTCTCCCAAACCACAGACTTCCTCCTGGCCTTTCAAATTCTAACCCCAAATAGCTTCTCCCCTCCTAAACAGTGTGGAGCTGCTGAAGTCTTTCTTGGTTTAGTCATATCGAACAAAGTACTAGTTTCTGAGCAATCTGCATCTTTCAGTAGAAGCAGAGCCGCTCGCATGTCACTGACGCGCACCGGTCCTTCTAAACTAGAGGTGCACGCCCGTCTGCTTGTGAACAATCTTTCTCTCGGGTGAGCAAGAGTGACAAGATTTGAGAGTCTGTAGTTACAGCCATGTCAATAAATGAGGCAATGAGTTAGCTCCTCCTCAGTTTGCCACAGATAACAGTCATTTTACTGTCTAATTTCTAATTTATGTAAAAAAAAATACAAGCAGAAGAACAGAAATACCCTCCAAAATCCCAATACAATGAGAAAATAACCACATGAACAACTGTGTTCATATATTCCAGAACAAAAAGGAATCTTACAATGAACACAGCCTTGTAACCTGCCTTGACCACTCAGCGGAAACAGCCAAACTCTGAGAAAGGGAAGCCCCTTTCCAACCAGAACCTGAGGAGTTGCAGGGCTCTGCCCTTGGGGAAAGACAAGAAGGGGTGGACAGTGCCATCCGTGACTTGGTGAACTGGGCCAGGACAATGTGGTAGGCCCCTTCCCCTCCAGATGGCAACGCACATACAAACAGGTGAGTGGAAGCAGAAGGAAAGGGGCTTCTGGGCCGGATGTGGGGCAGGGGCCCAGGGTGAGCTGTGGGGTGGAAGTTCAGCACAGTCGCCACCAGAGCTGCCACTGGGGAAGGTGAGGGTCAGATCGGGAATCTTGGGACAGCCCCTCACTGAGCGCCGGGAGCTGGGTTGGGTTTTGGGGGTTTTTTTTTAATATTTTATGGAGATTTTCTGGGAGAAGGTGGGCAGTATCATCCTCACAAGAATCACTTACATAGGTAAAAGGAAATGAAGATGCTGATACTTTCTGGAATATTCTTGCAAGTGACTACACTAACCCAGCACTTAAGAGCTCTTACTTTTAACTCTCTTGTTCACATAACATCAATACACTCCTTCTACTAGATAAAGCAGTGATTTGCCACGATACGACCTCCCCTTGCCTGTTTCCGAAGCAGCAGGAGGCCCCTCCCAGGGGAGTCCTGTGGCAGACGCGCTGCGCAGGCAGGGCAGGCGGCTCGCCCTGGCCCCAACCCTGCCCACCCAATTCCGCAGAACCTTTTAGTTTAAATAAATAGTTAACAAATAATGAGTTGCCATTTAACTGATTTAAAAGTAGCTCATGCTCAACATCGGGAAGATATTTCTCCTAGTAGGACAGAAACACTGCCCCCCCATCACTTCCCTGGAGAAGAGGCAAGGCCAGGGAGAAAGAAAGGGCGTGTTTTCCCAAATGTCTCGGAGCCTATGAGTTCTGGCCGATAAACCTGCACCAGACGCTCTCTCTCAATGTCCGCTCTTCCGCATCAAAAATAAAGAGAAAGATAAAACAAACGCGGGCACTTTCACTAAGATGTCTGTTCAGTAATCGGGAGTGATGCTGTAGACACTGGTCAGTTACTGCTGGTGGACGTGCAGTGTGGGCAGAGCCTGGCCCGAACCCCAGGGGCAACCTTCTGCCGGAGAAAAGGAGGGGAAGAAACATGTTTTCCCTCTTCTCACACATTCCGTCTGCACTTAATTCTGAGTCAGAAGACAGGCAATGCTGGGCTGCAGCAGCTCAGCTCAAGGCCGACCCTTGCCCCCGGAGGCTGTGGGAGGGCTCCACGACATGGGACCACTGCATCCCTTGCTCAGACAGCACACAAGGCCCTGCTGGCTCTGACCAGCTGCCTGCCAGGAAGCCAAGCACTTAGGCTTTTTAAGTTCAGAAATCACGTGTAGATTTTTTGTTTTCTACAGTGGCTTTGCCAAGTACATGATCAAATCTCAAAGGTGATGCTGAGCCTGGAGGAGGCATGCTAGGGAGATGCAAGACAAGAGCACAGTCACTTCCTGGAAGGCAACAACCAAACTCTGGGGTGGGGCATGCTCACAACTGCCTGCACTGCTGGCCTTGTCCACACAGCAGCGCTCCACCTTGACCCTCAGGTTTGTCCACTTTCTCCCACTCTCGCAGCTGCCATCTGAGTTGGGGCCTTTGTCCTCCTGGACTCTTATAGAGGCCCCCAGACTTGTCTGCCTCTGGACTCTGCCTCTCTAATCAAGGCCACTCAAGAATGTAAGCTGAGTCTTTCTGCAATCTTCACATATGGCCTCTCCACCATTCTCTCTGCTCTTACTTCTGGAATTCCTATGAGACATGCTTGGACATCATTCTATCTCTATGTCTCCTATAAACCTCTCATACTTTCCATTTCTTTGTGTCTCTGGGGTATATTTCACACTTACCTTCTAATTTACCAATGTTCCCTTTAGCTATGTCTAATTAGCTATTTTAATTTGTCCATTGAACTTTTTGTTGAAATTCTTTTCTTCACTTCTAGAAATTGTATTTTGCTCTTTTTCAAATTGGTTCAATAATTCTTTATTGTTTCTTTTCCTGTTCATGTTTTTAATTTTATCTATTACTTTATATTCATCAAACTTTGTTGACATTCTACAAACTCTGCAGGTCTGATTCTACTGTCTGTTGTTTCTCTTGGCAAAGGCCTCTGATGCCTTTATTTTCTGTGTTCTTTGTATATTTCCTCCTCTGAGCTCATCCGAGCTCATGTTCCTTGGAATTTTTTTTAAGTATTTTTTATTGATTATGCTGTTACAGTTTTCCCAATATTTCCCCATTTCTCCCCCTTCACCCTGACACTCTAACCCTCCAGCATTCCCCCCACTTAGTTCATGTCCATGGGTTGTACATATAAGTTCTTTGAGTCATCTGTTTCCTATACCATTTTTTGTTTCTCCCCATCTATTTTATGCCTACTAATTATGCTTCTTCTTCTCTGTATATTTTTCCTATTCCTCCCTTCCCCCTCCCCACTGAACTCCCTCTGTGTGATGTCCATTTGTCTGGTTCTGTTCCTGTTCTGGTTGCTTGCTTATTTTTGTTTTCCTTTTCCTTTAAGTTCATTTGTTGATAGTTTTGAGTTTGTTGTCATTTTATTGTTCATATTTTTTGATCTTCTTTTTCTTAGATAAATCCCTTTAACGTTTCATATAATAAGGACTTGGTGATGATTAATTCCTTTAACTTGACCTTATCTGAGAAGCACTTTATCTGCCCTTCCATTCTAAATGAAAGCTTTGCTGAATAGAGTAATCTTGGATGTAGGTCCTTGCCTTTCAAGACTTCAAATACTTCTTTCCAGCCCCTTCTTGCCTATAAGGTTTCTTTGGAGAAATCAGCTGATAGCCTTATGGGAACTCCTTTGTAGGTAACCATCTCCTTTTCTCTTGCTGCTCTGAGGATTTTCTCCTTGTCTTTAATCTTGGGTAACTTAATGATGATGTGCCTTGATATGTTCCTCCTTGGTTCCAACTTCTTTGGGACTCTCTGGGATTCCTGGACTTCCTGGAAGTCTATTTCCTTTGCCAGATTGGGGAAGTTTTCCTTCATTATTTGTTCAAATAAGTTTTCAACTTCTTGCTGTTGCACTTCTTCTGGCACCCCTATAATTCAGATATCAGAACATTTCAGGTTGTTCCAGAGAATCCTCAGCCTCTCTTCATTTTTTTGGATTCTTATTTCTTCGTTCTGATCCAATTGGGTGTTTATTTCTTCCTTTTGTTCCAAATTGTCGATTTGAATCCTAGTTTCCTTCTTGTCACTGTTGGTTCCCTGAGTATTTTGCTTTATTTCATTTTGGCTATCTTTCATTTGTTCTTTCATTTTTCGACCAAGCTCAATCAATTCTGTGAGCAATTTGATTACCAGGGCTTTAAATTCTCCATCAGAGAGGTTGGCAATCTCCTCATCGCTTAGCTCTCTTTCTGAGGTTTTGCTGTGTTCTTTCATTTGGTTCATATTTCTTTGTCTTGGCACAGCTGATAGGTTGTAAGGGGGCGGGGCCTTAGGTATCGGCCAGGGCAGAGCAACCTTCTCTGCTGCATTGTCTGTGTGGGAGGGGCCAGAAAGGGAGCAGTGCAGTTCGCCTGCTCGTCTCTAGCGCACTTTCCAGCAGACTCTTGAGTTAGACTGGAAGCTTTCTCCCACTGAGACAACCCCAGCCTCAGCCCACAGTCAGCTCTGAGTCTGTTTACCCCTCAAGTCAGTCCCTCCCGTGCAGCTCTGGAGAGCTGGGAAGTCAGCCCCGCCCCTCAGCCGCCTCACGTGGTTTTTCTGAGTCGGCCTGCAGGGTCTGCGGCCTTACTGGTCTGGTTGTTCTGGTTGATTTTTTCTTTAATTCCTGGGTTGTCGGAGTTTCATGCAGTCTGATTTTCTGGAGATTTTGGTTGTTTATTGATTTTAGATTGGTTGTTATCCTCCTTTTGGTTGTGTGAGGAAGCGAAGGGTCTCTACCTATGCCTCCATCTTGGCCAGAACTCAGAAGGAACTTTATATAGGAGAATTCTTTGGGGCTTGTATTGAAAAAGATGACTGGATTTGCTTTTGACTGGCATAGTGGATATTACAAACTACTGATCCAGGACTATATAAATGTATATGAATAGACTGAGGTTTTTCGACCACAGATGTTTTGTGGATTCAAACTGTAAACTCACAAGAGAGACAGTTTTTGGTTTCAAACATTCAGCACCAAGTGGTGCCAGCAATTTTCCTTACTAACTTCTTTTATAAAATGGTTTTGCCTGTTCCCTTACACTATATAGTAGAGTTTGGGGTTACTAGCTTGCAAAGCCCAGCAGTGGGAATAGAGTTTTTGCCTCAATCCTAAATGGCCACATAGACCCATATATTTTAAATAATGGAATTATTTTGTGTAGCTTTGTCTCTTTCTTTGCTATCAGTCTTAACTTTCTGCTTACAGCACCCCTCTCCTTACTTGGCATATTAGATAAGCATGTGATAAATATTCAGAAAGCTAATGAATAATTAATAAACAAAAATAATTAAGTTTATTAAAACTCTCTGTAAGGAAAGCATGGCTAGTCTGTGAAGGGGTTAGGAGCTCTGATGAGCTGGGCGCATTACCTCAGCACACCCACTGGAGTTAACTGGCTACTTACGATAGCGTGTTAGGGGCTACCACCTGATTCTGGCTACAACACAGCTGGTTTCCCAGAAAGGACAGTATTGCTACATAATTGTTTTTATTTAGCTCTTACCCTCCCTTCCCTGCCTCACAAATGTATCTTCTAGTACCACCAGAATCAGAAACCATGATTTCTACTTCTAAATTTGTCTGAAATATTTTGAAGACAGTGGTCCCCATTTTTCAACCTCACCTAAACAGAGCTTGGGAACAAGAATCAATCGATCAATCAATCAATAAGTAAACAAACATATAAGAATAAATACCAGAAACAAACAAACAAACAAGGGTTCCCAAATATATTCCCTTCCCAGAGATCCTCATTCAGCAGGTCTGGGGAGAGCCCTGCTTTGTAGAGAAATCTTCCAGTCCTCTGGGTTTATGAACCACGGGCCTCCAACAAGGACTAAACACAAAAAGGATTTTCCTCACATTCAGCTAATGGAAACAAGCCTTGACAGTTACAGTAACATCATCACCCCCTGCATCATCTCATCATCAACGCAAAGCCAGACTTGACTTCCTGCAAACTCCTCAGACTTTTCGTTTTTCTTCAGAAGTTATTTCAGAGAATCTGGAGTGTGCATTAAAATACCGCAGCAGCTGTGAGAGCGCAGCCTCAGGAGGAGCCTCGCCAGGGTTGGCGGCAGCGGTGCAGATGGAGAGTGAAATATGTCTACGTCTCAGGGGCAGGAGATCCTTAGCAGTTTTCTAAAAATTAAATTCATTAAGTCATTGGAACGTGCTGTTTGTTCCCACTTAGAAGTAGCAACATGCAAGGATATAATTCATCTGCCAAAAATGTTCTCAAACTCAAAATAGCTGTTTGGATGGTCCCACACGACCCATAATTCTAAACCTGAAGGTGGAGTCCCTGGCTGCACAGGAATTCTTCTTCACTCCATTAACCACTTCATATAAACAGCAGGCTCAGGGCCCATTACCGGCTTTGGTGTGCTTCCCCAGACTGCAAACCACTAACCCCTGCCCCACCTGCTGCCACGTATGTAAAGAGAGGTTCTGCAGCCTCACTGCTCACATTTCTGGTTTCTCTCTTTCCATCCCGTGACTTTTCTCAGGATGCCACCACTTCCTATCCCCTGGGGTGCGGTCCAGGGCCAACAGTGGCAGCATCTCTATGAAACTTGTTAGATATGCAAATTATAACCCCACCCCAAACATCCTGGGGCAGACATCTGCTTTAACCAGCCCTCCAAGTGATTCTCAGGCCAGCTAAAGTTGAAAAGCACTGATGCGTTTATTGTATAGCAAACATCTCAACCTTAAGACCTGTTAAGTGCTGCTCTTTCTTACCTGACCCCTGTCTTCCCCAAATTGTATCAATAAATGTTTTCTAGGTCTCCTACCTCAGTGAATAATTACTTCTATGGCCATCTTAGGCATGCCTATCTAGATAAATTTAAAGGAAGGCAGGAGTAAAAAAAAGCTTTCCAAATATTTATCCACTGAAAACCTGTGGGTTTTCCCTAATTTTTTTTATTTATGATTTTGAGAGAGAGAGGAAGGGGGAGAGGGAGAAACGTCAATTTGTTGTTCCACTTATTTATGCACTCACTGGTTGATTCTTGCCTGTGCCCTGGACCAGGGATCAAACCTGCAATCTTGACATATGGTGATGACGTTCTAACCAATTAAGCTAGCCAGCCAGGGCCTCAAAATCCTTGATTTGTACTCTTTCATTGCCGTATATACTTTCCAGTTCATCTCTAATAAATTATCTCACCCTGGCTGGTGTGGCTCAGTGTACTGAGTGCTGGCCTGTGAACCAAAGGGTTGCCAGTTCAATTCCCGGACAGGGCACATGCCTGGGTTGCAGCCCGGAGTTGGCTCCCAGTTGAGGGTGCACCAGAGGCAGCCACCCGATGTTTCTCTCCCTCCTTTTCTCCTTCCCTTCCCCTCTCTCTAAAAATAAATAAATAAAGTATTTTTTTAAAGAAAGAAATTATCTCAGAGGCAAATACACAGTTACATATGTGCTCCTTGCTCCCTTACAATGTTCAGTCCCAGGCATCACAAGCATTTGGAGAGTATCAGCTCACTACCGAGGATGGACGCTGAGGCTAACACTGCCCTGTACACCAGAGCCCGTATGAACATCTGCTGATCCTCACACAAACTAAACAACACAGGAGACGGCAAGATGGCATACGTGTTCAGGATATTTTTCCACACAGAAGAAAACTTATCAGTATCAAAGAAAGCAAGAGCAGACTCTACCAGAGTGATTTCTCCACAATTTTGGTCCTGAAAACCTCCTCTTGGTCCAGGTTCACGGTGCAATAGCAATCTCGCATCTTGTTTGGCCCCGGGTAAGTGGGAAGGTTTTTGGCTTCACCTAAAAAGCAAGTGTAAATATATCATCAGCATAGCATAGAATTATTTCATCCCCTTGCTAAGCACAGACACATTTCCAAATAATGAATTTATTTCACAGCAATGCACCTTCACTTTTACACATTCATTAGGTCTTTACAAGGTCTTAGTTTTCTTGCTACAAGTCAAAATATTGATGAAAATGCCATTTATACTGTTAAAAATGCATAGTAATACACATTAACCTGTAAAACAAATTGACAGAAGTAGGACTCCATCAGCCTAGGAATTACAAATTATTTGTTTTTACTCACATTAGTCCCTTTAATTTAATGTTTAAATTATGGTAAGAAATATTTAAATTAAAATTGGTCATCTTTAAGTGTACAGTTCAGTAGTGTTAAGTATATTCACACTGTTAAGCAACCAATCTCTAGAACTTTTTTATCTTGCAAAACAAAACTCTGCACCCGCTAAACAACAGCTCCCCATTTCCTCCTCTCCCCGCCCTGGCCACCACCCACCTACTTTCTGTTTCTCTGCCTTTCGCTGCTCTAGAACCCTCACACAGTACGTGTCCTGCTATCTCTGACTTACATGAATGTCCTCAAGGTTCATCCATTCTACACGGCATCCGTCAGAATCTCCTTCCCAGGGCTAAATGATAATCCATTGTATGTATACTGCATTAACGATTCAACCCCCAGGTCCCTGTTGTATTTTGAGATTAATTTGACAATATTAGGTCAAATTTGGGGCAATAATTAAGAACTCTTTTTTACTGATGACAATAAACTATGAACTACAGCTGATTAATGCAGAATGATTAGCCAGTAAGGAAAAAGTAAAGACAGAGCTGCTCTAGGTTGAGTGTCTCCCTTCCACAAGCCCCTTCCTCCAACGCAGAAGCCCTAGGAGCACAGAAGCACATTTGGAGAAAAGGGAGGAACTTTCAAGAAAGCCACCTTGCCCACCTATCCCTGAAGAAAATGCCCATGACGTCACAACTCCCTAATTTGACCCTGGGTCTGTCTGGAGATCATTATCAATTCCACAATGGCTGGCATCCTCTGCTAGAAGCTCAGAGCAAGCATGAAGGCTTGTCCAAACACCCCTGTTTACTTGTTAACTGAGAGTGAGCAGGAATGAATGAGAGGTGGCTTTCAACCTGCACAGCTGATGCCCAGGTGAAGTCCACTACATGGAAGAAATACCTCGGACATGCTATCTCCTCCGAGAGTATTCCTTGTCACCAAATCATTGTGGTTCTAAAGATGTCTGTGCCTGGGCATCCACAGACACCAGACCCAGAGCTAGAAAGAAAGAACAGGTCTGAGCACCACACACCATACCAATAATGGCCCAGGCATTTGCTGATAATACCTGTTAATACCACCGAGGGCCAACCCACTTCACTCTTGGTTAGCACTGAAAAGAAAGGAAGGGAGGGAGGGAGGGAGGAAGGAATCAAACAAAACTAGATAAGTTCCTCCAAACTCCATCTTCCCAGCTCAGTGCTGAGCACTCAGCACCAATCCATGCAGTGCAGCCACACCTTCTTTTGCACGACCCCAACCAAAATGTACGCTGCAACTCACAATGGGGAAATCAGCTCACTTGAAAAGATGGCCCTCTGTACGCTGGCGTGCCAGAACTCCCAAAAGGCAGAGAGAAACGTGACTTGTTTGAAGCTTTTCTTCTTTAACTTTTCATTAATACTATTCCTTGAGACCAAGTAGAGCAGAAGCTTAACAGAAGTCATTCAATAACTGAGTGGATGTTTTCTGTGCCAATAAATCTAGGTTCTAATGCACCAAGGTGTTTTTTAGGATTTCTAACGGTACTGCTAGTAATCTGTACATGTGGTTGTTTCCTGCACATGGCCAAGACATGAGACCTGCTCCTCTGGGCCTCAGTTTTCCCAACTGTAAAAGAAAGAGCTCTCTGAGGCTCCTCCAGCTCTGAGATTCTTCTAATCCAAAAGCTTTGAGAATTTTTTCTCTCATTAAGGAATCATTGATGGCTATCAGTTGGTGAAGGAAAAGAACAAATAAATGTCTTCTTTTAGCCACTATTATCCTTAAACCACCTTATTACAACACTTCCTTCCAGAACGTGCCATTTTTACAAGAGTTGAGCAAATGAAAACATGGCCAATCTGGTAAGAGGCATTTGAATCTGAGCCAAGCTTCAAGTCAGTTGTTAAATGTCAAAAGCCAGATTTTCTGAAGGCTTCTGGCAGATGTGAAAGGTCATGTGTGCACATTCATATGCATGCAGAGTAAGTGATGAACCCAAAGACAGGAAAGGGTGGGGTGTGGCCCCACGGCCTTCTCCAGGGGAGGTAAGAGGTACACGGAGAAGCGGACACAGGTTCCCTGGCCACAGTTCCTTCCACCGCGCTGACCTGAATGGGCAGCCGCAGCACACACACCAAGCCCAAAATGGGCCCTCTCAGCCTCCCAGTTCTGGGTCTGGAACCGATCATTTTTGCAGTGTTCACAAATCTTTAACCTCAAAACCAGCCTGTCTTTATTGACTTTTCAGCTGTTACCTTTATGAAGTGAATTAGGGCTTATCCTATTTTCCTTTGAAAACTGTTTTTTTTTTGACACAAGTGAGATATCTAGCTGCAAGTTCCTGTGTTTCTTAAAAAGAGAAAAAATACTTTATTAAAAGTCTAAGAGAGGTGGTCATTGTAGACAATGCAGAACCTGGATTTTGCTCCGGTTTATTCTCCAAAGAACCTCTGAACACAAGCAAGGGGAGCAGACACCTCCCTTCCAGGTGGGGACTGTCAGGATGAAAAAGGACGAGCTTTCCCTAAACAACAGATGCTTGCAAATGGGAAGATGCCGCATTATCTCATTCTGGTATGAATGCAGTCCGATCCACATTCCTCCCACCCCACAGGCCCCCAATCTGGACTGTTATAGAAACATCCTGGTTGCTATGACAATGGCAACACCAGAGAGCCAGCTGGTCGACCTGTGCCAACATTAATAAACCACTCAGACCAGGAGGGTTAGGAGCAGCAGCCAGTACCCTGTAATCTACCCAGGGTCCTTACAGTTGGGGACCCCATCAAAAAAGGCCAAGAATGATGAGTTACTCCCAAGTCTCTGCTTGGAGCCCCGGCAGCAGAGTGAGGGTGTTGTCCCAGTTCTCGGGGGTTGTTTCAGCTCAGCCATACTCAGAACAGATTTGTTTCTTCCACATTGATTATTTATGCCGAAGGCTAGAGGCTGCTTCCTTTTCTAACTTCATGTTATGGGCTCAGAGAAAAACCTTTCCCCCTCCCCGCCCCCAGTAAGTAGAGATATTTACATAAGAATGTAAAGCTGGCCCTGGTATAAAGTCAGCGCTGAATTATTTATTTTAATGAATAGGTGAATAAATGACTACAAGGTAAATGAAAAGTCAACTCTTGTTTTCATTCTAAAAAGCAAATGAGTCATCATTTTCATATGACTCCTCCTATTAACCACATCTCTAAATTTACTGTTCACCAACCAGAACTGTCCATCATATTTTATAAAGACAGCAAATTTGGTATGTGATATCATCTGAACACCTAATCTACTAATGGCAATAAAAGGCAGCCCTTGGAGAACAGTAATATAAACAGCGCTGAAACAGCAAACCCTGCTTTCGAATACAGGAATCAGTCACTGGGTAAAGAAAATGAAGGTAGGATCTGGAAGCAGTCATCATCCCCGACTGGTAATAACTCCAGTGTGTGCTCTCAGTGAACGCAGCCAGAAAAACCCAAACCCCAAACCCCAAACCCAAACTCCCGGGCAGCTGGATCTCCAGCTGCACCTGGGGAAAGGGAAGAGAGCCAGGTGTGAACGCCATGCCTCACTGGAGGAGCCGAGGGAGGTCTCAGTGCCACCGCTAGGTTCAACCCTGATAGAGAAGGGCCCTCCTTGTTTGAAGGCTGGCTTCCCTGGAGTGCACTCAGGAACAATGCCTTCTATGCCTGGGCGGCATATCAGACAGCAGGTGCCCCAGTACTAAAGAGTGGCAGCTGAAACCTGGGTCACCTCCAGCACCTAGCACGGGGGCCAGCGTGCTCTCACCAAATCCATGGGAGAGAAGATGGAGGCAGGAATGGAGGAGGCACTGGGAGGGAAGGGTGAGGGGTCGGGTCAAGGGCTCTGAGGAACAAAGCACCATTCTTCCAGCTGTGAGCCTTGGGCCAGCACCAACGGAACTCCCTGGGAGTACACTTCCCAGATGTGCTTGAATCCACCAGGCATCGGTGCAGCTCTGACACTTGGTTCTTTCCTTGAGTTGGAAAGGTATGGCTTTCCAACTCAATCACAGGCCATCCTCGCTAAGTAATACCTACACGGGCCGTGAGCCCCTGCAGGAGTCCCGTAACAGCAGTCCCCTCCCAGCCCAGAGGCCTCCCTGTGGGGAAGCAGACGCGTAGAGGAACGATGGCTCTAACGCTCCCCATCTGCATGCAGGCCCTGGGTAATTCCGGCTTAGAACACGCAAACAGGTCTACACATTCTGGTAGCCAATGGAGCTTATTATAACAAAATAAAAGTCTATTTCCCAAAGAGATCAGTTTCATGATTAAAAATTCTATTTCCTTGAATACATTTTTGGCTGCCTTGCTATTTTAGCACTTGATATTAAATTGAACAAAACTCTATCAAGCCAGATGAGACTGGATCTCTAAACCAAGTTATAAACGGCTTCCTCCACTGCGTACTGATGTAGACGTCTGGAAACCCCACGCGGAGCTGCCTGGACACCCGCAGCGCAGGCCCAACCACCGTCACAAACGCAGCAGACGGCTCTGCGGGGAGAACGGTACAGGAACAGCGACCTGCATCCATGCCAGATTCCCTCCAATTTCCAGAAAGGACAGGTAACACATTACAGTGTAAAAGACAAGTATATAATAAGGCCGTTAAACTGGAAATTAAAAGTTTAAGATATGGTAAAAGGAGGGGATAAAAATTGCATCCATCCAATCCCAACCTGTGCAACTTAGTGATCAATTGAGCGCTGAGCTTCCTAGCAGCTAAGGTACGAATGGGAAATACGGTGGAACACACCAGTTCTCCAGGAGGAAACACATTTCCACAGCAGCTCCAGGGCCGGAAGCCACACACAGGAGATGTTCCGTGATGGACTGGGCATGCAAGAGATGCAGAAACATGCTCCATGTGGCTGCTTCTTGTTCTGTCCATCAGAAGTGGGCACACGTTATGAATTACAAACCCTGTGAAGAGTTCTCAGCAGCGGAGATGGGTGCTAACTGAAGAGGAGCCACTTTCTGCTGCCTCATCTGATTCAAGGCTGTTAACTCCCCATGCTCTGGACAAATTCCGACGGGCATTGCTACTCCTAACACCTCACCTCACAGCCATGCCTGACACCGTCTGCCCTATGCCTCAGCTCTTCAGAGAGCTGGTCTGTCTGCCAAGACACAGACTGCGCCTAGAAGCCCCCATCTCAACCCACAAGGGGCATCTGGGGTCACCTTGAATAACGGGAATGTCAGACTGGATGGGCGCCGCCTGCGGCAGGTTGTGAGGGGGAAGGAGATGATTCAGGGCAAAGATCTGTGGCAACTCTGCAATTATAAAATGCAGGGCTGGCACCCACCCCCCTGGCTCCCTGGGGCCCTGTACCCACCCATACAGCTTTGGAACTGTGGTCCCCACCCTGAACACTCCAGTCTTGTGCCGCCCCTGAAGTGCCTCCTCTTCCCTCCTCCACTCACCCCTCCACTCTGGGCTGTCCTATTAATGTCACTTAATGCAAACGTTCCTTGAAGAGCCTTGGGCCAGAACAGTCATTAAAATTTGGTGAAGCACCTTCGACATCTCTTTGCTTTCTGCTTTCACGGAATCATCAGAATCACTGCGGCAAGGGTGGGGGTGGGGGTGGGGGAGGGAGGCCTCAGAAGTCTAAAGGAAAGTGCATTTTATGCTCCCAGACAAGAAACAGAAGCCTGAGACACTAAGAATGGCAGATGGAAAATAAGACACTTCTCTGTCTTCAGATTAATTTTATAGACAACAGTACATCCCCGGAATTATTTACATCTGCAGTTTTGAATTACATTCAACCTACTCAACACGTAAAACCACAAAACTTTAGCTAACTTTGCTCTTTCACTTAAAATCAGGTATTTTTCCTTTAGGAAAGTAAATACATGCTCTATTCTCTTGTGCTTTTTGTATGTCCCCTGCCGGGAACTGGCCTGGCAAACCAGGCATGTGCCCTGACTGGGAATCGAACCGCGATCCTTCGGTTCGCAGGCCCGCGCTCAATCCATGGTGTTCTTGACAATAACTCAGTCTTGAAATAAAAACCATAAAATTAAGTCAAGAAAAGAAAAAAGAAACCTCTGGTTTTGTTTTAATTTTTAAAATGTCGTGTTGTATGGGTCTTTTTGATCCCTTGGAAACTACACAGACACTGTTCTGTGTCTGTTTATAAAATATTTTTTTCACCTAATGCTGTATTTTGTATCTATTTGCTACTAAGACCAGAAAAGAACAAGCAGGTATAAAATACAATGTGTACGTATTGCTAAGGTAAGGATATCATGGAAACTTCTGGAAGAGTGAGGAACCCTGGAAACTAGTAGCTCTCTCCAAGTAGGCCTTGGGCCCTCCCCAGAGCAAGACTTACTGGCAGGGAGGCCACCTCCGGGTGGATCCCTGCGCACCTGGACAGTAAACAAGAGGAGCCCATAAATGCAGGCCATGCCAGAGAGAAAGTGCAGTCTGGGGGATGCTGCCGCCGGGGCACAAGGAACCTCACACTCCCCCACGTGCAGAGGACTGATAACGTGACCCAGAGAAGAACCAGGAAAAGGGCGGAATGCCTGGGTGAACACCTGAGGGAACGCCTTGGAAACTGCCCCAAGAACCCCTGGCCAACCCCTGGGCGAACGCCTGGCATACACCTGGGAATGACAGCGGCCCAACACGGCTGCACCTGCAGCTGGCCATCTTCTCCTGCTGAGGTGCTGAACGTCTGCTCGTGTGCGCCTATGGCGCACATGTGTGCATGTTGACTGCTGCTTTTTTAACAAGCATTATTAAGACAGGGTCAGCATACCATAAAATTCACCCATCGCAACACAATTCTGTGTTTCTAGTATACCAACAGGGCTGTGCAACCACCGCCGCAATCCACACTAGGCATTCTGGTCCCCGCAAAAGAAACACGCACTTATTTACTGCCACATCCCCGTCCCCCTCTCCCCAGGCCTGGCACCCTCCAATCTACTTCCCATCCCTGTAGATTTGTCTATCCTGATAGCTCACATAAACAGAATCACAGAGTATGCAATCTTTTGAGTCTGACTTCTTTCGATCAGCACGACATTTGCAAGGTTCACACCCACCGCGGTAAGTGTCAGGGCTTGGTTCCCCCACAGCTGAGTAATATATTGTATGAATGTAGCATGGTGTGTTCACCCGTCCTTCAGCTGATGGGCATTTGGGCTCTTTCCAACTTTCGGCTATTGTGAAGAATGCTGCCATGATATCTGTGTACAAGTGTTGGTGTGAATGTATGTTTTGAATTCTCTTGCTTGTATGCATGAGAGTAGAATTGCGGAGCCACAGGGTAAGGCTGTGTGTAACTGTTTGAAGAACTCCCAAATGTTCTCCACCGCGGCTGCACCATTACATTCCCGCCGGCATTGTACAGACGAAGGTTCCAATTTCTCCACACCTTCATTGACACTTACGATCGTCCAGCTTTTCAACTACACCTTTACTTTGAATCAGAGAAACACCAGTTTTCTTTCTTTTTTTAAGATGGCAAAAAGAGGGGAGGATGGTAGCAACAGTTTTATTAAGACAGTAAGTATTTCTGGCACATGGCCAGGCACATGGACCCTGGGAAGCCCACAGACTCCATTTCTATATGAAACTGTCCCCAAAGAGCACAGATGAAGCTCCTTCTGTAGCAGCAGCAGGTCGAGGATGCACCACTTTGGGTCTCACGTTCCATTTCTGACCAGAGGAGTGACCTCCCAGTCCCCAATACCAGCACGAGAGAGATTCTGGGTTTATACCGCCCACATTCGAGCACTGGCTTTGAAAACACAAAGAGAAAGGAACGCCCCTTTGAGAGCCAGACTTAACGAGCAGGCAAGCGTGACTGCGAGGGCACCGCTGCTGGAAGCTCAGGCACTAACGGCACAAAAACGAAATCCATCTGCTTCCTCTCTGCTCACCAGGGCTGGCTGTGAGTCACGGGGAGAGAAGAGACGGCCAGTTCCCTTTTCTAGAGAAAACTGCAGACGCTCCCGAGACCTAACCTGTAACTGTCTCAGGGTTTAAAACTGTTATTATATACATGTTTTGTTGTTCTTATTGTTCAGTAGTACCAGTGATGCATGACAGGAAATTTCCAGATACAGGAGTCCAAGACAAAACCTTAAAAGTGTCTCTGTAGCCCCATGCCCAGTCACAGACCCAGTCTCTAGAAATAGCCTTGTTTACTAATTTGTTTCTTAGTTCTTTGAGCAAGCATGATAAATTTAAACAACAGCCTCACAGACAGTTCTTGATTTATCAATTTAAACAGAAGTGTTGACTCCCTGCTGTGAAAGACAAAGAACTGAAAACTACATACATCTCCTACCTCTACCTCCCAATTTCTGCTGTTAGACTGTTTTTGACACCGTCTTACCTATTTTCGTTACAAATTGATTCTAAATCTTTTCACCCCACAAGATGCCATGTACGACATCAAGATCACGCAGCTAGTCTCTGTGACTGCACCCCTATCGGCAGGCCCTCTGAGCACGGAGGTTCAGTGTGGTCACTGGGCCCCAGCTGGAGCATTCTGGCCTCTCCCAGGTCATGCCGGGACGCACTACCGCTTCTCACACCCTGTCACCCTTTGTCTCATTCCTTTTTCATGTGGCCCGAGCACCACTTCCAGTCACTGCGTTGTGCGGTGCACGGTGCACGGAGGTGCATCTTTGGCAGCCCACATGTCCTTATCTTTTGACACAATACATATTCAGGATTCAAGTTAACTTTAAGGCACCGTTCCATTTGTCAGAGCTCTTTAAAACATTAAGTGGTCCAGACTAAGTTCCACCCTGTAGCCTCCTTCGCAGGCAACAATGCCGCGAGTTTCTTGTTCCTACTGGAGGTTTTGGAAGCAAATACAAGCTAATATATATACATATTGTTTTAATTGATTATGCTATTACAGTTGTCCCATTTTTCCCCCTTTATCCCTCCTCTGCCCTGCACCCCCACTCCCACCCACATTCCCCGACTCCTTAGCTTCTGTCCATGGGTCGTACATATAAGTTCTTTAGCTTTTACATTTCCCACACCATTCTTAACCTCCCCCTGTCTATTTTCTACCCACCGTCTATGCTACTTATTCTCTGTACATTTTCTCTCATTCTCTCCTCTCCCCCATCCTGCTGCTAACCCTCCATGTGATCTCCATTTCTGTAATTCTGTTCCTGTTCTAGTTGTCTGCTTAGTTTGTTTTGTTTTTTTTAGGTTCAGTTATTGATAGCTGTGAGTTTGTTGTCATTTTACTGCTCACAGTTTTGATCATCTTCTTTTCCTTAGATAAGTCCCTTTAACGATTATCTTCAGTCTTTAGCTGGTACCAGGAATGCAGCAACAAATAACTTTGCAGAGAGGCCATTTATGCATGAGAAACAATAAACTCTTAGTATCAGAATTTCAGGTACAAAGGATTTGTAATTTCCATACGAATTTATCGTATTGCCAAAGAGCTCTGCATCGTAGCAATTTACATTCCCGCCACCATGTTTGAAAATGCCATTTTCCTACACCCTTGCTACTACTAAGCTATCAAAATTGTGGATCTCTGCTAATCTGATAGATGAAAAACAGTGTGTGGATGCATCTATTTTGCACTTCATTTATTACAAAGGATTCTTTTTAAAGGATCTAACTCTATCCCAATTATTTGGGAGTTAAAGCCACACCCAAGACACCTGCACATTTTCCCTCCTCTGTGCTCCCTAAGACAAGGTCCCGCAATCCAGCCCTGACAGAGGCCAGGCACACACCATTCTGATGGAACCCACGAAAACAAAGTTTAGGGAAATGAAAATTGAAAATCATCTTCACTATCAAAGTCTGATTTTTCCAACTGTGTTGAATCCACTGCTTCTAACTCTAAAATATCCAGTGGTACATAGACTTGAGAGGCTAAGACCTTGGCTTGGCCAGATGCCCCAGGACCCCGGGAAGCCCAGACGTTGCGGAGTTCTCCCTACCCTCCAACCAGAGTTGTCCCTGGTGAAGGTGAAGTGAAGGCCAAGGACCTCATCACGACCAGTTTAACGACTGGCTATCACCGCTACAGTGCAGGTTCCTGGATTCCAACAGCAAAAAGTTCTTCGTAGTTTGCATTAAGTGTTTTTTTTAAAGTCAAGGAAGGAAGACAATCTAAAAAATAGCAAATTTGTGGAAAGTCACACGTACTGCAGCTGTAAGCCCCCTGACTGGTCTTGATACGTAAAATATGACACCTGACTTAGCCAAAGACAACCATTCCCAGTTTGCGGTTGGAAAGAGAAGCTTCTCTTTCAAGACCCAAGTTTATTTTTCAGAAATAATCAGCATACGATTTCATCCTGCTCTTTCCCACTCTGTATATTTTGACTACTTTTGTTTTTCTTTCTTTTTCCCACACCATTCTCTAAAAGAGTCCTGGCTTGAACTTGAGAAAGAGAATTTCTTAGATATTAACAAAAGAATAGAAAAACCATTTTCTTCCTTACAAAATTAGAGTCTGCCATTAATACATCTAGTGCAAAACACGGGTCCTCAAAAGAGTTTTAAATGGACAGCTTCCCTTTGTTCACATGCCTCTGACCTGAAAGGGAAACTACCCAAACACTTTCAGATGCGCTGTGGAGGACTCCGGGGCCCACGGCTGAAACAGGGCCTCACATGGAATTCGATGTCTTTCATATACTCTTCTGAGGCTAAAGGGGACTCGGACATGACCAAAGCTTGACATTTCCATATAATGTATTTGCAATCGGTTAAATACGCATCAGGTTCTGTTTCCCCAGCAGGTCCTATTGTGCATCAGGGCTGTCTCTGACTCTTCCTGGGGGTTTCCCAAGGGTGAAGGCAGCAAGGACACGGCAGCTGAATGCAAGGCTATTTGCTCCTATGGTTTTACACATAAGTAAGTATAACATCTGCGAAGCTGCTCGTGTGTGATAAGCCTATTATTTGCTGTGCATGCGTGGCATCTATTATTTGCTGTTCACACATGGGCAGGTGTGACATCTATGGGGAAGATGCACATGTATAACACGCCTGTCATTGCTCCTCTGGAAGGAAGGCCAGCATTCACTGCAACCCTAGCAATACTCAGATTAACTTTGCACGGGCTAGGTGAAAGTCATCCTCGGAGACCGCAGCCTGGGCACAGAAAGGTGCGGCAAGAGTGAGTTCTGGCTGGGGAGGCAAAGACTTCCCAGAAAACGTGACCACACTGCAGGGAACCAGGGAGACAAGGGTAGGGCAGGGGAGGTGGAAGCTGACGTAGCTCCAGAGGAGACATGAATCCCCATGAAATGTTCCAGAATGCGGGCTTCCTCGCAACAGAGTCCAGCAAGGAGAGACAGGCAACTGGAAGGCATGGGGGTGGGCAGAGGCAGAACATTCAAGGGTGAAATAATAAAAGCTTTAAAACTACCTCTAATGGGATATTGGCTGTTCTCTTAGCTGTGTCTCTCATGCACAAGAGGAGAAAAGCTTGGCGCAGTCTCCCGGCTGCGGGGCGGAAACACCACCTGGGTGCCAGGCCCACCGGCACACTCGGAGGAAGCGTGCGGGGCAGGGCTCGTCCGCCCCTCAGACCAGCTCCCCATGCTGAGCGACCCCTCCCTTCCCTCGTGGCCTCGATGAGGCTGCTTCAAATCTGGCACCAACTGCTGTCTCTCTCTCTCTCTCTCTCTCTCTCTCTCTCTCTCTCTCTCTCTCTCTCTCTCACACACACACACACACACACACACACACTCCACCAGACCCTCGGTGCTGCAGCACCTCCCACAAGAAGTCAGTTCTCTCTGCTATCTGAAACTCCAAAATTATTTTTAACTTCACCATTGGTCTAATTAGCAAGAAACGCTGCCAAGTTTCCAAGTCGTCTGCATGTGAGGAACCATGGACAATCACAGATGAGATCTTAGCACAGTATAGTTTTTTAAACTTTGCTGAAATAAGGAAGAAACTAAAAAGTGAATCAAAGAACTCTTCCCTTTTTTCTCTCCCTTCCCCTCAGCTCCACCCTCCTCTCCTCATCCTCCCCGCTTCCCCACTTCCTTCTCACCCCTTTTTGAGATGTGTCCAGCCACCTCATCTCTAAAAACAAAAAGCTGTGAACGGCTTACAGCAAATGTAAAAGGAGTGAGGGATCCTTCACTCGCTGATGAGACGCACCAAATCACCAACACCAACGCTGCTGACTTCGCAGACTTCACCAGGCAAGGCACTGCTTGAGGCCCTCCGACACCACCCATTACACAGATGGAGAACTGAGGCTCAGGGCCACTGAACAGATGGCCCAGAGTCACCGAGCAGTAGAGGCAGAAGTGGAATTCGAACCCAGCGGGCCTTCTGGGCTCCTCACCACACTGCAGGCTGGTGTCTTGGTCAGAAGTCGTGTGTGTTTCTGAGATACAGGACTGTTCTGTCCTTCTTGCTTTGGGTGCCCTTTTGAGATGAACCTGAGCCTCCAAGACCCCTTCATGCACAAAGGCACTCACTTCCTTATGGAAGTAGACGAGGCTTCCTGACACAGTGTCTGCTTCCTCTGAAAAGGGTCTGGTCTCTGGGAGGTGGAGGTTTCCCCGAGGTAGAGCCATAGGGACCCAGACACAGAGTGCCAGGAGGTACCCGCTGCCAAAACTGGAATCAAGTGGTAGTTCTGAATCCAACTGTAGTGCAGGGCAAGGTAGCACAGGCTGGCCCAGCAGGGTGGACCTTCACCCCTGGATGTGGGGCTCCTGAGTCAGGTTCCTGATGCAAATCATCCCTCTGCACAGACTCTCCGAGCTGAGGGCCTGAGAAGGGCCACGCCCCCATACGGCACCCTGCGCTAGGGGTCACGGCAACCTGAGTGATGCTCACCCTCCTGGCCCACACACCTGCTGCCCTCTGAGCACCAAGCAGTGTGCTGACGCCTCTCTTTGCCACATGTCATCCATCAGTGTCTGGGAAGGGTGGAATTCCTTTGAGTGACCGAGCTGAGATCAGATAAAACAAGCAAAGAGCAAAAGGCCAGACCATGGACCAGATTCACACCAGAAGGTGTGCGCAGCTCTGGGTTCTCTAGGGGAATAGCACAGCCCAGAGCAGGGACCAGTGGCATCAGGGCCCACTTGCAGTGTCCTCAGCATTGGAGCAAGAGCAACGCAGAGTTATTCTGAGACCACCACACCTGCCCAGGGAGCAAATGGCAAATCCACCTGCTGTCATCGTTGTCGTGGTATTTGGCAAGAAGAGAAGTGGGTTTACCAGCTCTCTGATGTGATAATACTTAAGGATCCTACAAGATGCTTTGAGGGATATGTATCTATTTGCCTGGCACCTACTGGACTTTGGGTCCAAGTGGACGACACTCTTGGGGCAGACTTGGGTGGTGGCAGGGGGTACGTCCCAAAAGAACCCATCATCTTCCTTTGGTATAGTTCTAGTCCGATCAAAGTGCAAGAGCCTGAAAAGCTCAAAGGCACCAATGAATGCACCAAGAATCCCAGAAGCATGTTTTGTCTCTTCCAGAGAACTCCATTCTCCAAAGGAACCTGCAGGCTGGCGCAGGGCTCACGGGACCGAGCCCTAGAGAGAGCTCCTGCCACGGAGGCAGGGTCCACAACCTGGGCTAACTGCTCAACACAGCCAGACCTTAGGGTGGACCAGTGTTGCCCAAGGTCACCCAACACACACGCACGCATGCACGCACGCACACACGCACAACACCCCTCTTGCAAGGCACTGCTAGAATCGGTAAGCCCAGCACAGTCCACAAAACCCCATGGGACAGCCTGCACCTCCGGGCTGTTTGCATATGAACCTTCAGCCAGCAGAAACAGGCCTCTCCGCCTGACCCTGGTCCTCAGGGATCACAGCCAAGGGCACCCGCCCCCAGCCCAATCCTCTGGCCTGACTTCAGTGAGCCGGCCACAAAGACAGTCTCTAATCTGCTCTTCCCTACAAAGAACCATAAACCAAAGGCTGTTCAGGCCATTGCCTTTGAGTCTTAATGGAAATTTTAAAATAGGAGGAAACTGTAAAATTAAAACGTTGGTTTTTCCTTCCTCATTTATTACTGTAGAAGATGGCCTGAGAGAAAGATCAGGTTCTAAGCGCAAAGAGACCATCATGTGCCGCGCACCTTCCTCCGCAGTCCTGACGTCACAAACACCAGCAAACACAGAAATGCGTACAAGTCACCAGCACCCTCTCCAACTCAGTGCCCACTGCACTGACAAGCCCTTGCGTGTCCCCACCACCCAATCCCCAGGAGCCCCTGGAGAGCGCTCTCCACCCCCACCCAGGGCGAGCAGTTCCTGCTCCACAGGCCTTACAAAGGGGCTCTCCCAACCCAAAGATGAAGGAAGGTGGGGCTCTCCTGGGTAGAGGGGGTAGGAGAACGGCCCCCACTAGAGGTCCTAAGCCTCTGCTCCCATGGCCTCCCGGCTACATCCCCAGCGGGCTGCACCTGTGCCGTACGCATTTGTCCCACCACCCCAAGCCGCCTCACCTTTTGAGGCTGTAATACTTAGTAAATGGCAGGTTATTTATAACATCAGCTGGGGCTCTCAGAGCACAGAGAACAGGTGCTGGTGAGGTGGCACCTCCGACCTTTGGGAGAAGTGCCCAGGGCAAGGGGCTGTTGGGGAAAGAGGCTCCGAAGCCCCTCAGACAAGAGTGGAGCTGCCCCCAGCAGTCCCCAGCTTCCCGTATGGGGACAGACTCCTCCCTGAAAAAACGCCAACACATCAAGGGGCACAGGGTGACAAAACAGAAATTCATTCACCGTCCACGTTTTCAGAGACCCGCGGCCTGGCAGGGTGGCACTTGTGTTTGGTTGCCAGAGTCCCACGTGTGCAGGAAACACAGAAGCAGCAGCCGCCGCCCCGCAGGTCGCTCTCCCGCCCTCTCCTTATGCCTGGCCACGAATCTCCAGTGGCCATTTCTCAATTTTTTAAAGAAGTTTTTTTAAAACCATGAATAAATCAATATCTGTGTCTTCTAGGAAAATAATCCATAAAACGAAGATTTAGGGATGATCAATGTTTATTGCAACAAAATTTATGTTGAGGAAACAATTAAGTGTTCAGCAGTGGGAGATTCCAACAGGGACAGCGCCTTTGGCAACGCTGGGCCAGGGCGTGCGGTCCAAATTTGGACACGCTGTACAATGTCACTTATCCCATTTCTGGGCGCACAGTAGGGACATAATCCACAGTGACTGGATGATATGCACAGTCCCTTTTAGAAACCTCTATGTTTAAAATTAAAAGTTTTATAAAGAAACTATTTTTTCCTCTAGACATTTTTAAATATTTTTAATTACAAAAGAAATACCTATCCATTGCAACCAGCAACGCTCCATAAGTGTAGTATACAGAAAAAGATAGCCATCTCTCCCTCCCATCACCCAGCCCCACGCCTGCGAGCTGTAACCCACACTGACCGCTCGCTGGCTACGGGTACTTGCGGACCTTCCTGTGCCCTTACAACCATACGAGGAATAAATGCACTGATATATGGGAGGGGGACATTCTGGACTTGTTCACTAAACTAGGATCATAGTGTACATGACTCTTGAGCCAGCTTTTTGCTCTTCAACACACGATAAATGTGTTACTACCTGTGGGTGTGTCTCAGTCCTTTTTAGGAACGACAGTGTTCCATGGGATGGTGGCACCAACAAGGATGCATTCCCCCAACTGCTGTCTGAACACTCAACCTGCAGGCACTGAATTCAAGTCGCTGCTGCCACCTGGCAACCCAGGGCACTCAGACTCCCCCACTCCTCGGCTTCTGCCTCTCTGGGGGGGACCAGAGCAGAGATGCCCGCAGCGGCGAGGGTGCACGCCTGCCACGGAGAGCCGTCACTGCTGTGGGCCGCACTTCCTGGCCCGGTTCTGTTCCGGGTGTCAGGCCGGGCACACAGCCTGCCTCTTCTCTTCTGTCATCCACAGCCTGCGTGCCCCTGGATGGCCGGGCTGCCCAGCGTGTGAGAGCCCAGGGTCTGCTGTGAGCAGCCTGGTCAGACACATGCATCACAGGCATTTCCTTGCGGGGCGGGGGGGGGGGGGGCGGCCACTTGTCATTCAGTGTCCCTTTCATACAAAAATTTTAAATTCTTTCCATTTAAATTATATTTTATTGTTTATGCTGTTAACAGTTGTCCCCACTTTCCCCCTTTGCCCGCCCTCCAGAAATTTTAAATTCTTACATAATCAACTGTCATCTTTTCCTCTTCAACTTTTTAGTTTACTAATTACTTAGGAAGTTCTCCCATGTTCCAGAGTTATTCACAATATTCTCCAAAATATCCCTGATATTTGTTTTATTTTTTCACACTGCAAGCTGTACCCTATATGAATTTGTTTATATGGTGTCAGTTAGGATGTCATTTTTTTCAAGATAATCAATCAAGCCAACCCCATTTATTAAATATAAAGCCAACCCTTTTCCCCAGTGACCTAAAATGCCATCTTTATAATAAATTAGGTTACCAGATATATTTTGATTTGCTTCTGTATTCTCTACTATGTTTTATCTATTAGAACCTAAAAATATCCTGAATAACATTTTAAAAAGTTAAATATATATATATCTACACACACACATATATACACATATATAAAGGTGACATACACGTAGCAAACACCTATTTAAAATTCCCTCACTTTTCTTACTCTCCAAGTTACGAGCACACTTCCACCCACTAACACATGTACAAAGCAGGGGCTGAGCCCGTTCACTTTCAGAATAATTTTCTCAGGTTTAAAGTCTATCTACAGCTAATAAACCAACACTGAAAAGTCCACATTTATTCTTTAACGTATTGTCATTTAAAGTTGAACTGCGCCCCACTGCCGTCTGATTAAAACACACAGCTGAAGAGAGCCCCCAGCCAAGCCTGGGCCTGCCCTGCTGCCCCATCAGCCGCTGGAGCGCGGGAGCCAGCGTTCACCTGGGAAACTCGCTCACCTCAGCGTCATCTGGAGTTTCTGCCAGGCATGCAGTTGTTCCCTTCTCCTACCACTTCTATTTTTAGCTTCCCAGAATCTGAGCTGCTGGCTGGTCTAGACTGCTTGTTATTCAATCAAGGGCTAATTCACAATTTTTCATGAATTAAAATAAACTGAACTCACAGGAAATCCCCAATCCTAGTTCCTACCGTTATGTCTAAGAACGACAAAGTACTCCGTGTCACCAAGACCGTTCGTCGGCCCTCCTGGCCAGAGTCCTGACAAAGCGGGAGGGCCCTGGTCGGCTGAAAGAGGGGACCAGGAGGCAGAGAAATGGAGGTCAAGCCACACAAGGAGACAGGGGACAGAGGCTGTGAGGTCAGAGGGCAAAGGGCACAGGGTCAGGGAAGTTGGAGGCCCAAGGGCAGAGGGAATGTTCCAGATGGTCTGCACAGTGGCCTGAATTAGAAACACAGGAAACAGCTAACCACTGGTGTGTGTGTGTGTGTGTGTGTGTGTGTGTGTGTGTTAAAATGACTGACTAGAACATCTGAGATAGGATGAAAGGAGGAAAGATCACACAGAAGCCTCCGGCCTGCACACAGCCCCCCGCACCCTGAATGCTTTCCAACACGCCTGACACACTGGTGAGCAGTGGGTGTGACACTAGGTACCCTGCCTTCTTACACCACGACTCCATGATTTAACTTTCCACCTTCATAACCTGCTCTTTCAAGGTCAGCATCTCATGTCGGGACAAAGTGTGCAACACTCTTTCTTTGCACACACACATTTGTGCTCCTCCGGGCCTGAGCTCCTTCTCTCCGTGGGGCTGGGGCTGCACCATCCACAGCCTGGACATCCGCCATGACCCGGGCAGGTGGCCAAGCCTCCTTGGAGCTCCTCCAGGAGGTTCTTGTGGCAGCTCCGCTCCCAGTTGAAAGGGCGTCCTGGCCCACCACCACCCACATCCCAATCCTCCCAAGAAGCTCAAAGCCGCTGGGATCAGAGGGTGAGCAGGGCCCTGCAAAGGCAGAATGAACTGCGGAGCCACCTGAGAGGGGCTCAGATTACTGCTGAGCTTTCCAGAATGCAGCCAAGCATGGTTCTCTCCAAACTAGATGCGCATGCCAATGGCCTCGCACCTAGCCAAACTGCCCTCCCCTCCTGTCATCTCAGACCGGGTACGAGCCTCTCGGTAAGCCTCCATTTCTCTGTCAGTAAAGCAGGGATAATACCGCCTATGAAATGCTGCGCATGGCTCCTGGCACAGTCACAGGGTAAGTGTTCAACAACAACCATTCTGAGCCTTTTCAGTCCCTCTCAGCCCCCACCAGCTCACAGCAGAGTCTGAACCATTGATGTTAGGGTCAGGAACCAGTTGCTGTCATCACCATACAGCTTTCCAGGGGACAGGACACAATGGGGAGTGACACCTACTGCGTGTACACAGTCACAGTAACTATAGAGGCGCTGGTCTGTCAGAGCTGCATACTTGTTCTGGGGGCTGGGGTCCCAGACAGGAACGTCGATTATTTCCCTGAACCACAGTAACAGCTATTCAGCCGAGATATTCTGAACTGTCCTAAAAAGTCCCTGTAGTAAATCACAGTCTTTCCATAAAAATCTGGTTCCACTAAATTATCATAGTAAATATTCACTTCACCACCGAGGTATATCAGAATAACAGAATGGGCAGCAAACGTAGATGTCACCTAATTCAATGCAGAGCTGAGGAGGAGGCGGCCCCCAGGACTGCAGTGGGTGGCAAGGGGCTTCATGGTGCGTTAGGGCAAAGCCAGATCCAGAGTCAGAAGTGGTGCCCACCTCCTTCTGCTTACAACCTGCAACGGGATCAAAATCCCAGGAGTTTCCTAAGGGAAACTTTTCCGAGAACTGTCGATCCTGCAGGTCAGACAAGAGGCAGCACCGAGCCAGGCTTGACAAATGAGTTCTCAGAACGTCACCTCAGTCATGGGACATGCAGATGGCTCTATTTCGGTCCAAACCTCTGGCACTGTGGTCTTATCTTGAGAAAAGCGTCAACAGCACTGAGCACCTTTCTCTCCACTCCCTTCACGAGTCTAACGCAGTCGCAGCTTTGCGCTGGGTTCCTCCTCATCAACACCAGGACCCGTCCAGCATGTGGAGCCCTGTTTCAGCCTCCTCTCGTCTTCAACATCAGTTCTAAAGCTCACCTCCAGCGTACACCCTCGTCGTGTTTAGATAGCCCCAAACCAGTGACAGCTCAAGAATGTAAGGATAAAACCCACCGACATTTATGTGACACATACCATGGGCACGTTACGATTCTGTTCAATCTTCTTCCAGGTGGATCAGCTATGCAACCAGGCTGAGAGGCTAAGTTCCTGTTTTCCCAAGGCACTGGTCAACGAAGCTAAAACTGAGCCCAGGATCCATAACTTTAAACTTGTCCTCCTAACACTACACTAAGGCCTTGCACAATCACACATGAAGCTGAGGCCAGGCCCTCTAATCTCTATACACTGCCATCAGTCCCTTCTGACTCTGGCTTCCAAGCAGAAGCTGCAGCAGGCTCCACATGCCAGGCAGAGAGGGGTGCTCTTTGACAAGGGTTGGGGGATCCCTAAGCTTTAAGCACTGCACTGACAGCTTTGGGCCCACTCGGGATGCTCACACTCACTCGGAGCATCCTTGCAGCAGTCACCCCTCCGTGTGCCCTGTGTCTTAGCCACTGGACATAGTGCCAATCCAGTCTTATCTGCTGAAAGGGAGGATCTGGGGTTTACTCAGACAAAAGGCAGCCAATGTAGAATGATAACTTTTCATATTCTAACTTTGCTTTTCTGTACTCCCCAAATATCTTCTTCAGTGAAAATGTTTACTTCTATACACACACACACACGCACACACACACAGACACACGGCATCCAAAAGATGCAAAGCCAACAGTTACTGGCAATCGTCAGTGGTCGAGAGTGAAGAGCATTTGGGCCCGAGACCCTTCTAGCAGAAAAGTGAGGGGAGAGAAGTGGAGGGTGACGGACTCTCAGCCCCACTGCATTCCTCGCTGACACTCTTCCTCTTCTTCTCCACCCTGGCAGAACTAGAAATTTGCAAGCACCCCAGCCCAGACCCATGGAGCCGGGTCCTCAGTGGGTGGACCGGGCACTGGTGTTGTTCCAAAGCTCTCCAGGGGAGTGTGACGTGCACACCTCTGACAGACTGGCTCACAGGGGCTCCTCTGCTGGGTTAGAGAGACTCAGAGGTGGTCGGTCACTGGCCCCCAAGGGCTTCTCTGCTGGCTCAGGGGTACTGCAACACGTTTTGCACACCAACACCCCACAGCGTGTCTGAGTGTGATTCTCAGGCACAGCGGCCAGCCAGACTGTCGGGGTGGGCAGCATTAGCCTTTGCCCAGCACAGCACGAGGCACATTCACGCAGTCGCTTAGCCCCACGTGCCCCTGGATAGGGCCTCACTGCACAGGGACACACAGCAAGCTGACCCCTGGTTGATGGTTGTTTCGGGACCTTGAATCCACCCTAAAAGACTGGTCAGCCCCTAGGGCTGATGGGAGAGATTCTGGTGCTGAGACCCTGAAGGTGCGCTATGCCAGCGCTTCCACCGTGAGATCCTGCAAAAGCAGTCGAGCTGACCTGCATCGTCACTCAGGGCTGCTCAGGGAGAAACACTGGAAACTGCATTACAGAACGGCAAGTCGTCTATGCCACAAACAAGCTGCAGACAAAGTTCTAGTGGGCTGGTGTCTTTGGAAAAGAAGCATCACTACCCACGATCCACATCCCACACCCCACGCAGACCTGGCCTCTCCATAACACCCATGAAAAAAAAGCTTGGCATTTTCAACTACATGTGTGACAATCTTTCTTTCCAAAATAGCCTCTAACCGCACAACTGTTCAAAAAACCTCAAATGCAATAACAGAGTATGTAACCTCCACCCCAGGTCAGTAATTAGGGTTCTCCCTAACTGTAATTTGAGTGAAGCTGGTACTTCCAGGGGTGCATCAAACCCTAAATCTGTGGTTGGGGTAACGACACATGGCAGCAATAATCCCAGACAGAGCACGCTCAACTAAACTGTCTTCCATGTATGCTGTGGTACAAACTGCACCCTACCCTTTGATTCCAAAGACTAGGCGGGGAGTGGAGGCTTTAGTGGAAAACGCAAAAAGCAGAGAGGCCCCTTTACATGGTCCGACATGGGGCACGGTCCTGTTGACTCGGGCCACTAGCACCTAAGACTGGGGCCGCTGGGCAGTCTGCATGGGAAATGCTGGTGCGCAATCAGACCGATGTGGTGACACCAGATAGAGATAAGGGAACGGAACTCTCCATCTACCGCTAATGGGTGTTGGCACAGCGCCCAGAGAGTGTTCCCGGTAAGGGGCTCCTTCCCTGAGCTGCAGCTGCGCTGGGCCAGCTCCTCACATCTCCCAAGGGAGCCGGAACCTGGCAGCAGACGGAGGATTTTCACCCAGAAAAGTCAGGGCCCCTGTCCCCAGAGCCGGAGCACAGCTCCTGATGAGGGGCACTCTCTAACTAATGACAACGCAGGAGGCTCAGCTGGGAGGGAATGGCGTGCTTCAGAGCAGGGGCCCTCAGTCTCCCACTGCGTTGGGAGCCCCTGGAAGCACAGACTGCCAGGCCTTGCCCGAGTCCCTGCTTTTGTAGGTCCGGGGTGGGGCCTGAACACCTGCTCAACAAACGAGGTCCCAGGTGATGCTGCTGGCGTGGGGACCACACTTGAGAGCCCAGGTTGAGGGAAAGAATTCCAGGAAGGGAAGCTGGGCATGCCAGCTCTTCCTGCCAAGGCAGAGCCCCTCTGAGCCCACCTGCAGGCGGACCCAGCAGCCTCCTCTCCCAGAGGCAACAGAGGTGAAGGCGGCCCAGCCTCAGGCTTGGCTCTCAGAGCAAAGGGTTTCCCAGAGGAAATGGGGCAGGGGAGACATGTAAAAAAGGACAGGAAGGGGGTGGTTGGGTGATTCCAGGGCAAAGATCTGGGGGCACAGAGTAGGGGGTGCTGAGGGGAACCGGGCAGGGGGGCACTAAGATCAGAGGGGAGCGCTAAGCTCTTCTGGAGGAAGCTGACTAGGAGCTGACAGAGGGAGGCACAGGGAAGCCTTTCCTGACTAGGGGAGGCAGCTGGGGGTGGCCCTGGGACAGCCCATGTGAGCAACGCTGGGTCACTGGGACCCAAAGGCACTGGTACAGCTCATTCGTGGACATCACCTCCTTCCTGGGACAGGCCCACGCATGGCACCTGGGGCTTCGGAGACCCACCCCCACCCCCAGGGCCCACCCTCAGCTCACCGAGCACCCTAACCCAGCAGACATCCAGCCCAGCAGACACCCTGACCCAGCCGTCCTGGCCTGGGGTCTTCCCTGCACAGCCCCATGCATCCAGCATTCAGTGACAGCAACCTGACATGTCATACTTTGACAGCACATTACCTGTGACTGCAGAATGGTGACAAGAAACAAAAGAAACGTCTAAGAAATAGATTTGAAATGTCATGCAGATCCCTGCTAAGCCCATCTGGAATAATCAAACTGCTCTCGACAAACTTCTAAAAAAAGAGAGTGGGGACTGACCACGGGACTGGAGGTGGGATGGGTGGAGAAGAGCAAAGTAGGAAAATTGGGACAGCCGTAATGGAACAAACAAGAATTTGAAGAAATAAAAAAGGGAAAAGTGCTAATGAGAAAGCCAGATTGATAATCTTTGTAACTCAAATTTCATGATTGTGGAACAGTTTACACCACACATTTACTTGTTCACTTGCACAGCATCCACTATTTTACCCCACAAACCATTAT
The DNA here is from genome assembly GCA_039655065.1 of Glossophaga mutica. Classification (NCBI taxonomy): domain Eukaryota; kingdom Metazoa; phylum Chordata; class Mammalia; order Chiroptera; family Phyllostomidae; genus Glossophaga; species Glossophaga mutica. The sequence continues at coordinate 63,224,696 of CM077310.1, read as the reverse complement.
CAAGCACGTGCAACTCAAGCAGACACAGCTCTTGGCGCTGAGGCCACCTGCACGCACCACAGTACCAGTGCCCTCGCGCATGTTGTTCACGACGACATCAGAAAGCCGAACCACAAATTTATCTGTGAGCTCAAAATGAATTTCCTCCTGTCATGTGCTAACTTTCTATTCTGGATTTCCTGGGGTTTCCTTTATTAGACTTGAGTCCAAAACTATCTTGGAAAGGACTCTGGGTCATCTCAGCCTTGCACATGGAAGGGGAGCGGCGCGGGGCGGGCGGATGGGAGTGAGGAGCGGTGACCAGCAATCGCTCCTGACCAGAAGCGGTCAGAGAAGTGGGCACTTCCTAGCTCTGGTGGCGCGTCGGGTCCAGCCACAAGACCTAGCAGTGCACTCGCCAAATGGTGCAAAATGGGCCAGGACCCTAATCCTACCTTAGAAAAAAGACCTTATTCTTGGCTGTCCTTTCAAATACACAGGTAAAAATGAGTGGGGCATCATCATGCATTTAATTTTACTTATAAATGCAATTTGGTTTTCTTCATCCTTCATTAATCTTTGTTTACTCCTATCCATCAGCAACATTCAGGCAAGTTTTTAGTATAAACTTGAGAGTAGATTGAATATACTCCTTCCAAAATTCGTTTGGTGTTGATTTCTCAGCAGCCCCATTTCCATGCGCAGACTCTCTTAACTCACCAATACAACTATCCAGAACTCCCAATTAATCCCAAGGAGGAGAGAAAGGAGCTCAACTAGTGTGATTCTACTGCCTGAATGGCATCCTTGTGCAGAAAGCACCCCAGGCAGACAGCCCAGCCCCGTGAAGAGGTCGTGGTCACTGCTGCAGGGAACACAAGGCAAGGCCTCGCCATGTACAAGAACCTCTAGCCCACTGAGGGCTTCCCTTGCTGAAGGGAAATCTGCAACTCAAACATGCATCCAGCGACCCAATATTAACAGCCTTGTCCCTCTGTGAGAGAAGTAACAGCTTTTGGTAGCGTCTCCTGGGTGTAGTTAGCACATGAGTGCAGTGCCTTGATGACCAGGACCCAACAATAACAGCTGGGGGTCAGAGCAGTTACACCGCCACCCAGCACACAGAAGCAATGCTGTGTCTTCATCCCTGTGTTTGGGGGAAGGCAGGGAGGCACCTGCATGCCTTAAGTGTAGTCTCGTCCTAACTTCCTAGAGTTTCTAAAATAATTAATTGATTCATTAATACCCACTTCCTGTCATACAAGCTTAGTGCCACAGAGATAAAGCCATTGAATCATCCAGAAAAAAAAGTTACAGAATTCAAAAGAACACGCTAACTAACTTCAATTGTCACTTAAAGTCCATAGTATCAAAAGCAAAGATGTGGCCCGCTGTTTTTCCAGTTTCTCCCGTAACACAGGCAGCCTTGTGTGAATTGTTTTTAACGACACTAAACTCTTCACTACTAGCTCAGAAGTCAGAAACTCCTTCTATTCCCTTCTCCCATCGCATTTTGAGGGAATACACAGCTTCCTAGCTCGTATGTTGCTATAGACATATCTGATCCCCACAAAACCGTACTTACATGTGTGAGCATGGATTAGTACTCCGCTTCTAAGTCACACCCAGCATGCTCAAAGAGGGAGCCTGACCATCTCCATGAAGAGAACACACAGGCTCAGGAGCAGCCTACAGTGGTGCTGGCGACATCCTGGGGGCCCCTTGGAGAGCAAGCTGAGGGAACCAGTGTGAGGCTGGTCCCTTTGAGCCAGGCCCCCCACTACCCCATGTCCAACAGGCTCTGTTTTACCTGAAGGTGGCTGGCAACTCTGAAACACACACATGTAAACATAAATATACAAAATCACTCCCTGCTCTGCCCTCCTGTCAATCCACAGCCCCATACACAGCCTACCCTCCTTCTGCTTCCCAAGGAGAATGTCGCATGTCCAAGAACCTAAGAAGCCTCTGCCCTGGGACAGGCCCGTGTGGTCTCCCACCAAGGAAACAGGGAACACTGACAATCAGACAGTCACTCGTCAAAGCACCCCCTCTTCAGAACTGTTACAACGTGGGGAAACAGCACTCAAGAACAGATGAAACTTCAGAACAGGCAAAACACTGAGCCAATGTTTGATTTCTTTCTAATGATGAAATTCTGCTCTTATTCAGTGGGAGCCACTCCATGTGATTAAAAATGAATTCTGCATGTACAGTTTCTGAGAATTTTCTGGTTTGGAAAATACACTGTCTATAGTGTGCATACATGTGTGTGCATGCACAGGTGTGCACACCCTGGTGTATGGTCCTGGAAGAGTAGGAAGAGCAGCTTAGACCCATCTCAATCTACCTGAGCACAAAGGAGCGCTCACCTGCCCAAGACCTGGTAAGTCCCCAGCTATTACTGACCCCATCCACGCGTATGCGACTGGAGCAGTGAGTTTGCCTCTAACACCCTGGAAGGCGAGGCCTCTATTTTCTTTGCCTTCCATGAAATCCGCAGCGTATGTCTCCACAGGCCCATGTGAAGCATTGATGGGTGGCATCCCACTCCATGAAACCCTCCAGGTGGCAAACAGCAGACCCCCGGGCTGACTTCAGCTAACAGCCTGTGTGATTCGGAGCTGCCACCCAAGCAACCCATGAGTACTTTTTAACGGGAAGAGAACTGTGGAAAACTAACTTTTTTCCAACTAGTACTTGTGATTAATGCCTAAAATCGAAGAGAAGTTCTTGTCATTACCTTGTAGTGACCCTAAAAATTCATCTGTCTTACACTGACTTCTGAATGCTACCCCATCCTGGCCCACCCTCACGCCTAACACACAAAATCAACACATACTTACACACCCCACAATACTTACCACATTAAATGCATACAGAAATTTCCCAAATAGTCCTAAAATACTGTAGCTCATCAACAGTGCCATCACCGCTTTTAGGCCATGGTGATGCTAAAGTCTTGCACTCGGTTCTAAGGCAAGAGACAGAGCTTCGGAGACCCACGAGCTCAGACGACCGCCCGCAGTCCATGAGGGAGTAATGACCCAGCTCGCCGCTGCCTGGCCCTCTTTACTGAAAATTAGCAGACACAGCCTACTTCAAAAACAGCAACATTCCTACACTCACAAAACCAGCAGATTCTAGTGCAGTTACCAACAAAAAAGCCAAACAGGGCAGGGGAGAGGGTGGTGCACGGAAGGGCCAGGGGTGGGGGATGCCACTGCACCAGCGTCCCAAGAAATAAAAGGAGAAACAGGAGAAACACAAAACACTAAATTATTACTGATTACAGCGAATAATGATCAGATGAAAAAGAAATAAAAGACCAGCCTAATTCAAGGGACCAGACACCCAGCAGGCTCCCTGGTCTTCCTTCCTGACCATTCCCCTCAGCTCTGGACTGAACGTCCGCTTGCCCAGGAAGGGCACAAGGAAGACAGAAAAGGCTTCCCTGAAGAGAACACCAGAATATACTTCAAGAAACAAAATAAACAGAAAACCAGGAGACTAAGCAAAAACATAATGACAAGTGTTTTTTCTCTTCCCACAGGACCCTTATTTCCAGTCAGGACATGCATAAACACATTCTCGGGTCCAAATGCTGAAACTCTTTCTCCAAATACTTGACACAGAGCTGAGCAGAGCAGGAAATGATGAACAGAGAAAGGAATGCCACAGATTCCAGAGGGATGGAGCCAGCTTGGGCGGGGGGCGGCGCTCAGGAAGCTGCAGAGGTCTTCTGACCATCACCTCCCACGGTTTCTTGGGAAATCATCACTGTGTAACTACAACTGCAAGGGGACAGTGGAGCCATCGTTAGTCCACCCAGCTCAGAGGGAATACCCCAGGCAAGACCCCCCACCCCCCACCCTACAGGGAGGCACTGGCTAGGCTGCCAGGCTGGGGGCTCTCACAGAAGTCAGCTGATTAGTTCCTGGGGTTTGCAGCAATGAAGCCTGGCCTGAAGCAAAAGCCTGCATACAAACCCCCTCTGACTTGGCCCCAAATTAACAAGTGGAAGGAACTTCTCATCAGAACCTACAGAATCATCCAAGGGTTGCCTTCCCCTTACTGAAACCAGACCACATTCCCGGGGCAGGGAGCAGACTTCCAGGGGGTAAGGTGAGCCACCACCACCAGTCACTTCTAACTGAAGCTCCAGTACCAGCGTTTGCAGTGGTTTCCTTTTCACATTTTCCCTAGAATAACAACCCTCTCACCTGAATTCCAGTATATTCTACCCCTGGCACAGCCCAGCCCAGGGTCCTCAGAGCTGGTCAAAGACTGGGAACTCCCACCCGCCTACAGTCAACTGAGAGAACAGGCTAGACATTTGGGCCTAAAAAGTGAATGGTTTCTGATTCAAATACAAAATATTAAAAAATCAAAAACAATTGCAGAAAAGCTCTCAAGTCATAGGAAGTGCAAAGGCCGATGCCCCAGCTGTGGGGCCCCAGGGCAAGCAGTGAGGGCCTCACCAAACAGCCCGCAGGGCTCTCAGACTCCCGAGTCCCCAAACACAGGGCCAGAGGCCCCCGGGATCAGGACCGCATGAGCCATGTGACTGTCTGCAGTATCTCTGCAGCCTCCACCACGTCAGGAAGACGAAATAAGATTAAGTCTTGCCTGAGAAACAGGAACCGTTTCTAAACGCCACACATCTTCCTCTGGCACACAAAGCCTGCTCCCTGGGGCCATGGATCTCAGCTACTGGGAAAGGGTCCGCAGAAGCCACTGTGGGTCTCCCTTACACACCCATCCCTCCCCGCTTGTGTACACAGCACTGGGCACCGCTACCCCTGAAACAGGCCCCACGTGTGTGCATGTGTGTGCATGTGTGCTATGTGTGTGCACACACAGGAGCAGACTGTGTAAGGGAAGTAAAGATGGACACCTCCCTCCATCAACTGAACCCTCTGCTTCACAGAGAGCGTCCCCGAGGAAAGACTTTGAATGCTTTCCTCTTCAGGATGCACGCTGTCCAGAAGCCGGTCAGGGCTTACGGAGTGTGGCGTGTGTTTTCCATGTGAACACCCTATAAGCAGAATTTACTGCCTTTGAAACTCACCCCTATAAAGTAGATAAAATACCCAATTGTTTGATCCTAAGTTAAAAACCATTTATGGTGGGTGGCCCCAGGTCAGGTCAGCAGGGCCCCCCCGTGAGAACTGCGCCTGCCAGCCCAGTCCCCAGCAATCTGGAATTCCCCACCCAGCCCCCATCCCAGAGGCCATGGGAAAACCAGCCCGTCCCGGCATCCTCCGCAGGCCTCTAACAAGAAGCCAGCTTGGCCTCGTCCCCTGGGGTCTTGCACACTGATGGTGTTTCTGGAACCAGTTCTTATTCCTGGATCTCTGCTAACAGCTCTGCACCACAGTCTGACCCCAGCCTTGGAAAGCCCCCATCTAGCTGGGCCAACATAAACAGATGCCCCGGGGCTAGGGGGTCAGGGCCGAACCACCCTCCTGCATACCCAATTTTAACTGCCCCACTACACCCGTGTACCTCCTGCCCTGCCCTGTGAAGAGCCCTCATTGGAAGCACAGTCTCAGAAGTTGCTCAGGCGTTTCAGGCAGCTCAAGACACTCAGCTGGGAAGCAGGTCAGCAGGCTGTAAGCCCCCAGCTTTCCTGGCCTCTCGAGGGCCACAGGTTCATGAGAAAGTGTTGCTCTGCTGAGTAAGTCCCATAAATACTCATTTAAAGACACTGAGAAGGAGAAGGCCTCGGGTGGGAAGTCAGCTATCTCCTGTTTGAGGAAGTGATTTGATACACACCCAGGAAGGCCGTTCCTTACTAACCACAGAAGCGCCTGAGCCTGGGTGATTATAAGTTCATCACAGGACAACTCCGGCAGTCACAAACTCTCTTGCTGTGTGACCCTGGGAGGCTCTGGTACAAGATTTGGACACAAAAGGAGCCGTCTCTCCGTCACTCAGCGCATCCACAGCTCCCTATGCAATGCCTGATCTGGCGGAGCAAAATGGACAGCTTACACAGCATCAAACAAATTGGCTGTTCTGGTACCTCCCAGCAATAGATTTTGAACCGAAAGGAGAAACCACAAGAGCTAAAAAGAAAAATGAAATCTTTTACCTCAGAATAAAAGAAAACCACAAAACTAAGCTGAAGAAAAGATCTGGGGGGAAACTCCCAGATCTGTAGCATCCTCAACTGTTTGATGGGCTTGGCTGTGTGGGGATCACTGGAGGTCAGTCTCCGCTGCTTTTATAATGACAGGGAAGGAGAAATTGGCCCTGACTTAAGCGGCCAGCACACAGATCACACCTAATTGGAACCATGTGGCAACTTACAAAAACTATGAGTCCAAAAACAATGTTCCAGAAAGAGATACACTAACAATTAGCATCCTCAACTCTGATAAATGTCCGGAAGACTCCAGAAGCCTGAGCTCAGTCCCAGAATCCTATCAGTCCCCAAGGACAGCTGGAGGGAAGATGGTTTTCAGGAAAGGCCTGGCGACTTGGTCCTGGTCCTGATCCTGGTCCTAGCACACTGGCAGCTGCTGAGGAGAAAGCGCTGCTGCGTCCAATGCACAGGGCGACACAGTCACCTGCTTAGGAAAGCACCGTCACCCGACCTGTGCATTTCATCCCATTGGCACTTGGGAGCCAAGATAGAACAGTTCTTCACACTTGGGAAAGTATTCAGTAACAGGAACAGAAACGACATGAAGAGGAAAACACAGGCACAAGTCATTCCTCAACTGACTCCGAGGGAAGGGCACTGTGCTCCGTCTCTGGAAAAGGTTCTGAAATGCCAGGTCACCCTAAGTGCAGCTTCCAGGCCCCCGCCATCCTCCTGGGAGCACACGGACCCGTAACAACACACTTCACAGGCTGAGATGCAGCACCTACCAGCCATGCTCTCACACCAGCAGGCTGACTGCCCTCAGACTTACTTGAAAACTGAAGCTAATGTCACATTCCAGGACAGACAGAACCGCAGCCCTGGGAATCCAACTCTGCGTGCAGAAACACACCTAGTATTTTCAGACACTCAAAGAACAAGGAATCGCCAGCTTTGACCCCACAGTCATCTTGACGATCCATCATTTCCAGCAAGGATAAAAAAACAGTCAAACCAAAAGCTCCCCGGACACTCTGATCCCCGCGTAGGCTTAAGTGAGACCTAACAATCCTCCGTGCAAACCGCTGCCTGGGTTCCAGCCCGTGGAACTGGGAGACACTCATCTCTTATTTCTAAGGAGTCTGACTGTGTTAACTGTTAATTTTGGAAGCTGCCTCACACTTAAAGAAAGGCACCAGATCCTCTGCTGTGGATGACACGACCTGAAGCTCCTTGTCACTGTGTCAGAGTTTCCTAAAAACAGCAGCTGGGGCGCCAAACCCGCTCAGCATGTCAGAGCTGGTGCAAAGCCCCTCGCGGAGCCAGCCCGAGGCCCTCAACAGCGACAGCCGCCAGCCGCCAGCCACCGCTGTGCTCAGACTTGTCTACTCCCTCACTTATGGACTCTGCCGGCGGCCCTGCTCCCGTCTGTCCCGCACTCTTCCTGCACCGAGCGAGCCTTCTACAATCCGGGCAAATGAGTTTATCTTCTGGGCCACGGTTCCTCTACAGAACATTGTTCTTTCCATTTTCCAAACTGTTGTGTTTTTAAAGTCTCCATTTACCTATCTATATACAAAATTTCACATCCATGAGTTCACGTCTTTGCTTTTTTGAAACAAACCTTGTATTTACTTGTTTCCCTCTTCCTACTACAGGGAGTCTGACTGATGGGCTTGGGTAGGTCTTTATCTGCACGTGCTTATCTGGCTTTTATTACTCTTTAAGGGGATGATCTGAGATAAGACTTTCTGCGGTACCCTATGGAACTTCCCACGCGTCATGTGGCCTGGCCTGGCTCTAACTCATTCCTCGGAAAGCTGCATGATATTCCTCGCTGTGGAAGCACCATAACATAATCACCCTTCCAATTGCATATACTTCGTTTTCACTTCTCCTATTTGTTCATTTAATCCTGACTGTCGTGGTGCCATGAAATTCCTGTGCACCTCTACCTACCAGTCAAAGTCAGAACGTTCAGGCACACTCTGAGCTCCTCCTTTCCTGTGCCGAGTAGAGACCCCCCCACCCCGACATGGGGATGCACAAAACTAGACAACCAGTGAGGATGCCCCCTTCCCACCAAGCGCCACGATCTTACACCAGCTCTCTCACCTTGGACTCTCCAGGGGTGACCAGCACCTGCAGGACTCGACATCCAAGTCTCCACAAGGCCATGCACGTGCCCCACTCTACCCACTCAGAGCCGGAGGCCTATCCACTCGCCTGACAGACTGCTCCAGCCAACCAGTGCTGTCCCCCAAACACTGCACACTGCATCACACAGTGACTCCCTCCTTCTTCAAACTCTGCGCTGCAAGCTCAAGGCTGCTTTTCCCCAGGTGCCTTGTCTTACCCACCTGCAATTGCACAAAGTGCAGCTGTCTGCATTTGTTTAGTGAGAACTCTAATTTGTTACAAGAGGGACATTAACAAATAGCTTCAAACTGGTGCCTCGAATTGTACTAGTAACACCTATGAATAAAGATCAGAGCAGTGGAAGTGCCTTTGTTCACACACGGTCATTAAGCTCTCTGCAAAAGGTTTTACTCTCCACTTTGACAAAGAGACTGAGGCAGAGCCATGACCGGTGTGGCTCAGGTGGTTAGAGCATCGTGCCATAAACTGGAAGGTCACGGGTTCCGATTCCTGCACAGGGCACGTGCCCGGGTTCCCGGTCAGGGTGCCTATAAGAGGCAACCAATCAATGCTTCTCTCCCTCCCTTCCCCTCTCTCTAAAACCAATTTTTAAAAAAAATTTACACCTGTGCACATCTTGCAACTAAGACACAATGCGCCAGTGCTCTCATTCCCCAAGTACCTCCAGGAAGGTGTGAGTTTTTACACACTTAAATAACTCATTAGCTTCAGAAAAGCAAACATAAACGTTTTCTACCAAAGGCTATATCCCAGCCAACTGATTCCGTCTGCAGGGCTGCCTCAGGAGCCCAGGTAGGGCTCACCTGCCCAATGCCTTTTCCTAATGTACCTGGGCTGCCGGCAGCCGTGCTCAGAAAACCATCACTAGAATTCTGTATTCTGCTCAAGATCCCATCTTTGCAACTTTCCTCCTCTCCAACCCCTACCCCAGCACCCCCTGACCAGTGTCTCAGAGCAACCAGGCCGGCATTCCCTGCAAAGTCACCGCTTCTCTCCTTCCCAGCCCTTCACTATCCCCACCCCAACCACCACCACCACTATTCAAATCCAAGATCATGGACAACAAAAAGATACAGTATTAAGTGATGAAGAGAACAAGAATGTTGGCATAGCACAGGAGTGGGTTCAAATCTCAGTTCCGCTCTTACAGTCTTGGTGACTTTGGGCAGATTATTTAAATTCTCTAAGTCCTCCTGCCTCAAAGTCAAAGTCATGGAGTTGTGAGACTATAAGCTACAGTGAGATCATATACACAAACGAGACTCAGAGAGTCTGCATCCCTCTCCAGCCCCGCACACATACACAGCAAACCCACCCTCCCGCCCAGGCAAAACCTGGAGCCACAGGCTGAAATCACCCTTGGCCCTGCGCCCAGCTGCTTCCCAGGCTCAGCCTAGGTTCTGTGCATTCGTCTTTAGGGGTTAAAAATAGCACAGGCAGCTAGCTGAGCTCGGTTAATAGAATATCCAGGTTAATTTTAGCATCCAAAAGCTCAAGAGAATATAAAAACCCTGATGCCAAGAACCACATGTGGCCAGTACGGCTGCTTCTTACACTGTCCAAGGCGCGCGCACACTAACGTCACTGATATCACTCTCTTAAATTCACAAAACATTTTCTCTAGTTGAGAAAACAATTCCTTCTTAACCCCGTGAAGACACTACTACTACCAATAACTATTTTAACTTATTGAGCAGTACCCCCACCTCATCTGATCCTTACAGGGCATGGTGACGGTCATGACACTGCTCCTCATGGAGGACATCAGGTTAAATACCACACTTTTAGCAGAGTGGACTTAGACTCCTGAGGCCCCAAGCCCTGAGGTCTAATCTGTTCACCATGTCCCCTCCTCACCAGCTGAATGGCCAAGGGAGGCGCAGACTAGGGACCCTGGCCTCGGTTCCCTGTTCTCCTCTCACTCCACTCCATGCCTGAGGGACTTCCTACCCCAGTGGGTGGGTTGTGTCTTCGACTAGGTAGAGGGAGGGCAGAGGCTGGGGCAGGCCCCCACACAGAGCCTCGTTCTACTGAATGGGAGGGACTGCCAGGTCCGATGTGCTTGTGCTGGCCCCAGACTGCCATCGCCCTTGGTGGACAAGCTCTAGTCTTTCACAGAAGGAAGGGGAAGCTTGCATGGGGCCCACTGCACACAAGAGAAGCGGCTGCACCAGATCCAAGGGAGAGACGGACGGGGGCAGAGGAAGACCTGCAGCTCAAGGAACCAGGCGGAGCCTGGCCTCAGAGGACACACATGACAGACCCAAACTGCACCCTCAGACAGAGAGCAAGGGTGCTCTGATATTTACCCTGATTTCCTTCCACTCTGAAGTACAAGGCTAGGCTTTTTTTTTTTTTTTTTTTTTTTTTTACTTGAAAGAACACCTTTGTATATTGCCCTTAATTGAACACATTTATCAAGATAAGATGACACTGAAAGGTGAACAGCAATTACTATGGCAAAGGAAAACATCACCAGGAGGCGAAGCCATCGTGCAGTGCCTGAAGGAGTGCCAGGTCCCAAACAGCACTGCCCAGCAGAAGTGCTGTCATGGTGGGTTCTTCCCCGCCAGCGCCCACAAATCTCCAAGTGGCTTCCCTCCCAGTGCAAAAGTCCTGACTCATGGAAAGTCAAAAGAACACACTTCCTCAAAGTGTCATCTCGTAGGAAGCACATTCAGTTTACACAACATGAGACACTGGTACAAAAACAGGTAATAACTGGTACCAAAGACAGACAATGTTTGAGATTGTTAAGTGTCCTGAAGAGCTATCCGAAATAACACTGCAGCCCTGGCTGGTGTGGCTCAGTGGACTGAGTGCCAGCTCAGTGGGTTGGTGGTTCGATTCTCAGTCAGGGCACATGCCTGGGTTGCAGGCTGGGTGCCCAGTTGGGGGTATGCAGGAGGCAACCACACATTGATGTTTCTCTCCCTCTCTTTCTCTCTCCCTTCCCTGCTCTCTAAAAATAAATAAACAAAATATTTTTTAAAAAAACACTGCAAGATTTAAGTGGGGAAAACAGCATGTTCTTCAAGAGCAGGATTCAAAAGTTACAATAAGAAATACCTCACTTTTATTTGGTGCTTTCTTATATATTATCTCATTTGTAAAAGGTAAAAGGAAAAAAGAAAGGGGGAGAGTTAAAAAAGAGATCCCCCCCATTTTCCCCAACTTTAGCCTCCCAATGAAACCAAGTACCAACAAACTTTCCAAAACTTCTAAAATATTTAAGCTCTAAAGGCCAAGGCTCCCACACCTAAAAAACTCTGCATCTCCTCCAAAGTGTTCTGCCCTTTTTTTTAGCAACAGCAGTGATATTGCACAGTGGTATAACTTTAGGGAGAATTTTTCATTTTGTCTTTTTCTGGGAGTGAGGGGGGCGGGCATTAACGTAAGCCCGAACAACAGCGTCTTATAAGCTCCCACAGGATGCAGGAGACAATAAAAGCCTGCATTTTGCAGATGGAAAAATGAGGCTCTGAAAGGGGAAGATACTCGCCCTGGGTCATCTAGCAGGCCAACAGCAGACATGGGGCATGCGGCCAGCTAGCCTGGAGACAAGGCTCAGAGATGAATGGACCCCTCGGCCAGCGTCTCTCTGAAGGAGAGGCGAGCATGCATGTGACCTTGCATGCAGTGTCTCATGCACATCTGCCCCTCCTCCAAATCAACTACGGCGCCCCCCATCACACGCCTTCAAGATCAGGGCATTCAGGCAAGTCAGAGCAGACACCCTCGACAAACAGAGGACTAGGTTAAGAAATGAGCACACCACCTCCCTCAGGATCATCATCAGCCTGTTTCACTAAGAGGCTTTCCCTCAGGTGAAACAAGACTATGCCCCAAGCCAGCCCACTCACAGGTCACCTTCAGGGTCTCCAGCCCAGCCCAGCTCAGCCCAGGCTCTAACTCAGCAGCACAGCCTCGTCCACTTCTGTGCTCAGAAGCAGGAGGAGGCCCTGCCTGTTCCATGTGTGGGCCCTGGCTCCCTGCATGCCCCCAGCCACAAACACGAGACACAGAGGTCGCACCCCGTTGATCAGCATTGTAGGCAAAGTCTCTCCTCACAAGAGCTGGAACCGCGTCCACAGAGTTGGATAGCCGGTGCATGGGCATTTCTGCCTCCCTGTTATAGCTCCCAGACACAGGGGGTGGGTGGGGAGTGGGGGAGGCTCCAAAGGTTCTAACAATACCCAGTCCCCACATGGGGTTAGAGACGGCAGATGTTGCAGTCACTGCACTAATCCTCAGCTGAGCCGGGTGTTTCTCTTGCTTGTTTAAAGTGGAGCACACAAGAGACCGCCTAACCAAGCAGCGTCTTCTGACCCCCTTCTTCCACACCAGGCCCTTCTGTGTTGGGATCCTGGGCCCTTCCAGGAGCGTGCACGCAACAGGCCAGCGGGGCTGCTCCCCAGGACCTTTGGGTGTCTCCTGGCCCTCCTGCTTCACGCATTGTGCCATGCTGGAAATAAACCAATGCTCTCTGCTCAACAAACCAACTCTCCGGAAACCTGCTGCTTAGAGTCTGAGTCTGGCTGGCTGTGCTGGACACGGCCCACCCCATCCCCAAACCCATTCCTGCCTGCTGCACCAGAACCCTGGTGTATTCTCCCACACCCCCACTCCAATGCCCCCACCTTCTCCTCTTGATTAAGGAAGAACTTCAAATCCTCCGGGGGGCGGAGGGGGGGGCACCCAACTCACTGGACCCAGGCATTGAGTGAGGGCTCTTGCCTGAGGGAACCCTAACAGAGGCACTTCCCCAGCCCCCACTTCAGGTGGAGTTCAACACTGACTCCCTCAGTGTGAGAGTGCAGCAGAGCAGACTTCACCCAAGTAAACAAGAGAAGCCCTCTCCAGGCTGACTCCTCAAGGCTGAAGTGCTGCCACATCCTATCTGCAGTGCTTCTGAGCCAAATATCAACAGCGTCTCAGCAATGATCCATAAACCAAAATAAAGCAGACAGGAAACAACACGCTGATTTAGGGTGGCTGGAATTCCTCAGGCAGCATCAAATGTCATCAACAACTGACACTTCAGCAGTCACTGGGTGCCTGGCTCTGTTCACTGCGGCCCCTTTTCACAAGGGAATAGATGGGAATGTGGAGCACTCCCAGGGACAGGGATTTCAGTAGGCAAGAAGGACCCTGAGGAGGACCACACTCTGGGGCCTCAGAAGCCCTCTCCAACATGAACTGTCCTCTCACCCCGCACATTTATGGCATTAAGGTATCAGTAATTCCAGGCACCAATCTTGTTTTGAGGGGAAAAAACTTGCACATCACCCTCCCAATATAAAACAACTGGCAAAAAGCAAATCTCTCCAGATAAACCCCAGGAAGTCCAGATATAGCCCTCCAGCCCACTCCAGAATCTGCATTTCATTTCCCTCCCCCAGCTCTTGAGTCCGGTGAGAAAGGCAGAATCCTCCTCCCGGGTGACAGGGCCTGCCTGAATGGAAGGCCCTGGTGGCCAAAACCTCCCTCGCCAGTTCTCAATGGAAGGTGGGGGAGGGGTGGCTCCAGTGTTGCCCTGCCCTGAGGGAGCGCTGGGACAGAGTGAGCTCCACACGTTCCTATGCACACACAAAAACATTCGCCTACACAGATGTGTGCATACAGAGACACATGCACACACAAAACACATACACGCACATCTACCCACACCGACGTATGCACACACAGGCAACCAGTCCGCAGCCTGACCCAGCCCCATCCCCCTGGGGGAACATGTGGAAGAGCTTACACGTTCAAAGAAAAGGAAGTTTCTGGGTGCAGCAGCTGAGGAGAGATGTCAAACCCTGAGATAGGTGGATTTGGCACCTGAAATACACGTATCCAGAATCCCCACACATACGCACACTCATCCACACAGTCCCAGCAGGGACCGGACACTCGTCCAGCAACGCACCACTCCCTCCGTACAGGCGACCCCACCTCCAACACTGCACCTCCAGGGACTTGGGGTCGCTTTCGGGGCAGAAGAGGTGTGGGGAGCTGAGTCTCCCGAAGCCTCCGGGCCCGGCTGTGCCCAGTCACCGAGCTCTGGGAGAGGTGGGGAGGGGTCGTGGTTGGCTGACCCGCCGGTCCTTGAGGAGGTGGAGGGGGCGCAACCAACTGACCGGCAGTCCCCAGGAGGTGGGGAGGGGGCTCAACTAGAGGACCAGCAGTCCCCGGGAGGTGAGGGAGGGACCTCAACCCGGGAGCGCTCATCTCCAGGAGCGGATTGGGGACCTGGTGGAGCCCGCCGCGAGACCCGCGAAGACCTCGTTACCCACGCCCGCTCCCGGGCACCCACCGATCTTGATCTTCACGCTCTGGAAGACCCGGAGCCCCTCTTCCTCCACCGCCATGCTGGTCGGAATTCGCGCGCTGAGCCCAGCGGAGTAGCCCGAGCCAGAGCGGCCGTGCAGTCCCGGCGCTCTGCGCCCTACCCGGCGGCCGCCAGGTCTGGGGTGCCCCCGCCTCCCGGCTCCACCCTCGTGGCCGCCCATTGGTCCTGCTGAGCTCCCCATTGGTGGAGGGCCCGCAGAGGGGCAGAGCAAGACGGCTCCGCCCACAGTGCGACCCCAACTGCCTATTGGCTGAGTCCTGGAGAGGGGTAGGGTCTGTCTCAGCAGTGGGATAGGAAAAGACAGGGAGGGGGGCGACCAAGGCTAGGGTACAAGGAGTGCGGAACCTGAGGGGTATAGGGGGATGGGGGCAGCGAGTGGGGGGCGGCAGGAGGGGTCAGGAGGGTGGTGAGGCAGCGCAGGGGGACTGGGTGAGGGGCGAACTTGGTGGTTCGCTGGGAGGAGGGGGACCAGGGGCTGGGGGAGAGCACCAGGTGGATGGGGGTGGGGTGTGGGGTGGTGCGGTGTGCTGGGAGGACCGGGCTGGGGTGGGGCAGGAACTGGGCCAAGTGCACTGCTGTCAGCTCTTAGCCCAGGTATCTGCAGGGCCCTTTCCTCACTTCGTTTACTGGTCTTTCTCAAGGTCCCGTCCTGACTTTCTCTCCACTTCCCTCCTCCCCTTTATCGTCATAGGGCCCTACACTGTATGCACACACACACACACAAACACAACTGCATGTACCAAAATACAAGCCTCATGGAGATAGGGGTCTGGTGTTTTTCGCTACTGTATCCTCACTTCCTGAAAAAATAAAAACAAAATGCTTAAGTATGTGTTGAAAAAATGAAGAACCATTCTTGACCCTTCTTGAGCTTCTTTGCAGGTCCTCAATCATCTGCTTCAGTTTAGCCTCTCAAGGCCTTCGTTATGGTGTTTACTAATGGTTTAATGGAGGTTAGGAAAGCCAGCTTCTTGGTTCAAACCTCAGCGTTGCTACCTCTAACTCTGGGACCTTGGGAGATTTCTGTAGTGTGTGCTGTGGCGTGCCGTCCAGACTTTCCCCCTTATCCAGATCAATGCTTTGCCTCCAACAGGATAACTACATAGCACCCCCAGCAACCGAGCCTCTCAGAGGATTGGCTGAGGCCTGTGCAGCAACTGCATCGTGGTTAAGCTGCTTCCCTGCACCATCCTTCTTCCCTCATATGATCCTGGGACTTTCTTCCTGAGAACACTCCTGGTAAAATCCTGCACATAAATCTCTGCCTCAGAGTCGGCTTCCAGAGGAACCCAGCACAAGATAGTTGGGGCCAGGAGTGTCTAGAAGCAGCCCCCATGGCGGGGTTTGAGAGCCAGATGCCCACTGGCACACGACTGGAGGCACAGCAGCCTGCCGTGCCGTAGCAGTGGTGACTGGAACAGAAGCCTATGGAAGGAAACACCTGGCGGGCGCAGTGACGCAGACACTGGAACGTTTGGGGAGGCGGTGCTTATTTGGACTATGGAATCAGGTTGCTCTTGCTGAGAGCAAAGCAATGAAAAAAATCATCAATTTAAAGTGTAGCAAAAAAAGAGGGCCTTTTTGGTACCATGTAAAGACACTGTCATCTCCTGCAACCAGAAAACCAAGAACGCTGTGGATCAGAGCCAGGACTTAGTCATGAAAATAGCAGCTTTCAGAAAAAAATTGAAAGCTCAACCCAAGGAAGGTTGATGTACCAAAGTCAGGACACTGGTTGGGAAAATGGGAGACCCTGGAGTTTGGGGGAAGAACCTCTGGATTAATGCACTCAAAAATCTTGAATCCCAGATTTCCCTGAATCTTCTGAACCTGATGAGGTGTCCTGTTTCTCCCTGTTAAAGGAAAGTGCTCTGTGTGCTTAAAGATGACGCAGAGACTTCTGCAAGGCAATACATACATCCCAATGGTCTGCCTCCAGCTCACTTCTCCACAACATTTGCACAAGGGAGGAAGGTCCTGTCTGCAAAGGAGCTTCAGGATCTGGGAAACCTGTGTGAGAGGGAGCTGGGAGAATTAATTGCAGAACCAGATCCAGAGAATGTTGGATTTAGGGGAGGCATAACATAAAGATATGGTCAGTCAGAGTTTACTGACATGGATTATTCAGCCATGGTACAGAATTTGGCACTCTGGCAAGTACCAAGTGCCGCTGGGATGGACTTTGGAAGTGTGTAGAAATTGATGTCCCACACCAAATGAAGTGGAAATGCCAAATGAGCACGGCAGGCAGCAAAGGAAGGCATCCAAATGCTCTGAGAAGAGAACGGAACAGTAAGTATACTCATAAAATCAGGAAGCCTGTCGTTGACAGGGCACCGTTTACAGAAGCAATGAGGAGTGTGCTGGTGAGGGCCTCAGCAGTGGCTGGCCACCGTAGCGCTGGGCTGAGAGGAGAGGTTCTGTTACAGAGAACATGGGGCTTCCTGAGAGCAACAACGGTGATCAGGTAGGTAGTGACATAATAGAGGCAAGGTGGTGACATTTACCCATCAGAAGTGAGGCAGATGCAATTATTGTAGTGAGCAGCAAGACTGGAGTGGCAGCCTGGGCACCCTAAACTGCAGAGAGGTGTAGCGATGGTCAACTGAACACAGCCTCGGGTAGGACAGATGGCCAGCCAGCAAGAATATTGCTCAATTCGTACAATCAAAGGAAATCAATGATAGATATCAGGAGGCTGAAGAAGGCTGCCCCAATAAAATGTCACAATCCCTTGCCCAGTTTCCCAACACGAGCCAGTTCTCATCCTCAGAAGCCACAGACTGGAGGAAAGGGCCTGGCTACAAATATGTACGGCAAGGATTCCCCTAGGACTTCCCCCAAAGGGGCCTGTAGCCATTGACTCAGGTGGGAAATGGAAACACCTTGACATTTTGAGGGCTGTGGGGTTTGGTCTGAGTCAACATTGGTACCCAGAGACCTGGAGAGTCCTCATGCCCCTGTTATATTGGGATCTGTGAGGTCCAGAAAAATAAATGAAGTCCTGGCCCAGCGATGGCTTACAGTGGGATCGTGGATCCACCGACCCACCGAGGGATCATTTCCCCTGGAACTTAAGGTAAAACCAGTATGGACATATGTGACAGTTGTCAGAACACCCACATTGGCTTCCTGGTATGTGGGTTAAGAGTCACCCCAGCAGGAAAGGCCAAGTGGGGTGCCAAGGAGGAAAATCAAAAACAACAACACATTCTGGGAGAAAGACAGAGATCAAGACTGCCCTTAAGGCCTGATTGGCCCTGGCTGGTGTGCCTCAGTGGACTGAACACTGGCCTGCAAACCAAAGGCTCACCAGTTCAGTTCCCAGTCAGGGCACATGCCTGGGTTGCAGGCCAGGTCCCCAGTGCGAGGTGTGTGAGAAGCAACCACATATTGATGTTTCTCCCTCTCTTTCTCCCTCCCTTCCCCTCTGTCTAAAAATAAATAAATAAAATCTTAAAATAAAAGGGCCTAAAGGTCCTTTCATTCACCAATCCTGCCTCTGATACTGGTTAGGTCCTGCAGGATGACAGTGGACTACAAGCTCAACCACACAGTGGCCCCCGTTGCAGTTGTACACCAGCTGTGGTGCCTCTACCAGGCCACATCAGCACAGCCTCTGGACCTTGGTGTATGGCCATGCAGCTGACAAATTCACCCTTCTCCATCCTGGAAAAGAAGGAGAATCAGAACAGTTTCTATCACATGGCATAGACTCTAACACACACTTACAGTCTTGCTCCATCAGGAGACCTAGACCATCCGGCCAGTCTGTAGAACATCAGTTTGGTTCTCTACATTGGTGCCATTTTAATCAGCTAGATGATCCAGAAGTTGGCAGTTCAGCAGAAGCTTTGATAAGACATGTGTGCTGTCAGGCACATGTGCTCAGAAGTTAGGAAATAAATTTATTAAATAAAAAAGATTCAGGAAGTCCTCACATCAGTGGGGCAAGGTGTTCTTGATGATGGGCTTCTCTTTACTTCCAAGAAGCAGGGAGACCTGCTGATCTTACAAAAAAACCTGCATATAATTTTGATTCATTCACACTAGACAGCTATCGCTGTCATTTATTTAATCTGACAATCTAGGGAAAAAGAGGTCATTGCCCCTGGCTGAATATCAATCAATAGGTACTGAAGGTTTTAAAAATTCTTGCGGCCCACCGATGTGCCACAACACACCAATTGAATATCACTGCCTTAGAGGTGTGACAATAAGAGATAGAAAAATATTGAGGGATTAAAGGAAAGGGTGAAAATTTCATAGAAAGTATCTATAATCTCTTTTGTTTATAACTCAGTTACATTTTTTCTTTGATGGAATCCTATTCTGTACCCCCCAAAAATATTTCTTGAGGAGTGTCAGTCTATCAACAAGAGGATATTTCTTTATTGTTAAGACAGTATCATTGATTATTTATTATAAATATCAGAGCAATCTACTTTCAAAAGATTTAAGTAACATAAAATAAAAGACCAGTATGAAACAGAATAATCTCTTTTTTAATTATTTTTATTAGCCAATTTTTACTGTGTGGAGATGTCTTTTTTAATTTTTTTTATTTTTTTATTTTTTAATATATTTTATTGATTATGCTATTACAGTTGTCCCATTTCTTTAAAGAGTCCAAAAAATAGTATTATAGGAATAAATTATTATATGAGACATCTATAGGAAAAACAGCAATTGCAATGAATATAGAGCACAGCTTTGAGTTTCCCGACAGTCAAGGTGAAAAGGGCAAGATGGAAATGTGGTATTTCACACGTTATATTGTCTAATAAAAGGAAGTGTATCAGTTTTTCAGAGAAGACAATATTTCGGCCAACTATGCAATACAAGAATATTTTAGATAATTTTGTTCATTAAGGATATTCAACAATTTAGGGAAGGATGTTTTTAATCTCAAATAACTAACCTTTCCTGATATGCTCACTATAGTTCCTGGCACAAAGGAAAGGCTCAACTAATACTTGCTGAAAGAATGTAGTGGTTTCTCCTATTGATCATGAAAAAGTTGGACTCATAATGCTAAATGACAATTCTCTGATAAAATTTATCCAGGCATTTCAGAGCCAAAGAATATAATTTTAGTGACCTGATAGGCTATGAGAGAAAGCATTTAGAGAATCTAGAGAAATGAATACTATTTCTAAAATATTAGTTGTTTGGGTCATACAGGGGAAAGGAGCCAAAAAGTGAACATATCTACACCAAGGTTCCCCTTGGATGCTCGAAGTCCAGATGCTCAGTACTGCCAGTAGGAAGGAGACCAGTGCCTAGGGCACAAGCCAGCACGGCCTCGCCACTGCAGCAAGACACCGGTAGACCTTACTAGTGTGTACCAGTCACCTCTTACAGTGTCTATGAGGGCCACACTGCCTACCCTCCGGGCAGATCAGGAGGGAACTATGTGCCTAGAAATGTAAAGGAAGTGACGTCACATCTGATTGGAAGCTCAGAAAACCACTGTGGTATTCTCCAATGTCTCTCTTCTGCTGTAACAAATAAGAGTCCTCATTTTGCCCTGGCTGGTGTATGGTTCAGTGGGCTAAGCACCCCCTGTGAGCTGAAGGGCCATTGGTTTGATTCCCAATCAGGATGCATGCCTGGGTTGTGGGCCAGGTCCCCGGTTGAATGTTTCTCTCACATATTGATGTTTCTCTCTCTTTCTTCCCCCCTTTCCCACTCTCTAAAAATTAAATAAATAAAATCTTTTTTTGAAAAAGAGACCTCATTTTGAAACTCAGAGTTCAGATAGAAGCAGTTTCAACCCCTGAATCACTACATGAAGGGCACCTATACTGGGATCTGCATTTGTCTTTGTAAAAGTGAGAAAGAATGTGTAAAGCCCAGAAGATCTGGGAACTATTGGCATAGCCCAAGCCTATCCTATCCCCATTAATAAAAAGCATTAATAGAGTTTATACAGGATGCTGTTTGATTACTATCAATGCACCTGTCAATTTGAGTTAATGGTATAATATAAATTCAGATATCTGATGGATTTACTTGTTGAAAACATTTGTGCAATGCCTTGATAGCTTAGTACGAAGAACATTTGCTCAAAATGACTACTTGTTTTTATCACAATAAAGCATAATTGTTATTTTGACCCTAATTAGCCATGTATTGACACGATTTTTGAAGACACCCCTGAAATCAGCAATTAACAAGACTTCAAATCTTATCTTCTTAGCTATGACAGAAAGGTATGTATTTTTTTTTCCTAAAATCGCCATCAAATTATTCCAGAAGGAGTTTAAAAGGAGAGGAGCACCCAATTCACACCCTTTGAAAGGAGGGTCCGCCATCAGGACTCTATGCTGACACTCAATTCTCAAAGCAAAACCCCAGCACAAGCCCAAGAAAGCCCTGCATCTGGCCCGCAGACGCTGCCTGTCCCAGGGACCAGACACCCGAGGCCCCGAGATAAATGCAGTGGAAAGTCCCAAACTGGTCTTCAGCATGGTCACAGCCAGGCAAACCAGATTTTATCAGTGACCAGTAAGGGCCGTTCCTTTTGTAAAACAGTAGATTGAGAGACCCAACATAACAGTAAAAAACTTTAAAAGGGCAAACATGTACATGTGTGCCCAGCGTTCTAACACAGATATTTTTTGTTGTTGCTTCCTTCAAGGTTTATACAATTTTATAACATCAGAACACTCACTCACACGAGCTATGCAGCTGGCACTTAAATAACTGGAGAGGTTGCCTTTCTGCAGCTTTTCTTTGCCTGCAGTGAGTTCAGTTTGGATCGGTACAGCGAAAAGATACTGGGGAGAACATCCTAAAGCAAACGTGGTCTCTAAGCACTGTATGAAAAACGGAAAGCCTATTTCTGAGGGCCTGTTGGCTCTGGGAGACCGAAGACCCACCTTGTCATGGCCCCTTCGAGAGGTTTGCGAGGATGGTGGCAGCTGGCTGACAAGGACATCTGCCAGATTGTGAATCACCGGGCGGCCTGGGGACCACTGAGAGGCAGAAAGGTGAAGCTGGGGCTCAGAAGCAAACACAGCATCTGTCTGTGCACCTTAATTAATAAACTTCATTTAATGTTGCATAGGATAGATGGTTGGCTGGCACTGCTTTTATTATATTTCTTGTCTGTGATACCCCACTTAAACTCCTTTCTATTCCTTCCAAACAATTTAATGTGAACATAACTCTTCCTCCCAGATTACCTCTAAGTGTCTTTCACTGTGAAATGGGGTGAATGGTAGTGCCCAGGCACGGGACTGGGGACCCCCGAGTTGGCATGTGGCTTATATGGCACAGCAATTAGGTCAGTGTGGAGCAGATAAGAAAAGTCATAAAGTCAGTTCTCAGTGGTTTCCTCAACATCCCTCCCCCAGGGCAAGGGCAGGGCTCTTTCCTCTCTCACACCTCTGACCCCGCAAGCCCTGCTGAGCACCTGGTAGATGACAGCTGTCCTGTGACACAAGCACCCGGCCTGGTGAAACACGGGAAGCGCAGACATCAGCTCTGGTTCTGGGATCTCAGGATGAGGGTCCAGGGAGTCAGCTGCCTCCAGGTTCTTCTAGCTCCCAAGCTCTACAATGCCCAGGCAGAGGAGCCTCTGGCGACCTGAGGGGCTGTTAGGCCCCTGTTTACACCAACATCCTTGCTCCCCTCTGTGGGAAGAAAATGTCCTTCAAAAGACATTACGCACACAAAACCCCCAAAGCTTCCTGAAGCTTTACGCGTGACGACCAACACCCAGACACCGCCTTCAACCTGCCCTTTGACAGATAAATTTACTCAGCAACAAAAAGGGAAAAACTGACCCACAACAAACCGGTGGGTCACAATGCCGAATGAGGAGTGTCTGTTGTGTTCACTGAATGATTCCACTTACACAACATTCTCAAAACGGCAGACCGTGGAGGAAGACATGGCGGTGGTCAGGAAGGAGGGTGGGGAGGTGGCTGTGGCTCTAACAAGGCAGCAGGAGGGGCCTGTGGGACAGAAATCTTCTGTGTCCTGACAGCAATGGTGGCCACCCAAATCTGCACGTGTGATAGAATGGCACAAATTTAGACACACACATACACACAAATGCACGTAAAACTGGTGCAATGGGAATAAGGTCAGTGGATTGTCTCAGCACACTCTCCTAGCTGTGATCTTGTACCATAGCCTCCACAGTCACAAGATGTCACCATTGGAGGACACTGGGTAAAGGGCACCCAGTATCTCTGTTATTTTTTATAACTTCTTGGGAATGTACAGTTAGTTATCTCCAAAAAAATTAAAGGACAATATGGTGGTAGAGACCATCTCACTGACTATCTATCTCCTGCTGCTCTTGCCATACAGCCTCACATGGGCCCACATCCTCTCCTGTGGGGAGACTGAAATCTGGCTACCCACAGGAAGGGTGTGACCTAATGTTTACTCACCTTGCCCTGCGAGGAAAACACCCCCTTGTTGTCATGAGAGGAAGGCTGAGGCCAGAAGAAACCTCAGTCCTCACTTGCAAACACCCTGTCAACCCTGGTTGACCTCCGTGACCCAGCCGCATCTGAAGACCGCAGCGTGCACCTGCAGCTGCGCAGAGCCCGAGAGCAAAGCTGGCTCCTGCGGCATTCTTGTCTCTCAAGGGTCTCCTTTTCCAGAATCTTCTCAGCCTCTCTGGGCCTCATCTAATCTCCATTTCTTTCAGGGAGCAAAGAAGCTCCCTGCAGCCCGGTCGCTGTCTTAGCTCTGAGATTTGGACTGCATCATCTGGCGTTGAAGCCCTCCTGCCAGTCGCTCACAAACTAACATTGGGTAAAAAAGCAGCTGGAGGTCCTGATTCCGGAACTGCCCACCCAGCAAGTTTCTGCCTCTCCTCTCACCCCTATCTGCGGTTACGGACTGTCTGCACACACCTGGGCTGTGAGGCTGTGGGGTTAGAAGCAGAAGCCCCTTCCCATCTCGGGCTGATCACACCCTTCTGAGATGTGGACATTGGGTGGTGGGAGCAGGGCCTTGATCCAGGCACGTCCACTCTGCCCTCATGTGTCCGGGAAGCACGACCAGCTGGACATTGGTCTTCTTGGTCAGGCAGCTGACGCTCAGCACAGGGCGGGGTGCTGGGTGAGGGGAGGCAGTTGTGGAGGTTCAGCCCCAGCTTTGGAGACTGACATGTGGGATCTGTGCTTTCTGCCCATCCTGCTGACACACTGCTCTCCTCGGGTGTGCTTCTTCATTTGCCCCATCCAGACTTATTTATGACAATTATTTAGGAGGCAAAGGAAGAGAACATAGAGTAACTAAGAACATTAGCCCTTAGAACTGTTTCTCCCAGCTGTCCCTAAATTAGAAAGAGTGTCTGACCAGGAAACTCTACGTAATTTGTGCTGCTAGACATGACGGGTCCTCACTGCCCTTACTATATGTTTAATCACAATATTCCAAGTATTTTTCCCATCATCAATGTTAATTGCTATAAAAGCACCAATTAGGGATATTTAAAAGAATGCACTCATAATCCCACCTCTCTTACGTGAAGGCTATGTTTATGTTTCTACACGCATTGCCAGCCGTCTTGCTCCTGACATTGCGTTTCCACTCAGTCGTAACCAAGGTCCTAGACAGCTAGAGCCCTAGCATCCCTCCTGAAGCTATTGTGCATAGCCTTCCACATTTTTACCTAATGGGCGCTGAGGCTCTGAGGGTTTGCCCTGGGCTTTGAGACCCATAAATAGGGCTCTGCTAATCCCTTTTGCATATTTGAAGGGGATGAGGTGTGAGGCCAGGATTTCTGTCTTCTACCACATCTCTCTCCCTGCATTTTTCAGGTTTAAATAAGAACAGACACAATTAGCAGGGCCTCTTTTCCTCTAGAGGAAAAATGAGCTGCAAATTGCAGAGTGCCTCTAATGAGATAATGGCCCCAGACGAGATCATTGATGAGCCCCAGGCACAAGTTCCCTGGCCAGGATTGTCTCTGCCTCCCCCGTCCCCCGCCTCCCCTGCCCCCACCCCCACCCCCGTTGCAACCACCATAGAGAAAGCAGCTTTGGAAAGCCTGCTTAGAGGGGAAAGGCAACAGACTTGGGGCCTCCTGCGTTGAAACACTGTTTTCAGGAGCGGTGGGGGGCGGGGAGGGGGGCAGCAGGAAGCCACGCCACTCCCAGCTGGATTATCTTCAGAATTCTAGCTCAGACCAGGCTCACTTAGTCAAAGGGACTCAGAATGTAAGTTTATGAATGAACTAAATTCTGGGATGTTACCTGATCCTGTGATCACTCTGAAGTTGCCTTTAAAATAAATGTGTGGAGTATTTCTATTTTATCAGGCTAGAAATTTGGGGTGAATTAGATAGAGCACAATCACTGGGACCCATGCAGCACAGGAGTAAACAGTAAACATCTATCCTTTTTGTTTTTAGATTATTGCCTTATTGTAATAAAGCATAGTACTTAATTTTTTCATTGAAAATTTTTAAAATTACAGTTGACATATATATTTTATTAGTTTCAGGTGTACTACATAGAATCAGACATCTATATAACTTTCAAAATGCTGCATCATTTGCAGCATTTTTGACAATAGCCAAGATATGGACACATAGATCAACAAAGGGATACGTACATGTATATAATCAAGTATTACTCAGCCATAAAAAAGAATGAAATGTTGCCATTTGCAACAACATGAATGAACCTATTATGCTAAGTGAAATAAGACAGAGAAAGACAAGTACCACATGACTTCACTTACATGTGGAATCTATAAATAAATAAGAAAGCAAACAAACAAACTCATAGATACAGAGAACAAATTGATGGTTGTCAGATGGGAGGGGTGTTGGGAGGATGGGTGAAAAAGGTGAAGGGATTAAGAAGCACAAATTACTAATTCTAAAAATAGTCACAGGAATGTAAAATACCACATAGGGAATATGGTCCGTAATAAACATTTACTCTTTATTTCTCAGTGAAAGGGATCCTCTGGAAACTAGGTTCAGGCCACATCACTGCTCAAATCGTGTGCTGGGCCCTCGCCTAAAATCTCAAACGCCTACCAGGCCCTGGGCATCCTCTGCCCTCACCTCCCACACCTCCTTTTCTCACTGCTCCAGGCCACTGGCCTCCTGGCTGTTCCTTCAACTCTGCCGCCTCAGGACCTTGCACTTGGCAGCTCTCTCTGCTGGAACACTCTGTCCCCACACAGCTGCACATAGCTCTCTCTTCCTCCTTTGCGCCTTTGCTCAAATGATACCTGTCAGAGATTTCTCTGACTGACTACCTTGTATCAAATAACAGCCCTCCCCACCCCCATTCATTTCCTATCTCTTCACTCCGCTTTATTTTTCTTCCCAGTGTTTATCATTACTTGACCTACTACTATAGATGTAATTGATTGCTTATTATCTGCCTCTCCCAGACTGTGTGGGATGAAAATATCTAATTTAGAACTCACTTTGCAAAAATAATAATAAACAAAACACTAATCTGCATTCAGACAGATGATGCCTTTGTGGTGTTTTTCAAATCCTTGAGAATCTGCTTCATGGGTAAATTGGCATGTCCAACTGGTAATAAGAACGATAGTGCTGATGGTATTGCAAGTTGCCATCTGCCATCTGCTGTGAGCCGCACCACGCTAGAGTGTCACACTCCTGCCCTCACTGGATTCTCACAGCAGGGAGGTAAGTTCCTTTGACCCTCACTTTACATTAAGTACAGAGCAGAGGTTCAGTGACTTTCCCAAAGCTACACAGCTAGTCTAGGATCTTATATGAAGAACTGCTAAGTTCTTCACTGTGAGAAGAAAAAAATATCCAGTCTTCACCAGGCACCCTTTCTACTCCTTCTGAGAATCAAAAGTCAGGCTGTTGGAACCTCATGCACAGCAGTTTTTCAACCACGGTGAACACCGATCTGCAAACAGAAAGGACTGAACCTATGGGATGCTTCCAGCTTCCAGAAACCAATGTCCTCAATATATTATATGCCATCCCTGAGGAGAGAGTCACTGAGCTCCATGACTCACCAGGGCCCAGCCAGTCACTTCCTTCCCGCTCTCTGGAGGGGGCTTCCTGCAAGGGAGACAAGAAGAATTGCCACTCTAGCCTCCTTCGTGCAGGTCCAGAAACCTGCAAGCAAGTCTTCCATTTGTGTGTATGGCCTGTGTTCCCTGGTCTGACCTCCCTTTACACACCCACACACACAGGTTACTTTCACATCCATTCAAATAAGCAACTTAAAAAGAAACTGAGAAAAAAAGAAGTTATTAGATTCAAATGGAAGTTAAAATCTGTGTCAAAATGAGAATTAAGATCTGGGGCATCATCATTGTTGTGGTAATTGAGGATTTTTTTCTCGTTTAGCAGCTGTTCTGAACCTGATGACAAACACCTATTTTAAACAACGTGTCAAGGATCCTAGACTTGAAGGTCAGTGGGTTTCGTCAGACGCTGGGGAGATGGGACGTCTCAGCACAATTCCAAAACGGCTGATCCACTGGCAACGCCTCGTCGGTGCACTTCCGGGCATTCCTTCCCAGCCCTCAGTGCTGACTTTAAGGAGCGATTAAGAAGACCCAGGACAGAAACACACACAGTTTTATTTTCTTTTTACTTTTAAGTGGGTTTAAGGCAGAGAGTTGGGAAAAGTAAGGAGAAGCAATTCCTGCAGCTGAAAATGGGAATCTAAGATTGACATTCCATTCCCAGCTCTCTTCTCACTTGTTAAGCATATATTAGCATCAGCAGTGTCTTAACTTTGCCATGAAATAATCAGAAATACAAAAAAATGGCATATAGTATTTTGAAATTTCTATTCAAAACGACAGTATTTGGTTCTTTTTTTTGAAAGGATCTTATACTTTTGTTTCATATTTTTTTGTTCTCTAAACTAAATGCCCGCATTTAAACTATATATAGACACGATTATGTAATTATCAACATGAGACTCTCTTAAGATAGACTCAGATAGTCAAAGGCCTTTTCACTAACAGGATTTCTGAACATTCCCAACCACATTCATAACGCCCTTGGCCGTGTGACCTTTCCGAGAGTCTCTGCACGAACCAGTAAGGGCCTGCTCCACCCCAGTGCTTTGGCAGGACTGCCAACTGCATTGAACTTCCCTGCACTATACTGAAATGCTTAATTTCTGGCTAAGTTACGGGGACGAGTTACAAGGCCATCTATTCCAAACTATGAGAAGCCCATATACTACTAATTCCGGTGCTAACTTTTCTCCCAAATTCCGGGAAGTAATGAGAGCAGTCAAGACTTCTGGGGTGCAGCATGAGGCAGACACCCTGGGAGGAGCACCAGGAGCACCTGTTCATTGCGCTTCTCAGCAACGCTCATTGTGAGGTGTGGCCTGGAGGGGCTGCGCGGCCCACCAAGTCCCCATCACCGGCCTGTTGCAGAGCCGGGGGCTCAAGGCCGTGTCACAACTGCTCTGCTGCCCGCCGTTCACGGTCATGCTCACAGCAGCCCCATAACCACTACTCTCTACTATTTGCAAAAGGCAGCAATCCCCAGACGACAGACAATCGCACCGGAAGTCGGTATCACATACAGCAATTTCTCAGGGAGCAGAAAATAACCTTTTTATTTTAAGGCATCTGTGAAATAATAAGTATGTTAAAAAATGTACAGGGCCACTGTCTCTGCCTCAAATTTTCTCCTTTAAAAATAAAAAGCAGATTGCGTTTTCAGTCATACATACATACATCCCTAAATCATCTTATTTTCTTCTCTGTCCCGGTGAAGATATTGCATAGATTTTTACCAGGATTGGGCAACATTAGCATACATCCTACAAAGCGCAGTAAATTTTAAAATTTGATTGAGTAAACAAGTGCTGAATTTTAAAATATCATTCTTTATTTTTGTCCCTCAAAAAATCTGTGCTTGCCAGTCTCAGTGTTACTACCACCCAAGAGAGTATTCTTTTTAAATGACACATTACTGCACGCCAGTACTAATTATGCCAATTGTAAGTTTCTCTTCATCACTGCTGATGGTATAACGCGACTGCAAGTGCTTTGCAAATGTATACACCTGGTGTTTCAGTAACTCAGTCAAAGGTTGGATTTACTCAGGTTTCTAACCTGAGGGGGCTAAGATTAGCTACGTGCCACCTGCTGGAAATAACCACAATGTCCCCTGTGGAAAGAGAAGGCTGGAAGGTGACCCCAGAGCAACCCTGGCAAATTCAGGCTCCCAAGTCTTGCCAGATCAGGGCTGCGTCAGACCCCCTCCCTTTGGTCAGACCACAGCTCCCTGTGGCCAGTAGTCCCAGTCTGCCAGGGACTAAGAAAGGGTTCTCTGGACATGGGACATCAGTTTTCAAACTGGAGCAGTCCTGGGTTCACGGTGGCATGAGTTGCTCATTTGGGGACTATGCTTTGAGAACTGAAGTATCAACCTCAGTGATGGAGTTATACTTCTAGTATTGTTCAAAATGTTGTATTTTTAAGGCAGACTTCCTTCTTTGCAATGCAAATGCACATAGAAGGTAACAGAATAAGTCTTTAGCACCTAATCCGAATTCATTTACGAGAAATTTTCTCTTATAAACAGGAACTTCAGCCCTGGCTAGTATAGCTCAGTGGATTGAGCAGACTGTGAACCAAAGGCTCACCGGTTCAATTCCCAGTCAGGGCACATGCCTGGGTTGTAGGCCAGGTCCCCAGTAGGGGGTGTGTGAGAGGCAAACACACATTGATGTTTCTCTCCCTCTCTTTCTCCTTCCCCTCTCTCTAAAAATAAATAAATAAAATCTTCTTTTAAAAAAGAGGAACTTCAAAAGAGGTAGCCATTCAAACAGGAAAAAAAAACACTTGAAAGGAACATTGTGCATTCAAGCCAAACATGAACTTTATATACTTCACTTCTTTGGTCTTAGATCTAAGTTTTATAAAATGTTATGTTCTTTTCTAACATCAGCATGTAGAATAATTTCCACATTTTGATTTTATGCCCTACCCAGCTTTAGCTTCATTCATGAACTTTTTAACAAAATCTCTCAATCAGTTATATGACAAACACCCACACAAAGCAGCCAGCATCCTTCTCCTCATTCTGTGTGTGTGGGGGGGGGGCGAGGTTTAGGAGGGCCTCACTCACTGGGGTCACTGGGAGGGACATGGGGGTGTCTCTAGTTATTTGCTCATGTGTTCTCAGGCAAGCAAACCACACTTGTTTGTGCTGTGGCAAGAAGGTTCCCCACAGCAAGAGGAGTGAACCCCCAGATCCACGTACTTTTCAAGTGTCCGCTTGTATCCCCGTGGTCAAACCAAGTCACAGGGCCACACGGGAGGCAGTATGGAAGGGGATCGGACAGGCTCAGAGGCGTGGCCATTGTGTAGTCTGTCACATCTCATTGTTTCTTTTAACAAGAAACTGTATTGTTTCTGAATTATCTTTAAAGTAACTTGTGAGAAATGGGAAAGGCTACCAAGCAGAGCAGTGACCTAGCTTGGTTCTGACAAGGCTTCCCCAATTCTAGATTCGGAGGGCCGACTAGCCAGGTTCCCCAGCACTGTCCCTGTCCCTGTTCACAAGCACCCAAGGACACCCTCAGCCCTGGGCAAACCAGACATTTGGACACTCTGTGTTCACCCCATGAGATTTATAAACTATTGCCTCCCCCTTTCACGGATGAGAAAATCGTGGCTGGGAGACATGAAGTGATAATCCCAGGTGTTCTTGTAAGAAAGCAACAGGGCGAAGGTTTGAACCTGGACAGTTTAATGTCAGAGCTGCAGCCACCACACTGCATCGCCTCAACAACCAAAAGGCACATTTAACATTTGGACGAGTACTGTTGCCCAGTCTCAATCAATCACTTCATTTAAATAACGATTCCAAATTACTTTGGACTGTGTTGAAAAATAAAATTCAAATTTACCTTCAAAGACAAAGATTTGCCATATTTAAGAATAATTGTAGGTCTAGTCAAGGAACATGCACACAGAGCCCATGGTAATGGACAACAGGGTGGGGCCCGCTGAGGGAGCAGGGAGGGAAGCTGGGCTGGGCGGGACAGGGGAGAGCAACGGGGGAAACTGGGACAACTGTAACTGAACAGCAATTAAAAAAAAAGAACAGTCCAAAGAATGTGCCACTGGCTCTGAAGAAGTATGAGAATGCTTTGAAGAGCAGCACTCGCATTGCATAAGCACGTAATCTTCTAATTAACTGTTAGTGCAGTGTCAGCAAAAAGGGCCGCGCTGTCTGTCTGTCCTTTGTCAAGGCCACGTCCAGCGCTGTGCCTCCGCTTTGCTTGACAGCCACTGACTGCACATGCTGGCAACGTCTTAGATACTTAGCGTGTAGTAAGTCATTCAATTCTTCTACAACCCCATGAAATAGATGGTTTTTTGCTAGCATTTTTTGTTTTGCTTTGTTTTGTTTTTTTTTTCAGAGTTAAGGCATCTTGCCTAAGGTAACATAGCCAGTTGGTAGCAGAACCAGGATTTGAACCTGTCCCGAGTCCTAAGTTCACGCTTAGTCACCACACACCGGGGCCCTTTTGCTGAGGCATAAAGGTCCAAGATAGGTCCTAGGCCTCAAGGCACAACCTCTTCCCACTAGGCTGCAATAAATCCCATGCTTGGAAGAACCTCCCTCATTTGGCTGAATAAGTTCTCATTGGTTAGCTGGAAATCCAGTGACCCACCACTTCCCACCGGGTATTCTTTCGGTGGAGATATGACAGTTTAATGGCCAGCTCTGGGCCCCACCCAAGGAAAGGGCGGAGGAAACAAATCCATGATTCAAAGGCCTAAACCTAGAAATAGTACATGCCTCTTCCGTTGTCCTGGCTGGGAGTCAACCTATGGCTACTGCCAACTGCAGAGGGAAGACACAGATGCATTTAGCTGTATATCCAAGAGGGAAGAGAAACTGAATTTTGGTGAACAACTTACAAACTCTACCACAGAGCTCGGTGTAAAGTGAATTTGCATTTCTTGGTGTCCTGCATCCTTTCATAATTTAAGGCTGTAATTTATGTGCTTCTTTTGCTGTGAAATATCTATTTGCCTTTATTGCTCATTTTTCTGCTGCATCTATGGTCTTTGTATTAATTTGTTGGTACTCCTTATTTATTAAAGAAATTAAGCTTTTGTCTTTCATTATTTCATTTTGTCTTTTTAGTATTTTGTCTTTCAAACTGACCTCAGTTTGGTTATTTTGTCTTTGAACTGTGTTTAGATTTTTCTTGTTGAGGACGTAGTCTATTTTTATGTAATAGAATTTATTAGTTTTTACATTTTTAATTTATTTTATTTAAAAATTATTTTTATTAATCTTTTATTTCATCTTCTACAGTTTTGTGTCATTCTTAAAAAGACCTTCTCCTCTCTTATTATTTTTTAAAGCACTCATATTTTGTTTTACTACTTTCATGCTTTCATTTTCTCCAATTAAATTCTGATTGATCTGGAATTTATTTTGACATAAGGTGGAAGGCATGGATCGAAGTTCATTTGTTCAGGTGACCATTTAGTTGTCTCAAGATCACACATGGTTTAGTCCTTTCCCTGATGATGTAAAATGTCATTTTCATCAACAGATTCCTGAATAAACTTGAGTCTATTTCTGGGCTTTCTAATTTGTTCATTGATTTGTCTGTTTCTCTACCAACGCTACCCTGACCACCATGAGTCCCTTTTCTCATATATTTTTGTAGCTTGTTTCGATGCTTTATCTTGTCTGCTGAAAAAAAAAATGCACCACATGTCGATGTTTTTCCAAGATCACTTGCCTGCGGTGGCTTTGCCCTTCTTCCATCGTGAACTCTCGGAATCCCTCTGTTCAGGCGTGCTTTCTCGAGGCGTTAGGCCGGGTTCGCCTCTGTGATTCAGTCTGGCTTTCGTTTTAATAGGTGAGTTGAGCTCATCTGCAGACATTCATTGACAGGAATGACACAGTTGGTCTCAGTGTTGTCATCGTATTTCATGTCAGAGTTTCTAGTTATAATTGCTTCTCTCTAAAAAAAAAATTCACTGTGTTCTTTCATTTACTATATACATGTTCCTTAGTTTGGAAGGGTGGCATTTTTGTTCTAGGAGATGTTTAGTCACAGTTTTTGTTCCCTTCGTGACACAGTCTTCTCTGCCTCTTCTGCAATGTGTTTTACTTGTTTCCTTCTCTTTGTTTTATACTTTTCATTCTTGTTCTATCTTTGTATAAATCTTGTGCTGGCTTCTTTCTAATTATGACTCATCTTCAAGTGCAGCAAGTCCTCCCTGATCAGCTATTTATAGAAGGCTGCACCGGGGACCTGGGCCCTGTCCTGCTGCCACAACTCCCCTCGAGAGCAGGGGGCATGAGTGCCTGTTCCCCCGCCGCTCCCCACCCCAAGGTGAGCAGTGCAGCACGCAGCTTCCTGCAGGTGGGTCTTGTCCAGTGGCTCTCTCTACTTTTTCATGCCAAGTGAGGCCTGACGCTCACACTGTTTCTCTCTGAAGATGTGACAGTTACTCTGAAGACTTGTGACCCAGAGCCCCTCAGGGTCTTCCTGCTCCCTTGGCCCTGCCTGCACCTCCTTCCTGTCTACTGCAGTTGAGACTAACACTGTCTCCTGTTTCGTTGGAGCTACAAAGTGTTTCTCTTTCTTCTTCCTTTTTGCTTTATTTTTGTTCAAGGGAGTCAATGTCATTTTCACTCTGCCATTTTACATGTGAAGTCTCAAGTGCTCTAGCATCTTCTAAACTGTTGCTGACACATCTGAAGTGGTTGGGTTCTAGACCCTCGCAGGTGACCCAGTCTTTTCTCCCTGGAGCTTTCGGATGCTTCCTTGTCCAGATGCTCTGAGCTCCTCTGGCCGGGTCTCTGCGTGCTCACCACACCTGGCAGCTTCAGCCCTGGATGGGACTGTCTCATGAGTCATGCCTTCTCTCCGCTCTGGGAAATTTTCCTCTGTTATGTCCTAGTGATTACTCATCCTTCTTTTTTTTTCTCTCTCTCTGAAACTCCTAGTAGTCAGACATTTTACTCTCCAGCTGAACACTTAGGCCTCTTCTCTCTCCTTGAGTGTTTCTCCAACTCCCCACTTTCTGGAGAAATGTTCTAGAGATTCATTGGGCTCCAGCCTCCATCTATTCTATGAGGCTTTAAGTTCAGGAATCATATTTTTTCGTTTCTTTCTTGTTCTCTGCCTGTTTGTAAATAGCATCCTGTTTTTACCTTATGGGTAAGCAATGTTTCCTTGACTCTTTCTGAGGACAATAATTTGACTTTTAATTTAAGTTTCTTTTGTTTTCTAACTTAGGTGTTTCCTTCCTGTGCTGCTGATTTTCCTCTGAAAGTCTGGGGATACTTGGATGTCTGAGTATGTTAATAATCTATGGCTCATGCTGATGAGCTGCTGTGGGTTTCTGTGGATATCTCTGAATGGAAAGGGAAGCTGCAAGTTCTGTGTCCACAGATGGGGTTTGCTGGTTGTGCTATATTTAGGATAGATAAATATACCTTGATACAGCCCATCCCAAGTCTGAATAAGGAAGATTTTGGGCCTCAGGCCCATGCTAGAAGTTGTAGCCCAGCCTAGGCTGTTGAATCAAAGTGTTTGAAGAAGGGCCTTCTGGTGTCTGCCTGCTGGGAAGTTGTGTGCTGTGGGGGCTGGGGGCAGGGGGCAGTTGCTAGAACCTTGCTCACAGACAATTACTCCGAGTTACAGTTACACCCCACATCTCAGTGCCTTTCTAGGGTTCCCCCCACCAACACCTTCCAACCCCTTTCCAGCTTCAGGGGTTGTTTGGCATCGCATGTACCGTTCCCTTTGCCATTACAGGTGTATTCTCCTTGCATTTATTTTGCTTCCAGTCCACTGGGGCCGAAGGAGGAAGGAGGCTGTGTGTTTACTCGGTGCATTCAGCAGCCCACTCCGTCCTATTCGGTTTGCGTTCAGGACAGATGCCCTAGTCCACAGTGATCAAACCTTTGGGGGCAGTCTGCCACTTTAGGACACCTCTGCATATATTCCCTGGGGAAACCAGGCCCTATTACTCTTCAAAGAGTTTGGGTCATGCTTAGAATAGAGGGTAAGTTACTGTCTTTAGTCATGCTCTTGTAAATGGTACCCTGTAGCAGGGTATTTTTTTTTAATATCAAAAAGAAAAGAAATCAAAATTATAAAGAGAAAACGACGAGGATCTTCCCGAAGCTTTGGGAGCCAGTGCGGGTGGGGACTCTGAGCTTAAGCTTCTTTAGTTTCAGGGGAAAGCTGCATTTTCCCCGTAGAGATGCCAGTGGCGCAGCAGCGGGTTGGAGAGCCTGCATAACTGGAAAGAAGCAAGGAGAGGGTGGGGGTGGGATGGGAATAGGGATCTTCGAATTTGGCAGTGAGCAAGTGAAGATTTTGGAAATCTTCATCCATGCGGTCTGCATGAAGACTGGAGGCCAGGAACCTGACTGGAAAGAGCCCAGGGAGCATTAGTCGTCAGGAAGCTCACGCAGTGGTGGAAACAGCCTACGGCCACCCGCAAATCAGAGGAGGAATGGAGGACAGACAGGGAGCGCAGCTCCCGCCCAGCCCGGTCCCTTTCCTCGCCTTCCCAGGCCCAATGTGTTAGTGACACTCAGAAATGAAAGCCCTTTGCCTGCAATCTCATTATCTTAAGGAAGACAACAGCTTGCCCCCAACTAAAGACCTAATCAAAACGTCTAACTTTTGTGTCCTTGAAATCAAGGTATCTATTATGTTGTCTACAGAAGAAGGCAAATTACACCACTGAAACAACTCAGGCCTCTTTCATCAGGACATCTCAGACACAAAAGGTCTAATCGGAGGGAGACGTCCTGGACCAGGAGTCAGAACACCTGGTTCCAGCTCTGTTTCCACCTGCGCTGAGACTACCTTGTAAGATTGAAATGATTATTGCCACTCACTGGCTCTGGGTACTGTTTGGACAATAATCACTTCTATTGTTTTTAATTAAGTAGCCCAAGAGTGTCTCTGGCCCAAGGATAAGATGACTACAGAACAGTTTTCTGACATTTAAAATTCAGTTTTGACCTGGGAGAAATAAGCTTTCAGAATTCATCAACTTACTATTACTGAAATGATGTCTAGTAGGGAAGAGTGAAAAGGGTCTTCAAAGGGAGACTGAGGTCCTATTTTTAAAACAAACATAACTATTTAAACCAATATAATTGGGTTTCTGAGGGACTCACTATATCAGATTTTAACTAAGCTATGAACTGTTCAGGTGTCAAGGCTTAACAAAGCACTTAAAATTCTTCGAGTAGAAACATGAACTTAAAGATCTTGGAAATAGTTCTTAGTTTTTCTAGGGGTCAAATAAAATAAAGAAGGCCAGTCAATTCGAAATCTGAAGATTTTTCTATTGAAGAAGCTGGCTCACCTCTCTATATTTTCCTGGGAGGACAAGTATCACCATCGCATAAAACTAGGCGGAAACAGGAATCACTTTACCTTATGGTCTTAGATTCTTTAGCTTGGTCTGTCTGCTCCAGATAGCTTAAGGCAGAAGGAGAGTTTATTGAATGAATTTGGAGCTTGTCATAAACCTAAATGAAACTAGACTTTTTGCAGACCTCATGTGTCTGGAAAGCCAGCGAGAGCCATTGGTGTCCCTTCTCTGCCCCCCACCCCTTCACATTTTTCAGTCTTCTCCACTCTGAAGGCTATTTCTGCCAGCTTCTGTGTCTACTGGGCGGAAGATGGCTGGCCCGTCTTCCAAGGTGCTGTGGGTATCTCAGTGCCAGCATGTACAAGGACAGATTAGTTGAATTCAAATACCAATTCCAATTTGTAAAGAGATCATTTTATCGATCCAATCAACTGGGTCCCAGGCCAAGGGCAGTGGTGGAAGCATAATATGGTGAAAACATGACAGCTAGGGGCAGGTCCAGAGAGCTGGGGCATCATGGGAGCTCAGCAGACACCTCAAAGGGTATCTGCAACACCCATTTATAATAAGAATGTAATTGGCAGAGAGCTGAGATGATAAGATCTCACCACAGATTAGGGGAATGTATAAGAACAGAAATTAAGAATCCTGTATCCTAACAATCTCGGGACTGGGAGCTGTGTTCCCCAGGCAGGTCCTGTCAACCTCCCTGACACACAGCCTCCTTACTGAAAACATGAGACTGAAGCAGGACAATCACTCCATGCGACTTGACCATTTTTTCTTGCATGCCCATGACCAACCACTTCCACTGACAGAAATGCTCTTTCCATACCCGCAGGGGGGGATTCCAAATGGCCATGTGGGGAAAGGGACATGAGAGATGGCACTTAAAGGGACTCCCCAGGGTAAGGAGGATTTATCAGCGTCTTCTGGGGCAGGGGTTGGCTGCACCTTTTGAACTCTGCCCATCAGATTCTGTTCCACACAGGAGAATTCTCCTCCGCATCCCCCTCTCTTGCTTGTGAATCACAGTTCTGAGGAACGTTCATTCATTGTTTAAGGAATAATTAAAGGAATTGAAAAAGCTTAGCTTAAGAAAGGGGGATATAGGGAAGAGGGACACATATTACAGACACTTTAAACACTGAAAGGGCTGTCACGTACAGAAGGACATCTGTTTCTTCAGTGTGACTTCTTTGGCAGAATTAGAATCAAAAGACAGAGGTTATGAAAAGGCAAATTTCAGATCATTTCAATTATTTTCTCTGAATTCACATTGTCCTAAATTGAACGTGCTTCTTCTAAATGTCTGAATTCCCCATCCCTGTGGTTATTTCTGTATCCAAACTCTGTAAATTAAGGAAGATCTAAGTAGAGAACACAAAGTTCCTCCATTGTTCAATCCTGAGATTTGGGGAGCATTTTTTTCCAAAGTGTTTCTACCTGTGGTCTTATTTGTCTCTTGTATCAAGTCTAAGGTAGCATGGCCCTGTGTCTCACTTACAAGGGCACGGAGGTCCAGAAGGTGAGTGGCATGCTCAAAGATGGCATCAAGATAGCAGAGTAGGGACTCCACTCTATGTCTTGTGCTCCTAGCTCACAGCATCTGCCACTTACCTTGTTTCTAAAAACATAAGTTCTTAATTGCTATCAGGGGTGCACTCCTTAGCACACACTTTGCTTCCATATATACTCACTGGTCTGAACTCCCAAAAGCACAGTTTGTGTGAATTTTTACCCTTTCCATGATTTCTGTGAATGTCCAATCTTCCCACCTCCAGGTCTCTGCTGCCGTGTCCATAAATGCTTCCTCCATTTGGTCTTGAACTAGCAGGCACACACTATGATTTCCCACAAGGAAATCCACTTGCACTTTGGTTTTGAGAGGTTAGAACTTTACTGAGGACTTGATGGTTGTGGGGAGAAATTACTCTGCATACCACACAGCTGTCCACCAGCTTCCCGGCTTACTCCTCCTGTTCTCCGCCGGCCGTAACCCACCCATCCCCTGACCCTTCACACACAGAGACCCTTCTGAAGGGCAGGCAGCATTTCACTCTGCCTTTTTCACAGGTACAGACTCTTCAGGGCAGTCTGTCCTTCCTGCTTGCCTGCAATCAATAGTAATACATAACAATGTCTTTTTTATCACACACGAGACAACTGTCTGTTGTGATTTCACAAATCTCCCTCAAAATTCACCTAGTGACCATCCATGCCTGAAGTCTCACAGATTAGACCTATTAATGGTTCTCAGCTGGGGCAGGTTAGCCCCCAGCTCTCCCTAGGGTACAGCTGGCAACATCTGGAGACAATTTTGGTGTCACTCTGGGAGGGAGGGGTTACCGCTGGCATCGAAAATCGTTCGGCCACAAAGACCCGTTCAGCCCAAAATGTCAATAGTGCTGACGTTAAGAAACCCTGAATTAGACCATTTTTCTAGTTGCCTTGCTTGAAGTTCTTCCAATTAGGCAACAAGCAATCTTATTAAAGCGTGAGAAGGGGTGGGGAGCATAACTCTAATCAGAATGCTTTCCACCCAAAGCCCCAAGTGGAAGTCACTGTCTCTAAAATAATAGGAATTCAGACAGGCAGTTGTGGGGAAGGAGGAGACAGAGAAGGGCTGGAGGAGGTCGTGGCGGGGCAGACCCCAAGCCGCAGCGCCTAAAGCTTTGCCAGAGAGGAGGCTCCACAGTCACGGAGCTGCAGCCGAGGCGGATCCTCCCATTCACAGTCTCCTCCGGTCCCTCGCAAATGTGCCAGGGGAGCAGCACCCTGCAGTCACCAGTCCCAGGTGAGACGCAGAACCACGGGGCAAGTCCCTGGCCAGAACTGCTATCCCACTAGAAGGTCAGGACACTTCACTACTATTCAGGGACATTTTACATTCTCACATTTCATTTGCCTTCTAAATTGGAAGGAAGTACTTAGTTTGTTTTTCAGTTTCATTTTCTCCTTTTTCTTGAAGGGAAGGCTACGTTGCCAAAAATACTTACAAACTACTTCCGTGTTTTCACATGGACAAAATGGTTTATTTATTTTACAGTTACATCTGAATTAAAATGGCAGCAAGGGACGGCTGGGTTGAGAGCCTGGGGCCCTGCTTCCGCCCTGGGTTCCTGAAGTGCTCAGGGCATCTGGAGCGTCTCCCGAACACTGACAAGGCCCCCCCGGGGCTCAGAACACACACGCCACATCCTGTTTAGTTTGTGCCCCCTGCAGAGCCCAAACTTCAAGGGCTATTGAGACAGTGTCCAGTCAAAGGCGGCCCCCAGCAGCCTTCCTGGCAGGCAGGGCCTGTGGTTCTCCAGGAACTAGCTGCTCTGCTGACTCCTCTGTCCCACCAGCACCCGCTTCCCTGCCCCTCACCCCCAGGGAGCCACCCTCCCCTGCTGATGGCTTGAGCTTCACCAAAGGCCAGACTTGAGGACCAATAACTAGTGACCTGAAACAGCTGCTTTAAAATAGCACAAAAGCTCTGAAGGTCTCACTGCCTTCTAGAGCCAAAAAAAAAAAAGAAAAATGAATGAATAGATAGATAGCTAGATAGATAGATAGATAACTTGGGGTGGAGACCCTGGTAAAGAGCTCCCCAGCTTTGCATCCATTCTGATCTTGGTGGGTCCTGTGCCCCTGCTTTTTCCACACTGGGAGCTGGGAGCTCTTGGCAACACTGCCAGAGGGGTCGGCTTTGCCCTGGTTTCCCAGTAAAAGCAGACTGAAAATTCAAATCAGCTCTCCACTCAGGCTGGCCTGGAAAAGGAGGAAAGAAACAGAAGGAATAGTGCCCTTCAAATCCTTTCCAGATGTTCTTTTCAGGAATATTTTGTGGCCCTGAAACGTTCACAGGGTTTAGTGCTTTCTCCATACGTGGTCTCTCCTCTGCAGCTAGCTGCCTTAAGACAGTCAGACGCCATGAAAACAGCATGCGGCTGATTAAGCAAAGATGCATTCACTGACCGCAGGACCAGAAAATGTGAGGACCCAGGAATGCACTGTTTAGACATCAGAAGCCAAGAAGATTCTTGTTTGCTTTACAAGAGACTCTGTCTTTTGAAGGGGAGGGGGGAGGCTTTGGGGGGCGTGTTATGTGTTAGTTGAATTCTCAGAGCTCATTGGATAAGAGAGGTGGTGGCAGGGAGAAGGGGGTGGGTTGGAAATGGTGTGATCAAGGCCTAATTTGCACATCAAATAGATGTTTAAAAAATTAACCACACAAATAAGATAAAATCCATTTTCAAAATTAAAAATCTTTTCCTCCCCATCTTTAACAAAGTAACTTTCCCAGCATGTTTTCTAGGCTCTGCTAACACTCCTGAATCGTAGGTATTATAAGAAGAGCAACTTGATATTTGCTTTATTGGATTTATAATCTTTCCAATCGTAATAGTATCAGCTGCACTATATGCCCTCATGTTAATATGCTCAGGTGTCCCCTGTAGCAGTAAATAAATGACACTAAAATTCGTTGTTTATGTACACAGTTTTAAATCTCTTGTGGATTAATTCCCTAAAGACATCCCAGTGTAGGATTAATAGAACTCATTGAGTTTTTTCAGGACTAACATTCTTTTTTAAAGTATATTTTATTGAGTATGCTATTACAGTTGTCCAGTTTTTTTCCCTTTGTCCCCATCTGCCTGATACCCACCTTCCCTCCAGCAATCCCTTCACCTGCTGTTAGTTCATATCTATGGGTCATGTGTGTAAGTTCTTTGGCTTCTCCCTTTCCTATACTACATTCTTTTCTTTAAAGATTTTATTTATTTATGTTTAGAGAGGGGAAGGGAGGGAGAAAGAAAGGGAGAGAAACATTAATGTGTGGTTGCCTCTCACGTGTCCCCGGCTGCAACCACAGGCATGTGCCCTGGACTGGGAATTGAACCCGTGACCCTTTGGTTCGCAGGGCAGCGCTGGATTCACTGAGCCACACCAGCCACGCCCCATACTACATTCTTAAGAAGCAATTACATAACTAAGGCTACAGTGAACATCGGCATTACTAATTACTGGCAACTAGAACTTTTTATGTTCAAACACCCAACAAATGTATCCAGTTTATACTAATAGCACCTCTTGAAGGTCACAAGGACACCCCTTTCATGTTCTCAACCTGAAAACGGCATTGCTTCATTTCCAAATATATGGGAGTCTGAATTATCATTTGCTATTAATTCCTAGCTCAATCCCATGGCCAACATTACCTGTGTGATTGCAGTCCTTTGAAACTTGAAAGACTTTTTTTACAGCTCAGCATATGGTCAAATTTTGTAAATGTTCCCTCCTGTATTAAAATTTTTCGTGATTTCCTGTACCCTGTAGGTATTTCCAATTCCATCACTTTTTGGTTTCATTCTCCTTAAAACACAGTAAGCGTAGTTGTCCTATAATCTGTGTCTTGTGATTTCAGTACTGTTATCTCGAGGAGTCTGTTCTGAGGTTTGTGCTGGTTCTAGCTGTGGTCGATGTTCTCGCCATACAGGCACTGGGGAAGTCTGAGGCTCCCCGAGGCAGAGCCATCACTCCCCCCAGAATCTTGGAACGCTGTGGGCCTGGAGCTACTGTAGCCAATTTCACTATTCGAGTGTGTCTTTGCTGCCTAGGCCTTGCAAATACGGACTGCAGGAACTTTCCCCCATTGTGCCCCTGCTCTGCAGTAACCCGACAGTTGCTTTCCGGGGCGGCAATTATTTCTAATTCACTTCTTCCTGAGCGTGCAGCCTCT
This sequence comes from Glossophaga mutica, assembly GCA_039655065.1. Lineage (NCBI taxonomy): Eukaryota > Metazoa > Chordata > Mammalia > Chiroptera > Phyllostomidae > Glossophaga > Glossophaga mutica. The sequence goes on along the minus strand of CM077310.1, from coordinate 63,183,059 downwards.
GTCTCCTATTAGTCTCCCCACCTGCCTTTCTCACCTGCCGAGACTCCAACTCTCAGGACCATGAGCATCCTCAGGAGGAGCCCCCTGTGTGCTGGCTCGGGGTTCTGATTTCCTTGACTGTAGCCCAGAAGTTCCTGACACCTCTGCCAGCTCCTTAATGCATTTAAGACAACGTGCAGGATTTTCTGTTGTTTTCAGTGGGAGGAAGGCACCTTGGCCCATCCTACTGGAAGCAGGCATCCTGGTCTTTAACTAAGGTTCCTGAGTTAGTCGCCCACACAACAGAGGGCACTGGAGACTCATTCATTTTTGTTCTGTGACACAACACTATGAGCACCTTTGCCCTCCAAGAGTTGAATGAATCTGAAGTCATCTGAGTTTGTTTTCAAACTACTCTGTCCTGTGGAATGAGGATGAAGTCGGGGCCTTCCCCAGCCTGCTCAGTGGGTTGGAGCATCGCCCCAAGCACCAAGGTTGTTGGGTTCAAGGTTACCGGTCAGGACGCACACAAGAACCAACCAAGGAGGCATGAATAAGTGGAACAGCGGGCCGATGTTTGGTCTCTCTCTTCTTCTCTGTCTCTCTAAAAAATATCCATTAAAAAATAAAAGAATGAAGTCTGTTGCTTTGTTTTGATCTCACTGTTCTTATGGGAGAGAAGGGGGACACACAAACCAAAGCTTGAGCATAAATGTATAGTCACCGGACACATGAAAAGAATTATGAACATTAAGGATTTAATTAATACATGTTGTATCACAAAGACTTTATACCATGTATTTTATTACAAACAATACAACAACTGATTCTCTGCAGCGGCCTTCACATGCTCAAGGTATGTATCACTTGGTGACATTTCAAGGCATTTCTTTCTTTTTCTTTTTTTCAAGGCATTTCTAATAAACACAATATTCAAGTCAATACTGGGCCAAAACACTGATTAAGGCTGCAGCTGAACATACAGTTATTATCTGAATAATAAAATAAAAATAGGCTTTTGTGTTTATTTCCTGCAGTTTGTGAGTAGAAACCATGTGATATTAAATATTCAAACCAAGCTCAATATTTCAAAAAAGTAGTCTCTACTTAAAAACTCACAAAATGCAAAGTGGTGGCATGGTCTGGATCTTGGAACAAGAGAAAGAACATTAGTGGAAACTTACATTGATACTTTCTATTCATCAAACTCCAGACTTTTCAATTTTCCACTTTTATGAGTAATTCTTTGATGTGTATGAATCCTTATCACTGTTTTGGATTATTTCCTCAAGATACATTCCAAGGAGCTACTGGTTAACTGACTTACCTGGTCAGATCTTTTTAAGACACGGTAAGAACCAAAATGTGGTTTAAGCCTGTGGGGCAGGTACATTGAAATCCAAGTCACGCAATTGATGGGAGGCATCTTTAATTTTTCCAGATCCTTTGTGTTGGGCTGTACCATAGAGTCTAATCAAATAGCAAATGTTAACTGAGTGGTTAGTCAGTTAAGAATAAACATAGAGAGAGCTCTGGCTGGTGTGGCTCAATGGATTGAGCACTGGCCTGCAAACCAAAAGGTTGCCAGTTCAATTTCCAGTCAGGGCACATGCCTGGGTTGTGGGCCAGGTCCCCAGGGGGGGCCACCTGAGAGGCAACCACTCATAGATGTTTCCGTATTTCTCCCTCCCTTCCCCTCGCTCTATAAATAAAAAATAAAAATAAATAAATAAAATCTTAAAAAAAACAATAAACATAGATGGCTAGGACTCTTCCTTAAGGTCACTCATTTGAAAGGGAGCATCAAAAACAATATATGAATCAAAACATTCTGAGTAGTCACATTATTAAAAACCTCCTCCAGTTTCTACTTTGCCCTCAATCTACAGTCTGTCCACAGAATGTGGGCAAACTGGACGGAACATGGCCTCCCCCACATGGCCCTCCACCCGCAGCTGACTGGCAGCAACACTAAGCATTGTCAGAAATTGCTCAGCGTGTGTGGCAAACAGGCTTCAGGAAAAGGGAAAGATGAGAATCATGTAGAACCAGGCTTACAGTCTGAACAAAAATATCTCAGATGGGGAATCATTCATTAACCTTATCATTATTTCCATCATCATTAATAGCAGATACTTAGTGAAAAACTACTAATATTGGGCTTGATCAAAGACAGTAACTGGGTAAAGGAAATTATTTTAATAAAATTCCTCTGACTATGACATACAGATTTTATAGGCTAAGAAATCCTAATGAAGTCTATGTCTTAAAGTGTTTATTTTTTATTTTTTTATATATTTTATTGATTATGCTATTACAGTTGTCCCATCTCTCCCCCATCATTCCCCTCCACCCTGCACACCCCCTCCCACCCACATTCCCCCCCTTTAGTTCATGTCCATGTGTCGTAAGTTCTTTAGCTTCTACATTTCCCACACTATTCTTGCCCTCCCTGTCTATTTTCTACCCACCATCTATGCTACTTATTCTCTGTACCTTTTCCCCCCTCTCTCCTCCTCCCACTCCCCTGTTGCTAACCCTCCATATGATCTCCATTTCTGTGGTTCTGTTCCTGTTCTAGCTGTTTGCTTAGTTCGATTTTGTTTTAGGTGTGGTTGTTAATATCTGTGAGTTTGCTGTCTTTTTACTGTCCTATTTTTTATCTTCTTTTTCTTAGATAAGTCCCTTTGACATTTCATACAATAAGGGCTTGGTGATGATGAACTCCTTGAACTTGACCTTATCTGAGAAGCACTTTATCTGCCCTTCCATTCTAAATGACAGCTTTGCTGGATACAGCAATTTTGGATGTAGGTCCCTGCCTTTCAAGACTTCAAATATTTCTTTCCAGCTCCTTCTTGCCTGGAAGGTCTCTTTGGAGAAATCAGCTGACAGTCTGATGGGAACTCCTCTGTAGGTGACTGTCCCCTTATCCCTTGCTGCTTCTAGAATTCTCTCCTTCATTTGAATCTTGGCTAAGGTAATTATGATGTGCCTTGGTGTGTTCCTCCTTGGGTCCAACTACTTTGGGACTCTCTGAGCTTCCTGGACGTCCTGGTAGTCTATTTCCTTTGCCAGATTGGGGAAGTTCTCCTCTATTATTTGTTCCAATAAGTTTTCTACTTGTTGCTCTTCTTCTTCTTCCCCTTCTGGGACCCCTATAATTCGGATGTTGGGACGTTTAAAGATGTCCTGGAGGTTCCTAAGCCTCTCCTCATTTTTTTGAATTCTTGTTTCTTCCTCATTTTCTGTTTGGTTGTTAGTTTCTTCCTTCTGGTCCACTCCATTGATTTGAGTCCCAGTTTTCCTCCCATCTCTGTTGGTTCCCCATGGGTCTTCCTTCATTTCACGTATTGTAGCCTTCATTTTTTCATCTAATTTGTGAGCAAAATCAACCAATTCTGTGAGCATCCTGATGACCAGTGCTTTGAACTGTGCATCTGATAGGTTGGCTATCTCTTCATGGCTTAGAGGAATTGGCTCTAAAGCTTTCATTTGTTCTCCGGTTTGAGCCATTTTTGGTGGTTTTTGTTTTGTTTGGTTTTGGTTTGGTTTGGTTTGGTTTGGTTTTAGTCTGGTCGCGGCTGTTGCGTAGTGAGAGGTGAAGCTTTAGGTGTTCCTCAGGGCGGGGCAGCCCAGTCGCTGGGTTGTGATGTTATAGGTGGGGGCGGGGTCCAAGAGGGAGCAATGGCGCCTGCTCCGCTCTCTCCTGGACTCTGGTACCTTCCACCACTTCCCCTTTGCCTGGACCGTCTGCGCGTGTGAATGTGGGACCACCTGGTCAGCCAGCTGCCTTGTGTGACATCACTGGGTCTGCACAGGTGCCCCCCTGTGCCCAGGGATCACCAGCCGCCGCCTGTGCACCTGGGAACTGCCAGCCCCTGCTGCTTGTGTTCCTGGGTCTGCACCTCCACTTTTTCCTGCCGCGACTCCGCCCCTCTTACCGGTCTGGATGAATGGTTGTTGGACTTCTGTACAGTTCAATTTTCTATCAGTTCTGGTTGTTTTCTTGTTTCTAAATGTTTGTTGTCCTTAATTTTGGTTGTGAGAGGAGGCAAAGTGTGTCCGCTTACACCTCCATCTTGGCTGGAAGTCCAAAGTGTTTATTTTTTAAGTAGTAATTCTTACATCTGTCTTCTACTGTACATGTATAGTTTTTTTTCCTTTTTTAAAAAAGATTTTATTTTTTAGAGAGAGTGTAAGGGAGAGAGACATTGATGTCCTAGAAAAACATAAACTGGTTACTTTTCACACACCCCCAACAGGGGATCTGGCCCACAACCCAGACACGTGCCCTGCCTGGAAATCGAACCGGAGACCTTACAGATCATAGGCCAGCACTCAACTCACTGACCCACACCAGCCAGGGCACAGTTTTCTAAGGTTACTACTTGTGGACAATTCTGAACTAAAAAAATAAAGGAGTTCTTTGAAAAACCCAGACAACTTTTTAACTGTCAGTACATCAACATTTTACCAGCCTGCAAGGTTTTTACCAAAATTTTGAAGATCATAAGAACCAGCAAAGTACGGTGTAACTCAGCTGCCTAAAGCAGGAAAAAGGACAATCATATTCTGATTTTATCCACATCTTATTTTTCCCAAATCTGATTCAATTTAAGCTTGGTTAATTCTCTTTCAGACTGACAGGCACTGAATCATGCCAATAGGCAGAACACGGTTTCTCATAAAATGCCCCCTTTCTTTATTTACACACAGATGAACAATGAGCTCCCATTCACTAATTTGGCACGACAACAGTTTTTGTAATGGATACTGTAATGTCATGAAGACTAGAATTCTGGAATGAAAATAATATTGCTATTTTGTTGTTAACCAATTCTTCTAATCACGTCATCTCTAAGATGACATATATGACTTCAACAAAGATGTACATACGACTCAACAGATATGCCCACATGCCTTGTACTTCGTTTGTCTCATGGAAAACCCAGCCTGACCCGATGAAAGCCACTGAGCAAGGAATGGCTTAAAATGGCTAAAACTTTCCATAATTAATCCTCAACTCAATTGAAAAAAAATTAATGAAGATCTGCCATGTAAATGGCAAATAAAATAATTGGAAATTATTATGTATTATTAAAAGATAAGAAAGAAAGAAGAAAGGGAGGAAGGAGAAAACCTGAGAAAGAAGGGAAGGAAAAGACAAGGGAATGGGGAAGAAGAAAGCAAGAAAAGAGGGAAGGACAGAAAGGAGAAAAAGCTTGTTGGAGGAGCAGCTCTTTGACCTAGTCACGAATGTAGCGGAGGTGAGGGGCGGTCGTCAAAGTGCATCACTAGGCGATTTGAGATCTCTTGAGAAAATACTCATTGCAGTGGAAGAATATTCAATTCTTTGTTAAGTACACACAGGTGGTTCTCTGGCCCTCTCTCTTTTCTCCTTGGCTTGGATGCCATGACAACTGTCATGTGACCCAGCAAACACTGTCCTCTCCAGGGCTGCAACTCAGCTTGAACCAGTCTCTGGCTGCAGGGAGCAGGTTGGTGGTGTTTTCTGAGATGCACAGGGCACCCGGGCTGATGCTTCCGTGCAGAAGTGAGTGCCTGCAGAGCGCATGGGAGAAAGCCTACCAGGATCACAGGAAAAAGGTAGGAAAGGCCGGAGCTAGGCCCTGAGAGCTCAGGGTGAGGCCCCCAAAGCAGCAACCATGATATGCCAGAGCTTTCCCTGGAAACCAAAAGCGAATTTTCTTTTCAGAGATGGAATGTTTGAAATGACATTTCCTTTAAAAGTTGGTCATATATGTTGCCATACAATAAAAATTCCATTAAACCATGATTATGGTTTCATGTGTCATGTTTTAGGATGATTCTTTTCTCAATTAAGGCATATGTTTATAAAGTAGTTAATTTTTTATAAATTACTCAAAAGTATCTTCAGACAAAAAAATATGAAGGGCCTTGGCTGGTGCAGCTCAGTGGATTGAGCGCAGGCCTGCTCAAAGGGTCACTGGTTCGATTCCCAGTCAGGGCACATGCCTGGGTTATGGGCCTCCTCCTAGGTGGCAGACCCAGGTGAACCTACCTACTCCTTGAGGGTTCTGCCTGCTTGGGTTGAGGTGTGACACAATGGCCTCAGGGAAGCTCAGGTGGCACTTGCTGCAAGGCTGGCCCAGTGCACACGTGCACAACTGGGCCCTCAACCCACCGCCCCCTTGAGAGTCCCAGTGACACTCTTTGCCCGGCTGTCCCGGGGCTCCCCCCACTTCTTTAGACCTCTGAGAAGTCTTGTCTGTGCCCTCTCTAAGAAGCACACCTCCTCATTGCTCTGTAGTCCCTTGTTCTGCTGTCTCATGTCACTTCATGACTGACGTAACAGATCTATTATTTTATTTCGTTTGTTGTCCCCAGTCTGTGAGAGTGATGGCTACTTCCTGCACCATGATATTCTCGGCACCTAGAGCACACAGCATGCTCTTAGTAAACAGTTGTTGCTAGAGGAAGATAGAAAAGGGTACGCATGATAGTAACAAGTATAAATCGATCAGCACCAGCTCTTTGAATTGTCCCTGGTAAGAGACAGGTGGTCTACAAACACCCCAGTGTAAGGAGGACTAAAAACAGCCTCTGTGGAAGGTGGAGAGCTGATTGAATGGAAGGAGCCAGCGTGCTGACAGTGGGCACGGGCCCCAGGCGTGGCTGGGGAGCTGGAGCTCACACAGCACCGATACAGCAGTTCTGCAATGTCCCCGAAACACCTGGTTGCTGGGTCTAACAATGGAGCGCTGGCACACCCCAGTCTGGCTTGTGGCCAGCAGCAGGGCACGGGGCCAGGAAACCAGTGATCCTGGCACGAGGTGTTAAAGGGACAGCCCCAAACCTTACCTGGAGCGGGATGAAGTAGAGATGGGAAGCCAGTGAGGGAGAGACGCTGGGAGCCACATAAGGTCAGGGGTCACTCTTGGGCAGTCAACTAAGAAACTGAAAAGAAAGGGACTATGGGTGAGGAATGGGACAACTGAAGCACAGCTTCCAAAGGGCTGGTTCCGTGTGAGCACGATGCCTGGCGCCCTGGCACAGCTGTCTTCCTGGGGCAGAACTCATTCAGGAGAAGACAAAACTGCGGTCCAGACACTAAAGGCCCCGGGGAACGAGGGGAAGCATGGGCCTGCCCCACAAAGAAGGGTGAGGAGGGGCGAGGGCTGCAGGTCTGGGAGCCGCCCTGCTCTGCCTGGAAGCAGCAGCAAGGAGCCAGCAGGACTCCCTTACCACTCCACACTTCACCACTTGGCATTCCAACTTGGCTTAGAATGAATTTCTTCCACATGAAGAGTAGGGGGAATTCTGCTTTTAAGAGTAAGTTTGTTTCTTACTGCTTGGCTGAGAACCCTGGGAATATAAGAAACTTTGACGCAGTAGGGGGAAGAAAACAGACGGAAGGAGACTGCTGCGCCCAAAGTCATCTCAAGAATCCACCACGTCATCCTCAGTCTGGAATCTCAACAGAGCCTTCCACCTTCCACTGAACACACACCTATGCTGATGTAAAATCAAAATGACGCTAATAAAATACAAATTGCTATCAATATTTCTCTAACATAATGAAACATAAGTATCTCATCCCTAAACCAGTATCTTAATTGACAGAGAAACACTAAAAGTGTTCCTTATAAAGTGAGAAATAAAACTAGGATACCTACTATCTCTTACATGCTTTTAAACAGTGTCGGAGACATTGGCCGATGCAAGAAGACAACACAAATCCATTAGGCAAGAAAACAGATGTCATTGTCCTGTTTGTGGACAAAATTATTAAATAACCGATGAACCCAAAAGAATTAATGAAAAAAAAAACAAATATAAATTGGGCAAAATAACTACAACTTATATCACAGATAAAGCATTAATATCCTTATGTAGAAAGAACTTCTAAAAATAAAAAGAAAAATGCAAACACAATTCCATATGAAATGGGCAAGTGATCTGAAGAAAAGTTCACAGAGAAAGATTTGCAAATAGCTCTTAACCTATAAAAAGATGATCAACTTCCCATATAACAGAGAAATGCAAATTAACCTTGCACTCTAACACCATTTCCCAACTCTCCGATTGGCACCGCTCCCCAAGCCTGTTGACCGTGCTCTGGGGGGTGAAAGGCTGCAGCCCTGTGTGTGTGCAGGGGGAGGGGCGGTTTAGCAATGTTTAATGAAATGATACACAGGTTTTTCCTTTACCCAGAAGTCCCATTTCTAAGTATCCATTCCAGAGGTACACTGGCAAAGAAACAAAAAAAATTGCAAAAGATTCTAATTGCAGCACTATTTGTATTAGCAAAATTGGAACTAACCAAAATGACCATCAAAAGTGAGCTGGGTGAATAATTAGGATGCTTTCACGAGGTGAAGTACTATGCAGCTATAAAAATGAATGAGAAACATCTATGTGTATTACTATAAAGTTATCTCAAGAATGTATTTTGAAATGCCAAAAACAGTGGGGGTGAAAATGTGTAAAATGTGATCCTTATCTAAAAAAGTGGCGAAATGTATATATTTATATGTACACACACAGAGATATTTACACATACGCACATATTATGTAGCTTTATATTTTCAGAAAAGAGAATTAGAAGGTTTGTCAGTAGGGAATAGGGCGAAGATGGTAGGTATGGGGCTTAGGCCACTTTGAAAACTAAGTTGTTTCACAGATTTGACTTGGGAGCCATGTAAATATTTCTGCATATTATAAAACAAAATAAAATTATAAAAACATTCCAAAGTGAGCGTGTTATTCAAACCTCGTTACCATCTAGCCCTTTCCCTATCTCCTGGCTCTCCCCACATGTGCTCTGTTCCAAGACTGCACACTCCGGGTTTGATTCCCAGAGCGCATGACACTCACCCTGTCATTTTAGACAGATGCGGCTAGAGGAGCTTCCGAATGCTGTTGCTTTCAGATTATCAGCTATGGTCCCACTAGTTGGTGATATATATAGGCAAGTATCTATATAGAATCTGGGGGATTCCTTTTTATTGCAAATGGTAAACAGTCCTCATGCACTTAGTCCATCACATTTTAAAATATAAATTTCTTCTCTTGTTTATACATTTTTCTGATAAGAGACTCTGCAGGGATGATTTTGCACTAATGAGCGTTTAAAGTGCTCATCCTGAAAATACTACTGGAGGCCCAGAGATTAGAGTGAGGCGGATACAGGAACATAATTCACTGTCTTAAAGGCCTTTGGCAACAGAGTGCAGAATAGAAATGTCAGCTGGTGGTTACGGTTAATGAATCTTCTTCACTCTGTACTCATTTAATTCTCCACTTAAAAATGACATTGGCTCATTTTTGAGGGTTATGTGGTTCCTCCAGGGGACAGTCAGATTCTGAATCAAGTCCTGAGCCTCATTCAGAACTTTTCTGCCACAGGCTGACTTGAAGCTTTGGTGCCACGAATAATGACCTATACACGTCCCCAGTGCCAGCAGACCCAGAAGCTGTGCAATCTAAGCTCACATTAATTATCTGCTACAAGTGTGCCTGAGGTCACACCACTCTCTCTGTGCCGCAGGTCCGGGATGCCCAGCCACTGGTGGATACCCGCGCCCCACTGTCTCTCAGCCACTTCCACTTGAACCTGAAGAAGCTCAAGGTGTCTTTCAGTTTTACCTCTCAGCTACCATCATAGCTAACTAGAAAATGTCGGCTTAAAAACCCAGGGAAATGGAACAGACAGGTTCAGTGAACAATAAACAAGTTATTATCAAAGTAAAATGCCGTCTAGGCAACCAATTAACTTTGTCACTGCTCCAAATGGAGCTGCATGGTAATTGCTCCAGAAGTCTTTCTCTAGTATTCCTGTTGATCCATTGAGGGAGAGGGAGGGGAGGAAATTCGCAGTGGTAATTTATTTAGTGCAGTTCTATAGTAATTGATTGATTAGCATCACTTATTTATACCAGGCCATTTCACGGCCACCTCAGAATATTTATTTCTTGAAGCTTCAACCATCTAGTGAAAGTGAGAATCACATGGTTAGGCCGGCAGTACTGCCTCCAAAGGCAAAGCGATGTGTGCCTTTTATGTGCTTGTTAAGGAACAATAACCTAAATGGCAGAACAAAAACTAAGTAACCAGTTTCCAGCCAATCAGAAGATCAATCAATTTAAAAACCTACAGCAAGAAAATTGTTGTTTCCTCTGGGTGTAAATCTTTTTTTCTTTTGAACAGTGTAAAATATCTTCCTTAAAACCTAAAGTGATCTCCTCATTAGGTCACTGTCACCGGTCAGAGTTTTAGAGGGCGACCTGATTTCACAAAGAGTCATATCATCCTTGCTGTTACTTTTGCTCCCAGCTTGTGAGATGTGGCTCCATCCTAATGTCTTCCAGTTCATGGATGAAGGGGCCAGTGCACGGCGCACTCACTGCTGAAGCTACAGCAGCATTTGCCAATGTTGGGGGAGGCAAGGTGACACTCACAGTGTGCTCCAGTCAAAGTGTGGGGCGGAAAGATTCCTTTGAGTAAATCAGTGCGCAGCGGAGCACAGACTCAGTGGGTGCTTCTAAAGGCTCCTTGTGTGTCTGCCCACAGCTGGAGGAGGAGCGGCTCTCTGTCATAGACAGGGACAACCGCCTGCTGCTGCAAAACCTGTCCTGCATCATGAGGACCAGGGGACAGACTGACAGCAGAAACAACCACACACACAGGAGGTAACTCGGGCCCCAGCACCAAACTTGGAGGGACCCAGAGCACTTGGCTCCAGGGCCTGAGCATTGCCCATGAGCTAGAGTGAGGCATTTCTTCCTCTCTCAAGAGAGTCATATGCCAGAGAATTGCATTTTTCTCTGTGGTCCATAAATCAAAGTTTTACCTGAGATTTGGCTTCACTCTGGAGGATCTGGGGCAGGTGAAGTCAGCCTGGGTGTCAGGAACATCCTACGTTTCCTGTTTGTACTCACTGTCCAATCACTGTCATTAAAACCTGGAGCTATGGGTCGACCTCTGTTTTCCTGGGATAGTTTACGTTAGATCTAGCATCACTTCCTGCTTTAAAGACAGATATTTAACCTGAGTATAGACTCTTTTTTCAGTGTTGCTTATCTTTTTTCTTTTTTTAATATATTTTATTGATTATGTTCTTACAGTTGTCCCATTCCTCCCCCATCATTCCCCTCCACCCTGCACACCCCCTCCCACCCACATTCCCCCCCTTTAGTTCATGTCCATGTGTCATAAGTTCTTTAGCTTCTACATTTCCCACACTATTCTTGCCCTCCCTGTCTATTTTCTACCCACCATCTATGCTACTTATTCTCTGTACCTTTTCCCCTCTCTCCTCCTCCCACTCCCCTGTTGCTAACCCTCCATGTGATCTCCATTTCTGTGGTTCTGTTCCTGTTCCAATTGTTGGCTTCGTTTGCTTTTGTTTTAGTATGGTTGTTAATATCTGTGAGTTTGCTGTCTTTTTACTGTCCTATTTTTTATCTTCTTTTTCTTAGATAAGTCCCTTTAACATTTCATATAATACAGGCTTGGTGATGATGAATTCCTTTAACTTGACCTTATCTGAGAAGCACTTTATCTTCCGTTCCACTCTAAATGACAGCTTTGCTGGATAGAGCAATTTTGGATGTAGGTCCCTGCCTTTCAAGACTTCAAATACTTCTTTCCAGCCCCTTCTTGCCTGGAAGGTCTCTTTGGAGAAATCAGCTCACAGTCTGATGGGAACTCCTCTGTAGGTGACTGTCCCCTTATCCCTTGCTGCTTCTAGAATTCTCTCCTTCATTTTAATCTTGGCTAATGGAATTATGATGTGCCTTGGTGTGTTCCTCCTTGGGTCCAACTTCTTTGGGACTCTCTGAGCTTCCTGGACGTCCTGGTAGTCTATTTCCTTTGCCAGATTGGGGAAGTTCTCCTTTATTATTTGTTCCAATAAGTTTTCCACTTGTTGCTCTTCTTCTTCCCCTTCTGGTACTCCTATAATTCGGATGTTGGGACGTTTAAAGATGTCCCAGAAGTTCCTAAGCCTCTTCTTATTTTTTTGAATTCTTGTTTCTTCATTCTTTTCTTTTTGGTTGTTTCTTTCTTCCTTCTGGTCCACTCCATTGATTTGAGTCCCAGTTTTCTTCCCATCGCTATTGGTTCCCTGTGCATTTTCCTTCATTTCACTTATTGTAGCCTTCATTTTTTCATCTAATTTGTGAGCAAAATCAACCAATTATGTGAGCATCCTGATCACCAGGGCTTTGAACTGTGCATCTGATAGGTTGGCTATCTCTTTATTGCTCAGAGGAATTGGCTCTGGAGCTTTGATTTGTTCTCCGGTTTGAGCCCTTTTTTTCCTTTTTTTTGGGGGGAGGGGGTCTGGTCGCAGCTGTTACGTAATGAGGAGTGGAGCCTTAGGTGTTCCCCAGGGCGGGGCAGCCCAGTTGCTGGGTAGTGATGCTGTATGTGGGGGTGGGGTCTGAGAGGGAACAATGGCACTTGCTCTGCTCTCTCTTGGATCCAGACCCTTCTGCCACTTCCCCTTTGCCTGGATTATCTGGGTGCAAATATGGACCACCTGGTCAGCCAACTCCCTTGCGCGGCCTCACTGGGTCTGCACAGTTGCCACCCCATGCATGGGGTCTGCTAGCTGCCACCTGTGGGCCTGGGAACTGCCAGCCGCTACTGCCTGTGTTCCTGGGTCCGCACCTCCACTTTTTCCTGCCATGACTCCGCCCCTCTTACTGGTCTGGATGAATGGTTGTTGGACTTCCATACAGTTCAGTTTTCTATCAGTTCTGGTTGTTTCTAAATATTTGTTGTCCTTAATTTTGGTTGTGAGAGGAGGCACAGTGTGTCCACCTACACCTCCATCTTGGCTGGAAGTCCAGTGTTATTTATCTTAAAGCTACAATGAAGGGGCCTAGGATAACAGTTAACCCAATGTATCACTCAGAGAGAAGCTTACCATCCAGCTCCAGAGCTCGGAGATTTTTACCTAGGGGGTAAGGAGACCATAAAAACAGATAGCTGTTGATCTCTCCCCAAAAGGAACTGACTTCATCTGCAGCAGAGTGTGGGGAAGTTCAAGCCCTACTGGACATGAAATAAAAGTCATCCAAATTGGGGAAAAAGAAGTAAAGCTGTCTCTATTCACAGATGATATGATCTTGCATATAAGAAATCTTTTTTTAAAAATATATTTTATTGATTGTGCTATTACAGTTGTCCCGTTTCTCCCCCATTATTCCCCCCACCCTGCACACCCTCTCCCACCCACATTACCCCTTTAGTTCATGTCCATGTGTCATAAGTTCTTTAGCTTCTACATTTCCCATACTATTCTTCCCCTGCCCCTGTCTATTTTCTACCCACTATCTATGCTACTCATTCTCTGTACCTTCCCCCCCTTCCTCCTCCCACACCCCTGTTACTAACTCTCCATATGATCTCCATTTCTGTGGTTCTGTTCCTGTTCTAGCTGTTTGCTTAGTTTGCTTTTGTTTTAGGTGTGGTTCTTAATAGCTGTGAGTTTGCTGTCTTTTCATTGTCATATTTTTGATATTCTTTTTTCTAGATAAGTCCCTTTAACATTTCATATAATAAGAGCTTGGTGATGATGAACTCCTTGAACTTGACCTTATCTGAGAAGCACTTTATCTGTCCTTCCATTCTAAATGACAGCTTTGCTGGAAAGAGCAATTTTGGATGTAGGTCCCTGCTTTTCAAGATTTCAAATATTTCTTTCCAGCCCCTTCTTGCCTGGAAGGTCTCTTTGGAGAAATCAGCTGACTGTCTGATGGAAACTCCTCTGTAGGTGACTGTCCCCTTATCCCTTGCTGCTTCTAGAATTCTCTCCTTCATTTGAATCTTGGCTAATGTAATTACGATGTGCCTTGATGTGTTCCTCCTTGGGCCCAACTTCTTTGGGACTCTCTGAGCTTCCTGGACGTCCAAGTCCCGGTAGTCTATTTCCTTTGCCATACTGGGGAAGTTCTCCTTTATTATTTGTTCAAATAAGTTTTCTACTTGTTGCTCTTCTTCTTCCCCTTCTGGGACCCCTATAATTCGGATGTTGGGACGTTTAACGATGTCCCGGAGGTTCCTAAGCCTCTCCTCATTTTTTTGAATTCTTGTTTTTTCCTCGTTTTCTGTTTGGTTGTTAATTTCTTCCTTCTGGTCCACTCCATTGATTTGAGTCCCAGTTTTCCTCCCATCTCTATCGGTTCCCCATGCATCTTCCTTCATTTCACGTATTGTAGCCTGCATTTTCTCATCTAATTTATGAGCAAAATCAACCAATTCTGTGAGCATTTTAATGACCAGTGCTTTGAACTGTGCATCTGATAGGTTGGCTATCTCTTCGTTGCTTAGAGGAATTGACTCCGGGGTTTTCATTTTTCCTCCGGTTTGAGCCATTTTTGGTGGGGTTTTTTGTTTTGTTTTGTTTTGGTTTTAGTCTGGTCGCAGCTATTACGTATGAGGGGTGGAGCCTTAGGTGTTCCTCAGGGCGGGGCAGCCCAGTCGCTGGGTTGTGACGCTGTATATGGGGGCGGGGCCTGAGAGGGAACAATGGCGCCTGCTCTGCTTTCTCCTGGATTCAGTCCCTTCCGCCACTTCCCCTCTGCCTGGACCGTCTGCGTGTGCGAATGTGGGACCCCCTGGTCAGCCAGCTGCCTTGTGCGTCCTCACTGGGTCTGCACAGTTGCCCCCCTGTGCCCGGGGTCCGCCAGCTGCTGCCTGTGGGCCTGAGGACCGCCAGCCACCACCCGTGCACCTGGGAACTGCGAGCTGCTGCTACTTGCGTTCCTGGGTCCGCACCTCCACTTTTTTCTACCGCGACTCCGCCCCTCTTACCGGTCTGGATGAATGGTTGTTGGACTTCCGTACAGTTCAATTTTCTATCAGTTCTGGTTGTTTTCTTGTTTCTAAATATTTGTTGTCCTTAATTTTGGTTGTGAGAGGAGGCACAGTATGTCTGCCTACGCCTCCATCTTGGCCGGAAGTCGCATATAAGAAATCTTAAAGAAACCTCTAGAAAAGCTATTAGGACTAATACACAAGTTCAACAATGTAGCAAGACATGAGATCAATATATAAATGTTAATCAATTGTATTTTTATATATTTGCAATGAACAATCTGAAAATGAAATTATTAAAAGTAATTCTATTCATAAAAGTATCAAAGTGCCCATCAGTAGATGGATAGATTAAAAAAACTGTGGTATGTTTACACAATGGAATACTATGCAGCAGAAAGAAGGAAGGAATTCCTAACTTTTGCAACAGCATGGTTGGAAGTAGAGAGTATTATGCTAAGTGAAATAAGCCTGTCAGTGAAAGACAAATACCATATGATCTCACTTCTAAGAGGAATCTAATGAACAAGATAAACTACCCTGCGAAACAGAACTAGAGACATGGAAACATGGAGCAGATTGGCAGCTGCCAAAGGGGAGGTGAGAAGGGAGTGGTGGAAATAAGGGGAAAGGACGAGTCAAAGAATGTGTATGAACGACCCATGGATATGGACAGCAGTGTGGGAGTGTGGCATGCAGGTGGGCAAAGGAGGGCAAAGGGAGAAAAACTGAGCAACTATAATAGGATAAACAAGAATAATTAAAGAATAAAAAAGGAAAAGAGTATAAAAAAGAATAAAATACTTGTGAATAAATTTAACAAAGGAAACGTAAAACATTCTGAAAACTACAAAATATGGTTGAAATGAATCAAAGAGGATCTAAATAAATGGAAAAAAAATTCCATGTTCATGGCTTGGAAGACTTGATGTTAAGATAGCAACATTCCCCAAACTGACCCACACATTCAGTGAAATATCTACCAGAATCCCAGCTTCCTTCTTTGCAGAAATTAACAGGCTCTCTCTACTTCCAACCATGCTGTTGGTTCTAATCACATGGAATTGAAAGGGACACCAAATAATCAAAACAATCCTGAAAATTAAGAAGAATAAAGTAGGATGACTCATATGTCCTGATTTCAAAACTTACTACAAAGCAGCAGTAATCAAAACAATGTGGTACTTGCATAAGGGCAGATATTTAGGTCAACGGGATAGATTTGAGAGCCCAGAAATAAGCCCATATGTCTGTAGTCAATTTATTTTCAACAAAGGTGCCCTGACCACTGACTGGGGTAAAGAATAGTATTCTGAACAAATGTGGGTAAGACAACTCTATGTTCATTTGTAAGAGAGTAAAGTTGGACTCTTACCTCATACCATATACATGAACTAACTTAAAATGGATCAAAGACCTACATGTAAAAGGTGAAACTATAAAACCCATAGAAGAAGACATAGAGGTGAATCTTCCCGGCCTCATATTTTCAATGATATTAGACATGACACCAACAGCATGAACAACAAAAGAGAATATATACAAAGTTAATCAAAATTTAAAACTTTTGTGTTTCGAAGAATACTATCGAGAAAGTGAAAACACAACCCACAAAATGGGAGAAAATATTTGCAAATCATGTATCTGATACGGGAATTGTATCTAGAATATATGAAGAACACTTACAGGCTAATGATAGAAAGATGAATAATCCAGTTTTAAAAATTGGTAAGGTACCCTGGCTGCTGTGGTTCAGTGGATTGTGTGCTGGTCTGCAAACTGACAGGTCACCAGTTTGATTATTAGTCAGGGCACATGCTTGGGTTGTGGGCAAGGTCCCTGGCTGGGGGCATGCAAGAGGAAACCGACTGATGTTTCTCTCCTTCTCTGTCTCCCTCCCTTCCCCTCTCTCTAAAAATAAATAAATAAAATCTTTCCAAAAAATGGTAAAGGATCTGAATAGCTATTTCCTCAAGAAAGATATACAAAAGACCAATATGCACACGCAAAAATGCCCAATATTATTAGTCATCAGGGAAATGCAAGTCAAAACCACAATGTGATACCACTTTACACTCACTAGGTTGGATAGAATAAAAAAGGCAGATAATAGCAAGTGTTGGTTAAGATGCGGAGAAAGTAGAACCCTCATCTACTGCTGGCGACAATGTAAAATGGTACAGTCACTTTGGAAAGCAGTCTAGAAGTTCTTCAAATGATTAAACATAGAATTGCCATATGACTCAGCAATTCCCCTCCTACTTACATACACAGGAGAAACGAAAACATGTCCACAAGTACATAAATGTTGACAGCATGGAGAGCTACTGAGTTGGTAGTTAAAGGGTACAGGGTTTCTTTTTGAGGGTGATGAAAATGTTCTCATTGTGCTGATGGTTGCACCTATCCAAGATACTTGCATGCGATCAGGAAGGACTTCTCATCTTAAAAGGATAATTAAGGCTCACTGTTGGGAAGATTGCAGAGCAGGAAGCACCAGCAATATCTGTTTTTCCACCTAGACTACAATTAACCAGCAGAATCTGTATGCAGTAAGTATTCTGGAACTTTGGGGCCTTTTGAAAGCTTGTATGGTAAATTGCAGTTAATTTCAGTCAATTTCAGCTCTTAGCAAAGTAGCAAATATCCATCCCCCACCTCCAGCCTTGGGACAAACAGCTGTGTACAGATCCTAGAGCAGCTTGTGGGAGCCAAAGTAGAAAAAAAAGGACCAACCTCCAAATATCAGGTCAGTTCTCTGATCACTGATTGCTGCTTCTAATCCTCCACATGCAGATGAAGAGGTGGCATCCATTCTTGTTGCACCCGTCCGCACTGTTGCAAGACCATCATAATTCCAGCTGAAGTGAGGTCCGGGGAATTTAAAGGATTGGCATACTTTCTCTACCCTACCTTCATTTTTCTTTCTCCCCTTTTGAGAGTCAGACATTAAAGACTAGGACATTCAAACACAAGTGCATATACATGGAAAATTAGAAAGTAACTGTGCATGACCAAGGAAAGGCTCAGAAAAGAAATAAGAAGACATCAACTTTGTATCTCAGGTTGATCTTTGGCACAGAGACAGCTTACAGCAATAATAATTAAAAAAAAAAAAAACAACAACAACAACCAGCAAATCCTGAGAAGAGGGAGAACCTGATTTCCAGAGTTATCATATTATTAGATCCAAATGTCCAGTTTTCAATCCCAAATTACAGGCATGCAAAGAAACAGGAAAAGAAAGCTCACTCAAAGGAACAACAACAATGACAACAAATGTATCAATAAAACTGTTCCTAAAAATGGCCTATCAGAAATACTAGACTAAGACTTTCAAACAACTCTCTTAAAGATGCTAAGAAACCAGCCCTGGCTGGTATGACACATGCCTGGGTTGCAGGCCAGGTCCCCAACAAGCGGTGCATGAGAGGCAACCATACATTGATGTTTCTCTCCCTTTCTTTCTCCCTCTCTCTCCCTCTCTAAAATAAATAAATAAAATCTTTTTTAAAAAGATGCTCAAAAACCTAAAAGAAGATGTGGAGAAAATCAAGGAAAATGATGTGTGAACAAAATGGAAATATCAATAAAAGTATAGCAATCCTAAAAAGAATTGAAAAAGAAATTACAGAGCTGAAAGTTATAATGATAGAAATGAAAAAAAATTTTCACTAGAGGTATTCAAAGACAGATTTGAGGAGGCAGAAGAGAAAAACTGTATTCGAAGATAAATCAATGTATATTATCAAATCTGAGGAACAGAATTAAAAAGATAAAAAAAGAAAAGAAAGCGGAGACTAAGGAACCTGTGGGACATCATCAAGTGGACCAACATGTGCATCGCGGGAGTCCTGGAAGGAGAAGAGAGAGAAGAAGGGGCACAGAGAATATTTGAAGAAATAACGGCTAAAAACGCCGCAAGTTTGATCCAAGAAGCAAAATGAACTTCAAAAAACATAAACTCAAAGATACTCATGCCAAGACACATTATAATCATACTTTGGAAAGAAAAAGAGAACATTTTGAAAGCAGCAAGAAAGAAACAAAATTCTCACATATATGAATCATCAGTAAGATAACCAGCACATTTCTCATCAGAAACTTTGGAGGCTAGAAGCAGTAGTCAGATGTGTTCAGAGTGCTAAAAGAAAAAACCTGTCAACCGAGAATCCTATGTCTGGCAAATCTGTCCTTCAAAGTTAGAGAAATTAAGATACTTCCATATAAACAAAAGTTGAGAGAGCTTGCAAACAAAGAAAGGACACAACACAGTACTTGAAGCCATATGTAGAAATAAAGATCTCAGTAAAGGTGAATACGTGGGCAAAGCTTGTACCATTGGAACTTTGGTTTGTAACTTTAAATCTTGTTTTCTATACAATTTAAGAGACTAATGCATTTAAAAGAACTATCATTTTATGTTTCAGGGCACATGACGTGTAAAGATGTAATTTAGTGACATCAATAACAAAAAAAGTGAAGACAGAGCTGTAAAGGAAGTTTTTGTATATCATTGAAGTTAAACTGGTATATTCAGAATGTTATAACTTTAGGGCGTTGATTGAAATCCCCATGGTAAGCACAAATCATATAGCTATAGAATACACGCAAAAGGAAATAGGAAAGGAACTTAAATGACTCACTACAAACAAAATCAATTAAACACAAAAGAAGACAGCAATACAGGAAATGAGGAACAAAAACTATAGGGCATATGGAAAATGAATAGAAAAATTCATTTTCTATTCACCTTATCAGCAAATGCTGGCGCCCCTTCTCTATCCCTGCCTTCACTTCAACACACTCTGATGCTGTAGATTTCTTCACACATCTGCATCTGTAGCCCTGTTGTCACCCTGAACGTCAGCCAAACAGGTGATTTCACAATGAGCCAAACACACGTTAGACCATGTGCTTGAGCCAGCTCCTCCACTGATTCATTCTGTGACTTTGGTCAAGTTTTAACTTCTTTAAGGCTAATAATAACCTCTGAGGATTATGTGAGATAATCCTATTTCTTAGATTATAAGATATACCCCCTTCTAACACACACACACACACACACACACATTTTAATGGCTGTGAAGTGGGAATGCGTCCTACAGTGCACGGTGTGGTGTGGTTTTGCTGACAGCAATTTTTCTCTCTTGGTAGTATATGAAACAATGGATGGCAATCTGTTATCAATGAAGCAGTGCATGTATAAAGTATTTAGAACAATACTTAATAAATGTTCCGATGGCGGATGATGCTCCACTGTTATTCCCTATTTCAACAACTCTCCCAATATTCACCCAGTCACTTGATCCTAAGAGCTGTGCTCCTTGTTTCTTTGAGCACCTGCAGCTGATGGAGAGACAGCTGCTCTTAGATCTTCCTCCCTCACAGTTCCCTTCCCCATATGGATGTGGTCTCCTGCCTCAGGCTTGCGTCAGCTCTCACCTGGACCACTCCAGAGGACTCCTAATCCATGCCCCATCCAGTCTCATTTCCTCCAATCCATTCTCCAGCCTTTCTCCACAGTGATCTAAAATACACGTTTAGTGTGGTTTGAAGCCATTCGATGACTCCTCATTACCTTTAAGATGAGTCAGAACTCCTTGAGCTCCACACAGGCCTCTGTCAACCTCCCACTGCACTTTTCCCAGATGTGCCATGCCCCCAGGGATGTCTTTCCTCTCCTTGCTTGTCTGGTGACATCCACTATTCTTTCAAGCCTCTGTCCCAGCATTACTTCTCCTGATTGACACATCTTCTCACTGCCCTCAGGAAGCCCTGAGCATTCCCAATTCTGTGCCCCACTTGCATCTACAACACCACATTACATTTTCTCCTGTGCATATCATCTCCTCTAATTGGGTCATAAGGTTCCTGAGTTCAGAGCTGTGTTCATTTCTGAAGCCTAGTATCTCCCAATCCAGGTACCTGGAGAAGGGAAGGCTACTAAGGGTTTGTGAAACAAGTGAATGAGAGCAAACACTCCCTCCTGGGAGCCCTTCCTGCCTCCTAGGCACTCAAGCGCTTTCTCCTGAATGCAGAATGAGAACTCTGTCACTGGCCTTAACTCTCTCAGTACTTCAAAAAAATATCTAAGGTGTTTTTGTTTTGTTTTTTAGTCTAAACAGGAGGGAAGGAGAACAGGAACTTCTCAGAGTTCAAAAGAAAAGCAATGTGCCGCAAAGAGAAAACAAAACAATTCTGGGAAGGATCATAAACTCAGAGCCATTTTATCAAGTGCAACGATGGCAGGCAGACTGGGCAAGGGCTGAGAAGGGCCAGCATGCCCTTGCAGAGTATCCTTGGAGTTGGCAGACAAGCCAAGGGAAAAGGTACCTGTAGTTTCTTTTTCGCTTTAAATCCATAGCTATCTCAAATTTCCATTGACTTTCTCAGATTTATCAAACATATGGGCTCACTGATTCTTAGTTATTTTAGGGAATTCTATCATCAACAAGCGAATGCCAAATGGCCATACCCTAATAATAGAAGACACAGAACAATGACTCAACTGATGAATTTGTCCAAACACACATACGTGAATTATGAGAAGATAAGAATGAGCTCAGTTGATAGATTACAGGTTGTGAGAGAAAGATTTGGTAGAAAATAATAACTTAGCAGGATATTATGCATAAAACCTCATTAGGAAATCATGTGACATTTCTGAATTAGTTACCATACACCGTGTCCAGAAAAACAAAGAAAATCAGTAATTTGAAAGAGTTTGCCAAATAATTTAAACTTGAAACTCTCCCTCTTCATCTTATCCTTTTGGCTAGCACAACCATAATTCTGAATGAAGAAAAATTAAATTTTGTCATTAATAATCCTATTCATGAATGTCCCAATAAATCGAATGAAAGAGTTGTAAAATCTTTGCTCACTCCCCTTACCTGAATATATAGTCATTACGTGGTGGAACATTTTGACACATTGTTTTCCCTTAAAATCTAGTCCATCATAGAGAAAAATGCATGATATCACAGTTTAAATAAACACTCCTGGCCCCAAGGCCCCACCCCCTGAACGTACTCGAGGCCCCAGAGGCTTGCATGCCATGCTCCTCCGAGGCGTCCTGCTCCCTTAGGTCCTCGCTGACCCCACAGGCACTGGAGTTGACTGTGGGGTCAGCTCCAGTCAACTGACTGGTAGAGCACTGTCCCACTTGCCTTGAGGAACATTGAACAGCCCCAACCTTCCTGTCTGATTGCCTTGGGCATTTCTGAAAAAATCTTGAGGCTTAGAGAAAACAAATGCCTTTTGCAACGATGCTTAACTAATAAGCAATTACTAATTACTAAGGCATTCAGAAAATGTAGTTCGTTTTGCAATTTACATGGAAAACTTGGACACTTTGTTTCAAATCTTTATTTTTAATTATAAAACTAATACATCTTCATTGTAAAAAAATGAAATATCAAACACTACAGAGTGTCTAAGTAAAAGGTAGGGCTTCTCTTGACCTGAACTTCCTGTAAGTAACCACTGTTAACAACTTGTTTATGAATATTGACTTTATTATTGTTTATTTGTTTAAACAAAAATAGGGCCATGATCTATGTAATATTTTCTGTAAAATGCTCATTGCATTCAATAACACAGCAATTTTCAACCTTTTTCATCTCATAGCACTCATAAACTAATTACTAAAATTCTGCAGCACGCCTAAAAATATATTTTTTGCCAATCTGACAAAAACAAACAGGTATGATGTTGGTTCATTCACACCGAACAGCTGTTGTGTTGGCTGTTGTGATTTTTTACTTGACAGTCTAAGGGAAGAGAGGTGAGGGGTCCTGACTGACTAACCATGTACTACAGGGTTTAAACATTCCTGCCGCACACCAGCCTGCTGCAGCGCACCCACTGAAAATCACTGCAATAACATAGCCTAGAAATAGTTTCATGTCAGTACAAAAAGATCTTCTCCATTCTTTTTGATAGGTTAGATTTTTGTACAAATGTGCCTTAATTTATTTCATTATTCCCGACTATGGAAATTCAGGTTATTTCCAGTTTTTCACTATTTCAGTGAAACTATGACAATCATCCTAACTCATGTGTATCTTTACTTTATGTTACAGGAGAAACTCCCAGAAACTCAGTTCTTCTCGCCGACACAGTAAAGAATTACAAATCAGCAAGTCTATTAGCATGCAAGCAGGGTTTACTAGTGATATGTTCTTATGGAAGAGAATGGGCCTTGCTGAGGTGGGGAAGAAAGGCAAGAGCAAGAATGGCAAGGGCAGCAGTGGCAAGAGCAAGAAAAAGCAAAGTCCTTTGTTCTGAGGACTTACATAATGGAGAGGATGGGAGGTGGGGGGGTGGAGTTACACACTGATTGACAGGTAAAGGTGGTGCCAGCTTTTCAGAGAGGCATGAATACCCAAAAATGTGTTAATGGGTTTCTTCCTTTGGGCACTGTGGACCCTTTCTGGCCTTGGGATGAAAGCACAGTTTCAAAGGTTGTCTCTCCCAGATAGTGGAGACAATACAGAGAATAGCAAGGGGTTTCCTGTGACGTTGGAACACCTGGCAAGATCACGGGACCAGGTTCAGGACTGCTGAGTCAGGGGTAAGACATGTCTCCCTCCTCCTCCCTGCCTTAGTTTGCTGTCTGTCCTACCTAACAATACAATATTTCTGTAATTTATATTCCTAGAAGTAAAACTGTTAAATTAAAAGGTAAGCACATTTAATTTTCTGATACTGCAAAATTGCTTTCCCAAAAGATCTAGTAATCTGCACCTCCACGTGCAAGTGGCAACGAATTGCATCCTCATGCTGTTGCCAACCCCAGGTATTATACATATTTCAGGATCTCGTCCCATCTGATTTCTTCTTCTGTGGATTGATCGTCTGTTCATACCCTTGGATCACTTTCCTACTGGATGTGTCTTAGTTATTAGTATGTAGTAACTGTTTGCCACTAATGACTTTTTCTATTATCAATGTCAAAAATGTTTTCCCCACATTTTTACTTATGATTTCACCAATATTAGGTAGTCGAATCTGTCACTATCTTTCTTTATGGCATCTGGTTTTTGTGTCATACGCAGAAAGGGCTCTCTCAAACTAAGAGTGGAAAAACATCCTCCTAATGCTTTTACAGTTTTCTTGATTAACTGTAAATCTTTAATTAATACAGAATTTTTAAAATGTGGAATTTTTATACGTAGTGTCAGTCAGAGATCATCAAAGTTCATTTTTTTCCAAATTTATTGCAAGTTTTAAAAAGTTTGCATTATATGCTAAGTTGAAATAAGCCAAGCAGTGAAAGACAAATACCATATGATCTCACCTTTAACAGGAACCTAGTCAACAAAACAAACAAACAAACAAACATAATAGAACCAAAGACACTGAAATTGAGAACAGGCTGACAGTGACCAGAGGAGAGAGGGGAGGGAATTTCAGGGGAAAAGGGGAAGGGTTTAGAGCAACAAGTATAAAGGACACATGGACAAAAACTACGGGGGGACAGGGGACGGGGGGGGGGGGGGCGGGTGGAAAAGGGAGGAAGGTGGGGAGGGCTGGGGCGGTGGGCTGGGGTGGGAGTAAAAGACAGAAAACTGTACTTGAACAATTAAAATAAAAAGAAAGAACACATACAAAAATGGTATTAGTTGTATTATGGTCATAGAATGTGATTTTTCTTATTTTCCAAATTTGCTGTAATGTTTTATTTTATCAAATGCTCTCTAATGTGTAAAAGGCAGGATATGTACAATAAAACAAATCTTGAGAAAAAAAGTTTTCATTGTCAGAACCTTTTCATGTTCTTCACACAAGCTGGTTTCCGGAGGGTTCCAGGGGCTCGCCGACCGGCAGGGTGCGGGGCATTTCCTGGGTCCTGCCAGCTCAGAGGTGGGCCCCGCCCCCGAGATCGATGGCCAGTGAAGCGGTGAATCCGCTGGGAGCGCTGTGGAGCGGCTCTCCGTGTCCTGGGGCCCTGCTCCGCTGGGATCTTGTTTTCGTTTGCATTCCTACCTCTGCTGCCCTCCTTCGGTTTGTGTCTGTCTAATTTGGATTTTGCCATCATTTTTTTAAAATATTTTCATGTCTTTTTATTTCAGGTTTGTTTTTTCTAAGCCAAATACCGTGGTTTTGCTTTCAGTTCTAGTCTAAGAGGCTTTTATCCCCTCTGCTTTACCTCTTATTTATGATTTTTTTGTTTGTTTTCATTTCTTTACTTTTTTCCCATTTACATTGTTTTCTTCAGCAAATGTCAAAAAATCCACTTGGATTTTTCCCTCCTATGCTTCGAATCCCTCCTTCATTCATTTACTTCCACTCTCCTGAAAGTCTTCTTTTACAAAACAGGAAGCAGATGAGGCCGAAGCGATGTTAAGATAAAGCAAAACAAAGAAAGGGAAAACAGAAACCTCTAGAAACAGGGTTTCCTGCAGCCTCAGCGCAGACTGCACTGTCTTTGCTGTGTTGCCAGCCTTGCTGGGGGTCTCAGGCTCGGGCCCCTGTGACGCAGCTCTGAGGAATGGGGTCTTGGCCAAGAGTCCTGGAGAAGTACTCGGCTCTGACAGAGACCAGAGGCAGGGAGCCCGGTGGCAGGCGTCCCAGCGCTGGCCTCCTGGTGAGATTATTGAAGCTCTACTCTTTCCTTCCTTGTGAAAAGACAAGTGTAGAAAGCGGACGTGAACAACCCAATTCACTGCCTCTGGTCCAAGTCGGAGTTGTGGTCTGAGTGT
Organism: Glossophaga mutica; assembly: GCA_039655065.1. NCBI lineage: Eukaryota > Metazoa > Chordata > Mammalia > Chiroptera > Phyllostomidae > Glossophaga > Glossophaga mutica. The sequence goes on along the minus strand of CM077310.1, from coordinate 63,157,560 downwards.
CCCAGACCCACAGGCCACTCTGTCACGAGGGGCCATCACACCCTGTTTACAGGTTTCTGGGGCCTTCTGCTTCAGTGTGTCTGTGAGGGGGAAGGTGGTGACAGGCACCGAGGCAGAGGGACAGGCCAAGGAATCCTCGGTAGAAAATCCCCTTCCCTGCTGTCAGGTCGGAGGACTTTGAATTAGCAGGGCCTGTGCTTTTCCTCCAGGAGCCCCCTGCCTCCCAGCCTTGCAAACATCAGGGACTCAGGCAGGACCCTTTATGGCAGGGCTCTTTCCTTTAGAAAGAAAAAATGCTGGGATTCTACCCTAAGAATCCTGAAACATCAATTCAAAAGAACCTATGCACCTCCATGTTCATAGCAGCACAATTTACAACAGCCAAGTGCTGGAAGCAACCTAAGTGCCCATCAGTAAATGAATGGATAAAAAAACTGTGGTACATTTGCACAATGGAATTCTATGCAACAGAAAGAAAGAAGGAGCTCCTACCCTTTGCCACAGCATGGATGGAACTGGAGAGCATTTATGCTAAGTGAAATAACACAGGTTATGAAAGACAAATACCATGTGATCTCATCTATGAGTGGAATCTAATCAACAAAACAAACAAGCAAGCAAACTAGAACAAGAGACATGGAAATAAAGAACAAACTGACAGTAACCAGAAGGGAGGGGATAATGGGGGATAACAGGGGAAGGTCCATCAAGGAACATGTATAAGGGACACATGGACAAAGCCAAAGCGGGTAGGTTTGAGGGTGGGAGGCAGAGATGGGGGGACAGGAGGCTGTGGTGGGGTGAAAATAGAGAAAATTGTACTTGAACAACAATAAAAAAATAAAAATTTTGGAAAAAATAATCAGCTATTTGAAAACTAAAGGTTTAGGGAGGAAAGAAATCAGTTTTATAGGACAAGAAAGGTAGAAAGTAGACCAAAGAAACCCAGTAACTGCCTTGACCAGCTGTCTGAAGGCCAGATGCCACCTCCCAGATGTCCGGCAGCTGGGACTGGGACCTTCGCTGGTCCCGTACAGGCGGTATACCTTAAATTTCCAGAAAGCATGCCTTTCTCGTCGACTTGCCCTTCTTCCCTAGAGCCCAGATTCCTTCTCCACTCTGGAAGTGGTGGCCTGAAAGGGCGCTCTGCGCATTTCTCAGTTTGCTGAAGAGCTGCACTGCCAGTTCTTCTGGGTGTCGCAATCCTTTTTTTTTTTTTTTTTTTTTGCTAGTTTAAATATTTTTTAAGAGTATCGTATATTTTATTATTATTTGTAACTAATGTGCTATAACTTTTATATCCATAAAATTGATAATGAATGAAGACATATATGCAAACTTTTTTTCCCCAAAGAGCTGGTTGTTCAGTCTTCAACGGCACATCACTGGTGACCCTGCATGGCATGGTATAAAAATAAAATACTGTGTTTTGCTTTTTAAAAACTTTTTATTATTGACATCATCACAGATGTCCAGCAATCCCTGCTGCCTTTGCCCACCTCTACCCTATGCTGTACTAGTTTCACTATTAACTCAAAAAATATGCCAAATATTTTTAAGGGAGAATTTCAACTTTCTATCGTCCTCACCCTTTTCAATTCGTCCTCATGTATTCCTAACTCCAAAGTAAGAAGTTACTTAACTAATTTGGTAACTGTGTTTACCAATAGCAGAGGAGATTTCTACAAAAATCATCCAATAAAATTAGCTATCCTGGAATTTACTAGAGCTCTCAGTTAACTAGGAGTATGTATTACTCTAATCTAGTGACCTAACTCCAAATAACCCGCATACAGGAGAAGGAAATAAAAATAAAACACAAGGGATCTCGAGGAGCGACACATAAATGTTTGCATGACCACTGCAGAGTGGCATGGTGGTGACACAGGGAATGTGCGGTTGACTCCGAGCTCACTCAGCTCCCTTGAACTTCGTTTCTAGTTTGTAGAGGGAGGGTTTGAACCTCACCCCAGAACTCATGTCAGAATTAAATAAGTAGTATTTGTGAAAATGCTATAAAATTGCCTGGCATTTACTTGGTAAGCAATGAAGTTCTTTCTTTTTCCCCTTCTCTATGGTTTGCATCTGCCACACAATAAAAACATGAATAAAAAAACCACTAACTCAAAAAGATGTCTGCGCCTCATGTCCATTGCAGCACTATGTGCGTGAGCCAGGACATGGAAACAACCAAGCTGTCCATCGAGCATAAACGGATAAAGATATATATCATATACATGATGGAATATTTTCAGCCATAAAAAGAGTGAGGTCTTGCCATTTGAGATAATAGGGATGGGCCATAAGGGCGTTATGCTAGAGAAATAATTCAGACACAAGAAGACAAATACAGTCGGATCTCTCGTATATGTCGAATATTTTTTTAAATATAGTTTATTGATTATTCTATTATGGTTGTCCCATTTCTCCCCCATCATTCCGCTCCACCCTGCACACCCTCTCCCACCCACATTCCCCCCTTTAGTTCATGTCCATGTGTCATAAGTTCTTTAGCTTCTACATTTCCCACACTATTCTTGCCCTCCCCCTGTCTATTTTCCACCCACCATCTATGCTACTATTCTCTGTATTCTCTGTATTATTCTCTGTACCTTTTCCCCCTCTCTCCTCCTCCCATTCCCCTGTTGCTAACCCTCCATGTGATCTCCATTTCTGTGGTTCTGTTCCTGTTCTAGCTGTTTGCTTAGTTTGCTTTTGTTTTAGGTGTGGCTGTTAATATCTGTGAATTTGCTGTCTTTTTACTGTCCTATTTTTTATCTTCTTTTTCTTAGATAAGTCCCTTTAACATTTCATATAGTAAGGGCTTGGTGATGATGAACTCCTTGAACTTGACGTTATCTGAGAAGCACTTTATCTGCCCTTCCACTCTAAATGACAGCTTTGCTGGATAGAGCAATCTTAGATGTAGGTCCTTGACTTTCATGACTTGGAATACTTCTTTCCAGCCCCTTCTTGCCTGGAAGGTCTCTTTTGAGAAATCAGCTGACAGTCTGATGGGAACTCCTTTGTAGGTGACTGTCCCCTTATCCCTTGCTGCTTCTAGAATTCTCTCCTTCATTTGAATCTTGGCTAATGTAATTATGATGTGCCTTGGTGCGTTCCTCCTTGGGTCCAACTTCTTTGGGACTCTCTGAGCTTCCCGGACTTCCTGGAAGTTTATTTCCTTTGCCAGATTGGGGAAGTTCTCCTTTATTGTTTGTTCAAATAAGTTTTCCATTTGTTGCTCTTCTTCTTCCCCTTCTGGTACCCCTATAATTCAGATGTTGGGACGTTTAAAGATATCCTGGAGGTTCCTAAGCCCCTTCTCATTTTTTTGAATTATGTTTCTTCATTATTTTCTATTTATTTGTTTCTTTCTTCCTTCTGTTCCATTCCATTGATTTGAGTCCCAGTTTTTTTTCCCCATCGCTATTGGTTCCCTGTGCATTTTCCTTCATTTCACTTATTGTAGCCTTCATTTGTTCATCTGAGACCAAAATTAACCACTTCCATGAGCATCCTGATCACCAGTGCTTTGAACTGGGCATCTGATAGATTGGCTATCTCTTGGTTGCTTAGAGGAATTGGCTCTGAGGCTTTGATCTGTTCTCCCGTTTGAGCCATTTTGGGGTTTTTGTTTTTGTTTTTGTTTTTTTGGGTCTGGTCGTGGCTGTTACATATGAGGGGCAGAGCCTTAGGTGTTCACCAGGGCGAGGCAGCCCGGTCGCTGGGTAGTGACCCTGTATGTCGGGGCAGCGTCGAGAGGGAACAATGACACTTGCTCCACTCTCTCTTGGATTCCAGTCCCTTCTGCCACTTCCTTCAAGCAAATTGGGCCCTTCTGGTGCTGATTTCCATGTGGGTGGGCTTGTGTATATTTTAGGACCCTGTGGGTCTCTCCAACGAACTCTCCTATGAGGCTGGGAGTCTCTCCTGGCACCTCAACCCCCACATGTTTTCAATCGGTGTTTTGAGCTTTTATTTCCTGGCACTGGGGCTCAGAGTTGCGAGGTTTATCTCGCTCCCCGTTTTCACCTGGATTATCTGCATGTGAATGTGGGACCGCCTGGTCAGCCAGCAGCCTTGTGTGGCCTCATTGGGTCTGCCCATTGCCACCCGGTGCCCAGGGTCCGCTAGCTGCCACCTGTGCGCCTGGGATCTGCCAGCAGCTGCCTGGGCACCCGGGTCTGCTAACCTCCACTTTTTCCTGCCGCAACTCTGCCCCCTTACTGGTCTGGATGAATGGTTGTTGGACTTCCCTACAGTTCAATTTTCTTTCAGTTCCGGTTGTTTTCCTGTTTCTAAACCTTCGTTGTCCTTAATTTTGATTGTGCAAGGAGGCATAGTGTGTCCACCTATACCTCCATCTTGGCCGGAAGTCTATATGTCGAATCTTAAAAACAAACAAACAAGTTCACAGATACAAAAAACATATTAGTGGTTGTCAGTGGAAGAGGGTGGATGGGAGAAATAGGTGAAGGAGTTCAAAAAGTTAAAATAAAAGTGTAAGGGCAGGGCCTTTAACATTTATGCAAACCCTAAATTCTATTTATCAAAAATCATTTACTGAGAACATGTGGGCAAATGGTACCTTAAGACATTGATCCCCCCTCAAGGATTTAGTGTATACGGGTGTGTGTGTATTGAAGAAGTGGGTGTGGAAATGAATGGGATAATGACAAAGTAGAGATTGCTGTTAAAGTTACTTCAAGTATTTTACAAGAGTACAGAACTAGGAATAAGGTAACATTTTTATACAGGTAGTGGAGATCAAGAATTTAATTTTTAAAATATCCCTGCATCATCAGTCAACAAGTGCTCACTGAGCACCTACTGTGTATCCATCACTCAGCGCAGCTCCCAGTAGGGATTTGTTGTTTTAAACTTATAGTTAGAGCTAAAGAGAATCCAATAGGTTCTATGAAATGATTTTACACTTAAGATAACAGGAAAAAAACTTTAATGTGGCTAATTTTAAGCCACAGGAATCCACCACTGTGTCTATTAAAGTGGCTTTTCAGTTTACCCCTTGAGTTATATATAAGCTTTGGGAATATTTTGTGTGATTATATTGACCATACCTTGATGGGTTGTTTGCCCAATTATATCTTTGCAAATAAATACAACTCTAAGAATGCAACTAGCATTTTAGATGAAACACTGATATATGTGTTCTAGCCCCACACACGGTGGGAAGGTCAGGGTAAGTGAACACTTCCCAGTGGAGGAGATGGAACTGAGCCTTAATTCTCCCTTTTCCAAGTCCAAGTGATTCCATAGCAGAGAGAGAAACCCTGTTCCACCTCTTTCCCTGACAGAGCTGCACGACTAGGTCCTACTGCTCCAGGCTTTCTGTATGTAACAGCCTTTGGGGAGAAGAACAGCCTTTGGGGAGAGATGAGAGAAATAAAAGAAAGAAAAAGCCCTGGGGTTTGGATGGCATCCTGAGGGCCCAGCATATCCAACACCAACAGGCAGACAATGTTCAAAATGTAACTGCAGATGCACTGGTTTAGTGTAAAAGTACTTTGATGCATTTTAGAAAGATTTTAAAAAACAAAATTGTAATAATAAGGGATTATTGGGTTATTTAAATAAACATTTCTCCAGATAAGATGTGTAAGAGGCCAATAAGCCAAGGAGAAGATGCCCAACATTATTGGGGAAATGTAACTCAAAAACACAAGTCCTCTCTTTACACCCTCTAGTTGACTTGAATCAAGAGACAGAAAATAGCAAGTGCTGACGAGGGATGTGGAGCAACTGGGACTCTCATGCTCTGCTGGTGGGAATGTGAAATGATGCAGCCATGCTGTAAAAACATTTAGCTGCTCCTCAAAAGTTTAAACATAAAGTTACAGTAAAACCTAACAATCTCACTTCTAGGTACATATCCAAGAGAACTGAAAACATATGCCCACACAAAAACTTGTGCAAGAATGTTTGTAGCAGCATTATCTATGATAATCATGTAGTGGGAGCAACCCAAATGGCTATCAACTGATGAACAGAAAAACAGGATGTGATGTAATCATGCAATGAAATATTATGAAAACAAAAAAAGAAATAAAATGTGGACACACTGCACTGGGTCAGACAAACCTTGAAGACATTACGCTAAGTGAAAGAAGCTGGATACAAAAGGCCACGTGTTGTGTGATTCCATACATAGGAAATGCCAGGAACAGGCAAATGCACAGAGACACGAAGTAGACTAGTGATTGCCAGGGGCTGTGGGAAGGGAAACTGGGAAATGATAGCTAAGGAGTGTGGGGTTTGGGGAGAGGGGTAAGAAAATTAGTCTAAAATTGGATTTGGTGATGATTCACAGTGCTGAGTATACCAAAACCACTGAAATATGCACTTTAAAAGGGTGAATTTTATGGTATAGAATTACTTCTCAATGAAGCTGTTATTAAGAATAAAGATTACCTGGTTAATTCTAAATAGAGTAGAGTTATCAATGAATTGAAATACTCCATTTCCCATACATTCTAGTGTAACAGTACTTTACTGTTCTTGCCTGAGGAAGGTGTTTATCTAATAGGTATTTTTGATCCAGCAGGAGCTGAAACTGAACTTTAAACAAGGCTACATCCAAGCCTGGACCCAAAATGTGAGGTGGGAAGAGAGGACTCAGACGGAAACTGGGAAAAGAAGACAAGTATGAGAAGCAGTGACGGGGAAACAGCAAGGCCGCCTTGGCCTTCCCAATGCTCAGGCCACCGCTGGTCCTCGGTGGGGCAGGCCAGGTCCTCTCCCCGGTTATCACACCCAGAACAGCTGTAACTGTGCGTGAGGCATGAGGCAGCACTCTAAACCGGGTGGATTTACACAATGCACTTGACCAGATGATGCAGCAAAACTATTTTTTTTTTGTGCTTCTTAGGCTGATAGCTGGAAACAAATTATGCAAACTAATATTGGGAGTTCAAGGGTTTTGAATTAGATTTTTTCTCTAGCTATTAATACTTTCTCTGTTACCATATTTTGTACTATCGTGTATTTGTTTAAGATTCCCAAGTGGATTTGTATAACTTACCTTAAAAACCTGTGACTGTCACCTTAACAAATACTTAAATAAATCAGGTGAAAACTCCTCAGTGTGATGGAACTGCAACATGACTCCAGAATACACACAACCTCACGTGAAAGGGATCGGTGGGTCTCGGTTAGAGTAACAGAGCTGAGAGTGCCTGAGGAACTGCTGCTTTTCTGTCACGCCCAGGTGACATCGCGCTCAGGCTGTTCCACAACAAAGAACATCTGTCTTACAGTAACTGCTTCAAAAGACATGAAGAAGACCCATACACACATTCATTCCTTTATTCAACAAACTCGGTGTATGGGGCAGGCACTAGGGCAGTCGGGGACTCAAGGTGAAGAAGACAGACGGGGCCCCGCCTCGTGGAGCTAGACGCCTCTGTAAGGTCACAGCCCCTAGTTACTCTTCGCTATATTTAATTTGGGTTGAGTCTTCTACTTTAAAAAAAGAGAGAACAAGAAGGTGCTTTTATTCCTTTATGCACAAACCCTTTACAGCATACTGATGATTAATAGTGAGTCTTGTTCCAAGTTTCTGCGTCTAAACAGAATCATCTAGGTCCTGTACTGTTCCTTGCAGCCAGGCCTGTCAATCAGTAGTGTTTAAAATCATGGACCTGGAATCGGAAAGACCTGAATGTGAATTTCGACTCTTCATCTCACACTCACTGAGTGACTTTGAGCAGGTTACTCAACCTTGCTGAATTCCTCACCCGTAGAGCAAAGCACTGCTAGAATCTGGCTCTCGACTCTGTGCTTGTCCTTCAGTCTGTTGTAGGGGTCATCTCCAGAACCTCTCCTGGCTGTCCAATCCCTTTCAGTTGTGAAACCTCAAACTGGGCACAATACAATGTTAAAAGTCTAGATCACTGCTAAATTTGATTAAGAAATGGCCTTCTAATAGTGGTTGCACACTTGATTTACAAGCCCTCATATTTGCACCTCCTTTTTAACGGTGGTGATTTAGGGCTGACGTCAGCAGCACTTCTGACAACAGTGTTTTTCACACCTTGACCCTCACCCCAACGGGCACATTACTCCCAGAGCTGTGTTTCAGCGGCTTGGTCTCTGCAGCCTGGTTCTAAAAAACCCCAAAGCCATGAAATTTTAAAAATCTATCACAGCACTGGAAGTGTTGTTACTTAGTCATGAGAACACAATCCCTGTTTTTCTACCTGCCATTTCTCAGAAAGCTGACAGTTTATAAAGACAGTCTAATTACTCCGACTGGTCAGTAAGTGGCTCTACCTATTGGAAAACAGACTTTTTACAAGTCTTCCCGGTGCAGGGTGACTTCAGCTCTCTCCCCTCTGAACCTCGCTCAGAGTCTTTCGTTGGCAAACGGTTCTTGCTCCATATGCACCCCGTAGGGTGAAAACTGGTCACCCAGCAGCTCTGACTTTGAAGGTAACTTGGAAAAGTAAAGTCCATACCAGGCATGTTTTCAGGTGAGGAAAGGTGTTTGTCCCGTATTACGCTGTGCATCAAATTATTTTAAATGTGCAGAACCTTGAAATACTTTTAAATCACCATAAATACAAGAAACAGGAGCAGTGAGGGGGATGGGAGGAGAAAGGGGGAAGAGGAGGAAGAGAAGGAGGTGGGGGAGGAAGAGGGGGAGCCATGCCTGGAAGAGCCACGCCCAAGACTGGCATGAGTGAGGGAAGGAGGGGCCTCGTGCAGAATGGGGAAGGTTCCCCTCAGGGTGTACAGAGCCTGACCCTGCTCTTGGGGGCCTGAGAGTGAGCGCCCCTTCCATCCCAAGGCCTGGGTCCCTCCTCTGTACCACCCAGCCCCCAGTGAGAGCTCCACAACGCAGTGGCCACTCTCCCTTTTCTCCAGGATGGTGAGATATGAGCCAATTCTGTCAAGTTTGCATTACTCACCTTCTTGCTTGCTGCTAAGTCAGCCAAAGGTGACTGAAAGGACCAAATAAGGCTGCCCTTGGGGCTCCTATATGCCCTGTATCCTGGAGAAGAAGGAGCTCACTCCAAAGGGCAGTCCCCTTTCTTTTGGCCTTGGAGTCTTCAACATGAAGACTCTTCTGGTTACCAAGTAGATAGAGTCCTGAATGTGAGAGAATGTTCTGGAAATACAGATGTGGGTGGCTTGATAGATTATCCAGGCCCTTCCTGTGCTGAGGTCCATAACCTCGTACTTCCAGAAATGGTTGTCTGCCCTGAAGGTTAGACTTGTGCAGCAGAGAAAGCAAAGCTCTTGGGGGCTAAAGTGGGTGTGTAGAACACCAAGGGTGAGCACAGAAACAGCACTGAAACTGGAAACTGTGACATGGGCTTAACCCACCAGGAAACAAGAGTGGCTGATTTTGAAGATAACTTGAAAAAAAGCAAATTGCACTGTGTTATCAGGTTTGTAGATGACCCTGTCCCAGGTCACACTGAGTTTGATCAGTGAGGCCTCATTTTCCTCCCCAAACTGCTGTAGCTCCTAATATTTATCAATTAGGTCTGTTGTATAGTGTTTGTCTTCTCCCCTCAACATTCACTATAATGTCCTAAAACACTGTGGACAATAATACATTTTTGAGGACCACATTCACTTTTATATAACCCTTAGTAATTAGGGAAAACCACAAATAGGACCAACACTCAAAACAGTGGTTAATACAGCAAGAACCTTCTGTGTTTCATGCTGCTAAGTCAGCTCTGACTCCTGGCGATGTGAATGAGTGATGTCCGTCATGCCCTGTCCTCAACAGTCCTGCTCAGCTCCTGGAGACTCGTGCTTGTGGCTATTTCATGGAGTCAGTCCATCTAAAACTTGGTCTTCCTCTTTTCCTGCTGTCTTCTGTTCTTCCCAGCATCACTGTCTTTTCCAAAGAACCCTGCCTTCTTATGCTTTGCTTGAAATAGGCCAGCTGCAGTTTGTCATTTTTTGCCTTCAGAGACGTTTCAGACCTAATGTGCTCTAGGACTCAGTTGTTCATCTTTCTGGACCACCTTTCTGATGGTCCAGTGTGTCTCTCCTCTAGCACCAAATTTCAAATGAGTCAATCTTTTCCCTATCAGCCTTCTTCACTGTCCAACTTTTGCACCTCTACATAGTAATTGGGAATAGGAGGGTGTAGATGATCTTAGCTTTGGCCTCTAATGACACTTCTTCACTCCTGGCAAACTTTCAAATTCTTCTATTGCTGCCCTTCTGGGTCTCAGCCTTCTCTTGATTTCTTGGCCGCAGTCTCCATTTGAATTGATGACTGCACCAAGTTCAGCAAAATCGTTAACAATTTCAATTCAAATTCAAAAGAACTCTAGCAGTCCTCACTGATTCTCAGGCTCTATGACCTGGACTTCATGACAAACTTCCAATATCCCTATCCTGACCAAGCACCTGTCTGGCCAGTGACTTGCACAAAAATTAAATACCCCAGGCCAGCCATGGTCCCCCACCAACCTTAGGGAAAAGCCAATGGCTGTATGGACAAATGGTACCCACTAGTGTTGTTTTCTGGAACTGCAGCTTGAAGGAAGATGCCAGGATTGGTCAGAGAGGCAAACCACAAAGCACTTCCAAATTACTGAAGGACAATTCAAAGTTTTCTCTTTTCCTCCCACTTTGATGAGAAATTTTAAGGAGCCCACACTTCAACTCCCCTAATTAGCATTTTCTCATATTTTCCCCATCTTCATCAAATTGTAAATTGTAGCAATAACATCGATTGTTCTCAATCAGTCTGTACTGACACCTGATCAGGAAGACTGTACCCAATCACCAAGAGCTATTTTCCTCGAACTCAGCAATTCTCCAGCAGTTTTACGGGCTGTTGTTGTATAGTAGGATTCTTCAAATTATGAAATTTATTTCGGAAAACAATATTAGGTGCCCCAAGAATCTTAAAGTCATGTTTAAAAGCAGCAGGAGTGAGAACTGCCCAGGAGGGGAACACTTCTTTGTACCCTGCTGGGTTCTGTGGCGGGCCTGAGTCCTGAGCTGCCATAAAACAGATTAACAGGAGAAAAGCATACACATTTCTTTAGTATTTTCACATGTACACAGGCATCTTCAAAAGGAAAATGAAATCCTGAGGAAACCATTAGCCCAAAGGTTTGTATATATTGTTGAACAAAGAATGGTCACTTGTGGGGATGTGACAAGAAAGGCAAAGAGGCTTGAGTCAGAGGCAGTGAACTGGGGGACCCTGACTAGGATACGTATGTGGAAAATTAACAGAAGCAAGAGTCATTTGAGTAGGTGTGTTTGTAGGTTCACCTTGCGTTGCCTCCAGTACCTGGTGATAATGATGTTCTCTTCTTCCTGGTGCAAGGAGGGCACCTTTCTCGTGGGAGTTTACACCCCCACCTCCCTTCTCCTCACACTCCATAGCTCCTCCAGACATGCCAAGCCTAGTTCCCAGGACCCACTGCCATGCCTGTATGAGGTTCAATGCTGAAGTGCTTCTTTCACCACCTCTTCCTGCTGGTTTTGCAGCTCCACCTTCCTCTCTTCGTCATCCTACTTCATGGCACAACAGCCAGCATGTGAGACTAAAATATACATGTGAATGAATCAATGATAATAGTACTTTCTATTAAAAGGTGCTTTCCTGAATTTGAAATTCAAACTGAGACTGATGACCACTCTTTGGCAAATAATGAGGTTCATGTTTGCTTAACACAACATAGGAGATTTATTCACTTAATCTGATACATTTAGACAGATAATCAGGTAACCAAGCAGAGAAGACATTTGTGAATTGGATGTTTACCCTGATGAAAAGGCCTATCAGGCCTACCACCTTTGCGTGACCAGCTGCCCGTGTCCACAGGCTGCAAAGCTCAGTGGAGCAGTGATCATTGTTAAGTCCTGTAGATAGTGTGGCATGTACTCGTTGCTAGGAAGAACTAGACGCTTTGCCCAGGTAGCATGGCCCCCTTGCTTTGCTTTCTCCAATCCCCTTCATCTACCACCAATGAATTTCACGTAATCCTCCCCACATCTCCTCCTTTGACTGTAATGTATAAAATACGCTGCAAAACTGCCAGTCTCTGGAGCATTTTCTCAACCCATTGAGATTTTGCTTCCCAGCAATCGTCATCAATTCAGCTCAAATAAACAAATAAAAATTCTCGATAGGTTGGACATTTCCTCACATCGATACTGGTGTTCCTGTAAAGTCCCACAGGAATGAACTAGCTGTGACTCCCACTGACATAGAAATGCCTCCAATCACATGCCCTAAATCTGACCAACTGAATAAATCAATAAACAAACCAATCGCACTCCATAATGGAAATACGCTCAAAATGATATCCCATTTACACCCAACTGTGAGAGGCCAGGCAAAACAAAGAAGTAACCCATTTTCCAGTACTCCAGTGAATACACGGTCGCAGAAGCAATCGGCAATGCTCTGAAGATTCAGAGATGATAATTTGCCTGAAAATATCTCCCCCAGAATTCACATTTGCCTTAAAACCCCATAGTTAGAGTCACTAATGAGTAAGACAACAGAAGTCACTGTTGGTTCAACATCCACATTTTAGCTGTGTTTGGTACTGACAGGCTCTGATGTTGCCCAGGTAAGGTATCCTTCAGGGTCTCATGGTCCACAAGAGTAAGTATCACAAGCTACACATTTATAAACCAACAGACAGCTCCTGTTTAAGTCAACGAACATTTATTTATCAAACATTATTTATCTGGTTAGAGGTTAACTCAGAGGCCCGTTATTAATCAGAAGACACTGTTTTCTCCTTAAGGGCCTCCATTTCTTGCGTTATAAACAGAGCCTTCTTGCAGTGCTGGTGTGCAAACAGGTGAAGGGGGTGCACACTGAGCTTCCACTGCCCGCCTCTGCTGCAGGCACTGCCCGCCTGCCCATCGGAGCCCAGGCGGGGCCAACTGACCAGTTTCTAGGTGGGTGTTTGGTTCAGACCCTGAGTCGCATGCCTGCAGCAAGCACATCAAGGCCCGAAGAAGGCACAGTAAACCAAGCCTTAGTGTCTAGATAGAAGTTATTGCCAAATCTGTAGAACTGGCATTGTAAAATGACAACAGATATGTTTGCAGATCGCTGACTTCTTAACAATTATTTCAAAGCCTCAATATTTTTTCAATTTCAGCCAATAGGAATCTATCAATTCTTAAATTACTCTCCTGTGGTAACAATATCACATCAATTCTCAATTCAATGAGTCATATTGTTCTCTCTTCATTTCGGAGTCATTTAAATTCTTGAGAAAGTACTTGGTGTTTAATATTCTGGTCATATTAAAAATCTATGCCTTGTTTTCCTGACTGTATTTCATGGACTAGTTTAAGGAAGGAGCCATTAAAAAAAAAAAAAAACAGAAAAACAGAGATTTATACACATGCAATTTCGCAAAATTTAGTACTGGGTGAGAATATCAATAGGCAGCTGTTTTTTAGTATTTGGCTGACTTCAAACTAATTAACACACCAGGAAAATCATGGGTTAAGAGTTTAGAACTCATTGCATGAAAATTTACTATTGTCTAATACGAGTTGTGACATGACTGAGATCGGTGTCCTGTTCTCTCTCTATACACGATTCTTCATTGTTCCATGGTGAAGGCAGCAGAAATTTCTCCTGCAGGAAAACAGGGAATTTAAGGAGCATGAGGTAGGCCACCCTGCCCACTGCCCCAAGTCACCCTGCTGGGCCTTGTAAGTGGTCTCTAGCAGGCACCTGAGTGGTGACATCTGATGGGTGCATTCAGGTCAGGGGTGTCGGTGCAAGGGAGCAAGTGGAAGGGATATTGTGCCCCTGCACACACGTATACCCACGACTGTTGCACGTCTTAAATTCCTGCTGCTGGAAAAATGTAACTATCCCTCCACGCATGAATCTGACAAGCCCCACAGGCACTGGCTATTGTTTTACTTCACATTCCTGGTTAGAACCCTGAAGACGAATGTGCAGTTAGGAAGTTCACAGATGGTGATCACAGGAACCGTGAAAGGCAGAGGGAAATTCAAATCCAGATTAAGTTGTTATTCCAGAAAGATAAATGCACTGCTCCTTCCACAGTGGGCGTCCAGTGTAGTCAACCAGTCAAGCAGTAGTTGGATGGCCTTCGCACCCAGGACCTGTGAAGGCTCAGGACAGCATGCTTGGCTGCGAAGCAATGGAGCATCCAAGGTGAGGGGAGGTTGTGCCACCCTCTCACTGCCACCACGGCCACTAAAGAAGGGGTGACTCTTGATAGCTGACGCGTTGACCGTTTGGCCCGGCTGAGACTGGCCTGGAGTTGCTGGGCAAACAACAGGCCATCTCCCAAACGGCAGGTCGGGAGCAGGCTTTAGTAATACCTAATTCTTTGTCAGGTTCTAACATATGAATGTGGGAGGGACACAAACATTTAGTGTCTAGCAGCAACCTAATTTATTCTCGTGCTCTTTCCCCTTCTATATCTATGACAGCCTACTGCCACATTGCCATCACCAGTCTTAGCATGGCACTCCTTAGGTTGAACCCTCCGTCATTATTTCTTTCACCACAGTTACTAACTCATTAAAGGAAACTGATGTAGCTTCTAAATATTTCCAGCAACAACATTTGAAATGAGAAATGATATTAACTACAACATGCTAGGACCCATTAAGAGAAATTTTACTATAGCCAAGGACCCTGCATGCCTCTTCAGTGGGGTGACTTGAAAAAGCACAAGATTCAGAGAGCGTCAGCCCCCTGGTGCTGTGTCTCACTCAGCAAATCTCTGAGACTCACCCCAGCCCACGCTACACAGCTGATGGCACTGTAACGCAGGAAAGTGTGAGGTGCGTGACGTGCTACGTGAGAAAGTGCTTTGAAAGCGGGGGGAGTCTCATGTGGATATTGGCTATTACTTAAAGATTCTTGGGACTTTAAAATGAAACATTCCAAGGTCTAGACTCTTCAGATAGTCAAATGTCACAGCAGTCATCTTGATTTGAGTGCAGCAGAGATGATTATGGAGCTGCCACCAAGAGCAGAAAAGAATAAACTGAAAAAAGTGGTAAACTGTGCCCTCAAGGGTATGTGTTTATTAAATCCTTTTGCAACAAAGCTTTTAAGACATGAAGACGTTTGGAGAGCTTGGCTGCACTGAATGAAATAAAAGGAATAAACTTTAAGCACATCTGGGTAATGTCAACATGATTCAGCTACTAAGGGTCTATAATTCAAACAAAATTCACTACTTTATTTTGCCTTTTAAAAAATGAGTTTAATGGAAAGAAAATTTTAGGTTATATTTGTGATTTTACTAATTACTCATCTGGAATATATAATATGACTTTAACTGGGACATAAGTTAGTAAAAAAAAAATGTTCAGTAAAACCCCTAAGCATGAAATCGGGTATGACAAGTCGCCTGGTAAGCCTTACTACTACAGAGAAACTCCAGGCCTCTCCCGAGTCCCAGAAACTTTGGCAACCTGCTTTTTAGCCCCACAGAGTTGAGCAGGCCAGAAGGTAAACAAGAACTGTCCTGGCACAAATGGAACTAGAACAAACTGCCTAACTTTGAGACGGACTCCGAGAAGTGGCTAAGACAGATTTCCGTGTTGCTAGTTTGTGTCTCTCAGACTTGTTATCAAAACGTCTACTACTACTATCACTGCTAATAAATGACATTAATACTATAATGTAGGGACTTCTGGTCAAGATGGCCTCATAGGTAAATGTGGTACTCACATCAAAATTACAACCACATCAAAATTACAACTAAGCTACAGAACAACCATCATGCAGAACCACCTGAAATGTAGCTGAATGCAAGTCTTATACTAAGGATTTAAAGAAGCAGCCACACCGAGACTGGTAGGAGGGGCAGAGATGCAAAGCAGGCTGGACTCACACCCATGTGTGGTGGATTAAAAATTGGGAGGAATATCTCAGCTGTGGAGGTCCCCCCTGAGAAGCAAGGGGTACCTGCCCCATACCAGCCACCTAGCCCAGGGTTCCAGTGCCAGGAAAAGAAGTCTCCATAACTCCTGGCTGTAAAAACCAGCAGGGATTGTGGCTGAGTGAGATGGAGGGCTTCTGGAGTCCTAAGAAGTTCCTCTTAAAGGACCTGAGCACAAACTTACTTGGACTCACTCTGTCTGAGCTCCAGAGCTGGGACAGCAGCTTGAAAGGCACCAGGGACATATGGGGAAGAAGTAAATTGTCTAGCATCAGGGTGAGAGCTGGAGGTGGGGGGTAGCTTTCTTCCAGATAAAAATGCTGGCAGAGGCCATTGTTCCTTTTCTGAGACCCCATCCCACAGAGCTGGCAAGGGGGTGCCATATCTGAGTCTCCTTCAACCTGGCTCACACTGTTTTCCTCTGCTGATTCCCTGAGACCCCTCTGCACACAACCTGCAGGCCTAGCCAAGCTGTTTCCAGTGTTTTCTCCACACAAACGGCTTGTCTTGCTTCATGCTTCAGACCTTCCTAAAATCTCTCAAACAAGCAGCATCTGGTCTCAGTGTACCCTGTACCTCATGATAAGTGGTCCCAGGCCTGGTACTATCAGAAGCCAGACTTGGTTCACCTCCAAGATGAACCAGCCTGGCCTTGCTTAAGCACTTCCAAGTAGCAGACATATGCAGATTGCTTTGCAGCTCATGCCATCTGGCCCCACGCAGAACAAAGGTGGTGGCTAACCTTGGCCTGACCTCCCAGGAGGCCCCAGAGCCAGCACACCCAGTGGACAGCTTCAGATCACATCAAAGCACCACTCAACCACCTTCACAAGCAAAACACTCAAGGGGTGGACTGAGCAGGCACCAGAGTTCTGCTAAAGTCTTGTTCTGTGGGGTGGGCCCCTGCATAGCTGATCCTCCAGAGTGGTCATTGGGTTGCAACCAGTCCTTACAAATGATCTGCCTCGGGGTAAATCCCTCCCATTGACATACCAACAACAATCAAGGCTCAACTACAAGGGAGGTGTACACAGCCTACATGTGGGGAGGTGCACCTGGAATGCCCAGCTTGGATGATTGGGGAGGCTGTGCCACTGGGCCCTGTAGAACACCTGCTATATTAGGTCATTCTACCAAGCCCAGGAGATGTAGCAGCTCTACCTAACACATAGAAACAAACACAGGGAGGCTGCCTACATGAGGAAACAAAGAAACATGTCCCAAATAAAAGAGCAGAACAAAACTCCAGAAAAGGAACTAAACAAAATGCCTGGCTGGTGTGGCTCAGTGGATTGAGTACCAGCCTGCTAACCAAAAGGCTGCTGGTTCGAGTCGCTGGTTCGATTCCCAGTCAGGGCACATGCCTGTGTTGCAGGACAGGTCCCCAGTCCTGGGGTGCATGAGAGGCAGCCACACATTGATGTTTCTCTCCCTCTCTTTTTCCCTCTCTCTCTAAAAATAAATAAAATCAAGAAAAATAACTAAACAAAATGGAGACAAGCAATCTACCAGATGCGAAGTTCGAAACACTGGTTATAAGAACTCTCAGTGAACTTAGTAAGAACTTCAACAGCATAAAGAACATGGAAAACATAACAAGAACCAGTCAGGAATGAAGACTACACTAACCAAAATGAAGAATAACTTATAGGGAATCAATAGTACAGCAGATGAAGCTGAGAATCAAATCAGTGATATGGAACATAAGAAAGCAAAACATCCAATCAGAACAGAAAAAGGAATCCAATACATGAGGATAGTGTAACGAGCCTCTGAGACAACTTCAAGTGTACCAAGAGCCAGTGGGTGGCAGAAGGAGAAGAGAGAGAGCAAGAAATTGAAAACCTATTGAAAAAAAATAATAACAGAAAACTTCCCTAACCTGGTGAAGGAAATAGAATACAGGAAGTGTAGAAAGTCCCAAATAAGATGAACCCAAAGAGGCCCACACCAAAATACATCACAAAGTGCAAAAGGTTAAAGACAAAGAGAAAATCTTAAAAGCAGTAAGAAAAAAGCAGTTAGTTAACTACAAGGGGGCTCCCATAAGACTGTCAGCTGATTTATCAACAGAAATTTTGCAGATCTGAAGGGACTGATGAGAAATATTCAAAGTGATGAAAAGCAAGGACCTACAACCAAGATTACTCTACCCAGCAAAGCTATCATTTAGAATGAAAGGTCATATAAAGAGCTTCCCAGACAAGAAAAAGCTAAAGGAGTTCATCACTACCAAATCAGTATTACATAAGATGCTACAGGGTCTGCTGTAAGAAGAATTTAAAAAAATAAAAAATATAAACAATAAAATGACCATAAATGCATGTCTATCAACAATTGAATCTAAAAAACAAAGTAAGTGAACAAGCAGAACAGAAACAGGCTCATAGATACAGAGAAATGTTTTGACAGTTGCCACATGGGAGGGCGGCTTAAGGGGATGGGTGTAAAAGGTGAAAGGATTTAGAAGTACAAATTGGTTGTTACAGACTAGTCATGGGATGTAAAATACAGCATAGGGAATACAGTCAATCATACTTTAAAAACTATGTATGTTGTCAGATGGGTATGAGATTTATGGAGATGATCACTTAGTAAGTTATATAATGTCTAATCAGTGAAACTAATATAATACTGTATTTCAACTGTAACTGAAAAATAAAAATGATTTAAATTAAAAATATAATGTAATGTGATTCAATATATACATTATATATATATATGTGTGTGTCTCGTGTGTGGGGCAAAAGTAGGCTTATAGTTGTTCATATAGAAAACAATACAAGAATGAAATAAAATGAGTAAACTGTTTCATGTATGCACAATTGTAAACCTACTTTGCCCCACCCTGTATTATTTATAATTACAAAAATATGTTCAGCATTGTTCTAAGCACTTTACATGAATCTCTTATTGAATCCTTACATACATGAATCCTATGGTGTATGAGCTATTATCATCCCCACTTTACAGATGAGGAAAACAACACACAGAGAGGTTGGAAAACTTTCCCCAAATTGGAAACCAAGGCAATCTAACTCCAGTGTCCCATTTCTCACTGATCAGCGCACTTGTTGCCTCGTCCATGGTGTTGTCCTGCAAGATGGTTCTGGGTTTTTTCCTAGGGCTTCCTTGGCCTTCACTTTCAATACTCTTCTGCCATTGGCTGCATTTTGGAGGTCTGCCCTCCCTACCCCATGGCTACCCTCCAATAAGGAGTGGGTAAATCACTTGACTACAGTGTTGGAAAGAAGAGATGGTCCTGGAAAAGGTAGTCCATGTCAATGTACTTTGAGTAGGTTTCCAATAGGAAGTGTGAATGTTTTCTGATCCATCTATATATTTTACCTTGTTGTAATAAAAGCATGATTTT
This sequence comes from Glossophaga mutica, assembly GCA_039655065.1. Taxonomy (NCBI): domain Eukaryota; kingdom Metazoa; phylum Chordata; class Mammalia; order Chiroptera; family Phyllostomidae; genus Glossophaga; species Glossophaga mutica. Next base: position 63,138,273 of record CM077310.1, on the reverse strand, counting down.
GGATGGCTGACTTGGTTAGGTAATGTGGTAGGCAGAATAACTGCCCCCAAGGTACCCAAGCCTAATTCCTGAACTTGTGAATATGGTACTTCAAATGGCAAAAAGGCCTTTGCTGATGTGATTAAGTTAAAGGTTTTATTTTTTTTTAATTTGTATTTTGCAATTTATTCATGGCTCTGTGAATTGGTACATTCTGGTTTTTGGTTGGGTTAACCTCTCTCTGGGTTAAGCCAATTCCATTGGTTATTCTCAAAGTATAAAACAAAATTTTCAGGCCATTCATTCAGATTTAATAAATTTTTGCCCTCCAGAAAAAAAGAGGGATATATAGTATTATTTTTAATAGTTTTTTTGTACTTTTTTCCATTACCATTTATCCCCATTATACCCTCTTCCACCTCCTTATTATTTTTTATCCTCACCCAAGGATATTTTTTCATTGCTTTTAGAGAGAGAAAGGGATAGAAACATTAATGTAAGAGAGGAAATATTGATTGGTTATCTCCCATACATGTTCTGGGCTGGGAATCTAACCCATGTGTGCCCCAACTGGGAACTGAACCTGCAACCCTTGGTTACCTGAAGATGCTCCATCCAACTGAGCCACACTTGCCAGGGCAAGGGAGGTATATAGTTTTAGAGAGGGTATATAGATGATACCTTTTTAGAAAACTAAAATCAGGATTCAAAAAAAATTTTTTTGACTACATGTAAAATCCTAGAATCTTGGTTCCCCCATCTAATTGCTAATCAGAACTATGCAGGTGGTAATAAGGAGTACGTGAATCTAGGAGCCATAAGAAGTCCTATTATCAGATCCCAAAAGCTATGTACAAAAATGTTTCAGGATCAGATGCTAGAAAAGATTTTAAATGAGTCAATCATTCTGGGTTACTTAGGTGGGTGCAATGTAATCACAAAGCCCTTGTAAGTGAAAGAAAGTGGCAGCAGGGGGCGTCAGAGTCAGAGAGAGATTTAATGATGCTACTCTGCTGGTATTGAAGATGGAGGTAGAAGCCAGGAGCCAAGGAATGCTGGCAGCCTCTGGAAGCTGGAAAAGGCAGGGAATTGTATTCTCCCCTAGAACCTCTAGAAGGAAAGCAGCCCTGCCAACATCTTGACATGAACCTTGTGAGACCCATTTTAGGTAGTAATTGGAGATTAGAAAACAAAATTAGAACTCTGCCAAATGTTTACAAACTCAAGATTGTTTGACTGATAGAGGAAATTCTATTTATTTTCCTCTTCTCACATTCTCCCCAAGTATTTGCCCTCAGATTCTTTCTGGCAGGCTGGGGTGATCAGACATCACCTGGGGGATAATTGGGGATGAGAAATTTGATCATATATGGGAGATGGATTCTGGCTAACTTGACAGAATTCTTCTAAAATTGGACAACATATAGAGGAACATGAAGTCCAAAGGTGAGGGCTAGTTGACAAAAAGAGTTCAGCGCCTTTGCTGATAAGGGAGCCTGAGTAGGGTTTGTTGGATAAGAGAGCCTTTGTCAATGGAGTCATACAGTATGTGGTCGTTTGTGACTGGCTTCTTTCACTAAGCATCTTGCATGTTGCAACCTGTGTCAACATTTAATTCAATTTTATTGCCGAGTAATAGTCAATGACATGGATTCAAAGTTTTCTTAGATCAGTTTTTTTTTTTAAAAAAACGTATTTTTGATCAGCATTCTTTACTGAGGTTGAGGAACAAGCCTTTTGGGTTTGCTTGCGAAAAGGCAACCTGAGACACTTGGGTATGATTATAATGGTAAATGTTTATCCATCCCCTGCCAAGACTTGATGCGTGCGCTCATTTAATCCTCACAACCAGCCTCTGAGGGGGTATTATTACTTTCACACATGAGAAAAAAGGAGGGACATTTGTAATCAAAGAACTCACCCAAAACTAGGTAAATGGGGCTGAACTCGAACCAGGCCCAGATCCAGGGTTCCGGAGCCCCACCGAGAACGAGTAATGAGTGAACGATGCAAGGACAAGTAAATGGGCTGCGCACGCTAAGGAACTCGAGACGAAGAGAAAAGAGGTCCAGCCATCCACCTGCCTTATCCCCGCCACCGAAGAGCACAGAGAGAGCCTCGGAACCAGTGGCGCGACCCCCGTTTCCGACGCCGGAGGGGGACAGCTTTGTGGAGGACTTCCGGGGCGAAGCCCGGCCGAGAACGGAAGAACCCTGGCGGCTGCAGCGCGGCACAGACAGTTCGGCTGGGCTCCAGGAGTTCGCGGCGCGGGTTTGGAGTCAGGGTCTGTTCCGCGTGCAGCTGGAAGGAGTGTACACGTCTCGGCGGCGGAGGGCGCTCGGCTGGACTCTCGGCCGCTTGGCCATGAACCTGGAGCGGTTGAGGAAGCGTGTCCGTCAGTACCTAGACCAGGTGGGCAGCCCGCCTCGGGGAGCGTGGGCCCCGGGACTCGGGAGGGGAGCCCGCCCTGAGCTTGTCCGCAGGGATGACTGTGTTCGGGGTTTGGTGGTGCATGGCCTGACCCGGCCTGGGCTTCTAGGGTAAAACACCCGAAGGGCGGGATCATGTCCCCCAGTCCTCTCTGCAGCTGTGAGGATGAGTACCACTGAAAACAGAAGCCACCTAAACGCAGTGTGAGCCTTACAGGTGCTTAAAGCCCCTGTCTGCAGCTGACCTAACTCCTGGGCCCACAGTAGGTGCTCAGTACAGACTTACTGTTAAGTGGAAGTTAAAGAATTATTTTAGGAGGAAAGTTGCAGGGTGACCTTTAAATTTAGCTAGCCAATAGAAAATTTTCGAGAAGTTGTAATTCTCATTTAGCCAAATTTGAATGAAGAAACAAACGTCTCAAATCAGTACTTTAAACTACATCTGTGTTCCCTGCACTGCCCTTCAATGAATAACAAACAGTGTGTAAGGAAAGAACTGTCTCCAAAATCAGCAGCATCAGTTTAAACTACGATGTCACTTAATTTTTTTTAAATATTTTACTTTATCTTTAGAGAGAGGAAAGGAAGGAGAAAGGGAGAGAAACATCAATCTGTTGCCTTTCACATGCACCCCATTTGGGGTCCAGCGGAAACCCATGCATGTGCCCTCATGGGAATCAAACTTGTGACCCTTAGCTTTGCGGGACCACGCTCAGCCAACGCTGGTCAGGGCTGGTGTCACTTATGTTTTAGTAAAATGTGTGCTCTCCCAATAAATTGGAAACCAAGGAAGGGAGAGAAAAGCATGTTGAATGTGAGATTTTCGGAGTTGGTTGTGAAATGATGCTACCAAATGTTTCCAGTACTTTGGTGGGCTCTGTTTTGGTTTACCATAAGCCAGTTGAACAGATGCTTCCTGAGCACTTTTTCTTTGGCACTAGGGATGCAGTGAGGAAGGAGACAGGCCTGGTTTCCGCCCTTGGGGTACTTACCGCATTGAGCTGATTTGTAACAGGTCTCAAGCATTCCTCCTCCCAGATTGAAGAATGAGTTCCTAGTTTGCATCCAGGAGGACTGAGGCAAAGATTGTAGAAAAATTGAGAACTGTTACTAATGACTAGGTATTGCAAAATAATCATTTAAATTATCTACTGTTTTAGATACCTGCAGGTACATTTTTTTTCTGTTTTCAAAACTTTTTTCCTATCCCGTCACTCTGTTGACACCTGTCAGCTTCTCTGTATCTATGGGTCTCTTTCTGTTTTGTTTGTTCATTTCTTTAGATTCCGTTTGTAAGTAAAATCATATGATATTTGCCTGTCTCTGACTTATTTCACTTAGCAGCATACCCTCTGGTTCCATATATATTGTTACAAATGGCAAGATTTCATTTTTTTTTTTTATTGCTTCGTGATTTATACCCCCCCCCCCCCAATATCTTCTTTGTGTATTCATCTACTCATGGACACTAGGTTGCTTCCCTACTTTTGCTATTGTAAGTAATTCTGAAATGATCATAGGGGTGCTTGTATCTTTTTGAATTAGTGTTTTGATTTTCTTTGGATAAAGAGCCAGAAGTGGAATTGCCAGGTCATATATTTTTAATTTTTGAGGAAACTCCATACTGTTTTTCATAATGACTGTACCAATTTGCAATCCTACCAGCAGTGTATGAGAGTTCCTATCCTCTCCACATCCTCACCGGCACTTCTTTGTTGATTTATTGATGATAACCATTCTGACAGGTGTGAGGTCATAATCTCATTTTGATTTTAATTTGCATTTGCCTGATGATTAGTGATGTTGAGCATCTTTTCATATGTGTATTGGGTATCTGTATGATATCTTTGGAGCAGTGTCTGTTCCAGTCCTCTGCCCATTTTTTTAATTGGGTTCTTTTTGTTTTTGGTGTTAAGTTATATGAGTTCCTTAGATTATTTTGGATATTAACCCCTTACCAGATGTATCGTGTTGGCTGAAAAGTCCATATGTTTTTTTCTGCAGAGTAAGACACATTTTTCATTTTCATCAATAACTTTATTGATTTGGGTATTTTTAGTATGTCTGCTATCTCTGTGTGGTAGGTAGAGTGTTGATTGTTCTCAGTTAACATCTTGATTTGATCGCTATTGACTTCAGCTGGCCTACCCCACCGTGGAACATTGTCCAGCAAGAAATCTCCAGCATGAAACTTTATAAACCACTTTTGACACATTCAATCTGTCATAGCACCTCCATACACTGCACAAATCTTTTTTTGTGTTTCACTTGTGTTTTTAACTTTCTTGAAATGATAAAGCATAATATGCTGAAATGTCACTTATTTTCTTCTACCTTCAATATTTAAATGGCTACATGAAAGTTCACCAGTTTTGGTAAGTTTTTAAAAAATGTACATTGAGCCCTGGTTAGTGTGGCTCAGTGGATTGAGTGCTGGCCTGCAAACCAAAGGGTTGCTGGTTTGATTCCCAGTCAGGCCACAGGCCTGGGTTGCAGGCCAGGTCCCCAGTAGGGGGCACGACAGAGGCAACCACATATTGATGTTTCTCTCGCTCTCTTTTTCCCTCCCTTCCTCTCTCTCTAAAAATAAATAAGTAAAATCTTTTAAAAAATGCACCTTGCTATGACAGCTGTCACAATACAATCTTAACAAAATTGTTTCGAATGAAGTTAGACAATTAAGCTCTATTAGAACCATATTACAGAAAAAAACAATGTTTTTGGCCAACCCAATAACATTTGTGAATAATGTTCCCCCATTCAATAGGTCATTGTATTGTTTTGTTGGTTTCCTTCACTGTGCAAAAACTTTATTTTGATGCAGTCCTATTTTGTTTATTTTTCCTTTTGTTGCCCTTGTCCAAGACATATCCAAAAAGATATTGTGATGTCAAAGAGTTTACTGACTATGTTGTCTTCTAGGAATTTTATGGTTTTAGGTCTTACATTTAAGTCTTCAATCCATTTTGAATTTATTTTTGTATATGGTACAATTTCAATGTTTTGCATGTATCTGTTCATTTCCCCTAGTACCACTTATTGTATCCTTGCCTCCTTTGTTATAATTGACCATGTAAGTGAGTATTTATTTCTGGGTTCTGTATTCTATTTCCATGGATCTATATCTGTTTTTATGCCAGTACTTGCTGATATATTTTGCACCGTATGTTTTTTTTAACTGCATTTTTCAACTATATATGTCAATGATCTTACAATCATTTTTTATTTTATTTTTTTTTTAAAAGATTTTTTTATTTATTTATCTTTAGAGGGGAAGGGTAGGAGAGAGGGAGAGGGACAGAAATATCAATGTACGGTTGCCTCTCGTGTGTCCCCTGCTGGGAACTGGCCTGCAACCCAGGCATGTGCCCTGACTGGGAATCGAACCGCGATCCTCTGGTTCGCAGGCCCGCGCTCAATCCACTGAGCTACACCAGCCAGGGCTTACAATCATTTTTTAAAGTTGTACCCTTGAATTAAAACTCACCTGTTGAGATACAAGATAAAGATTTGATTGATAGACCCCCTACTACATGTAAAAATATTATTGTACTGAGATGTCAATCTTTTATACAGCATTCTAATTATGTTAGGTATATGTTTAAAAGTTGAAATAACAGCAATCATCACTTTTTTTTTAATACAGCAACAGTATCAAAGTGCTCTGTTTTGGGCAGATAAAGTAGCTTCACTCTCTCATGGTAAGTGACAAATTCTAATTCTTTTTCCTGATTTCTCTATCTTTAAAATTTTTTTCTATCTTACCTTGACCTCTGACCATTTATGTAATTTTTCCCTCTAGAGGAACCCCAGGACATTTATTGGTTGGCTCAATGTCTTTACCTGACAGCACAGTATCATAGGGCAGCTCATGCGCTTCGGTCACGAAAACTGGACAAAGTAAGTGATTGTATGAACTTTAAAGCTTTTCAGAGTTTTTAAAAAATGTCATTAAATTAGTATTGTAGGTGTATGTTTTGTGTCAAAATTATTTAAAAGGATTCAAGTTTCCTTTTTTTTTTCATGCCTTATTTCTTTATTTTTAGAGAGAGGGGAAGGGAGGGAGAAAGAGAGGAAGAGAAACGTCAGTGTGTGGTTGCCTTTCACATGGCCCCCACTGGGACCTGGCCCGCAACCCAGGCATGTGCCCTGACTGGGAATAGAATCGTGACCCTTTGGTTCACAGCCCACGCTCAATCCACTGAGCCACACCAGCCAGGGCAAGTTTCCTTTCTTTTTAAAAAAAATTTTTTTTATTTCTTATTTATTTTTTAGAGAGAGGGGAAGGGAGGAAGAAAGAGAGGGAGAGAAACATCAATGTATGGTATGCTCTTGCATGCCCCCTACTGGGAACGTGGCCCGCAACCCAGGCTTGTGGTCCAACTGGGAATCCAACCAGCAACCCTTTGGTTCACAGGCTGGAGCTCAATCAACTGACAGGGCTCAAGTTTTCTTTTTCTTTTTTTTTAAATATATTTTATTGATTATGCTATTATGGTTGTCCCATTTCTCCCCCATCATTCCCCTCCACCCTGCACACCCCCTCCTACCCACATTCCCCCCCTTTAGTTCATGTCCATGTGTCATAAATTCTTTAGCTTCTGCATTTCCCACACTATTCTTGCCCTTCCCCGTCTATTTTCTACCCACTGTCTATGCTACTTATTCTCTGTACCTTTCCCCCTCTCTCCTCCTCCCACGCCCCTGTTGTTACTAACCCTCCATGTGATCTCCATTTTTGTGGTTCTGTTCCTGTTCCAGTTGTTGGCTTAGTTTGCTTTTGTTTTAGGTGTGGTTGTTAATAGCTGTGAATTTGCTGTCTTTTTACTGTCCTATTTTTTATCTTCTTTTTCTTAGATAAGTCCCTTTGACATTTCATATAATAAGGGCTTGGTGATGATGAACTCCTTGAACTTGACGTTATCTGAGAAGCACTTTATCTTCCCTCCCATTCCAAATGACAGCTTTGCTGGATAGAGCAATTTTGGATGTAGGTCCTTGTTTTTTAAGACTTGGAATACTTCTTTCCAGCCCCTTCTTGCCTGTAAGGTCTCTTTTGAGAAATCAGCTGACAGTCTAATGGGAACTCCTTTGTAGGTGACTGTCCCCTTATCCCTTGCTGCTTCTAGAATTCTCTCCTTCATTTTAATCTTGGGTACTGTAATTACGATGTGCCTTGGTGTGTTCCTCCTTGGGTCCAACTTCTTTGGGACTCTCTGAGTTTCCTGGATTTCCTGGTAGTCTATTTCCTTTGCCAGATTGGGGAAGTTCTCCTTGATTATTTGTTCAAAGAAGTTTTCCACTCGTTGCTCTTCTTCTTCCCCTTCTGGTACCCCTATAATTCGGATGTTGGGATGTTTAAAGATGTCCCGGAGGTTCCTAAGCCTCTCCTCATTTTTTTGATTTCTTGTTTCTTCCTTCTTTTCTGTTTGGTTGTTTGTTTCTTCCTTCTGGTCCACTCCATCGACCTGAGTCCCAGTTTCCCCTCCATCTCTATTGGTTCCCCCTGCGTCCTCCATTTCACGTATTGTAGCCTGCATTTTTTCATCTAATTTGTGAGCAAAATCAACCAATTCTGTGAGTATCCTGATCACCAGTGCTTTGAACTGTGCATTTGACAGGTTGGCTATCTCTTCATTGCTTAGAGGAATTGGCTCTGGGGCTTGGATTTGTTCTCCAGTTTAAGCCATTTTTGGTGGTTTTTTGTTTGTTTGTTTTTTTGGTCTGGTCCAGGCTGTTACGTAGTGAGGGGTGGAGCCTTAGGTGTTTTCAAGTGCGAGGCATCCCAGTCGCTGAGTTGTGACGCTGTATGTGGGGGTGGGGTCCGAGAGGGAACAATGGCGCTTGCTCCGCTCTCTCTTGGATTCCAGTCCCTTCCGCAGCTTCCCCTTCACCTGGATTATCTGTGCATGAATGTGGGACCACCTGGTCAGCCATCTACCTTGTGCGGCCTCACTGGGTCTGCACAATTGCCACCCTGAGCCCGGAGTCCGCCAGCTGCCTCCTGTGTGCCTGGGGTCTGCTAGCCGCTGCCTGCACACCTGGGAACTGCCAGCGGCTGCTGCCTGCGTGCCCAGGTCTGCCCCTCTTAACCAATCTGGATGAATGGTTGTTGGACTTCCATACAGTTCAATTTTCTATCAGTTTTGGTTGTTTTCTTGTTTGTAAATATTTGTTGTCCTTAATATTGGTTGTGAGAGGAGGCACAGTGTGTCCACCTATGCCTCCATCTTGACTGGAATTCCTCAAGTTTTCTATTCCTAATCTCAGTCACCTTGTTTTTTCCTCTACCTGTAGTCGCCAAGTTTCAAAAATTCTGTTCTCTAAATAGCTCTGAAATTATGGATAGTGCTTTCTCATTATCACTCAGAGATGGCATTTAATTTGTGTTTCGTTGGTTTTGTCTCTCTTCCTGTCTCTTTTCTCCAGTAATATCTTTCCCACTTCTCACCTTCCCTGTCTCCAGTTTATCTTTTAAACTGTCATAGGGGTGGTCTTCCTAAAACACAGATCTGATTACGTCACTCACAAACCTCTCAGTCTTCTCCCATTTCCTACAGGGTAAAATCAGACGCATTAGCATTAATAGACTCCCAGGGTCCTTTATGATTTCTCCCCAGTCTACTTCTAACCTCCCACCATCATCAGTACATGTAACAAGTACTCCAGTCACACTGGCTACTTGTATTTCTTTAGGCTTGAGGCAGTTATTCAGACTCAGTTCCTGGAATGCTGACCAACTCTCATTTACCCTCTCCCCTGCAGATGTTTTCTTCTTAAAGTGGCTAGTACTCTTCATGTCCTCCTTTCACAGTTGTGAAAAAAACCATGTGCTATGTTTGTGTCTCCCTGCTTTGACCTCCCGAGGGCAGGTCCTTACTCCTTGTTGAATCCTCGGTGTCTAGTAAAGCAGTAGGTGTATGATGACTGTGGGTTGAAAAGACTGGCTTGTTTCGTCTGCAAGAGTAAAAGGAGAAATTATGAAAATAGCTTTCTTTATTTCATCCTCACAGTTTTCTTTTTAGAGTAAAGATGTGTGTTATCTTGACCACTATTTTAATAGATTAATTTCTTTCCTAGTTGTATGAGTCATGCCGCTACCTTGCAGCTAGATGCCATGTAAGTGTGTGCTCAGTTTCCTTTTTATTTGATAAAAGTTGACTTATGTGTGTGTTACATATACTTCACATATGTATGAGAATTCTAACGATGGAGTTTGGCAGATTAATTAATATTTTGTGAGGAAATATTATTTTTTTAAATATTGTTTGCTATAAAATATTGATTTTCCAATTTTATGCATGAAGAAAATTCTGCTTTAGACATTTTAAATTTAAGTAATGAATGAGCATAATATTCATTATCCTCTTAAAGCTACAGTATCTGTCTTTGTATCTAGTGTTCATGGTTGATGAACAGTGTTTCTGTTTTCTACATAGTATGCTGCGAAAGAGCATCAGCAGGCTCTTGATATTCTTGATATGGAGGAGCCAATCAACAAACGATTATTTGAGAAGTACTCAAAGGATGAAAGTGGCTTAAAAGACCCCTCCAATGACTGGGAAATGTCACAGTCCTCAGTAAGTAATACTGTAATAAGCATGCCTCAGTACCATCAGTTAGAATTACCCACATAGCATAGCGAGCATAAATCATTTTCTTCTATTTGAGTATAACCACATTAAAATAGTTTGGTTGCCAACTTACTTAAGTTGCCCACCAAAACCCAAAAAGATTCTGAGATATTTCTGAGCTATCAGTTGGAAGCTGTAATTATGTTCTCAGATTCTTGAATCTGAATTAGGCTGACTTGAGATTTTCCTTCTCATATTTGATGCCTTAAACTGTTCCTCACAGGTGGAATAATTTTTATCCTTACTGTGATTCAACAGTGTTTATATCTACCCCCAAGAAACTTTGATTACCTTAGATTGTTTCTTTATAGAGAGTGGCTTGGCGTTTCCATTTATGATAGTTTGTATGTTTCAGTTTGCATACTTTTTATGTGCATGAAATTGCAAATTCCTTGCTGGCAGAGATTATATAATAATAAATGACATCTGCAGTCAGATTACTAATCTGGACTGTCACTCTTCTTTTTCTTTTTAACAGCTTTCTCGAGAAATAATCCACATGTCATGCAGTTCATTCACTTAAAGTGTGCAGTTGCTTGGCTTTTGGTGTTTCCACAGAGCGGTGAGGCCCTCACCACAGTCAGTTGTAGGGCCTTGGTGTTACTGCACTTCGGAAAGAAACCTTGGACTGTTTAGCTGTTGCCCATCAATTCCCCTATTTTTCCAGTTATTTTTTATGACATTAAGAAACTTGGTTACTTTTCACCTCAAAAATGTAGGAACACTATACATTTTCAGATGTTTTCTTTTTTCTTACCTTTTGTTTTTGGACTGTTTGTTTATGTTCTAGAAAGTGTATATCTTCTAAGAAATACATGATTTACTTGTAATCTATTGTTATTTATTTTATAAAATTACTTTAAAAAAATAACTCACTGGATACTGCATAGGTCCATAGTCTCTCATGAGATCCTCCAGTAGTTTTTAAGTTTTGATTTTATGATGAATCTGCTTCATCCCTTTGCCAGTTTTAGCTTCCCCTTCCAGGATGGTCATTATGCTCAGTTTTGTGTTTCTTGAGGTTCAGAATCTGGAACATCAATCAGATTTCTGCTTTCTCTTGTTGACGATAATAGTGAGGTGATAGCACCTTACCATGTGCTAGCTCTACAGAGAGTATTGCCTCTACTCCTCACAGAGCCCTGTAAGTTAGGTGAGAAAAGGAAACTGAGGCCAAGAGAGGTTGTAGCACTTATCCAAGATCACTACTATGTGTCGGAACTGGGATTTGTACTCAGGTCTGTCCAGTTCCCGAAGGTCATGCTCCTAACCACTGGGCTAAATTGCTGCCAGATCCTTTCATTGAGATCCACCCATCAAATTGTACTACAGTTTGATGTACTGTATCTGTGCTGTTGGTGTCCCTAAATCATTACCCTGTTTGAGACACAACAAGTAACAAGGAAAGTAGCAGTGACATGTACACAATAGGGATTTGTGGAAGTGAGGAGGGCCTAGCAACCATAGGTTAGAGGAGCTTTATTTGTCTTCATGTTTCTGTTTATACTGTGTCTGACAGTGAGGTGGAAAAATCCTTTTAGATGTAAAAAGGTCTCAGCCTTCAGATTGTATAAAATTTTTGATAAATTAAGTTTAAAAGTATTGATTTAGTATGTGACTCATCATATTTTTCCAACAGATAAAGAGTTCTATTTGCCTTTTACGAGGGAAAATCTATGATGCTCTAGATAACCGAACCCTAGCTACCTATAGCTATAAAGAAGCTTTGAAGCTCGACGTCTACTGTTTTGAAGCATTTGATCTTTTGACGTCACACCACATGTTGACAGCCCAAGAAGGTTCGGAAACTCAGGTGTTTTTATATTTAGCACAATTGATACTCTTTTTTTATTTTTTTCCTGTGAAATCTGTAGAATCAAGAGCAGGCTCTGTACAGATTTAGATTTAATAGACCTATTAACTTCCTTAATGTTCAAATATGAAGCGCATTACAGAATACAATATTGTGCAGTGCCGTTGCAGTCAGAATCTTTAGGGATTATGATGTGATGGGGCCATGTTTTTGAGTAGTGATTTGAGGTCATGTAAACCAAGATTTGAATATCTGATTACGTGGTTCTCTACCTGACTGCACATTAAATCCCCAAAGAACTTTAAAAACATCGGTGTACAGGTCCCAGCTCCAGACCAGTTGAATCAGAATCTCCAGTGGGGAGACTCTGGTGTGATTTAAAGCTCCCAGATGATCCTAAGGTGCAAAAAACAGCTGAGAACCATTGACCTAGGGTGTCAGCAGCAATATGAGGTGGATAAACAAGAGAAACTGAAAATAGAGATGTGATTTTAATGGGATTCCAACATATTTTAGCCTAGCGCAGTCATTCTCAGGGTGATTTTGCCTCCCAGGAAACACTGAGCAGTACCTGTAGACATTTTTGATTGATGTAACTGGGGACAGGGTGGGAGGGTTAGAGGTTGCTAGTAGGTAGAGGCCTGAGATCCTGCTAAATACCTGTGGTGCATAGGATAGCTGACACAGCAGAGGATCACTCTCACAAAGTGCAGTAGTGCTGAAGTGCTGAGGTTGGGAAGCTGGATTGGTGGGCTGTCAGTGTGGTGGGTCATTGGTCAGAGTCACCTGGGAGGCTTCGTGGCAGGGCCCTCCAAGGAGTTCTCATCGCTGGGCCTGGAATCACTGTCTTCGCTTTCTCTCATGCATTTTGATCTTGTCATTTTCTCCTTCGGGTTTGATTTACTTAGACCAAGAGTTATAGAAGAATGTTTTTCATTGCTAATGTTTTTTTCTCCATCAGTATTGTGAGGACATTTTTTTTTCTCAATGTTTTTAAGAAAAAGAACTTCTTGAATCACTACCTCTTAGCAAGCTTTGTACTGAAGAACAAGAATTGCTACGTTTTCTATTTGAGAACAAATTAAAAAAGGTAAATAAAACACAGCATTTACATTATGTAAGTATCTTGTTTCACTCAATTTGGCCTCTATTCTTTTACTAGTTAAATTTTTAGAAATTAATTTTTATTAATTTAGCACTTTTGCAAGAGTAGATTTATATTATTTAAAACATATGATGCGGCCCTGGCTGGGTAGCTCAGTTGGTTGGAGCGTTGTCCCAACATGCCAGAGTTGCCAGTTTGATCCCCAGTCAGGGCACATACATAGAAGAAGCAACCAGTGAATGCATAAAATGAGTGGAGCAACAAATTGATGTTTCTCTCTCTATCTTCTTCCTTCCTCTCTAATCAATAAATACAAATTTAGAAAAGAAAAAATACATATGATTCCTTAAAAAGCTTCCCAAAATATCTGTCTTCTTCCCAGGGACTACTTATACTAAAATACTAACCTACACAATAAATTGAATGATGTTGCATGAAAATGAGGATCTTTGTCTTATGTGTCCTGAACTTCTACTTTGTAAAATACGTCCTACTGTGGAATTCTGTGATAAAATTGAGAAGGGAATTAAGTTCATTGAGAGGAATACTGATGAATCTTGAGGTTAAAAATGTTTCCAGAGGCTCACACAATGTCCTATGTAAATCCTTGAACCACGTGGGTCAGATGGAGCCTGCCTTTTGATTTGGTGTAGCTCACTGAGTTTATGTTTACTTTCCTGTATTTCAGTATAATAAACCAAGTGAAACGGTCATCCCCGAGTCTGTAGATGGTTTACAAGAGAATCTGGATGTGGTTGTATCTTTAGCTGAAAGACATTATTATAACTGTGATTTTAAAATGTGCTACAAGCTTACTTCTGTGTAAGTATATCTGCTCATTTTTATGTAGGAACATAAGAGTTCAGTCCATTTTACCTAAGAAATGCATGGGACATGCTTTCTGAGTAATGTAGAAATTGATGATAATTTAAGTTGCCTTTACTACTTTGCAGAGTAACAAAGGGGGCACTGTTTTAAAAGAGCATTTAGAGACACAAGTTTGTACACATCTGTGGGGCTTTCCATTAACTTGGGAGTATACATGTCTCATTTCAGTCTTTGATAATTTGCAAGTTTGAAAATACCATTCTGGGGGAGGGGTGGGGGAGGAGGTAGGAAACTACTTGAACAACAATAAAATTCAAAAATATTTAATTTAAAAAAAGTAAGTAAATAAAAAATTAAAAATCTTGAGTCGAACAAAAAAAAAAAAGAAAATACTATTATGGTACATGGTTTTATAAAACCCCTTCTTTGTTAGAAACTAGTAAAATCCTGTAGATAATGATGCTTAGTCACTGACTACCCAAGCCATCTTGCCCCACACCACATTTCCAGCATACAGAGCTCAGACTTGTCCTTTAGCTGAATTACATATACTGCTTTTAATGGATCTTTAGGGTTGCTTAAATCCTTGAATTCAGAAAAATTTTAATTGATAAATACTTGTGATCTGTTTTATATTTTACATTGTTTTTTCATTCTTCTAAATAATTGGACTAATTTTTTGTTACAGTTCTATTGATTTAAAGTAAATGAATGAGATTTTTAAAAAAATTTTATTGTATTTTTTCATTACCATTTATCCCCCATATACCCTCCTACCCACACAACGTTTATTTTTATTCCTTCTAAGTAGACCAGAATTTTCCTTTTATTTATAGCCTAATCATGGCCTTGACTGAACCAACCTGAAGATAATGGTGTTGAGAGAGTAAAATAAGCATTATAACCAACAGTGTGGGACAAGTGCTGTAATGACTGCTTCAGTATAGCTCATTGTAGTGAACACTGCTGACTCTGAGGTAGTAATGTGTTGCTTTAACTTTCAGAGTAATGGAAAAAGATCCTTTCCATGCAAATTGCTTACCGGTACATATAGGGACACTTGTGGAGCTGAATAAAGCAAATGGTAAGACTTTCTCTGTTAACTCTTGAAATTTTGTCTCACAAGTCCTGGATAATTGGGATTGTAGGTAACAACATAATGAAATTCCACAATAAAAGTAACAACCGGGGGAAGAAATGCTTATCAGAGTGACCAGGGGTCTATTCTGTTATCTCAGCAACACACTGTATTTCTTCATCACTGCTTCCTTGTCTCAAATGTAATTTGTGGTCTAAGAGTTGGATGGCAGTTTTGCCTTTTTTCTCTCTTTCTGTAAAATCCTTAAGTAAACTGATATGACAAGGGTCAATAACTTTTTAGAAATTGGAAAGGGGCAGGCTTTTTTTGCTCATGTTTTCTATACTTTAACATTTTAGAAACATTTATTTGCCCTTAAATCTTTTAAACTGTATAATGAGTTCTGTCAAATGGAAGAAGAGCCTGCCACTACCCCAACTGCCAATCTTTGCTGGTCCAAGTATGGCCTGTGGCCAATAGCATCATGTCTCTGGGCAGCTTGTAGGAGATTCACACTCCCCCAGCTGCCCTGGTCTAGTGAACTCGAGCATGCATGTGGGAACCATCATCGTCACGTGCCCAGGACTCACACAGTACTTAAGAGGAAATCATCTGGCTGCTATGATAAACTTGAGAGCGTGGTCAACTAAATTGGTTGTGGGTGATTACGATGGTCCATATACGCCCTTGGAGTAAGAGACAGGAGTTTTTAAGATAGGTGAGGTGCTTTGAAATAATCTCTTAAGGAGCATGAAGTGCTTTATCTCCAGTCACTCAGCAAATGCTCAGTGCCCACCTGCGAGAAGCGCACTGGGTAAGGAGTTGGTTGAGGGGGACTTGAATGATACAGCCATAGTATCTGCCCCCTGGAGTTTCTGTGTTTCATCAGGTAAGTGAATTTTGTATCTAGAAAGAAAGGAAAGAATGCAATCATTGCTGTGAGAACACGATTTATGTGATTGTGAAGACTTGTAACTGGGGGAAAGTGATAATCTTAAAATTCATTTGATGTGAATAATTTTATTCTTTTTTTTTCTAATGTAGAGCTTTTCTATCTTTCTCATAAATTGGTGGATTTATACCCTAGCAACCCTGTAAGTAAATATAAACTTTTTTCTTACAGTGTTCTTTTTCTTTCTTGAACTTAAAGAAAATGCTTAACTAGTATTTAGACAGTAGCGTATATTTAAGATTAAGCAAATATGTTTTATTTTAGGGTGTTGGAGCAGAATCTCCTAGTGCTTATGATAAGTAGAAGCATCATTAACTTTCTCAGTTCATGAAGGTATTTTTTAGTGTACTTGAAACATACAAATCTTCATCTTTTTCTGATTATAGAAATTGTATATGCTTATTATTAAAAATACTTAACATACAGAAAAAAAAAATATTGGAAGTCAAAGTCGCATTCCCACCTCTCATAAGTAATACTAATGGTTGCTTGGTAGCTCTCTCACATTGCATACATAAGGTGATTTATTGGATTGTACACTGATTCTTCCAAACTGCCATGGGTCAGAACTAAGACCTAGAAGTTGAAAATGGAATCAGGAACTGTTAAAAAAGGACAAAAGTCAGGAATCAGAGTCTGAGTCTCAGGCGAGAATCTGCACCCTAGTCCAGTGTGAAAATAATTCTAAAGAGGTGAAATGTGCAAGAGATGTCATCTAGTGACAAAGAACCTGGTAGAATCAGGGTCGAGCCAGGGAAGACTCACAGTGCAGGTGGGAGGCCAGGGCTTTAGGCTGCATTTGACGTAGGATGTGTTCAGGAGCCTCATCTTGCATTCAGTGCTGTAGGGAAGTGATTGAAGGCATCTTGAGGAAATGCTGTGGAGATTTGGTTCTCTTTTCATCTAGGACCCTTACTAGACAGCCTGTCTCAGAGAAATTTTTAACTTGAACTAGGATGCAGGGTGGAACGCCTAGCCTAGTCTGTCCTCTAACCTAATCTGTTAGGTATTTTTAACTCAAAATTCAGATCTTTGGTCATGGTAAATTTTGAACTTTGTAGGTGTCTTGGTTTGCAGTGGGATGCTATTATCTCATGGTTGGTCATAAGAATGAACATGCCAGAAGATATCTCAGGTATGAATTTATTGTCTTCCTCATTCTCTAGTGAACTGGTAGGAAGAGATTTCTTGCTCATCTGCTTTAATGCAATAAATAGTAAGTTTTTCAAAAAGAAGTGTAAAAGGATAAGTGTTTTATTCAGCAGATTCAATTCAGTTGCATCAGTTACGCACCTTGCTCTTTATAAGATGTCATGAGGGAGACAAAAGTAATCAGTAGTGTAGACCTTGTTCTCAAGGAAGTTATGTTTAAGTTTTTATTTATAAATGAGAAATATGAAATAATAGAGAACAATATAAGGTAGTTCGAAAGGTTCTTTTATTTATAGGGATGCTATTAACTGTTTACTTTTAGGACTTTTGTTAAGAAGAAGACTTACATGAGATTAGGGTCAGTAAACATGACTGTAAACCAGAATTCTTGGCATGGTGAACTGACTTATCCAGGGACCTGCTGTGATTTCAGTTTAAGGAATTCATTGCAGCCCTGTCAAGCTGCTTAACCAGTACCATTCAATTATGCAAGTACAGGAAAATGTCTATATGTGAAAAATTACTAAAGATTTAAAAATACAATGATACTTGTGATTTACTCCATGTGAACGAAATAGAAAATGGATCTGAGGAGAAATGTGTAAACTTTGAACACAGACTTGAATTCTAATCCAGGTTCTGCTGCTTGCTTTTACTAGCCATAATGTCTTGGGAAAGTTAATTTCTCCATAATTTTTTCTAAAAATGGGAATTACGTAATATTTGTATCCCGGGATTGTTAGGAAAATTGATGAGAGGACACAAAAGCATCCTGTCCTGGGAAGAAAACGGAGAGGCTCTGGTTAGTTGTGTTAAGCCTTTCACAAACCCTCGCTGGTGCTGTTTCCCGGAGTGGGAAGCTGCTGTGCACTGCAACTGTTTCTGAGCTGTGCTTCTCTGAGTGAGGCAGTGTGCTTATCCGCTGGTGGCTCCGGGTGAAACGGGGCACGTATGGGTGAAAGAAAACTTAGAAAATAAAGTTCTAGGAAGTCTGAATCTCACCCTTTACATTTTCCATGTTTTGTGGTGTTGGCTTTATTTCCTGTTGCGGGTCACCAGTGCGCCACTGTTTGAAGACTGGCTGTTTCAGCCTGTAGAGCCCAGTTCATGGGACCAGTGGGAATCTCCTGCCACCTTTTGTAGGATTCAGTCTTTCTAGCCTTAGTATATTTATCTTTAAAAAACAAATAGTAAGGATTAGATGATGCACATAAGGCATCTAACATGGTACTTGGTGTAAAACAGGCCCTAAATGGTTGCAGCTCCCACCATTTACCTATTAGGTTATAAGGTGCAGCTCCTGGATTAAGTAAAATGTGTTAATTCTATACAGAATGCTAATGGGTTCAACTATAGTACCTAAAAAGTTGTGAAGCTCTTCTAAAATTTCTTAACCTTTTGCTTGTACCATTAAATATTCTTTTTATTTCAAATGAATTAACAGATGTTGCATTAGTGTTTAATATGTTGATAGCTCATTTATTTAATTTTAATGTGTTTGAAACCATCAGCTTACATAATATTAACATTTAAGATGACATACAGTAATTGAATGAAATGTCTCGTTTTAGTAAAGCTACAACGCTTGAGAAGACCTATGGGCCTGCGTGGATAGCGTACGGGCACTCGTTTGCAGTGGAGAGTGAGCACGACCAAGCGATGGCCGCCTACTTCACTGCCGCGCAGCTGATGAAAGGGTATGGCGGAGCAATGGACTCGGCTCCACAGAAGGGGTTTCTTTTCACTAACCAAGTGAAATTTCTGTTCTTACTACCACTGTCATTTGCTCGGTAAACTAAAGAAAAATACCTTGTGTCTTGTTACTAGCTTATGATTATAAAATAACTAGGGGAGTTTAGGGAGAAAGAAGCTGGTGTAGTGATCTTTGCCTAGCAGTTTGTCTTAACCAGCACAAAAGGGAACTAGGAAGTTAGGCTAAGAGAACAAGTGAGGAAGGAGCTCCCTTTCACATGCTCATCTAAGAAGGAAAGTAATTTGTAAGTAAAATTATTTATATGCTATTTATGTCCAAAAGTATTTGATATGGTAGTACAAGACTATATTTTGCCAATGTTCTAGATTGATAAAAATACTACGTATATTTTATTTCGAGGGCTTCTTTTGTTAATAGTTGTGAAATTACATAAAACTTTACATGAGACTAGAACCACTAAATAAGTATGTTACTTTGGGGAGTAGAGTATTGCTGTTATTTCTCCTGACCCTTTGGACTCAGCCTTAGTAACACCTTGCAGTGTCCTTTCCTGCGGGTTGCCTCCATCCCTGTGGGGAGGTAACGGAGTGCGATCGTTTCGAGGCCTGCTCTGGAGTCAGACTGCTTGGGGTCTTGGCAAATTATGTACCCTCTCGAGAAATAGGACTAATAGCAATACTTACTCTTAGGCTTATAGTGAGCAGTAATTGAGATAATACCAGTTAAAGACTGAACAGTGTCTGCTATGTAGAAAGCACTCTATAAAAGTTAGCTATCTTAATTGGTTTACTTGTAGTATTCAGGAGTAGGATCACATATTTATCTTCGTATTGAATTTCATCTCATTAGCTTTGATTTTCCTTTTCAGACTGTCAGACTCATTTGGCACCCAGTTTTGCAGTTTTTAATTTTGATACGTAACTTTTAAATCCAACTAGTCATCCATGAAAACAACATAAAAGACGTAGTTCCCCAATTGTACTAGTTTGCTTGGGCTGCCATAACAAACTATCATAGACAGGGTGACTCAAACAACAGAAATTTATTTTCTCACGGTTCTGGAGGCTGGGAAGTAGAAGGGCAAGGTGCTTGTAAGAGCTCTCTTCCTGACCTGTAGCTGGCTGCCTTCTCACTATGTCTGCACACAGTGGAGAGGGAGCTTTGGTGCCTCTTACTTTTATTATTGTATTAGGGCCCCAGCATTATGATCTTATTTAACCTTTGGTATTTCCTCACAGGCTTTCCAAATATAATCACATTGCGGGGTTTGGTCTTAACATAGGAATTTTGGGAAGGACACATACATTCAGTCCGTAACACTAATTTATTACTAGAATTAATCCTCCAGATTAAAATTATTATTTATTGGCCCTGGCTGGTGTGGCTCATGGCTTGAGTGCCGGCCTGCGATCCAAGGGGTTGCAGGTTTGATTCCTAGTCAGGGCACATGCGTGGGTTGTGGGCCAGGTCCCCAGTAGGGGTTGCGCGCGAGGCACCACATATTGATGTTTCTCTGCCTCTGTTTCTCCCTCCCTTCCCCTCTCTAAACATAAATAAATAAATAATCTTAAAAAAACTGCTATTTATTGATCTACCTAAATGGTCCTGATACCTAGTCCAGGTTTCTCCATATTATCCACTAAGTTGTGTGGGACCTTTTCCAGTGCCTTGCTGAAGTGGGGCTCCAGTGTCTGCATATACCCCTCATCTATCAATCTGTATGTCGTCAGAAAAAAAAAATCCCAGTGATTTACTGAGTTGTTTCTTACCAGCACATGCTAGTGTGTGCTGAGTTGTTAGTTGCTAGCTAAGAATAAAAACCAATTGATAACTAATGACCTGATTAATACTCTCAGTGTTTTCTAATCTAGACAAACTTTATCTAATTAAATTTTCAAATCAGCTTCTCAACATGTAAGCATTACTCTCCTTCTAGTTTTACTTCCCTATCAGACCATCTTTGCATTCTCTTAATTTGCCCTGAGTTTGGGTAAATGAAATTGTGTAAATATTTAAAAATTTCCTTTATGACTACTTTGAGCCATTGCTTATAAAGAGTGTGGTGTTTAATTTTCACATATTTGTGAATTTCCCAAATTTCCTCCTGTTAGGATTTCTAATTTAATTTCATTGTGGTCAGAGAACATACTTTGTGTGATTTCAGTCCTTTTAAATTTATTGAGGCTTGTCTCTTGACCTGACAAGGTGCAGAGAACATTTCAGGTGCATGTGAGAACTCTGCCATTGCTGGGTGCGGTGCTCTGTAGCTGTCCCTTAGGTCTGGTTGGGTTGTCGAGTTGTTTATGTCTTCAATTTCCTTGTCGGTTGTCTGCCTCTTTATTCTGTCCAGCATTGCAACTAGGGTACTGAAGTCTTCAACTATCACTTTTAAATTGTCTGTTTTTCCCTTCAATTCTGGCAGTTTTTGCTACCTTTGTAGTGGTCTTTTTTAGATTCTTAATGGATTGGGCTTTTTATCATTATAAAATGTCCTCCATTGTCTCAAGTAACAAGTTTTGTTTTAAGTCTATTTTGATGTTAATATAGTCACATCAGCTCTCCTTTGTCACTGTTAGCATGGTGTATCTTTTTCCGTATTTTTACTTTTAACTTGGGTCTTTGAATGTAAGGTTTGTCTCTGGTAACATATACTTGGATTTTGCTTTTATTATCCTGCCAATTTCTTGTCTTTTGATAGAGTTTTATCCATTTATATATGATATAATTACTGATAAGATCAGATTTATTTGCCATTTTGCTCTGTTTTTTATGTCTTGCCTTTTTTGTTCTTTTGTTCCTCGTTATTGCCTTCTTTGTGTTAGATATGTTGTAATGTACCCTTTTAATTCCCTGGGTTTTTTTTTTTCCCCTTGTAGTATATTTTTGAGGGTTCGAGGATGTGTGTGTGTGTGTTTATCTTGGAGATTATAATTAACATTTTAAGATGATCTGGTTTGAATTAATACCAACTGGAGTGCTTTCCAACACCAACAATCAATTTTCTGATTCTCCAGACACCAACTGGATACTAGAAGTCCATTCATTTCTCAAATGACGAACTGGAGTGAGTGCAGACTGCCCCACCCCACTTTAGATGCCAATCACAAATCCCAGGCCGTTGGTACTTCTGACTGACTGGCTGTAAATCAGACACACATCTCTCTATGCTCCCTACAGACATCTCATTCCCAGATTTCCTTTACGTTTTTGGCCACCCCCTTGTCTCTCTCAACTGGTACAGCTGCCTCAGGTTAATACCAGCCAGTCTCCTTGTACCTCCTCCCCACTCCCTGCCAGTGTCATCGTGATGATGTGATTTCTTCCATCCGTTCTTGGTTATAAGGCTTCTTCTCTCCAGCTAGTGTTTAGTTGGTTATTCTGGATGACTTTTCTTTAATTTACTTGTAATTCTAGTTTGGTTCTGGGAGAGGATTAGTGTAACTTTCACTTATTCCTCTGCTATCTTAAGATCTGGGGCTGCTGATTTTTCAGGACAGTGTGGAGCTGGGAAATGGGAGATGGGAATGGGATAAGTTAAAACATCGTTAAATCTGTTCTTCTTGCTGGGACTCCACTGTTTTTCTAGAATAAACACTCCTCACTTTGTTGTTAGTCTTCAGTTAACTTCTGAAGTTCTGAAAGAGTTTATTTTGATAACGTTCTTATTGCTTTTATGGAGGAGTGGATTTTACTCTGCCATTTCAGAAATTCCTCCAGGGAAATACTTTTAAAGCAGTTCTTCATGGCCCTGGCTGGATAGCTCAGCTGGTTGGAGGGTTGTCCAATATGCCAAAGCTGTGGGTTCAGTCCTCGGTCAGGGCACATACAAGAGTCAGCCAGTGGCCTTGGCCAGTGTGGCTCAGTGGATTGGTTGTCATCCTGCAAACCAAAAAGTTGCTGGTTTGATTCCTGGTCAGGGCACATGCCTGTGTTACTGGTCAGGTCCCTGGTTGGGGGTGTGTGAGGGGCAGTAGATTGGTGTTTCTCTCACATACTGATGTTTCTCTTCCTCTCTTTCTCCCTCCCTCATTCTCTCTTTAAAAATAAATCAACAAAGTCTTCAAAACAAAACAAAATAAAATATCCCCTTTATTTTTTTTTTTTTAAAGAGTCAACCAGTGAAGGCATGGGTGGAACAACAAATCAATGTTTCTCTACCCCTCCCTCCCTCTCAAATCAGTAAATAAACATTAAAAAACAAAAGCTTTCTTCGTGACCTCTGTGCAGAACATAGAGTCTTGAGTCATGATTCTAGATTAGAACCAAAGCACATACCAACCAGTACGTATTTATTGACATTCTTAGTTTCATCTTGAAAGAAAAATTGTCTTGTGATTGCTTTCATGTTATCAGGCCTGACACAGTACTTACTCTGTGCCTAAAACTGCTCGAGGATATGAAAATGGAATAGAAATTACATCATTCAGAACTCTTTGGTGTGGAACTGATATAATGGGAATCCACACAAGGGAGAGCCACTTCAGTTAGAAAGTCAGAAGCAGCTTGATAAAGGGAAGTGGAACTTCAACACAGTTGTGAAGGATGCATGGTGCTGAATCCATAAAGGAGAATGAGGACACAGCACAGTCCAGGCTGGGGCTATGGCATTAGCACATAGCCCCAGCCTGTGGATGAAAGCAGGCAGCAGGCACCTGCTTTTCTGCTCTGCAGGACTTTTAGATTTTACTGTTGAATAATGAAAAATAAAGGGTAGTTTTCTACTAGGTTCTACAAGTGGAAGCTGATTAGTCTAAAAGCTCATTTGACATTCATTAAATATAAGTATATAAAGTTTTAGAAAGGAAACAATACTCTGGTTTTTTGGCTATGTTTAAATTAATCTGTAGATAGGATTTAAGGTCAAAAATTAATTTCTACTGAATTATAAAGATTTTTGTATTGAATATGTGAAAATTTTCAATATTTTTAGGTGTCATTTGCCGATGCTGTATATTGGATTAGAATATGGATTGACCAATAACTCAAAATTGGCTGAAAGATTCTTTGGCCAAGCCCTAAGCATTGCCCCAGAAGATCCTTTTGTTATGCATGAAGTTGGCGTGGTTGCATTTCAGAATGGAGAGTAAGTACTGAAAGGCCAAAGCCCTTCGCTTTCCTTTTTATAAATAGAATACAACCTCAATCACTGGAGTTTTAACTGATCAGAATGACTCTTCGGTGGGTTTTTATTTTTAAATGTGTACTGTTTTAGGAGGAGATGGACAGTTGAAAAAAGTAGAAAGGGTTGTCTTGGCTTTCTTTAAAAATGCTCAGCCTTGGGATTTGGTCCCTTTTGGTGTGGGCTGTCACAGCTCTTAAGTTCCAAGACTGGACGGTCGTTGCCAGCCTTGTCAAGTCACTGAACCTCACAGCGTGGCCCCGGGCACTGTAGCATCCTCAGCCACCTGGCTCCTTGGTGATTAGGAATTGGATCCATGCATTTGAGAATGGTTTTCCACAGTTTTGACATGAAAATGTTTTCTGTTTAGTTACCAGTTAGTCCAAAAATTAAACTAATTAGAATGGCCTAACCTGAATTTCTTAGTCATTTGAGGTATTACTGTAGTCTTGGATATTTGTAGAATAAGTAATTCATTGTCATACTCAAAGAGAAAAATATCGATAGCCCTTTGTGCTAAGTTTAAATGAAGTTAATACAGTAAGTTAGTACTACTGTCGTGGTTTGTTCTGGCATGTGTGGGTAGTGGAAAAACTGGATTAACTCTTATTCATGAAAGAAAGTTTGGAGCTTCTAAAATAACATGTGGTAATAATCTGATACGCAGTCAAGTTATTTTTAACCCCAAAGTCAATCAAGGTGCTTTCCCATGTGCAGGTGTGCGCATGTGTCCCAGCTCAAGTCAGACAGATGTCATTCTGCCCTTTTACTCCCACTCTCCTACTGTGAACGTGTTCTTTTTTACATTCTATTTTGTGCCACATTTTGTGCTTTTTATTGATGATTTCACTGTTTAAAAGGGTCCAGGTGCAGAGCTGAAATGCTGTCTAGTATTCCTAAACACAAGAAGGCTATGTTGTGCCTTGGGGAAAATACGTTTGTTAGATAAACTTTGTTAAGGCACAAGTTATAGTGCCTTGAGTTCAGTGCTAATGAATCAACAATATATCTCAAATCAGGCCTCACTAAACACAAGTTTAGATAAAACAGATTGCAGGGTGAACAGTTGGTGGAGAAAATGTGAGCAGGGGTTTGTAGGAACCTAAGCCCTGTGTTTCCCCGGGAGCCGAGGCTCAGTGTGCACTGAAGCGGTGTGCGTGGTGGCTGTGTAGAACAGTCACTGAGAATGGTCAGAATCGACTGTCTCTCCCAGCAGCTTCAACTCCTGTAATGTTAATGTCCAAAACTGATCATTTATCATCCGACTTAAAGTTGAATTGTAATACACTGTTTACAGAGGTTTACCTCACTTCATTTTCATGTCACTGGAAACATATTCAGATTTTTCTAAAAATGTTTATAGTTACTAACTTGATTAACCTGCAGTCTTTTTTCCTTCTATTTTAGATGGAAGACAGCAGAAAAATGGTTTCTCGATGCTTTGGAAAAAATTAAAGCAATTGGGAATGAGGTATTTTATATAATATCTGTAAATACACACACAAACACACTCCTAAGTATGTTTACTGTTGAATGAGGAAAATAACATAGACAATCTGTCTTCCCTCGAAAATAGTAACCTCATGTTTATCGTAACAATTGTCAGGCACTTGTTGTTTCACTACATGGTACAGAAAATGTACCATGAAAATGAGTTTGTTTCTAATTGAGAGGAAAGCAGGTGTTGGCTGTTTGCTTCTTAAGGGGCTATAGGTTTGATATTGGGAGTCATCAGAATATATTTGATGACTGTCCGATAGGGGATGAGTGATGGTTAAGGGAACCTGCTGGGCACTGTAGCATGTAACATAGTCTGTCCTTCTTAGCACCCACAGAGCCTCATCTTTGATTAATGGGCAGGTGTAGCAGCTGATACCCCTTTTGCTAAAACAGGGCTAGGTGTCATTCAGATTCAGACCTATTATTGTTTTTCTTTACCTTGTACTTAGTAAATATTTAAACTGTGCAGTGTTTGAAAAATTTGCTAGGTTTTATTGTATGAAAGATGTACCCCATGAATTTGTACTCAGGAATTAAACTTTCAGCTAGCATGGATGTATATACACTATGTTATTTTAAAATAATAAGTAATAGGTATTGTAAACTTCTGTAGGTAACGGATTTGCATGTTGCTACTCTTCTGGTTCCTAGTTCTTCTTATATATACCTATTTAGGTTTATTCTGTTGTGATTGTCACTAACCAGTTACTTCTGTTTCTGTTCAGGCATACTTGCTCACAGCCCACCTTTTCTTTGGCTGTAGTTCTTCTTTACTGAGAAGGACACAGCTCCCTTGGGCTCCCTGCTAGGTGGCAATTTGCCTGTCCCCGTAGACACAGCTTTGCTTATTTTGGTCTCTTCGTATTTGTCACATGAAATTAAAAACACTATATTTCTGTGTGTTTGCACATGTATATATATAGACAGGTTCTTTCACAGCTCAGTCTTGGATGGTCTGGATAATACACGTGTTTTTGTTAATATAGGGTTGCCACTTAGCACCTTGCCAATTTACCTTAGGACCTTGCTACTCAAACTGGACCAGCCGCATCAGATTTACCTGGGAGCTCTTTAGAAGTGCAGAATCTCAGACTTACTGAATCAGTATCCGCAGTTTTAGCAAGATCCCCAGGTGATTCCCATGCACAGAAAAGTTTGAGATGCATTGTCATAAATGACACTTGTCATTTATGACAATGCATCTCATAAATGACAATTGAAACTATTCTTTGATGATCAGAAGGTGCTTTGGGAGGCTTAGAGAAATTTAAAGTAATGATTTTAAGTAGAAAAGCACAATACTATTAAACTATCAGAATGGCCATTAAAAAGTTACGTGAAGAGGGGAAAATACTGTTTGACTTTAGTTATCAGCTGCAGAAAATGTCAAAATAACCACAGGAAAGCAGTCATGCCTAAAATCGTAAAGGGTTTGTTTCATTCACATGGGCTGTGCCTCCTAGAGCCAGACTCAGGAGAGTTAGACAGCATGGTTCAGGTCTGTTTATTCAGTTAGTTAAGAATTATTGAATGCATGTCGACTGTGTCCTGAGCTCTGAGCTAGGCATTGGGAGGCAACAAGGAATTGATTTGGTATTTCCTGCCCTCACATCTATTGAGGAATGCCGATAAGTAAATTGTCAATAAAACAGTTTACAAAAGGGGCTGTGATTGAGGAAGAAAGGAGCCCACATAGAGGGGCTGTTAACCCAGGCTTGGGAGTGGTTCAGGAAGGCCTGGACACAGCATCATATGCCTCAGTCCTAAAGGACGATTGATGCTAACCAGGAAGGAGTGAGGGAAAGGATATTTTAGCTCTGGGGAATGGTATATGCGAATGCGGAGCTAATTCAGTACAGCTTGGGTTTTGAGTTCACAGAGAATGTCAAAAAATGGGACAGGAGCTTTTAAGGGCCTTGAAGGTGATATTAAAGCCTGCACCTTACCCTGAGGGAGTGGGCAACAAAAGGTTTAAGAAGGTCAACATGGTCAGGCTTGTCTGATCGGGGCCGAGAAGAGACTGTTAATGAGCCATTGTAATTTTACCGGGGAAGCTGATAAACAGGCCTCGGTGATCCTGGAGGCATCAGGGATGACATGGGTGCCATGTATTGATGACAGGGCACTCAGGTGGAGGTGAGGTGAAGGGGCTGGGATGGCAGGAGAGAGAAGATAGGGGTTTAGCTTGTGACACGTTGAATTCGAAGTGCTTGTGAGATTTCTAAGCAGAAATGTTTAGTAGGTAGAATGACTGCTCTGGGCCAGAGATACAGAATTTGAACTTCAACATAGACGAGCTCTTTGATAAAACTGTGCTGATAAAATACCGTCCTCAGGAAGTCTCATTAGTAGTAACCAAGATGGGAAAACCGACAACTACTCCTGTTTAGTGCTGTGCAGGCACAGGGAGAGGCCAGCCTGCACAGGTACATGAAGCAACGCAGTGCACACAGGCTGAGCTGGAGCAACGCCTGAAACCGCGGGTGTGCTGTCGCTGTGTTTCAGGTGACCGTGGACAAATGGGAGCCTTTGTTGAACAACTTGGGGCATGTTTGCAGAAAACTGAAGTAAGTGAAATAGAGCATTTTCAGAAATACTCATTGTAACTAAGATTTACTTAATTTTGTGTAGTCTTTTCCATATTTTTACTTTATGAGATCCTCCATCTCTCTTGTACTTGGCTGCTCAATCATCAAAGTAGTTTTTATTATCTCTGTTGGTATGATTTTTTTAGTAATATATTGAGAATTATAATATTTCTTTTAGGTTAAAAATATTAGCATTCAAAATTAATTTAGAAGAATTAGGACAGTAGGATCTAATTAAAACCATGTCAATATTCTAACTCACTGTTTTCCTCTTGATAACACTGCTGTGGTGTGAGAAACAGACGGCAGTTGAAGAATAGATTCTTTAGTTAAGTGAATTCGGTAAACTCTAGGTTACTCAAAATTTAACATGTTTTTCTATTTCAAGATTCTTTGGAGTCTTTACTATGCATGTGGACTATAGCGTATTCCAAACTTTATTGAGAACAAAACCTTTTTCTCAAAAGATTTTACAAGGAAAGTATTCCAGAGAACTTTGGAAAATGCTGTTCCGAGTAACTCCTTTGGCCCTTAAAGCAAAACTTTTTAGTTGGTTTTCACCACCCTTGCTGTGGGAGGTTTGACTTCACAGGGAGAGGCCTTGCCATGTGATAGATGGGGCACAAGCCCAGGAGTCAAGCATTAGGTTCTAGTTCCAGTCTCCCGCTAAGCATCCAGAGGAGTGCAGCTGATATCCCTGCAGGAGTACCTTCAGCTGGCTGAGCAAGCAAGGTGGGGAAGTACCTGTCAAGGAGGTGTAAGATATGTTAAGACACGCAAAAAGTGGATATGAAGGACCATTATCAGTCTGGATGTTACTCTGATACAGGAAAGTGTTTATGTTTTCAACGCTCGTCTTAGACTTAGGAATTTAGTGCTTTTACTGTACCCATTAATTGTCCTCTCCCTCTTCCTGTTTTCTCCCCCTCCCCTGACTCCCTCTCTCTCTTCTCGCAGAAAGTATGCTGAGGCATTGGATTATCACCGCCAGGCGTTGGTGTTAATTCCACAAAACGCTTCCACCTATTCTGCCATAGGGTATATCCACAGTCTGATGGGCAACTTTGAAAATGCTGTGGACTATTTCCATACAGTATGTCTTTTGTTTGTGCCTAACTTTAAATCTGGTTGACATTTACCACTTTAAGATCTTTTCTAGGCAGTGTTTTGTTGCTTTACAATTTTAAAATTCATTAGGCAACCTTGCATTCTGTTGTCTTCTTGGAGAGAAAAGCGTGTGCATGCTGTGCAGTAGTCATCAAATTGGACACTCGCGAGCCCCACCCCGTGTGTGCAGTAAGACGTGGTAGCACCCAGCGACGATTGTCGGCCCGCCTGAGTTGGGCGTTAGTCCAGGCAGGGAGTGCAGAAATTTGTGTTGCACAATGAGGGCCTCTTGGGAATTCTAGTCTTTTTATTTATGACTTAGAAGAACTCCCTTAGATCCCTTTCATAGATGAACGAAACAGTCCTCATTTATTACAAGCAAAGAATCTCTCTTTAATCCCTATGCTGTATTTCATCAAATGTAAGACACCATTAATAAACATGATGACAACAAAAAACAAACAAAAACCACTGCTGCTTAAATTTTAACATAATTCATTTTTATCACTTTTTTTTTTTGTCCTTAGAAAACATGCTCCACTGGAAATAACTAGGATATCGATTTTTATCAGCAATCACTCTAGTGCCTACATAAAAATATATAAGTGAAATAAATAGTTAAGATATGCAATTCTTCACATTCAGAGTTTGGTTCTCCTAAATCATTTTTGTACCAGAGGATCAATACCTTGGTTTTCCCAAAGTCGTGTCCTGCTGCCAGCACAACCTGCTGTTGACTCAGGTTCCTTCCAGCCAAGAACATGGTTCTGCAGATGTTGTGTTCCCAGAAAGTGTCGACAGAAAGTTTCTAGACAACAGCCACAAATCGTGTACTTCTGTGGCTCCCTCACGTGATTTGTGGCCTCGTCTGTGCCACTCCCACGGGCCCCTCGGCCCGGCTGTGGCCAGCGGGCAGCATGGGCAAGAACACCAGTTGTAGTGCATCCCACATTTAGAGGAGTTAGAATGTGGAAAAATGTGGGTCTTAGAACTGATGAAATAACTGTACTTGAAGAAAGATAAAGAATGAGAAAATTAATATTTCAAAGATAAATTCATGAGTGGTAGATTTATAACTGATTTTAAAGGGTTTGGTTAGTGATTTTCAGTTGAGAGGATGTCCTGAATGCTGAGCCCGTCAGAAGTGTAGACTAAGCAAGTTTTCTAGTTTGTGTGATTTTCAAATATGTATATTCGAATGTGCATAATTTATTTTTCTTCTGTGATTTAATTAACTTAGAGGGCTCTGTGTGAAGATGGGGTCTTTCAAATATTTTTGGAGGAGGGGGATTTTAAACATAAAATGGTGTAGAATAGTGTTAGTGACCCTCCATGTGCCCATCACCCAACTTCCACTGTCATTAACTCATGGCTCTTCGTGCTTCAGCTGTTTCCCCAATACCAACCTCCCTCTACTGGTGCCTCAGATTCCCTGGGGTGTGTTGAATTGAGCCAAGCAGGAATAATTTGAAGCAAAAAAGAAGGAAATACATTTTCTTATAATAACCATGCTGAATCTTTTCTGGCAGGCCCTTGGTCTTAGGCGAGATGATACATTTTCTGTTACAATGCTTGGTCATTGCATTGAAATGTACATTGGTGATTCTGAAGCTTATATTGGTAAGATTATAATTATATTCCATTTTTTAGATTGTTTTGTATCTCTGTTTAGGTTTCTGAAATTTTTGTGTAAGGTTCTAAGTTTATCTTTCTAAGCATTCTAACTACAGTTACTATCAAGAAACTACATTTATTTTGTTGAAGAATACTGTGAGAATTAATGACTTACTAAGTATTCATTCAGTTTAAAGTTGAATACTTCCTATATGCAAATACTATTATAGAATATGTGCAGAACATGGTAATACATAAAAAATCTAATTGCATTCTGGAAAATTTTGGAGATATTTTTCTGATAAATAAAGGGCTCTGGCCTTAGTAGTTTATAATGCAGGGTATACCATGTTAATTTACATTTCAGTGAAATATTAAGTTGGCTTACATTCACATTACAGTGCCCTAGCTCTTTAAATTATTTTCTAATGACAAGCAGCTCCTAAGTGTGGATAGAACTGGTATATTTGGACACTCATTTAGTTATAAACATTGTAAGGTAAAGAAGTGCGATGAGGTTAAATCCTGAGATGTAGACTTTGGAGTAGACGAAGATTTCTTTAACAGGACATGAATTCACGGAGGGAAAATGTTATATTAAATGTCAATAAAATTAAGAACTGTTAACCAAAAACACTAATATTACGAGAGTGAAAAGGCATGTAATAATGCTGGGATAAGTTATTCATAATATATAGACTTGTCTAGAATACAAAAAAAAAAAAATCCTACTAATCAGTAAGAAAAAGTTCAATCAAAAATGAGTCAAGCTCTGGCCAGGTAGCTCAGTTGGTTAGAGCATCTTCCTAAAATGCCAAGGTCGCAGGTTTGAACCCTGGTCAGGGCACATACAAGAATCCACCAATGAATGCATAAATAAGTGGAGCAACAAATCAATGTCTGTCTCTCAAATTTAAAAAAAAAATGTTAAAAACATAAAACACTTGAACAGGAACTTCACTAAAGAGGATATTCATATAGTCATAAAACAAATGAAGGTGCTAATATCATTACATACTAGGGAAATGAAATTAAAACCATAATGAGATACCACTGTACACTTGCTAGAATGGCTAAAATTTAGAAATACTGGTAGTACCTAGTATTGGTGATGATATGAAACAACTGACCTTTTTTTTTTTTTTTTTTTTAAAGATTTTATTTATTTATTTTTTGAGAGAGGGAAAGGGAAGGAGAGAGGGAGAGAAACATTAGGGTGTGGTTGCCTGTCATGTGCCCCTTACTGGTGACCTGGCCCACAACCCAGGCATGTGCCCTGACTGGGAATCAAACCAGCGACCTTTTGGTTTGCAGGCTGGCACTCAATCCACTGAGCCACACCAGCCAGGTCATGGAACTCTTGCATATTGTTGATTATCAGTAGGGTTATAAACAGATAAAGCCTGTTTGGAAAACTGTTTAACATACTTACTAGTTATACAGGCTTACTATATCAGTTATCAGTTGCTGCTTAACAAACCGCTCCAAAAATATATATATTATTTCTCAAAGTTCTTTGGGTTGGTTGTTGGCTCTTGATGCTCTCATTCAGTTATGCATCTGTGGTCAGCAGGCATTTGGCAGGACTTGTAATCTGTGATGCCCTCATACATAGATGGGGACCTCAGTTGACACAGCTGGGCCTTTCCATGGGTTTTTTTATCCCAAGGTTCTAAAGGTCAAGACTTCTTGAAAACCAGAAGTTACACTAAATCCCTTCCATCACATTCTGTTCATCAAAACAAGCCATGTGATTAAGTGCAGAATCAACCTGGGAGAGGGTTGTTCAAGAGTGGCAGAGGTGCCGGGACTTGTGAATCATTGGGGGTGGGGGCTGGCTCTTAGGGTAGTGATCTGTACTGACCTGATGATGTAGCAGTGTACTCCTAAGTGTATGCTCAGCAGAAACAAGGGCGTCAGTAAGTAAACAGAGGCCCAAGTTCACACATAAGATTATTCAATAGCAGCTTTATTCTTAATAGCACCTAACTGGAAGTGACTGAATGTCCACCAATAGGAGAATGGAGAAATGCATTTTGGTATGCTCATACAATAGAATACTACACAATTAAAATTAAAAGGACAGACTACTGAATCATGTTGTAACAGATGAATCTCACAAATTTTCACCCCCCAAAAGAATATATACTTAATTTCATTTATATGAAGATTAGTAATAAGCAAAACTAATTAATGGTGTTAGAAAAATCAGAGCAGTGATTACTTCTAGCTTGGAAGAGGGAAGTATTTACTAGAAGCAGCATGGTTTTCTAGGACCTGGAAGTATTCTGTTTTGGTCTGGTGCAGTTATGTGGGTTTAAACATATGTGAGAATTCCACCAGCTGTGCACACTTTAAGGTTTGTAGGTTATGACTCAGCTTTCTAAAGTTAAAAAATGAAAAAAGAAGCTTAAGCTCTGGCATCCTGAAGACCCTAGATTGAAATCTCAGCTCTGCCACTCAGTAGCCCTGTGGCTTTGGGGCACATCTGCACCTCAGTTTTCCTCATTTGGTTCGGTTGTGAGGCTTAAATGCAAAATTTTTATGCAGCTAAGTGACATCTGGAGATATAATACTGAGTAAGACAGACATTTTGCCTGTTCTCACAAAGGTAATGCTTTTACAGAGATTTCCAAGTGTGAAATCTCGATGATTTTATGTCCTATACTACTTTGTATTGAAGTATAACTGACATATATAAGTTACAACTGTACAACATAATGATCCGATATTTGTGTATTTTGCAAAATGAGCACCACAGTAAGTCTAATTAACATTTGTCACCATACATAGTTGCAGATTTTTTTAAATGTTGAAACTTTTAAGATCTACTCTCTTAGCAGCTTTCAGACATGTGATACAGTATTAACTGTAGTCACTATGTGCACTCTTTGTATTTTTAGAATGCTTGTATGTCATTGTCTGTCGGAACACCTGGTAGTTTGAACTGTGTAAAGTTGTCATTTTATGTCAGAAATGTTTGAACCTAATATATCTGTGGAAAATCTTTTTTCCATTTTAAAAATTTTGCTAGGTGGAAAATACATTTACCTACACAGTGGTTTTTATATGCATAAGACTTGTGACGATACCAATGCCAAAATGCCAACACTTCTCATCTGTAACACAGCTGAGAAAAAGTTTCCCATGTGTTCCCATCAGCACTGCAGGGGCTTTGGCAATGGGGTGGTGCCGAGACTGCATGGACTGCGTTTTGCCGTGTGTAATGTGCACCCGTGGTCTTGGCCCAAACTTTCAGGGAAAAAATCTTCTTTTTTAATTTTTTAACTCAATTATTTACCTATCTATCTATCTATCTATCTACCTATTTATTTATTTATTTATTTTTAGGTGCTTGTTTTTTGAATTGTAAAGGAATTTTAGCATTTATTTTTTAACATATTATGGTTCAAGAAATTTTATGTAACAAATAATTACAAAACACAAGAACAGATACAAGGTATTTCAGGTACTGCCCGTGTACAATGTGCATCTTTATTTTTTCCTCAAAAATCTGGGCAAAAAATGCACGTTATATGTGGCAAAATACTGTACTTCTAGACATCTTCCTGGTTCTCTCCCTTGATAATACAAATAAATAGAAGAGGAGGAAAATGATGGGAACATTTTTTTCCTTCTGAGCTATACTTGGGCTTTTAAAAGTCCCATTTGACTTAAATGATAGAGGCATTGTTGTGTAATAATGGAAATGACAGTGAAATAATGAAATTTCTTACTATGGTGTTTCTATTTAGGAGCAGACATTAAAGACAAATTGAAGTGTTATGACTTCGATGTACATACAATGAAGACACTAAAAAACATTATTTCACCTCCGTGGGATTTCAGGGAATTTGAAGTAGAAAAACAGACTTCAGAAGAAACAGGGCTTACACCACTGGACAACTCAAGGAAAACTCCAGATTCCAGACCTTCTTTGGAAGAAACCTTTGAAATCGAAATGAACGAAAGTGACATGATGTTAGAGACATCTATGTCAGACCACAGTACGTGATTCCCAAATGAGTCTCGGTTTTGTTTTGTCCTCGAGTAGAGTAGGTCAGTGTTCCTCACATTCTTGTCATGTCTTAAGCTTTTCCCGTTTTTTCACATGAATCCAGACTATACCTCTACACTTAGGAACGGAGAGCTGCCTTAAGAGACTGAACAGACAGCACACCTTCGCAACAGGTGTTTTCTGACCCTTCAAAATAGTTACGCGTAGTGGAATAAAGAAGGTAAAGCATCTGTTATGTGTTTCTTCTTTTTCAGTAAACGTATTTTGGACTGCTTTTGCATTTACAGGAAAACTGCAGGGCTTCTGTTTACCCCTTACTCGTTCCCTCTGTTGTTAACATCTTGCGTCACCATGAGACCTTTGTCATAACTAAGAAACCCACGTTTTTATGTTACTAGCACCTGAACTCCAGGCGTCATTCGGATTTCACTGGGTTTTGCCTTGTTGTCCTCCTTCTGCCCCAGTTTCCCATCCAGGGGCCACACTGCACTTAGCTGCTCTGTCTCATCACACTTCTTGTGGCTGAGACGGTATCTCAGACTTCTGTTGTCTCTCCCGACTTGGATGGTTTTGAAGAGGACTGGACTATTTTGTAGAATATCCCTCAGTTAGAGTTCGTATCTCATATTTCTCATGATTTGACTGGAGTCATGATTACTTCTGGGTTTAGGGGAAAAAGTATCACAGGTAAGAAGGACCTTTCTCATCACATCATGTCAGAGAACACAGTAACAACTTACTACAGATGGTGTGTTAACCTTGATTGCTTGGTTATGATGGTGTCTGCCAAGTTTCTCCACTGTACAGGGACTGTGCTTTCCCTGACCATAGTCTAATATTTAGAAGCAGTCACTAAGTCCAGGTGACCCTAAGTGGGACCAGGGCATTTAAGCTCCACATCCTGGAAAGGGTATATCTGCACATATTATTTGGAATTCTTCTGTGATTAAAATTTGTCTCTCATTTTTCAGTTATTTAGTATTATGGACATATGTGCATGTTTTATAGTTTAGGTTATAAATCCTATGCATATTATTTATTGCGAGTCGTTAATTATTTTAGCTTTGGCCATTGGGAGCTCTTTCAACTAGGCTCCTGTGAGACGCCCAATCCATTTTTTTGTTTTGTTTTGTTTTTCTTTTCTATGGTAAGTACACACACACACACACACACACACCCAATACCAGTTCAATATGGGAATGTGGGAGAAGTGGGAAGGCAGACAGTATATGGGAACTTTGTGCTTTCTGTTAATTTTTCTGTAAACTACAGTGCTCTAAGAAATAAAGTGTGAGTACATGTGGATATAGATAAATAGACCGTTTAAACATTTTCCATTATGCAGTTCAGTGGCATTGATTCTCAGTTCTTTTTCATCACCCCAAACAGAAATGTTGTACTCATTAAGCAGTAACTCTCCACTCAGCCCTCCTCAGGCCCTGGTGAACTCTAATCTACTTTCTGTTTCTCTGAATTTGCCCATTTTAGGTAATTTCGTATAGGTGGGATCATACAATATTTGTCCTTTTGTGTCTAGTTTATTTTACTTAGCATAATATTTTTAAGGCTTATGCAAGTTTTAGCTTCTAGTAGAACTTCCTTTTTATGACCCTGGTTGGTGTGGCTCAGTTGGTTGGAGTGTCATCCCATAGACTGAAAGGTCGCACGTTCAATTCCCAGTCAGGGAACATACTCAGGTTGTGGGTTTGATCAGCAGTTGGGGTGTACAAGAAGGCAGTTGATTGATGTTTCTCTCACTCTCTCCCCCGCACCCTTCTCAAAGGCAATGAAAAATTGTCATTGGGTGAGGATAATACAAAAATGAAAAAAAAACCAAAAAACTTCCTTCTTATGGCTGAGTAATATTCCATTCCTACTAGGTGGAAGTGGTATCACTCATTGGGTTAATTTATTTTTTCCAAATGACTAGTGGTGTTGAGCATCTAACCCCTGTGCTTATTGGTCATTCGTATATCTTCTTTGGAGAAATGTCTATTCAAGTCCTTTGCCTATTTTAAAATTGGATTGTTTATTTTTTGTTGTTGAATTGTAGGTGTTCATTATAGACTTTGGGTATTAAACCTTTATCAAATATATAATTTACACATATTTCTCCCTTCATGTCATCTTCTCACACTCTTGATAGTGCTCTTTGGTACACAAAGGTTTTTAATTCAGTGAAGTCTAATTATTTTTTTCTTGTTGACTGTGCTTTGGTGTCATGTTTAAGAAACTATTGCCAAATCCGAGGTTATGCACATTTTCACTTATGTTTTCTTCCAAGATTTTAATAGTTTTAGCTTTTAAATTTAGGTCTTTGACCCATTTTAAGTTAATTTTGCAGATAGGATCCAACTTCATTCTTTTGCACATGGAGATTCAGTTTTCCCAGCACCATTTCCCAGTTGATCTCCTTACTTATTCCACCTGTGATTGAGAGTGGGTGTTGAAGTTTTCAACTACTGTTGTAAAACTCTATTTCTCCATTCAATTCCATCCATTTTTTGCTTCATAAATTTTGGGATTCTCCCCATGGATACATATATGTTTATGCTTGCTATAGCTCCTTGATCAGTTGACCCTTTTATCTGTATATGATGTTCTTTTCTGACCATTTAATAGTTTTGACTTTTTAAAAATCTTTTATTTATTTATTTATAGAGAGAGGGGAAGAGAGAGAGAAATAGAGGGACAGAAGCATCAGGGTTTGGTTGCCTCTCACACGCCCTCCACACCAGGGGCCTGGCCTGCAACCCAGGCATGTGCCCTGACTGGGAATCCAACCAGCGACCCTTTGGTTCACAGGTCAGTGCTCAATCCACTGAGCCACACCAGTCAGGGTTAGTTTTGACTTTTTAAATCTGATTACTAGTGAAGCCGGCCAAGCTCTTTGTTAACTGTTTACATGGACTGTTTATTCCATCATTTTGCATTCAACCTCTTTGTATATTTGTATCTAAAGCAAGTCTTTCTACATAGCATACAAATGGATCATATTTTTATTAACTGGAAAACTTAATACATTTACATTTAAAGTAATTACTGTAAAGAAAGACCTACTTCTGCAATTTAGCTATTAGCTCTTTATAGATATTGCATGTTTTTTGTTCCTTAGCTCCCCTTTTACTGCATTATTTTACATTTAGTTAATTTTGTGTGTGTGCTGTGCCATTTTAATGCTGTATGTTTTGGTTTATTTCTTCATGGCTACCTTGAGGGTTACAATTTACATCTTAAACTTAAGACAACCTAGTTGTAGTAATTCCAGTTAGGTTTTTTTCTTTCTTTTTTTTTTTTTTTAATATATTTTATTGATTATGCTATTACAGTTGTCCCATTTCTCCCCCATCATTCTCCCCCACCCTGCACACACCCTCCCACCCACATTCCCCCACCTTAGGTCATGTCCATGTGTCATAAGTTCTTTAGCTTCTACATTTCCCATACTATTCTTGCCCTCCCCCTGTCTATTTTCTACCCACCTTCTATGCTACTTATTCTCTGTACCTTTTCCCCCTCTCTCCTCCTTCCACTCCTCTGTTGCTAACCCTCCATATGATCTCCATTTCTGTGGTTCTGTTCCTGTTCTAGTTGTTTGCTTTTGTTTCAGGTGTGGTTGTTAATATCTGTGACTTTGCTGTCTTTTCACTGTCATATTTTTTATCTTCTTTTTCTTAGATAAGTCCCTTTAACATTTCATATAATAAGGGCTTGGTGACGATGAACTCCTTGAACTTGACCTTATCTGAGAAGTGCTTTATCTTCCCTTCCATTCTAAATGACAGCTTTGCTGGATAGAGCAATTTTGGATGTAGGTCCTTGACTTTCATGACTTGGAATACTTCCTTCCAGCCCGTTCTTGCCTGGAAGGTCTCTTTTGAGAAATCAGCTGACAGTCTGATGGGAACTCCTTTGTAGCTGACTGTGCCCTTATCCCTTTCTGCTTCTAGAATTCTCTCCTTCATTTTAATCTTGGGTACTGTAATTATGATGTGCCTTAGTGTGTTCCTCCTTGGGTCCAACTTCTTTGGGACTCTCTGAGCTTCCTGGACTTCCTGGTAGTCTATTTCCTTTGCCAGATTGGGGAAGTTCTCCTTTATTATTTGTTCAAAGAAGTTTTCCACTTGTTGCTCTTCTTCTTCCCCTTCTGGTACCCCTATAATTCGGATGTTGGGATGTTTAAAGATGTCCTGGAGGTTCCTAAGCCTCTCCTCATTTTTTTGAATTCTTGTTTCTTCCTTGTTTTCTGTTTGGTTGTTAGTTTCTTCCTTCTGGTCCACTCCATTGATTTGAGTCCCAGTTTCCCTCCCATCTGTATTGGTTCCCCATGCGTCTTTCTTCATTTCACATATTGTAGCCTTCATTTTTTCATCTAATTTGTGCGCAAAATCAACCAATTCTGTGAGCATTTTAATGACCAGTGCTTTGAACTGTGCATCTGATAGATTGGCTATCTCTTCGTGGCTTAGAGGAATTGGCTTCGGGACTTTGATTTGTTCTTCAGTTTGAGCCATTTTTGGTGTTTTTTTTTTTTTTTTTTAATTTTGTTTTGTTTTGTTTTGTTTTTGGTCTGGTCCCGGCTGTTACGTAGTGAGGGGTGGAGCCTTAGGTGTTCCCCAGTGTGGGGCAGCCCAGTTGCTGGGTTGTGATGCTGTATGTGGGGGCAGGGTCTGAGAGGGAACAATGGCGCCTGCTCTGCTTTCTCCTGGATTCCAGTCCCTTCCACCACTTCCTTTTCACCTGGATTATCTGCATGCGCAAATGTGGGACCACCTGGTCAGCCAGCTGCCTTGCATGGCCTCACTGGGTCTGCACAGTTGCCACCCCGTGCCCAGGGTCCACCAGCCACCGCCTGCATACTTGGGAACCGCCAGCCTCTGCTGCCTGCGTTCCCGGGTCCGCACCTACACTTTTTCCTGCCGCGACTCCGCCCCTCTTACCGGTCTGGATGAATGGTTGTTGGACTTCCATACAGTTCAATTTTCTATCAGTTCTGGTTATTTTCTTGTTTCTAAATATTTTTTGTTCTTAATTTTGGTTGCGAGAGGAGGCACAGTGTGTCCACCTATGCCTCCATCTTGGCCGGGAGTCCAGTGTTTTTTTTAATCCTCACCCAAGAACACGTTAGAGAGAGGGGAAGGGTGGGGGAAAAGAGGAAGAAAAACATTGATGTCACAGAGAAACATCGACTGGTTGTCTTTCATACATGCCCCAGCTGGGGACTGCACCCACAGCCTAGGCATGTGCCATGACCAGGAGTCGACTCCGCTGCCTTTCAGTTTACTGGATGACACTCCAACCAACTACGCTGCACCGAACAGGGCTCACTTTAGTTTAATGGTGTAAAAAGTGGTGCTGTACACCTCCACCCTCTCCCTTTAATATTGTTATTGACACAGATTACATTTTTATTCATTGTGTTCCCACTAACATTGATTTATAATTATTGTTTTACTCGTTTGAACTTGAAATCATGTAGGAAAAGAGGAGTTGCAATCAAAAATACGCCAATACTGGCTTTCATACTTACCTATGTAGTGATCTTTACAATTGTTCTTTATTTCTTTATATAATTTCAAGTTACTGTTGGACACCTTTTCATCTCAGCCTCAAGGGCTCCCTTGGACATTTGTTGTAGGGCGTGTCCGCCAGTAACAGACTTCCTTAATTTCTGTTTATTGAGAGGGTTTTAATTTCTCCCTAATTCTTGAAGGATAGTTTTACCAGAGACAAATTGTTGGTTGATAGTGTTTTCTTTCAGAGCTTTAACTGTGTGTTCCCACTGCCTTCTGATATCCCTTGTTTCTGGTGAAAAATCAACTCTGAATTATGATGAGACTCACCTTTACCTACAAGTAGCTTCTCGCTACTTTGAAGATCTGTCTTTGTCTTTTGATAATTTAACTATAGTGTACCTGGGTGTCAATCTGTTTGAGTTTATACTGCTTGGAGTTTCATAGACATGTAGATTTGTGTCTTTCATCAGATTTGAGGATTTTCAGCCATTATTTCTTCAAATATTTTCTGCCACTTTCTCTTCTCTTTAAATTACTATAATGCATGTTTTGGTATGTTTGGTGATTTGCCATGGGTCTTTTAGGTTTTGTTCATTTGTCTTCATTTTTTTTTTCACTTAGTTTTTTTGTGCTTGCCCAAATCTGTTGTTTTTCTCCTCTAGTGAATTCTTTTATTTTAGCTATCGTACTTTTTAGTTCCAGAATTGCCATTTGGTTCCTTTTTATAATTTCCATCGCTTTATCAATATTTTCTGTCATTGTTCACCCATCATTCTTTTAACTCCTTCAGTTAGTTATCCATAGATCTTTTAGCCTTTTGAGCATATTTAATACAGATGATTAACATCTTTGATTAATAATTTCAGTACCTGAGCTTTTTCTGAGATAATTTCTGTCAATTATTTTTTTTCCTGTGAAAGAGCCATATTTTCCAGTTTATTTTTATAGTTTTTGTTGAGAGTACATTTTGAGTATCATAATATGACAACTCTGGAATTCAGATTTTCCCCTCCCTGGGGGTTGGTTTTGTTACTTGTTGAGGGCTTCTGTTGTCCATTTGTCTAGTGAGTACTCCAAAGTCTATTCCTTGCTATGTGCAGTTACTGAAGTTCCTGTTCTGTTGTTTCTCTAGTTA
The DNA here is from genome assembly GCA_039655065.1 of Glossophaga mutica. Classification (NCBI taxonomy): domain Eukaryota; kingdom Metazoa; phylum Chordata; class Mammalia; order Chiroptera; family Phyllostomidae; genus Glossophaga; species Glossophaga mutica. The sequence goes on along the minus strand of CM077310.1, from coordinate 63,096,992 downwards.
GCCTGTGACTGACAGGTTTTTTTTAAATGTCTGAATCTTTTTTAAAAAAAGTATTTATGTGTCTAAATTTTCTGATTGATGCTGCCAGGGAAATTGCTGCAGCCTTAGGGGGTCAAAGCAAGATCAGATCAAGTCAAGCATTTATGCTGATCCCTTGGAACCGAGAGGCGGGCATACGTACAACTCCCGATTCTTAGAGGGTGAGCTCCTTTCTGTCAGCCTTTGAACCAAGCTGCTCTCCCATGTCAGGGAATAGTTGGTGGTTCCTCTCCACAAAGGACTGTTATCAAACAGCCTGGGGGATTTTTGGTTTTGTTTGTTTGTTTGTTTGTCATGAAGTACTCCCCTGGTGTCCATTGTACCTACCTGATCAGTTTCCAAAAATTAATTCTGATGATTTTTTTCATCTTAATGGTTTTGGTGGAGGGACAGACCCTATAGCTTCCTTCTCTGCCATTTTCTGTGATGTCACTCCTATGTCTTAAAACTGTAGCTAGATTTTTTCCTATTACTGTGATGAATGTTGGAAGTCATATAAAATCATCTGTAGTACATATCAAAATTAATTAAAACACTCAAAGATCATAATTGTATTTAAGCTAATAAATTCAAGTAACTAGTAAGCACATTTTGTGACACATTTAAAAAGCCAAAAGAACAGATTTTGTCACTAACTTATAACTTTGTTCTACAAAATAAGTGTGACCTACTGTTCTCTATAATATCTACATCCTTGTATGTAGGACATGAGATGAGTTTTACTCACTTTCTCACCTACTAACGCTTGGCGGTGTTCCTTTTAACTGTTGTTAATGTTGTAAGCTCTTTTGGCCTGTTTTTATTCAATCATTTTAGCATCATTTGCACTTGTCTCACATAGGGATGAGATTGAAAACTGAATTGGTGTGAAATAAGTAGGCGATGGTCAGTAACGACATGTGATTTTTAATACATCATAGCTAGGTAATGAGTAAAAGCATCTGCAGTCAGCTGTGATAGAGCTGACTGAAATGATATGCCACATTAATTGGAGTGAAGAACGAAAAGTTCTTATTCAGTTTTGCACATTGTCAAGTGATTTATTTTGTGCAAGATGTTAAAAATTTTCTCTTTGAAAACTTGTATTCTTCCAAGTTTATATAAAATATTTACTAAGTTTCTAATCTTTAAATATTCTCTTCACTGAAATTGGCACAAGACCAGATCTTACTGTGATTTCATGGGTGATACCTGCAGTAAACAAACGTCACTTTCATTAGTCATTTTAATAAAGATTACAGAAATTCTTTCAAGTTCTCATCCTGACTTGCTCATGAATATTCTAGTTTTTCACAGAAAATTCTGTATTCAAGACGTTTATTCACAGCTTCATTAACAAATAAGGTATTACACAGAAATGAATTTTTCAGGCACCTGAAATGTACCTTAAATACCAAAACTTATTAACCTAAAATGCATCCTGGATGGTTCTACCTATTTTTTTTTTTTTTTTAAGTTAAGAAGAGAGGGAGAGAAACATCAATGTGTGAATGCCTCTTGCACGCCCTCAACTGGGGACCTGGCCTACAGCCAAGGCATGTGCCTTAGACTGGGAATCAAGCCCACAACCCTTTGGTTTACAGGGCAGCACGAAATCCACGGAGCCACACCCTCCAGGGCTCTCTACCTTCTTAATGTAGAGCTATAATGGCTAAGGTAGAAAAAAATGTATAGACCAGTAATATACAAGGCAAAAAATACTAGCTCTTATTTTGTGAGGCTCCCACTAGCAACACTTTCTACAGATGAGGAATCAGCACTGCCAACGAGGCATTCAGTCTCCTGTTCTCTGGCTCAGCTCATCACCGAGATTGTCAATTTCATGCAATGATTCACTTAGATACTGTGACCTGCCATTATTTAGACTCAAGTAGTATGTTTTGAGTTTTATTTTCCTTTTAAATGGCTTTTCTATCTCTGTCATTTTTGATTTTAGAGAGTGGGGAAGGGAAGGAGAGAGAAAAGGAGAGAAGCCTTGATGTGAAAGAAACATTGATTGGTTGCCTCCTGCACACACCCTAACCAGGGAACCAACCCACACCTAGTTATGTGCCCTGCCTGGATTCAAACCTGTGACCTGGTTCTTGGGAAAATACTCTAATCAGCTGAGTCACACCAGCCAAGATATATGTGCCTTTTTTTATGTCTCCCCTTCTCTTTATTTGAGGCTAGAAATGCAAATGACTGAACTTAAAATTTCATTTTAAAAATAAAAGGGAATATATCTTTTTAATATTTATTTTGCCCACCAGATCAAGATATTTCTTCATGTATCATCTATTATGTTTTTAGATTTCTGGAAAGCAAACTCCTGATAGTGAGCCATTACCTTACGGACAGTACTTTAAGACAAAAGGCAAAAGCTTCAAGGCATTTGACTAAGCAACTTTTCAGATCAACAATTTAATACCAATGTTTAGACTTCAGAGTCTAAGAAAATGATCATATGTAATTGTACTGCCACGTATTTTCATATTACTACCCAATTCTCTAACACCTCACAGTGATGCGTAGTTTCCTAAAAACCTATCCTCATTTCCCTCTTCAAAGTGACTATGCTGTCACCTTCCAAGGGAAATGGGAGAGTTATATTCAGCAGCTGATTGTGAGTTACTGTCATCCACCAATTAGACCTATACTCTCAAGTGAAACATAGCCTTTCCTATGACACAGATTTAGCCCAGGACCACATTTACAAGTGGAGTGTTAAGCAAAACAAAGTTACTGTGTTCACTCCGATGTTTCAAGATGATTTATTATTGGTTTGTTTTGCTGTAGTTCTCTATGTATATAAAATAGGACATTTTAATAAGCTGGATGTTGTGTAGGAAGCTACAGGGTTTTTTTTTTAAGACCTTATTTATTTTTAGAGAGGGGAAGGGAAGGAGAAAGAGAGAGAAACCAATGTGTGGTTGCCTCTCACACGTCCCCTACTGGGGACCTGTCCTGCAACCCAGGCATGTGCCCTGACTGGGAATCAAACTGGCGACCCTTTGGTTAGCAGCCTGAGCTCAATCCACTGAGCTACACCAGCCAGAGCAGAAGCTACATTTTGTGATGATATATTTATTTTTTCATCTAAAATTATAAGCTATTTTGCCTAGTGTATTTCATTTACTATATCTTAACATTTGCATTATATAATTTTATTTAAAGAATAATTTCAGCAGACAAATCTGAATTGTACAATTCTATCATTTTTGTGAATCAATTTCTCTAAATTTTATTTGTGATAACAGCCAGTACAGAAACAGGGTCTTTAAAAATGGACAGTGGTGTCTGTTACTTAGGGAAGAAATCATTTGGGCATTTTGCTGGCTTGGTTGACAAATAGGTCTGTCTGGAAAAACATGTAGCCATTGTTAATACAATGAGAACAGTTTGCGTGACATCAGTATAACCTGGCAGCCAAAGAGAGTGGACTGGAACATGCATGTGTGAACAATGATGACTTCACTGTACTAGTTAGTGGGGGTGGGTGGTAGACGCTATTGAGTGAGCGTGTGTACGGTGTGGCCATCCCATTCAAAATGAGCAAGTAGAGCAACGAATCTGCATCAAATTTTGCGTGAACATGCCTCCACGGAAACTAGTCAGGTAATTCAGAAGGCTTAGGGGGATGATACAGTGAGTGCAGCACAAATAAGAGTGGCACAAACACTTCAGATATGGTTGAGAATCTGTTGAAAGTGATCCATGTTCTGGAAGGCCTGCCGATGCGGACTTCCAGCCAGCAGTGTCTGCGGTATTATGGATGCAACGAATAAATTCACACGGACTACCAAAGTCCTTTGGAGAAAAAGGAACATCACAGCCACTCTCAGAGAGAGACTGCCCTGACCCTTGCCTGGAGAGGCTTTTACTGTTTTTTAATAGCATTACATCAAAGAAGGTTTTCATTCATTGTGCACAGGTTTGCTTTAGGTGATTACTTTTTACAGATAACAAAGGGAAGGATGTTACTGATGACTTCTTACAGATTAACAAGGAAAAATGTTGCAAATGCAAGGGAACAATAAAAGTAATTGGTCTGGTTACACTCTGTCCGTGGGAGAATTAGCACAGACTTGAGGAAGTTACTTTAAAGATATGTTGTAAGTATTTGCTGCTTCATCTCAGGGTGAGGGAGTTTTAGCAAGAGGAAGCCTCAAAGCAGCCTAGGTATAATGCAGGCCTGGTTTCCCACGGGAAAGCTGATCTGTGGGTTTGGCTCCTGTGTGCTGACTCGTGCCTGCCAGTTTTCTGATAGGGCTGGGCTACATTTGTCATTGCCAGGTAAAACAGTTCCCTATAGCCTGCAATAAGCCGAACACCTGAGAATGTTGAACATGTACAGGATGCAATCACCAAAGATCGGCATCTGACAGTGTGAGAACTAAAAAGGTAATCTAGGGTTCCAAAAACTACTGTGTCAGAAATTTTGATGAAGAATCTTGGCATGAAACATGGCAAAATGCGTTCCAAAGCTTCTGCTACCAGAGCAGAAGTAACGTCCTGCTGCAGTTGCTAATGAATTGATTCAAACTACTACCAATGAACCAGATTTCCTCAAGAAGGTCATAACCAGAGATGAATGGTGGGTCTAGGGCTATGATTCTGAAACGAAGGCACAGTCATCCCAATGAAAGTTACCTGGTTCTCCATGCCCAAAGAAGGTGTGGCAAAGTCACATCAAGATCAAGACCATATTAACTGTTTTTTGACTGGGAAGGTGTTGTCCACCATGAGTACGCCCCTCCAGCTCAAACAATGAGTAAAGAGTGCTAACTCAATGTCTGTCAGTTGAGAGATGCATAACAATGAAAATGGCTGCAGGTATGGGCAGATTTATTGTGGCAACATGCATACCCATGCATCACGTTTCATGCGCAGTTTTTTGGTGAAACATCAAACCATCCACGTGACAGCTCCCCTACAGCCCAGATTTGGTACCCTGCGACTTCTGGCTTTTCCCAAAATGAAAATCACCTTTGAGAGGGAAGTGATTTCAGACCATTGATGAGATTGAGGAAAATATGATGGGACCGCTAATGGGATGCCAACAAAGGATTTTGCTGTTTTGAACAGTGGAAGAGATGCTGAGAGAACTGTGAGGTCCCAAGGGGCCTACTTCGAAGGACACTGAGACATTACTGTATTATATTCAATGTTTCTCGTATCTTCTTCAGTAAATGTCTCTACTTTTCATAGTACATGGATGAATACTTTCTGGACAGACCTTGCACACATCCAACGAACTGAGTACCTATAAATGCGGGCACAGTTTTGGGTTGTAGGGCACAGCCTTCACCCTTCATACTAGTTACATAATGTAGTTAACTAGTTAATGAAGCTATACTCAAGATTCTGGGACATCTCAAATGAAGCCAGGTTGGCTGGAAGTTGGATGGGCTGACAGGGCTTCATAGCGTAAGCTGTAGCTTCATAGTGGTGTTAAAATATGGACGTGAGACAGACCACAAGGCGTTGTGTCTGATTGGGCTTATTGAGAAGTTCAGGTCAGGAGTTCTTTTCTCTGATAATTTTGGTGTTATTTAGTTGAGTAATAAAAGGATTCCCTTGGAGCAAGAGTGCTTCAATAAGAATAGAAGTGAGGTGTGGGACTTATGATCCTTTTTATTATCTAGAAACATTACTAAAGAGCTAAAATTAGATACTGTTAGATCATTTAATCTGAAATATATTTAGAAATTAGAGTGAAGACCTGCAAATAAATGGAGAGCAGTTTTTTAGAAAGATAATCCAAATATGGGCTTTATAGTCAAAGACTGCTGAAATATTCACATTTTTCAAATGAATGGTTTTCATGTTTTTCACCCTCAGCCCACTCTCTCCTTCTCATTCACTGTATTAAAAGATCTGGTCTGGTAACCACATTTTCATTTTTATCACAGATAAGACAGAGCTTCTGATCAGCATAACTAGGCTTGCTGTACCGGCTTCATTTGAGACAAAAAAGAACACTGGATCTATTCCTAGTTTGTGCCACTTTATAATACTAAAACTGTAGTAGGATACCTTTGGACTTACAAGATATTCACAGATATTTAGTGGTTCAAGGGTAAAGTACTGAATTGTAGTAAGCCTAGATTTACTTCCATTGTCAGCCAGCGGCTCCCTTGACCTCTTAATACCTCAGTTACTCTCCCCTCTAGTTTCTTTTTTTTATATTTGAAGTTCTTGGGGGAAAGTGCTATGAATGAAAAATATGTCCAATGTGCATAAAGAAAAAATAGAAAATCATGAAAACACATGGCTTTTAAAAATGAAGAACTTCCCTATATAAATTATGCTAACCTAAAGTGTTACTGCCTGAAACGAAAAATAAATGTGAACCTTGCTTGGCTGCTGTCCCATTAATTGAGAGCCCCCCAAAAGTTCAGTAAAAATTATATTTGAAAACCTTAAGTCCTGTTTTGTGAACATCGTGTGTCTGAGCTGTTAGTTACTCTATTCCAGCCTGAACCATCATCATCCAGACAGTAGTAAATGTTCACAACTGAGCTCCTAAGGGCAGCCGAAATGAACGTTATGTATCAGCCGTTTATGCTCTCAACTCTGGTACATTTATTTTATTCCATGTAGGAAAGCCGATTTGTGCTGTTCTTGTCACCTGGCTTTTCGTAAGTGGAATTGCTATTTTCTAGTGAAATGTTCAGATTTCTTGAAAAATAGTAACTAAATAGTTTATTAAGCACGTATATGTAACATTTAGCCAAAGGGCTTCTTGCTCTTCTCTGTGGGAAACCTTCAGCCCTGCACCATTATTATAGGCCCCGGCTGGAGCCAAACGTCCTCTGGTCCTTCCTGTATTTCCTGATGACTGCTGACGCCTTTTCTGCCCCGAGGCCCTCCGAAATCCAGGCAGCAGGAGAGCGGAGGCAGCCGGGCATCTCGCGCCCTCCTCCCCGGCCCCAGACTGCTGCTTCCGGTGACCGTAAGTCTCGGCGCCGGCGGCACCAGGCGCTGGTGGAGGTGTGGATATTCAGGTTACGGGGCTCCCAGACTTTACGCTCCCAGTACCCGCCTGCCGCAAGCCCACTGATCCCCGGGTGTCTCCAGTCCCGTGTGAAGGTGTGGCTTCGTAGGTCTTGGGCAAGGGACTTGGGTACTGGACCTAGAGCAACCTGGACCAGGGATAGCGCAGCGGGCGGTGTTTGAACTGAGGGGGCGGGGGCGACCGTGGGGGCCTCAGCGTTCCAGTTCTCGCGAAGTTTAGGCCCAGGAAGGAGGTGGTGGATCCACGGCGGTGCGGAATGCGCTCGGAAAAGGAGGGGGCCGGAGGCCCCGGGGTGGCCGTTGCTGTGCGGGGCCAGAGCGGGAGGGAGAGGACCTCGGCTGTGGAAGTTCAGTTCCGCCGGGAGTCTCCACGGAGAGAGGCAGGGGCACCGCCAGCCTTGTCCTCCAGTTGTGGGGGCAGCGCAGGCAAACCTCGCGAGGAGAAGAGGACTGTTCTGAGCAAGGTGGGTGTGAGACCAGAAAGAGGGTGTGTGGCGGGGCATGGGGGGAAGAAGGGTAAAGACGAGATGCCGGCACACTTCGCTAGAGGTGGAAGGTCCAGCGCAGCGTGGAGCGGGGGGAGAACGGGTGGTGCCTGTAAACTTCGGAGAATAGCAGAGACCCAAGCGGGGAAGGACGTCGGGTGGGCGGAGCGGTGCAAGCAACACTCCCTAGAGAGGAGGAGAGTTTTCAGCGAAAAATGGTGGTGCGCGGCAAAAGCCAGAGTACGGTCCTTGCTGCAGCGGAGGCGGGGTGAGTATTGGAGATGGGGGAAGACCCTGGTGGAGGCGGAGCAAGGGAAGGGGCGGGATGTACGAGGCCAAGGGGTGGAGGGGCGGGACTCTGGGGGCATTCAAGGGCCGGTGGGCGGGGCCGCTAGTGACTGATAGTATCAGCACCGCGGACAGCATTCGCTCAGCCCTGTCCAGAGCACCTCGCGACGCCAGAGCCAGATTTCGGCGCACTCTGACGTTTTCTTTTCTGATTTGGGGAGAAAGAAAATTCTTTTCAGCCTCCAGAGGTGGGCGTTAGGGCAGAGATGCTGGGCTCACCAGCTAAGGGTAGTAGCTGTCCACACTCTCAAGGACCTAGGCTTGAGGGGGCATGAAAGGGGGGTGGTGCGGCCAGGTGAAGATCCTCTAAGGTCCAGAGAAGCCGGAAGGTGGAGAGCCTGGAAAGCCTGATGGCGTGGTGGGAGAGGGCTCGCAGTGTAGACACCGTGGTCTTGAGGTGAAAGATGTCCACCGCAGGCGGAGTTCCTCTTGGCAATAAGAACAAACGCACCCTTGGTTTGTTACTGCTGGTAAAAACATTCCAACGTACATACATTCCTTGCATGGGTCTTACTTTCTAATGTGTCCTAGCATGCAGGAGAGTGTAGGAGAAGGCATTATTTTTCACCTTGGGTAAAAATAATGATGTGCCAACAGTTATCTGGTAGTAATGAAATGATTACATGAAAAAGAACTGCTATGCTCAGCTTTTTCGACCTCACAGATCCCTTTTCAGTTATTCAGCCTTCATTACCCTTTTGGCAGCCATGTTCTCATGTATGTTTTCCTGAACCTTTTCTAAAATGTGTGTTTATGCTGGATTCCTGGTTTAGCTTTTCCTCTGAGCATAAAGACAGGTCACCAAGCATTGAAATAATTAAAGCTTAACACAGTAATAGTGAAACAAAACCCAACCAGCGTCCTTTCCCCAGGTGGTTATCCGGCGCCTTCCTCCCAGCCTCACCAAGGAGCAGCTGGAAGAGCATCTGCACCCCCTACCTGCACATGATTACTTTGAGTTCTTTACTGCGGATCTCAGGTGAGAAGGTGTTTGCCAGCATTAAGAATCTGAGAGGCATTGTCACCTTCTGGCAAATTGTTACAGATAATGAAAGACATCTTTATTTCCATCTTCTTTCCCACATGTTCCCAGAAATCAGCACAGTCTTTTATTTCCGCAAGTTGTTTCTAAGTAGGCAGATCATTAAATCCCTCTAAAATAGATTCTATATATGCCTCTGCTGACACCACCGTGGTCTAAAAAAAATAAAATAAAAACCCACCAGACCAACCAACAACATTGTACTTAATTTTTGCTTTTGGATATCAACGAGCTTTATTTCATGTAGCTTTTTAACATGAACTGTATTAAGATATAACAGTAAATTGAATAAATAATAGATGTGTAACCTGATGAATTTTCACAACTGAACATGCCCATGTAACTAACAATAGATAAGGAAATAAGATATTCTAGACCCCAGAAGCCGCCTTATGGTCCCTTCCATAACTAACACTTAGACCCCACCCACCCCACTCAAGTTGTATCTTTTTCAGTTCCCCTTTACAACTTGGTAGATAGATGACTCTGACAACACTTTTTACTTTCAAATCTCCCTTTTATTAACAAAGACAGCACTGACCTTCAACCGGTGACAGTTCAGCTGTGATTTAGTGATTTTTCACTATGTTTTTATGATTATCTTTATTATTATCCTTTTTATCTTCAGTATCATGAGTTCTCAATATGGTAACCGTAAAAACTTTCCTTTTGAATAAGTACATTGAAGTAAAATATGTTAATCTATTCAACAAAAAATACCACTAACAGTTAAGTATAGGTATGGTTAAAAACCATAAAGATGATTTTCCATTGACTGAAATTTAGGAAAACTGGTACAGTTGAGGGAGGACTGACTCTGGACCCAGAGTGAATCAGCTGGGAATCCCAGTCTCACCCTTTCACTAACTGCACCCTCTGCAAATACCTAATGTCTCTGAGCCTCAGTGCTCTCATCTGTGAAATGGGGTTGAAAGTTCCTGCCTGTGAAGGAAATTGGTAGCTGTGAGAGAACAGAGAAAGGCCTAGTTCTTCTGTAGACCCTGTACAACGTGCTACAGTAAATACTTTTCTAATACCTGAAAGTGGTGCCTAAATCAATACAGAATCTTTTTTACAATAATACAGTTTTTTCTGTAAAGGAATTATAACTAGGTTGTATTGCAGTCATGATGCATGATGAGGCTTGACCTATGAATGACCTCACCTACTGTTTACAATCCCTGAGAACCATGCAACAGAGAAACTAACCTAAAGAATCTCTCCCAAGGCATTAAAAAGATCTAGTTAATGTTTTCTTCCTTCATCTTTCTCTTTTTGCTAAAGAATATCCAGGTTGTCATTTACTAAGAAATGAATATTTTGCATAGAAGTTTTATTTGAAGTAGTTTGTTGTATCCAGACAAGGGAAAAAAGGCAAAATTAAAGAAGTCATACATATTTTACTAACCATTCTTCTGTTATTTCTTATTTCAGTCTTTATCCTCATCTCTACTCAAGAGCATACATTAATTTTAGAAATCCTGATGACATTCTTCTTTTTAGAGATCGTTTTGATGGATATATCTTCATTGACAATAAAGGTTGGGTTATTGGCTTTTTAAACTTTTTGTTATAATCTTTATGTAAATTAATTGTTTTGCTGGAATATTTGAGAGTTTTAATTTAAAGATCTCATATTACTAACCTACAGTGATGTATAAATTTATATCATATTGCTATGATTGTATTGTGTGCTTTTGTTAAATTAAAATTATATATAAATGAGCCCTGGCTGGTGTAGCTCAGTGGATTGAGCGCGGGCCTGCGAACCGAAGGATCGCGGTTCGATTCCCAGTCAGGGCACATGCCTGGGTTGCCAGGCCAGTTCCCGGCAGGGGACATACAAGAGGCAACCGCACATTGATGTTTCTCTCCCGCTCTCCTTCCCTTCCCCTCTAAAGATAAAAATAAATAAAATCTAAAAAAAAAAAAGAAAAAAAAAATAAAATTATATATAAATGAAAGATTCCTGGCAATTATGTAATAGCAACAACTTATTTATATATTATCATTGGAGATTGAAGTTTTTCATATAAATGAGTAAATCAGTTTTCTGGATAAGTGAACTTTAGTTTTTTAAAAAAATATTTATTTATTTTTAGAGAGGGGAAGGAAGGGAAAAAGAGAGGGAGAGAAATATCAACATGTGGTTGCCTTTCACATGCCCCCTACTGGGGACCTGGCCTGCGAATGAGGCATGTGCCCTGACTGGGAATCAAACCGGTGACCCTTTGGTTCTCAGGCCAGCACTCAGTGCACTGAGCCACACCAGCCAGGGCTGAACTCTACTTTTTTATGTCTCCAAACTAAATTATTTTACCCATGTTTGATACAAATGTTATAAAATATATTATTCACTTATATTAGAGTCTTCCTAAACAGTATTTTTCATGACATACCATTTCTGGATAATGTCATGGGGGAAGGGATTATAATACTAAACATCAGTTTTTGACTGTGTTTAATAGCATTGTCTACCGAGACTGTGTAATTTACCTCTATCCAAATGGTTCCAATTCACTACTTTTTGTGTCTTGGTTTTTGATATTCTTTTTTCTTTTTCCTTCATTACTGTCAGACTGACAGCCATTGTGTTTGCTGCCATCATGTCCGTATACTTCTAATAGCATATTGTTTCCTATGCACCTCTCACCAGCCAACCCTTTTCCACTTCACCCTACCCCTGTACTGACAAGTGTTTTCTTCCCGTGCGCTGAGGAGTCACAAACTGGAAAACATGGTGAAGGGGTAGCTAGGCTGGGGCCACGAGATGTTTGCTTGCAAGTACAAGCAAGTTCAGTGCTTGAACTATTTGATACTTGGGTTAAGTGCTCATTTAATCAGTAATTCATTCATCTGCCTTGTTTCTTGCCTTTTTAAAAATTGTGGTAAAATACACATAACATGATTTTACCATCACATTTTTTCAGTGGACAGTTCAGTAGTATTAAGTATGATTGCATTATTGTGCAACCAGTCTCCGGAACTCTTTTCATCTTGCAAATCTGAAATTCTGTACCTGCTAAACAACTTTCACTGTTTCTCTCTGTCCCTAGCCCTGGGCAACCACCCTTCTGATTTCTGCTTCTATGAATTTAGATACCCTAGAAACCTCGTACAAGTGGAATCATACAGTATATTTTTTTCAGGCTTGCTTATTACACTTAGTGCAACATTTTCGTGGCCCACTAATGTTGTAGCATGTGTCTTCCAGGTAATGAGAGAATGACCATATCGTAAGTCACCCGGTCGTTCCTGGCAACTCTAAAAGTGATTACTTGGTGGGTGTAGCACTGCAGAAGTTGAATGTTCCATTCGTTGACTAAGCACATAGCAGACTCTCTTAGTGATCATTTCTATGTGTATGTTCCCCCCACCCACATAGCAGCAAATTGAATTGCTAGTGACTTTCATTCTGAACACTAGATTGTTCTTTTCCAAAATGAATATAGTTGAATTTTAGAGTGATTTTTGCCATTTGTTTCTGGTTAAAGGCCTAGAATACCCTGCAGTGGTGGAGTTTGCTCCATTCCAGAAGATAGCCAAAAAGAAGCTAAAGAAAAAAGATGCCAAAACTGGAAGCATTGACAATGGTGAGTCCTTTTCCAGAGGCTGCATTCTGAAACTACCAGATTAAATACACTGATCGAAAACAATTTCTTTCCTTTAAATGGAGAGGAATATATTTGTTTTCTTTTTAAATTTACAGATCCAGAATATAAGAAGTTTTTAGAAACTTACTTTGTGGAGGAAGAAAAAACTAGTGCCAATCCTGAAACTCTTCTGGGGGACATAGAGGCAAAGACAAGAGAACTTATTGGTCTGTTTTGCTCATTTTTTTCCTTTATTGAGATATGTATTTATAGGGTATTTCTTATTTTTCATGATTTTCATAAAAAATTGATACTTGTGACAGGTTTCGCAGAAATGAAGAATACTTCCTAGTTTTGACAAAAGGATAGCAAGATGGCAGCTTGGGAAAATATTCAGAGTCTGTGGATGGGGGACCTTCAGTTTTCAGTTACACTTGTCTTGTTCAAAGTTGTGATGAATGAACAGTAGAAAAGACATTTGAGTGCTCTGTCCCTGGCTGTGTTAGGGAAAGAGTGTTATATCTTAGGGTTGAAGTCAGTATCTTTTCAAAGACCAATCACAGAAACGAGATGCTTGGCTTCAGTATGAGGTCATCTTGCTGCTGTTCAAAAACATGTCAAGCCTCCTGAACAAGCCAAGCAAACGAGTGGATAAACCCAGCCAGAGCCCTGAATCTGGTTTGAACCAGGCCTTCTGCCCTATGCCTGCAAGTGGTATGTTTTAGAACTGGTTGTCTCCAAGAAGCAATCCCCAGAAACTCAAGAGGTAACACGAAGAGTTTACCTTTTTCTATGACCTGGCACCCTGCTTGTGGCTCCCAACATACCTATACTGTTCCCTTTTCTGTCTTTCTCTACTCAATTCCAGGCTGCCCCTCAAGGCCCAGTTCTCCATCCTCCCCCTCCCTATGTCTACCTCCTGCTCCCTCACTAAGAATTACACAATAGGATATTACACTGTTCGTAATTTAGCTTATGTTTTCTAAAATACATTTTACTTATTATGCTGTTACAGTTGTCTCAGTTTTTCCCCCTTTGCCCCTCTCTGCCCAGTATCCCATTCCCTCCAGCAATCCCCCTCTTAGTTCATGTCCATGGATCGTGCATATAAGTTCTTTGGCTTCTCCATTTCCTATAGTATTCTTTTTTTTAGAAGAGTTTATTTATTTTTTTTACACAGAAGAGAAGGGAGGGAGAAAGAAGGAAAGAAACATCAATGTGTGGTTGCCTCTTGCACAACCCCTAATGGGGACCTGGCCCACAACCCAGGCATGTGCCCTGACTGGGAATTGAACCAATGGCCCTTTGGTTCACAGGTTGGCACTCAATCCACTGAGCCACACCAGCCAGGGCTCCTATACCATTCTTAATACCCCCCTGTCTATTTTGTACCTACCAGTTATGCTTCTTAATCCCTGCACCTTTTCCCATATTCTCCCTCTTCCCCCTCCCAGCTGATCTCCATAAGATCTTCATAAGATCTCCATATCTACGATTTTGTTCCTGTTTTGCTTGTTTGCTTAGTTTGTCTTTTTAGATTCACTTGTTAATGGTTGTAAATTTGTTGCCAACTTAATGTTCATAGTTTTGATCTTCTTTTTCTTAAATAAGTCCCTTTAACATTTCATGTAATAATGGCTTGGTGATAATGAATTCCTTTAGCTTTACCTTGTGTGGGAATCACTGTATCTTTCCCTTGCATTCTAAATGATAGCTTTGTGGGATAGAGTAATCTAGGTTGTAGGTCCTTGTTTTTCATCATTTTGAATACTTCTTGCCAGTCTCTTTTGCCTGCAAAGTTTCCTTTTAGAAATCAACTGATAGTCTATGGGAACTCCTTTGAAGGTAACTCTCTGCTCTTCTCTTGCTGCTTTTACGATTCTCTCTTTAGCTTTAACCTTTGGCATTTTAATTATGATGTGTCTTGGTGTGGTCCTCTTTGGGTCCAGCCTTGTTTGGGACTCTCAGTGCTTCCTGGACTTGTATGTCTATTTCCTTCACCAGATTGAGGAAGTTTTCCTTCATTATTTTTTCAAATAAGTTTTCAATTTATTGCTCTTCTTCTTCTCCTTCTGGTACCTCCATGATTTGGATATTGGTATGTTTGGCGATGTCCCAGAGGATCTTTATACTATTCTCATTTTTTTGAATTCTTTTTTTTTTTTTCTTGCTGTTCTGGTTGAATGTTTATTTCTTCTTTATATTCCAAATAGTTGATTTGAATCCTGGCTTCCTCCCCAACACTAATGGTTCCCTGTAGATTTTTATTTCACTTAGTGTAATCATTTCTTCCTTTATGTTGTTGCCATACTCAGTGAGTTCTTTGAGCATCCTGATCAGCAGTGTTTTGACCTCTGCATCTTATTTGGTTATCTCTGTTTCATTTAGTTCTTTTTCTTGAGTTTTGTTCTGTTCTTTCATTTGGCCATATTTCTTTGTCTCCTCAATTTGGCAGCCTTCCTGTGTTTGTTTCTGTGTATTAGTAGAGCTGCTTTGACTCCATGTCTTAGTGTGACCTGTTGTAGAAAAGGTACCTATAAGTTGTGTGGGGCAGAGACTTAGGGGCAACCGACTTCACCAATTTGTGGCTCTGCGTCAGGGGTGGGCTTGGAGTGGGGACAGTGCCTCTGCCTGGCTTCTGGAAGTTTGCCTATCACTTGCCTCATTTCTAGTCACTTCACCCACTTCCTGTATGCAATTGGCACTCTTCTGCCATGGTGTTGAATCACAGAGTGGATGGGTTTGTATATGTTTTGAGTCCATGTGGGCCCTTTAAACGGAGTATCCTTAAAATATGGCAGTTTCTTCTGCCACCCAAACCCCCACTGCTTTTTACAACCAGAAGTTATAGGGATTTATCTTCCTGGCTCTGGAACCCTAGGCGTTGCCATCTGGTTTGGGGCTGAGATCACTTGCTCCCAAGGTATTCCTCCCAACTTAAGGGAAAAAAAAGATTTTATTTATTTATTTTTAGAGAGAGGGAAAGGGAGGGAGAAAGAGAGGGAGAGAAACCTTGACGTGCGAGAGATACATCGATTGGCTTCTTCTCACGTGCCTCCTACTGGGGACCTGGGCAGCAACCTAGGCACGTGCCCCGAAGGGAATGGAACCAGCGACTTTTCCGTTTGTAGGCCGGCACTCATTCTACTCAGCCATACCAGCCAGGGCTTCCTTCCAATTTTTATCCACCATATGTAAATGTAGGACTGTCCAGTCCACACCCAGGCCACCTATCTGCACCACACCATGTTTCCGCACCTCTCTGCCCGTCTCCATGACTCCACCCCTCCTACCAGTCTGGATGAATGTGACTTCTTCAAATCCGTGGTTGTTGGATTTCCATAGGGCTTGATTTTCTGACAGTTCTGGGTGTTATTTGTTTTGAGGTCTATTTGTAATTGTTTCTGTGGTTGTGCAAGGAGGCGAAGCATGTCTACATACACCTCCATCTTGACTGGAAGTCTACAATTTATCTTATTTTCCCATCTCTCTCTGCATAAACTCTCTTCTCATTTGCCTCGCTACTTCCCCTCCAAGTGGAACTATGCTTTTGTCTTTGTAGACCAGCGCATAGTAAGTACATTGCTTGGACAAGTTTAGGTATTCAATAAATGTTTAGTAAGTAAATTAATAAGAAAGGCTAACATTATTAAAATATTCTTCATTAGTCTAAAAAAGAAGTTTTATGTTTTATAGTGGCTGATTTAACATAGCTCAAAGGATTTTTAATCACTAAAGTAAATACTTACTAAGATGTACTTAGGATGCATTAGCTTGTTTTCGTTCAGGACATTCTGACTGGGTACTGACTCTGAGCCTGGGCATGGGGACAAAACATGAACAGGACACACAAGGCCTCTGCCCTCCTATCGCTGCCCTTCTAGTGGGCATGGCTGTGGTATACACAGGCAGAAATCATCGGTCTTAAAGCCAGGGTACTTCCTTATGTGATACCTGGCACAGCGTAGTGAAATGGGATAATGAGATACAGAGAAAGGCCCCTCTGAGCCTGTATTTGAGCTGAGACCAGCTGTGCTAAGGGATGCCAGAAGAGGGAACTTCCAAATGCAAAGTCCAGAAGCTGGCACTTTGGGCTGTAGGAGCAGGATGGGTGCCTTTGTGATTGGCACATGGTGGACAAGGAGCAGATTGGCTAGAGAGGCAGGTGGGCCCATCATGCCAGGCTTGGGGATAAGAGCTTTGGATTTTACTTATGGAACACTCAAACCCATTGAGGGAGTGATGTGGTCTGATTTATTTTCCCCATCACTCTGCTTGCTCTATACATGATGAATTATGCATGCCAGGAGGAGAAGCTGGGCCTCTGGTTAGGAGGCTGTGGCTGTAGTCCAGGGAAGGCTGCTTGAACAAGGCATGTATTCTGGAGGTAGAACTAACAGGACTGACTGACGGGTTGGATGTGGGAGGTAAAGGCCTCCAGGAGTTTAACTTGAGCAGATCAGTGGATTGTGGTGCCATTGCTGACGTGAGGAGGACTGAGGGGAGAAATGGCATTAGGGGCAAATCCAGATTTTGCTGTAGAACATGTTCAAAAGAAGGCAGCAAATTTATAGAACTTGCCTTCCTCCCCCCTCCCATTTCTTTCCCACTTTGTTTAAATATCCTCATATAGGATAGCTGAAGGAAAGTGGCAGGATCTTTCTTTTCAGGCAGTTTTGGAACATCCCTTTGGTAGTCAGGCACACACCTTCCAGGAGTTTCTAGTGGTTTTTCTGCAGAGGATGGATAAGTTCCTCCATCACCCATTCTCAAGGCCTGGTGCACAGTAGATGCATTGTAACTATTTACTGAATGAATGAATATGTCTGAGAATCCACTGGTTCAGGATGAGGCTACCGAGCTTTGTTTCTGTGATTCCTTTTTCTGTCCACTTAGATTTGCATTCTTATCAGGCAAATCATGGCAGATTGCTTCTTTCTTTTCTTAGATTCTGGCCTTCCGTGGATTCTTATGATCAGGGGGTAAGCAGTGAGGGTTAAATGGAAATAGTAATTTGCTCTGAAGTTGCAGCTTAGTGCAGTGGCATATCAGGATCTTTAGAGCAAACAGTCCCAGGACCCATCAACCCCATGGCCTCATCGTTAGCCTCAGATTCTCTTTTACCGCACAGGTTGTGGTGACAGTGTCTGCTGTGCAGTGGCTCTCTGTAGGTGGTCACAGTTACACTGTTGGTTAAATTAGTACATTACATGGTCATGTGTCCTCTATTTAATAAGCGATACACTTTTGTGGTTTGTAAAGTACTTTCTTATACAGGGTCTCATTTTCCCTTCACGTTGATTCTTTGGGGGTAACAAGTTAGGTGTTTTGTTGGAGAGGAGGGAAGGCAGGTTCAGTTCATCCACCCAGCTAGCTAGGTCTCGGCCCTATGCTTGGCAGAACTTCCATAGTGCAGAGCAGAGTCCTTCTGAATTTGGGGTGACTTGCCTGTTAAGAAGTGTATCAGC
The DNA here is from genome assembly GCA_039655065.1 of Glossophaga mutica. Taxonomy (NCBI): domain Eukaryota; kingdom Metazoa; phylum Chordata; class Mammalia; order Chiroptera; family Phyllostomidae; genus Glossophaga; species Glossophaga mutica. The sequence goes on along the minus strand of CM077310.1, from coordinate 63,079,018 downwards.
CGTGCTAATTAATCTTAGGCCAGAGTTCATGGTTAACACAGGAGCCACCCAGGAAGGAAGGAGGCTCTTTTTTCCCCCTCCCCACCTGTGATGAAATGTGAGTATCTGCACTGTGTCAGCTCTTCACCATGGCCTCGAAGCTGGGGCGGATCTCCCTGGCAGATACTATTTGATACATGAGGTCAGGATGTTCAGGAGTCCTCAATTCCAAGTTAGGAACCCCTGGCTAGGGGCTCTTGTTATTTCTGATTCATTCCCCATCTTCAGAATTCTGGAAATGTCATGTCAGTCTTCAGATACATCCGAGGATTCCTCCTCCTTTCATTTAATCTGAGGTCTCGAAGACTTACACTGTAGGCCCAAACTATTTTCCACCTGCTCACCTAAGTCCTCAACCACTGCTGCAGGGAGCACATACCTCTCAGAGCCAGTCCCTCGGGGAGGGAGGGGCAGTACCTGGAGGCCTGCTACACATTTGGGCACCAAACATCCTGGTCAGATCAGACAGGTCAAAGACATGAAAGCTGAGGATCCACTTTGAATTGATGGAGACATTTATTCCTGAGTAGTTTGTAATTTTTAGATCAGCAGTGCCATATGGAGTTATTTTCTAAACTTTTACCTCTGGTTACTCTGATTTTTGGAGCATATATTGTAAGAAATTATAAGAGCTCTGGCTAGTGTGGCTCAGTGGATTGAAACTGAAAGTTCGCTGGTTTGATTCCCAGTCAGGGCACATGGCTGTGTTGCAGGCCAGGTCCCCAGTTGGGAGCGTGCAAGAGGCAACCACACATTGATGTTTCACATGTTGATGTTTCTGTCCTCCCTTTCCCTCTCTAAAAAAAAAGGAATTAAATCAAATGTCTAAAATACACCTATGCTTAAAAAAAAAAAAAAAAAAAGAAAATATAAGAACTCTCAGTGCTTAAAACTGTTGTGTAGAGAGCCAAAAAAGAATTGCCAGACTATGTGTTGAATCAAAGTGAGTATATAAGTGTTATGTAATGATTGAAAATATCTGCAAAGTTATGCGTATATAACATTTGGGAAGTTTAATGCATTGTACTCATTTTGCTTCTTTGCTTTTATACCATCTTTTTGGATAATCTATGACACTTGTAAGAATCAGGAATTAAATGTCTGCTGTGTGTAAAATTGTCAGTATTTCCAAATTACTTGACTTTATAGTGATGGAATTGAATCCCTCAAAATACAATGTATGCTTATGTAAATGTAAAAATGATAGTGTTCTTACATTAATTATTTTAAAGATTACATTAAAAACAAGGAAAGAAATCTTATTTTTGAAATACAATTTTTTTATTTTAGCTAGAAGAACCACACCTCTTTTGGAATACATTAAAAATAGGAAATTAGAAAAGCAGGTATGTCTGACCTTTTACTTGATGAATATCCTGCCTGTTTCTGCTACATCCATGCCGACAATTCATACACGTACTTTTCCACCTCTTTAGCGGATTCGAGAAGAGAAGCGAGAAGAACGAAGGCGAAGGGAGTTGGAAAAGAAACGCATACGGGAAGAAGAAAAAAGAAAGAGAAGAGAAGAAGAAAAATGTAAGAGAAAAGAAACAGAAAAACAAAAGAAAACTGCTGAGAAAGAAGTAAGGATTAAGGTAATTTGCAGGAGACCTTTCATTTCTTTTTTCCAAAAATAGTTCTGCTATCCTAATTATGCCTTTTAAGTATTTTAGCTTTCTAGAAGAAAAAGAACATTTTCAATTTGTCTAGTCATTTTTTTTCGTTTTTTGTTTTAACTTTCATTCCCTTTCTCTTTTCCATAGTACTAGTTCTCAGATTTCCCTGGGCCCCGCAGTTTCCTTGGGCTTTCTGTGTTTGGGAGGGCTGAGGGGCAGGCGTGTGGAGGAGGACTGGCCTCCTGGGGCTGAGGGGGCACTGCCCCCGAGGAGCCCCACATTTAAGTATTGGTATTATAGATTGGGCTCCCGCTTACATTTTCCTCTAACAAAAGATTTCCTGACTGAAAAATATACATTTGAAAACCAGTGGCTCAGTGTATATTGGCCATGCTAGATGAAGGCTGATTCGTAGAACTGGATTTCTCATAAAATGGTTCTTACATCTCGCCCAATTTCTCCTTTGCCTGATGCACTAATTTGGGAAGGTGGTTTCATGTATAGAGGAACTTTTCTCTGTGTAAAATATGTTGTCCCAAATTGGAGTCAGCCCTTACTTACATGCATCTTCCCTTACTCCATGAAGGGTATAAGGTGCCTTATTGGGATTCATTAAAATTGTGTGATATAAAGAAAAAAATCAAAGGTCAGTACTTGGGGGAAGAGAGAGAATAGAAAGGGAAAGGATGAGGAAGAGATCACAGTTGCCATCATTGCGCCATAGATTAGTTTATTTTATTTATTTATTTACTTATTTATTTAATATTTATTTATTTATTTATTTATCTTTAGAGGGGAAGGGTAGGAGAGAGGGAGAAGGAGAGAAATATCAATGTATGGTTGCCTCTTATGTGTCCCATGCTGGGAACTGGCCTGCAACCCAGGCATGTGCCCTGACTGGGAATCGAACCGCGATCCTTTGGTTCACAGGCCCGCGCTCAATCCACTGAGCTACACCAGCCAGGGCACATTAGTTTATTTTTTATTTTTTATTATTTTTTTAATTATTATTTTTTTTTTTTTTTTTTTTTTAGATTTTATTTATTTATTTTTAGAGAGGGGAAGAGAGGGAAAGAAACATCAATGTGTGGTTGCCTCTCACATGGCCCCCACTAGGGGCCTGGCCTGCAACCCAGGCATGTGCCCTGACTGGGAATCGAACCTGCAACCCTTTGGTTCGCAGCCCGCGCTCAATCCACTGAGCTATGCCAGCCAGGGCACATTAGTTTATTTTTTTAAAAAAAAAATATTTTATTTATTTACTTTTAGAGAGGGGAAGGGAGGGAGACAGAGGAAGAGAAACTTCAGTGTGTTGTTGCCTCTTGTTCGCCCCCAACCAAGGACCCAGCCTGCAACCCAGCCATGTGCCCCAACTAGGAATCGAACGGATGACCCTTTGGTTCATAGGTCAGCACCCAATCCACTGAGACAGACCAGCCAGGGCAAGATTAGTTTCTGATATTGCCAGCAGTCAGAAACAGAAAAGTTAATCAGAAACATAGTTTTCATTTTTCGTGGAGAGAAAGCATGCCAGGTCTTCCAGGGAAGGAATGCTTTTTCTAGGCCTTCACTTATAAAAGTTTCTCCTATATTGGGTGTACTAACAATGGAGAGAAAAATTTCTTAACAGTATTCCTACAAAAACACATCAGCACTTGTATCAGTCAGGACTGTTTAGGTTATGCTGTAGTAACAAACAGTCTCAAAATCTCAGTGGTTTTGTAAAACTCAGGTTCTGTTCTAGTTCGTGTCAGTTGTCCATTGTGCATTACCCATTGTAGCCATCTAGTGACCCAGGCTGATGGAGGCTCCATCTTAGCATCTGTTTCTAAAATCTTCATAACAAGGCGGGGAATGTGTAATTCGGCATATTCCATACTAGTCCTTAAACCTTCCACATGGAAGTGACTCATCCCTCTGCCCACATTTCACTGGCCAAAGCACATGACCCCACCTAATCTCAAATAACAAAACGAAACCTTGATGTTACAAGAAATGTCTTTGTCATTGTAGAAATTCAGCTCTGTCATGGCCAGAGACAAAGCAGGTATACATTTAATGCAAATGTTATGGTCACAGGTGTGCGAATGTTGCCCGATCTTTTCATTTTACTTTCTAGACAAAGAGTAGTAGCTCACTCAGTGCCTAATGCTTTTACATTCTCAAAAGTACTTTTGTCAATAGCTTTGAGAGTTTTTTGGGAAGAATCACTGAAACTTGTAACCTACAATTTCAACTATAATTTTAAGTAAGACTTCAAGTATTTGGAGTATAGCATTTTACTTTTTCAGTTTGGAGAATGAAATTAAAATCCAAAATAAGTGAAAGAAATAAAAATGAATTTAAGTCAGTAAACATAGGATCCTCCATATAGGAAAAAAAGAAATCAACATTTAAGCACAGCGAGAGACAGAGTTCGACTTGTCTAGATCTAGTAGAACAAACTCTCAGAGGCAGGTCAGATCCAGTGACATGAGGGGTCCACAGCTCTGTCCTTAGGAGGGTCTGGTGTTCTGATCGAGGAGTATCTGACCCAAGTTTACAAGTTTAGCCTTTAATAAATGTCTTTGCTCAGTTTGGGGACCTCTGACTTATGAATGGTTTGGAGAATTAAAAAAAAAAACCCTGAAAAACAAAGTCGGTAAAGAAATGCCCATTGAATTTGTATTAATAGCCTAAAAATAGAAAGGCAGAGAGATGTACTCACGGCTACTTTTTGCAGTGAAGACAAATGTGATATAAGTCAAGAGCAGCCCAGCAGCTTTTTATTTCCCTGTGAGGACTAAAACTAAGCAGTAAGCTTAAGTTGAAGAGGAGCTTAGGCTACCAAAGTTACAAGTAAAGTTCCTGAATATATAAATTATACAGGATAGATGACATTATCTAAAAAGCATTGTGCGATCTTTTTCAAAAAGCTCTTTAAAAATAGATGTGTGTCTCTGAGACCTGGTTACAGGCACGTAGAAGGAGCACAGATGAGGGCTGGATGGAACCACTCCAGAATGGGCAGCTGCTTCCCCCACTGCTGTGTCAGGTACCCCTGGCTTGCCCCTCACTCCCTTTCTTCCCTCTTTCCTTTCTTTCTTCCCTCTTTCCTTTCTTTCTTCCATCCTTTGCCAGGCTCATTTCACTTGAGGCCTCTGCTTGCTTTTCTCCAGTGAGCTCTTCCCTAAGACGTATGCTTTTTCATAAGTGACTCCTCATCATCTGGCCTCTGTTCATGTCTTATTTTCACAGAGAGGCCTTCTCTAACCTCTTTGAGAAATGATTCCTCCTCTTCCTCTCATCCCACATCTTTCTGTCCTTTTATTTCGTTTGTAGCATTTCACACCACCTGAGGTTATCTTGATTGCAGCATTCTGTTCTTGTCACTGCATACACCAGTCTTGTACCTCATAGCCACCATTGCCACAGCTAGGGTGCCAAGTGTGAGCTCCTTAATGGTGGGCACTTGTCTCTTATTCACAGCTACATGCCTAGCACCTAGCATGGGATCTTTTTCCCTGGTTCCTGGCACACAGTCTTACAGCCCTTGTAATCTCCACAGAGTGATGTCTTCTGTGCAATAATGCGGTGACAGTGGCTGACACTCTAGAGAGTTTTGGGGTGGGAGCTGGTCACCAGAAACACAAGGCATCATTAGAGGGTTGGAACTTCCAGCTCCACCCCCTGACCTCCAGAGAGGGGAGTGGTGCTGGTGATGAGGTCAGTCACCAATGGCCAGTGATGTAATCAATCCTGTGTAATGGAGCCTCTACAAAAGTCCCTATACTTTGGGATTTGGAAAGCATCCAAGCTGGGGAACAGATGTAGGTGCCAGGAAGGTGATGTCCCTGCAGAGGGTGTGGAAGCTCTAAATCATTCCCTGTTCCTTGCCCTGTGCATTTCTCCCATTTGGCTGTACTGGAGTTGTGTCCATTATAATAAACCAATGGTAGTGAGTGAAACGCTCTCCTGAGTTCCATGAGTCAGTCTCATTCAGGAACCCCTGAATTTGTAGCCATTCAGTCAGAAGTGCCAGTGACAAGCTTGGGTTTTTGACTGGCATCTGAAGTGGGGACAGTCTTGTGGGATCTAACGTTAGTTCTGGGTAGTGTCAGAACTGAATTGAATCATAGCACAGCAGCCTGTGTTGAAGAGTTGGGGAAGTGGTGTTTGAAAAGCCACCATGCACTTGGTTTCAGAAGTATTGCAAGTAAAAACAGTTTATAGGTGCACAGATTATTTGTTGGATGGATGGATGGAGACACATACTACTGCACTTCCAGACCTCCTCCAATTGCATCTATTGGAAGCACATGTTTCTTTTGTTATTAAAAAAAGGTCGATAGCTACATGAAAGAAATGTTTAAATTCATGTATCCCACATAGGCGGAATAACAGCGTACACGCAGGTAACATAATGCATACCTTTGCTGAGAAGCAGCTTTAGTGTTTTGCCTTACATTGGAGGTTCCCAGCCTCCAGGTGGCAGACCCCTACTGGTCTTCGACCTGTTAGGAACCAGGCCACATGGGTAGGAGGTGAGCTTGAATGTAGTGCACCTGAATCATCCTGAAACCATCCCCTGCCCACTCTGGTTCCTGGAAAAATTGTCTTCCACGAAACCGGTCTCCTGTGCCAAAAATGTTGGGGATCACTGCCTTACGTTACATCTGTTTCTTTTTTAATGAACTCATTTAGTCCAAACGTATCTGCTTATAATTTTGCTATACTTCAATTTAAAATGTTTATTTTTGTGAGTGAGAACAAAAATCTCAGAAGTAGATCTTCCATTTATGTTCTACAGACTGACTACCTGTGGTACTTAAATTTCAAAGAGTAAGAATCTATATGGGGGGCACTACCAGGGCGGAAGGCCCAAACAAAAGGCATCCCAACGCATCGTAACAGCCTGTTAAGTCTGTTCTAAGAAAGGGAATAATAAGTGTTTTGAAAACTCTAAAACTGTCCTAAAGGCCATTAATATAAAGCAACCTTTTTAAAAATGTCTTTTTCCTTATTATAAAAGTAATACTTCTTTATTTTAGAAAAACTAGAACCTGTAAGTAAAAGGAAAGAAAATCGTTTCAGTTCTGCCACTTAAAAATAATCACTATACTATTAACACAGTGTTGCAAGACTTCTAGACATTTTTCTGTATGTGTATCAACATGGAAATAGAAATCAAATCATTCTTTTTTGTAACATTCCTTTATTCATTAATACAAACATTGAGTCATCACATTATCCTAAATCACCTTTCATAAATGCAAGATGTTTCATTGACTGCATGTTGCCCCAGGTATTTAACCAAAAACCTGTTCATTGGACCTTTATCTTATATTTTTTGCTGTTCAAACATTTGGACTCATATTGGTATATATTTGTAATTATTTATTAAATGACCTCTTTTATTATATACTCCTAAAGTGATATTTTACTAACATCATAATTTCTTAGCTTCTTAAGAAACCAGAAAAGGGAGAGGAAGCAGCCACTGAGAAACCAAATGAACCAGGAGAGGAAGTTGATGCTGGAGATGGACATTGGGATGCCCGTCCTGGCTGTGCTGTCGGGAAGGCCAAGCCCTGGGACAGCCTGCTGGAGGAGCGCAGGGAAAAGTGAGCCCTGCACTTCCGTTTCTTTGACCACATTAAGCATCACAGGATTGTCATCAATTCATAATCATATATCCGTTGTCTGTTTGAGCACATATATTTCATAACTTTCTTGGAATTCTTGAATGCTTGTCCACATTTTTGTTTCTCTTTGGTCATGCTAGGAACTCGGTAAACCCACTTAGTCTGCAGCCTCAAGTCTGTCTTTGAGCAGAGGAAATGCCCTTCTCTCATTCCCTTTGGGTTTCTGGTATCATACTTTATGTCTTCAGGATCTTCTTGCCAGTCTCTTTTCCATGTGATTTTTCTCAGTTTGTAATTTTCCTGTACATTTTGAGGTATCTTGCCTATTTGATATTTCAGACCTCCTTCAATCTGTCTATGGAATTATAAATTTGAGGACTTGGTCTTTTAGGTGCTGAAAGTCTTTTGTGCTACAGAGGTAGAATTCTAAGTGCTCTAATTCCTTTGTTGGAGTTGCCACCCCTCCGGTCCCATGGAATTTGACCCACAGCCACAGATCCTGGTGTTCTCCCAGCCCTGCCCCTCTCTGGCTGGGGGTCCTTTGGCACATTGGTCTTCGCCTGCTCAGGACGTGAGCTCATGAAAGGAGCTTGGGCAGGGCTTCTCTGGGAAGACAGACGTAGCAGTTTTTGCATATGGTGCAGAGAAGGACCAGTGAGATGTCTGTCAAAAGGTAGACCTTCATCCTGCCCCTGACCATGGGCTTGGTGTTTCCCCACAGTCATTGGGGCCGCATTGACCCAGGATTCATGCATTGCCTTTGGACACTTGCAGAGCTTCCTGGAGGCTAGGGCTGCTCTGCTCCCAGGAGTGGCTGGAAGTGGATTTGAGTTCAGAGGTCAAGGTCATGGGATTAGGCTGCTGTTTGCCCAGGATCACAGTAATCTGGATGACTTATTACTGCTTTCTTTGCACACAGAGTTACGTAAAGCTTTCTTTCCCTCTTTTTGGGAGGTTCTGGTTTATTGGTTTGTATGTAAAGTTAATTTATACATGAAATCCAACCCGATTTGTTAGCATTGTGGTTTATGTCACAGACATTTGTATTACTGCTGACATTAACAGTGCCTTTTGTCATGTTCCTGGCACCAGTTCACACTTTGTGCATAGATCGTTTTGGCCCCACCAGTCCTGCTGCTTCTGTGTGCAGGGACCCACAGGTGGCGTGTGAGGACTTTTGCCTGTGGTTCTTGGAGGGAAAGACTTTTGAGAACCAAATAAGTTAACCAGCCACTTACTCATTTACTATTTAATAGTTTGACATATACAAAAATATTATTAAATTTCAGTTAATTTTAGTTATGGGTGGGGCGGAAACTAAGCTGTGTCAGCTCTGCCTGATTGATGCACATTTGGGCTACTGGGAAGGTCACCTGACCATGTGTCGTCCCATCCACTTTATCTGCAGTACGGGGGAGTATATCTACTTTGGAGGGTCACTGAGAATTTAAACAAATAATGTATATCCAGCACATTAGCATAGGACTTAATACATATGCATCAGTCAGGCATAGCAGTGAATATTGTTAATACAATGTATTTGTCTTTCCAGTAGTATTTTAACTTAATGCCTGTGGTGTGCCCATCATGTGCAAACTTGGCATAAAGTGATGGGCTGACTTACATATTCCCTGCCTTTTCTGGAACTTACAGTCTGGAAGGGAAGACAGGTGATCAACAAGCAGTTTACATAAAGTTACTGATAATGTGTATTAAATCACAGGTCACAAAATGACAGTGAAAAAGAGCAAAAGGAAACAGACAGAAAATTTCGAGAAAAAGAACTTGAAACACAAAAATACCACTTGGATGACAGCAGAAAGCTTAGAGCTCACTATGAGTTTGACAAGTTTTCAAGAAGAAACGAAGAAGAGATGAAATTGGGGAAAGGATTCACTTCAGACAGAGGGAAGGCAGGGAGCCAGGACCGGGGCGTCCCTGTGGAAGCAGCAGAGAGACCAGGGAGGGAACAGAAGAGTGAGGATGGCCTGGCACCCAGAAAGGCGAGCGTGCGAAACAAGGTTCTTTTATTTATTTGACAGTCTCTTACTCATGTGTCTGTGCTAAAGTATGAAGTGTACTTCTGCAGGCTTATGACTGCTTTTCCAAACGGAAATCCTTTTATTTCACCAAAAAAAGGAAAGTGTACATAGGAGCCTGAGGGACAGGATCATACCCTCGGACCGTGAGAGGCCCACCCACACTGCATCCCGAGTTATCTTAGGGACACTCTGCCCTGCGCATCTGTATTTGTTGGAGCAGTGAGTCTTGTCTGCTTAGTGGGCACCAAGTGCTGAATGACAGATTGAAAAATAGAACCAGCCGTCATCTTTTCACCAGGAAAAAAAAAATAAGCTTTTATTTAGCATAAAACTAGCACATTCACACCATTTGCTTGAGGATAAATAATGGTAGATTATCAGATTTGCCTCTGAGACAGTAAGGAAAATATTAATGATACTTCATGGAGCTTTCTTTTCCATTATTATTATTAATGTCTGGTGATTAATGGACAATCAGATGGCTCCTGAACACCCAGAAGTTACATGTGCACAATCAACAGAGGACTGAGATTACCCACTTAGCCCAACAAATGGTTTTCTTTTAGAAATTTGAGGTTGATTTATATTCAGATCACATTGTCACAGAGAACCACTATAAACAGGGTTATCTGCCTTCCAGGGCTGGGCCCCATGAGGCTGTCAGTCCCCCGAAGCCCTCCCTTCAGGAGGGCAAATGGGACTGAGGCTGCCCAGGCTGCAGGTCACACCTGCCTCCAACCTTTTCCTGACCTGGCAGCCACTCTGTTCTGTCTCTGACTCTGTCATTTCAGGAATACTATATAAATGGAAACATAAGAATATGCAGCCTTTCGAGATTGGCTTTCTCACTCAGCGTGAGTCTCGTCAGATCCATCCAAGTTCCATGTGGTATCAGTGATGTCGATTTTCTATATGTTTCTGGTAAAGGCCAGGGAGCTCTTCAGAAAAACCTCACCCTTCTAGCTTCACCCGTGACCGATCAAGTCTGTATTGCAAAGGGTTTCTCATGTTGCTTTAACCTTGGATACACCAAGTACAGGCATGGTCTCATTGGTGGGGGTCATATTCCTATGAACACTTGTTTTTCGGTTGTCTTTTTATTTAATAGGAGTGGGTATTTGCACAGCTTTGAGTGTGGGAACTCACAATAACTCCTTTCAATTAAGTCTCCAGTGTAGTGGTGATGAAGTGCTTTGTGCGTAATAGCTCCTTTCTTACCAGGCCTGGCAGGTTATGACGTACTTTTTTTATTTTTATATTTTTTATTCTGTAAAGATTGTATTTATTTATTTTTAGGGAAAAAGAGAGGGAGAGAAACATCTGCATGTCGTTGTGTCTGGCATGCCCCCACTGGGGATCTGGCCTGCAACCCAGGCATGTGCCCTAACTGGGAACCAATCCGGCAACCCTTTGGTTCACAGGCTGCACTCAATCCACTGGCCACACCAGCCAGGGCACTTTTAGAATCAGATGTGAACTCTGTGCACATCAACGTTAAACCCTGGTGGAAAGCAGAGCTATGCCTGTTGGCCCAGGAGATGGTGGTCAGTGAAGCCTGCGTCTTGGCCAACACAGGGGTTCAGATCCATGGGACCTGCTGACCCCTTTCCCATCTTCTCATTGGCCAGGCTTACATTAAGAACATTCTGATAAACCCAGGTGGTGACTGTGAATGAGGCCTCCACTAGGAGTGGGTAAGGGTGAAAAAAAGCACAATTGGACATGCCCACCCGAGATGCAGTGTCCTTGCACTCCAGGTGGCTGTGGAAAGATTAAGGCTGCTGCTGCTGCTGCTCTGTCATACAGGCTTCCTCCCTGGGCTCTAAGCTCCGCGGAGCTGGCATGGGGTTGCTCCCTCCCTCTCCCTGAGCGCTGGCTTCCTGAAAGTTGTTCCCACCGGGATACCAGTCTCAGCCTTCAGAATCACACTGTCCTCTCCAGATTTCACTGTCCTCATGCCCGGAAACTAATTAATTGCATTTTGTGTACTTTATTCAGTCTTCATTTTTGTTCCAACACATCTAACAGTTTAATAAGGTGATGAGTTAATATTTTCTATAAAGGGGACAGTTCAGAAATAAACCACTCAGAAATTCCTTGCTGTGAATGTTAGTAACTGTTCAGTACTCTAAAAGCCATCTCTGAGAGGCCATGCCTTATTTTGCTTCAGACCTCCGGTTCACTGCCTGGTGAATTTGAGGCATGAGATGTGTGTGTGTGTGACCTGTCAGCTCTCAAACTGGGAGGAAAATGCTGTGTTGTACTATTTCCTCAGTGTTCTAGGGTTGAGTAATAACATAGTAACTTCTCTCATGGCTTTTTTTTTTTCCCCTTTAAATGCTTAGCTTTGGAAATAGTGCTGTGAAAAAGGCTGATTTTAAGCTGTAAGACATAGTCTTTAGGTAATTAAGATCCTCAGTCCCTAGAAATATAGATGTTGTCCCCTCCTGCACTGTCACCCTTTGAAGAGTGACCCACCTTTTTGTCCTGTCAGGACCGGCCATCCTTGCCACTGTACCAGCCAGGAGCTCGCATGAAAGCTCGTGAATGTGGTGGAAGATTCTCTGAGGACGGCCGTGCTGGGAGGAGAGCTGAGGCAGAAGATTCGACAGGGGCTGGTTCCAAGAAGAGCAAAGAGGCAGAATGAGTCTGTGCATGCCATGGTTGTGACAAGGATGAGCTCACATTCCAGATTCCATGGGTTAGAAATGTATAAATTGGTCCAGAATATAACCTGCAAGGTAAATGTACTCCTTACAAAGAACTAGAAACTGGTGGCACAGAAACCACCTTTTGAAAAACTGAATAGGGCTTTCTTTGATTTTACCATTTCTAGTATAAATTACTGTGTCATTTAACCAAAACAGAGAAAATAATCTTTGGAACGTAGAAAAGTATGACCAAAACAGTATGAATTCTGAAGCACTTTAGACGTGTTGTAGGAGTAACTTGCACCTTGCATTTTACACATTTGTAAGCAAATATCTGTCGGGATCTGTACCTCATTTTGCTTCTTGTTGGTTTTCTATAAGCCAGTTTCTGGGAAGTGGGCAGCTCATTCCATTATAACCTTGGGAATTCCATCACTTATGCACCCTCGGTCCTGAGATTCCAGGAAGTCTGTTGTATGTAGTCCCTCTGATAGGAACCTTAACACTGTGTAAAGCTCAACAGCTTTAATAATGGCCCTTTTACCAATTTGGCCACTGACTTGATGAAAATAGTTTCTTTTTATGGATGTGCTCATGGGTTATAGCCTTTACGGTTTAAGAGTTGCTAACATAAATGGTGTTATTTTGGGACATGAACAACACCCTAGGCACAACATCTAGGATTTTACTTTTTGCAGTCTGAAGTAATTTTAGAGTGACTTTTTGTAACTTTCTGCAACTATGCATTCTAAAGTATCTTTTCCTTTTAGAGAAATTTTAAAATGTCCATGTATTTTTGGCACCATGATTTGAACCATTAAATAAAAATTTTATTTGCTGTGAGTTTGAAGTCCAGTTGTACTTTTCCTATATAGAATTTTACACAATAAAATTTTACTTCTTAAAATATAGCTTTATCTGAACATTTTGTTAATTATATCCCTTCATAAATATGAAATGTGTCTCAAAAAACTAAGAATCAATCACTTATAATTAAAAACATCTGTAATTTTTGGACAGTTTTATGATATTGCCATGTTCCTTGCATTTTACTCCTGAGCTCCAAGAGTTTGGTGGGGGAGGGGAGAGAAGGCTTTGCTGTAGATTCAGCAAGGGCCATGTGATCCAGAGCACTTTGCAGGCTTATATGGGCTCTGTCACATCTACTACACTGCTGTTGTAGTGAGAAAGCAGCCTTAGATAATACATAATGAATGGACAGGGCAGTGGTTCCAATAAAACTTTATTTATAAAAGCAGGCATCAGGCCATATTTAACCTATGGAGCATAGTTTGCTGCCCCCTGCTTAGAGGATGGATCAAACTGGATCTCCTGACCAGCAAGTGGCTGTGGTCCTTGCTGTCCATTTGGGTTTTGATCTGGGGATTTCCAGCCCTGAAGGCCAGGACATAGTAAGTCTCATTTCTAAGGCCCCCATCTTGGTTCTGTCAGCTTGTTTGTATTTGGTTATCAAAGACCTAGAACAGGAACAGAACCACAGAAATGGAGATCATATGGAGGGTTAGCAACAGGGGCGTGGGAGGAGGAGAGAGGCGGAAAAGGTACAGAGAATGAGTAGCATAGATAGTGGGTAGAAAATAGGGGGAGGGCAAGAATAGTATGGGAAATGTAGAAGCTAAAGAACTTATGACACGTGGACATGAACTAAAGGGGGGAATGTGGGTGGGAGAGGGTGTGCAGGGTGGGGGGAATGATGGGGGAGAAATGGGACAACTGTAATAGCATAATCAATAAAATATATTAAAAAAACAAAATGGTTTAAAACAACGAACAATACAGTAACTAAACTGAAAATTTCAACAGAGGGAGGTTTCAATAGCAGACTAAATCAAGTGGAAGGATGGATCAGCAAACACCAGGGAACGGCGACAGAATTCTTCCAATCAGAAGAGCAAGAAGGAGAAAAGAATGAGTGGGGATGGCTTAAGGACTTAGAGAACAGGATCAAGTGGATCAGTGCATCACTGTGGAGGTCTGGGAAAGGGGCAGATTTTCAATTCAAAATAACGGTAGAGGGTGTTTTGGTGTTTCGTTATTTATTCATAGAGAAAACAATGAAAAAGACCCAGAGTTTGTGCCATATCACAATCTAGATTTTGGCTTCCAAGAATTGTCCTATGCTAGAGGTTTGTTGAAGGTTCAGTTGGGATAATCAATTCATTCTAACACTTAAGAAGAAAACAGCTCTGGCTGGTGTGGCTCATTAGATTGCGTGCCAGCCTGCAAACCAAAGGGTGGCCAGTTCAGTTCCCAGTCAGGGCACATGCTAGGGTTGCTGGCCAGGTCCCCAGTAGTGGGTGTGCAGGAGGCAACCACACATTCATCCCTTTTTCTCCCTCCCTTCCTCGCTCTCTAAAACTAAATAAATAAAATCTTAAAAAAAAAAGTAAAGCATCCTTACAAATTATGGCCTGCAATCACAAAGAACCTTGTTTTTAAAAGTGGATCTCACGACAGAAGGTAAAAAGGTCCCGAAGAAGCTCATTAAACAAAAGAAAGCTAGAACTCCAATGCTCCAGAAGCTCCCCACATCCCACAACCACTTCTATACCCAAGGGATTCCCTCTGCAGATAATAAAGCACAAAACACCAAAGGAAGGAGTACATACCTGCAAATGTATATTTCATTGACAAATCACCCCTGGACAGCTCATCTTAACCAACTGCAGGAAAAAATAAAACGATGTATTGCTACGAGTCTCTGGGCTCTAACCAGCTAATTGGAAATCGGGCGATATGAATGACAAATTAAACTACCTTCCATGAGGTGGCTTTAGGAGTAACAAGTACAATAATCATAAAGGGTTGCAAGTTTGGTAATGCTGATTTGCAGCAACACTTCCAACATTTTACAATGTAGACTTAAAATAAAAAAACCCCGGCACTCTATATATACCTATACTGAGTTTTACAACATAATATTAAAGGTAACAATCACAAAAGTTGGTACATAGAACTTGATGTTCAGAGAAAAAGACCCTCTCGTTTCTGCATTTAAAATTTACAGCTTCAAAAGTGCTTTTATTTGCATTTTATTATTAAGGCTGAAGATTATTTTTACTGTTTATTGGACATTTGTCTCTTGTAAATATACTGTCTTTTGCCTGTATTTCTAGTGGGGTGCTCAACTTTTCTTTTTTATAAAGAACTTTCTGATGTTAGGAGATTAGTGTTCATTTTAAAGTTGAGCGGTGAAGGATGGGAAGGGTTTAAATGATGTTCAATGATGTGTGGTCCTCCTTTTCCCCTCCCAGCAGTAATTAAATCTAATCAAAATGAATAGATCACTTTGGTACAAAAACAAAAATCTGAAAACCTCCTAAAATGCACCCCAAGTGACTGTTTAAATGTGAAAAGTCAGAGTACGTCCAGAAAGTCAGGAACACAGGATCTTAAATCCGGCGTGACAGGGAGACTAAAACAAAGAACAGCAGAACAGAGGAGATGTCAGGAACTGAGGTCCCGCGGATGCCTTTTGCTTTCACACAAACCTTGCGGGGCGCCCTTTCCTCGCGCCGGCGAGGCGTTCGCTCCCACAGGGGAACCTGCTCTGCCCGGAGGGTCGGAACCGCGGGTGATGATGCAGTTTGTTTTGCCCTAACAAGTTCTACCTCCGCCTTCGGCCAGCGACTCCGAAAAGCCAGGCCTCTTCCTTGCGCAGCTCCCTCTCGGTTGGACGTCCCCAGGCCTGGGCTGGATGTCTCGACCTGACATGCCACAGAGGACTGTCGCCCGCGCAGACAGCTGGAGTCAGGACCGCCGGAACCTCTCCACAGCACCCACGGACTGGCGGGAATTTCCAGAAGCTCGTCAGAGCACGTCACTTCCGATAGCTGGGCGGGCCGCTCCACACGCACAGGAGCTCTCCGCAAAGATACGACCCGCGATCGGGGCTATGATTGGTCTGCGCGGAAGGGCGCGCTTCGCCAAACTCGCTTCCCGTAAGCCCCAGCCTACACGTCCCGCGGCCGCGCGCACGCTCATGCGTCTGGAGCCCGCGACTGCGCCTCGCCGCCATTCGGAAGGCCGCCGGTCTGCAGGCCCTCGCGGTGCAGCTCGGGACCGCAAGCCCGGCCTCCCACCGACGTTCGCCCACTTGGACGCCGCCGCGTTCCAGCGGTGAGAAGCGGGCAGGCAGGGAGGGGTGCCGTCGGAACCCGCACACCCCGAGGCCCGCATCCCGAGGAACCCCAGGGCGTACCTCGAGGAGGGGCCCTCACCCCTTCCGTTCCCGCCTGGCTGGCGGAAGGACCCGCTTTGCGGGCGGGGTAGACTGCACTGGACTTGAGGGTGGGGAGGCAGATAACGTTTTACTTAAAACCCTGCTGGGAAGTTGTTTCTGCCTCTAAAGGCATGCATTCTTTTCGTTTCAGTCCTAGATGCAGTTTTCTCCGATGCTAGACTGCATAGGTTTTTGTCATTGTTTTAAAACCAGCTAGGCAACCCATAGAATGGAAGTAAAATGTCAGAGAAGGGGTCAGTGTGCAGAACATGTAAAGAACTCCCGTTACTCAACAACACAAAGCAATCCAACTCAAAAAGGGGCAAGGGACTTAGGTAGGTATTTCTCCAAAGAAAGTAAACAGATGGCCAATGAGCACACCAAAGGATGCTCATTAACCATCAAAGTTACGAAAATAAAAACTAGAATGAAATACAGTATCACACCCATTGGGATGTCTATTGAAAAAAAATCACAAGCGATGGCGAGGATGTGGAGAAATTGGAACACTTGTGCACTGCTGGCGGGGATGTAAAATGGTGCAGCCAGGAGCTGTGGCAAATGATTTAGTAGTGGTTCCTAAAAAATTTAAACATAGAGCTATTATGTGATCCAACAATTTCACAAATCCTTGGCATAAACTCCAAAGAATTAAAAGCAGGGACTCAAATAGATCTTGTACACCAGTGTTGATTTAAGTAGCAAGCCTTATTTAAAATAGCCAAAAAAGGAGACGATCCATTGTCTACCAACAGATGAATGTTACTTATCTTTTTTAAAATTTATTGATTTTAAAGAGAGAAACATCGATTTTTGTTGCTCCACTTTATACATTCATTGATTGATTCTTGTATGTGTCCTGACCGGGTATTGAATGAACCTTTGTCATATGGGATGATGCTCTAACCAACTGAGCAAGCTGGCCAGTGATTTTCATCCTTAATAAGGACTAAAATTCCGTTATGTGCTATGGTATAGACGTGCTAAGTGAATTAAGCCAGATACAAAAGGCCAAGGATTGTATGATTCCACTCAGAAAATGGAACAGAGATTACCAGGTAGGGGTGGGGTGAGGGGTGGGTGAGGGTAGAAGTTATTGTTTAATGGGTACAGAGATTCTGTATGTGGTGACGAAAAATTCTGAAAATGAATAATGGTAATGGTTTTACAATATTGTGAATGTACTTAATGCCACAAATTGTGCTTTTAAAATAGTATGGTAAATTTTGTTATCTTTAACACAATTTGTTTTTATTTTTTATTTTATTCTTTCTTTATTTTTTTAAGTATATTTTATTGATTGTGCTGTTACAGTTGTCCCATTACTCTCTCCACTATATCCCCTCCACCCTGCGCCCCCTCTCCCTCCAGCACTTCTCCTCCTTAGTTCGTGTCTGTGGGTCATACATATAAGTTCTTTGGCTTTTCCACTTCCCATATTGTTCTTAACCTCCCTGGGTCAATTTTGTACCTACCAATTATGTTTTTTATTCCCTGTACCTTTTCCTCCATTCTCTCCCCTCCCCTTCCCCACCGATAAACCTCCATGTGATCTCCATTTCTGTGATTCTGTTCCTGTTCTAATTGTTTGCTTAGTTCCTGTCTGTTTTTGTTTTAGGCTTATTTGTTGATAGTTGTGAGTTTGTTGTCATTTTACTGTTCATAGTTTTTTTAATATAATTTATTGATTATGCTATTACAGTTGTCCCATTTGTCCCCCTTCATTCCCCTCCGCCCTGCACACCCCCTCCCACCCACATTCCCCCCTTTAGTTCATGTCCATGTGTCATAAATTCTTTAGCTTCTACATTTCCCATACTATTCTTGCCCTCCCCCTGTCTATTTCCTACCCACTATCTATGCTACTCATTCTCTGTACCTTTCCCCCTCTCTCCTCCTCCCACGCCCCTGTTGCTAACCCTCCATATGATCTCCATTTCTGTGGTTCTGTTCCTGTTCTAGCTGTTTGCCTAGTTTGCTTTTGTTTTTGTTTTAGGTGTGGTTGCTAATAATTGAGTTTGTTATCATTTTACTGTTCATATTTTTTATCTTCTTTTTCTTAGATTAGTGCCTTTAACATTTTTTATAATAAGAGCTTGGTGATGATGAACTCCTTTAACTCGACCTTATCTGGGAAGCACTTTATCTGCCCTTCCATTCTAAATCATAGCTTTGCTGGATAGAGTAATCTTGGATGTAGGTTCTTGCCTTTCATGACTTGGAATACTTCTTTCCAGCCCCTTCTTGCCTGCAAGGTCTCTTTTGAGAAATCAGCTGACAGTCTGATGGGAACTCCTTTGTAGATAACTGTCTCCTTTTCTGTTGCTGCTTTTAAGATTCTCTCCTTATTTTTATTCTTGGGTAATGAAATTATGATGTGCCTTGGTGTGTGCTTTCTTGGGTCCAACTTCTTTGGGACTCTCTGAGCTTCCTGGACTTCCTAGAAATCTATTTCCTTTGCCAGATGGGGAAGTTCTCCTTAAGTATTTGTTCAGATAAGTTTTCCATCTGTTGCTCTTGTTCTTCCCCTTCTGGTACCCCTATAATTTGGATGTTGGAACGTTTAAAGATGTCCTGGAGGTTCCTAAGCCTCTCCTCATTTTTTTTTTTTTTTTAAAGATTTTATTTATTTATTTTTAGAGAGGAGAAGAGAGGGAGAAAGAGAGGGAGAGAAACATCAGTGTGTGGTTGCCTCTCACGTGGCCCCCACTAGGGGCCTGGCCTGCAACCCAGGCATGTGCCCTGACTGGGAATCGAACCTGCGACCCTTTGATTCGCAGCCCGCGCTCAATCCACTGAGCTACGCCAGCCAGGGCACTCTCCTCATTTTTTTTGAATTCTTGTTTCTTCATTCTGTTCTGGTTGAATGTTTCTTTTTTCCTTCTGGTCCAAACTGTTGTTCTTGTTTCTTCATTCTGTTCTGGTTGAATGTTTCTTTTTTCCCTCTGGTCCAAACTGTTGATTTGAGTCCTGATTTCCTTCCTGTCACTGTTGGTTGCCTATACATTTTCCTTTATTTCACTTAGCATAGCCTTCATTTTTTTCATCTAATTTGCAACCAGGTTCAACCAATTCTGTGAGCATCCTGATTATGAGTGTTTTGAACTGTGCATCCGATAGGTTGGCTATCTCTTCATCACTTAGTTGTATTTTTTCTGGAGGTTTGGTCTGTTCTTTCATTGGGCCTTTTTTTTTTCTTTTGCCCCTTGGCATACCTGTTACATAGTAAGGGGCAGAGGCTTAGGTTTTCACCAGGGGCAGGCAACCCATGTCACTGCCTTGTGATGCTGTTTGTGGGGGAGGGGTCCAAGAGGGAACAATGGCACTTGCTCTGCTCTCTGCTGGTTTTCAGTCACTTCCCCACTACCCACAATCAAGTTGGGCCCTTCTGGTGCTGATTCCTGGTGGGTGCGTTTGTGTATGTTCTAGGACCCTGTTGGTCTCTCCAACAAACTCTCCTGTGAGGCTGGGAGTTTCTCCCACTGTCTCAACCCCCACAGGTGTTTTCAGTCAGAGGCTTTGATGCTTTATCTCCTCAAGTTGGGACCCTGGGTTTCGCAGTCTGTCTTGTTCCCCAGTTGCTCCTCCCAGTTTATCTGAGCGTGAATGTGGGACCACCCAGTCTGAAATTTGCCACCTTGCTGTGAGTCTTCTCTGCCCAGCTCCGCCCTTCCTACTGGTCTGGGTGAATATTCTTTAACTCCTTAGTTGTGAGACTTCCATACAGTTCAATTTTTCTGTCAGTTCTGGTTGTTTTTGAATTTGTTGTCTTTTTTTTTTTGGTTGTGTGAGGAGGCACAGTGTGTTTAATTATGCCTCCATCTTGGCTGAAAGTCAAGAATTCTTATATTCTGTTCATAGTTTTTGATCTTCTTTTTCTTAGGTAAGTCTCTTTAACATTTCATATAATAAGAGCTTAGTGATGATTAATTCCTTTAACTTGACCTTATCTGGGAAGCACTTTATCTGCCTTTCCATTCTAAATGATAGCATTGCTGCATGGAGTAATCTTGGATGTAGGTCCTTGCCTTTCATGACTTGGAATACTTCTTTCCAGTCCTTTCTTGCCTGTAAGGTCTCTTTCGAGAAATCAGCTGACAGTCTAATGGGAACTCCTTTGTAGATGACTGTCCCTTTATTCCTTGCTGTTTTTAAGATTCTCTCCTTATCTTTCATCTTGGGTAATGTGATTATGATGTGCATTGGCATGTGCTTCCTTGTGTCCAACTTCTTTGGGACTCTCTGAGCTTCCTGGACTTCTTAGAAGTCTATTTCCTTTGCCAGATTGGGAAGTTCTCATTCATTATTTGTTCAAGTAAGTTTTCAATTTCTTGTTCATCTTCGTCACCCCTATGATTCAGATGTTGGAACATGTAAAGTTCTCCCAGAGGTTCCTAGGGACAACTTTAAAAGCCTGTCCTTATTTTTTTGAATTCTTGTTTGTTCATTCTGTTCTGGTTGAATGTTTATTTCTTCCTTCTGGTCCAAGTCATTGATTTGAGTCCTGATTTCCTGCCCTTCACTGTTGGCTTCCTGCGTATTTTTATTTCACTTTGCACAGCCTTCACTGCTTCCTCTATTTTGTGTCTGTACTCAATTATTTCTGTGAGGATCCTGATTACCAATGTTTTGAACTCTGTAGCTGATAGGTTGGCTATCTTCTCGTTGCTTAGTTCTTTTTCAGGAGCTTTGATCTGTTTTTTTCATTGGCCCATATTTCTTTATGTTGGGGCACCTGTTGTGTTATAAGGGGCGGAGACTTAGGTATTCACCAGGGGAGGCCTGCTGTGGGGGAGGGGTCAGAGGGAACAGTGCTGCTTGCTTGGCTTTCGCCCAACTTTCAGTCACTTCCCCCACTTCCCACAAGCAGATTGGGCCCTTCTGGTGCTGATTCCCGGGTGGGTGGGTTGTGTATGTTCTAGGACCCTGTGGGTCTCTCAAACGAATTCTTCTGTGAGGCTGGGACTTTCTCCCGCCGCCACCTCAACCCCCACAGGTTTTTACAGTCAGGTTTTGAGGCTTTACTTCTGACCACTGGTACCCTGGGTTCCGTGATCTGTCTCGCTCCCCGTTGTTCCACCCGGTTTATCCGCACGTGAATGTGGGACTACTGGGTCCACCAGCTGCCAACTCACCCACCCCGTCCACTGCCTTGCTGCATGTCATCTTGGCCCCTACTACCAGTCTGGTTAAATGTTTCTTTAACTCCTTGGTTAACAGACTTCCATACAGTTCGATTTTCTGGAAGTTCTGGTTGGTTTTTGTCTTTAAATTGGTGATTGTCCTTCTTTTGGTTGTGTGAAAAAGCAAAGTATATTGTGGCTGGACGTTTTACCACAGTTTTCAAAAATGTGTAGGAAAAGGCAAAACTACAGAGGCAGGAAAAAGATCAGTGGCTGTTAGGAGCACAGGGAATTGCTACGGCATTGAAAGTATTCTGTGTCATTCTGTCATGGTGGATATATGACACCATACGTTTATGAAGCCCGTAGAACTGTGAAACTCGTAAAGTGACCCCTAATGTAAACTGTGGACTTTAGTTAATATCAGTATTTGTTTGTTGTTTGTAACAAATGTACCACACTATTGTCGGATGTTAATATTAGGAGAAGTTGTGTGCAGGGAGGTTTGTGAAAACAATATTTTCTGTTTATTTTTCTTTCAATCTAAAATTGCTCTTAAAAAAGTTTACTAAGTTTTAAAAAATCAGCTGTAGTAAAGAGCAATACTAGTGTGTATATGCATAAAACCCAGTTAGCTTTAAATGTGCTCTACATGCTGAGTTTTAATTTTAAAAGCTATACATCAGAATGTTTTTTAAAATGACCAGGAAGAAATTGGATAGGAATGGGAAATAGGTGTGATACCATATGGCATAGAACTTCATTAAAAAGTACAGGACGATGCACTGGCAAAACAGTAATGATTAGCACTTACAGATTTAAAACGTGTAGTCTGCAGAGGTGAAACTAGGTTAAGAGAAATTTTTATTACCTGCACAGTTTAGACTTACTTCCATAGCTGGGCTTATGAACTCTGCAAATTAGGGTGGGGGAATGTGCTAGAATCTTAAAAGCTGAAAGGAATCTCAGTGTCTGTTCTCTACCCAGCAGCTGAATTCTATACTCAGTTTTGCAACACCCCAGTGGGAAAGATAGCATTGTATTACAACATAATTCCGGAATTGGGAAATCAGGGTCTTGTGTTGCTTCCTCTGACCTAATTCATGTGACCTTCCACAAGTTGCCTTTCTCACTCAGCATCAGTTTTCTCAATTGTAAAATGAAGAGACTGGACTCATGTCCTCTGAGGATTCTTCCAGTCCAGTCCTGATCATTGGCTTCCAGTTACAGAGGGTTCCTACCTGACAAAGCAACTTATTCTGGTCTGTGATTGAGTAGTTCATAAAACTTTATGTGTTGAGCTGACATCTATTTTGCTGCTGGCTTTTACTTGTTGCCTCTAGGACAGCTTACATATTATTCACAGTTCTTCCACTTTTGAAGATAAGTGCTTGTAACTCACAAGTGACATGTTTTCAAAGACTGCGGGTGGTCCTGGTTGCTTTTTTTATGCGCAGGTTGCTGGTGTTAGGAAACTGCCCTGAGCTGGAGACAGGAATACTCTGCCAAATGCAGAATATGGAATACAGTTCTCTATAGTGCTATATTCTGCAATTCATAGTTGGATTCTAAATGTCTGATGAATTTCATCTTGTTGATTTTGGCCCATTGTATTGGCTTTTCAAGATCTTATTAATTTCACTGTATTTGGTTGGTCATGATATACTAGAAAATGCCCAGATGGATAGCTGAACTTTATTCTGCTCCTCTCTCACACATTGATTAGTTACATGATCTTGAGCAAGTTAAAGTTTAGGTCTGAGTTTCCTCAACTATAAATTGAAGTTTTAAAGTAGATGGTCCCTGAGGTCTTCTTTTATTCCAAAATCCAAGTGGCTCCAAGACTAGAAGGTAGCTCAGGTCTTTTCTAGTTTTAAAGTCCTGTGAATCTAAGATCAGATCTCTCGTCTTCCTGAGAGAAGGTTTGAGATTGAACAGATACTTTTGAGCATACACCATGTTCCAGGGATGTGCAACAGTTATAGAGGTGGATGGGTGGTCCCTGCCTTCTGAGAGCCCATGGCATGCTGTGGAATCATACGGTAGTACCAGAGGGTGGCAGCCACTACAGTAGAGCTGTACATACAGCAAGGGGTCCAAGGAAGACTGGAGAGGGCAGGGAATTGGCCAGTATTTACAAAGCGATCATGCCTAAAGCATGGAGGAACTTGCCTGATGACTGGGTGGCAAAATGTGGAGTGTAAGGGAGAGGAAATCCCTTGTGCAAAGGTCTGGAAGCTTGAATTGTCAGGGAATTCCAGGTGGGTCAGTACTTTGAGAATGCAGTATAGTCAGGGGGCAGATTATGAAGAGCTTTATGAGCCGTGTTCAAATTTTGTGCCGTAGGGATTGGAATTACCTTGAGAAATTGTGAGCAGGCAAGTCACAGTAGGTTTTTATGTTTGGAAAATGACTGGTAGTGATATGATGAGTGGATTGGAAGGAAGTGAGACTAGTGGCAGGGAGGTCGGATATCAGAATTAAAGCAGAGGCATAGGGACTAGAGGGAAGGGTAGATAAATGTGCTGGAACTTGATCAGGTGAGTATTGTGAGCTGTTGCCTAGCGTGTTCCCAGCCAGTTTATCCCATTCTGTTCAAGTCAGCAACTCACTGAGACCCTTATTTCTCTTTGAAATTAGTGCGTGACAAAGCAGTCACTGAAAGGAAGTCACCACCATCCTTCCTATCTCTCGAGGCCTCTTCTTTGCCTCTTGATCCTGTTGATTGTGTTGTTCTTACTCAGTGCCTGTTAATTTGCTGTCCAGCTGTGTAGTATACGTAATGGACAAAATGCCAGCTGCAGCTGAAGTCACATCCGCTGAAGTTAGATGGTAGGTTTGAGAAAGGTTTGTTCTGTACATGGCGTTAGTTCCATAGTGGATTATTAAAGTGGAGTTACACAGGGATGGTGTCATGGGTAGCATCTACTGTATTTGGTGGCATTCCATTGAAGTAAGTGTCCAGGCTGGTTGGATCAGACCCCTCTCACTGTTGGGGGTGGGGCAGAATAGTGAGAGAAATAGGCAGAATTCTATTTTAGGGGGTACAAGATATCACAGAGAAAGGATTTTGATTGCCCATTATTATTATTATTATTATTATTATTATTATTATTATTTTTAGGTTCATCTTTGTCCTTCTTCATGTACTCCAGGTATTTTCTGTGGTTTAGTCAAAAAGCCATGTGAACTTGCCCTTTGGAGACTACTCTTAAGACTTCTAGTGAGACAGCTGGTGAGTCTTCTAGGGAAAAGCGTATTGGTCTTATAAAGTGTTATACTACCAGCATTTCTTTGCATTTTTTAAAAAATTTATTTTATTTTATTTTGCTTTTTAATGTTTAGGAGGACATTTTATGATGAAAATATTTTTGAAAAGTACATGGAGTTCTTAAGGAAAAACTATAAAATATACCCAGCCATATATATAATATAATGTATGACCATGTGCTTTTATTCATAGCTATGATAGAATTTGGGGTTTGAGAGGTATATTCTGTAATACTCTTTTTAATTTTATTTTAATTAAGAGGTTATTGGAGTATGGTAATGAGGCTTAATAGTAGGTTGGTGTGGGTAATAGAAACTTTGAGATTGGCCAGAAGAGTTTTCGGTCAGAAGAGGAAAGAGGGAGGGCCGTTTGGGAGAGATAGGGAATGGTTTGGAATCTGAGGAGCCCTCGGAGTTTAAGACAGACAAAGGGAATAGATGATGTCTTTACGGAGGGGCGCTCTGCATGAAGGGTGGGAGAGCTGGTGAATGGACAGATTTGGTGGGCAGCAATTGAGGACAAAAGTAGTCCACTCCAAGAAGCTGAGGGGGCAGGGGGCTCCTTAAAGCAAGAGCAGTAGGAATTAGGCTAAGTGGTATTCATTAGAAAGAGGGACTAAATCCCTGGCCGGGTGGCTTAGTTGGCTGGAGTGTTGTTCCATACACCGAAAGGTTGCAGGTTCCATCCTGGACAGGACACGTACCTAGGTTGAGGGTTCAATCCGCAATCAGGGCTGGGAGGTAAACGATCGTTGTCTCTCTCTCATATCAGTGTCTGTCTGTCTGTCTGTCTGTCTCTCTCGAGTCAATAAATGTGTCTTTTGGTGAGGATTAAAAAAAATCAGGGACTGTATTACAGGAACAGCTGTAAAAGGTACAGTTAGTATAAAACTTCAAGAGAGGTAAGGAAAGGAGAAATCTAGTCAATGGAAAGTATTGGGTTTGTCAAAAAGACATGATTTTTTTCACAAAATAAAAGACACCTTTTTTAATTTTCACCAATAAGTTTATTGATTTGGATATTTTGAGTATGTTGGCTATCTCCTGCGTGATATAACATTGAATGTTCTCAGTCAATGTCTTGATTTGATTGCTGTCAACTTTAGCTGGTCTACCTGACTGTGGAGCATTCATTGTCCAGTAAGAAACCTCCGGCACAAAATATCACAAACCACTTTTGACACATCTGATCAGTCACAGCACCGTCTCCATATGCTGCACAGATCTTTTTGTGTGTGTGTTTCTTACCTTTCTTGAAATAATAAAGCATAATGTGCTGAAAATGTTGCTTATTTTCTTCCATCATCAGTAGTAAAATGGCTATACAAAAGTTCACCAATTTTGATAGTTTTTAAAAATGAATGCTGATGTGACAGCTGTCACAATAAAATCTAACAATTATTTCAGATGAAGTTAAAGACATCTACGTGCTACTAGAGCCATCTTGTGGAAAAAAACAAACTTTTTGGCCAACCCAGTAGAAATAAGAAGAGGTAGTAGAGCTTCGCCTGCTGAAGGCAGGACCACAAGACTGGGGTAGCAGTCGGGCAGAGCGTGTGGTGAAAAGGGGGACAAGTTTCTACTGTGGGACTGTGTTAGAGACACCCGATACTGAGATGTGGTTTTGTTTTGTTCTGATTTTTCTTTGGTACGTTTGCCAGAAACATTTAAAAAAATCTTCCTGTCTATAAAGCGGTGTACTCAGACATGTCTGTGAGAATAGAAGAAAAAAATGCTTTACCCTTAAAGTTTATAATCTAATCCCTGTATTACATACTTACTGGGCTTTTTGATGGACCCGTATTATATGAGTTACTATTGGTAAAAGTTGAGGAGGCAGCATGTAGGAAAGGAAGAAAGTTGTCTCGTTAATGGGACTACACATTATGCAGAGAGGTGTGGTGAAGTAAGTGCTGCAGTGAAATGAGAAAACAAAAGTTCTTTCTTCATACTGTGTATGAATTATTGCTTGAGAAGTTGGAAAAAGTTTCTGTTAAGTTTGTTTAAGCTTAAGAAACCTGGACAAAAAAATCATGAAAGTAATGCCTTTCTTTGTCACAAGCAGGACTTCAGTATCTTTTGGATGAGCCACCTGTTGGTCAGCCATATCTTCACCAAGTTGACTTGGGACTATTTAATTACCAGAAACTAAAGGATTATGTATTTTAGAGACTGCCTTGTAATTTCTAATATTATAATAATAGCTAACACTGAGTGCTTGCTATATGTATCAGATACTATACTAAACATGCTATAAAATATTACTGTACATCCATTTTACATTCAAGGAAACTGAAGCATAGAAATGTTTAGTCACTTGATAAAAACCACATAGTGGAATCAGGACACCTAGCATGCCTGAGCTCTTGACCTCTATGTCATAATATACATAGCATATGACATGGTATATGTTATACCCAACCTCTTCAATACAAGCATCCCTTTACAGTTTATTATTGCCACTTATTGCCAGATGGGGTTATTGAGATAACCTAGTCTTTTTACATGTTTTCTTTATTTTGTTTTTAAGTTAAAGACTCTTTTTAGAGATTTTTTTCAGAACTAAGTGATTTCATATATATGTGTGTGTATTTGTGTGTGTGTATATTTGTAGTCCTTGTAGCCCTAAAAACAATTTTCTAAAAGACAGGATAATTGCTAATACTTTCTGAAGCACTAGTTTGTTTCTTCAATTATCACCTTTCTAACTTTAGACCCCTCTCAAAAATGCAAATGATATACTGCTGATGGAAAACAATGTTGTCAGTAATAACATTTTTAAAAGGTGAAATATTCTTATATGATCTGAAGAGAAACCAGAGTATAGTAATAACATTTTAAAAGCAAGTTATCAAAATTAGAAATATTAAAGTTTTAAATTCATGTTTTTTAAGTTAATAAAGGGAGATCCTATGACTATCAGTAAGTGTTTCTAATCTGTACTGTCTATTGAGTAGCTGTAACATAGAAAAAGTATATTTTGACCTTCCTTGTTTTACCATTAGCACAAAGCTCACTGTATACCCTCAGTAGTAGCTGGTACTTTTGGTAAATGATGGGGCATAATTGAATGAGAGGGTATTTTGCAAGCCACTTGGTGAATAAACAAACTGTCTCTGTATGTTACAGAGTCTGTTTTAGTGATTGTTGGATTCCCGTTTGAGAAGAGCATACCAGATGAAACTGGTTGGAGAACACAGTAGAGTCCAGAATAGAATCATATACATGAAATTTAGTAAATACTAGGTGGAAAATTACACATAAGTGAGGAAATGGGTTGTGCAATCAATGTTATGGAGATAAATGGACTATTCATTTGGGGTGAAAAAATAGGCTGGATCCTTATTAAAGATACAAATGTCCTTATCCTTATTAAAGATACAAATGTAAAAAAGAACTAAATTATCACTCTGACGAGTGTGGCTCAGTTGTTTGGGCATCGTCCCACAAAGCGAAATGTTGCTGATAAATTATCACCATGACTGGTGTGGTTCATTTAGTAGGGCATAGTCCTGCAAAGCAAAAGGTTGGGCGTGGGTTTGATTCTTGGTCAGGGCACATGTCTGGGTTGTGAGTTCAGTCCTTGGTTGGAGTAGAGGCATCTGGTCAATGTTTCTCTCTCACATCTATGCTTCTCTCCCTCCCTTCCCTGCTCTCTAAAAATTAATAAATACACATTAAAACAATTAAAATATCAAAATCATAGGGAAAATACTGATTAAAAATAATGAAGTGGGAAAGCATAATTTAAAACACTTTTAAGCTTTTAATTTTTATGTAAACCAATTGTGTGTGGTTAAAAATAGTCATAATATAGTCAAGAAACGAATGATAAACTGAAATATTTTCACTGTATAAGAGTTGATTTCTTTTATGTACAAGGATGATTTTCAAATAATTAAGAAAATAGACAAAACAGATCCTAGACAAAGAAATATAAATGGCTAATAAGCAAAGAAAAATGTTCAGTGTTTCTCATTAAAGAAAACCACATTAAAACAATAGTGAGATAGTAGTTTTCATTTAAGAAATAGCAAAGATTAGAAACTTAATGATACTCCGTGTTGATGAGGAATTTGGGGAATTGTTCCTCATGTAATAGTGCTCTAACGTCTTGAGTTTTTGGTAAAATGCATCAATTTTAATTGCAAATAGCCTTTTAACCAGGTAATCCATTTCTAGGAGTTCTCCCTTCAGAAATACCTCACATTAAAAGATACGTGACAAAGAAATTCTGTGCTTACTCTGTATGTGACAATGTTTTAGAAAATGCCCTCTCATTTGGCAGAGCTCCTGAAGCCAATACTTGCCCTTTCCATAGAAACTCAGAAAATTGGCAGTTTTATCTCCCGAATCACAAAACCTGCTCTTCTGACTTCTGTGGACCCTCAGAAGCCTGGCCCTGTTTTTTCTCTTGAGCCAGAGAGTCCCCTTCTATAACTTAAATGAAAGCAGAGAGTATGTTTAATGTCCCATTTGTGTAGAACGTGTTTCTGTATTTGTGTATGCATAGAGCATTTCTTCAGTGACATCTAAGTACAGGGGCTACCCTTGGGGAGTGATACTGTGTATTTTGTACTGTGTGGATGTTTTTAACCGAGCTTCTGTTACTTTTACCACCTAAGAAGACTCATTTAAAATTTTAAAAAGTTATATTTTTTGGCAAGCAAGTTCCTGCCTCAAGGTTGTCCTCTATCTAAACTGCCCTTTGCTTGGCAGAGGCAACATCTCTGTTCAAGTAATTACTATGAGCTTAGGATGGCGTGTCATTCAAAATCTGTGCTGGAGTGTCTCCCTGACAGTGTTCTCTGCGTTGCCCTCCACATTCTTACCTCCCAGTCAGTGTTAAGCAGCATATTGCAAGACACCCCTTCAGCCCTGAGTGCTTGGAAAAGCATGGGGCACAAAATAATTTTTTAAATAAATACTTTACATTAGGATGCTAAAACACAAGATACGTTGGTTTTTTTTTTTTTTTAAACATCTTTACATAGTTAGACTTAATTTAACAAGTGTTTTCTGAAATGGATTTAAAGTTTCTTGCTCAGCCTTAAGTAGCCTAATTTGAATTTTGATGTTTACTTACTAGCTTTATGCACTGTCAGCTTGTTGATATTTGGGGTTTTAAAGTCAAGATGTAAAGCACCTGTAGTAGATAATTCTGGGGTCAGACTTGGGTCACTGATAGTTTCATAACCTGGTAAAGTTGCTTCTCCAAACCTTGGTTGTTTTTTATTTGTAAATGAAAGTGAAAAAAATAATACTTGAGTCATACTGTTAGGAGGGTTAAATGAGATGATGTATATGAACCTAGTACAGTTCCTGGGACCCAGTTAAAAATTCATTCCATTTCTTCTTCAGTATTTTCATAGAGATATTATTGAATAATACTCATATGCCACCCTAGGCTTAAAATTAAGCAGTTTTAGAATAAGCTAGAATAGCATTTCATTAAAGATTATGTTCCCTGATGTATAAAGGACACATGGGCAGAGCCAAAGGCGGGTAGGATTGAGGGTGGGAGGTGGGGGGTACTGGTAGGGGAAATATGGAGACAACTGTACTTAAATAATTAAAAAAAGAAAAACAATTAAAAGATTATGTTCCCCGAAAATAATTTATTTCTACTTTATTACAGCCCTGTTGAAGCTTTTTAAAGAATATA
Organism: Glossophaga mutica; assembly: GCA_039655065.1. Taxonomy (NCBI): domain Eukaryota; kingdom Metazoa; phylum Chordata; class Mammalia; order Chiroptera; family Phyllostomidae; genus Glossophaga; species Glossophaga mutica. The sequence continues at coordinate 63,048,745 of CM077310.1, read as the reverse complement.
CTTGTGTGTGTAATAACTGAAAGAAAAATGGAAGTATTTCAGGAACTACGTAAACCACCAGTACGTTTGGAGTGTGACCACTGCAGTTTCAGAGGCACGGATTATGAAAATGTACAGATCCACATGGGCACCATCCATCCAGAATTTTGTGATGAAATGGATGCTGGTGGATTAGGTAAAATGATATTTTACCAGAAAAGTGCAAAGCTATTTCATTGCCATAAATGCTTCTTCACCAGCAAGATGTACTCTAATGTATACTATCATATCACATCTAAACATGCAGCCCCAGAGAAATGGAACGAGAAACCAAAAAATCAGTCAAACAAAGAAACAGATTCTGTGAAAAGCCCTCCTCTTCCTGAACACCAGAAAATGCCCTCTAGTTCAGCAGAACTCCAGAAACCTGCGCCTGCCCTTTCCATTGAAACACAGACACTTGGTCCAGCTTTGTCTCCAGAGTCACCCAAACCTACTCCTACTTCCTTGGAGCCTCAGAGGCCTGGCCCTGTTGTTTCTCCTGAGCCACAGACACCTTCTCTTCCTTCTCCTGAGCCACTAAAAACTACCCCCGTTTCTTCTCCTGAACTTCCAAAACCAGTCCCTATTGTTTCTGAATCTCAGAAACCAGCGTCAGTTCCTTCTCCAGAACCACAGAAACTTGCGCCTGTGTCTCCTGAGCCACTAAAGACTACTCTTATTAATCCCAAACCTCAGAAACACTCCCATTTCCCAGAAACATTGGGGCCGCCTTCAGCTTCCTCTCCAGAGTCACCAGTTCTAGCTGCTTCCCCTGAACCTTGGGGCCCATCCCCAACTGCGTCTCCGGAGTCTCGGAAGCCAGTGCAGACAATCTCCCCAGAGCCAAGGAAGCCATCCCCGTCAGAGTCGCCTGAACCTTGGAAGCCATTCCCTGCTGTCTCTCCAGAGCCTAGGAGACCAGCCCCAGCTGTGTCACCAGGTTCTTGGAAGCCAGGGCCACCTGGGTCCCCCAGGTCTTGGAAATCTAGTCCTTCAGCATCAGGACCCTGGAAGCCAGCTAAACCTGCTCCATCTGTGTCTCCTGGACCTTGGAAACCAATTCCTTCCATATCACCTGGACCTTGGAAACCAACTCCGTCTGTGTCCTCTGCATCCTGGAAGTCTTCATCAGTCTCACCTGGATCCTGGAAAACTCCTCCTGCATCTCCCGAGTCGTGGAAGTCAGGTCCACCGGAACTTCGAAAGACAACTCCTACCTTGTCACCTGAACATTGGAAGGCAGTCCCCCCAGTGTCTCCTGAGCTCCGTAAAGCAGGACCTCCCTTGTCTCCTGAGCTTCGCAAACCAGGCCCACCATTGTCCCCAGACATTTGTAGTCCAGCAGGATCTCCAGAACTCAGAAAACCCTCAGGGTCTCCTGAGCTTTGGAAGCTTTCTCCTGATCAGCGAAAGACTCCTCCTGCTTCACTTGATTTTCCTGAGTTCCAGAAAACTTCCCGTGGTGGTTCCCCTGATCTCTGGAAATCTTCCTTCTTTATTGAACCTCAGAAGCCTGTCTTCCCTGAGACCCGGAAACCTTCTGGGCCACCTGAGTCCCCTAAAGCGGCCTCTGATATCTGGAAGCCTGTTCTGTCTATTGATACTGAGCCTAGAAAGCCTGCCCTATTTTCCGAGCCTATCAAATCAGCCCCTCCTACTTCTCCCGAACCACGAAAACGTGTTCTTTTTCCAGAGCCACGGAAACATTCCCTTTTCCCTGAACTTGCCAAATCCGCTATGTTCTCAGAATCTCAAAAGGCAGTTGAACTAGGTGATGAACTACAGACAGATGCCATAGATGATCAAAAGTGTGATATTTTAGTTCAGGAAGAACTACTAGCTACACCTAAGAAACTCTTAGAAGACACTTTATTTCCTGCCTCAAAGAAGCTCAAGAAAGACAGCCAAGAGAACTCTGATGCTGAGCTTAGTAGTAGTGAGTATATAAAAACAGATTTGGAAGCCATAGATAGTAAGGGCCAAGAATCAAGCAGTGATCAAGAGCAGGTTGATGTGGAATCTATTGATTTCAGTAAAGAGAACAAAATGGACATGACTAGTCCAGAGCAGTCCAAAAATGTACTCCAGTTTACTGAAGAAAAAGAGGCTTTTATCTCAGAAGAAGAGATTGCAAAATACATGAAGCGTGGGAAAGGAAAGTATTACTGCAAAATCTGTTGCTGCCGTGCTATGAAGAAAGGTGCTGTTTTGCATCATTTGGTCAATAAGCATAATGTCCATAGCCCTTACAAATGCACGATTTGTGGGAAGGCTTTTCTCTTGGAATCTCTCCTTAAAAATCATGTAGCAGCCCATGGGCAAAGTCTACTGAAATGTCCACGTTGTAATTTTGAGTCAAATTTCCCAAGAGGCTTTAAGAAACATTTAACTCATTGTCAAAGTCGACATAATGAAGAGGCAAACAAAAAGCTAATGGAAGCTCTTGAGCCACCACTGGAGGAGCAGCAGATTTGATTTCTAAAAACTGTGGCTATATGCTCTACAAAGTTGTTTGTTGAAACTTTTTGTTGGAAGTATAGTTAAATAGCTTAGTTGGATTGGTAGATGTTGATGTGTATGGTGTACTGTGTTTAATTGTCTCAGTAGTGTTAACACAGAATAGGAATTTGGTTATTTTTTCATGGTCAGTTTATGTTGCTATCTTATAAGGCAGTTCAGACTGTATATTCCAGATGGATAAAGTATCTAATTTCTTTTAAGTACCTGTGAATAATATGAAATGTAGGCATTCATTTAACAAGCAAGAGCAAGTTGTACTCAATTTAAAATATCTAGTTAAAGTGTCTTTTTTGTGAAACTAATTTTGGACGATGGAAATTGGTTGGAATGCTTAAGAATTAGGCATGAAAATTTTGAGAAATATTCTTTTTTTAAAAGTATTTTCGGATCATAAAAGTTATTTTGAAGTTTCTATTTGATCATTTTTATAAATTTTGGACAGTTTCTAAATGTTTATTAACTTTTATGTCATGGAAAATTGGAGTCTCAGGGTTGCTGATTTTCTGCTAAAAGGGGGGAAATTGAGTAAGTATAAAAAATAGTTTGCAGCCTTCTCTTGTAGGAAACTGAGAAAGGTGAGTATGTTTTTAGGTTTTGTCCTTAATTGTTTGCTTTGGAGTCTTCCATTCTGTATCTTATCCCAAGATCTGGCCCTTCACTTTTCTGTGAGCTCACACCAATAGACTGTCCTTAACTGCCAAATGTTAGCGAGGTGCCTCCCGCTCCTGGGCCTGGCATGTCACCCAGCAGGGCTTCAGATCAGGGTGACGAGGAGGGACTGAGAGTCTTCCAGATTGACTGTAGAACATTTTATAAGCAGACATTTCTGTTGGAGAATGTGTCAATTTTTTTTTTAAATTGTTACTGTAAATACCTTGAGCTCATTCATGGATTATTTTATTCTAAAATATTTTGTCAGATGTGTATCAACCAAATTAAAAATAAAAGGCTTTCATGTCACCAACATCTTCATGTGTGTCTTTTAATTTTTACTGTATGATACCCACGATACCCACTTTCTGTGGTTCTTTCCTGTTTCCCCTTGTTTTCAGCATACCAGTTTTCACATCTGGAACATTTTCTCAGCTCTGTTTTCTTGAAGTTCTGTAGTCAGGTAAGTTAGGGAATCGCTGCACTAGGTACTCGTTCTGAAAAATCTCATCTGTGCATATTACCTTATTAAAGGTGGTTTAATTCCAGTGGTTAACAAGCCTGGCTGCTCCATTTAAACAATGTGAAACATTTAGTGCTGTCAGGATTCTGATGCGTAGCCAGGATTGAGATACACTGGCTTTAATTAAGCTGTTCCTGGACATTTTTGAACAAGGAGTGCTTTTTTTTTTTTTTTTTATGGCATCCAAATTAATATTCTAGTTGGGAAGACACTGTTTAGATAATACCAGGAGGGTCTTAAAGCTTCAGAGCTATCATCTTGGTGAGCCCACTCAGGCAGGGACAGCACCAAGTAGTTGGCAGTTTACACTGGACACCTACAGAACAAGTCCAAGTTCCGGAGTTTCCTTCTAGGCTTGATGCCAGCAAGTAGGACAGGTAAGAGATCTTGTGTGGCATTCTTTCCTGGAGGCTCTAGAAGAGAATCCATGCTCTTTTTCAGCTTCTAGAAGCCACCTGCCCTGTTTTGGCTTATGGCTCCTTCCATCTTTGAGCTAGTGCATAGTATCTCTTTGAGCCTCCTCCTGTGGTCACATCTCTTTCACCGACTTTGTTTCCCTCTTTAACGTAGGACCCTTGTGATTACATTGGGCCACCCGGATAATCTAGGATCATTTCCCTATTTTAAAGTCAGCTAATTAAGGGCCTTAAATCTCCTTTGCTATAAACTACTGTTTTCACAGGGTCTGGCAGTTGGGACTTGGACATCTTTGGGAGCCGTTCTACCTACCACACCTGGGTTTGCAAATGGGGTTTTGATTGCTTTGCCTAAGCAACCCTGGTTTGGTTTCTTAAGCAATATAACTGTTGCTAGGGCCTCACTGGTCTAGACGCTCCTTGTGTGCACAGATTGGTGCTGTAGAGACTGCTCATAGTCGAGCTTCCCAGCCCCTCCTCGACATGCCAAAAACTAAGGTCGCTACAATGATTTTATGTTGCATTCTCAATACAAAATGACCCCTAAAAGTCCAGTTCCTTAAGGCTTTGGCAAATGAGATACCTTAAGTAACCTTCCCACCTCACCTTACTCATTGCCTTTTCTTTCCTGACATAATGCTTACTTTACTTACTCTTTTTCCTCTGAAAGTCCTGCCCTCACAGCCTGGCACAGTTCTCTCCCCATGCCAAGGCTACTCTTCCTAAACTGCTCTTCATTTCATGAGCTGGAAGAAAAAAGGACCAAATTGGGCCTCATTTTTGAGTCAAGGCAAGAATTGTACTTTTTTTCCTATAAATTCCTCAGACTGGACACTAACGTTCAATCCTAAGACTGAAAATACTGTTGGAATAAAATGATGTTGCAACACTTTGATTTTGATCAGTTAGTGGCTAGCTTAGTTGGTTTGAGCATAATGTTAACTTGATTCTAACACCAGCCAGTCTCTTGCAAATGCCATAGACCCCAAGGAGGCTTAGGTGAAATATATGGGAAGCTTATTAAATTCTTAGTTGATTTGTGTAAATGCAAGAATTATAGGGCAAGTGGACAAAATTCTAACTTGAATCATAGAGTCACGGCTCCTCATTCAGTTCCCAGTCTTGAAGTTTGCATACCCAGAGCCCCTTGAAGGAAAGGGCAGCCAGGTCCCTTTAGGCAAGGAAGGACCCCAGTACACTGCCCAAGAAATCTGTACTGTTAACCCTTCCATAAAGGGAACCACAGCCGTTTACCCGAATGACTGCTTTGGGGAAAAGGAACTAATGAGATGCATTAGGAATGCCTGGCTTCTGGCTCTGAATTGGCTATAGGAGACTTCAAGCATCCTGTGGCCCTCCAGAGTAGGGTATGGAGGTCAGTTTCAGCTTAGGTCCCTATCACAGTGGGTTCCTTGGGCCCCCAAACCATTCAGTGGTTATTCCCCCAGTTATGAGAGGCATAATTAGAGTAGAATACTCAGGAACTGATGACATCCCCACACTGGTACCCTGACCATTGTAGGGAAGGCTGGTTGGAAGCCACTAGAATTGCCTCTGTTGGAAAATAGTAAATCAAAAACAATCGGGTGGTGAGAGTTCTGGGAAGATGGAGGAGACAGGAATCTGTCCCCCAATTTAGACAATGGTTTCATTGGCAGAATCCGATGTAACTGGAACTCTGGAATCTGTTGAAGGCTTGCAACTTCCAGAAGAAAGCTTGTACAGAAAGTTGTTAATTTTCAGCTCCACGCAGTGGCAGCTACCCATCCCCCACCTGCAGCCATGTAAGCACCTTGCACACAACTTGTAGCCAGGGTGGCTAAAAAGGACCCTATCTTCCAAATATTAGGGATCTGTGCTGGGATTGCTGATTGCTGCTTTTGATCACAGGGAATGCAGAGGCACGCAGCCATTCTTATTGCCCCTCCCCCTGTTGTTGCAAGCCTCCCCCTATCCCCCCAGCTTAAGTGACTTTCAGGACAGTTAATAGATCAATAGACATTTTCAAGGCTAAGGAACAAAATTGAAAATAAGGGGGTCAAACCTAAGGGAACTGTGAGACACCATAAAGCAGACCACAATATGCATTTTGGGAGTCCCAGAGAGAGTGGCAGAGAGTATTTGAAGAAACAATCACTGAAGACATTCCAGATTTGCTCCGTGTTCCATACAGTATAAGGTATGTAGAAAACAAATAGCACAATGCCTCATCTAGTGGGCAAGGCAGAGGCTTTCTAACTCAGCAAAACTGGATGACCAACCATGGACCGAGGACCATTCATGAGTCCAGGAGGGAGGTGGGCCTTTGCTGAAGAGAGTGGGCCTCTTTTTCTACTGCCAGGCAGACCGGGCTCTGCGGAATGATGTGAAGTCCACACAGCTGGCCACGTTGAGGCAGGTGGGAACTGACAGGATCTGCTGACTCCCTAGTGCCTAGTACATTGTAGGCACTCAATAAATATTAGTTGAATACACAAGTGTATGAGCTTTTCACACACGTGCAAGCGAAAGGCTACCAGGAACATGACGCCAACTGGGTGAATTACTGCACAACCAATGTATTGTGGCAGTGTAAAGTCGAACCTCTCCTAACAGTCGTGTTTGTTCCTGTGAAAGGGGTGGCAGAGGGCACTTTGCTTCAAGCAGGCTGCCCCAAGAGTGAAGGTCACTTGCTCTCGCTGGTGAAAAAAAGCAGGAGCAGGGAGCACAGAAACCAGCCAGGCCCTGGATACTGTTTGTGGCTGCTGGATACTGGAGCTACAGGAAGAACCCCGACTTCTCTACGGCCCAACGTTCTGTATGAGGTCGGAAGCCAGGCTCCCTCTCTGAGCAAGGACTTCCACCACCTGGCCGTCACCAAAACTGAGGTAAGGCACTGACAAAGCTAAGGACATGCTTTCTTGGATGTTACAGCTTCAATCCTTGACAAGCACACACTTCCTCTTGTGCTGGAAATAAGCACAGTTGCTGGGAGGTTGGGCTGTGAAGTCAGACAAACCTGCGTGTGAACTTGCCTCCTTACCTAGGCATGGTTGTTACAGCCTAAGACAGCATAAAGCACTCAGAACACTTAGTAGAGTGCCCGATACACTGAACACACTTAATCAATGCTAGGTACCATCACTGGTAGGGAAAATAAGTTCATATTGAAAGTTCAGGTTTTTAATGGCTACTTCTTGGCAGTGAGATCGGGTCTTTGGGAATTTCATACTGTCAAACATCTGAGTCATGAATAGCCAGCCCACTTGTAACCATCCAGGAAATATCCATGGCGGACTCGCACCCTGTGGTTGGAGCTCCAGGGGGCAAGAAGTCCTACTTGGTTTCCCATGCACCTTTTCCACCATCCCCATAGAGGAGAGGCCTCAGGTCCTGGTCACAACAGCATAGGTACCACTTCCTCACCCAGACTTTCACAGTGTTACCTATCAGTAGTTTTCAAACCTGGCTACATGTTAGAATCACCCAGAAAGTTTAAAAACTGGTTCCTGGGCCCCGCCCCAGACCAGTGAAATCTTTCTGGATGCCAGGCACAGGCCTAGGAGTTTTCTAGAGTCTCACGTGCTTCCAAACAGCCGAGGTTGAGGACCATGGTTATAGACCGTCTTGTGGTAAGAGAAACCCCCCATGTGGGAAAGAGACCTGCCTTCACGTAAGGGGGCACCTCAGCTCTCTTTACCTCAGTTGTTTTGTCTTTGAAAAGAGTATGACATCTACTTCATGGGGCTGTTAGACAAAAAGTGATTAAGAGAAGGTGTCTATGTGCATTGTAACCACATCGAGTCACATTTATAATGGGAGCAGCAACGTCCTATCACACTGTATATTTAGTCATAAAACTCAGCATTTAAGTGAATGGAGAAGAGGCTGCATGAGTTCAGTTTTTCAGTTATGACCTCTCCGCACTCGGGAGGGAAATGGGTTGAAACAAGGCCAGTCAGTCATGTGGGTACCAAATGCGCTTAACAGGTTGCTTCCCTTCAAGCTAATAGTCTTTAAATATTTGCTCACCGTTCTCTCAGAAGAGGCTCAGTGCCAGCTGGAGGAGGACACAGGCGCTCTGCTGTCCTCAGTGATTCGGCTTTGGTCTCACAACAAACTCTCAGAAGGCAGAGTTTGATTGGTGACCACCCACTGGTCCTGCAGGAAGCCTGCGGGGAACCTCACCCCACCAAGCATTTCTACCAAATATCCCTTCTACCACAGGGCGTTGTCTCCCCGAGAGAAGTTTTAGTGAATAGGATTTTTACCATCTTGGTGCATCTCAAGTACAGCCACTCCTTATTTTTATACAGCTTTGCAAAGTGGAGGCCTGGTGGTCTCCTTGGGGGCTAATTAGAGGTTGCTTGGTCAAAAAATCTGTGTTTGTTCCCAGTGGGAAACTCTACTGCCCATGTCTCACTTGGGGAGCTTCCTGTCATTTGTGAAGCCATGTTCCTTCGCTGCAAGAGAAGCACAGAGGAGGGGACGGGCCTGCCCGGGGCCCCCACCCTCCTCACCTCCACTCCAGACAGGCATTGTGGAATTCACACTGGACAGAATTCAAAGCAAGCAGCAAGCGTGAGACTACATATCCATCCAATTGATTTAATTAGAATATTTTCTTTTTAAAGAGTCTAAATTTTCCTATATTATTGCTTTAAATAGTAAGCTGGAGGAGGGAAGGCATTTAAGGCTTGGGGGTAAATAAACAAATGTCAGAAAAAGTGGTGACTAGGAATAACAAGGTGTGGGGAAGTCCTCATTCTCTCATAGGTCTGCTGGTATTTGGCACTAAATGGTGTGTCACTTACATGTACCTGAGGTGATAATACCTGCTTCGTAAATTGAATTTGAGAACACACTAGGAAATAAGATTGGAAAGATGGAAAATAGTTAAGAGTGTGGGCTTGAGGTCAAAGTATGATTTCCAGAAAGCTAAAAACAGAATGGATACCTTTCAGAGTTAATCAGCTTGTGAGCGCAGAATGGACAAATGAGCTAGTTCAAAGAAGAACCTAGGGGACAGTGGTTTATATAGTTGGTGAAGGCGGGCTGAAGTACCTGCTAAGTTGCAGAAAACTCGTTAATGGGGACTACAGTCATACACCGCGTAACAACAATGGACCACATATACAATGGTGGCCCCATAAGGTTATAAGGAAGCTGAATAATTCCTATCACCTAGTGACATCATAGCTGTCGTAACATCATAGCACAACACATTACTCATGTTTGTCATGATGCTGTTGTAACCAAACCTACCACACCGCTAGATGCATAAGAGTATAGCAATACAATTATGTATAGGACATAATACTTGATAATGATAGTAAACAGCTGTGTTACTGGTTTATGTGTCTACTGTACTATATGCCCTCTATCCTTATTTTAGAGTGTACTGTTTCTACTTGTTAAAAAGACAAGTTTGCTGTGAAACACTGCGCCTTGTCACACAGGCAGCAGCCTCGTCCATCTAGCATAGACTGCGTCTCTTGATTGCATCATTTTCTCTCGTGCTTGATTTAATCTCCTGTTGTTTTTTGGATTTAGGGTAGCCTAGATGTAGAGTGTTTATAAAGTCCACAGTAGTGTACAGCAATGTCCTAGGCCTTTACATTCACTCTCCACCCACTCCCTCCCACCCCCCAGGGCAGTCTTCAGTCCTGCCGGCTCCATTCCTGGTAAGTACCCTATACAGGTGAACCATTCTTTTTCATGTTTTATACCATAACTTTACTGTGCCTTTTCTATATGCAGCTGTGTTTATATACGCAAATACTGTTGGGTTACAACTGCCTACAGTACTCAGTACAGCAACATGCTGCACAGCGCTGCAGCCTAGGAGCGCCATCTAGCCCAGGTGTGCAGTAAGCTAGGCCATTTAGGTTTGTGTAAGTGCAAAGACGAAATCATCTAACACGGTATTTCTCAAAACGCATCCCCGTTGTTAAGCAGAGTATGACAGTATTTCCAAAATACGTTTTATAAAACCTACGGGGTAAAATTTTGTTATTTCTTCCTGATAAGTTATGCATATTCTTTAAGATAGTTAAAACCAGTTTTTTTGTAAAGTTTATTTCCCAGTTACAGCCATTCTTCATCTAATTAAATATTTCTTATTTCTATCTCCTGTTAATTAAAAAATACTTACACTCATATACTAGTTGCCACACAGAATAGTTTTTTAGCAGTATATATTTTACTGTTATATTAAATATATATAAAATGTTTGATAATGGTATAAAACAAAATTGAAGGACTTATGAGTTTTAAAATAAATTCTAGTTTTTCCCAAAGCCCCAAAGCTAGAGTGTAGTGTACTCATGCACACGTACTTACTGAAGACACAGAATTCCCACTGTCACGTTTTTCTGCTTCATCAATAACTCATCATTTCAGCTGTGTTATATCACATTGTTTTAAACTGGGCAATAAGAAACAGACTGTTGGCTCTATATAACGTTGATCATGACTTTAGTAATCCCTTGCACACAGTGATCTCTTACAAGATGCATTCCTAACTTTTTAAAACAAATAAGTCCTCATTTTGAGATATAAATTTCACATTTATTTGAAAAATGAACTCCTGCTTTTCTGAGAAAACAAGCCTGATTTATCTGATTGATTTGATAATAAATCAATTGGCAAAGTTTACATGGTTATTATTTTCCATAAATTGGATTAATTAAATCTGCACTCCAAGGGTTAGTAAACTCTATGAAAATATTGTACTGGTAAAAGTATACTGAAATTACTGCACTGCTTTTTAATTTCCCAAGCCTTTTTCATTACATCAGATTAAACTGTTTGCCTCCAAGAATAAAACAGCAGTGGGCATCAAGTAACTGTAATTAGCAGTCACTTGCTAAGTCTTAGAAAAGCCTTTTCTGCCTACTTCCCAGAAACTGAGAACTAAGTGACTCTTGTGATTGAATAGCAAATCCTTTTAAAAGTCAGGTGGTTTCTAACTCCATAAAATTGAAAAATTATCAAGTGGTAGACCATTAGAAGTAATTTTTGACTATAGATTACTGAACATTTGGCACATAACTTGAAAACATACTTAACAAATTAAGTGGTATTACTATAAGAAAACTCCTCTGCTCCCTTCTATTTCAACAAGGTTTCTCTGCAATTAGATCATTAAGAAGGAAAAACTGGAATAGAATTGTCGAACATTGTCTTATCCTATTAGTAAAAAGTATTTATTCAATTCATCCATCAATATATGAACTAACTGGGAAAAAAGTCTCCATCTATCTGAGATGAATTTTCTTTTTAGCACTTTATTATCGAAAAATTTAAACAAACTAAAATGGAGAGTGTAGTAAAATGTACCCTCACCAGCTTCAACAGTTATCAATATCATGCTGTTTCTAATTTAAGGAAGGGTATTTCTAACCTATATAATACTTTTATGATTATGTCTTAGTCAGTTTGGGCTGCTATAGCAAACTGCCACAGACTGGGTGGCTTATAAATGACAAAAATTTATGTCTCATAGTTCTTAAGGCCAGGGAGTCCAAGGTCAAGGGGCTGGCAGACTTGGCGATGGGTGAGAGCCTGTTTTCTGGTTCATAGAAGACTTTCTTTAATGTGTTTTCACAAGGTGGAAGGGGTGGGAACTCTCTGGGGTCTCTTTCCTAAGGACACTAATCCTATCCATGGGGGCTGCACCCTCATGACCTAAGTGCCTTCCAAAGGCCCAGCCTCCAAACACCTTCACATTGGGGGTTAAGTTTCAACATAGGAATTTGGGGGTGTGCAGGCACAAACGTTCAGACCACGGCAGTTTATATATCAACTATTTTAATATTGGAATAGATATGTTTAATACTTAGGGCCTTATGATAGATAGGAAATCTTATAATGCATATTTTTATTGCAGGGAATTATATATCCTCATTAGTATAAAATAATGTGAAATTAAAATATGAAAATTCTCTTAGAAAATATAGGAGCAAAAGTTTTGAGGATTACTTGTTGAGGAAACAACAGTTGTCTAAAGTATAAACCTTTACCGGTTTCAAACTGGGACAAGTCTTCCCCAATTCCTCAGCCTGGTTTTGTGCTTTTCTGGTGCCTGCGAACCCCACGCGTTATTCATCAGCCAGCCTTGTAGGGACAGGAGAAGATGAGAACGTCTAACATAGCTTATAAAGTATCCCTTGGGTATCTGGTAACCGCAGACTGTGACTCAGTGGGTCAGGGTAGGGCCCAGGCAGCTTTACTTGTGGGTTAATCCCGGTGAAACGATGCCAGTGCAGATGACAGATCCACCTCAGACAGGCCCATCCCTGGCTGGAGCCTCAAGAGTCAACACAGGCTGGCCAAAGGAGATGGCCAGAGCCTGTCTTTATTTAACGTGTTTACACAATATGTACTTTGTTCATCATGGGTTTTTTCACATTAATTTAGATTTTTAAAAAATATTGCACTGAAGTAGTATTTGTATCAGCTACCGAGGGTTTTGTTTTGTTTTGTTTCATTTTGTTTGTGATGCCTCCCTCCCCTCACCTGTTTCTGGACTTGTTTAGAGAGCTATTTCTCAAACCGCCCCCTGGTGGACAGCACCTATGCCAGACCGTGTGTGTGTGTGTGTGTGTGTGTGTGTGTGTGTGTGTGTTTGCTTTTTTGGGGTAGATTATCTGGAAGTCATGGACGGTTCCCCTCCCTCTGAAAGGAGAAACAGTCCTCCCAAGAATGGTGAGGAAACCCCACGGCGATTCCTGCAAAACAAGCAGCTGCATGGTGAGTATCAGGCTGCAGCCAAGGGCACTTGGGATGCCGTGCCCACCTCCCAGACCTCCCCGGCCCCTGGCCCTGACCCTCCTTCCCACTTTAAAGAAGCCCTTTGTTCCTGGCACTACAGGCCTGGCTGGGACCCTGCCATCTTGCTGTCCTTTTGTGGAAACCGGGAAATACTATACATGTCTGCCAAGCCTGTCATAAGTGTCATTTTTTTTATACCATGAAAAAGAAGAAACAAATACATACCCTACGAATACACTCAATGAAGTAAAGGGAAGAAATAGGCAAAACAGACTAGTAAGTTCTGTCTTTGCCTCCATGTCCCCCAGAAGTGTTTTGGGATTGGCACTAGTTTTCTCTTCCTCCACAAAGTAAGTCTCTAACAACTCCTTATATTCTGGATCTGTAAATTTAAAATGAAAAAAAAAAAAGATACAATCCTACCCACATTAGGAGCAAAATTACATTTAATCAGTGTACCTAATCCAGCTTTTGAAAGAGGACTTACCATTGCCAACCCTTTTAGTTTTGGCATCTTTTTTCTTTAGCTTCTTTTTGGCTATCTTCTGGAATGGAGCAAACTCTACCACTGCAGGGTATTCTAGGCCTTCGACCAGAAACAAATTCCACAAATCATTCTGAAATTCTACTATATTCATGTTGAAAAATGATGTTCTAGCTTCCTTAAGGATTGAACATAACAATGCAAGTGTCATTGTTTAAACTATAAATTAATTATACTTTCAGGTAACTGCATCTTAGCACATCAAGCTCCAGAATTACTTTTTATTTTTTAAAAGATTTTATTTATTTTTTAGAGAGAGGGAAAGAAAAGGAGAGAAACATCGATGTGTGAATGAAATATCAATCAGTAGCCTCTTTCATGGCCCAGTTGGGAACCTGGCCTACAACCCAGGCATGTGCCCCGACGGAACTGAACTGCCAACCTTTCACTTTTATGGGATGATGATGCCTAACCCACCGAGCCACCAGTCAGGGCAAACTCCAGATTTTAAAAAAAGGAGGAGCAATTATGTTTTAAACAGAATGATTCCTCACATTGCAGTGGTGATTACATGACTGAATACATTCAAAATTCACCAAACTATATGCCTCGAAATGGTGAGTTTTACCATATACAACTTACACTTCAGTAAAGCAGATTTCTCCCAACCAAAAAATTTATGATGGAATATCTTTAAATAGATTTCCTGGTCAAATTTAAAATTTAAAAATTTTTAAAGATCCATTCAATTATCCATCTGTTATATAAGTCCAAGGAAATTACTTGGCTGGAGACACTTGGCTAAAGGAGTGTAGATGATATTCATATAAGATTTGGTTCAAATATAAAAGTTAGAATGAAAGTCTTCAGAAGCTCATTTTGTAGTTGTGTGTGTGTGTGTGTGTGAGTATACACACATCAGCCTTCCCTGAGAGAATCTGCTGTGTGCTTAACCAACATCGCTTTTGGAGCTGTCGGGAATACTATGTGTCTATGCTATCGTAACGCTCATTTATCTGTAAGACACGTTCCACAACATGATTGAACCCTGAGGACGTCATGCTAAGTAAAAATAAGCCAGTCATAAAATGACTAACAGTATATGGCTGCACTTCTGTGAAGTATCTACAGCTTTCAAATTCACAGGAACAGAAAGTAGAAGGGTGGTGGCCAGAGGCTGGGGAGAGGGGGAAACGGGGAGCTGTTGTTCGGTGAGTTGAGACTTTCAGTTTTGTAAGATGGAAAGATTTCTGGAGATTGTTTGCACAATAATGTGATTATACTTCACACTGCCGAACTGTACACTTACAAGGGAATAAGATGGTAATTTTATGTTACGTCTATTTCACCACAAGTTTTTAAAAGGAATGAAAAAAGCACTCGAATGATTTACTGAAAAAATGAGCATTCAACACAGTAGTTTCAGCATTCAAATAGTGCAAGCATTAAGCTTGCCTGTACTCATAGCAAAAATCTCACGGCTTCAGCTTAGTCACCCTTTCACCATCTTTTTTGTGACCTCTCAGCGGAGAGGAAGGAAAGACTCACCGGTACGGGGGTGGGGCCGAGTGGGAGGAGGTCGATTGCCGAGGGTGCGTAGAAAACAATATGCCGTTGGAAGTGTACAGACATGATGGCAGCTGAACACACTGGCCGAGAGTCTGACAGGAAAGGAGGAAAATACATCAAAAGCAGAACCCCCAAATACAGCAAATCGGAAACATTTAGAGGTAAATTACATTGTCTCAACAGACAACACTGTTAAATGTTAGGGTCAAAAACTAATGTTCAGTATTACAATCCCCTCCCCCTGTGACATCATCCATGAATGGTATAATTATGAGGAATACTCTGTTTAGGAAGACACTGACATAAGTGAATAATATATTTTAGAAATTTTTATCAAACACTGGTAAAATTATTTAGTTTGGGGAAATAAAAAAGTATCCAGAATACTCATTTATATGAAAAACTTTAATCTCCAATGATAATATATAGTTTTTCACTATTATATAGAATTGCCAAATTTCTTTGTTTTATACACAATCATACCTTTTAACATAAGCTCACAATCACAGTAATAATTAAAATTTACAAAATTATTTTAGATTAGTATCTGAGAACTTCTGGAAACTAATGAGTACAGGGCTGGCACAAATAATGCCCCTTTCTTATTACAAAATCATAAGCATGTAATTCTGTAACATAACAATGCACTCAAGAATGTACATAACAATCACACTCAAGCACACCATATGACATTTTGGGTGAAATGTTCAAATTAAAACTATACATTACTATACCCATATTATTACCCTACCAACCACACTCAAGCAGGCGTTAATCCAATGGACCCTGTATTCCAGCAAAACTTAATTTATGTACTTAGAGATTGTAACATAGAGTTTAAAAAGCCAATGACCTAACATTTACTGTCAATGAAGATGTATTCATGAAAACAATCTCTAAAAAGAAGGACGTCACCAGGATTTCTAAAATTAATGTATGCTCTTGATTAGATGAGCATGAAGACTGAAATAAGAGTTAACAGTAAAAGTGGTTAGTACAAAATATGACTTCTTTAATTTTGCCATTTTTCCCCTTGTCTGGATACAACAAACTACTTCAGATAAAACATTAATGACAAAGAATTATCTGTCAGTATATTACAGCATTCTGGATATTCTTTAGCAAAACAAAACAAAATAAAAAAAAACCAAACCCAACAACAACACAAAAACCCCCAAGATAAACAAAACATTAACTGAGATCTTTTTAATGACTTGAGAAAGATACTTTAGGTTTGTTTCTCTTCTGCACAAGTCAGAGTTAAAATATTGGTTCTCAGGGGTTGTAAACCAGAGGTGAGGTCACTCAAAGGTCGTGCCTCATCATGCATCATGGCTGCAATACAACCTAATTATAATTCCTTCACAGAAAAAAATGTTATATTGTAAAAAAGATTCTTTACTGATTTAGAGAACACTTCAAGGTATTAGAAAAGTATTTACTGTAGCACATTGTACAGGGTCTACAGAAGAACTAGGCCTTTCTCTGCTCTCTCACAGCTACCAATTTCCTTCACAGGCAGGAACTTTCAACCTCATTTCACAGATGAGAACACTGAGGCTCAGAGACATTAGGTATTTGCAGAGGGTGCAGTTAGTGAAAGGGTGAGACTGGGATTCCCAGCTGATTCACTCTGGGTCCAGAGTCAGTCCTCCCTCAACTGTACCAGTTTTCCTAAATTTCAGCCATTGGAAAATCATCTTAAAAAAAAAAAAAACACTATATATCTACCTATTAGTACTATTTTTCATTGAATGGATTGGCATTTTTTTTTACTTAAATGTATTTAGCTAAAAGGAAACTTTATATGGCTACCATAAATGAAAACCCATGATATTTAAGACAAAAAGGGTAAAAATGATAACAAAGATAATGAAAACAGTGAAAATCACTAAATCGCAGCTGAACTGTCACTTGTTGAAGGTCTAACCTGTGGTCAGCCTTCTCTTTTTTAATAAGATGGAGATTTGGAAGTAAAACTTGTTGTCACAGTCATCCAATTACCAACTTGTAAAATGAAATTGAAAAAGATACAACTTCAGAGGGGCACGGTGGGGGTGTTGGTAAGGAAAGCAAGCACAGGGCAGCCTCTGGGGTCTGGAATATTCTGTTTCTTTTTCTGTTACATACATGGGTGTGTTCACTTGTGAAAATTCATCAGGTTAAATACCATTTATTCACTTTTCCTGCTATATCTTAATACAATTTACTTCTAAAAGCTATATGAAACAAGATTTTTTGTCAACTGATGGTCACTGGTGCCAATTCAGTGCCAACAGGAATCCCCAATTTGGGGTGCAGTGAAGAAGGAAAGTTTATTTAGCGCAAAACAGCCCCATCTGTGATTCAAAACAGATGTGAAGGCAGCGGGGCTCTGGAACAGCTCAGCTGTGATACAGCTGGGCTGTGAAATCAGCACAGCCACGAGGCGGCCCGGGGCCAGGCCCCTCTCAGGGCAAACAGCGCAGCTGTGCTGCTGCTCACCAGTCTGCTTTGCTCCGTTCTGCTCTGAGCCAGTCTTGCTGATCCTACGCGGGTCCGTTCTGCTCGGCGCCAATCTGCTCTGGCCTGCTTCACTCGGTTCTGGGGAAACTGCGCAACTGGGTAACCATAGTAACCCAGAAATGAAAGTGCACTCTCAATGCCAGAAGGGAGCTGGCTTATATGGACAGGAGTCCCTGCCGCTGGTCACTGATTGACCTGTCCTTATACAAATGAGGACCTCCAAATCTCAGTCTGATTGGCCCAAAAGGCAACGTCCTCCCTAAAGAGCAGTTCACCTGAGAAGCCCCGTGCAGAAATGACTGTTAGGATCAATTTTTAAAAACTTGAGCCCAGTTTGCTAGCAGGAGCCCTATTCTCTCTGTGTTCACAGGTTTTTGATATCCAAAATACAAAAATTAAGTAATGTGCTGTTAATTCCTGGTGCTTAGTAGAGGAACATTTCAAGTCTATTTTAGAGGCATTCAATGATCTGCCTACTTAGAAATTACTTGCAGAAGTAAAGGTCTGCGTCTGTTCTTACTGCCAAAAGGAACGCGGAATGCAGTGGACCCATTTTGCGTCCAGTCCAGTGTCCACACCGCGGGCCCTCTCCCGCCGCCACCAGGCTTCCCTGAGCCTGATCGTCAGAGCAAAGCTGAGCAAACGCCCTGGTGCCTCCTCAGGCCCGGTCCTCGACAGTATGGACAGCTACCACCCAGCGATGGTGAGCCCAGCGTCTCTGCCCCAACCGGCCATCTCCACCTCCACAGGCTGAAAAGATTTTTTTTCCTCTCCCAATCAGAAAAGAACTCGGCGTTCGGCGGCCGTACAGCTCCGAGGAGCGCTGCCCGGGACCCGAACAGCAACTCCTCGCTGTTGTCCGTGGTGCTGAAAGCGGTCGCCCTCCTTTGCCCCGCTCTTGACCAAAATGGATCGCACCACCCTTAGCTCCGCCCCTTCCGCCGCCGTCCCAGTCCTTGGAGCTGTCCCATGCTCCCATCAGACCACTGCGCCTCCTCCTCGGCCCCGCCCCTGCCTAGCTCTGGACGGTCCACTTCTGGGGCGTTTTGACCGCAGCACCCCGTCCTTGCCACGCCCCACCTGCTGAGGCCCTGCTCCTCCATCCAGGTTTGCCAGCGCGGCTCCGCCCACCCCGCCCCCGCGCTCTAGGATCTTACACTTCCTCTCGCGAGGTTTGCCTGGGTTGCACCACCACCTGAGGAGGACCCCTGGGAGCGCTAGCCCCCCGCATCCCCTGCGGAACTGCATTGACATGGACCCCAGTTTCTCTGTCCCGCATGCGCCCCTGTGCAGTAGCCGACACACGGTGGCCGCCGGTCCCCTCCTTTGAGTACACCCGTACCCGCCGCAGATCCGCGGCCGCCTCCCTCCCCAGTCTGAATTTCGCAAGAAGTAGGCCACTGTCGCCCCCATTCTCACCCCTGCCCTCACTCACGCCGTGCTGGCTTGTTCCTCTTAGTTCAGTCACCGCTGTGCCTCTGGTCCATGCTGCTCCAAGACATGCGCGCCTCTCTCTCCCCGTGCGCCCCAGGTTTGCCAGCACGGCTCCCCACCCCGTGACCTCCCATGCTGCCCCCTTTCACCGCGCCAGGGACTCGCCAGGTTAGGGCGTCTGCGGAGAGGCGGGGGCCTCGAGAGTCGGGGGATCCGGCAGCCCGGGGTGGGCCGCGGACCAGCACCTCCGACCAGCGCCCTTCTGTGCGGCCACCGGGAAGCGGAGGCCAGGGTAGCTGAGTGTCGAGAGTGCCCGCACTCTTGTGCAGTCGGGACTTTGGAGGGTTTGGGGCGGACGAGGGATCGAAGGCCTCTCCTTTTCGCGGGTCGGAGGTCAGCGGGAAATTCAGGACCACGAGATGTTTAGGACTCAGCAGGGCTGAATCTGATTCCCACGGAGAAGAGCGGGCGGGTCGTTTGGCTCAGCATTGCTGAAATTTGCATACGCGTACTTAATAAACTTTACAGACTTCTCTACTCTTGCCTAGAGCTATCTGAAAATTTCAATGGAGAGTAGCAGTTGTATTTAAGGGAAAAAAATCAAGAGGTTGACAGGAATCAAGTTGATACATGTCTTTCCTACATGGAATAAAATAAATGCACCGGAGTTGACAGCATAAATGGCTGATACATAAGGTTCATTTCGGCTGTCCTTAGGAGCTCAGCTGTGAACGTTTACTACTGTATGGTTCAGGATGGAATAGAGTAACTAACAGCTCAGACACAGGATGTTCACAAAACAGGACTTAAGGTTTGCAAATGTAACTTACTGAACTTTTGGGCGTCTCTCAATGGGACAGCAACCAAGCAAGGTTCACATTTGTTTACTTTTCGTTAACAAACATACAGTCAGTGACACTTTTGATTAGAATAATTTATATATGGAAGTTCTTCATTTTTAAATGCCACGTTTTAAAATATTTTCTCATATTTTTCTTTATACATGTTGGCTATACTTTTCATTCATAGCATCTTTCCCCAACAATGTCAAGTACGAATAAGAAAGGGAGCTAGAGAATGGAGTGACTGAGGCTGTTAGGAGATGATGGCAGATACTGCAAGTAAATCCAAGCTTTATCAATCCACTACTTCATCCTTGAGCCACTAAATACCTGTGAACACAGTGGAAATGTGACATGTTAATGGACCAAAAGATTCAAAAAGAAGTCCCCGAACTGAGTCCTCTAAACCCCAACAAAGGGGCCAAGAGCTGTTTTCAGTCTATTATAAAAGGTAAAGAAGTCCTACTAGAAACACACCGGTGGTAACATTACACTCACTAGACCTACAGTTTCCTTTGTTGTCTCAAAATTAACTCAGAAAGTTATGCCCATCAGAGCTCTGATGGTCTCAGCTGTGGTAAAAAGAGGGACAATGTGATTGGCAGATAAAATCTCTTTGTATACAGTGGGAGTGGGAGGTAGGGCAGAGTGGGCTGATGGTGAAAAATGAGGAAACCATTCATTTGAAAAGTTTGAGTGTTTCAGCAGTCTTTAAATAGAGTACATATTTGGACTACTATAAAATATAACTTCTCAACCTATTTGCAGGTCTTCCTTCTCTACTAAATATTATTCAGTTTAAACAATCATCCGACTTAATTTGAATATTAGCTCTTTAGTGATTTTTCTAGATAAGTGTAATAAAAAGGATTCTAAATCTCACACCTCACATCTATTCTTCTGAAGCAGTCTTACTCCAAGGGAATTCTTATATTACTCAACCACCCCCCCCAAAAAAAAACAACAAGAAAAACCCCCACCAAAATTATGAGATGGAAAAAAGAGATCTTGTCCTCAGCTTCTCAGCAGGCCCAACCATATACGATGCCCTATGATGTTTCTTGTGTCCATGTTTGGCCCCAGCACTAGGAAGCCATAGCTTATCCTATGAAGCCCTCTTGGTCCAACCAAACACACTCCCAGCCAAGGTGGCTTCATCTGAGATGCCCCAGAACCCTAAGCACAGCTCCACACCTCCATTTGTTAGTTACTATTTACATTGTACTCAGTGCTCAAAGGCTGTGCCCTACAACCCCAAACTGTAGTCTCACTTAAGCAGGAAGTACGTCTTTACTCAACTGTGTGTGCCCAGCCCTGGCCTGCACCTGGTGCTGCAGGCACTCACATGTTTGTTGGATGTATATTGTCAATCCAACCAGCAGAATGCTCAAATGTTTCTTCCCCAAGTAACAGACACCATGTCATTTTTTTAAAGAAGCAACTAAAGTTTATTAGTGGGGGGAAAATACATATGTTCCAGTTCATTGTGCTAACTGCATAATAGTGTGGGCCTCTGGAATGGAGCAGATTCACTGTCAGCTGCTAAGTGGATGAATTCAATGTTAAACTACAAGTTAGGATTTAAGATGGTACTTTTTGGAAGCAGACACACCTGAATTTCCATCTTGACCCTGCCTCTTACATGAAGACTACAACTTTGGACAGGTCACTTTATTTCGCTAAGACTATATGTCTCCTCTGAAGTAGAAGTAACAATAGCTAACTTATAGGGATATTGGGTACACTAAATTAAATGAAATATTACATGTAAATAACAGCACAGTGATGGTACTTTAACTTGGACTTTCCTTTTAAAAAATTATTACTGTAATCACAGTAATATAGCACACAGCTTGAAAATCCAATAGCACTAAAATACACATGCACCAAAAGTCAGCAGCCCCCTTTCCCTCTCCATACTCTGGCCAGCCCACCGAGAGGCAGCCACGTGCAACTTGCCTTATAATGTCTCCTGGCATTCATCTCCAAATTATATCCATTTTATGTATAAAGCTTTCTCCTGATGTATCAAATTTAGATACTACCTATTTACTTATTATGGAGATGAAATATATACCAGGATCATTAAAAGGGATGTCTGTTAAACTCATACACTGGGAAGAATGTACAGAATAAACAGTCTCCCACTTAGGAGCCAATGAAATGATCCAAATCAGCTGTAACCTGTTGATCTGGGGTCTCTACCCCTCAGAGTATAAATGTGAAATGGTTTTATTTTTTCTAATAACTACACTTAGCTTTCCTGTGTGGCATCTCCTTTCTCACCTGGTAAATGCAGCAGGCCGATTGCATTAGTGACCCCAGTTTTTCACACCTCCCTGTGCCCTTGGCCTTTGGTAGTACCCTCGCACACTGACTCTGAGGTTGGCCCCCAAGAAAAACTCGAGTCCAAAAAAGTGCTTAAGTGTTTCTACTTTCTTCTCTTGGACCCTTACCACCTCCACCATGAGAACAAACTCAGG
Organism: Glossophaga mutica; assembly: GCA_039655065.1. Classification (NCBI taxonomy): domain Eukaryota; kingdom Metazoa; phylum Chordata; class Mammalia; order Chiroptera; family Phyllostomidae; genus Glossophaga; species Glossophaga mutica. The sequence goes on along the minus strand of CM077310.1, from coordinate 63,026,543 downwards.
CTGGCCTGCTGGAGCGTGACACCAAGCCAATAGTCCCACTGAGGCCGTTGTAGTCCAGCCAGCTCCCCGACAATCTTGGGCTGACGGTAGAGACATCAGCAAGCTCTGTGGACACCAACCGAGCCTGTCACAGGTCAGCAGAATGGGTCCAGCCAATGTATAGACTCCTGCTGACTTGAAGGTACCCCATACCCTACAACTGGTTCTTTGAAGGAGGAAGGGAGGCTTTGGGAGGGGAGAGAATCATTTCTCATTACTAACTCTGCATTTTTCCGCTGAGTCTTATTTTCATATTGGTGGGATGAAGGACCCCATTTTTTCAGGAATGGTTCCTCAGAACAGTCTCTGCAGACAGGCTTCTGGTCCCAGTGGCTACTAGATTATTCATAGCAATCCAAATATAGAAAATGGGTTACTTAGAGTCTCTTGTCTCCAGCTTGGGGCTTTAGCTGCAATTCTTTGAAGTTCTCCATTCCCAACTATCACCTATCTGCTGTGGATGTTTGGTAAATTCTGTACAATAATACTGGAATGTTTCTTCCTCCAAAAAACTCATCATCTTCTTCCACACTAAATGATAACCTACTCTGCCCCCCCCCGACCTGGCCAACCAGCCCTGTAAGGGTGGCATGATGAGGCTGGGGCATTTTTTTTTTAAAGAAAGGGAGAGAAACATGATGTGTGAGAGAAACACTCACACGGCTGCCTCTTGCACATGCCCCAACTGGGGACCGGGCCCGTAACCCAGGCACGTGCCCTGACCAGGGAAGGAACCAGGGACCCTTCACTTCACATGCCGGTGCTCAGTCCACTGAGCCACACTAGCCAGGGCTTTTTGTCAATTTTTAAAGACCCCTCTGATTCCTTATTTTCTGTTTTACAAATAAAGTTCTGAGAAATGTTTTCAGAAATATGACAATTTTAGAGTTCAGATTTGTCTGCTGAAATTATTCCTTAAATTAAACCTTATGATATAAAAATCAAGATACAGTAAACAAAACACAAGTAGAATAGCTAATGATTTTATGTGAAGAAATAAGCATATCACAAAGAAAGTCTGGCTTCTTACACAATACCCAGCCTGTCAAAATGTTTTGTTTTACATATACACAGAACTGTAACCAAAAGAAAGCAGTAATAACAAATCTCCATGGTCAAAGCAAATGTTTCAGGGAACTTTGATTTTTCTTAAATGAACACCCCGTGTGTGGATGTTTGTGGCCCTGGGGCAAATGCTTGTCGTTGGAAAGGCCACATTTACTTCGGAGCACAGGTCTCATTGGTGGGTAACAGTGGCTTCAGGTAGATGGTGACCATAACACTCCCATTTCCCTTGGGAGGTGCCAGTAGGGTCACTTTGAAGAGGGAAATGAGGACAGCTTTTTAGGAAACTATGCATCACTGTGAGGTGCTAGAGAGTCAGGGAGTAACATGAAAACACGTGGCAGCACAATCACAACGATCTTTTTGATGGACTCTGAAGTCTCAGCATTGGTATTACACAGTGGATCTGAAAAGCAGCTTAGTCAAAGGTGCAAAACCTTTTGGCTTTTGTCTTAAAGTACTGTCCGTAAGGTAGTGGCTCACTATCAGGAGTTTGCTTTCCGGAAACCTAAAAGCATCACAGATGATCAACGAAGAAACTAAATGAAGAAATATCTTGGTCTGGTGGGCAAAATAAATGTAAAAAAGTATTCATACAATACCTTCATTTTTATTTATCGTAAAAATTATTAAAGTTCAGTTATTTGATTCTATAGCCTCAGTAAAGAGAAGGGGAGGCATAAAAATGGCAGATGTGATGCCCAGCAGAGTAGAGATAGGGAAGCCACTTAAAAAGAAAAAGGAAACTCGGAACACCCTTCTTAGATCCAAAGAGCAGCAGGCAACTCACGTCCCCCAAGTGCATCACTGCGTGGCGCCGACGTTCCCTGGGAAGAGCTGAGGCAGAGAACCGGGGCCTGGACGCTGCACCAGCGGCTCAGAGTCTCGTCTGCGGAAAGCTTTACTAGTGGTGGCCTCGCAGAAGCAGAGTTAGCACTTTTCGGCCTTGTATGTTACACATAAATATTTTTTTCTATCACCGCTTTTGTAGTTCTACTTTTTTAAATATATGGGATACACTTTAGGTTAAGATACTAAGTTTTTGTGTTTAAAAGAGCATTTCAGGTTTGTGAAAAATTCATTTCTGTACAATACCTTATATGCTAATGATGCTGTGAAATGTGTTGGCAGACAGCATTTTCTATGAAAAAGTAGTGATATGTGCCTGCTGAAGTCAGGATAGGTAGTGACGGAAAAAGAGGATTTCAGCAAATGAAACGTATAATCTGTGTATTTATAGGATGACTGAGGAAGGAGGCACTGTTTCCTGTGGCAGTTACTGCCTGTGAATCACAGCAAGATTCTTCCTTGTGCCAATATCAGTGATGAGGTTAAAGATGTTTAAAGATCAGAGATTTAAGACAATTTCTATATAAACTTTGAACAATATAAATGTTTTTAAGACAAAAATTTGACATGTCTTTCACAAAATAAATCACTTGCCAATGCCATTTGAGAACTTTTCTTTCTTCACTCCAATAAACATGGCATATCATTTAAATCAGTTCTGCTGGCTGATCCCAGATGCCTTCATTAGATGGTTACCCATCTACAATGTATTAAAAATTACATGTCACTGGTGATCATCACCTACTTATTTCACATGAAATCACTTTTCAGTCTCATCCCTATGTGAGAAAAGTGCAAATGATGCTAAAATAATCGAATAAAAATAGGCCAAGAGAGCTTACAACATTTACCAATGGTTAAAAGGAATATCATTAAGTTAGTATGTGAGAAAGTAGGTAAAACTCACTCACCTCATGTCCTACACACAAGGGTGTAGACATTATAGAGAATAGTGGATCACATTTATTTTATAGAACAAAATTATAAGTTATTGCCAAAATCTGTTCAATTCTTTTGGCTTTTAAAAAATGTCATAAAATGTACTTTCTGGTCAGTTGAGTTTGTTAGCTTAAGTACTATTATGAACGGTGAATGTTTTAACTAGTTTTGATAAGTACCATAGACAATTTTCTATGGCTGCCAACATTTATCACAGTCATAACAAAAGCTACAGTTTTAGACATAGGAGTGACATCACAGAAAATGGCAAAAGAAGGTAGCTCCAGAGGAACAGTTTAAGAACGCATTTAATTAAAATGTTTCTCAAAAGCCTCTTGAAACATGTATTCAGAACAGTATTATTTTAATTTTTTAATCCTCACCTGAGGATATGTTTATTGATTTTTTCAGGCAGAGAGGAAGGTGGAGGGGACACACACACACACACACACACACACACACACACACACCCAGAGAGACAGAGACAGAGCCATCAGTGTGAGAGAGAAACACCATTAGTTTGCCTCAGGTTCATGCCCTGACCAGGAATCGAATCTGCAGCCTTTTAATGAGATGATGCTCCAATCAACTGACCCACCTGGCCAGGGCAAAGCAATGTTATTTTAATGAATGGAAGTGATACTCAGTAATACATGTAGTAATGTATTAAGCATACATTTTATGAAGATGTTTTTAAAAGTATGTATTTGCAAGATGCATTCAGAACAGCGTTATTTCAGTGAATGGAAATGGTAGCCACTCTGCAATGCTGGTAGCAAAGTGTTTAAGGACACATTTAGTACAGATGTTTCTGACAAGCTACCAGCAAATGGTGTTCAGCACAGTGTTATTTCAGGGAGTGGAAGTACCACGCACTCTTCACTGCATGTAGTAAAGTGTTCAGTAACACACCTAATAAGATGTTTCTAGCAATCTACTCGGAGGAGGGGTTCAGCACATAATTATTTCAGTGAGTAAACGTGATACCCATCGATAATGCGTGTACTGGATTTTTAAAAACATGTAATATGTTTCTGACAATCCACTTCACAATGCATTTAACACAGTTATTTCAGAGATTTGATGGAACAGACATTCTGTAATGCATGTAGTAAAGTGTTTAAGAACACTTTTTATAAAAATGTTTTTTAACAGTCTGCTTGCTGTATGTATTCAGTACAGAAATTTTCAGCAAATGGAAGCATACAATGAAGTGTTTAAAAAGATTTCTTACAATGATATTTCTAACATACTAGTTAAAGGGCATCCAGAACAGTATTATTTTGGTGAATAAAGTAATACTCATTTTATATGCATGTAGTAAATTAAGAACACACTTAATTAAGATATTTCTAATAAATTACTTGCAAGCTGTGTCAAAAAAAACACACCCCTGTTATTTCATGAATGGAAGTGAGAACCGCTGTGTGACGCATGTGGGAAAGTGTTTAAGCACACATTTACTAAAGAGGTTTCGAATAAGCTGCTTAAAAGATGCATTTGCCACGTTGTTGCCTTAGTGACTGGGATGGATACCCACTGCAAACGAATGTAGTGAATTGTCTAATAACCCTTCTTGTGAGATGTTTTTAACAAGCTACTTGAAAGATGCATTCAGGGAAGTGTTATTTCAACGAATAAACATGACACCCATCTGCAATGAAGTTACTGAAGTGTTTAAGAACCTTTTTTATGTAGATGCTCCTACACGCTACTTGCAAGATGCATCCAGCACAATGTTGTTTTTCAGCATATGAAAGTGACACCCACTCTCTAATGCATGGAGTGAAGTTTTCGAGAACTTATTTAATAAAGATGTCCTAGCAAGTTAATTGAAAGATACAGCAGGCACAGTGTCATTTCTCTGACTGGAAGGCTGTAACACATGCAGTGGTATATTTAAGAACACATTCACGAAGACGTCTCTCACAAGGGCCTTGCAGTTGCATTGAGGAGTGCGATTTACTGAGTGACAGAGATACCCGACCCGTAGTGCATGTAGTGAAGTTTTTATACAACACTTGTTATAAAGATGTGTCTACCAAGCTATGGGGAGATGCATTCAGCATGGTTTTAGTTCAATGTCTCTAAAGCATGACACGAAGTGTTCAAGAACAATTCCTATTAAGTTGTTTCTAACATGCAACTTACAAGAAGTAATCAGCAAGTGTTATTTCAGCGAGTGGAAATGCCATGAGGTTTTTTCCTTAATCCTCACCTGAGGATATATATTTATGAACTTTAGAAAGAGTTAGAGAGAGAGAAGACACTGATGTGAGAGAGAAACATTGATTCATTGCCTCCCATACGTGCCTTGACCAGCTGGTCAAGCCTGTAATCTCGGTATGTGCCCTGACAAGGAATCAAACCCTTGACCTTTTGGCATACGGGACAATGTTCCAACCAACTGAGTCATCCTGCCAGGGAGCCATGAAGCTTTTAAGAACACAGTTAATAAAGATGTTTCTAAAAATCTAGTTTCAGAGGCCTTCAGCACAGTGTTAACTCAGTGAATCCAAGTAACAGACATTCAATAATTCATCTGATGAGTTGTTTAAGATCACATTTAACAAGGGTGTTTGTTTAACAAGGTACTTGCAAGATACCTTCATCACAGTGTTATTTCAGGGAATGGAAGTGATACCCACTTTGTGGTACTTGTAGTGAAGTGTTTAAAAACACATTTAATAAAGATGTTTCTAATAGGCTACTTGATAGGCTCATGCAGCAGAGTTACTTCAGAGAATGGAGTCATTTTTAGAATGTATATAGTGAAGTATTGGAGAACCCATTTAACAAAGTTGTTTTTTTAACAAACTACTTGCATGTTGTGTTCAGCAGTGTTCTTTCATGGAATTGAGGAGAAAAGCTGTCTATAGTGCATATACAGTGATGCTCTAAGAACACACGAATTGTCCTTGAAAATGAACTCAGCGCAGTGCAAACTCAGGATACGTAAGTGATGCCCATTCTGTCATGCATGTAGTGAAGTGTTTAAAATACATTTAATTAAGATGTTTCTAACAAGCAACTTGCAAGATGAATTCAAAACTATTTCAGTGAACAAAAGTGATACTCTTTAATGCATGTGGTGAAGTGTTTAATAACACTTCTTTTAAAGAGCTACTTGCAGGATTGGTTCAGCACATGTTATTTCAGTGAGTGAAAGTGAAATCACTCTGAAATCATGCAGCGAAGTGTTTACAAATACATTTATAAAGAAGTTTATAATTAGCTATTTGCAAGATGTGTTTAGCGTTACTTTAGTGAATGGATGTGATACCCACCCTGTAATGCATAGTGAAGATTTTCCTCCCTCTTTTCCTTGAGAACCCCACTTAATTCTAAAGTTTGTCTTTCTGATCAAATCCAAGATCTCTCTTAGACGTTCTCCACTCCCTTAAAATCTTAGTCCCCTCTCTTCTTGTAAGTGTATTCTTTGTAGCTTCCCACCTACCAGATCACTTACTCCTTTTTCTGTCTGGTCCCCCCCCCCATCACAAACGCTCTCTGCTGTACTCTCCATCTCGTTTATTGAATTCTGCAGTTCCAGACTTTGATTCATTTAAAAAATTTTCTCCTCCTTGGTAAAGAGCTACTTCTGTTCATCACTTTTATTAAACTTATTGAGCTCATTAAGTTTCCTTCCTGAATTTTCCTGTAGCTCACTGAATTTGTTCATAACAGCTATTTTGAATTCTTTATCATTTAGATTTCAATTTTCTGTGCTTTTTGAGTTTCACTGATGAAGAATTGTCATTTTTTAAATTTATATTTTATTGATTTTTTAATAGTGTTTGCAGCTAAATGCTCTGCTTTTACATTTAGTAGCATACAACACCTTAATTGTGCTTTTCATGTTTTTGATTCTTGTAATTCACCAGACTGGCTATTAGAAACTTTCTTTTATATTCCAGCAGGTGGCACTATAGCTCCAGCGTGTGGTTTCTCCTGTGCCCACTAACCTCGGACAATTTCCTAGCACACTCCCTGTCTCCTGGAGCTTGCTTTCACTTACACGGTAGAGTAGCGTGCACGCGCAAGTAGTCTGCCTCAGAGTAGCAGGAGGCTGCGCTTAGTAGCTCTTGAGGCTTCAGGCCAAGTGGGTAGATCCTCCAGTGGGGTACTCCCAGAGGCCTGTGGGCAGACTTCCTGCTGAAGTTTTGAAGCAAACATCTGGAACCACATTCTTTAATATTTAATATTCTTACCTGCCTCCATTCCTCTCTCCTGTCTTCCCCCAGTCATGGAGGTCCCTCCTCAGAAATTCAGGTCTGCCTGAGAAAAATAGGTTTCTCCGCTTGTAACCTGAACAGGTGGAAGTGGGGCAGTCTCTCATCACTTTCATTTTCTACCTGCTTGGAAGTGGTTGCTGCTTTCCACCTGCTCTGAGCAGATGTTGCTGCCGCTGCCACCAAACAGCTCAGCCTGTTGCAGTGTTTCCGAGTTGGGTGTAGCTCTGCCAAGTTTCCCACTCCCCGGTTTCCAGACTTCTCTCAATCGCACTCCGACAGCAAGGTAGAATCTCCCCTCAGGCAGGCCGGATTGCTACAAATTCTCTCTCATCCCTGTGTATCGGCTCCAGTTTGCACTCTCCAGGTTCTTCCCCCATCACAGCAAGTGGGGGTGGGGCGGTTCACGACTCCCTTGGATGCTCAGCCCTTACTGGGTCTTGGTTCTTTATTTTTACATGCACAAATGTGCCACAGTCCTCCCAGGTACCTCGGTGTAAGGTGACAGGAACTTCTGTTTGGTTATAGATATCTAATTAGTGGTTTTTAAAAAGATTGTATTTATTTAATTTTAGAGAGAGGGGAAGGAAAGGAGAAAAACATCAATCGGTTGGCTCTTGCATGCCCCCTTCTGGGGACCTGGCCCAGAACCCAGTCATTTGCCCTGACCAGGAATGAAACTGGTGACCTTTTGGTTTCAGGCCACTGCTTAATCCACTGAGCCACACCAGGCAGGGCTACCTAGTGGTTTGTTTTTTTTTTTTTAATGAGAGAAAAGATGAAGGACTTATGCCTCTATGATGCTGACATTACTTCTCTCTTTTTTCTTTTCTTTTATTGATTTTTAGAGAGAGAGAGGAAGAAAGGGAGAGAGAGAAACATTAATTTATGTTCCACTTATTTATGCATTCATTGGTTGATTCTTGTATGTGTCCTGACCGAGGATCGAACCCACAACTTTGTGGTATCTGGATGACGCTCTAACCAACTGAGCTACCTGGCCAGGGCTTCTTTTTTTCTTAATGTAGGCATTTATAGCTATAAACTTAGAACTTAAATCTTAGAACTGCTTTTGCTGCATCTAATAAGTTTTGGTTAGTTGTGTTTCCACTTTCTTTTTGTAAAGATGTTTTTGATTTTGCTTCCTTTTTCGACCCTTCGGTTGTTCAGGAACATGTTTAATTGTCATACATTTGTGCATTTTCCAGTTTTTGTCCTGTTATCGATGATTAGTTTTATACAGTTGTGGTAAAAATTTATCAGGAAAATATGTTTGATAAATTGGTTACAACTTGTTTTGTGGCCCAACATGTGATCTATTGTGGAAAATGATTTGTGTGCTTGAGAGGAATGTGTGCTCTTCTGCCTTTGGATGGAATGGCGTGTATGCAAGGCATGTCAGGAAAAAGTGCAGCCATTGTTAATGTAATGAGTACAGTTTGTGTGACATCAGTGTAACCTGGCAGCCAAGGAGAGTGAACTGGAATGCGCATGTGTGAACAATGATGACTTCACTGTACTAGTCAGTGGGGCTGGTAGATGACATTGAATGATCATATATACCACATGGCCTCGCATTGAAAATGACTGAGTAGAGCAATGAATATGTATCAAATTTTACATTAAGCTTGAACACTCCTCCACGGAAACATTGAGATAATTCAGGAAGCCACAGCTGTGGGCAACTGCATCGCAACAACCCGCCCGCTCACACTTCATGTCTGCGCAGAGTTTTTTGGCGAAACATCAAGTCACCCAGGTGACTCAGGCCCCCTACCTACAGCCCAGATTTGGTGCCCTGCGACTTCTGGCTTTTCCCAAAACTAAAATCACCTTTGAAAGGAAAGAGATTTCAGACCATTGGTGAGATTCAAGAAAATATAATGGAGCAGCTGACGGCGACTGGGAGAACTGTGTGAGGTCCCAAGGTACCTACCTTGAAGGGACTGAGGTGTCATTGTCCTGTGTACAATGTGTACCTTGTATCTTCTTCAATAAATGTCTCCATTTTTCATGTTACATGGCTGGATGCTTTCTGGACAGACCTCATATATATCATTTTTAGGTCTACTTGGTTTGTAGCATTATATAAGACTTGTATTTCCTTATTGATTTTCTGTTTTAATAATCTATCCATTGCTCAAAGTGGGGTATTGATGTCCCCTACTATTTTTGTATTGCTGCCTTTGGTTTTGTTAATATTTGTTTTTTTATATTTAGGTGCTCCAATTTGGGAATGATACTTCATCTTTGCAGAATCACTGGAATATAACAGATAAATAGTAGCCACCCTCATCCCTCCCACATGCACACAAACACACATAAAAGGAAGACGAGCTGATTGATTGCCCTTTTAAATAAGTCAGTCCCAAGTGGCATCATCTAATGCCATTTTCTGTTGCCCAAGAAGAGAATTTACGAAAACCTAGCACTTCAGCCATTGTTCCTGTCTAATTCTAAATTATGGATGCATTAACAGCTAAAATATCTTACTACTTGCAGGAGGACAAATGAAAGTGTTTCTTTTTCCATTAATTTTTTAAGAATTTTTTAAGGGTTCCAGGTTGTGTGCTCTGGTTTTGGTTGCAGTGGTTATTTTTTCTTTGCTTGTTTGTTTCAAAATGCCAGCTCTCCCATGCTTAGTCATATTTCCTTACGTAAGACCAACTAGCTGATGTGTTCTAGCTAAAACTGTTCTCTACAAATCTTGGAGACTTTTTGCACTAATCTTCCTTCCTTAAATCCTCATATACCACCATTACCTTGCTTTGTGTCCACCTGTCCAAATAGCCCAGCATTCCAGGTTTGGGAAGACGCAGTACTCTGAAGCCACCCTAAGTCTCACCATAGAAGTGACTCCTCCCACTTCTGAACGCCTACAACATTTATCGTCTATATTACTCATTGGAGCAGTTTCATTTTCAGCCTTTTATTACTACATGTCCATGTCTTCTGTTTCAACTAGACTGAAATTTCTTAAGAGTAAGAAGCACGGCTTATGTTTGCTTCTCTGTACCCTTCTCAGTACTTGCCCGCTGCGGAATCATCGCCCATGCGCGCTACTTACTGTCTAATCGCACAGCTGCTCAAACTGACAGGCTTGTGGGAAGTTTCTCCCCAACTCTGCGGCCCTCAAATGCCCGCCGATGAAATGACTTGATCAACACGACAGAAGCGGGTTTGGTTAGGGCCTTGGGAGATGCAGCATTGCTAAAGGGGCAATGAGTCCTGAGAGTGGAAGGAGAGAGACCCGCCCAGCCAGCCTTTACCATTTCTTTGATTGTGTCACTTCCCCATTTCCCACCTGTGCCCCAGGATTTAGAAGGTCGTAACGAACTGGTTCCGGAAATACCATAGTTGCCTGCTTCAAATTGGAAACCTCCCTTGGTCACTCAATTCCTCAGTCCAAATGAGATTATGCACATGAAAAACACAAATTATGAAAGAACATGTGAGTAAATCCCACATGTGGGATTTAAACATGTGGGATTAAAACAGTGTTTTTAATTCCTTTGGCTTGTGACCATCAGTCCGTGAAGAAAGGTTCTTACCTGGTCTCCTGAAACATCTCGACTCTTAATTAAGATTTCACAGGAAACTGTGAGCTGTCGTTCAATGAATCTTATTAACATTTATAGAACTGTCCTTTGCTTTCGACTTGGGTTTGAGGAGTAGACCAGAGAAAGAAAAATATAGTGAAAACCTTAATGTTATTGAGAACCCTGATGTCTCAAACCTAGAAGAACTGGGCAATTTTCTACATGGTGTTTTGGCTTCTGTTAACACTCAAAAAATTAAATCTGGCCAGGAAAGAAATCCCACAGCATAAATGTAGATATAACAAAAGCTTGAGCAGAATAAAAATTGAAAGCACATTGCTAACTCTGGGGCTGATATGCGCTTACTGGTGATATTTCAAGGGCTCCTCTAATTGCTTCCCGTGGGTAACGCACAGCATGCCAATTAATCGTTCCTTCGTTGTCTTGCCTCAGGACTATTTGTGGTGAGGCATGTCATGTGGTGTAAGTTAGATGTGAGTTCAAGAGCACTGTGTGATTCTCAGCTTATTATGTTGCTCTTTTAATTACAGGGCTCATTTTATCCAAGGGCACTGTTTTACAGGGAACATGCAGATTCAGGAGGGGACTTGTCACAAGTCACAAGCAGGTTGGAAGTAGAGAGGGACATGCACTTGATCTTCTTTGGATGCTTAGTTCAGTCGGGAGTCATTGTTTCATTTCAGTTTGGCGGCAATCAATAGACATTTGTTAAAGCCTACCCAGTGCGAGGCATAGAGCTAGGTGTTAGGTGATTCACAGAAGAAAGGGACAGTCTCACTCACACGTGCCCATGGGATGTCTGCTGCCCCTCCCTATCCTGAGCCTGATTTGCAGTGACTGCCCCCACCCCCCGCCCCCAATCTGGTCGTATTCTCTTCACCCGTCTTTCACTATTCCCCTTTTTATCTCGCTGCTGGAAATCCAACTCCAGTAATGCACCTCCATCTTCTTGTAATTTTAATTTATTCTTTGAGTCTTGTTTCCATTCTCACCTCTCTGAAACCTTTCCACCCCATCCCTGCCATCGCTGAATCCCCAGTTCCCTCGCTCCACATGAGGCTCATTGGCACTTAAAACTCACTGTCTCATCGTTTTGCCCAACTTTTCCTTCATATGACATCTTGTCAGCTTCACCTGGTGCTACGAAGTGTCCACGGTATGACGGGCATTGCCAAGGGCTGATCCAAAGGGTGCAACGCTAAAGGCAGAAGCTCCGAATGGGCAAGTTTGATGCTCCAGGGAGTAGCAGAAACTAGTGTTTTTTCATTTTCAGCCACCCTTCTGTTGGTTTGCTCCGGGTGTCTTAGTTTCTAAAATGAAGATTAAAGACATAAAAGTTGGGTTTTCTCTGATCAGCAAAGGGAGATATAAAGGGAAAATGGTGATACCAGTCTTACTTTGGTCTTACATGGTCAGTACTTTCTGTGTGAGTGCTAATTTCTCTGCCTCGTGAGTGACATTACACAGTAATTTCCCAACTCATTCCAGGAAAAACACAGTTTTTTTTCCTAAAACAAACCTGTCCAATTCGAAGGAAAAGGGGCCCAAATAATTGCTTCCCCTTTTAATGAGATTAGACTTGGAAGGGACATAGGAATGCATTCGCATGTGGGAGGGATGTGAATTGTGGTAGGCAGCCTTCTAAGATACCCTCTCGGGGTCCCTGCCTCCCGAAATCCATGCCCCTGGATAATCCCCTCCCCTGAGTGCGGGCTAGACCTAGTGTACTGCTTCTAACAAATAGACTACAAGCAAAAACGATGGAACGTCCCTTCCGAGACTAGATTATAAACGACTGGCCATCTTGCTCTCTCCCCTCTTGCCCTCTTGCCTGTTCACACTGATGAAGCCAGCTGTGAGGTTGTGAGCCACTCTCTGCACAGGCCTATATGACAAGAAATTGAGGGGTTCCTTCAGGCAAGGGTCCTCCTGAACCGAGGTCCTGGGTTCAACCACCTTCAAGGAACTCAGTGCTGACAACAGCCTTGTGTCTGAGTTTGGGAGTGGGTCCTTCCCCAGTTGAGCCTGTGATGACTACGGCAAAGCCGAAGCCGTGTCTTAGGTTGCAGACCGCGGGCGAGAGAGAGACCCTGAAGCAGAGGGTCCAGCCAAGCCGCATTTGAATTCCTGATATGCGGTTAGTTGTGAGATGATACTTTGTTATTTTAAGCTTAGTCTTGGGGTAATTGGTTATACAGCAAAAGATACCTAAAACACCGTGAAGGACAAGCTTTTCTTATGCACAGAAATTGAATAGGAGGACTCCATTTTTTCATGGCCTGATATTTTTACTTTAATAATTAACAGTCTTAAAAGTAAAAGCCATGATTTAGATATGTTTTTAGAATCTGTACAAAACCTCTTCTGCCCAAGCAGTCAAGGACTGCGCTACAGGAACATAGCCCCCCTACCCCCTTTTTATCACAAAAATTTGGAATTGGTAAACAAAAATGCACAGGATCAATTCACTGTAGAAACTAAAGTGGAGAGATTATGATGTGTGTGCTTGCATGCGAGAGAAACGGAGAGAGGAGGAGGGAGGGAGGGGGAGAGACAGAGGCAATAAATACCTACAGTCACTTTAATGTAGAGACAGTAAAATTGAAGGGTAACTAGAAGAAGCCAGCTGGTATACACATAGAAGAATGTAACAGATGAGCAGAGAAGCACATGGCCGTGAGAGGGAAGAGCGGAAATGGTAGACTGCCTCGGTTTCTGATGGCCATCGATGAGAGTGGCTGTACAGTATTTGGTTATCGGTGGGCTCACCGCTACATTTGTGTCCCTCTGTCTCTGCTACTTGCGATGCGAACAACCATGATGATGATGGGTAGCCGCCCACATACACAAATTCCCGTCTTCCTTTGGGATTTCAAATTTCATTAAGATGTGCAAACATTAAATAAGTAAATTTAACATTCTATTAAAACGGACAGGGAGCTAGTGAGATGAGCATCCAGAATTCAAACTTAAGGTAGGCCTAGAATGACAGGGATTTAATGTGAAGTGCTTTGTCAACCAAAGGACACTGGTTTAGGACCGAGGGAATGCCTGCCTTCTGCCATCCATCCGGCTTCCCTAGCAAAGTTCCAGGGAAGCTCTGTGTAAAGAATAGTCTCTGAGTGGGAACCAAAGTATCTTTCCATCGATAACTGTAGCAGGGTCTGGTATTCTGGTAAGTGTTAAGGCAAAAGCTGAACATACAATAAAAATAAAATTTAAAAACCTGAAAAAACAATAACAACAAAAACTCACATAGTTTATGTTTAAGCCCTAGATTCTCAGATTCTCCTCAAGAATCTAAATGACAGATTCAGCATGAATAAAAAATGTCGGAAAGGAAGAAGAGAGGAGTTAATGACCAGACCCCCACAGCACCCTCGAATTGCTTACCCACCGAACTGCTTGGACTGGAGAAGGAACGGCCACCTGCCCAAGAAGCAGGTCTGGCCCAGGTTTGCTGGCCTGTGGGAGCAGGTAGTGAGGAACTGGGGGCAGAGGGGCCAGCATTATGGGGGCACAAACCATCTCTCATTTCAGCCCCCCTTTAACAAGTAAAATCTGACATCCACCCACAAACAAAGTGCCCGTGGAAGTTGTGGGACCCAGCACTGAATGCTGAGGAACCCTGGAGGAGCCCTGCTCACCTGTGCATCAGGCAACAGGCAGGCAGACCTTGATCCGGCTGTGCAAAGGGCAGGAGCCTGGGCCCCAGCCCGCAGCCTGGGAGCACCTGGAGAGAGCTGACATGGGCAACACCCACAGGCAAGAGAGCCTTTGTAGAAGTGCAGGCTTCGTAAGGAGAGAGGCCAACATTCTGCTGGAGAACAAAACAAAACACCAAGCAGGTCTGGATGCATTGGAGAGGGTGGTAAGAGGAACTTCGTCCCACCAGCGCAGCAGATATGCGGCTGAACCAGCAGAGGGAGGCCTCTGGGCGCCGGGCTTCCCCAGGGCTCCGATGCTGTGAAGGAACCTGCTGCCTCCTGCAGCGGTCAGGTGTTGAGGCAGGACCTTCTAGACTTGGGGTGAGGCAGAACTTAATAGGAGTCAGTTAGCTTGAGGGGAGACTCCAGTAGCCACTGAAGCATGCGAGTGCTGGGTTAGGACGCTGAGGAGATGAAGGGACTCCACCTCCACCAGGGCCACCCTCTCACCGGAGGCAACGTCGCACGGGGCTAAGGTGTTCAGCAGCAGTGACCTCTCCCACAAAGGAAGTGGAACATGATCTCTCCTGTGGGGACAGAAAGCAGAGTGCCCGACTACTCCAGTTGTGCACGTCATGGCGAGAGAAACTGTCCAGCATTACCCTGAGGTGGGACCTCCAAGGACTGGAGTGCGGGGGGGGGGGGGGGGGGCGGGGGGGTGAGCGGTGGGCGGGGGGGACAGAGAAAGTGAAGGAAGAGGATAAGAAAATCAAATGTGGTGTCTGCTGTCTGCTGCAGGCCTTTGGCAGAAGTCTGCGCACAAGCCTCTGGGAGTAGTCACTAGGGGATCTCCCCACTGGGCCCTTTGCACCCTCGGCACCCGCAGGCTCAACTCCCCTCGTCTTCCGCACTCTGCAGCCCTCTCCTGTGCTCACTCCAAGGCTCCGCGCTGGAAGGTCCGGCAATAGAAAAACCACAGCTGGAGCCACAGCGCCACCTTCTGGAGAACAAAAGAAGTCCCCAGCTTTCAGCTCAATGAGTTATAACAAGAGAACACACGAAAGCTTAAAAATTCTGCCACAAGAGAGCACAAAAAGAATGAAGCAAGCCTATCCAAAGTAAACCTAGGAAACTCCAGAGAAACAACACCAAGTCGCAGTACCCCAGGTCAAGAGGCCTCAAGTACAGTGCTGGCTGGATAGCTCAGATGGTTAGAATGTTGTACCTCTATACCAAGGCTGAGGGTTCGACCCCGTCAGAGAACATACAAGAAGCAACCAGCGAATGGCTGAAAAAGAGGAAAAATAAGTCCGTTTTTCTATCTTTCTTTCACTTTCAAATCAATCAATAAAATTACACACATACACATACACACACACTGCATATATAAATGCAGCAACAACACAAAAATTCAAACTTAAAATACCAAGGAAATATGCCATCTCCAAATGATAGCAATAATTCAACAACTGACTCAGCCCATAAAACACAGTGATCTAGCTGATAAAAAATTCAAAATAGCTGTATTGAAGAAAGTCAACAAGCTATAAGTAAACTCGGAAGTATGTCAGTGATATTAGGAAAAGATGAATGAACAAAATAAAACTCTTTGCAAAAGAGATAAACCATAAAAAAGAGCCGGACAGAAATCTTGGAACTGAAGAATTTAATGTATGAGAGGGAGAATACGATGGGAGCCTCTGTGGAAGAGTATAGCAGATGGAAGTGAGAATAAGTGACGTAGAGAATAGCAATTTTGAAATAATAGAAAAGAACAAAGACAAAATAAAAATGACAAAGAAGCCTACATGATCTATGGGATTTAAAAAAATCAGAATAATCAGGACTCCAGAAGAAGATGAGAGGGAGAAGGAGGCAGAAAAATTATTTAAAGCTACACTGGCTAAAAATTCCCCAGCCTGAGGAAAGGCTTGGATATTCATGTTCAAGGATCTAATAGCTCATCTTGTTATTTCAGTGCCAAGAGGCCTTTTATAAACGTGTCATAATAAAACTATCAAAAAATCAAAGATAAGGAAAAAATACTAAAGAAAGCCAGGGAAAAAAATAAGTGTGACCTGTAAAAGAACCGCCATTAGGTTATTGGCAAATTTCTTAGCAGAAACTCTACAGCTCTAAAGAGAGTGAAGTGACATACCCAAGCACTGAAATCTACAAATTGCCCAAGAATACTGTCTGGCAAAGTTATCCTTCAGCTATAAAGAAAAAATAGAGCCTTCCTGACAAACCAAAGCTGAGGGAGCTCATCACTACTAGACCTGCCTTGCATGAAATGTCAAAAGGAATCCCTCACAAATGCAGAACATAAAATGAGGTGGGTGACATCAGCATCATGGCAGCTCGAGTTCTTCTTCTTTTCTCTTCCCTTTGATCAACAGCTAGTAGGACATCTGTGACAGGACAAGAGCGCCTCTGACATTACACCAGACACCTGGGAGTTTCCTAACCATCTATGCCTCTGAAAGTGGGTGGTCAGACCTCAGTGGGAGCTGCAAACCCAAGGCAGTCTGGGAGCCTGACCCCTGCCAATGGAAACCAAAAGAGAACAGAGGTAGCTGTACTTACATCAGATAAAACAGACTTTAAGCCAAAGGGTAATAAGAGATAAAGAAGGCCATTATATAATGATAAATGGGTCAGTAATCATGAAGATATAGCAATTGTAGATATACACGACCCAATGTTGGAGCACCTATATGTGTTAAGCAAATGCTAACCGATCTAAGGGAAAAACAGATGACACAGTAATAGCAGACCTCGATATCCCACTGTCAACAGCGACTAGGTCAGCCAGGCAGAAGGTCAACAAGGAAAGTTTGAGATGAACCGTTTGAGATGAACCGTGCCTTGGCCCTCAGGAACTTCACAGACATGTGTTGTACAAGGTGTTGCATCCAACAACGGCAGAATGCACATTCTTCTCGAGTGTGCAGGGGACATTCTCCAGGATTGAGCATCTCGTGGGGCACAGAATAAATCTAAGCAGTTTAACAAGATAGAAAGTATACCAACTATCTTTTCTGTACCCAATGGAAATGTCTCACAACTCTGTAAAACTAGAAATTGACAACAGAGGAGAGCTGGAAAATCCACGAATACATGGAAACTAAACAACACACTACTGAATGATCACTGGGTCACAGAAAGGATCAAAGGCAAGTTTAAATATTGTCACAAGTTCCTCAGCTCTCTGAGCTTCCTTCTCCTGCTCAAGAAGGAGCAAACAAATAATATATCATGAGGGATGCTATGCAGCTTAAATGAATTAATGTATGCAAAGTTATTAACATGGTAATTAAGCAAATTACAAGAGCTTAATACATTTTAGTTGCTGTTAGAGTAGAGCATGTGAGACATAGCTCATACCTTTTGATACAAAGTGACTCCAATCACTTATTAAAATTCTGCTAATATGACCAAGCATAAACAATTAGGAAAAAAGTAGACAGACGCAGGTCGGACGGATGGGAGTGGCATGACCGCCATGGGCTGACGCAGGGGGGTGTCCGGGCTCTGAGGGCCCCGAGTGGCTGGGGGAGCAGAGGGAGAGGAGACTCATGGTGCTAGACCCAAAGGGAGTCTTCGAATGCGCTATAGTCCTGTGGGGAAATGTCAATCCTCAGTAAGTCACCAAAAGGACCGTGATCCTTTTCTTGCAGGTGAACAGAAAAAGAGACTGCTGAGAAACTTGGAGAAATGCTTAAAAGCAAAAATAACATTTAAGAATTTTAGACAAATCTTGCTTCTAAAGAGAACCTTCTTTATAAATAACAGTTGTCCTTTTCCACAGCATCCTATACATCAAAACAGCACGCACGTTAAAGAGAACATCATCTTCTGGGTAAAAATACGCCCCACCCCCCACATTTCTCTTATTTGGGAGTGAGTGGGAAGGTCTGTTCTGGAAGAAAAACCAAAAAGAAAAACATATCCACCTCCCTTCATAAAGACACAAATCATCCCAAACAGGCAGAATTACAGCATCCCCTGCTTTACTACATTCTCGTGACTTCGTAGCAGTGGTAAGCAAGAATTAAAAAAAAAAAAAAGGAACCCCTACATCCTTTTATACAAAACTATGGCATGGCTGACATCAGTTACGATAAAATTTCCAAGTGAAGGAATCAACAGCTTACCTTAATATTCCCCTTTTCAATTGCCATATCCCTTGGTTATGTGTTTCACTAGACACATTTCTAACCATGAAGGAGGGGTGTGTGTGTGTGTCTTCTTTGGGCTGGATCTACCTTTTCCTTGAGAATCACAGTCTGTAATGCCAAGGAGCTATCTTGATTTTTTGCAGAATGTTGGAGTGTGACATGGCTCAGACCAGTCTTTTTGAATGAATTGATATCATGGGGTGTCTCTTTCTGTTTTATTTGTTTGCCATTGAGTTGGATTAAGGGTCAGGTGACTCCCCTAAAATCCTAATCTAATCTGTGATATACTTTTAAATATCACTAGAAATAGGTTAACAATGAAGAAAACTACATTTACCCAAACTCTTCTCAGGAAAAGGAATATGTAATTGAAAGAGATAATTTGATGTTTGAGAAGAGGGAGGGAGTTAGGGATGAATGATAAAAAGGCTCAAAGGGCAACCCCCTTCCAAGACACTTGTCTGGGTAATTCAAGGGCTTTTCCTGACGCAGGACAGGACATGGATGGGAGGCCAGAGCGGCACTGGGGTTCCACAGAGCAGCTGCTTACAGGCCGCCCCCAGGCTTCTCCTTTCCACCCTCCCCTCGGGTCTGTCTTCTGATGAAGAGTCAATAAACATTTGAAGGAGTTAAAAAATTATTAGCCTGCTCGGATGCCTATGTCTCAACTGTTCGAAAACATCTCCATCAGTTTCAAGGGGTGTAGTAAAATGCCACACAGGTCCAAAATATCAGGTTAAATTTACTAATTAAAACAAAAATGTGTGTTCTTTCACAGCATTTTTAGGAGAAGAGAGAAAAATCATGAAATTTGACAAGCCATATGAATCCCTCAGGAAGTGGGCTGGGTAAGAATACAAGTTGACCTTTTCAACATTAACAATAGAAAGAAATCTTTGCCTCCCACACATCTGTTTTCTAGAGCATTTGGATGTGTCTTCAATCAACAGTGTAGAAAGCCAGCTTTTCAGGCAGGCGCTCTCCAGAGAACTCAGCCGGGAATTCAGGTTGAGCCAGCCCTACCCAAAGGATTATGTGACACACCCACATCCGTTTGTCAGAGAGACGGCAGCATTTGCGTTCATTACTCATTCCTGAACACTAACATTTTCCTTTATAGGCAAATATCAGGAAGCAACCCAACACAGTCAATAGACTTCATGCAGAATTTGACTATAGAAAGTTTTCCAAAAATATCAAAAGGGTTTAAAACATCGGTCAAATAAGATCGTCACTGTGGAACAATACTTAGTAGTCCACTTAACCCCAGTGAGAAAGACTTTACAGGCAAATACAGAACGTTTCACAGTTGTTAGTAAAACTTAGCTCTTTTAATGTTAGAACACTCAATTTTAAGCAATCAAAGACCTGATGAAGGCAGCATGAAGCACAGTTGGTAAGATAACTTTGCTTTCTAAGAAGATTAATGTAAAAGGTAAAGATATACCTTTTACAATCCATTATCAAAAGCAGACCAAAGGGATCACTTCTGGCCAAGATGGAGGCGTAGGTGGACACACTGTGCCTCCTTGCACAACCAAAATTAAGGACAATAAAGATTTAGAAACAAGAAAACAACCTGAACTTGTAGAAAATTGAACTGTAGGGAAGTCCAACAACCATTCATCCAGACCAGTAAGAGGGGTGGGGTTGTCACAGGAAAAAGTGGAGGTTGGCGGGCCCAGGTGCGCAGGCAGCAGCTGCTGGCAGATCCTAGGCACACAGGCGATGGCTAGAGGGCCCCGGGCATGGGGTGGCAATGGTGCAGACCCAGTGAATCCGAGCAAAGCAGCTGGCTGACCGGGTGGTCCTACATTTGAGCACAGATAATCCAGGTAAAGGGGAAGCCACAGAAGGGACTGGAATCCAAGAGAGAGTGGAGCAAGTGCCATTGTTCCCTCTTGAACCCCACCTTCACATACAGAGTCACAACCCAGCAACTGGGCTGCCCCGCCCTGGGGAACACATAAGGCTCTGCCACTCACTACATAACAGCTGCGACCAGATCAAAAAAAAAAAAAAAAGTCTCAAACGGGAGAACAAATCAAAGCCTAGAGCCAATTCATCTAAGTCACCAAGAGATAGCCAACCTATCAGATGCACAGTTCAAAGCCCTGGTGATCAGGATACTCACAGAATTGGTTGATTTTCCTCACAAATTAGATGAACAAATGAAGACTAAAATAAATGAAATGAGGGAAAACGCACAGGGAACCAATATAGATGGGAGGAAAACTGGGACTCAAATCAATGGAGTGGACCGGAAGGAAGAAACAAACAACCAAACAGAAAAGAAGGAAAAAACAAGAATTCAAAAAAATGAGGAGAGGCTTAGGAACCTCTGGGACATCTTTAAATGTCCCAATATCTGAATTATAGGGGTACCAGAAGGGGAGGAAGAAGAGCAACAAGTGGAAAATTTATCTGAACAAATTTATTAATTGCCAGGAGAACTTCCCCAATCTGGCAAAGAAAATAGACTACCAGGAAGTCCAGGAAGCTCAGAGAGTCCCAAAGAAGTTGGACCCAAGGAGGAACACACCAAGGCACATCATAATTCCATTAGCCAAGATGAAAATGAAGGAGACAATTCTAGAAGCAGAAAGGAATAAGGGGACAGTCACCTACAAAGAAGTTCCCATCAGACTGTCAGCTGATTTCTCAAAAGAGATCTTACAGGCAAGAAGGGGCTGGAAAGAAGTATTTGAAGTCATGAAAGGCAAGGACGTACATCCAAGATTGCTCTATCCAGTGAAGCTGTCATTTAGAATGGAAGGGCAGATAAAGTGCTTCTCAGATAAGGTCAAGTTAAAGGAGTTCATCATCACCAATCCCTTATTATATGAAATGTCAAAGGGACTTATCTAAGGAAAAGAAGATCAAAAATATGACAGTAAGAAGACAGCAAACTCACAGCTATTAAGAACCACACCTAAAACAAAAGCAAACTAAGCAAACAGCTAGAACAGGAACAGAAACACAGAAATGGAGATCATATGGAGGGTTAGCAACAGGGGAGTGGGAGGAGGAGGGAGGAGGAAAAGGTACAGAGAATAAGTAGCATAGATGGTAGGTAGAAAATAGACAGGGGGAGGGCAAGAATAGTGTGGGAAATGTAGAAGCTAAAGAACTTATGACACATGGACATGAACTAAAGGGGGGGAATGTGGGTGGGAGGGGGTGTGCAGGGTGGAGGGGAATGATGGGGTGTTGCGGACCGTTCAGCCTGGTTTCAGGAGTTGTAACCCTCACCCCATGGTGGGCTGTGTAAGAGCCCAAGGGACCCACTTCATCTGGGTCTGTTCTGTCACAAGGATGTGACCTATTAAGGAGACAAAGCTTATCTCCCTGGCAGGAGTGCTGCTTCTGCCTCTCTGGCCTCATAGCTTGGTTGGCAGTCAATGACGGGTAAGACTCCTCATGGGAGGGGCAACCCAAGCCAGACGCGACCACTTGGAAGGCCTCATGGAAGGACTCGGGGGGTTGCAACAAGGAGGATGTGATGGACCCTCGCCCCCCGGCTATTCTGACATAGCCCGAGTCCTCATTTCCATCTGGGAGATGTCTCCTGCTTCCTAATCGGCTTAAAGCCTGAAACTGTGGGGGTGAGCGGTGCAGCCCTGTCCTGGCCGGAACGGCTCCTTGGGTGATTGGCATAAGAAAGAATTCCTAAAGTCCTGTGAAACCTGCTTTGCTAAGAGTGCTCTTCCTGAGGTGACAAGTGTCCCAGGAGGAAATGAGCATGTCTCCCAAAGTCTGGCAACCCCCCTTCCTGACAAACACTGGCTCTGATTAAGCCCTCAGATTTCTTTGACATGTTAAATTTGTATTCCGGTGTATTGGAACCCAATAAAAGCCTAGTGAGGAAGGGGCTCTGGGTCATTCTCCTCTGAGAGTTTGACCCCTTTCCTCCCCAAGCACAAGATGTCTTGGTAGTTTTTACTTTCATCCGTGATGGAGGGATGGGGCTCTGCGGACGGAGACCCCCCACATCTGGCGCCCAGGCCAGGGTCCCCAGCAATGGGGGAGAAACTGGACAACTATAGTAGCATAATTAATAAAATATATTTTTAAAAAAGCAGACCAAAGGACAAGAAAACTTTTTTTTAGCAGATAAGAGAAAATTAAGTTGTAGTTTTATATTAGCACACCATTGGTATAAAAGCTTATTTTTAAAAACCTTCTAATAAATCCACTCTACCTAGCTTGATCATACATAAAATTTCTTTCTTAAGATTCCTTTTTCTCCAGGACCTGGGAGGAATCCCTTTGACATGCTCACATCAAGGAAGAGAGCCCTTTACCTCCCAGTTCCGTGGGAGAGAAGGCACCTGATTTTAGTGGATGTCTTGCTCCAAGCTGTGGAAGTGCCTCCTGTCACAGAAGAGATATGAGGAATTTGTTTTTTCTCTGGATAGAGCCAATTAGCTAACACAGATGGTCACCCCAATTACCAGGTGAGTCGGAGATGAGCTGCATGTGACAAATAGTGCTGCCAAGTCCTCTTACTGGAGAGCTAGTTACTGTTTATCTTGGAAGCGAGTGTAAGAAGGTGCATCTTTTTTGCTACATAAAAGAGTAAGATCTTTCTGCCTTTTCAATCTTTGAGCAGGTTGTAACCAACTCTCCCTCATTTCTCCAAAACACCCATAAACAGAACATCCAATATGACGAGCGTATTTTTCTCAATCAAAACTTATATATCCTAATCTCAAAAAGTGTTTACTTGACTCACGGCACTCTGGTAAACTGGTTCTCAAGATGATATTGGAAGTAGTTATGTTTGATGCGCTGATGTGAAAAGTTGTGTAACCCTAAAGCCAAGTTTATAATCATTTAAACAAGAGCCATATGGCTTACCACTGTATGTTCCATGGAGTTGAAGAAAGCACTCTGACATAGTATTAAAGCCTAGTGACAGTTATCCTTACCAAATACCTCAGCCTGGGTATCACCGATTTAGGATATCCTCTTCATGGCTGATATGAGCATTTTATGGATGGCTTTTAGACACAACTTGAACTTTTTTGTCTTTACTGCATTTCTGCCACTGGCAACCAAATTTCCGACACCTGCAGTTCAATGGTATCATTTCCGAAACTATAAATACTGTGGTACTTATTTATTATCACCTCCTGAAATTCACAGGAAGACACAGATAGAGTCTGGTTAACAGCAGGCCCCAACAAGCAATGCTCCAATCTGGAACATGTCCTTGAAGCAGCCTGGGTGGGGCTGTTCTAAGGGGGGGGAGGCAAGAATCTGGAAGAGAACTTAACCTCTGTTAACTAAAGAAGTTCATCATCACCAAACCATCATTATATGAAATATTAAAGTGATTTATTTAGGAAAAAGAAGATCAGAACTATGAACAATAAAATGGCAATAAATACATATCTGCCAACAACTGAATCTAAAAACAAACTAAGCAAACAAGAACAAACACCAAATCACAGATATGGAGAATGTTTTGATGGTTGCCAGATGGGAGGGATCTTGGGGGAATGGGTGAAGAGATGAGGGGATTAAGAAGTACAAATAAGTAGTTACAGAATAGCCACAGGGATGTGGAGTACAGTATAGAAAAAATGGAGTAGTCAAAGAACTTACATGCATGACCCACGGACATGAACAATGATGGGGGGATTGCCTGAGGGAATGGGGGGTACTGAGTGGAGGGGGGCAAGTGGGGAAAATTGGGACAGCTGTAATAGCATAATCAATAAAATATAATTAAAAATAGAGTTTTATTAATAAATCACACAAAAAAATCCAGAAAAGGACTTAACCTCTGTTTCTTTCCTTTACACTGTAATTATGCCACATTTTGGGGAATGTCCATGTAGCAGCCCATGCAAAAATTAATCATAAGCCAGATGTATGGGAATAACAGCTTAATTGAGCTAAATATTTGCATGTAATTAGACTTCCACAAAGCAAACTGTGACATTTCTGGCATGACACATCACTGGCTGATGCAAGAACACATGACTGATCTTCCTAAATAAAGGGGACAGGTGGGGATGATCTGGCCCTGAACTGAGGATCGTTAGTCTGTAGTCTGCAAGTCCAAGGGTTCTATGGGTAATTATCAGGAACTGTGTGGTTGTTGTTCTAAGGGGAGACCCACAACTTCATCAGACTATGAAGCAAACTGAGACACAATAAAATCTAAAAATCATTTCCTAGGTGTTATACAGAAACAGAGTAGATGACTTTCTCCCTACAATGATTTGAAGGTCATTGTATTAATCTAAGTTCTCCAGAGAAACTGAACCAATGGAAGAGATAGATTTAGATCTCAAGAGATTTATTTATTTATTAAATATATTTTATTGATTATGCTATTATAGTTGTCCCATTTTTTCTCCCTTTTCTCCCCCTCTGCCCTGTGCTCACCTTCCCCCTCCACCATCGCCCCTCCTTAGTTCATGCCCATGTGTCATACATACACGTTCTTTGCTTCTCCATTTTCTATACTATTCTTAACTTCTCCCTGTCTATTTTGCATCTACCGTTTATGCTTCTTATTCCCTATACCTTTCCCCCATTTTCTCCTTTCCCCCTCCCCACTGATACCCCTCCATGTGATCTCCATTTCTGTGATTCTGTATCTGTTCTAGCCGTTTGCTTAGTTTGTTTTAGTTTTAGGATTTTTTTTGGTTCAGTTGTTGATCGTTGTGTTTGTTGTCATTTTACTGTTCATAGTTCTGATCTTCTTCTTTTTCTTAGATAAGTCCCTTCAACATTTCATATAATAAGGGCTTTGGGATGATGAACTCCTTTAACTTAACCTTATCTGGGAAGCACTTTATTTGCCCTTCCATTCTAAATCATAGCTATGCTGCATAGAGTAATCTTGGATGTAGGTCCTTGCCTTTCATGACTTCAAATACTTCTTGCCAGCCCCTTCTTTCCTGCAAGGTTTCTTTTGAGACATCAGCTGATAGCCTTATGGGTACTCCTTTGTAGGTAACTGTCTCCTTTTCTCTTGCTGCTTTTAAGATTCTTTCCTTATCTTTAATCTTGGGTAATGTAATTATGATGTGCCTTGGTATGTTTTTTCTTGGGTCCAACTTCTTTGGGACTCTCTGAGCTTCCTGAACTTCCTGGAAGCCTGTTTCCTTCACCAGTTTGGGGAAGTTTTCCTTCATTATCTTTTCAAATGAGTTTTCAATTTCTTGCTCTTCCTCTTCTGCTTCTGGCACCCCTGTGATCTGGATGTTGGAATGTTTAAAGTTGTTCCAGAGGCCCTTAAGACTTTCCTCATTTTGGGGGATTCTTGTTTCTTCATTTTGTTCTGTCTGAATTTTTATTTCTTCATTTTGTTCCAAACCGTTGATTTGAGTTCCAGTTTCCTTCCCTTCACAGCTGGTTCCCTGTATATTTTTCTTTATGTCACTTTGTATAGCCTTCACTTTTTCCTTTATTTTGCATCTGTAGTCATTTCTGTGAGAATTCCGATTATAAGTGTTTTGAACTCTGCATCTTCTCATTAGTTGGCTATCTTCTCGTTATTTAGTTTCTTTTCTGAAGTTTTGATCTGTCTTTTCATTTGGGCCATATTTCTTTGGCTGGGTGCACCTGTTATGTTGTAAGGGGTGGAGCCTTAAGTGTTCATCAGGCTAGAGCAACCCACTTCACCGCATTGTGGTGCTGTACGTGGGGTAGAGGTCAGAGAGGGAATAATGCCATTTGCTTGGCTCTTGCCCCACTTTTGGTCATTTCCCCCCTACCCAGAAGCAAATTGGGCCCTTCTGGTGCTGATTCTTGGGTGGGTGGGTTTGTGTACGTTCTAGGACCCTATAGGCCCCTCCAATGAGCTCTCTTGTGGAACTTGTAGTTTCTCCTACTGCTGTAACACTCACAGGTTTTTACAGCCTGTGGTTTTGAGGCTTTATTTCCTGCTGGGACCCTGGGTTGTGTGGTCTGTCTCACTTACCAGTTGTTTCTCCCAGTTTATCTGCACTTGAATGTGGGACTTCCCAGTCTGCCAGCCACCACTTTGCCCACCCTGTCCTCTAGCCACCCCCTAGCTGCATGTCCTCTCCGCCCTGGCTGCCTATATCCACCCCTCCTATCAGTTTGGATGAATGTTTCTTCTTTAACTCCTGGGTTTTCAGACTTCCATACAGTTTGATTTTCTGGCAGCTCTGGTTGTTTTTTGTTTTTAAATTGGTTAGTATCCTTCTTTTGATTGTGCGAAGAAGTGAAGTGTATCTACCTATTCCTTCATCTTGGCCTGAGACCCCCTCAAGAGATTTATTAAAGAGAATTGGCTCATATGACTCCAGAGCCTGAGAACAACCAAGATCTGTAGTTGGAAAGCTGGACACCCATGACAGCTGATAGCCCCGCTCTAGTCTGAGTCCAAAGGCCTGAGAACCAGGACAGGCAGTCCAAGTAAATTCCAGTCTAAGTCCACAGCAGAAGAGTGATGTCCAAGTTCAAAGAAGAAAGAAAAGTATCTCACTCTCCTGTTTTATTTTCAAGTATACAATGGATTGGGTGAGAACTACTCACATTGGGGAGAGCTTTTCTTAGCTCACCAATTCAAATATTAATCTCCTCCTAAAACACTTTTACAGACACACCCATAATAATATCTGGGCACCACATGATCCAGTCAAGTTGACACATAAAATGAACCATCACAAGCCTGCCCCTTGTCAACTAGGCAGCCATATACTTCTACTGAAACCTTGTTTAATCCCAAATAATGACAGTAACAAAGTCATAATTCCACTTGACATAATAAAACTATCCTGTGTACAGAATAAAAAGAAATAACACCTTTCGCAGACAAGAAGGTAAAATCCTTGAGTGATATTTACTCTTCTCCTTAAAATCCCACAACTTAAATATTATGATATAAAATTAACTAAACTGAAATATTGTGATATAACATCAATACTTCTTATGAATATGGTAAGGGAATGTGAGAAGGAAGAAAACAAATATATTTGCCTAATATATATACACACATATTCATAACAAAATAAAGAGGATTATTCATGACAAATACACTTCTCATTTTTATAACTGGTCAGATGGTCAAATGGATATTTATAACTACCTTCTTTCATTGTCCATTGTGCATTTCCTTTGCCATAAGCAAGTATCTCAGCTGATCATGGTTCTTCACCTGTGGGGTGGCCAAACCTTCATTCCTGAAGGCTCTGTCTGGGCCAATAGCGGCCACACTTAGATTGGATTATTGTAGTTTGCCATTGACCTTCGTCACAGAACGAAGCCCTAATGTGGCTTCTCTTGTATTTCAGACACACTTTTTCTTATCTCCAGTGTGGAGTAGTAGCCTACTTTTCCTGTGGAAGTCAGGATCAATCACCCTATCTAGCACCATTTCTTTGCCTATTGTTCTACAGGCACAAGGAATCCAAAGTAGTTGGGCTGCAGTTTTAACTGCTCATTTGTTAACTGGATTATTGTTGAATCTCTTGGAAGAATTCCTCACTTCGGACCTAAGACTTCTAGGCCACCAGAGCCAAATCATGGGAACAGAAAGCAAAAACTTTGTGACTGGGTCACAAATAATAATAGTGAGTGGTACAACTCCCATTTTCACCCTTTGATTCCTGGACCCATACATCTCGGTTTTGGTAGAAAAAGCATCATGTGATGAGCACTGATTCAGAAAATATGCAGCTTGCTAGAGAGCCTTGGCCAGTTCTGCAAGGTATTGCCTTCAGCTGGCACTGTAACTAAGTCTTCAAAGGCCCAACCTATCATCCTATCAAACCAGCTGACCAGAATGATAGAGAACATGGCAACACCAGTGGATTTTCATAAATATAGGTCTACTGCCACACTTTGTTTCTTTTTTTGCTGTGAAATTTCTTCATCAGAGGCAATACTACCATGATGGGTAGATACAGGATTTTGTAAGTTCACAGATGGTAGTTTTGATAGAAGCATTGTGTGCAGGGAAGGCAAACACATATGCAGAGTAATTGTCTCTTCCAGTAAGAACAAAATGCTGCCACTTCCAAGATGGCAGCTGTCCAGTGTGAGCACCCCACCACCAGGTAGCTAGCCAAGCACACTGGGGAATGGTGCCCTGTCAGTAACTCAAGTGTTGGTCTTTGTTTTGTGCAAATTGGACACTGAATAGTGGCCATAGATAGGTCGGCCTTTGTAAGAGGAAGTCCATGTTGCTGAACTCATATATGATCTCTATCCCTGCCACCTTGGCTGCTTTGTTCATTAGCCCAAACAGCAATGACTTGGGTGGCTAGGAAAAGACTGACTGGTACCCACAGAATGGGTCGTCCTATCCCCTTGAGTATTAAAATCCTCCCCTGCTGAAGTCACTCTTTGGTGAACATTCACATAGGACATAAATATAGTATTTACATTTTTTTGCCCTCTCGCAAAGTCCTATCCACATACTTCTCCCCCAGACCTCCTTGTCACCAATTTTCCAATTATGTTCCTTCTATATCACTGACCATCCAGCCAAACCATGGATCACAGCCCATGACTCTGTGTCTGATTGTGTACCTGGCCATTTTTTCCTTTCAAGCAAGTGAATAACACGGTGTATTGCTTGAAGTTCCACCTACTGGGAGAACGTCCCCTTACCACTGTCCTGTGAGGATGTCAAGGGGGTGGGCAGTGGGGCTGCAGCTGTCCACTTTGGAGCTGTCATCTGACAACCAGGTACAAGTCTCCTCTTTGTCTGCCAACTGATTTTAGGGAACTTCCCATGAGCCCATTTGTGCAGTCTGGATGAGAGATTTGGGCTACTTCTTCACATAACTTATTTGTGACTTTGGGACTAGTACAAGCCCGATCACAGATGTGTCACTTCCTCTGGATGAGGGAGTACACAGCCAACTTCATGGCTTGGCAGGTCAGATAACACCCAGTTCATCGTGGATAGCTCAGGTCACATAGCAACTTGGTCATTCATGATTAAACCTTCAGTCTCTCAAAAACTTGAGTAGTTATCCTCAGAGGCTGTCAGGGCTCTGCTCCCAAACCCTAAAGGACTGTGCTGTGATTCACCCACAGGGGCTGTCAAAGCTACAAACAGCACCCTACCAGCCTCTGACATTTCAAGCAGCAGTGAATCTGCTGCATCGTGTGGCCCAAGAGACAGAGCAGCTTGCCCAGCAATGCAAACCTGTTGCAGAGTCTTCTCTTGTTGTGGACACTGCTCAACGCCAGCACCTCTTCCGGTCACTCCATACGTGGGTCAGAGTAGGACACCAAAATGAGGAATGGGTTGCCTCGAAAATTCAGGGAAGCCCACTAGCTATTGTGTCTCTTTACGGTAATATTAGGGGACAGATGCAACAGCTTAACCTATACTTTAGAAGGGGTTTCTCAACATTCCCCTCATCACTCAACCCCTAGAGATCATAGGCCCCTACATTTTTGTCAGATTTATCTCACACTCTCTTACATGCAAATGTCTTACCAATAAGTCTGGAAAAGTTGCTCCTTCTTGCTCACAAGTTTCAATCAGCATAACGTCATTCATTCAATGGAGCAGTGTGATATCTTGTGGAACGAAAAGGATATCAAGATTCCTAAAAACTGAATTATGATGGAGAGTTAATATACTCTTAAGGTAGAATAGTGCAGGTATATTTCTAGCCTTGCCACATTAAATAAAACTACTTTTGGTAGTAAGGATCAAGAAAACTCATTCTTAAAGTTCTGTTCCCCTGGATGAATATATATAGTCATGCAATTATGAAGACAGAAAAATCCTCAGATCTGTAGTCAGCAAGCTGGAGACCTAGGAGAGCCAATGATATTGTTCTAGTCCAAGTTCAAAGACTTGAGAGTCAGGAGGGTTGATGGTGTAAGTTCCAGTTTAAGACCAAGTCCAAAGGCAGGAGAAGACCAATATCCCAGCTCATAGACAGTCAGGCAGAGAGAAAATTCTCTCTTGCTCTGCCTTTTTGTTCTACATAGGTTTACAGGGATGGGACAAGACCTACCCACACTGGAAAGGACAATCTGCTTTCCTCAGCCTACCAATTCAAATGTTTATCTCCTTCAGAAACTCCCTCACAGAAACACCTAGAATAATGTTTAACCAAATACCTGGGCACCCTGTGGCCCAATTAAGCTGGCACATAAAATTAACCATCACCGGCACCAAGAGAGTGGCCTGCTCAAGTCCTTTCCTTGCCCAAGGGGCTGCTTGGCACTGCCTGCTTCTGCCTCAGGTCTCAGAATCCCCACCACTGGAATAATTCTTTTCTGTTTGGCAATAGATGACACAATCTTGTATCTTGAAATACATGTGGGATGCTGTAAAAAGGACTACACACTGGGGGCTTAAACAACAAACACTGTCCCACAGTCCTGGAGGCCGGGTGTCATCTGAAATCAAGGTGTCAGCAGGGCTGCCCCTTTCTGAGGCTGTGAGCGGGGACCAGTTTCGTCCCCCTCCCTTGGCTTCCGGCGGTTGGCTGTTGGCTCACTGAAGCATCACCCTGGTCTCTGCCTTTGCCTTCACATGGCATTCTCCCTGTGTCTGTCTCTAAATCCCCCATTTTTATAAGGACACCAGGCACATAGAATTACCTCTTTAAAGGCCCTCTCTCCAAATAAGGTCCCCTTCTAAGGCACTAAGGACGTCAGCACATAAGTGGGGTGGGGCGCAACGCAATCCATGACAGAGTCTCAGACACTTTTGAATGTCAGATAGTGTGTGTGGGAGTGTGCGTGTGAGTGTGTTTCAGACCTCTCAGGGTCATAGGAATTTGACGTAGAACAGAGGACAAATTAGTTTAAAATCCCAGCCAGAGAGTCCAGAGGGCACCTTTAAAAACTAAGGACTAAAGCAGCAACAAATCCAGGAAACTCTAGTCATACTAGCCTGAAAATATCCTTGGTAGCCACTGACCGCTGTTGAAAGATTTCGCTTCTTTTGCCTATGGGGAAACTCAGCCCTATTCTGCCCGGATACTACCACTGATTTTAAAGGCCCATCACTCACTTTAACAAGGCTGCCTGTGTGTTGCAGTGTGGATGGCCAAGGATGAATGAAGGGAGTCACGGCAATATTTCAAATGCCTCAAGGCTCAGTAGTTGCTCAGCATTACTGTTTCCCCAAGGCTACACTTCAGTCACACGATGAGAACGGAGTATGAGAAGGCCGTGCTTTTTCATGCAGCCTTCGTTGAGTAGACATCGAGCACTGACATGTGCAGTTTTCACTGGTACTGAATTTGAGATGATGGCTGCTGCTAGCCAGTTTTCACACAGACAAAGACAAATGAAAGGCCTGCCATCAAGGGAGACATGGGTAAAATCCCAAGAGACGTTATGCATATTGTTTGTCCTTATCGTATTTGGTAAGTTGAGTTCTACCAAATAATATCCTACCAAAAATAATCTTATAAACATACTTTTCTTTAGGAAGAAAGAGAGGCTGATCAAGAAAGATTTTTTCTCCAGAAATTAATACTTGGTGTTTTCCCAAGATCTGTAAATATTAGAACCCCGAAGGATTAAAAGTGTTCAAGTAATTTTCATTTCATTACTCCAAGGTAGTATTTCTCCCATCTGGTAGGAGAATATTTTTTTATTATCATTATTTTCCAGTAAAAGATGTTTTGAGACAGTTTGCAGCCTTTGAAATCACAGAAACAACCGTTCAGGATATTTTGCTGCATTTAATATTGGCTAAGTATCTTTTTTATGAAATTCTGTTTTTCATCCTTAAAAAAAAAAAAGAACCTTAGATCTCTTTCCCATCTGCTTCTACAGAAGGAGGCAGGGTTTTTTTTTATGAGCATAGCTGTTGACTGCAGCTCAAGTGGAAGAAATTAAATGCTCCGAATTTCATTTGCTTTTGCAGTTACACTTTGCTTAGCAACCTGTCTTCAGTGCTGTGCTCCAGGATTCTCACGTAAAGGAATCGAAGTGCAGCAATGATTTAGTGCTTCCGAGAGTCCGAGGCACTGACAATCCAGATCAGACCAGATTAACTACCCTAGCTTTGGCCAGTCGTGGGCTGCTATACTATACAAGGAAAAGAAGTGCAATGAGACTTTGCACACTTATGAAATCAAGTCAGGAGATTTTGGATTTATAAGCAAAAGCATTAGATTGTGCTGCGAGGGTCCCTGGAATCACCCCCAGCTGAGATATCTACATCCTAATTTCTTTGGGAGTACACAGGGAGAGTGTTGACTTCTAAATATCGGCTTGCACATGAAAGGCTTTGAGCATCATTTATCTTGATTATTCTAGGAATTATTTCTCAATCGGTTGTACGCAGACCACCTACCTGAACTGACATCTCTTGGGGTGCTGATTAAAAGTGCAGGCTTGGGGCCCCTTTCCTACCTACACCTACCTGGTCAGAGACTCTGGGGATGGGGCGTGAATTTTAACAAAAACCTCAGTGGTTTTTGCACACACTGAAGTTTAAAAGCCACTGACCCAGGGTCTCTCTTCTCATTGGCCAGGTCCTGGGACAAGACCTGATGCAAAAGCACTTAGGGAAGGCTATGGAAGAGAACATTGCTGCTGTCAACCCTGGACACGCCAGCTCCCCCTAGAGCTGGGATGTCACCTCCACGTCATAACCAGCAGGAGACATAGCCCCTTGCTGTGTAGCCTGAGACTCTTCCTAGCCAACCCTCCTGTCTTTTCCCTTTTTTTCACAAGGGTTAGCATTGCGTCATGGTCTGAAGGCCTTCCCTGCTTTCTCCTGCTCCCTCTCTACTTTTCTTTTCACACACATTTCTTCCAATCTGCCTTAAAAGTGGATTTGACCACTGCACCTGTAGCAGATACCACGTGACTCTAAAAATGACAAGATTAGCAGAGATACTTAATTTGTTGACATACTGGACCAAAGCCAGAAACTGCCTACCTCCGGATGTCTTATGACATGGATGAGGTGCTGGAGTCAGTAAGGTCAGGAGATATCTCTGGAGGAACATTCCCTGTGATGGCAAAGTGCTTGTGGTCCAGGAAGATCAAAGAGACCAGTGCACAGGAGCCCTGGGCAAGGAAAGATTTCCAAAAGAAAGTGAAGTCAGAAAGGAGGCAGGCAGAGCATCAGATTACACATGGCCTTGTAGCTCACAGTGAGAACTTTGAATGTCCATCTAAACATAATGGGGAGCCAATGAAAAGATCGGAGGAGATGAGTGACGTGTTTGGAAATGTGGAGTCTCAGTTCTAGGGGAGTAAGAGTTGAAGCAAGTTGAAGTAAGGAGGTAAGACGTAACCCAGGTGAATGGTAACTCTGTGAGGTGATGGAAGTGTTCATTAACCTGATCGTGGGGATTGTTTCAAAATACGTGGGGAAATCAAATCATGTTGTACACTATAAATACATGTAACGTTATTCGTCAATTATACCTCACTGAGGTTAGAGGGAAAAAGTTAAAGACTTCAAAATTCTAAATGTTATTGTTCATTTAATTTGATCAAGTTTTTTTTTTTTTATTTTATGCTGGAATAATAGGGGTTGTGAAATACATAAATTGTTTGCTTGTAAGCTATTCTGAAGTTGTACGGATGCTGTAATTTACTTTTATTCTTCATGCTAGGATTCTGGGGGATTTTCGCTCTTCTAAAACAGCAATTTTCAATTCTGCAGCACACCAAAAATGTATTTTTTGATGATCTGACAGAAGAAGTATAATTTTGACTCATTCACACTGGACAGCTATTGTTGTGTTGGCTGCTGTCATTTTTTTACTTGACAATCCAAGGGAAAAGAAGTCAGTGCCCCTGACTTAACAGTCAGGTACTGCATGTTTTAAAAATTCTTGTGGCATACCAGTTAAAAATCACTGCTCTTATAGCATGCAGATTTGACCTCAGCCATTATTTCCAGAAAGTGATGTATTAACTGGTGGTTTAATGTAGTCTTAATTCTTCAAAGGTCATGAATTTGACATGAACCAATTAGTTTATTTTGTTTTACTTTTTGCCATATCAAATTCTTTTTAAAAATAATTTACAAATGAAAAAGGTAGTAATGTTCATTATATTAAACTGAGAGAATTCGGAGACATAGGTAGATAATCATAATTCTATACCTCTCACAGGCAGTTAGTGTTAACACAGGGGACATGTGCAGTGGTGTGCTGATAAACGTTAATGACCATGATCCCAGTGGAATTCCAATATATAATATGAATGTCGGTTGATATTTCTGTTTCTATTAATGAGTAAGATAAAAGCAAAACAACCAAAACATATGTTGGAGTTTGTACTCATTTGTCAATCACACAAGCACCTTCCTTGTTGATTCAGATAATAGTTTTCAAATACTGGAAGAATGTCCCCTCAGTTTTTTGTGCTATGCATAATGTAAGGGCTATAAGCACAACATACTCTTAAGTTGAATCTGCATAATAAACATATTTTCTCCATTGTTTTCTTTAATCTAGACAATCAATAAACCAATAATTTTTTTAAAAGCCATAACTCAGAGGAGACAAGATCAGGATCTGGGGTGTTGGCCCAGTAGCTCAGTTGGTTAGAGTGTTGTCCTGATGCACCAAGGTTGTGGGTTTGATCCCCAGCCAAGGCACATACAGCAATAAACCGGTGAATGCATCGGTATGTGGAACAACAAATTGATGTTTTTTGCTTTCTCTCTCCTTTCCTCTCTCTCAAATCACTAAAAAATAGTCTTTTTTTTTTTTTTTTTTTAAATATCTGGGTGTAGAAACAGTAAAGTGTTAAAGGCCTGGATATGATTTGAAGGTAAAGCCCACATGGTTTACTGATGGTTTATAAGTGGGATGTGAGAGAGAGAAGTGAAAATAATTCCCCAGGTTTTTGGTGTAAGCAACTGAGTACATGGAGATACTAAGATGGGGAACATTGGAAGAGGAGCAAATTTGAGGGAGGAAAACAAAATGTACTGCTTTTAGACATACTTAGTTGAAATTTCTGAGATGAGGTAATCAGCAGGCCGCTGACTGTGTCTGCAGTTCATTGGAGAGCCTAGGGCTGGAGAAGGAATTTTGGGCATAATCAGTTACACATGGAACTGGAGGCCACGACATTGGATGAGATCCACAGGAGAGTGAGTATAATCAGAAATGAGAAGAGATCCTAGAGTGGAGATAAGGGAGATGAGGACAAGTCAGCAAAGGGGACTGAGAAGAAGGTGCTACTGAGGCGGGAGAAGAACCAGGAGAGGAGTGAGTTATCCCAGCAGCCGAGGGAGAGAGTGCTTGTGAAGGAGAGAATATTTGGAGTGGACACCATTGGTGCCCACGCACTTTCCCTCAGCTCTCACAAGCAAGGGAGACACAACAATAAACAGACGTTTAGAAAGAACACAGAACTGCAGACATGGCAATGGTCACAAAGATATTATGAGAGTGTAGTGAAAAATAATGCCAATACATTTGAAAGCTCCTTAACAAAATGCATATATTCTGAATATATAAATTATAAAAATTAAGGCAAAAACAGAAAGCTTGACAATTCCCGCAACTATATCATTGTAGTCCTTAGTTGAAATCTTCTCTTGCATATAAAGCAAGCAAGAAAGCCCCAGTGGTTTAGCTTACCAGGGCTTTTAAACTTTCGACCAGCTGATAATTTCAATCTTAAAAAAGTTTTCCAGAGAACAGAAGGAAGGAAATATTCCTCATTCTGTAAAGTTAGTGGCTCTTTCTTTCCAAAAATCAAATGAGGAGGGTGTAAGGAAAGGAAATTGTAAGAGGAGAGGGGACTGCTGTCAGAGGGTCAAGCATGAAAGCTTCGTTGTCTTGGAAGACACACATGAGAGCCCGGGTCACTTGTACTCGGCCCCTATCGCCTGCCGGGGAGGCCATCAGCGAGAAGACAAGGGATTAGTTTTGGCAAAGACTTGGAGAAAAGGGAACCCTGGTGCATTGCAACATGGAGACCTAGAAGAGAGAAGCTGGTAACGGTGTCATTCAGTCTGAGTCCAAAGGCCCAGAACCAGGAGCTCTCATGTGAGGGCAGGAAAATGTGGATATGACAGCTTTGGAAGAGAGACAGAGACTTCACCCTTCCTTTGCCTTCTGTGTTCCACTGGGGCTCTTAGTGGATTGGAGCGTGTCCACTCACTTGGATGAGGGCAGATCCCTTAACTCATTCTCTTGGTGCTGAATCAATGCTAATTGATCTCTTCCAAAAACACCCTGGGAGACACACCCGGAAATCATGTTTTACCACCTAACTGGGCACTCAGTCAAGTTGACACATTCAGTTAACTACCATGTATCTGAACCATTTATTTGGCAATTAGTCATGTACTTTCTTATGAAATTTATTTTAGCACACATATAAATGAGAAGTCAGAAAATAAATCTATTGCTACCTCTTGTACATGTTTCTTGGACAGTCAGTCTGCTTCCTTTTGAATCTCCTACAATGCCTTGTATTGTGCTTGATTCTCAAGAAATGGCAGCTTTGGTGATTATAAGAATTATTAAACAAGCTTAAGTCTAATGATGGAAATTGTCACAGGCATTATTTAAAGAATGATGACTCACCAGATCTTCAGAGGACTAGGTAATACAAATGTGTGTATCTGTGTGTGTATCTTTTTATATGTATGTATGTATGTATGTATGTACATAGATGTGTATATATATTTATATGTATATGTATTATCAAACAAAGATTTGGAGTAGCAGATTGTCTCCTATTAATCTACCGAATTTCATACTCATTTTATGTTCTTCATTCTCTTTGCTTTTTAAAGAGAAATTACTTTCCATTGTGAACGAACAGAATCTTGGTTCTGACCGAGCAATCCAATTGCCTCAGAATTGAAGGTCCCAGTTCAGGCTCTTCACCCAGTCCTCTCGGGCCTGAAGTGGACCCTGAGTGACTGCTCACTCACGGCGAAGGGTGCCTCCTGAGGACCTTTCCACCCTCTCTTTGCAGGCTGTTGAACTCAATGGCTTTCGCTGTCCGTGCTGTTTATATTTTTTCAAACATCTTCATGCCTTTTGGTTTCATTTTTTAATTTTATTATTTATTCTGTAATTGAATGAACATAAGAAATGTTCTTTTGAACACTCAGAGATTTATCTTCTGTTCAAGGGTTGTGTATCATGTTCTTTGTTGTCAAATCAACTGGGTTTCATTTTT
The DNA here is from genome assembly GCA_039655065.1 of Glossophaga mutica. Classification (NCBI taxonomy): domain Eukaryota; kingdom Metazoa; phylum Chordata; class Mammalia; order Chiroptera; family Phyllostomidae; genus Glossophaga; species Glossophaga mutica. The sequence goes on along the minus strand of CM077310.1, from coordinate 62,988,936 downwards.
GTCAAGGGTAAGACATTGTTAATTTATTGGACTCTTGCTTATTTCTTAGAAATCCTTATTCAAATCCCTATCAATGGCTGAAAGACCAACTTTAAAGAAAATAAGAAGGTTTTTTCAGCCTGCTAGTCAGGTTAAAAAATACAAGCTGCTACTCAGTGCATTTCGTAGAAGCCCAATTTCACAGACTGAAGCTCTAATATGTCTACTCAGTTTTACAAACTCTTGGGAATACTTCTTATTCTGATGTCAAGCTCATGCAGAGAGGAAAATATAATATGTAAATGCGACCACATATAATTTTAAAAGTTCTTAATGATCACTCTATCTACTTCTTGAAGTATGCTTCTTTAATATTCATTATAAATCACGACAGGTAATATCTAGACTACTTATCAACATTTTCAGTGTCCACTAATTTACCCTTTCCTGAAGTCTGAGGAAGGAATAAAGAGGTGGCTTGTTCTACAATAATTCCTATGTTGTTCTAAAAATGTGCTGTCTCATCATGCTGTGTCCTTTTTTCCCAAGTCACATGTGAGCAGCTCAGTATCGAGGGTTGCATCACTTTCCTGGAGGTCTGCAGGGGTAGAGCTGGGTCCCCACAGAGCTGCTGACTGATTAAAGAGGGCACTGAGGCAGCCTGGGGCCAGGCTCTGTATGTGAGGCAGTAGGACAGAAGGTTCAGCCTCGTGCACCCCAGGTATTCTGAAGTGTTTTCTCAGATGGACCTGGTAAGAAGTATCTATGCAGTACAAAGGCACATTTAATATGTTTCCCAACCTTTCATTTTCTCCCATGCAAGCAGAATGCCTGTGAATGTCTGGGACACATGGCTTAAAATTCCCAAAGCCTCCGATTTGCTTTGTGGCATCAGAATCACAAAACACTCATCTACCCCACCAGGAAGATGAGAGGGAGCTCAGAAAGTACTTTTAAGATTAAATTCTTGCCAGAGCCATGAAAAATGTATCACACTGATGCTGTGAATTGATTTACTGTCTTACTTTGGGCTAGTGATAGAATTAAAATTTCCCAAGAACCGTGTATTGAATTTGCTGTGAGCGAGGGACTTGGGTACAGTTCCTGTGAGAACTTGGCCAGGGCAGTCATTAATTTTGCTTTATTCATTTATTGTGCTTTGGTCCACAGAGTCCATTTTCCTTTTCGGTGTTTGGAAAATATGAAACATACATTGTAATCTCTTAATAGCTGTGGGACGGCTTCTCTCCTTTATGAACTGTAGCATGAGATCTGGCCAGTCCTAAGGAATACAGAGAAGTTGGCAAAGTTGTCTTTACAGTGTGAAGCCTCCGCACTTCTTCCTCCACTGCATAAAATATTAAACCTTGAAGGAAACCACAGTACCTCCCTGATAAAGCTTCGTACCAGAAAAAGGATCTAGTGAGTTAATCCTCCCAGAGGGCAAGCACACAATTAGCAGGGTAGAAAGAACATCGGCTTGAGTCAGAAGGCTGATGCTCCAAACCCAGCCTCAGTATTTGTGAGCTGGGTCCTTTGGGGTGTGTTCCTGAGATCCATGAGCAAACTTGTTAAGGTTTCTGATCTAAATCAATTGAGATGACAAATTATGATGCAGAAGAAAGTGTCCAAATTCAACTCAAAACGACCTCTGTAGATTTTATGTATTGACCTGAAAAGATGTATTATGCTGTGTGAAAAAAAAGACAAGCTACAGAACAACATGTATAGTGTTATCAAATTTTGTATAAGTAAGGAAGGAAGGAAGGAGAAAAGAAGGAAGAAGGTAAATTAGGAAAGAATGAAACTGTAACTTTCAACTTCATTTTTAGAAAATCCAAATAATATAGAATTGTATAAATAGCATATGCTACTTCTTTTTTAAAATTTCCAGACTCATGATGAATAAACTATTTCTTCCAGTTATGTGTTTCACTTACATGGTGCATTCCCCCATATTTGGCCTGAACGCATTTCTATTTACATGGCCGTATCTGTTCCAGAAAAAAACTATATTTTCCTGTGCAAGAGTCCAGGGCAGGTTTCTGATTTAACATTCACACTGTTTCATCCACTGCTCCCCACATCTATCCAGCTCCAGCATTACCATATAGTTTAAGTGAAGTTAATCTTTGTTTTGCCTGATTGTTTTGTGTGAACCACTCCATCTTGGGAATCATTTCCTGCCACCTCTCCATCAAAACTATCTATGCCTCCATATAGGTCTATTTTTAAATATTAATTATGAAAGTAAATATATTTATTAAGAAAATTCAGAAAATAGAGTCTAAAGAAAAAAATTAAAAATAATGTGTTCCCATTTTCCACTAGCATTTTAGTATGACCATGAGTCTTTCACCCATTTTCCCCATACTTTTTCAGTAGGAAACTTTGGGATGTAACTTTACAGATGCTGAGTAAGGTGCTTCAAGTGTAAAATAACTTGGGAATTCCTTTGAAAATCCTGGATTCAAATACAGACCCTCTGTTCCATGTCTTTGCAGAGGTCAGGAATACTGGTTAGGGTCCTTAATTTTTGTAACAAAATGTTAACCTTGTCACCTGTTAGCAGAGATTAAACTTAAGGAAGTGACTTTATTTTTTTAATATATTTTATTGATTATGCTATTACAGTTGTCCCATTTCTCCCCCATCATTCCCCTCCACCCTGCACACTCCCTCCCACCAACATTCCCCAGCTTTAGTTCATGTCCATGTGTCATAAGTTCTTTAGCTTCTACATTTCCCACACTATTCTTGCCCTCCCCCTGTCTATTTTCTCTCTACTGTCTATGCTACTTATTCTCTGTACCTTTTCCCCTCCTCCCACTCCCCTGTTGCTAACCCTCCATATGATCTCCATTTCTGTGATTCTGTTCCTGTTCTAGTTGTTGGCTTAGTTTGCTTCTGTTTTAGGTGTGGTTTTTAATATCTGTGAGTTTGCTATCTTCTTACTGTCATATTTTTATCTTCTTTTTCTTAGATAAGTCCCTTTGACGTTTCATATAATAAGGGCATGGTGATGATGAACTCCTTGAACTTGACCTTATCTGAGAAGCACTTTATCTTCCCTTCCATTCTGAATGACAGCTTCACTGGATAGAGCAATCTTGGATGTAGGTCCTTGCTTTTCAAGACTTCAAATACTTCTTTCCAGCCCCTTCTTGCCTGTAAGGTCTCTTTGGAGAAATCAGCTGACAGTCTGATGGGAACTCCTTTGTAGGTGACTGTCCCCTTACCCCTTACTGCTTCCAGAATTGTCTCCTTCATTTTAATCTTGGCTAATGGAATTATGATGTGCCTTGGTGTGTTCCTCCTTGGGTCCAACTTCTTTGGGACTCTCTGAGCTTCCTGGACTTCCTGGTAGTCTATTTCATCTGCCAGATTAGGGAACTTCTCCTTTATTATTTGTTCAAATAACTTTTCCACTTGTTGCTCTTTTTCTTCCTCTTCTGGTACCCCTATAATTGGGATGTTGGAATGTTTAAAGATGTCCTGGAGGTTCCTAAGCCTCTCCTCATTTTTTTTGAATTCTTGTTTCTTCCTTGTTTTCTGTTTGGTTGTTAGTTTCTTCCTTCTGGTCCACTCCATTGATTTGAGTCCCAGTTTTCCTCCCATCTATATTGGTTCCCTGTGAGTTTTCTTTCATTTCACTTATTGTGGCCTTCATTTGTTCATCTAATTTGTGAGCAAAATCAACCAATTCTGTGAGCATCCTGATCACCAGGGCTTTGAATTGTGCATCTGATAGGTTGGCTATCTCTTCGTTGCTTAGATGAATTGTCTCTGGGGCTTTGATTTGTTCTCCCGTTTGAGCCATTTTTTAAAAATTTTAATTTTAATTGTTGATCTTGTACAGTTTTCTGTCTTTTATTCTCACCCCAACCCACCACCCCAGCCCTCCCCACCTCCCTCCCATTTCCAGCCCCCATAGTTTTTGTCCATGCATCCTTTATACTTGTTCCTGTAAATCCTTCCCCTTTTCCCCTGAAATTCCCTCCCCTCTCCCCTCAGGTGACTTTCAGCCTGTTCTCAATTTCCATGTCTTTGGTTATATTATGCTTGTTTGTTTGTTTTGTTGATTAGCTTCCTGTTAAAGGTGAGATCATATGGTATTTGTCTTTCACTGCCTGGCTTATTTCGCTTAGCATGATGCTCTCCAGTTCCATCCATGCTGTTGCGAAGGGTAGGAGCTCCTTCTTTCTTTCTGCTGCATAGAATTCCATTGTGTAAATGTACCACAGTTTTTTGATCCATTCATTTACTGATGGGCATCTAGGTTGCTTCCAACACTTGGCTATTGTAAATTGTGCTGCTATAAACATAGGGGTGCATAGGTTCTTTTGGATTGGTGTTTCAGGGTTCTTAGGATATAGTCCTAGCAATGGAATTGCTGGGTCAAAAGGTATATTCATTTTTAGTTTTTTTAGAAAATTCCATACTGTTTTCCATAGTGGTTGTACCAGTCTGCACTCCCACCAGCAGTGCACTAGGGTCCCCTTTTCTCCACAACCTCTCCAACACTTGCTGTTTGTTGCTATGTTTATGAGGGCCATTCTGACTGGTGTCAAGTGGTATCTCATTGTGGTTTTAATTTGCATCTCTCTGATAGCTAGTGATATCGAGCATCTCTTCATGTGTCTCTGGATCCTCTGTATATCCTCCTTGGAGAAGTGTCTGCCCAAGTCCTTTGCCCATTTTTTAATTGGGTTGCTTGTCTTCTTAGAGTGGAGTCATGTAAGTTCTTTGTATATTTTGGAGATTAAACCCTTATCTGAGGTATCATCGTCAAATATGTTTTCCCACACAGTCGGTTCTCTTTTTATTTTAATACTGTTTTCCTTGGCCATGCAGAAGCTTTTTATTTTGATGAGATCCCATTTGTTTATTCTTTCCCTTATGTCCCTTGCTTTAGGGGACATATCAGTAAAAATGGTGCTGCGTGGAATATCTGAGATTTTCCTGCCTATGTTTTCCTCTAGGACTTTAATGGTGTTACAGCTTATGTTTAAATCTTTTATCCACCTTGAATTTATTTTTGTGTATGGTGTAAGTTGGTGCTCGAGTTTCATTTTCTTGCACGAAGCTGTCCAGTTCTCCCAACACCACTTGTTGAAGAGGCTATTTTTACTCTATTTTATGTTGCTGCCCCCTTTGTAGAATATTAATTGACTATAGAGACTAGGGTTTATTTCTGGGCTCTCTGTTCTATTCCACTGGTCCACATGCCTGTTTTTATGCCAGTACCAGGCTGTTTTGATTACAGTGGCCTTGTAATACATTTTGGTATCAGGTATTGTGATCCCTCCTGCTTTGCTCTTCTTTCTCAAGATTGCTGCCGCTATTCTGGATCGTTTATTGTTCCATATAAATTTTTGAAGTGTTTGTTCTATATCTGTGAAATATGCCATTGGTACTTTAATAGGTATTGCATTGAATCTGTAGATTGCTTTGGGAAGTATGGACATTTTGATGATGTTAATTCTTCTGATCCATGAATACGGTATGTGTTTCCATTTATTTGTGTCTTCCTTGATTTCTTTCTTCAGTGTTGTGTAGTTTTCTGCATACAGGTCTTTTACCTCCTTGGTTAGGTTTATTCCTAGGTACTTTATTTTTCTTTTTGCTATATCGAATGGGATTTTTTTCTTGATTTCTGCTTCTGTTGTTTCATTGTTGGTATACAAAAATGCCTTTGATTTCTGGATATTGACTTTGTATCCAGCTGCTTGGCCAAATTCATTTATTAGGTAGAGCAGTTTTTTGGCTGAGACTATAGGATTTTCTATGTATACTATCATGTCATCTGCAAACAATGATAGTTTTGTTTCCTCCTTTCCAAGTTGGATGCCTTTGATTTCCTTTTCTTGTCTAATCGCTGTGGCTAATACTTCCAATACTATATTGAATAGAAGTGGTGAAAGTGGACAGCCTTGTCTTGTTCCTGATTTTAGTGGAAAAGAATTTAGTTTTTGCCCATTGAGTATGATGCTGGCTGTAGGTTTCTCATATATAGCCTTTATTATGTTGAGGAATGCTCCCTCTATTCCCACTTTGCTGAGTGTTTTTATCATAAATGGGTGCTGTACCTTATCAAATGCTTTTTCTGCATCTATTGATGTGATCATGTGATTTTTGTCTTTGCTTTTGTTTATGTGATGAACTACATTTACTGATTTGCAAATGTTGAACCATCCTTGCATCCCTGGGATGAATCCCACTTGGTCGTGGTGTATGATCTTTTTAATGTGTTGTTGGATGCGGTTTGCCAATATTTTGTTGAGGATTTTAGCATCTGTATTCATCAGCGATATTGGCCTGAAGTTCTTCTTCTTTGTTGTGTCTTTATCTGGTTTTGGGATTAGGATGATGCTGGCTTCATAAAAAGAGCTTGAGAGTCTTCCATCATTTTGAATTTTTTTGAATAGTCTGTGGAGAATAGGAGTTAGCTCTTCCTTAAATGTTTTGTAGAATTCTCCTGTGAAGCCATCTGGTCCAGGACTTTTGTGTCTCGGGAGTGTTTTGATTACTGATTCAATTTCACCAGCTGCTATTGGTCTGTTCAGGCTTTCTGTTTCTTCTTCATTGAGTTTTGGAAGGGTATATTTTTCTAGAAACCTGTCCATTTCACCTAGGTTTACAAATTTCTTGGCATACAGTTCTTCATAGTAATTTCTTACAATCCTTTGTATTTCTGCGGTGTCAGTTGTAATATCTCCTCTTTCATTTCTGATTGTGTTTATTTGAGTCCTCTCTCTTTTTTCTTGATAAGCCTGCTTAAAGGCTTGTCGATTTTGTTGATCTTTTCAAAGAACCAACTCCTGGATTCATTGATCTTTAGGATTGTGCTTTTAGTCTCTATATCATTTAATTCTGCTCTGATCTTGGTTATTTCTTTCCTTCTACTTTCTCTGGGCTGTCTTTGTTGTTGTTCCTCGAGTTCTTGTAGGCGTAGGGTTAGGTTGTTTGTTTAAGATATTTCTGTCTTTTTTAGATAGGCCTGTATCGCTATAAGCTTCCCTCTGAGGACTGCCTTTGCTGTGTCCCGTAAGTTTTGGGTCGATGTGAGTTCATTATCGTTTGTTTCCAGAAACTTTGTGATTTCCTCCCTAATTTCATTCTTGACCCATTCATTGTTTAATAGCATGATATTCAATCTCCATGATTTTGAGGGTTTTGGGTTTTTCCCCTTGGGGTTGGTTTCTAGTTTCAGCCCCTTGTTGTCAGAGAAAATGCTTGGTATGATTTCAATTTTCTTGAATTTGTTGAGGCTTGATTTGTGTCCTATCATGTGGTCTATCTTTGAAAATGTTCCATGTGCATTTGAAAAGAAAGTGTATTTAGTTTCTTTGGGATGAAGGGCTCTATATATATCAGTTAAGTCCATTTCCTCTAGAGTTTGTTCAATGCCACAATATCTTTGTTGATATTTTGTTTGGACGATCTGTCCATTTTTGACACTGGGGTGTTAAAATCACCTACTATAATTGTGTTGCTGTCAATATCTTTCTTGAAGTCCTCTAAAATTTTCTTGATGTATTTAGGTGCTCCTCCGTTGGGTGTATATATATTTACAATATTTATGTCTTCTTGGTGGATTCTTCCCTTGAGTATTATGAAGTGACCTTCTGGGTCTCTCTTTATGGCCCTTCTTTTGAAGTCTATTTTGTCTGATATGAGTATTGCTACCCCAGCTTTTTTTTCCTGACCATTTGCTTGGAAAATTTGTTTCCAGCCCTTCACTTTGAGCCTGTGTATGTCTTTTGTCCTGAGGTGGGTTTCTTGTAGGCAGCATATGTGTGGGTTATGCTTTCTTATCCATTCAGCTATTCTATGTCTTTTGATTGGAGCATTTAATCCATTTACATTTAAGGTTATTATTGATAGGTATTTATTCATTGCCATTTTCGTACCTGTGTTCCTTTCTCTCTTTCTCTTTTTTTTTTTTTAAAGATTTTTTATTTATTTATCTTTAGAGAGGAAGGGTAGGAGAGAGGGAGAGGGAGAGAAATATCAATGTATGGTTGCCTCTCGTGTGTCCCTTAGCTGGGAACTGGCCTGCAACCCAGGCATGTGCCCTGACTGCGAATCGAACCGTGATTATTTGGTTCACAGACCCGTGCTCAATCCACTGAGCTACACCAGCCAGGGCCCTCTCTCTCTTTCTCTCTCTGTCTTTTCCTTTCTTCCCTTAAAGCAGTCCCTTTAGTATCTCTTGCAGAATTGGTTTGGTAGCAGTGTATTCTTTTAGACTTCTTTTGTCTGGGAAGCTCCTTATTTGGCCTTCTATCTTGATTGAAAGCCTTGCTAGGTAAAGTAGTCTGGGTTGTAGGCCTTTGGTTCTCATTGCTTGGAATATTTCTTGCCATTCTCTTCTGGCTTGGAGCGTTTCCATTGAGAAGTCAGCTGCTAACCTTATTGGGGTTCCCTTGTATGTTACTTCCTTTTTTCCCCTTGATGCCTTTAAGATTCTCTCTTTGTCTTGGAATTTTGCCATTTTAATTATGATGTGTCTTGAAGTGGGCCTGTTTGGGTTCCTTTTGATTGGGACTCTCTGTGTTTCCTGGATTTGTGTGGCTTTTTCTCTCACCAAATTAGGGAAGTTTTCCGTCATTATTTTTTCTAACAGGTTTTCTATCCCTTGTTCTTGTTCTTCTCCTTCTGGTTTCCCTATTATACGGATATTATTCCATTTCATGTTGTCTTGCATTTCTCTTAAACCCTCTTCATTCTTTCTGAGCCTCTTTTCCTTTTCTTGCTCATTCTGGGTGTTTTGTTTTGTTTTGTTTTGTTTTTGGTCCGTTAGCAGCTGTTACATAGTGAGGGGTGGAACCTTAGGTGTTCCCCAGGGCAGGGCAGCCCAGTCGCTGGGTTGTGATGTTGTATGTGGGAGCAGGGTCCGAGAGGGAACAATGGCATTGCTCCACTCTCTTGGATTCCAGTTCCTTCTGCTGCTTCCCCTTCATCTGGATTATCTGCCCGCGAATGTGGGACCACTGGTCAGCCAGCCGCCTTGCGCGGCCTCACTGGGTCTGCACCGTTGCCACCCAGTGCCTGGGATCCGCTAGCTGCTGCCTGTGCACCTGGCGTCTGCTAGCTGCTGCTTCCTATGTACCCAGGTCTGCCAACCTCCACTTTTTCCTGCCATGACTCCGCCCCTCTTACTGGTCTGGATGAATGGTTGTTGGACTTCTGTACAGTTCAATTTTCTATCAGTTCAGGTTGTTTCTAAATATTTGTTGTCTTTAATTTTCATTGTGCAAGAAGGCACAGTGTGTCCACCTATGCCTCCATCCTGGCCAGAAGAAGGAGGTGATTTTAATCAGCAGGATAGTTTATCTACATATCAGGCCCTGTTTAGGCAGTAGTGCCTCCAACACTGTTCTGCTGCCCGTAGTAAAGGGCCTGCTGAGGAAATTTGTTACCAAGGATACTGCTTTAAGGGACATGCTATATACCCCTTCTACAAGTATTCTATGTTCTACCCTTGTGTGAGTGAGTACGATATAAAAAATTACATTCTTGAAGTATGTTGCATTTGAGCCTGAAAGTTAGACCTTGTTGGATTGGGTTTTAATGCTATACCCTCATATTTTAAAGCTAACCACAACAGGTGACAACCTTTTTAATTCCAAACCTTGAATAGGTTGGTAAACAGGGTTTGAGGCTATAGTCAATGTCCCATCTGCCGTGCGTGATCTGGGCATGATGGGCAGGGCAGATGTAATTATGCTCATTTTCCATATGATAAAATCACTCAGTCCCACAGCTGGAGGGACCAAGGCTGTAAGTGAGACTGAATCCTTCCCAGGGCACGATGTCTAACGCCACATTACTACTTCCTCTCTTTGTCTGTTTGGCACCCAGCCCCTCCCCTTCTTTCAGTTAAAGCCTGTCTGAAGACCAGTTTAACAATTTACCACATTTCTGGTGTTTTCTATAAAAATAAGAGATAATGGAATCTCTGTTTGAGTTTCATCATGACCATCTCATAGAATCACTTCAGGCAAATGTATGCTACATATAATTTAGATGAGTAATCATTCCTTTTGCTCCTTTCTATCCTCTTACCCAGCTTTCTAAACCACATACACTGGATTTGGTGAAGATTCGCCCTTGTTCAGGTTCTTTTTTTCTGGTTACCCACATAACCTCAGTAAGGAATAGCAGGAAGAGATGAGAATACCAGTGGACTCCTCACATAAGACATAATCCCAGTGGCCCAGTGGCCATTGGCCAGGCTGATCAGGAGCAATGCAGAAGCTGTGGGACACAAATGGAGATTCCCGCAAACTCAGAAAACACCATTATCATGTGGCCAGCTCTGTCTTTACATTACTTTTAGCCAGCATTCCAAACCTCAAAGCAACAATTTTCACAGTAAATAAATGTAGTCTCTTTCCTGGGTACAACTGGGAAGCTACTGTTTTATTTGGTATGTGCTGCTTCTCTGGATTGTCAGTAGCAAACTGTGGTTAAAGGGTGAAAGCAGAGGGGGAGGCAGCAGACCAGTGGGAAGAGGTCTTGTTTGTGGTGCAGAGTATGAACGACGGGGTGAATCAGGAGTGCATTTAAGAAATGGAGAAGTTTTCCTGAAAGTCAAGTGTTATAAACATGCATATAATTTTGCTTTTCTTCTTCACTGTCCTCTAGTATGTTGATTCTAGTTCAGAGATATAGTAGAATCAACAAAATGATGTATTGAAACCGTAAACTGAATTAGTATTGAACTACATATTATTTATGGTGTCTTTGTATGTATCAAAAAAATTCAGTCAAAGTGGTTCAAATGATAAGGAAAATGTATTATCTTGTATAATAAGGTAAGCCATTTCCAGGGTTGTTTAATTCAGTAGTTCAACAAAATCAGGAACCTATTTTTCCCTATCTTTTTGTTTTTCCTTCTTTGGCAGGTTTGTCCTAAACTTTGCAGGTCAGGTTTATCTTCAGATGGCCCCTTTTCATGACTATAAGAAAATGTAGCAGTTCCAAATACTACAGCCAGGACGATGTCCAGCAGGAGAGCAAGGGGATCTCTCGCTCTCTTTTGTTTAATCTTCACTGGGGATATGTTGATTGATTTGAGAGAGGGGAAGGAGGAGAGAAAGAGAAACACTGATGTGAGAGAGAAACATGGATTGGTTGCCTCCCGTACAAGCCGTGACAAGGGATGGAATCTGCAACCTTTTGTTATGTGATGCCACTACAACCAACTGAGCCACATGGCCAAGACCCCAGGGGATTTCTTTAAGTGTGTGCCTCCCTCTCTTCTTTTTACCAGACATCTCTCATGTTTTACTGGCCAAAATTTATCTTGCTTATGCCTAAGCTAGACACTGTTAAGAAGAATGAAACCCCTATAATTAGTTTAGAGAAAATATGATTTATTACTCTGAGACTAAGGACATGATCAGCTTCCTCTCAAAAGCCCAATTGCACAGAGGAGAGTAAATAACAAAACAAAATTAGGGTCCTGAGACAAAGAAATAATCAGTGTAGTGACATATGGAAAGGATGAAATTTGGTTGGGCAATCAAGAGTGTCTGTTATAAAAAATGTCATCCATTGCCCTCGCTGGTGTGGCTCAGTGGATTGGGCATGGGCCTGCGAACCAAAGGGTTGCTGGTTTGATTCCCAATCAGGGCACATGCCTGGGTTGTGGGCAGGTCCCCAGTAGGGGGCACTTTAGAGGCAACTACACATTGATGATTCTCTCCTTCTCTTTCTCCTTCCCTTCCCCTCTCTCTGAAAATAAATAAATAAAATCTTTTAAAACATTTAAAAAAAAGTCATTCATATTACCTGTAAATGATTATGGTTTGAGACAGAGATGAAGAACTTCCAGAGCTATGTCAAGTTTTAGATGTCAAAGAAAATGGCAGGTCTGAACCCACAAGGCAGGAGATACCAGACCTGTTTCAACTCAGTGCCCTGAAAAGAAGAATCTCTCTTTATGTCAATGTTGAGAACAAATCTAGTATTAGTGTTGGAAGCTCAGTCCTGTTTACCTGTTGAATCTAATCTTGAAGAGCTACAGATGCCCAGGATAGATCACATTGCCTTTGGACAAGTATTTGTGGTGTGTTTGAGAATATGCCTCAATTCAGTTGCAAGGACAGAAATTGACCAAGGGCCCCAGTTGCTGTACTCAGAAATCTACCTGAAATCCATTATGCTTTCACTGAGGTCACACTTCCCTTGGGATACCCCAAGCCCTTAATTGAACAAGGGAGGGCTACAGATGCAATCCTATTCCTAGGAGACATCGAACTCCCCTCCAGCAACTTTATCTCAAGAACTCCCTGAAGGCCTGGCTACACTCTCCTTAGACTTCACACAGTTTAGGACACTTCTAAACAACCTTCTTTCTCTTTCTCACGTGGGGTCAGACTTGCATTGTGGTCTGACAGCTCTCCGTGTCTTCCAGCTTCCCTTCTATTCTCTCTCTCTGGCTTTTCCCCTAATAAAATCCTTGTACCTTTAACCTCATATTGGCATTTGTATGGACAAAGAACCTGAATACACACAGATAGTACCAGTAGTTTGAGAACCAAAGGGTAAAATAAGGATTTGGTCGTGGCTCACCCACTGCCAGTAAAGAAAATGCTTTCATAGAGGTAGGTGAGCCACAGATAATCCCTGGCACCCAATAGAGGCTAAATTGCTAAAGATTTCACTGGTGGTGATCTGGGAAAGCATTGAAGGTGTGATGATCCAGGCTTTTGGAATATGTGGATGGAATGATGCTTACACAGAGAGGGGAGTTGGCTGGTGCCTTTCAATCACAAGCACAGGATCAAGGAAAATGAGGAATCAGGGAAATATGTTACAAACAAAAGAACAAGATAAACCTTTAGAATTGACCCTAATAAAATAGAGCCGTATGATTTACTTGATGGAGAATTCCAAATAACTCAAATATTTTCACCAAGGTCAAGAGAACAATGCATGAACAAAGTGAGAATTTCAACAAAGATAAAAAAAGTATTTTTTATTATTTTATTTTATTTTTTATTATTTATTTATTTTTTTAATATATTTTACTGATTACACTATTACAGTTGTCCCATTTCTCCCCCATCATTCCCCTCCACCCTGGACACCCTCTCCCACCCACATTCCCCCCTTTAGTTCATGTCCATGCGTCATAAGTTCTTTAGCTTCAACATTTCCCACACTATTCCTTCCCTCCCCCTGTCTATTTTCTACCCACCATCTATGCGACTTATTCTCTGTACCTTTTCCCCCTCTCTCCTCCTCCCACTCCCCTGTTGCTAACCCTCCATGTGATCTCCATTTCTGTGTTTCTGTTCCTGTTCTAGTTGTTTGCTTAGTTTGCTTTTGTTTCAGGTGTGGTTGTTAATATCTATGAGTTTACTGTCTTTTCACTGTTATATTTTTGATCTTCTTTTTCTTAGATAAGTCCCTTTAACATTTCATAGAATAAGGGCTTGGTGATGATGAACTCCTTTAACTTGACATTATCTGAGAAGCACTTTATCTGTCCTTCCATTCTAAATGACAGCTTTGCTGGATAGAGCAATGTTGGATGTAGGTCCTTGACTTTCATGACTTGGAATACTTCAGCCCCTTCTTGCCTGGAAGGTCTCTTTTGAGAAATCAGCTGACAGTCTGATGGGAACTCCTTTGTAGGTGACTGTCCCCTTCTCCCTTGTTGCTTCTAGAATTCTCTCCTTCATTTTAATCTTGGCTAATGTAATTACGATGTGCCTTGGTGTGTTCCTCCTTGGGTCCAACTTCTTTGGGACTCTCTGAGCTTCCTGGACGTCCTGGTAGTCTATTTCCTTTGCCAGATTGGGGAAGTTCTCCTTTATTATTTGTTCAAATAAGTTTTCCACTTGTTGTTCTTCTTCTTCCCCTTCTGGGACCCCTATAATTCGGAAGTTGGGAAGTTTAACGATGTCCCAGAGGTTCCTAAGCCTCTCCTCATGTTTTTGAATTCTTGTTTCTTCCTTGTTTTCTGTTTGGTTGTTAGTTTCTTCCTTCTGGTCCACTTCATTGATTTGAGTCCCAGTTTTCTTTCCATCTATATTGGTTCCCCATGTGTCTTCCTTCATTTCACATATTGTAGCCTGCATTTTTTCATCTAATTTGTGAGCAAAATCAAACAATTCTGTGAGCATCTTGATGACCAGTGCTTTGAACTGTGCATCTGATAGGTTGGCTATCTCTTCACGGCTTAGAGGAATCGGCTCTGGGGCTTTGATTGGTTCTCCAGTTTGAGCCATTTTTGGTGGTTTTTTTTGTTTGTTTTGTTTTGCTTTTAGTCTGGTCACGGCTATTACGTAGTTAGGAGTGGAGCCTCAGGTGCTCCCCAGTGTGGGGCAGCCCAATCGCTGGGTTGTGACGCTGTATGTGCGGGCGGGGTCTGAGAGGGAACAATGGCACCTGCTCCGCTCTCTCCTGGATTCCAGTCCCCTCTGCCACTTCCCCTCTGCCTGGACCGTCTGCGTGCGCGAATGTGGGACCACCTGGTCAGCCAGCCGCCTTGTGGGACCTCACTGGGTCTGCACAGTTGCCCCCCTGTGCCCGGGGTCTGCCAGCTGCTGCCTGTGCACCTGGGAACTGCCAGCCGCTGCTGCTTGTGTTCCTGGTCCGCACCTCCACTTTTTCCTGCTGCGGCTCCACCCCTCTTCCCTGTCTGGATGAATGGTTGTTGGACTTCCGTACAGTTCAATTTTCTATGAGTTCTAGTTGTTTTCTTGTTTCTAAATATTTGTTGTCCTTAATTTTGGTTGTGAGAGGAGGCACAGTGTGTCCGCCTATGCCTCCATCTTGGCCTGAAGTCCTAAAAAAGTATTTTAAAAGTACCAAAAAAGAAATCATGACAATGAAAAATATAATAATTAAACTGAAAAAACTCACTAAGGGATTCAATGGCAGAATAGAGCCAGCAGAAGAAAGGATCAGTAAACTTGAAGAAAGGTAATGATAATTCAGAGAGCAAAGAAGAAAAAAGAATGAATAAAATGAAGAAAGACCAAGGAAATTGTGGGACACCATAAAATGTACCATTGCAGGCATTATGCAATCTCAGAAGGAGAAGAGAGAGAGAAAAGACTAGAAAGCTTATTCAAAGAAATAATGGCTAAAAAGATAAAAAATTAATAAAACTAAGAGTTGATTTTTTAAAGACAAAGTTGACAGACCCTTAGCTAACCAACTATGAAGAAACAAAGGAGACCCAAATAAAATCAGAAATAAAAGATCAGTACAATGGACACTCCAGGGGAAAAACAACAGTAGGAGGTTGCTGTGAATGATTGCACACCAACAGACCAGATAACCTTGACAAAATGGGTAAATTCCTAGAAACACAAGACCTATCATGACTAAATCGTGAAGAAATGTAAAGTCTGAAAAGGCCTATAAATAGTATGGAGATTGAATCTTTAATCAAAAATCTCCCCCAAAAGAAAAGTTTAGGATCAGATAGCTCACTTGTGAATTCCACCAAACACTTAAAGAAGAATTAATGTCAACCTTCCTGAAACTATTCCAAAAAATTGAATAGAAGAGGTATTTCCAAACTCATTTTATGAAGCCAACATTACCCTGACACCAAAGTCAGGCAGAGACAGACACCACAGGTAAAGAACACAGCAAGCCAATATCCCTGATAAATATAGATGTAAAATTCCCTAACAAAATTCTAGCAAAGTAAATCCAATATCACATTAAAAGGAATGTAATCATGACCAAGTGAGATACATCCCTGGGATCTCAGGGTAAATGTTCTTACAATAATAATAACAATAAAATCCCAAATCTTGGTACATTTAGTATGCCCTGTATAGACCTGGACACTTGACTAGCAGACACCAAGTGACAACATATAAGGCATTCCTTGTCCACAAAGTTACACAGTTGTATAAGCCAAGCAGCTGTCATGGCAAAGTGCTATATTTTGCATTGAGTCCCAGAAGGGCAAGAAGACATACATGAGCAGATAGCCTTGATCTTTATACTACACACCAGAACTGTACCGGTGCCAATCCTGGCTTGGAAAGGGTTCTGAGCTTGTCTACCAATCGTTCATCGCAGCACACTGGTGCAGGTGGAAATGGAGAAAGGCTGCATTAAAGGTTTGTTCAGGGGAGGCCTTGAAAGAGTGTAGAAGGGAAAATCTTCTGGAAGGGTGGAGTCGCATGCAGTGCATGTGGGCGTTTACTTAGTGTTGAAGGAGAAGTGGCCTGAGGTGAGAGCAGACAGAGATTCCTGGGCAATGGCCAATGGCCTGGATGTCTGGTCAGGGGCCTGAAGAGAAAGGATGGAAAAATTAGAGACAAGAAGGTCATGGTAAAGCATGTGGATAAACATGACAGTGAGCACAAAGTGTGAACATTTTGTTATCACAAGTTAAAATCTACCAGCAAGCATCTGCTATCTACAGAAAAACCAAGTGGATGAGATTACTTGTCCTACTGACATTAGCCAGCTTTTGCAATGAGCCGTTCCATAACTGGCATTATGGGCTCACGAATGGTGTAGCTATAAAGGCAAAGAAGATGTGTGGGCCCAGTAGCATGAGCTCCCACTTACCAAGCTGATTTAGTTATTGCTGCTTTTGAATGTCCGAATTTTCAGCAACAGAAACCAACACTGAGTGACTAATACGACACTGTTCCTAGATCAACCAGCCACTCGATGGCAAACTGAATTCCATCCTGGAAGACCCAGCAATTTGTCTTCAGAGGGATAAGTACTTCCCTGCCTGCGGACCCTCAGTCAGCACTGCTGTCTTGGGGTTTAAAAATGCCCGATCCGTAGACGTGGACCCACCATGCGTCATCTAACCAGAGGACTCACTTCGCAGTGATGGCGGCTTGGAAAGGGGACCATGTCCTTAGGTCCACTGGCTGTATCAAATACACAACAGACAGAAGCAGCTAAACTCATTGACTTCTGGAATGACCTACTAAAGGCCTAACAAAAGTCCCCTCTTGGAGGAAACACTCTGGAATGATGAGATGTCATCCTTCAGAATGCAGTGTTGTTTTTAATTAGAGATTTTTGTACAGTGCTGTGTCCCTAGGAGGAAGGATACAGGGCCTGAGAACCAAGGGGTGGAAGCAAGAGTGGCCCCACTTATTACCATCCTCAGTGACCCACTGGATGTTTTTGAGCTTCCTGTCGCCCCAGCTCTGAGCTCTGTTGGTCCATATTTATGCTAAGAGCACAATTACTATGAGCCGTTTTCAAGCAGCGTCTAAGGCAACCTTGTCCCCGTGAAACACGGGGCTCCACTGATGGGTGACTTGCCTCAGGGATTCCTCACTGGCCTTGACACTTTCCTTAGAAAGCATGGGGTGTGGAGCACTTTCACCCAACCCTCCTAACCTCTGTCCTTCTCTTGGGATCAAACATGTTTCCTGGTCTCATGGCTCTCACAGGCTCCCCCAGCTTTCCCACTCTTTCTCTCACAGGTATTTCTCCTAACGAAATGCTTGCATATTCGATCATGTCTTGGCATCTGCATCTGGGAAGACCCAGATTGATAAATGAAGGGGTTTTTACGAGAAAAACAACAACAACAACAACAACAACAACAATAAGAATCAGCTCTGCTTAACCTTAGCAGAAAAAAAAAAATAATTTGAAGACTAATGGGAAAGGTAAAACACCAGCCTCAGAAAAACAGCAGGAATAAGAGAAGCTCTGCAGCCCGGATCCTGCCGATGGTGGAGTCTAGACGGAAAGCCGCTGCCCCCACGGTGGGCCCTGGAGGGCCTGCCAGCCCGATGTTGCACCCCGGCACCTCCACCACCACCAGAATAATTTCTAACGTGTTCCTTATTCTTTGTGTTGTTAACTCCTAATTTAAGTCCCGAGGCTGGAGCAATCAGTAGGCCAAACAGGTGATACTGCAGGGTCATTTCCCCAGAAAGCCACTCCGCAGTTGAGATGAGTGTGCAGGAGGTTTATTAGGCAGTGCTTTGGGGATCAATCCCTAAGAAAAGAAAGTGGAGAAATGAGGACTAAACAGAAGAAGAATTGAGCTGAGATGCAGTTCCAACAGAAGAGTTAGCCAAACCCATGGGGTGCTCTGAAACTGGGGTGACCCTTCAGAACTATGCAAGTAAGGATGAGAGGGCCTGACCCTTAGGTCCTTGTCTTGATCATTCACTGGCTACATAGTCACACACAGCAGGGAGCACGGCCTTGGCCAGGGCAGCTGTGTTCAGCTGAGAAAACCTGGAGGGAGACTGACAGCCGAGGGCTGTCTGCTGGCAGTGTTCTCAGTAGCTACGGTAGTGGCTTTATTCCTGAAGGGGGCTTGGAGCCTGCGCCACAGCTGTCACCACAGGGAGAGTGTTCTTGCCTTAGCTGCGTGAGCCAAGGGGAAAAGTATCCGAATTTTTGATTTAAAGAAGAGATGGGATTCTGCTCCCACCAAGACTTGCACAGAGATGAATTCCGAAAACAGAAGGGAGTTCAGAGGTCAGACGGGTAAACACAACAAATGTCCACTGCATCGTTGAATACAGTGGCAAGGAAGATCTACGACCTGCAGGGAACATGTCTGCTTTTGAGTTAGGGTAGTGAGGTGGTAGCAACCAGGATCGCCTTGCAGCCCACCAACAGCTGCGTTCCAGCACCAGCAGCAACAGCAACAGCAACAGGAATAAGGGAAGAGTATCTTTCATTCGAAAGAGCTTTAGCTGCCTTTGACTTTGGTGTCAGGCCTGATGAAGAGGCAACTGAAGAATTTTGAGGACCTACCAGTTCTGTGGGGGAAAATCTTGGTTTCAGCTGCAGGAGCAAGATGGAGGTGACAAGAACTGACCTGGATTTGTGTTGCCACTTTGTGAAGTTTTGAGAATTATCAAGGGAAAGTTGATCCCCAGAATGAATGAATATGCTTGCAAGATTCTTCTTAAATCAAGTTTTAATTTGAATAAATTGAAAAAAAAAGACGTTGTATCACAAGTGGTTCTTTGAACTACGGTTATATCTTTAAACACACCATGAGACCCAATCATTGCCTGTAGAATGGAAGTCAGTATAAGATAATCCATGTCAAACTTCACTTCAAGAGAATGCATCTAAATTAAAAAATTTTCATTATAAAGCAATTTAACTGTAATAGGCTCCTGTGACAAGTGTAATATGTGGTGATCCTTCAAGTTCTACGTGTAACTAACTCCCTGATACCACCTTCCCTTCAGCTCCTTTCCTTTTGCCCACAGAATCCACTGTCTTTGCGTTTACGTCGAACTACGTTGTTACAGTCTGCATGCTCTGAAGCCCTTCTGATTGATGCCTTGTGGCGTGCCTGTCACTTCTGGGAATGAGTCTCCTCGAAAGATAGTCGTATTTATATTTGCTTATTTGCTTCTCATAAATTCATGCCTAAGATAATTGAGCATGCATGAACTCAGAGGCTTGAGGAGAGCATTATAGGGCAACAGTTACTCCAACCATCAATGTCTTTCCAGAAGCCCAGTTTTCTTCTTTCAGTAACTAAGCTGATGGTTTGTATGTGTTTTGGTGTGACGGAGTCTAAGGCTTGGTTAGATGAGGTGGACTTCAACGACGTTCTTCCCAGCGAGCCCGAGACTAGATAATGAACAGGGGCCCTTGGGGGAGGCTGGAGACTATAAGCCTGGTAGAACAGTGTGAAGTGGAAATGACACGTCATGGTCAGGACTACGGGAAAGAGGGCAGCAGAAGCTAAGGCTGGGCCCTGAGACAAGGGAGATGCAACTGTTCCTTGCTTTCGTAGGATCTGGAGGCCCATCCAAAACCTGTCTTCTCCCCAAAAACTCCCTCAGGGGATTACCATCAGCTCAGAGCACAGCCTGGCCCACGGGAGCCAGGGGTGGGAGGTGCTATGCCTTCACTGATTACGGTAGCAATGCTGAATCAGATGGTGGGTATAGCCAGTGATGTCACAGAGAGAGATTCCCCCTCATTTCAGGAAACATTGACATCATTTATTGACTCGTATTCATTCATGCAATTCATTTAGCAAACTATACCCAGAACCCAGACCTGAAAATTTTCCAGCTGGAGAGTAAATAAACTAAAATCTATAAGTACCTACCGCTTACCTCGCCCAGAATCTTCTCTCCTTTCATCTATGAATTCCCTCCACTTGGAAGGACATTCATTAGTGTAATGCTCTGCATGGTCTTCTGTGCTGAGTGTGTACCAAAGGCCTGCCTCAATGGTAGATGACCGGTGACTAGCTGGGTAAGCTTTCTAAAGATGGGGTTCAGTGTTAGAAATGATTTGCTACAAGTATAAATCACAATTTCCTTTATCAGCTAACCCTTTGTAAAGCTGATATTTGGTCTCCTTTAAAACATAACTCTATTGTTTTGTTTCTCCACTGACTTCTGAAACTGGATGGGGAACAGCAATGCTGTACACAGAGTCCTGCCGACCCCCTAACAACAGCCACTGCATCACCCCTACGTGTCTGGGACTTCCAGTCTTCCTTTGTCCCTCTCTTCACCAACAACTGCCGATCAGAGATCATGTTGGTTTCCACTCTTCAGCAATCTGAAAGGTACAATAATACCTTGTCATGGAGAAGTTTGCAAGTAGTTTTTTCGTACAACTTCACATTATTTACGAACCAAAGATGTCTTGTCATACTCCCAAGGTTATTAAATCTGAAAAACATGTGTCAACATGCTCCTAGACAAACTTTCAACCTCAGAAAAGCACATAAATTTTATTCATTCACACTGGTATTTGAAAGCGTTTGAATATACCATGCTGAACCTTATATTTATTTTGGATTGCAAAACTTTATTTATAGATAGCTTAAGTACATAACATAGGAATTATTTTAAAGAAAATAATTTATGCCTATGAGAAACATTATTATGTTTAAGTATTCTTTATCAAATTAGACACACTCATTTACATTAAACCATGCTTATTTGTATTTATTAAAGTAGATTAGACTTTCTGAAGATAAAAATCAACTTTATTATCAGATAGACTTCATATTGTATTACCAATTTGATTGACCTCTTCTTTAATTAGTCTGAATTAGTGAGGTTTAGTTTAGTATTTCAATTCTGAAAACTGTAATGATGTTTCAGAAACATCATCATATAAACATTCAAATTCTTCTTCTTTTTCTTTTTTTAATATATTTTATTGATTATGCTATTACAGTTGTCCAATTTCTCCCCCATCATTCCCCTCCACCCTACACACCCTCTCCCACCCACATTCCCCGCTTTAGTTCATGTCCATGTGTCATAAGTTCTTTAGCTTCTACATTTCCCATACTATTCTTGCCCTCCCTCTGTCTATTTTCTACCCACTGTCTATGCTATTTATTCTCTGTACCTTTTCCCCCCTCTCCTCCTCCCATGCCCCTGTTGCTAACCCTTCATATGATCTCCATTTCTGTGGTTCTGTTCCTGTTCTAGCTGTTTGCTTAGTTTGCTTTTGTTTTAGGTATGGTTCTTAATAGCTGTGAGTTTGGTGTCTTTTCACTGTCATATTTTTATCTTCTTTTTCTTAGATAAGTCTCTTTAACATTTCATATAATAAGGGCTTGGTGATGATGAACTCCTTGAACTTGACCTTATCTGAGAAGTGCTTTATCTGTCCATCCATTCTAAATGACAGCTTTGCTGGATACAGCAATTTTGGATGTAGGTCCCTGCTTTTCAAGATTTCAAATATTTCTTTCCAGCCCCTTCTTGCCTGCAAGGTCTCTTTTGAGAAATCAGCTGACAGTCTGATGGGAACTCCTTTGTAGGCGACTGTCCCCTTACCCCTTACTGCTTCCAGAATTGTCTCCTTCATTTGAATCTTGGCTAATGTAATTATGACATGCCTTGGTGTGTTCCTCCTTGGGTCCAACTTCTTTGGGACTCTCAGAGCTTCCTGGACTTCCTGGTAGTCTATTTCCTTTGCCAGATTGGGGAAGTTCTCCTTTATTATTTGTTCAAACAACTTTTCCACTTGTTGTTCTTTTTCTTCCTCTTCTGGTACCCCTATAATTTGGATGTTGGGATGTTTAAAGATGTCCTGGAGGTTTTTAGGCCTCTCCTCATGTTTTTGAATTCTTGTTTCTTCCTTGTTTTCTGTTTGGTTGTTTGTTTCTTCCTTCTGGTCCACTCCATTGATTTGAGTCCCAGTTTTCCTCCCATCTCTATTGGTTCCCCGTGAGTTTTCCTTCATTTCACTTATTGTAGTCTTCACTTTTTCATCTAATTTGCGACCAAAATCAACCAATTCTGTGAGCATCCTGATCACCAGGGCTTTGAACTGTGCATCTGATAGGTTGGCTCTCTCTTGGTGACTTAGATGAACTGGCTCTGAGCTGTGATTTGTTCTCCCATTGGAGCCATTCTTTTTTTGTTTGTTTTTTTTTAAGTCTGGTTGGGACTGTTATGTAGTGAGGGGCAGAGCCTTAGGTGTTCCCCATGGTGGGGGAGCCCAGTTGCTGGGTTGTGATGCTGTATGTGGGGGCAGGGTCCAAGAGGGAACACTGGCGCTTGCTCTGCTCTCTCTTGGATTCAAGTCCCCTCTGCTGCTTCCCTTTCACCTGGATTATCTGTGTGCAAATGTGGGACTGCCTGGTCAACCACCCACCTTGTGCAGCCTCACTGGGTCTGCCCGTTGCGACCCTGTGCCTGGGGTCCGCTAGTTACTGCCTGTGCAAATGGGGACTGCTAGCTGCTGCCTGAACACCTGGGATCTGCCAGCTGCTGCTGTCTGTGTGACCGGGCCCACCAACCTCCACTTTTTCCTGCTGTGACTCCACCTCTCTTACCAGTCTGGATGAATGGTTGCTGGACTTCAGTACAGTTCAGTTTTCTATCAGTTCTGATTGTTTTCTTGTTTCTAAATCTTTGTTGTCCTTAATTTTGGTTGCATGAGGAGGCACAGTGTGTCCATATACACCTCCATCTTGGCCAGAAGTCTGACCCAAATCTTTTTAAAACTTTAAAAAATTTATTGTTGTTCAGTTACAGCAGTCCCTCCTTTTTCCCCATTGCTCACCCCTACAGCTTCCCCCACAACTCCCATAGTCAGTCCCCCCATTGTCTGTGCCCATGAGTCCAAATTTATTTTTTAAGACATAACTCTAATAATTAAACCTGACTGACAGCAAGTGGTAGGTGGGGGGAGGTTAAGATGTGGTGGGATTGAGCAAAAAGGAAAATAGACTCATGGACATGGACAACAGCATGGTGATTGCTGGGGTATTGGGGTGTAAGGTGACTAAAAGGCAATGTAAAGAAAGTTCAATAAAGATTAAATTAAAAAGGCAAAATAATTCGATGTGCCACGTATTCTGAGTTACTGAAAATAACACATCTCTCTTAGAAGTAGTAGAAAGAGCCTCAGAAAAGATAAAGGGACTTCCGGCCAATATGGAGACATAGGTGGACACACTGTGCCTCCTCTCACAACCCAAATTAAGGACAACAAATATTTAGAAACAAGAAAACAACCGGAGCTAATAGAAAATTGAACTGTACGGATGTCCAACAACCATTCATCTAGACCGGTAAGAGGGGCGGAGTCGCCGCAGGAAAAAGTGGAGGTGTGGACCTGGGGATGCAGGCAGCAGTGGCTGGCGGTTCCCAAGCATGCAGGCGGCTATCAGACCCCAGGCCCACAGGCAGCAGCTGGTGGACCCCGGGCACGGAGAGGCAACTGTGCAGACCCAGTGAGGCCGCACAAGGCAGCTGGCTGACCAGGTGGTCCCACATTCTCGTGCACACATAATCCAGGCAAAGAGGAAGCGGCGGAAGGGACTGGAATCTCAGAGAGAGCGGAGCAGGTGCCATTGTTCCCTCTCGGACCTCGCCCCCACATATAGCGTCACAACCCAGCGACTGGGCTGCCCTGCACTGGGGAACACCTAAGGCTCCACCCCTTACTACGTAACAGCTGAGACCAGACCAAAAACAAAACAAAACAAAATAAAAAAACCTAAAAATGGCTCAAATGAGAGAACAAATCAAAGCCCCAAAGCCAAGTCCTCTAAGCGACCAAGAGATAGCCAACGTAACAGATGCACAGTTCAAAGCCCTGGTTATCAGGATGCTCACAGAATTGGCTGATTTTGCTCACAAATTAGATGAAAAAATACAGGCTACAATACATGAAATGAAGGAAGACGTATGGGGAACCAATAGAGATGGGAGGAAAACTGGGACTCAAATCAATGGAGTGGACCAGAAGGAAGGAAGAAACAACCAAACAGAAAACAAGGAAGAAACAAGAATTCGAAAAAACAAGGAGAGGCTTAGGAACCTCCAGGACATCTTTAAACGTCCCAACATTCGAATTATAGGGGTACCAGAAGGGAAAGAAGAAGAGCAACAAGTGGAAAAGTTATTCAAACAAATAATAAAGGAGAACTTCCTCAATCTAGCAAAGGAAATAGACTACCAGGAAGTCCAGGAAGCTCTGAGAGTCCCAAAGAAGTTGGACCCAGGAGGAACTCCTTGAAGTACCAAGGCACATTGTAATTCCATTAGCCAAGATTAAAATGAAGGAGAGAATTCTAGAAGCAGCAAGGGATAAGGAGATAGTCACCTACAAAGAAGTTCCCATCAGACTTATGAACTGGTTTCTCAAAAGAGACCTTACAGGCAAGAAGGGGCTGTAAAGAAGTATTTGAAGTCTTGAAAGTCAAGTACCTACATCCAAGATTGTTCTATCCAGTGAAGCTGTCATTCAGAATGGAAGGGAAAATAAAGTGCTTCTCAGATAAGGTGAAGTTCAAGGAGTTCATCATCACCAAGCCTTTATTATATGAAATGTCAAAGGAACTTATTTAAGAAAAAGAAGATAAAAAAATATGACAGTGAAAAGACAGCAAGCTCACAGATATTAACGACCACACCTAAAACAAAAGCAAACTAAGCCAACAGCTAGAACAGGAACAGAAACACAGAAATGGAGATCATATGGAGGGTTAGCAATAGAGGAATGGGAGGAGAAGAGGGGGGAAACGGTACAGAGAATAAGTAGCATAGATGGTGGGTGGAAAATAGACGGGAGGGCAAGAATAGTGTGGGAAATGTAGAAGCTAAAGAACTTATGACACATGGACATGAACTAAAGGGGGGAATGTGGGTGGGAGAGGGTGTGCAGGGTGGAGGGGAATGATGGGGGAGAAATGGGACAACTGTAATAGCATAATCAATAAAATATATTAAAAAAAGAAACTGGTGGGAAGTGGAAGAAAAAGAAAAGATAAAGGACTTGGAATATTGAGCTCCAAATTCATTTAATAAAACTTGAGAAAAACTGCTGAGGGAAATACTGAGAAGTAAAAAGAAATCTCTTCTTAGATAGAGCACAAGATACTACAGTTCATGGGCCAAATGTGGCCGCTGCCTGTGTTCGTACACACGTCAAGCTAACAGTGGTTTTTACATTTTTAGATTTAAAAAAAGTAAGATGACTAATCGTTCATGGAACATGAAAATAATATGAAATTCAAATTTCAGTGTTTGTAAACTTTTATTGGAAAACAGCCAGGCTCACTCATTTATGCAATGTCTCTGCAGAGGTAAGTTGTTGCAAAAGGGACTATATGGATCTGAAAACCAAAGTATTTACTATGTAGCTTTTAATAGAAAAGTTTGCCTACCCTATGGTCATAGAGCAAAATGGGAAAGAAATCTCATTATATAATCCTACCACTCCTACAACAGGCAGCTAAGGAATATGAAACAGCGTGATTCTAATGTGACATATCCTTTATTTAAACAGTTTCTGATCTTCCAAAATTAGCAAGCCCCCTCTATGACACTGAGGCAGGGAAGTAAAGACACACACGATGTGCTCTAAAGTAAAATATTAGAGAAAATGCCGTGACAATATGTTTGCTGTTGTATATTATTTATTCTAAATGTAAAAAAATGAGAATGCAGCGATGTGGTCAACACCTCAAGAAAAAGGGAAAAGTAAATCCTAGCTTTCAGAAGACTACTGGCAAAATTATCTGTGCATTCTGGAATTAAATATAGAAAACTCAAATGCTCGAAAATTATTCTCGCCCTCTTTGTTTAAAACAATAAATAAATAACTTATTTCTCTATATCTTTATTTTTCTTTATGTGTTTTTCATGTTTATACTCTTCCTCATGTAACTGCTGTAGTTTTGTTTTTTATCACACTCCTATGGCTTCTTCTGGAAAGGGAGATGGGATGCTGTTCTCCTTACTCTATAGACGGGACTTCCACACTCTCATTTTCCTTGTTCTCTTTTAGCCTGTTTTCAGTACCATCACCACTTCCATGTTCCACTTTTAGACTTTCTGCTTTTTGGACTTTCTATCAGTTCTCTCGTACCCCTCCCCAATCCCATTCCACCTCCACAATTTTCATTTCTGGTGGATTTCCTTCTCCATGACTCAGTCTAATTTCCCTCCTTTTAGCATTGAACCTCACCAGCACCTGTTCATCTGATCTCTAGTTTCCGCCCTCACATCCAGGATCCTGTCCAAATGCAAATTTTTCTCCCACACCCAAACACACCTGCCAACTGCTTGTCCCCACTTCATGCCATCAGAACGCCTCTCCACTGTCCCTGCTCCAATTAAGCCACCATCACTTCTGTGAGCATATGGTCCTACACTGAGCTGTGCGCCCTGTATCTGGGAAGACGTGTCCTGCCAGGGACTCATGATGATCAGACCTGGAAAGCCTCACACACTGGCACTTCTGCTTTGTTTTATTTTGTGTGAAACCACAATACATTAGAAGGCAATTTAAAGAAATTCTTTTGCTTATTATTAGATTTCGACCTGCTCTACAGCAGACAAAACTTGCCAAAAAAAATTGTATTAGTAATTGAGGCTGAAAGGCAAAGAAAAAAAGCAAGGAAGAGACTAGAAGAAGTATATATATATACACACACACACACACACACAAAGTGGGGCAAAAGTAGGTTTATAGTTGTGAGTACACAGAATTTATTCTTTCATTATTATTTATTAATTATTTATTATTTTCCATATGGACAACTGTAAACCTACTTTTGCCCACCCCTATATATCACACATACACAAACATATGTCTGTGCTTATTAATATAAATATTTGTATTTCATTTATCATATATTTGACATAGCCATCCTTTAAAAAAAACAAGACTTTATTTATTTTTAGAGAGAGGGGAATGGAGAGAGAAAGAGAGGGAGAGAAACATTGATCCATTGGTTCATGCTTGCACACCCCCAACTGGGCCTGGCCTATAGCCCACGCATGTGCCCTTGAGGCAGGAGATAGAATAGAAACGAGGAAGTCCTGAGACACTCCAGCTGTTGTCAGGCAGCATCCTGATTTCTAACAATCGCCTCGTGACATCTGGTAAGGAACCACACTTGTGTACTAGAGCTTTAGTTGCACCTTTGCCTCATTAATAAATTAGCTTGAGGTTTCCTTCCCAAGTGGGCAATCAAGGAGGATTGTGGGAAATCACATGCACAGAAACTTAAGTAAAAACCCTATAAAGCCTGTAACTGTTCAACTGAAGGGGTCCATTCTCTGGTCAGAAATGGCCCACTCGCATATCTTGGGCTTAATGAATCTCACTTTGCTTTTTTGCTTATTTTTGTTTGTGTAATCTGTTCAATTCTTTGTTTGTGACCACCAAGAGCCTGGACCCTGTCTCCATCTCTAACACCCTGACAGAGAATTCGAACTGGTAACTGTTCAGTTTTCTGGATGATGTTGAACCCACTGAGCCATGCCCATCAGGGCTAGCCATCTTTTTCTGATTACCTCAGTCTTACCATTCTTAGTTATATCTACCTATCTGGGCTTCACAGAAATTCAACTAAGAATGTGGTTGGTCTGTATTTCACTAGATCAATATTATTCCAGGCACATGTGATTATCACTGTATACTTTTCAAGTTTCTTTCATAAAAATGTCTCATTTAATCATTACAGTTGTTAGTGACCAGCAGTCTAGGACCTGCCTCATTTAGTATTTGTGGCTCATTTGTTGTTGTCAACAGAATACACTTTAAAATCAGAGACAGCCCTGGCTGGTGTGGCTCAGTGGATTGAGCACTGGCCTGCAAACCAAAAGGTCACTGGTTCGATTCTCAGTCAGGGCATATGCCTGGGTTGTGGGCCAGGTCCCCAGTAGGAGGTACACAAGAAGGCAACCATACATTGATGTTTCTCACCCTCTCTTTCTCCCTCCCTTCCCCTCTAAAATTAAATAAATAAAATATTTTAAAAAATAAAGTCAGAGAAAAATCTAACTTGCAAGATCTCAGGTAACTTTACTGTCCTTGGGAAGCTTGTCATTATAGGAGACCTCAGTGTGATATCTGAGCCCAACTCAAACTTATCAACCACTTCGAAAGATGTAGCGGTTGAACATGATATACAAAAATTAATTCAAAATGAATCAAAGACCTAAATGTAAAGCCTGATACTACAAAACTATTAGGAGAAAATGTAGAGGGAAGGCTTTGTGACAGTGGATCTGGAAGTACAATATTTTTTAGATTTTATATGAAACTAAAAACACAGGTAACCAAAATAAAAATAGATGAATTGGACTTTATCAAAATGAAAGACTTCTGTGCAACAAATAGCATAATCAACAGAGTGAGAATGAGACTTAGGAAATGGTAGAAAATATTTGCAAATACTATATCCAATAAGGATTAATATTCAAATATATAAAGAATTTCCACATCTCAACAATTAAAAAAATATAACCCAATTAAAAGGTGAACAAAGGATTGAATGTATATCTTTGCAGAGATTATATACAAATGGCCAAGAAACATATGAAAAAATGCTCAACACTACTAATCATTAGGGAAATAAAAATCAAAAATACAATGATATTATCATCTTATACCCATTAGGATGACTACTATTAAAAAAATAAGTGTTGGCAAAAACATGGAGAAATTGGAAGGCTTGAGCTTTGTGGGTGGGTATGTAACTTGTACATCTGCTATGGATAACAATATGGAGGCCTCTCAAAAAATTAGAAATAAAATAAAACACGATCTAGCAATTCCACTTCTGGACAGATATTCAAAAAATTGAAAGCAGGGTCTAGAAGGTAGTTGCATACCCACATTTATAGCAGCAGTATTCTAAGTGTCTACCTATGGATGAATGGATAAACGAAATAGGGCATCTACACAGAATGAATATTATTCAGCCTTGAAAAGGAATGAAATTCTGACACATGCCTGTACATGGATAAACTTTGAGGACACTATGCTAAATGAAATAAGTTGATCACATACATACAAAACCAAACACTGTATGATTCCCCTTAAATGAGGTATCTGAAGTAGTAAAATTGGTAACAACAGAAGGTAGGATGGCAGGGACATGGGTTGGGGGTGAAGGGAATGGGGAGTTTTTGTTCAATGTGTATAGTCTTTCAGTTTTGCAAGATGAAAAACTCCTGGAGATTTGTTGTATAAGAATGTGAATATATTTAACACTATTGAACCATATATTTCAGATGGTTAAGATGGTAAATTTAAAGTTATGTGTATTTTAGCACAATTTTTTAAAGTTTGTAGAAGCTAAGACCCTGTGATTTTGTAATACATTTCACATTTCTCTTCCATGCAACCCTTCCTTACCTTAATACCCCTTATCTTCTTACAACAAGAAGAGAGCAATTTTCATGAAAGGGAACACAAGTGAGCTTTGGCATTTGCCTGTGGTGCGCTTATCCAGTGATCTCGAGAGGCCTTGGCCTGATAAGGTGTACAGTAAGCTCTAATCTTGATGGCTCAGAGCCATAACTATAGTCCTCAAATACCAAGATTATAAAAATCCCACATGAGCATATTTAGGAAAGGTGTAGGACCCAATTCTAATTATATTTCAGTCACAAGGAGAAACTGTGAAACATTCAGAAGTTCAGTTCAGGACGCAAGCTGACATCTGGTGGAGTATTCTCACTGCCAAAGCACTTCACATCAGTAGTAAAGTCTCTTAGCAACAAAAGGACAATGAATGACTTTCACGACCACCGCAAGACTTTTGCACATGGAACCGAAGACTCACACAAGCTCCCAAATCTGTCTGATTGTGTCCTCTCCTTCCCTTACCCCCCGGCAATCACCACAACAACAATTTCCCTATATTACTACCACATGAGTAAATAGCACTAAGTTCAAGGTCAACTATTACTGACAGTGCCAGGACTGAAAGTCTCCAGACTGAGGGAGGGTGAATGACACTGCTCTAGAGGGCCTTACACAAATTCCTTCCAATCACAGGACCATGGAAGGCATATACAGTAAACCACCTGCCCTCAGGAGAAAGCCTAGTCAGACACAAGAATAGAGAACTGATACTGTGGATAAGAGAACCATGCAGGACTGATGCTCACTTTGAGGAACCAGTTTCTGACCACAAAAACCACAGCAGCTCCTACAGTGAAAGTGCTGGAAACTGAAACCACGCATGATTCTCTGAAACTTCAGAAAGTCACTGGAAACTTCAAATAGTGGTGCGGGGCCGGTAAGTGAACACAATGGTATGAGACAAACATTCTGGAGCCTCATGTCCAACAATTCTACTCTGGAGGAACTAATTATGTTAGCATTTGGGGGACAGTTTGATGCTGGCTTTTTGAAAATTTTGATTTGTGGGGGGTTTTAGTTTTTTTTCTTTGTTTGTTTGCTTATTTTGTTTTGCACAGACTAAAACCAGAGTTTAATGATAACATCGAAATCAAGAAACTTGGGACAGGAACAAGATTTCTTGAGACAAGAACACATCTAAGGCCTTAAACATATAACTTGCCTTGAGCTGCTTGTGATGTGCTTAATGAGAGCCAATCTATGTACCAGGCATGTGACACACTGTTCAGACGTGGTCAAGAAGGGCTGTGGGAAAACCCACCCCAGGCACATCGATATGAAAGGTTCCAGGCATTTGTGCTGCGTTTTAGTCAGATCACGTAGCAGCAGGAAGGTTTCCGCCTTGCCCTGGGATCCTCGTAGGGGTGAAGGGAAGCTTGCATCCGGCTTGGAGGCTGATGTGATGCGCCTTGGTCCCAGAGGCAGGGAGATCTTTTAGGTCTTTTCCAATTTCTCCTCTTAGTTCCCTCCAGTCCTGCAGCAGAAGAAAGAGTGCAAACCCAGATAGTTGGCCAAATGTTCATACTCTCTCACCCTTCCAGAGTCATGAGTCTCAAGTCTGGCTGTATATTAAGACTTTTGAGGAGCTTTAAAAATATATCAATGCAACCTGAAAGCAAGATGGTGGCAACAGAGCCATCATTTTAAATCCCTCTGAATCCCCTCACAACCCCTCAGCAAAAAAGAAAACTAGAAGGAACAGCTAGGATAACCAAAAAAAATAAATAAATAAATAAAAATTAAAAAAATTAAAAAATTGATGGACAACATCTTTAACAAAGTGACAAGATACTCCAAATAACCCAAAATATGAGTAGGTAGGGTCAAAAAATATGGGGTCCAAATCAGAATATAAGGTTGGCAGCTGACTAAAAAACAACAGCCATGTTTGAGAAGGAGCCTAACAGGCTTGAATTCCGGGATAAGTACAAGGGGACTCCAGGAGGGCTGGATAGAGTGAGTTGGGTCATAAGAATTCTCAAACACCATTGTCCAGGGGAACATGCTGATTATGTAATATTATCACCATCATAGTACGGGCAGTACTTTGTCCTCACTGGAATAGACATTCTGAATAACAGATTTTTCTTCCCTGCCTGCAAAGTTTCTGATAAAACCAGTATCCATGGACTGCCTTAGTCACATTTTTGTTATTCTATATGGAATTACTTCTTACCAAGATACTCATTTTACAACAGCTATTGGCTCATGCTCATAGAATTTACTGACCTTACCATGTTCTCTGTTGTCCTGAAGCATCTTACCTGATGGATTTGTAGAATAGACCTTTAAAGACACAGTACCAGTTGAGGGAAACACCTTCATGGTTGTGGTATATCCACTAAATCAACAACCAATACATGGCGCTACTTTTATTACCAGGATTCATGGATCCAAGAACCAAGAGGTGGCTTCCAAGACGCTGATTCCTCTTACCACCAACCCTAGGATCCACTTTTCTGTCTCCATGACCTTGGGCTATGCATGTTGACAAGTTTAGTTCACAGGGGAGAAATGCTTCCCACAGAGGACACAGTGGTGGTAGTTGAGACTACCTGAAGCTCCAGTGTTTGGAACAGACAGAAAACAGATAATTACAAACATGAGGGTTATAAAAAGAAAAGTATTGGGTATTTAATTAGATCACTTAATTCTATCCCTGATGGAGGCTAGGGTCCTGAAAGGGGAGAAATGTGATGGAGAATAATGAACTGCCCCTATCCAGGGCTTGCCACAGGGGGCCTGGGCACCCTGGGACCAGATAGATTTAAGGAATTCATTACTGGAACTGTGACAAGATGGAGGAAGTTAAAACTACTATAACTCCTTGAGAGACTTAAAAGGAATCACTTGATAAACTTCTTTTTTAAAAAAATATATTTTATTGATTATGCTATTACAGTTGTCCCATTTCTCCCCCATCATTCCCCTCCACCCTGCACACTCCCTCCCACCAACATTCCCCCCCTTTAGTTCATGTCCATGTGGCATAAGTTCTTTAGCGTCTACATTTCCCACACTATTCT
This sequence comes from Glossophaga mutica, assembly GCA_039655065.1. Lineage (NCBI taxonomy): Eukaryota > Metazoa > Chordata > Mammalia > Chiroptera > Phyllostomidae > Glossophaga > Glossophaga mutica. Next base: position 62,956,321 of record CM077310.1, on the reverse strand, counting down.
TGCCCTCCCCCTATCTATTTTCCACCTACCATCTATGCTACTTATTCTCTGTACCTTTTCCCCCCTCTCTCCTCCTCCCACTCCCCTGTTGCTAACCCTCCATATGATCTCCATTTCTGTGTTTCTGCTCCTGTTCTAGTTGTTGGCTTAGTTTGTTTTCATTTTAGGTGTGGTTGTTAATATCTGTGAGTTTGCTGTCTTCTTACTGTCATATTTTTGATCTTCTTTTTCTTAGATAAGTCCCTTTGACTTTTCATATAGTAAGGGCTTGGTGGTGATGAACTCCTTGAACTTGACCTTATCTGAGAAGCACTTTATCTTTCCTTCCATTCTAAATGATAGCTTTGCTGGATAGAGCAATTTTGGATGTAGGTCCTTGACTTTCATGACTTGGAATACTTCCTTCCAGCCCCTTCTTGCCTGGAAGGTCTCTTTTGAGAAATCAGCTGACAGTCTGATGGGAACTCCTTTGTAGGTGACTGTCCCCTTATCCCTTGCTGCTTCTAGAATTCTCTCCTTCATTTCAATCTTGGCTAATGTAATCACGATGTGCCTTGGTGTGTTCCTCCTTGGGTCCAACTTCTTTGGGACTCTCTGAGCTTCCTGGACTTCCTGGTAGTCTATTTCTTTTGCCAGATTGGGGAAGTTCTCCTTTATTATTTGTTCAGATAAGTTTTCCACTTGTTGCTCTCCTTACCCCTATAATTCAAATGTTGGGATGTTTAAAGATGTCCTGGAGGTTCTTAAGCCTCTCCTCATTTTTTTGAATTCTTGTTTTTTCCTTCTTTTCTATTTGGTTGTTTTTTCCTTCCTTCTGGTCCACCCCATTGATTTGAGTCCCAGTTTTCCGCCCATCTTTATTGGTTCCCTGTGCATTTTCCTTCATTTCACTTATTGTAGCCTTCATTTCACTTATTGTAGCCTTCATTTGTTCATCTAATTTGTGAGCAAAATCAACCAATTCTGTGAACCTCCTGATCACCAGTGCTTTGAACTGTGCATCTGATAGGTTGGCTATCTCTTGGTCGCTTAGATGAATTGGCTCTGGGGCTTTGATTTGTTCTCCCGTTTGAGCCATTTTTGTTTTTCATTTTTGGTCTGGTTGCGGCTGTTATGTATGAGGGGTAGAGCCTTTGGTGTTCCTCGGGGCAGGGCAGCTCAGTCTCTGGGTAGTGACGCTTATGTGGGGGCAGGGTCTGAGAGGGAACAATAACGCTTGCTCCACTCTCTCGGATTCCAGTCCCTTCTGCTGCTTCTCCCTTGCACGGACCATCCGCACGTGAATGTGGGACCACCTGGTCAGCCAGCCAACCTGCGTGGCCCCACTGGATCTGCACCATTGCCACCCCATGCCCGGAATCTGCCAGCCACCGCTACCCATGTGCCCGGGTCCGCTAACCTCCACTTTTTCCTGCTGTGACTCCACCCCTCTTACCGGTCTGGATCAATGGTTGTTTGACTTCTGTACAGTTCAATTTTCTATAAGTTCTGATTGTTTTCTTGTTTCTAAATCTTTGTTGTCCTTAATTTTGGTTGTGTAAGAAGGCACAGTGTGTCCACCTACGCCCCCATCTTGGCCGGAAGTCCCACTTGATAAACTTCTTAGAAGGGTACCAGGTTGGAAACCTCCAAGGTGAATGCTCAGAAATGCAAACTTTTATTTAAGGAGGGTGGCTCTGGTCAATAGCAGGAATCTTGTTTGCTGAATAGGTTTTCATGTTTGGGGCCAGAGGAAAGCAGTGAGGGACGGTAGAGGAGAGGCTTCTGAGGTCCCTGATGGCTCTCCTCTACCCTTTCTGCTACAGCACCGTATGGCTCTCCGCTAAACAAACACCGAGTGACTAGCCCCCACCACATGAACACACTTATCCACGCACACACATGCCTTAAAGTGTCTGAAGTTACTGATCTTGTCTGGGTATGGACTTGTCTCAGCCTGATCCTGTCTGGAGGAGAGGGACATTGAAGGAGAAAAGGCATAGATGAGAGAGTGAGGCAGGTCAATAGTCCCAGTGACTTACAGTACCCCCAGTTTTTGCATAAAGCAGTTAGGGGTCAGTGGAATTTTAGAGGAGCCAAGAATCTCCCTGATCAGTAATTGTACAGAAATCGCTATGGGTCTAATTTGCAGATAACTTCTCAGTAAATGTATGAATGACTAAACAGTTGGAAGATCCCATTGAAGAAACACCAATGCTAATTAAGGAAAATATGTTATAAATTCAAGAAAATTATCCCATTGGTAGCAAAGAAAAATTAAAGAGAGTTTTTAGAAAAGTGTGAATTACAGTTACAGGAACACAAAAGGATAAACAAAACATACAACAAGCAACTTACATTGTTTGGTAATTGCTTAATATAAAGAAATTATAAGTTCACTTAACTATATGATCTTGGGCAAGTGACTTAACATCTGCTGGCCTCCAATGAGTGAATGAAATGAAGAGCTGATTTCTGCGTTCAGCGTTGGCTGTGAAATCCATGGAGCTGGGATTGTTTCATCAGTTAAAGGTCAATTTTAAATTCACTGTCATGTTCTTTTTTTCTCTTTGATGTTGTCTATGCTCTTTCCCGTTATGGGTCATTTCAGCAAGAAATAGGAACTTTTGCCTTCCTCATAATCTTCTCTTCTTTTACACATTCAAGACAGTCCTGCAGACCGGTCCCAGGCTTCCGGCCCAGACTTGCTCCAGCCCCGGGGCCCAGCTCTGCCCCCCTCGCAGAAACATGGCACGAGTCTTGACCACCCTTCCTCCGTAGTCACTCAATTAGGAAACTTTGTACATGTTTTCAAAATGGTTCTCTATAGCAACAGCCACCACTTACAAAACATAATTATTATCAAAGAAAAAATTATAAACAATTTTGGGAAAAATTTTACTTGCATTGTAAGGGAAACAGACATTTGGAAGAAGTGGCTTCCTGAACAGTGAAAAGAAGCAACACTCACAGCTCAGTTCTCATATGGTAGTCTACTATTCTGTTTGTGTGACAAATGTGTGAATTTTAGTAAAATTCACCTTGGGATGCAGAAATTCTAAGCTATGACACATGGTATTCATTACCCAAAATGGCAGAGGAAGTTAGTCTAAGGGCCAGATATCAGTTTTCCTTTTATCTTTTTTTTTCTTTTTTTTTAAATTTTTATTTTAATTGTTGATCTTGTACAGTTTTCTGTCTTTTACTCCCACCCCAGCCCTCCCCACCTCCCTCCCATTTCCACCCCCCATAGTTTTTGTCCATATGTCCTTTATACTTGTTCCTGTAAATCCTTCCCCTTTCCCCCTGAAATTCCCTCCCCTCTCTCCTCTGGTGACTTTTATCTGAACTTTTCACTTGAGTGATTATAATGGTCTCCTATTTGGATTCCCAGCATCCATGTTTGCCCCTTCCAATCTGTGCTCCATTCTTCCAGCAGAATAAGCTGCCCAAAATTGTGCATCAGGCCATATAATGATCCTAGAATGCCCTCTGCCTAGAATACTCCACCCTCCTCCCATTTCCTCTCTAAACCCCATTCATTCTTTGGGTTGCAGTTTAACCATTTTTCCTCTGGGAAGTCTTCCCTGACCACCGCCTCACTCCATACACTTCTATCCCCTCTTTCAGCTTTAATTACTTCCTCTTATTTAACTCTTTTGTAGTTTATACTTTTTTACTTCTATTTGACTTGCTTACTTCTTATCCTCCCCGCTAAACTGTGAGTCCCGTGGGAGCAAGGATTAGGTCTATCTTACTCATCACCATGTTCCCAGCAACTAGCACAGTCTCTACTGTCTCCAATAGAGATGCTGAGGCTGCAAGTGATGAGTGGAGAGACATGATGCTTAGAACAGTCCTCACGGTCCTCCCACAGTCCCCGTTCTTTCCACCCCCAGGAAGCTCAGGCTCCTTCTGTCTCTCATCCCACAAGGGCCTTCTAGGTGCAACAGCATTAATATTTAGGTATTGATCATTCTTTCCTTGGTGAAGGTTTCTCTTCCTCTGACACCCGCACAGCAATTTTCATCATTCCTCCTGGCTGCTTTCTAACCCTGTGGCCGGATGTCCCCATCCCAGTAATGGGCTCACTGCCTTCCCAAAGAGCAGTCAGGGGCGGCTGAGTGCTGCCAAGGGAACTTGGACTTCAATGAACTGCATTCTCTCTTTTCACATGTTGTTGTTACTGCTTTTCATTATTAATAGAGTAATTTCTACTCATCAATATTTCAGAGATTTCATTTACCTGGTGTCTGAAGACAGACAAGGCAGGGGACCTTCCTACAGGGCAATTATCTATCTGTTGCAGAGAGTGGCTTTTGTATGTGTGGCTCCACTGCAGACCCCAGAAGAGTTATGAGGGCAGAGTTTGGGGGGGCACTAGGAAATATGCAGCCCACTCCTTTCACCCCAGTGTCAACAACCTGATTTTAATTGGCTTAAAGTCTAGGTAAAAGTTTATAAAGCCTTTCCTCACAAGAATCAGGGGACCACATAGATGAAAAATACCTACCTCCATCTTATCACTATTCCTTAATACTCCTGAAAGCTTCTTTATCGAATACATTTGACATTTACTTTTGCTCAGTATGGAATTTTTGATGTTCCCCCCGGCAAAAAACAAACAAACAAACAACCCCCCCCCAAAAAAAAACCCAAAAAACAAAACCAGAGGTGGACAGTTTTAAAGCACAAAACAGATTTTATTCAGGGCTATTGCAATAGGGGGAAAGAGATGTTGGTAAAGAACCAAGCTCAGTCTTGAACACAGCATGAGTAAGTGGGAATTTACAGGCGAGGAGCAGGGTGGGGATTAGAAAATAGGCAAGCACCCAGAGGAAATGTCAAGGGTAAAGGAGACTGTGGCTGAACTAGCCTAACAGCATCTCTGCTGGAGACAGGCACTGCAGCGGGGAGGCGGCTCAGGGTGAAGAGCCCAGTCAGATGCCCATATGGAGGATGGCAGACTCTGGCCAAACCGACTTAGCTGGTTCTTGCTAAAACTGAATTTTACAAGGTGGTACACAGATGGGCCTAGGAGAAGGTTCAGGAGCCTGACTACAGCTTGGTCAAGCAAAGAACGTTTGTTACACTCTACCCTCTTCTGCCCATTCCAGGCAAGATCTTGGAATGCCTGTTAGTGACTCACCTGCTATTCCTCCATCTGGTCCCTGGGTCACCCCAGACAGTGGTGCTCCCTCCCTTGCCCTTCTTACCTACTATTTGTCTTTTACAGGAGATTATATTATTTTCACATGTTGTTGTTTCCATTTTTTTTAAATTTCAAAATTACTTGTGTGTGTAACTGGTCTGACAGTCAGCAGTGGTCTTACTCATCTTTGTGTCTATATCCACAATGAGTGGCACATAGCGAGTGTTTAGTAAGTCTTAACAAGTTGAATTTCATCAAACTCTGTCAGATTTGTGGACTGAGAGTTTATGGCATCCAAAATTTATTCTGGATGCATATATATATTTATTCTGGGTGCATATATATTTAAAATGTTTATGTCTTCTTGGTGGATTCTTCCCTTGAGTATTATGAAGTGACCTTCTGGGTCTCCCTTTATGGCCCTTCTTTTGAAGCCTATTTTGTCTGATATGAGTATTGTTACCCCAGCTTTTTTTTCCTGTCCATTTGCTTGGAAAATTTGTTTCCAGCCCTTCATTTAGAATCTGTGTAAGTCTTTTGTCCTGAGGTGGGTCTGTTGTAGGCCGCATATGTGTGGGTCATGCTTTCTTATCCATTCAGCTATTCTATGTCTTTTGATTGGAGCATTTAATGCATTTATGTTTAAGGTTATTATTGATAGGTACTGATTCATTCCCATTTTCATACATGTGTTCTTCTTCCCTCTCCCCTCCTCTTTCTTTAAAGCAGTCCCTTTAGCATCTCTTGTAGAACTGGTTTGGTGGAGGTGTATTCTTAGACTTCTTTTGTCTGGGAAGCTCCTTATTTGTCCTTCTATCTTGATTGAGAGCCTTGCTGGGTAACGTAGCCTTGGTTGCAGGCCTCTGGTTCTCATTACTTGGAATATTTCTTGCCATTCTCTTCTGGCTTGGAGCATGTCCATTGAGAAGTCAGCTACTAACCTTATTGGGGTCCCTTGTATGTTACTTCCTGTTTCTCCCTTTGCTGCCTTTAAGATTCTCTCTTTGTCTTGGAATTTTGTCATTTTAATTACGATGTGTCTTGAAGCGGGCCTTTTTGGGTTCCTCTTGATTGGGACTCTCTCTGTTTCCTAGATTTGTGTGACTTTTTCTCTCATCAAATTAGGGAAGTTTTCCATCGTTACTTTTTCAAATAGGTTTTCTATACCTTTCTTTTCTTCTTCTTATCCCTATTATTATTATGTTTCATATTTTTTTGCATTTCTGTTAATCCCTCTTCATTCTTTCTGAGCTTTTTTTCCTTTTCTTGCTCTTTCTGGGTGTTCTTTTCTACTTTGTCCTCCAACTCGCTGATCCGATCTTCTGCTTCATTGATCCTGCTTTTCATTCCTTCTACTGTGTTCTTCAGTTAGGAAGTTATATTCTTCATTTCCTCTTGGCCCTTGTTGATAGTTTCTATTTCCTTTTTCATGTTGATATAGTTTGCAGTTAGTTCATTGTAGTTTCCGGTAGCTCATTGTGAGCTCATTGAGCTTCCTGATAACCGTTGCTTTGAATTCCATATCTGATAGTTGAGTTGCCTCTATTTCATTTAGCATTCTTTCTGAGGCTTCCTCCTTTCCTTTCATTTGGAGATTGTTCCTTTGTCTTCCCACTGTTTGTGAGACTCTTCTTATTAGCCTCAGCTGCTTAAATCGATCTGTTCTGGCTCCCTGGGTTTATGATGTGAACTTCTGTTGTAGAATACCTGTGAGATTCGGTGGTGCAGTATCCTTCAGGTATCCTGGTGCTCACAGCTTCCACCTATTCTTTTTTGTGATCAGTTGGAGGGTTAAGGCAAAGTGGTTTAAGACAGCAAGAGAGTATTCTGTGATATTTACAGTAGCAGCTGGTAGAGAAGAGATAGGAGATCCTTTGGCTATGTATAGTGTTAACCGTGTTGTACCGCCCAACTAGCCACTTTTTAGAAAGGATAGAAAGAAGATAAGACTTTTATTGGGGAGGGAAGGATTGTGAGTTGGATCTAGAAAGCAGTGAGGTTGTGGGAGGTCAGATTCTGAGGTAAGGTGAGAGTAAAGGATAGTAAATAGGTGTAGTGTGTGAGAGAATAGAGTTAACCACTACAGTAACAGAGTTCAAGAAATGGTGAAGTGGGCTAAGATCTGGGAGGCGTTTTGTGTAGTATTTACAATTGTATGGAACAGCTATTATTTACAACAATATTAGAGCAACAATCATATGACAGAATCTATGAGATCTAGATAACAAGAATAGGGAGTAGAGGACCTTGAGTAGTGTGCTAATGGAACACAAGTGGAGTGAAGGACAGTAAATTAGCAATACACTATGGATGAGAGAACAAGGGAAACCTGTCAAACAATACAATATATCCAGCCAAGCAAAGAAGACTAAACAGAAAGAAGAGGAATAAAAAATACTATTCAAATAAAAGATGTAAGAATAATGAAAAAATAATAATACAAATATGCAATAACTTGCAGGTTCTCTGTGATAGCAAAGTGAAATTTGTCTCACTGTCTCAGCTCTTGGGATGCCCCCTCTTTGGGTCCAGCACTGGTCTTTTCACAGTTCCATTTTTTTTTTTTGTCTCACTTGTGGATATTTAAAAAGAAAAAAAATGAAAAAAAGAGGAAGGAAGAAAGAAGAGATAAAATTGGAAAGAAAGGAAGAAGGAATAAAACAAGAAAGAAGGAAAGAGAAGCAAAAGGAATTGAGGGACAAAAAAAAAAAATACTTAAAAAAATCAATCAAACAAACAACAGCAGCAACAAAAAACCTCTTGCTGGTTTCAAAGTGGCCAAACCGGTTTTTCTGGTCTTGCTGGCTGCAGCAGGCTGAGGGGAGACTGGTATCGCTTTTCTCCCTGTTCAGCACGAAGTCAGCTTTGGGCTACTCTCCCCAGAGCTAGCCTGGTACCTCTCCCCAGGGCCTTGGGCGTGAGCTCTGCGCCTCCTATAGAGCCAGCGCTTTTCCTGGGTTTACAGGTGTGAGCTCTGGGTCTCCCATGGCGTGCACGCCCTCCCTGGGTTTACGGGTGTGGGTTCCGTGTTTCCTACCAAGCGTGCATGCTGCCTGAGTTTATGGGGTGTGTGCTCTGGGTCATCCACAAAGCCCCCTCCTCCAGTTGCAAGCTCGAGGCCAGGCTCCCTCTGGTCTCACTGGCGCTGGCGTGCACTCCTCCTAGGGCTATGCTTGGATGCTCACAGCCCCTGTGTGTTTGCCACTCAGTCCTTATTCCCCTCTCTGCGACTTCAAGCAGCCGGGTCTCTCCCGGTGCTGCTGAAACCTTGTTTGGCCGGGGAGGGAGCGGTTGACTGGGCTCTCTCCCAGGGACTCTGTGGCAGATCCAGAGGGTGCTGGGTCTGGGGTTGCAGCCGCCCTGGTTTCCCTGCTGATCTCTGGGCCCTTACTGTCCTGAAGTACTCTCCTTACTGTCTGGTTTTTCAGTGTCTGCTACAATTTTTGATCTCCCATTTTCATATATTCTGTGGTACTGTTGGCTGTTTGCTCTGTTTCTCTGTAGATCGGCTAGGTTTTTCTCCCGTGTGTAGGGGGAAGCTGACTCTGCTCTCTCCTATCATGCCACCACCTTCCCTCCCCTCACAGGGTGATCTGATCATAAACTCCTAGGTGGGCAGGTCATGGTGGGTAGGCACACCCCAGGCCTAAAATTTCTTTAGTGGAACTTTTAATCTTTGCCTTAAGCAAGCACTGCCCATTGTTTCTGTGCATCTAAGTTAACACACCTTGGAAACGGCTCTTTTCAGACCCCTCAGAAGTGAAAATACCCTCAAGAGAACACGGCAGACCTACCTCAATTTCTCCCACCTTCATGTAATCTTCTTTATGTTCTCTCCTTAATTCTAAATGCATAAAAGGAGCTGCAAACTGCCATTCTGAGAAGAATTTTCTCAGTCTGTTGAAATCTTGCTTCCAGGCACATCCTCTGTTTGGCTGAAATAAATTTCTATAAAAACCCTCTACAGGTTTGGATGGTCTTACTCTGACACAATACAGTTAATTTTTATTACGTATCCTCTAAAGGGAGAAATAAAAGGATTTTTATATATAAACATCTGACAGAAAACTTTCCAAATATCCATTTTAGACTTTGTTTCCTGTCCCCAGTGTTCCACACTCAAGGCAGCTAATAAAAATGTCCTCTGCTCTGTCGTCTGCTGAGGTTCTGCCCCAGCACACCGCTCTCCTCATTCGGCTCCTCTTCCCTCTGAGTCTCCTCTGTCCTTTGATGCAACCGCAGCTGCTGCCGCCTCCCAGGCACAAGTGAGCACTGGACTTCCACTCCTGTCACCTGGCTGCACCAGATTCCCTAAAATGGTTGAGGCCCATGAGACTCCTTTTCATAAAGAAACTTTTGGAAAGAGTAGTTCTTTTCTCACCCCGAAATCACCAATAGGATGAAACTTTCAGTGAAGGTTGTTTCTCGCATCAATTAAAATGAACCTTAGAACCGAATTTGGTATTCAACACTGTATTTCTTGTTTTGTTTTGTTTTTTTCACTTTTTTTACCCTCACCTGAGGACATTTTTTCATTGCCTTTAAGAGCAAGAGGAAGGGAAAAAGGAAAGGAGAGAGAGAAACATTGATGCAAAAGAGAAATATCGATTGGTTGTCTCCCATATATGCCTGGACCAGGGATCCTACGTGCTCTGACTAGGGATCAAACCTGCAACCCAGGCATGTACCCTGACTGGAAATCAAATTCGCAATCTCTTGGTTACAGGACAGCACTCCAGCCCACTAAGCCACGCCAGCCAGGGCTGTATTTCTGGGTGTTTTAATACGCACCTAGAGATATGCCCATGCTGGCTCCTCCACAGACCAGCACACACAGCTTCTGTGTGAATTGCCAGCATCCATTGCTTCATGGTGAATAGGATGAGAGCCGCTATGCGGGTACTCAATAACGAGACTGTAGATACACGCAACTATCCAAATTTGACAGAATAGGCACTTTGTCTGAAACATTTAACTCTCAGTGCTCTTAAGATTTAAAGAGTAAAGAATATGAAATAATACCATCATCCCTTGAAGTTGTGTGTTTGTGTGCATGTACATTCCTTTTTTATGAAATACTCACCTGAGGGCATATTTACTGATCACACACACACACACACACACACACACACACATCAGATGCTTTCCTAGGCACCCCAATTGGGAAATCAAACCTACAAACTTTGGTACCTGGGATGACGTTCCAACCAACTGAGCCACCCAGCCAGGGCATATGTACCTTCTGATACGAACATGAGTTGACTACTCATGTGGAAAGTTATTTTACAATACTCCCAAGTGTCTTCGTTTATCTCATATAATTTTCCAAATAACAAATGCTAATTTTTCCCCTTTAAAATATCTTTTACACAATAAGTTGAAGACATTAATTTTGAGACCCCATTCCATGACAGACATTTTGCCAAGTATCTTAGCTTTGTATTTTTCAGGATACAATAAAATGCCAAGAAATGAAGCAAAAAATTCAAAGGGCATTACAATATGGCTTATGTAATATTTGGGGCTGATTCCTATGGTCTATAATTTTATCCAACTCGAATTTGCAAAAAATAGGTGATTTTGTTTGATTCCCTATGTAAAACTGAAAAGTACCAAGTATGTGGAAAAGGGAAGAACTATTTCAGAATCCATAAAGCTATTCATTTTATGACTGAGAGCCTCACTTAGCAAATATCCAGATGGATCTCAGCTATTGATCAAATAAAAAGAAGACCTTCATTTCACAAACCAATGAATACAAACTAGAATACCGAAGCATTTATCTGTCCTGGGTTTGAAAAAGTATATGAAATCATTCTTTCCTTTAAAATGATATATGCTATTTCTATGTCTCATGTGCTTCTTGCATTTCTTATTATTCTTAGAATACCTTACATCTGTCATTCCCAGATGCTATGGTTTTGGTAGTGGGTCATTATGTAAAAAGATTTTATAATTAATATTTAAATACCTGAATGATTAAATTGGTGGTTAGAGAATACAAGAAGAGACAAAATTGTTGGTAAGCTAAAAAAATTATTTTTGAAAAATGGGTTTTGAAAATAGTCTGGTGAGCTCTTCCTGAACTTGATCCTCTAACTTATTAATGATGTTTGCTCTTCACCATTTTAGTCTCACAATGATTATCTTCCTTTAACACTCTAAGCTGCCAATCCAGACTCAAGAATTAATAAAACATGTAAAGCAAAACTAAGGGTATATTCTTTAGTTTAAAAGAAAAAGTAATCTTTTAAAAAAGATTTTATTTATTCATTTTTAGAGAGAGGTGAAGGGAGGGAGAAAGAGAGGGAGAGAAACATCAACAGGTGGTTGCCTCTCTCGACCGCCTCCCCGCCCCCGCACTGGGCCACACCAGCCAGGAGAAAAAGTAATCTTTGATGAAGATCAATTTCATCATGAACAAAAGGGTAACATCAGCCAAAAACTTATCTGGAAGGGAACCGAAACTCGACTGTGATGACAAGCCTCACAACAGGTACCAGCACTTTGCCTCCTTGGGGGCATCTGCCTTCTCCTCCTGTTTACTGAGCACTGTGTGTAGAGGCCAGGATGTGGGATGTGTTTGAGATAATGTATGTGTAAATAGAATTCCCTTTTACCATATGGGAGAAACAGCTTTCTCAATTTAAACATTAAAAAGGTAGCATGTTTCATTAGCTACTACTTCCAAACCAGCAAGTTCCAGTCTACTCAGGTTTTAATAGCAGTCCCCAACATACAGGAGTTTGCCCTCAGCATGACTCAGAGTGAATTATTAGTACAGTTCTGTTAATTCCCAAGTGATCCACAGATCTAAGCATCAGTCTAAGCAAGGATAATAATCTGAATCATAAGTGCTGGCAATGTCCACATTGAGACTAAGATTATTACTACTACCAGAAATACTTGTAAATATGCTTCGACTATCTTGCTCAATAGAATGAGTTTGTTGCCCCTCCTTGGGTACTGCTTACTGAATCTTCTGATTCCACCCTAGAAGTCCTATAGGGTGGAGAAAGTCCACTTGTTGAAACATAAAAACATAAATCAAATCTAGCCTGACATATATTAAAACTTGTTATAAAGTTAAGTAACTAAGATAACATAGTGCCGGGGCAGGAAGAGAAACATGTCAATGGAATACAAGAGAAATATATCCAAATACATTTAAGAATTTACAACAGAATAAAACACACACTTCAATTCAATGGGGAGAACACAGATGATGTAATAAATGGTATTGGGCAATTGACTAGCTATTTGGGGAATGGGATGAGATGGGTCTCTAACAAGAGCCAAAATAAATTCTCAGATATATTGAAAATTATTTTTAAAAATGAAATCATAAAGGAATTTTTAAATATATAAACAAATATATTGACAATCATAAGATAAAGGAAACTTTTAAACATAAAGATCTTATAAGTTTATAATTGTGTGAAAAATGGCCTTGGTAATCTCTGGTCACAATGGAGGCGAAGACGAACACACCTCACCTCCTTGTACAGCTACAGCAAAAATTACAACTAGACTACAAAACAAATATCACCCAGAATTGTCTAAAATTGAGCTGTTTGGAGGTCCAACACCAAAGATTTAAAGAAGCCACATTCATCCAGACAGGTAGGAGGGGTGGAGATGCGTGGAGACCTGAATGGGTGGTCCCACATCCACGTGTGGTGGATAAAAATTGGGAGGGATACCATGGGAGCCGAGGGATCCTAGCTTCGGACCAGACCACCCAGGCCAGAGTTCCAGCACCAAGAAGATAAGTCTCCATAATGTCTGGCTTTAAAATCTGTGGGGGTTGGGGCAGTGGGAGAAACTGCACGATTCTCAAGAGACTCTTCTTAAAGGGCCCACAACAGATTTTGGACTCACACAGACCCACCCACTCTGGGATTCAGTACCAGGGTGATAGCTGGAAAGGCACCAGTGGCAGACAGGGAGAAAGTGAAGTGAATGGCAACATGGTGAGTGCCAGGAAACATCTTTATGGGCAAATCTCCAGAGGCCAGGCAGTAGCATTGTCCCCTCTCTGAACCTTCCCTGACAGTCACCTTGGCCTGGTGATTAGATTACCTAAGGCTCTACCCCATGCAGCTTACAGGTGTGCTTTCCTACAATAGGCCACACTACTAAGGCATGGAGTCAAAGCAGTTCTACCTAATACACAGAAACAAACACAGGGAGGCTGCCAAAATGAGGAGACAAAGAAATATGGCCCAAATGAAAGAAGAGATCAAAATTCTAGAAAAAGAACTAAACAGAATGGAGAGAAGCAACCTATCAGAGGCAGAGTTCAAAACCCTGGTTATCAGGATGCTCCTGAAACTCACTGGGTACTTCAACAGCATAAAAAAGACTCAGGCAGAAATGAAGTTTACATTAATCGAAATAAAGAAAAATCTATAGGGAACCAACAGTGGAGAGGATGAAGCTGAGAATCAGATTGACAATTTGAAACACAAGGAAGAAAAAAAAATTCAATCAGAACAGTAAGAAGAAAAAAATTTTAAAAAATGAGGATAGGCTAAGGAGGTTCTGGGATATCTCTAAATGTACCAACATCAGAATCACAGGGCTTCCAGAAGGGGAAGAGGATGAGCAAGAAATAGAAAAGTTATTTGAAAAAATAATGAAAGGAAACTTCCCTAATTTGGTGAAGGAAATCAACACGCAAGTCCAGGAAGCACAGAGAGTCCTAAACAAGATGGACCCAAAGAGAACCACACCAAGACACATCATAATTTAAATGCCAAAGGCTAAATGTAGAGAGGGGATCTTAAAATTGGTGAGAGAAAAGAAGAGAGTTACCTTCAAAGGAGTTCCCATGAAACAGTCAGCTGATTTCTCAAAAGAAACTTTGCAGGCTACAAGGGACTGGCAAGTAGTATTGAAAGTCAAGAAAAGCAAGGACCTACAACCTAGATTGCTCTATCCAGCAAAGCTATCATTTAGAATGGAAGGGAAGATAAAGTGCTTCCCAGACAAGGTAAAATCAAAGGAGTTCATCATCACTGAGCCATAATTATATGAAATACTAAAGGAAATTTTATAAGAAAAAAATGATGAACATTAAAATGGCAATAAATTCACAATGATCAATAACTGAATTAAATAACAAACCAAGCAACCAAGCAGAATGGGAACAGAATCATAGATATGGAAATCATTTGGAGGGTTATCAGTTGGGAGAGAGAAGGGGGAAAATGGGGAAAAAGTTACAGGGATTAATAAGCGAAAAATGGTAGGTACAAAATAGACAGAGGGGCGTTAAGTGCAGTATAAGACATGGAGAAGCCAAAGAACTTATATGCATGACCCATGGACACAAACTAAGGGGAGGACTGTTGGAGAGAATGGGGGAACTGAGTGGAGGGGGGCCAAGGGGGAAAATTGGGACAACTGTAATAGCATAATCAATAAAATATATTAAAGAAGAAGAAAAATGCCATTATTCTCTTGATGGGAATTGCTCTGTAGCTTGCTTTGAGTACTGTGGACATTTTGACAATGTCGATTCTTCCAATTCCTGAGCACAGATTTTTTTTCCTTCCATTTATATGTATCTTCTTTAATTTCTTTCCACAATCTTATAGTTTTTCAAGTACAGATCTTTTACCTCCTTTTTTACATTTATTCCTAGGTATCTTATTCTTTTTTATGCAATTATAAATAAGATTGTTTTCTTAATTTCTTTTTCTGATAGTTCATTATTGGTATGTAAAATGCAACTGATTTCTGAATATTGATTTTTATATTCTGTAATTTTGTTCATTTATTCTAATAAATAGTTTTTGGTGGAATCTTTAGGATTCTCTCTTTATAGTATCATGTCATCTGCAAATGACAGTTTTACTTCTTTCATTCCTATTTGGATGTCTTTTATTTATTTTTTCTTGTTTGGAAAAAGTGGTGCAAGTGGAATTTTTGTTTTGTTATTGATCTTAAAGGAAAGCTTTTACCTTTTCAGTGTTGAGCATGATGCTAACTGTGTTTGTCATGCATGCCTTTATTATGTTGAGGTATGTTGCCTCTGTGTCCACATTTTATCATAAATGGTTGCTGGATTTTGTCAAATGCTTTTTCTGCATCTATTGATATGATCACGGGGCTTTCATCCTCATTTTGTTTATGTGGTAGATCATGTTTTTCATTTGTGAATATTGAACCAGCCTTGCATCCCAGCAATAAACCCTATTTGGTCATGGTGTGTGGTATTTATAATGTAGCACTGGATTTGGTTTGCTAATGTTTTATTGAGGATTTTTGCTACCGTGTTTATCAGGGATATTGGTTTGTAATTTTCTTTTTTTTTATAATGTCTTTGTCTGAATTTGTATTAGGGTAATGCTGACCTTTTGAAAATGAGTTTGGGAGCTTCCCATGTCTTCAGTTTTTGAAATAGTTTGAGAAGGATAGGTGTTAGTTCTTCTTTGAGTATTTAGTACAATTCACTTGTGATGCCACTTGGTCTAGGATTTTGTTTGTTGGCATTTCTTTGATTACTGACGCAATTTCATTCCTAGTAATTGGTCTGTTCAGATTTTTTGTTTCTTCTTTCTTCAGTCTTGGATGTCTTAATTAGTGTAGTTCTACCATTCACATTTAAGTGACTATGATATAGTTGAATTAATATCTATGATATTTTTAACTGTTTTCTGTTTATTGCATTGTTTTTTAAAATTATCGTCTTCCTGTCTTCTCCACCTTCTTAGTTTTAATGGAACATCTTATAGGATTCCATGTATCTCATCTCCCAGCATATCAATTATACTCACGTTTCAAATGTTTGCACTACTTGGCCAAGGGTTTGCAGCATATATTCACGACTAATCTGTGTCTGCTTTCAAACAACCCTGTGCGGCAGACACTTTATAACATAGTATCCCAGTCCTCCCCTCACGTCCACCATCACATTTGTCATCCATGTCACTTATCCGGGAGCCATAACCACACAACCCATTGTTGCTATTGTTATTTTGAACAAACTATATCTATTAGATACATTAAAAATAAGAAAAGTAAAAGCTTTTTTAACCTTCCATTACTTTTCCTTTTCTTTTTTAATAGTGAATGAAACATTTTATTTTAAGGTTTACAACTTGATTTTTTTTATTGAAGTATAAATAACATATATTAGTTTCAGGTATACAACATAATGATTTGATATTCGTATATAATTACAAAATGATCATCACAGTAAGTCTAGTTAAACATCTATGACCTCATTTTTTTTATTTTGGCCTTTCTTTATGTACATTCAAGTTTCTGACCTATATCATCCTTCTCTCTGAAGAAGTTCTTTTAACATTTCTTGCAAGGCAGACCTACTGGTGACAAATGCACTTGGTTTTTGTCTGGAGACAGGTTTATTTTCCCTTCACATTTGAGGAATAATTTTGTTGGGTACACAATTCTAAGTTGGTGGATTTATTTTTCCAACATTTAAAATATTTCACTTCTTGCTTGCATGGTTTCTGAAAAGAAATTTAATATAGTACCTGTTGTTCCTCTATTGAAACATGTCTTTTTTTCCTCTAGCTTCTTTCTAGGTTTTCACTTTGTTCTGCTATTCTGCACTTTTAATATGATATTCCCAGGTGTCTGTTTCTGGATACTTGCCCTGGATCACGGTGTTTCTCTGAGATTCCTAGATCTGTAGTTTAGTGGGTGTTATTAATTTTGGAAAATGAATATTCAGCCATTATTAATTTAAATGTTTTTATGCTTCTCTCTTTTCCTTCTCGTGTGCCATCACATGTATCCTATACCTTTTATAATTGTCCCAAAGTTCATGAATATTCTCTATTTTGGGGTGTGGGTGTTTTTTTGTTTTTTTTCTCTTTGCATTTCAGTTTCCTATTGACATACCTTCAAACACAGTGAATCATTCTTTAGCCACATTCAAGCTAATGCGATGTCAAAATGTTCTGTATTCCTGTTACAGTATTTTTACTTCTAACATTTCCTTTGGATTGTTTCTTAGAGTTTTAATCTCTATGTCTGCAACACTTACAATACCCATCTATTTTTATATGTTGTCTATGTTTTCACTGGAGACCTTAGCATGTTAAGTAATCTTTCCAAAATCTCTGCCATATTGAATCTTATTCTGATGCTTGATTTGTTCCTTCAGATGGTGTTTCCTCACACATCACCATGCCTTACAATTACTATGTGGAAGCTAGACATGATGATTGAGGTAGACAATACAAACTGAGATGTGCAGGCCTTTGGCATGAGGGCTCAAGTTTATTTGGCTAGGTGTATTCTGTGTTTACTATTTTCTGTGGCTGTAGACGTCCCAGGTTTCAATTTCCCTTAAGGTCCTTGTTTTTGTCTCCCCATTCATCTCTGGAATTGCTTGTAAATTCCTCACTAAATAGAATCTGAAGCTTGTAGTTTTTATGTACAGTAGACTTATCAATGTGGTTATAAGGGATGATGAGGCGAGAAGTGTCCTGCAGTCCTATACGACTAGTCTCACACTTAAGTCAATCTGGACTAGACACCAAACTGTAACTTTCAAAAGCAATTCTCAACTTTTTCTCCCTTAGGTAAGAAAGGGAAGCTACAGAAGATTGGAGCAGGGTATTTTCCTTACCTCACTTTAACTGGGCTCTGATGATTTTCCTTGAAGGAAAAGGGAGGACAGAATGCTCAGGACTTACTTCAAAACGATTGCATTTCCTCCTTCTATCTAAAGCACAAGGAGACTTTTCTGTGGTCTGGACAGCAAAAACCTAGTGGGTTTCTGGAGGGAACACTCAAAAAAGGGAGGAGGCCTCCCTCAGATTGAGCATCCGGAGTTGGCGACTTTCAAAGAGCCTGCACGGAGTCTGCAGGAATTTTTCAAATAAGGTTTTCAAGTGCTCTGAATTGCAAGCTTCAGCTATGGGCTTCTAATCCTGGGCGTCAGTTGCCAGTACTTTGTGAGTCTACATATGCACCCATCTCTCGACTTTAACAGTTTGCTTCATGACCTTGAAACTCTGATGGGTCTCTTTTATTTCCATGAGTTGTTGATTTTCTGTGAAACGGTGACAGTTGACTCCAAAAATTTTACGTGTTAGAGCAGAAACCAGAAATTTTGGTAACCAATTTCAAAACAAACTTATTAAATAGCAACAAAAATATCTGTTTTTTTAAAAAAAGATATTCTTTATTTCTAGAGAGAAGGGAAGGAACGGATAGAAACATCAATGTATGGTTGCCTCTCGTGCACCCTGAACTGGGGACCTGGCCCGAAACCCAGGCATGTGCCCTGACTATCAGTGGAACCAGCAACCCTTTGGTTCACAGGCTGGCACTCAATCCACTGAGCCACACCAGCCGGGGCCAAAAATATCTTGATTCAGGGGCCAGTGTCTTCCATGGATTTCAAAATCAAAGGGGGAGATTTTTCTTCAGTCTTTCTATAAGAAAATAAAAATCTCTTAAAAGATTTTTTTTGGACTTTGGGCCAAGAAGGAGGCATAGGTGGACACTCTGTGCCTCCTCTCACAACCAAAATTAAGGACAACAAAACTTTAGAAACAAACAACCAACCAGAACAGATAGAAAATTGAATTGTACGGAAGCCCGACAACAATTCACCCACACCGGTAAGAGGAGAGGATTCGGTGGCTGGCGGAGAGGGGTTGCTGCAGAAAAAGCAGTGGCTAGTGGTCCCAGATGCGCAGGTGGTGGTTAGCAGACCACGGGCCCAGGGAGACATTGAGCAGACCCAGTGAGGCGCGCAAGGTGTCTGACCCCAGTCACACATTCTCGCATAGATAAACCAGGTGAAAATGGGCAGCAAGACAGACTGTGCAACCCAGGGCCCCAGTGCTGGGATATAAAGCCTAAAAGCACCCATTGAAAACACTTGTGGGAGTTGAGGTGCCAGGAGAGACTCCCGGCCTCACACAGGGGACTGAAATCTGAGAGAGAGCAGAAAGCACAGCAAGCGCCATTGTTCCCTCTCTGACCTGCCCCCACATTCAGCGTCACAAGTCTGCACCTGAGTTGCCCCTCCCTGTTGAACACATAAGGCTCTGACCCTCATACGTAACAGGTGTGACTAGACCAGAAAAGAAAAGAAAAATGGCCTAAACAAAAGAACAATGAAACCACCAGAGCCAATACTGTGAAGTGATCAAGAGATGGCCAACCTATCAGATGCACAGTTCAAAGCACAGGTGATCAGGATGCTCACAGAATTGGTTTATTTTGGTTGCAAATTAGATGAACAAATGAAGGCTACGCTAAATGAGATGAAGGAAAATGTACAGGGAACAAATAGTGATGGGAAGAAAACTGGGACTCAATTCAACGGTGTGGACCAGAAGGAAGAAAGAAACAACCAAACAGAAAAAAATAAGAAACAAGAATACAAAAAAATGAGGGGAGACTTAGGAACTGCCAGGACATCTTTAAACATTCCAACATCCAAATTATAGCGGTACCAGATGGGGAAGAGGAAGAGCAACAAGTGGAAAGCTTATTTGAACAAATAATAAAGGAGAACTTCCCCAATCTGGCAAAGGAAATAGACTGCCAGGAAGTCCAGGAAGCTCAGAGAGTCCCAAAGAAGTTGGACCCAAGGAGGAACAAGCCAAGCCACATCGTAATTCCATTAGCCAAGATTAAAATGAAGGAGAGAATTCTAGAAGCAGCAAGGGATAAGGGCACAGTCAGCTACAAAGAAGTTGCCATCAGACTGTCAGCTGATTTCTCAAAAGAGACCTTCCAGGCAAGAAAGGGCTGGAAAGAAGTATTTGAAGTCATCAAAGCAAGGACCTACATCCAAGATTGCTCTATCCAGCAAAGCTGTCGTTTAGAATGGAAGGGAAAATAAAGTGCTTCTCAGATGAGATCAAGTTAAAGGAGTTCATCATCACCAATTTCTTATTATATGAAATGTCAAAGGGACTTATCTAAGAAAAAGAAGATAAAGAATATGAACAGTAAAAGACAGCAAACTCACAGATCTTAACAACCACACCTCAAAGAAAAGCAAACTAAGCAAACATCTAGAACAGGAGCAGAAATACAGAAATGGAGATCACATAGAGGGTTAGCAACAGGGGAGTGGGAGGAGGAGAGAGGGGGAAAAGGTACAGAGAATAAGTAGCATAGACAGTGGGTGGAAAATAGATAGGGGGAGGGCAAGAATAGTGTGGGAAATGTAGAAGCTAAAGAACTTATGACACATGGACATGAACTGAAGGGGGGAATGTGGGTGGGAGAGGGTGTGCAGGGTGGAGGGGAATGATGGGGGAGAAGTGGGAGAACTGTAATAGCACAATCAATAAAATATATTTAAAAAAGATTTTTTTTGTAAGGAAAGAAAAATTATCTAGCGTGCTTTAATATTTAAAATAAAAAGAGCACACATTAGAATTGTTATAGTTTAATAACAAATCTGATTTTTATTTTAGAAAAGGAGTATGCTCACAAAGTTTACAACTCCTCATATTGGAATTGAGAGAGCTTACCTTCCTGTTATCATGATTGCTAGTTTACTTCTCTCTCTCTGTCCCTTCTGTGGTGAGGAGAGGGCTCAGTGGCAGTTCAAGTATTCCCAGTTCTGCTGTCCTTCCACAGGAAGTAGTCAGCTTTTAGCCTGAATGTTCGAAGAGCCATTCTGTTGCAGACAGTGGTCCTCAAGCCCACTGAAGCTCCGGCCGTATGATCTCGGCTTTCAGAGCCCTCGGAGGCCAGGACCTGTGACTCAGGTCTGACTCTCCTTTAACCTCAAGACTCAGGGTCTCAGATTCCTGTGACAGTTTTTGTTGGAGGTTCTCTTGGGCCTTTGTTCCTTTAGCTAAAATGATAGTAGTACTCTCAAAATCATGAATTTGCCATAGATTTTATTGCCAAGTATTAAACACCCATGAATCAAGAGGACAATGCCCACATTTCATTGAACAATTCCATTCCCATGCTTTGTTGTGAAATGGTCCAGCCCCGAAGCTGCATTCTGGGACTATATCTCCCTCACCAACACCTCCCCGCCCAGCCGCCCCGGACAATGTTTTTCTAGCAAGATCTGCTCTGCAGTCCAAGCTTTATCTCTGCTATGTCCTGGTGACTATGGCAGGGAGTGCTTCCTCAACAAATATGAGGTCATACCCCTCAGCCTATGACAGGGACTCCTCAGATAATTAAGTTCCCCCTCTTCTCTGCTGAATAGATTTGAAAAGGAGGTGCACAAGGATGACCTTAGGCCCCAAAACTACATTTCCCAGAGATCCTTGGGAGATTCTAAGTGTGGACTCCTGGGAGGGGCAGTGTGGAAAGCTAGTGAGGGCACTTCCCGTGTTGGCTCCATTGGGAGCAATGAAGTCAGTCTAGTTCCTGGTGTGGGTCCTAGTGGAACTTGGTAAGTAACTCTTTATGCTTTGAAATTGGGGCTCAATCCTACCTCAGATGTGAGTCCAGCAGGCTAGACACTACAGTGTGTCTGAATTGCAAGTCCAGAGGTGGTTCAGAGGGTATGGCTGACACCTGCTGTGAATCCTTATGCTGTAAGGGCTGTGCGAGGGTAGTGGACCCTCAGTGCACACCGTGTTGGTTAGAGTCACAGCCAAACCACACCCAGCTGTGGGGACTTAGGGGGGCCACCCAGCATCTCTAGAAATCAGTTTATCCGTTAGTGAAATGGAGCTAATCAGAGAGCTTATTTAAAAGGTGGTTGTGAGGATTACAGAGTGTATAAAACCTAGCTGTGTGCATAATGTGCATTTCAGGGGACTGGATTTCCTTGTCAGATTATGGAAACAATGATGCCCACCTATTCTGTCCCAACTCAGTGTGTCCTAAGGGTGCAGTTAGTCCTGGCAGCAGTGGCTTTGTAACCATCCCTGCCCACTGGGTATTAGCTGATAAGAACTTCTCCAACAATCCCAAAGGGACCAGGGAGTGGCGGGGGGGGGGGGGGGGGGCGGGGGCAGGTTGTCTGCAATGCTGGAGGGAATTCCTGGGGCAAATTACATGCTCTGGAAGGAGGCTTAGGGGGAAGGGCCTCCAGGAGCCAGAAATGACAAGAACCAACCCCTTTGCTGTGAGACAGGCCAAGGAGGCCACTCTCTGAGCAGAGCAGTGCACAATTGCACAGAAGAGGGGTCCTGCAGGGGCAGACACACCCAGCAGGAAGGGCTTGAGGGCGCCGTGCTCCTGCCCTTGCTCCCAAGCTCCTGCAGGTGCCTGCCACAGCACCCTGGTGTGCTCTTCCCTGAGAAATTGCTCTTTCCCTCCCCCAGGGCCTCACTTCAGTTTTCTGCTCACAAAACGGCTCTCGTTGCACCCTCGGTCACTTAAAAAAGTAAACAACTTCCTGTCAACTACCTAGTGCATCTTGCCTAGCCACTTATTTTGTTAGCCCTTTATAGGTTTGAAAAGTTCAGAGGCAATATTAAATATGCTCACATAACACCTGCACATCTGAGTTTGTTTAAGCTTCCGCTTTTCGTGAGGAGGGGAAAAATGAAGTTTATGAAAACAAAAACCAGTGAGAAGTCCTCGGCAGCTGCAACAGCTGATTTCCATGCATGGGGCTTTCTGGGTCGACTCCACAGGCCTTCAGGGCACGAAGTGCTATTGAAGGGGGCTCTGTGGGTGAGGCCTGCCCGAGAGCTTCTTTCTCAGCCAGAAAATCACTGGGCTGCCCACTTGGCCCTGAGACTGAGGTGGGTTGTACTGTCATTGCAGAGGGTGCAGAGCCAAAAGAAAAGGAAGGGAAAGGAAGGGAAAGGAAGGGAAGGGAAATGAAATGAAAATAACAGCGCACAGAAAGAAAAGCCACTCAGAAGCACTCCCTAAAAGTCTTCTATTCAACTCAGCACTTCCCTTCCACGGTGTCAGTGCCAACTGATTGGAAAACACACTGAGAAGTGTGCTTGGACACAAACGTTCACAGCAGCACGATGCACAGTAGCCAAACATGTCACAACCTAGAAGCCATGAGGAAGGAAGAGATACACAAAAATCGTGTCCACACCATGGAACATTATCCAGTCATAAAAAGGGGTGAAGTATTGATGTGTGTGTCACAATACGTGACCCCTGAACACATTACGCTAAATGAAAGGAAGCCAGGCACAAAAGGCCCCATTTCACATGATTACATTTACATGAAACGCCCTGCAAGGATGAATCTGCAGAGACAGAAAGCAGAGTGGTGGTTGCCAGGGGCTGGAGGAAACAGGGAATCACTGCTTAATGGGCAGGCAGGCGGGCGCAGTTCATGCTAGTGTGATGTTGTGGAACGGGATGGAAATGGTGATGCGCACCATCGGGAGCATGCTAGATGGCACTGATGGTTCCACCAACATCCACCAACCTTTCACTTGCTTCCCCAGGACCCTCATTTCTGTTCCTCAAGTGCATTAGAGGGACTCCACTCTCCTCTCTAAAGGAAGTTTTTAGCCACCAGCTCCGTGTCGTCCCAGGGACTTGTTTTGTCTGGCCTTCACCACCGTGTGCTGAGCAGCTGTTTCTGTAGACCGGCTCCCGGGCTTGTGCTGCAGGCTGGCCTGACCTCTGCCAGCCTTGGTTCCAAGCAGGGCTCACAGAGGGTCTTCCCCACACTAAGGCCTGCGGAACGATGGGCCTTGAGCAGGGCTCGCCTAACAGCTTCCCTTGCATCCAGAAACTCAAACAGCTGGCCACTAGTCCCTGGGAGGGGGCTTGGTTGTAGTTTCAATCCAGTGGAATGCCATGGCCTTCACTGGGATAGAGAAAAGAAAAGGAAAGTGATTAAAAAGAGAACAAGCACCCACGGACAAAGCCACTCATGGGCACTCCTCAAAATTCTTCTACTCTGCAATGCCAGAAGTCAGGTGGTAGGTGTAGAAGGTTGCATTTCAGTCCACGATTGTTCTTGTGCTGCCTGTAGCTTGAGCGTGATGGCACCTTCTTCTGAACCGACTAGCTCTGGATCAATTTGCTTTTAATTCCTTTAATTTAGGTTCTTATCTGCAATTTCATCTGGGGTAGCACTAGGGTTTACTTAGGGGAAAAAATGGAAACCAGTGTTGTCCATGAAAGATGTAGAAATCCTAGAGGACTGGGAGTTGATCAATGAATTTGGCATATCAATCTATTCTGCAAGCGTTCGTCCAAAAAGGTAATTTGAATTGGAGTACCTTGTTGCTAAGGACAAATTGCAGCTGTCGGTTCAACAGTTGGATATTGACCTTTGAAGAACACACCAAGGATCGGGCAGATGATCTACAGGAAAAAGCAGGCCTCCTTCACCTGAGAGTCCTGGCCCTGTGGAAGTTGCCTGTGTATCTTTCCTTCGTTCCGCACAGCTCTCCAGAGGACCACCGATAGGTCTCACTGAAGTCAGGTTCCCAGAATCAGACCCTGAGACACAGATCCAGGTCCACGTGCAAGTGGCTTATGCAGGAAGTGCCCTTGGGAGATGCCCAGTTCAGCCTGGTTGTGACTTCTAACTCCAAGTGTGTCCGGACTCCAGGCCTGGCAGCTGGACTTCCAAAGCCTCCCACGAGTCATTCATTGACTGAAAGCTGCCTTGGCAGGAAATGAGTTCCCTGGCTTGTCCAGCTCTCTGCAGAGGAAGGCAAAGCAGCTCCAGGCACCGTTAGGGGGTCCTCCGAAGAGAGTCTAGGGTGCAGGTCCTCAAGCATAAGGACACAGAGGCCAGGCCAGGGGCACGGTGAAATGGTCAAAGACATCTGAAGGGATCTGGGTGGTACAGACGGCGTTCTCCCTACAGTAGCCTCTGTCCTGAATCCTCGCCAATGCCACGTGCCCTCTCTAGGTACACTGAGCATGCTCTGTTCCTTCCCTCTCTGTTCTTAGGGTGGAGGCCAGCAGGTCTAATGGGTTTCATCTGACTCACACTTTTCAAACGTTTTTCAAAACGTTACTTGTTATTCTTATACATTTTCTACTCTTTGTTCTGTAATAAAAGGAGTCAGTGTTGACCATGAACCCTTTATTGGGGCCTCTTTCATCTTTGTTTTTCATTTTGATTTACATCTTTACCGGCCAGTTAGGTAGGTGGTAACACTTTGTCAGGGTAGCTCATTGTTATGCATTCCTCAAGTTCTGTCCTGTTCGAGATTGCCTTTATATTTAGGATGCCTCTGTGATTCAATGAAATACTAGCTGAGGATAGTATTTGAAGATCAGACTCCCCTCTTACCTTAGTGGACCTGTTACGGTGGAGTGTTCTGACGCCAGCTTGATAGTTGCTCCTGATGAAGTGTTTGCTTTTCTGCCAAATACCCAGGTAGTTTCCTTCCATTCTGAATTTCAGTAATTTAACTGGAATATATTCCAGTGTTCAATGTTGAACCACACTTTTCCAGAATCTTGCTGTTTTTTAGATTTAATTTTTGCTTCAGTTCAGGAAAATGTTTCTGTTACTTTTATGTACATCTTCTATTGTACTTTTTGAGTTTTCTTCTTCGGAAGCACCAGTTGTTTTGCTATTGGCTTCTTTCTAATTGTTTAACGGCTTTATCTTCACATTGAGTTTTACTCTGAGTGTCAAGGATTTCTTCTACGTATGTAATTTGATATTATGCTGCATCTGTATTGTCCCTGTCTTTACAATTAATTATGTATTAGCTTTGTTTTTGTTCTTAGTTTCCTAAGGTCTAAGATAAAATAATAAAGCTGCATTATTTTATTATTATTTTATCACTTCATTTTTGGCTCTCTGTTATGAATCCATTTTAAATGTTCTTTTGCTCCAAGTACCCGTGAAGAGTTTCTTTCCATTGCTCAGTTTTTCCTCTTGAGTTGGTTTTCTTTTTTGTCTCTCTGTTGCATACTATGTCCTTTAATTCCCACTGTCCTAGTATATTTGCATCCTGTGTTTTCATTATATTCATGCCTGTAGAGCTTTGTCTCCACCTTTCCCTTGTGTCGTGAACCTAATGTGACTGGTGAGGTGTCTGTCTGGAGCGGGGCCTAGACTCCTTACTCTTCCCAGTGGAGATGAAAGGAGATGAATGTAACAGGAAGCACTTTGACGGCAGATTTTCCCCATATGGATGGTTCTTCCTTTCTGGTGATACCGCACACGAAGAACATTGTGCTGTATTTGCCCCATTATCCCCAATTATGCTTTATACCTAAAGGAAGAACAGCTGCTACCATAGCTTACTGATGTTTGCTCTCTTTGGTAAATCTTGTAGCAAATATGGGGGCACAGAACAAGGTTCACCCTTCTTTGCTGATTCCATGGCAACTGGCCATCCGGTTGCCTGCTTCTGAGGCCCCTCCCCAAACTTATGGAAAGTTTCATGAACTTTGTATTGAATAAATCAATAAATCAATGTGAGGAGGAGCATATATCTTTGAGTGTGGAACTTTGAGTGGGTTCAACTAAAGGTGAAACTGAGTGGGTCAGGTAACCAGAATAGAATGTACTCTATAATTCTCCTGTTTGCACTAGAACTACTTGTCAATCCTATATGTATATTTATTTTTAGAGAGGCCAAGGCAGGGAGAAATAGAGCAAGAAAAGCATGAATATATGGTTGCCTCTTGAGCGCCCTCTACTGGGGACCTGGCATGCAACCCAGGCATATGCCCTGACTGGAAATTGAACCAGCGACTCTTTGGTTCACAGACTGACACTCATTCCACTGAGCCACACCAGCCAGGGTGTAAACCCTATTTTAATCAAAGCCAAATTGAACCTCTTTTAATTTATTACCAACAAAACTACATATAAACTGTTTATCTTTTTGCTCATCATTTAATCTGGATTTACAATTCTCATGTTTAAAACTTGGAACCAATGATAATACTTTTCATGCAGGGTTACTGAGACTATTAAGTGAACTTAAGCTTGTGAAAGCAATTAATACAATGAAAGTAGTAAACAAAAGACTTTACGTTGCAGATATCTATCACCACTGTGTGTATTTAGATTTTTAAAATACATGAATTATAATTAGAAATCCAAGGGCAAAAGTAACACGATGTGCTCTTGCTTTATTTTCCTTGCTTAGGTGACCATGGACATTGAAGCGTATTTTGAAAGAATTGGTTATAAGAACTCCAGGAACAAATTGGACCTGGATACATTAACTGACATCCTTCAGCACCAGATCTGGGCCATTCCCTTTGAGAACCTTAACATCCATTGTGGGAAGCCCATGGAACTGGGCTTGGAGGCCATTTTTGATCAAGTCGTGAGGAGGAAGCGGGGTGGGTGGTGCCTCCAGGTCAATCAGCTTCTGTACTGGGCTCTGACCACCCTGGGTTTCCAGACCACGATGTTGGGAGGCTGCGTGTACAGCACTCCAGCCAGCAAATATAGCAGTGCTATGATGCACCTTCTGCTGAAGGTCACCATGGATGGCAGACACTACATAGTTGATGCTGGGTTTGGATGCTCCTACCAGATGTGGCAGCCTCTGGAGTTAATTTCTGGGCAGGATCAGCCTCAGGTACCTTGCATCTTCCGTTTGACTGAAGAGAGAGGAACCTGGTACCTGGACCAAATCAGAAGAGAGCAGTACA
This sequence comes from Glossophaga mutica, assembly GCA_039655065.1. NCBI lineage: Eukaryota > Metazoa > Chordata > Mammalia > Chiroptera > Phyllostomidae > Glossophaga > Glossophaga mutica. Next base: position 62,928,690 of record CM077310.1, on the reverse strand, counting down.
TTCCAAACCAAAAATTTCTTAATTCTGATCTCCTGGAAAAGAAGAAGTACCGACAGATCTACTCCTTTACTCTTGAGCCTCGAACCATCGAAGACTTTGAGTCTGTTAATGAATACCTGCAGACGTCACCAGCGTCTTTCTTTACAAGCAGGTCATTTTGTTCCTTGCAGACCCCAGACGGGGTCTACTGTTTAGTGGGCTTCACCCTCACCTTTAGAAAATTTAATTATAAGGACAATGTGGATTTGGTGGAGTTTAAGACACTGAATGAAGAAGAAATAGGAGAAGAGCTGAAAAATATATTCAATATTTCCTTGGAGGGAAAGCTTGTACCCAAACATGGCGATAAATTTTTTACCATTTAGAGGAAGCAGTAGAAATGATCTTCAGTATTATTGTAATATTGTATTCTGTATTATATACTGAAGCTATTCATTATGGAAATCAACTATATACAAAAGTAGAGAGAATAAAGTAATTAACCTCTATGTGTCACCCATTTTACCAACTATCCACTGGTAACCTACCTCTCACATTTTCTCAATGACCCCATATGATATTGAAGAAAATTCTAGACATGAAATTATTTCAACCTTAAAAAGTCTGCCTATGTATTTACATCACTTTTTCTTTTCTCTGAGAACAACTCTTCCCATGACTTGCAGGTCGAGTTCAGAGACAAATTTACTGGAGATCAATGTATGGAGTCTAAAATCCGCTGTTGTATTTAAGAGGTGCTCTGTGGTTTGTAGTGAGACAACATTTCAAAGAAAAGAGAACCACACATCTTTTCAAAATTAGTAATAGTCAAGGTATTTTAAGGATGGCCTATGGTTTTCTTGGAAGAAAATAGCGATGGTTTGCTAGGAAAACTTCCATACTGGTTGAATGTTGAATTCATAAAAAATGTTTACCCATGGCTCAGGAAGTGGACAACTGAGGAAACAGTTTTTATTAAATGCAACCAGTATGTGTCCAATGTCCAATATGAATTTTCACAAAAAGCCCGCATGTACAATGCAGGGTAGAACCCTACCAAGAGGAGTGAGACAGGATACTGCTCCCCAGTAGTTCTCCAGACGAGGCTTCACCCAGCAAACAGTAGCGTGTGGTTAAGCACCAGGAGAGTGACACGGCGAATGGTTTCTTACATGGTTCTTCCTGCAACCAAGTTCTTTGGGCAGCATTTCCTTCATATAGAAATGCTGGCATTGAGACTTTTCAAGTTCCAGAATTAAGTCATTTTGTCTAAAAGTTATAATTCTTGTGAATTTTAAAATATTACCTATAAAAACCTGATGTCTAAAACGCATGTTAAAACATTGTTGGCTAATGCAATGTCAGTCACTAAGTATCTGTTTGGCAGAGTCAGGATACTAGGGGCGTCCTCACACCCTTTCTCACCTCCCAGTTCTTTCCTTTTACTTCCTCCCACACTTGTCCTACGAGAAAGACAATGAGCTGCAAGGTGTAGAAATCTGAGTTCAAATCCTGTGGAACTGGGTGGATTACTTGATCAATCTGTGGCTCTGATCCCTGAGAGGTAACATGGGCATAATACTTGCACAGTTCAATGCCAGACCTAGAGTAGATTCTCAATAAATATTTGTTATACGGATGAATGAATGACATCAGTAATGTTTTAGATATTGAGTCAGCATTTGATGAAAGTTCTTCCATCCTGCTTTATTTCCCCAGCTCAAATCTGGTCCTAAATCTTCCTGATTCTCCCTCGGTTAAATACGAATACGATATCAGATGGCCCAACCCTACTGTGGCTCAGTGCTTCCAAGCTCAGTTCTTTATCTCCAGGGGACTTTGCTCCCACTTTCTGCTTGTGAATCCCAGAAACAGGGCCATAATTTCAACTGCAGACTTGTTCTTACATTGCTCTCCCTCTTCAACTTGTGATGATCATAAAGGCAACGAGAAAATAAAATAAAATGGTATAAGCATTGCGAAGAGAGGCACTTAAAATAGAGCCAGGAGGCTCTTAAGGAAGTGGGGCCTACGCAGCCTGTGCACAGCTTTTATTTTCTTGTATATTTTTCCATCGCCATTTGGCCCCCTAATCCACACCCTGCTCCTGCAATCACCACACTGTTGTCCATGTCCATGAGTCCGTTTTCTCTGTTTCTCAATCCCTCCACCCCACCCCTACCCCAGAGCTGTCAGCCTGCTCTCTATCCATGAGTCTCTCTCTACTTTGCTTGTTAGTTCAGTTTGTTCATTAGATTCCACATACGAGTGAAATCATATGGTACTTGTCTTTCTCAAGAAAAAGATAATTTTTTTTTGGTCTGGTTTATTTCACTTAGCATAATGTGCCTCAGTTCTCAGAGCTGCTGAACTCAGGTCAAGGCTGATCCATAAATATCTTGCAACCACTGCTATATGGACACATGTGGTCTTGACTCCCTCCCTGTAGTTTGTGCCTCCCAATGTACATATTGGAGCTGATCAGTTCCTGGTAACCTAGTCAGCAATCCTTCGTTTGCATGAAAGAAGAATACACTCTTTGCCTTTATGAACCATGTCTTTCTTTATATTCTGTGGAGGACAGTTTGGATTGCTGCCTGAATTTGCATCTCTTGGATTGGAATCCTTTTGCTCAAGTAAATGTCTTTTTTTTGCAACCCGAACCTCTAATTTGGTTAGCAATCCATTTAAGAGAAGAGTGGTGGCGAGCATGAAGGAATGTTAGTTAAAGAATGAGTTACTTTGGATGGTGGGTACTTCATTCCCTGATGCAACAGATGGGAGGTACTGCTGAGGGTGGAGGCCCTCGGGGGAGGAGGACAGGAGACCTGGCCTGCGTGGCAGGGAAGGATGAGGGTGCATTTCGGTATTTGACAGCTCGCTGTCCTCCTTATCTTATGAGATTGCCCTTGCTCAGCTCTGCTGCTACCTGGCAGTAATGTCTGGCCCCCTCTGAGCTCTGGGGCAGTAACGATAGTCTCACATTCTGACAAAGATCACATCCATGGAAGGGGTGTTGTCAAGAGGCAGAGACCAGCACGAATGGTGGCTCAAGTAAGAGAGGGCCAGAGGCACAGAGACATGGGACCGACTGGCAGCTGTGAGCGGGTGGCGGGGGGCTGGCTGGAAGAAGGTGAAGGGACTAGTCAAAGGAACAGGTGCACCTGACCCAGGACAAGAACAAGGGAGTGGGCATTGCCTGAGGGAGTGGAGGGGATCGGTGCAGGGGGGCAAAGAGGGAAAAAGTGGAACAACTGTAAAAGCATAAAGAATAAAATTTAAAGTAGAAAATTAAGTTACCTTAAAAAAAGCAAGCAATGTAAATATACCTAGAACTACTAAACTGTACACCTAAAATAGTTAAGACGAAAACTGTTATGATGTGTTTGTACCACAATAAAAACACACAAGTTATGTAAAAGGTGATCAAGGAGAGACATGCAGTTTCGTGCCCACTGCTGCGTGGTGAGTTCTCTGACATCCAGTGCAACTGTTTTCCCTTGAATGCATCTACCACATGTGGAAAAAAGGCCAAATTTGTTGAGAGACTCAGGGATATAAAATTTAGCTGCCAGGCTGAAGACCTGCGCCTCACGGGGCAATGCCCATTTTTCTCCAATGAAACCTAAATGAGTGGACAAATGATAACTTGTCCAGTTAGTATAGCTGCTTACCAAATTGTCCTGACTTAGGGGTTTAAAACAGCCCTTTTGTTATGCTCACAGATCCTGTGGGCCTGCAATTTGGGTAGATCACCATGGAACAGCTCTCTCCTGCTCTCCACTGCCCAGCCTCATCCCGGAGCACTCCGGGGAATGACCATTAGTAGTCCCCTAGCTGAGCTTTCTCAGCTCTTGCAAGTAAGAAGCAGAGGCTGTTTTGGTTTTTGGTTTTGTTCCCTATGTTTGCTTTCTGCCATGACCACGACGGAGACCAAATCACCTTGCCGAGGAATTGGGAGAGGCTGCATCTGTGGCAGCAGAGTGTTCGTGATGTCACCCGGTTGGTGCCAATGCTGAAGAAGGTGAAAGAGAGAAATCTGCCCTGTGGCTTCTCTGCTTGATGCTGCCGAGGCCCAGAAGGGAGCCGTCCTGGAGGCTTTAGCAGAGAAACAGGCAGGAAGGCCACAGGGCCAGCAGTGGGCAGGCAGCGGCAGCACCCTGCCCGGCAGCAGGTCCCTGCAGCAGTGGGCCAGGAGAAGCCACTGATCGTTCAGGAGAAGTCAGGTCCTGACCTCTGCCACAGGGCAGCCCAGAGCTCGGGTGCTGACCGCACTGATCGTTCTGTTGCCCCTTCGTCATCCTCCTCCAGCTTGGCAGCCCCGCAGGCGGGCCTTCCTTCTCCTTCACTTGTTGTGTCTGCACCACTGAACTATGAGTTCCTGCAGGAAAAAATATCCAGGTGCTTAATACATGTACCCTGGTGGGTAAGTGGTATTGGTAATTAGGCAAACAAATAAAATGCTAAGTGTGTGTTAATTCTCCTTGGTGGTTTACTACAGCAGCAACTTCCAACTTCTGGAATCCGTGATCCTGGTCGGAGGTGAATTTTAGTCGCTCTGAAGAAAGTCTATCGTCCAACACTTTCTGAGAGTAAAAGGATATTGTGCCACCCAGATGGGTGTAATAAACATGATAATAACGATACCTTTGATCCGCCACGGTTGTCATAGTCTAATTCTCCCGATTCCTTTCCAGGTGATGTTCACCTCAGCAGTCCCTTTGCAACAGGACTTAAGATATATTATATTAACGAAAGTCTTCTTCTAAAAAATTCAGTTCTTGTTTTTTCTTATCCAGGCAGGATTTTAGAAATGCGTTGAATAGCTGTGGCTACTTGGCTCTTGGTATTTCTTTCTTCCTGACCCTCGTTCCGACCTCCATCTATCTGCTGACATCAACGTCCGCCTGAAAGCTGCGCGCTCAGCGAAGAATCGTCTGCGTGCAGGGCGGGTCTCGTGCCTTCCCACAGCTGCTGTCCTGTCCTCGCCCTCGCCGCTCACCTGCAGGGAAGCCCGTCACTGAGCCTCCGTCAACAATCAGCGTGCTGTTTAAAATTCAAGTTGTTTGGAACAGAGGACCCGCTAAACCGTTAGAATTATGACACAGCAGGCTTTACATATTTTAATCCTCTTTGCCCTTAACCATATTTTCCTTCTGAGATATAGATATTCGGCTTTCTCCTCACCCTTAGATAAAGGTATTCTTTGACCGATTTTTAGCCAGACGGGACTCTGAACAGGCCTGTTGCCCCACGCCCCACTGCTTTGCTCACACCCAGCCCTTGCTCTGCCTTGGGTTGGCAAAGACAGAAAAGGAATCGTCTGGGTCTCTAACAATGGGCTGAATTTAGTTATATACACCATCAATAGTTCTCCTACAAACTTAGCAACATAGGTTTCACTATCTCTATTTTGTAGATGAGGGTACTGAGACTCATAGAGATTAAATATGCCCAAGGTTAAACAGCCACTGAACATCACAGTCACGTCTGTCAGTTAGTGTCATGAGTTGAGGCTAGGGTGGGGTTTAGGGTTAGGTTCAGGGCCTGCATTGCTAGGCTCACCTGTTGCTCTTTCCCGCAGCTATGCATTCTGCTGGCTTACTCCCTTCACTGGCCTGAATTGCCATGCATGCACTGGTGGGGACACCCTACAGCCACAGGAGTGCATGCCAACAGCCAGGGCCCCTGCAGCTTCTGGTGTGCCCACAGGTGCCCCTGGCCCTTGCTGCTGGCTGAGGCCCTCACCATTTGTGTATATGTGTCTGTAACCAGCCCCTGCCACTACAGAGGCACCTGCAGCTAAGTGTGTGCACGCTGCTGGCTCTGTCCATCACTTTTCCCTGCAAAATGGCAGGTGTCACTAAGGACTGCAACAGTCCTGGCAGCCACTGCAGACTACTTGGCAATGCTCACCAATGACCCTGCAGTGATTGGCACTGTGAACGCCAGCAGCCGGAGTCAGCAAGACATCACAACACACCAGACATGGAGCTGCCATGTGCCTGTGTGCATGGCACTTTCTCTGCTAGATATGGGATCAGAACGCACTGCAGCACCAGGCCCCTCCCTCCCGCAGATGAAGGTATTTCCTTATCAAAGTCAATCCATACATTCTGGAAGAGGTGACTGCTTCCTCAAATGCACAGGCACCTGTACAAGCCTGCAGGGATCACAGAGAACTGGGGAAACATGGCGCCCCAAGGGAACACAGTAAACTTCTAGTAACTGAACGCAGAGACATCGAGATACATGAATTGCTTGGCAAAAAAATTAAAAATAATTTTTCTGAAGATTCTCAGAGAGCTACAAGAGAATGCAAACAATTTAACGAAATCAGACAATACCAGGGAAAAATGAGAAGTTCAACAAAGAGATTCTAAAAAACATAAAGAACCCCAGAAATTTTGGAGATGAGCTTCAACAGCAGACTGAACCAACATAAGAGAGAATTAGCGAGCTCAAAGATAAGTTGTTTGAAGTTATTTCCTCAGAGACGCAAAAAAAAAAAGGAATGAGGGAAGCCCGTGGGACTTATTGGACACTATTAAAAGAAACAATCTACACATCACTGGAGTCCCAGAAAGGAAAGAGAGGGAGAAAGGGGCAGAAAGTTTACTTGAAGAAAAAATGGTAGAGGATGTTCCAAACCTGAAAAGAAATTTGAGCATCTAAGTTCATGAAGTTAATGGGTCATCTTCTAATTTCAACCCAAAAAATTTTTCTCCAAGATGCATTATAATAAAATGGTTAAAAAAAAACAAAGAGATTTAAAAAGGAGCAAGGGAGAAAAAAACTTATATGAAGGGACTCTCATAAAGCAATCAATGGATTTCTCAGCAGAAACCTTGCAGGCCAGAAGAAAATGGGGTGATATATTGAAAGCACTGAAAGAAGAAACAATGCCAAAAAATAACCCTTTAACCAGAAATGTTGTCCTTCAGAAATGAAGGACAGAGAAAAACTTTCCCAGAAAAACAAAAGCTGAGGGGGTTTATCACCACTAGACTTACCTTACAAGAAATGTTGAAAAGAGTTTTTCAAGCTGAAAAGATATTCAACACATTGATACAGGTAAGTATATAATTAGATTTATAATATTCTAAGACCATTATATGGTAATATATTAACCACTTAATTCTAGTATAAAAGTTAAAGAATAAAAGTATTAAAATAACTATAGCCATGTGATTGGTTAATAGATACACAAGATAAAAAGATGTAAATTGTGACATCAAAAATGTAAAATGTGTGTGTGGGTGGATGAATAGTATGTGATCAAGTTATATTGTCATTTTAAAACAGATTGTAGAAGATAATTTAAACATCAGGGTTATCATAAAATGAAAACATATAGTAGATACAAAATAAAGAGAAAGAAATTAAAGTATACCTAAATGTAAATTCATCAGTTCACAAAGAAAGGTGGCAAAAGAAGAAGAAAGGAACAGAAACTACAAGCAGCCAGAAAACAGCAAAATGGCAATAACAAATAGTTATATTCCAATAGTTACTTAAATGTAATAGGTTAAATTCTCCAACCAAAAGGTATAGAATGGCTGGATGGATACAAATATCAAGACCCAACTATATGCTGCTTACAGAAGACTCACTTCAGGTTCAAGGACACATAATGACTTAAAGTAAAAGAGTGGACAGATATTCTATACCAACAGAAATCAAGAGAGAACAGGGATAGCTATACTTATATCAGGTAAAACAGACTTTAAGCCAAATGGTAATGAGAGATAAGAAAACAATTGTATAATAATGAAGGGTTTAAATCATCGAGGGGATATAACAATTATAAATATATATGCACCCAACATTGTAGTAAATATTAACAGATCTGGAGGGAGAAATCAACACTATACAACAATAATAGGGGTTTCTGTACCCCATTTCAATAATGAGTAGGTCATCAAACAGAAAATTAATAAGGAAACATTGAACTTCAACTATACTCTAGAACAAATAGACCTAACAGATATATGCAGAACAGTCCATCAAACAACAGCAGAAGACACACTCTTCTCATGTGCATATGTAATAGAATATGTTGTGTCACAAAACATATCCTATACAATTTAAAAAGATTGAAAGTGTATCAAGTGTCTTTTCCAACCACATTAAAAAAAAGAGAAAGATCTTGAATGAACAATGTAATTTTATACCTCAGGAAGTAGAAAAGGAATAAATTAATCCCAATGTTAACAGAAGGAAGGGCATAATAAAGATCAGAAAAGAAAAATGAAATAAAGAATAGAAAAAAATGAAAAAATATCAACAAAACTAAAAGTTGTTTTTCTGAAAAGATAAACAAAATTGACAAACATTTAGCTAGACTTACCAAAAAAAAAAAAAGAGTGAGGAGTCTAACATATAACATTATAAATAAAAGAAGAGATATTACAACATATGTTACAGATTACAAAGGATCATGAGACTACTATGAACAATTATTCAGCAACATATCGAACAACCTAGAAAAAATGAATATTTCTAGAAACAAAACCTACAAAGACTGAATCATGAAGAAATAAAAAATCTGAACAGTCAATAACAAGTAAGGAGATTGGGTCAGGAATCCAAAACCTGGCAAATAAGAAAAACCCAGGACCAGATAGATGGCTTTCTTGGGAATTCTACCAATATTTAGTTGAAGAGGAGAGAACACTTTCAAGCTCATTTTACAAAACCAGCATGACCCTGAAACTAAAACCAAACAGGGACACTGTAAGAAGGGAAAACTATAGACCAATATAACTGATGAATATAGATGCAAAAATTCTCAACAAAATATTAGCAAACCAACTTTGGCACTATATTAAAAGGATCATACACTGATCAAGTAGGGTTTCTCATTGAGATACACAGATGACTCAACATATGCAAATCAATAAATGTGGTACACCACATTAACAGAATGAGAGACAAAAATCATATCATGTCAATAGAGGCAGTAAAAGCAGTTGTCAAAATTCAATATTTTTCATGATACAAATGTTCCACAGATTGGGTATATAAAAATATACCAATATACTGCAACATGTTAAAGCCCATATATGACAAATCCACAGCTAACATCATGCTCAATTGTGGAAATTTGTTTCTAAATTCTGGAACTAGACAAGGTTGCCCACTCTCACCCCTTCTATTTGAATACTATAGAAGTTGTAATCAGATAAATAAAAGGCATCCAAATTGAAAAAGAAGTGAAATTGTCTGTCTGCTATTGACATGATCTCATATAGAGAAAATCCTAAAGACTCCACCAACAACTGTTAGAACTAATAAACATATTCAATAATAATAGAAAAACCTGAAAAGGAAATTCATAAGGGCATCAAAGGCAATAAAATACTTAGGAATAAATTTAACTAAAGAAATGAAAGGTTTTTACACTGAAAACTATAAGACATGGATGAAAAATTAAAGAAAACATAAGTAAATGAAAAGATAAACTATGTTCATGGATCAGAAGAAGTAGTATTGTTAAAATGTCCATACTACTCAAGGATATCTATAAATGCAATGGAATGCCTATAAAAGTTCCAATGACATTTTATACAAAATAAAAAAATTCTAAAATTTGTATGAAATCACCAAAGACCCTGAAGAACCAAAGCAATCCTGAGAAAGAAGAACAAAGCTGGAGGCATCATACTTCCTGATTTAAACTGTACTACAAAGCTATAGTGATCAAAACAGCATGGTGCTCACATAAAAATAGACATGTAGGCCAATGAACAGAATCAAGGGCCCAGAAATAAACCCAAGCATGTAAGGTTAACTGGTATTTGACAAAGCAGCCAAGTGTACTTAATGGGGAAAGGAGAGTCTCAGTACATGGTGTTGGGAAAATTGGATATTCACATGCAAAAAAATAAAATAAAATAAAACTGGGTCCCTCTCTTACACGCTTCACAAAAACTAACTCAAAATAGATTCAGGACTTACACTCAAGACCTGATGTCATAACACTACCAGGAGAAAACAGGGGAAGCTCCTTGACTTCTGGGTTAGACCTAACACCAAAGGGACAAGCCACAAAAGCAAAACCAACAAGTGGGGCTACAGCTGCTGTACAGCAAACGAAGCTGCCCACCAAGTGAAAAGAGAACCCACAGAATGAGAGAAAATATTTTCAAACCATATATTTCATAAGAGGGTCAGTATTCAAAATATATAAGGGGCTCATACAACTCAATAGTGAAAGAACAACTGGATAAAAAAAATGGCAGAAGAGCCAAATAGGCATTTTTCCAAAGCAATGTCCAACAAAGATATGAAAGATGCTCAACATCACTAGTCATCAGGGAAATGCAAATCAAAACCACAATGAGATGCCTTCCCACACCTGTTAGAACAGGTAATCTAAAAAACACAAGAAATAACAAATGTTGGGGAGGATGTGGACAAAAGAGAACCCTGTGCACTGTTGGTGGGAATGTAAATTGGTGCAGCCACTGTGGAAAACAGTGTGGAGGTTTCAAAAAAAAAAAAGTTAACAATTGAATTATCCCAAGTATAGTAGTTCCACTTCTGGGTATATACCTGAAGGCAATAAAATTGCTCCCTCAAAGAGATATCTGTACTCTGATGTTCATTGAGCATTATTCACAATAGCCAAGACATGGAAACAACATAAGTGCCTATCAACTGATGAAGAGATAAAGTGTGACACACACACACACACACACACACACACGCAATGGAATATTACTCAGCCATAAAAAGAAAGAATCCTAATATTTCCAATAAAATAAATCAGGGCGTTATGATGAGTAAAATGAGTCAGACAGAGAAAGGCAGATTCTCTCTGATCTCAGTTATATATGAAATCTGCAAGGGCTGAACTCATAGACATGGAGAATAGACTGGCGGTCACCAGTGGCTGAAAGCTGGGGAAATGGAGAGCTCTTGGTCAGAGAGCTCAAACTTGCAGTTATAAGTGAGCGAGTTCTGAGGCTCTTACAGCACGGTGCCTATAGCTGGTGTACTGAATTGTCAGTTGCTAGGAGATCGAAGAGAATGTTCTCATCGTAACAGCACTGTAACAACACCTACAACAAAATGGTAATTATGTGAGGTAAAGAATGTGTTAACTAATCTTATGGTGGTGAACATTTTATAATATTTATGTGTTTTAAATCATCATATTGTACACCTGAAACTTATACAACATTATAAGTACATTGCAACAAAGCTGGAAAAAAGATACAGATTCGTGACTGATCTCCACCCATCATATTTCCAAACTAGGAAGGGAAGGAAAAAGGCACAGAGAGATGCTTTTCCTAGATCCATCAGACTGAAGAGACTTCCCAGAAGCCCCCACTTTTGATCAGCTGACAGAGAAGAATGAAAGCCTGGCCTTAGGTGGCGGCCATGGGGAATACCAAAGGGAAATGTGTGAGAGAGCTCATGGCGGTAAGGACTAATTGGACATAGGAGATCCGGGGAGCAAATAAGCAAGAACCCTGGTGTTTGTAACGGGTCGCTGCCTTGCAGCATGGAGCCTCACGAGGTAGCAAAACTGAGATGGGAGTGTGGGTGAAGAACAGCTTGCCAGGAAAGGGGCTGCATTTAGTGTTGGGCAGGGAGGGAAAAAAAAACTGAGATAAAAGCAAAGATAATCATACTCAGGATAACCAGCCTGAAAATCACAGACCATAGCAGGCAGTCCTAGCACACATTTTCACAGAGAATTGGGGAATTCAAAAGGTGAAATGCACCAAAAAGGAGCCGGCACAGGTGGCTGTCACCCATGGCCTGGGGCAGTGCTGTTCATACACCTTCCCAGCCCCTCTGCCCCCAGCTCTTAAAGAAACTGACCCACCTGCAAAGTCAGCAACTCTGACCTTGGGGGAGGCATGACCTCTCAGTGCTGCCTCCAGCCTCTGCTGCTCTCACCCCTGTGCTGCTGCCCACAGACCAGGGAGGAATGGGCATGGGCATTTGGTGCCTGGGGGATGGAAATTCGTTTGGGGGAGGGAGCCGGTGACAGCAGTCAATTTGAAAGGCACCAGTCATAAAGCAGTTGTTTGCCTGAATCCACACACAGACTTGTACAGGGGTTCGTAGCAGTATCATTCATAACAGACAAAAAGTGGAAACAGTGTATATATCCATCAATCAGTAAATGGACAAGAAATGTGTATTACGTGGACAATGGTCTAGTTGTCAGTAAAAAGAAACAGTATCCCGGCTACGTAGGACATGGATGAACTTCAAAACACACCAAGTGAGAGAGACTAGACACAAAACCACATACGGTATGATTTCATTTACGTGAAATGTCCAGCAAAGCTGAATCTATAGAGCTTCAATGTAGATCAGTGGTTACAGGTGCTTGGGGTTGGGAGCAGGGAGTATCTCTTGGGGAGACAGAAATTTGTTTGTGGTACTAGTTGCACCGCTCTGTAAACAATTCTCCAAAACTCATTGAATTGTGTACTTAAAACAAGTGGTAAGTTATACATCTATATAAGGTATTTTAAAATGTATTACATTTCTAAATAAGCTACTTTTAAGCTTTAAATTATGTTTATTTTTAAATTTTCAAAAAATTGTCTGCATACAGATGATAGATACATTACAGGATGGTTCAGGTCATGTTTAACATCAGGCAGTGGAGGCGTGTGTAAAGGGTTTACACACAAACCGATTCTTACTAAAGTGTTAACTGGGTATTCGGTAATCATTCAGTAGGAGGGCCAAGATTTTCATGGGGAAGGAAAGAGTTTCAGCGGCCAAGTAAAAAATTCTGTTGTCAACCATGCCCTAAATATTTTATTTTAAATATTATAATTATTAGAGCATTCAACTTATAATATTGCAAGCAAACATTGAGCCCATCTTGTCAGGGGAGGAATGGGGAGGCCGGGCTGCTGTGTGTGTGAAGGCTGTGACTTGACCGCTGCGGAGGTGGGAGCGTCTTAGCTGAGAGCAGGAGGAGTGGACTTCGGACGACTTACGGCGGAGCTGAGCAATAACTAAGAACTTCGAGCCCTGGCCCGTGGTTCAGCTGGCTGGAGCACTGAGATGTTGTGGGTTTGACCCCTCGTCGGGGCTGTGCGGGAGGCAGCTGACTGATGTTTCTCACTTCTATGTCTCTCTTTCTCGGTCATCACTAAACATACCCTTGGGTCAGGATTAAAAAAAACAAGTTTGAGTTTTCCCCTTATGTCTGAACCTTGCTGGGTCAGAGCATGAAGCAGAAGAGGTCCGGTTCGGAGGAAACGCAACAGAGTCAACGACGCGTGCAGACGCCTCGCCCTGTGCGCACCCGCCTCTGAAGCTGCAGGACAGCCGGAGGGCAAGCTGCTCACCACGTACCCTGGTGCCCTCCTTTCCCACTGGCAGGGCTCCGTGTTCAGTGTAGGTGAACAAGGTTTCATGGGCAGCATCCATTGCCTAGCAGGTATTAAAGTGCATGCTGTTTTATGAGAGCTCATTCTAACAAACCACCGTTGAAAAGCAACTGTTCACTCTAGCCAAAGCTGAAAAACAACTAAGACCTTTGATCCAGCCACACCAGAGCCTTGCTGGACCTCATTAAGACTCGTTCCTGACTAATAAAAGGAGGGACTTGCTTAACCATCAAGATAAAAAAAAAGTATGCAACCATTTGGCTCTAGCTGCCCAGAAAGTGTTAAAATAGCCCCGGCCAAATTCCCTTTCTAGCCATACGATCAACTGACTGTTCCCCTCCAAGCTGCCACAAGGTCGGTTATTCACTTGTCGGAACTCCTTTGTCTGGTAAATAAATAAGCTCAGTGCTTGCCTGCTTTTACATTCTGTGGATTTTGTTCCACTTCACAGAAAATAAAGGAATGCTATATTCTTCTTGCACATTGGACTCCGGGGACTGAAATTCACCTGCCTCATTGCTTGGCTAGCAGACCATGAGGCCTCTTGCGCCCTGCCCCACCCCCCACCGCTGTAGTGACCAAATGCCTGTTCAATGCCCTCACGAAGCCACTACTGATGAAAGGAATTGCTTGCATTCCTGATGCCAACTCTTGGTTGTTTTTTTCCCTCCCCACCATCTCCTAAATGCTCATTTCAGCTCTCCCTTGGGTGAGTTTTATTCTTTGCTCTGAGAAGTCTCCAAATCTGGACTTTTTAGTGTTGCAAATGGGAGGCTAAGTTGTTTTCCAGAAAGGAGACATTCCAGGAACAGCAGTTCCCTGAGCAGAACAGTTTGGGGGACGACAGTGGAAAAGTGGGAGGTCACTGAAGAGCACTGCATCTCTCTTGGGAGAGGAGCAGAGATTGAAAGCTGATGGATTATTCTCGGGAATAATTCGGACATCAGCAGTAGTTCCAGGGCCCGGGTGACTACATGAGGCCCTGAACTGAGGAGAGGCCATGCCCTCTGCTTTCAGGCGTATTTCTCTGACAGTCTACAGTAGAGTTAATTTTAAATGGTAGTGTCCCATTGTATTTTCTGACTGGTATATATTACTTTCTAATAATTCTCTAGGGCAGAATATTATAGGCTGGGTGGCTTAGACAACAGAAATTTATCTCACAAGTGGGGCTAAAACTTCTCACAGTTATGGAAGCTAAACATCTAAGATCAAAATGTCAGCAGGTTTGGTTTCTTCTGAGGCCTCTGTCCTTGGCTGGCAGATGGCTATCATCTTCCTGTGTCTGTACACCGACTGTTGAATTGTCTGTGTCCTAATCTCCTCCTCTTCTACTTTTTTTTTATTGTTGGCACTATCACAGATGTTCCCCGTGCCCTCCTCCACTCAGCACCACCGTCCCCCACCCCCACCCCCCTTTACCACATTGTCGTCTGTGTCCGTGGACTATGCTTACATGCTCTTTAGTTAATCTTCCCCACTTCCTCCTGTCCCCTTCCCCTCTGAGACCTGCCGGTCTGTTCTATGTATGCGTGCCTCTGGTCCAGTTTTGGCCATCACTTCATTTTGTTCATTAGATTCCACATAAAAGTGAGATCATATGGTATTTGTCTTTCTCCGAGTGGTTTATTTTGCTTAGCATAATGCTCTCCAGGTCTTTCCATGCTATTGCAAGGCTCCTTTTCTTGTAATGATAGTGTTCATACTGGATTAGAGCCTACCCATACAACTTAATTTTACTTTACCTCTTTAAAAGCTCTATCTCCATATACAGTCACATTTTCAGATACTGTTGCTCAAGACTTCAAAATATGAATTTTGAGGGGACACAATCCAGCCCAAAACAGTCTGCCCTCTGGCCCCCCAAATTCATGTCCTTGTCTGCAAAAGATATTCACCCATTCAATAGCCCCAAAAGTTCTAGTCCATTCTCACATCAACTTTAAGTCCCAATTCTCATCTTAGTATCATCTAAGGCGGGTGTGAGTGACACTGGAGGTGGGATTCATCCTGGGTCCGAACTCCTCTGCAGCTACGAACTTGTGACATCAAAGTTATCCTTCCAAATGGAAGGACAGGCATGGATAGACATTCCCATTCCGAAAGAGAAATCAGAAAGTAGAAAAGGGTCCCAAGCAAGTCTGAAACATGGCAAATTCCATCAGATTTCAAGGTTGGAGAATAATCATTTTTTACTCCATTTTCTGTGCTCTGGGCCCACGGACCGAATCCCCGCAGCCTGACATCTCCTTTCACTCCTGTTGCCTCTGCCCTTCAGCCTGCACTGGCAGCAAGCATTTCTGCCGAGATGGCCAGTTAGACCCATGGGTCACACGGTGATCTCGTATGGGACGTTTGTCTAAGCACACGTTTGACATTCACTCTGGAACACCCTTCCTTGTTTTTTCAGAGAGTTTTCCAGATCTTCAAGTCTGGTTCCTTTTTGCTTAACAGTTCCTTCAATTTATTTCTCTCCTCTCACACCTTACTGGCCAGCACTAAGGAAAAAAAAAAACAGGCCATGCCTTCAACATGCAGAAATTTCCTCAACTAAATAACTTGATCTCATGCACGTTCTGCCTTCCACAGACTGTGTAGCACAACCTGGCCATGTTCCTTTCCACTTGATAACAAGGGGCCCCTTCCCTCCATTGTTTTTGGTGTTACCTGAAGTACTTCTAATGCCCACATTTCTACCAAGAGTCTCTTCAAAACAACCTAGGCTTTTTCTAACGTGCACCTCAAGACTCTTCCAGCCTCTACTCATCGCCCAGTTCCAAAGCCACTTCCACTCTTTTTTTAGGTGTTGGAGGTTAGCACTTCAATATGTGAATTCGGTGGCGGGGGACACGGTTCAGATCCATAACACTCATTATTACTGAAAGAAATGTAAGAAAATGTTCGAATTTTTGAGATTTAATTTGGATTGAGTTATTTTGCTACTTTCACATTACTTCTAATGTTTCTCCAGGTGTTTCCAGGTGTTGCAGGTATAAACCATATCTGTACTAATACTTTTCTCCTTATTCAAGCAATGACAGCGCATGCTAGGCAGCATTCGAACTGCTTCACATGTTAACTCGCTGAACCCTTACAAAAACCTGACAAAGGCTTCAGGGAGGCGTAGGACTCTTTGCCTGAGGGAAAAAAGTTAAAAAAACTATGAGGTAAGTACTGTTAATGTCCTCACCTGTCACGGGTGAGGAAATGGAGACACGGATAGGTTGAGTGCCTTGTCCAAGGCCACAGTGAGTGAGGTGGGGAGACCTGGGGCTCCAGAGAGTTGCCGTGACGACACGCCATCCCCTTTCCTGACTCTTGTTTTCACTTCTTCTTTTCTTTGTTGTCTCTAGTGGAGACTGTTTTGTAGTTGAAATGATGAAAACAGAACCAAGTCTGTGAGGAATAAAAAAGACGGGAGAAATTCAGAGGATATGTTTCCTTACCACCTCAGGAAATTATAACACCGTCCACCTCGGTTTAGGACTCTTATGGAAACACTGTCTGTGAATATCATATTTCAATATTATAAAACAGAAGAACTTGCATAAAACAGATTCAGATTAATTCAAGTATGCAAATATATACTTACTGATATGAATTACTTAACTTAAACAGAGGGACCAAAGCTGAAAACGTTCCGAAGTTGGAGAATAAACTGGGGGCTGGGATAGCCGTACAGGCCTGTGAGGACCCTCAGGATATTCAGAACACAGAGACGGTCAGAGTGGGGCCCACAGGGCCGTCAAGGGGCGGCAGTACCCTGCCCCCGCCCTGGGCGGGCGAACTAGGCCGTGGTACCGCTACCCGGCTTCTAGGTAGGCAGCGCAAGTTTCCCACCGTTCAGACAGGGACACTGAGCACAGACATGGCCAGGCCACTAAGCGGAGGGCTGGGGTCTGAAACCAGCAAGTCCAGTTCCAGGGGCGCAAGCAAGCCCGACCGCGGCCGTACGCCGCCGTGCATGCTTCAGTAAAAATGCCACCCAAATAGCCAGGCGTTCCCACCAGTCTGCTCACCGCAGGCCAGGAGCATGTGGACGGAACTGCACGCAGAGCGGCGCCACCTTCAGATGTGCTGCAGGGTGACCAGCCAACCCTGGGCCACCTCCCTGGAGCATGGCGGTTAGCGCACACCCTTGGCCGGCCGTGCCGTGGTTCCCTTGTCACCCACAGGCATCCTGGCCCTTTCCGCTTTGACCTTCTCTGTGAGGGGCCCCTGTAAAGCCCCCTAAGGCACAAATGTCTGTGTCTCCATCTGCCCCATACCTGAGCCGGTCAGAGAGACTGATGGGAGCTCACGGCCGCAAATACGTTTAAGGCCGTGGTTCTCTACCTAGGTTGGTTTTGCCCCGGATGGGACATTTAGCAGGAATGCCGTGGACATCCTACAGTGCACAGGTCACCCCCCACTCACAACAAATGTCAATTCAGTCAGGCGCCACTTAGCAATGGGGACACGTTCTGAGAAGTGCGCTATGGGGCGGTTCCGTCCTTGTGCAGACATCGCGGGGCGTGCTCGGGCAGACCTGGGCGGCCTAGCCGCTGCAGCCCTGGACGGCCGGGGCAGCCTGCGCTCCGCGGCTGCAAGCCTGTGCCGCCAGTCCCTGCACTGCACAGCACACCAGCAGGCTCCATCGAGCAGGAGAGAAAACAATGCCGTCGGGAGCTGCAGAAACCACGAGATGAGGCTGCTGCAGCCGCAACACGGCCTGCTGCATTACAAGTTTTTGTTAGTAAGTAGAAGCAGTACACTCTAACAGAAACATACAAGTAGAGTATATGGAATGCGTGAACCAGTAACACAGTCAGTTATTACCCTTGGCTGGTATTACGTGCTGTCCATAATTGTGTGTGCTGTCTTTTCACCCGACTGGCAGCGCACAGGTCTGTTCAAACCGGCATCGCCACAAACACGTGCGTGATGCAACGCTAAAATGTCGCTGGGTGATGAGCACTTTTCAGCTTGTCCTAACCTCATGGGACCACCGTCGCTTCTGCGGTCCGTCATTAACTGAAGTGTCATGTGGCACATTTTCTCAACCGTGGTCGTGCCAGGGCTGAGAAACCCTGCTCAAAAGGGGGTCTTATGTTAAGTACATGGTGGAACCTGGATGGCATCGTTTTCTCTTGTGCTCCCTTTAACCTGGTGCCGCGTTACCTTATTCGGTGGCCGGCTGTGCAGGCTTACGCCCGGGAGCAGCAGGCCATCCCATGCGGTCCGCGTGGAAAGTAACCCAGGTGGGATGAGGGGAGGGCCTTAAACTCTGCATTTTTCTACTTCGGCTCTGATGTTGCTGTGCAGATGACCGCAGCCATGCACCTGGCTCTGAACTTAGCTAAGTATAAGACAGAAATGCTGTCTTGATTTTTTTTTTCTTCCGAGTAAGTAGATTTTTGGAGAGGGCCCATCTAAGTTTTATAAAATACAGATCCCTGGTGTTGGTTGAGTTTTCCTTGTACATGCACAAAGGAAGGATGTGTGTGATTTCTAAAAATATCACTGAGCCATATAATTACTACTTTTAATGTCATCGTGTAAAATGTTATCTAACTTTGTATGGTTATTTGGTATGAAGTTAAGTGTGTAGGGTTCTAGCAATTACCCAGGTGTTATTATTATTTTTAGAATCACTGTGGACCAAGGAGAACAAATATTCTTGTTCATTTTCATGTCCAATGTGAAATCAGCAGACCGTATGATTGTAATTTCATGTTGTCCCGATAAAGCCTTCACAGATAAAGTGCTTCCCCCAGACTGCCGTTCCTGGAAATGGCTTCCTTGTGCCCTGTAACAGACTTCGTACTCAGCCATCTCATTCTTTCCCAGAACTTAAGCAATTGTTTCCAGGAAGATAAACCTCAAATCTATATCTCGAGCTTCAGATGTCCCCCTAATTTCCGATACCTCATTTATAACTGTCTACCAGACATCCACACCTGCGTATCTGGCCAAGCGTCGTGAACTCACTGTGCCTAAAACCCACCTCTTTATTATCCTGCCCTCGGCCAGCTCCTCTTCCTAACTGAACCCTTTTCCCCAGTCACCTGCAATTGGAATTCGTACAGGTACCTTTAAATTCTACCTCTCCCCTCTCACCTCCTTACTGAATCCATTACCAGGTACTGACATTCGACAGCGGTGTGTTTCTGGCATTGCTTCCTGCCTTTCAGTTCTGCCACCACCCAGGTTCAGACCCTGTTTCTGACTGCCTGGGACCGCGGCAGGGGACTCCTCACTGACCCCTCTACTGCAGCATCTTCCCTCTGCCCCCTGCATCTTCACAGGTCTGGTCACATCCCTTCCCTGCCCCCAAGACCTCCCTGACACCGGGGGCTCACTGCTTCACCCTGCTTCCCAGGGATGTGTCAGCTACGACATTACAATGGCTTTTACAAATTAAAGAATCTTTTTAAATGTAATTCATTGACAACATTGCTTATTTTTTATTGTTACAGTTTTGATAAAAATCCAGATAACACTTTGGAGCAACAGACCTCACAGAATCGATTCCTTGAGGTACTGTGGACTGCCCACAGGCACCCTGGAAGCCCCGGGCACCGGGGGTGGAGGGCCAGCTTGCAGCCCTGGGCTGGGGAAAAAGTCCAGAAAAGGAAGGGGGTGACCAAGGCACAATCTGTAATCATGGCAAGGGTACAGGCATTGACAAATAAAACCCAGCACTGGTTTTCTGGGACGATGCCTGGGTGGTTTGGAGCCTGCTAAAGTTTAGGGTTGCTCTTCCAGACCAGACCCTTCAACTGAGACTTTAGAAAGGAAGGACATATTCGAAAATAGTAGAATCATATTAGTGATAAATTATGCACAGCTTTACTAAGCAGTTAGAGTTGATATTTCAACCGATGACAATGAGCATGGACAGTCATCCCTCGGGGGGAAACTGGAATGATGATGAAGTAAACCTGCATGCTAGTTCGTCTCCACTCGCTGACCCCTCCTCATCTAGCTCAAGAGCTGGAAGCAGTGAAGGGAGATGAGAGGGCCCAGCTACCAGAAACCACTGGAAGCAAGCCCCACCCTTGGGCTGTGGAACCTGGGAAGGCTAAGAGGCACCACTGCCTTGGAAACAGATGCTTCCAGAAAAAGAAGTAAAGAAGATAGAGGTCCAAGAAAGAGAGCAAGAGCAAGAAAAAAACTAATTTTTCCCTGTCTCTGTCTGCTAATCTACTAGTGTTTCCCACTGGTAAGACTAAGTATAAAACCCCTGGCAAAGAATGTGAGAACTGCCTTTTGCCGACGTCCACCCTAGGTTACCAAAGGGCATCAAAGCACAGTTGTGGGACTGATGGAGAATGGGTGGATATCCAGCACCCCTCCCCAAAGGGCTCCACAGAAGCCACCCAATTCCCCCATCTTAATACTTTCTTCCTTTCAAGGCTGCAAGACAATGGTCAGAGGGATAGCTTTCCTCACTTACAGTAATGCCACTGTCCCAGAAGAACTCCTTTTAGCTTCGATGGCCCGTGAACCTTCTCCTGCCTGTCACATTTGGGCTACCCATTATCCTATGTGTGATCAAAAATCATTTTACAAATCATAGAGGGCGTGAGGGCTGGAGGCATCTTTTTATACTGTAAAGCAAATGTGCATGTATTTGGTTTTTATTTCTCATGTTTATCAAGTATATAAGCACACACAGAAGTAACTAGGGGAGTTGGGGAAAAATTCCAACCCTGTCTCCACCCCACCAGACCCATCCTCATCTATATATATATATAATCTCAGTTGAGGGCACCACCATCAAGCAAGACAGAAACCTTGGAATCATACTTAACTTCACCCTTATATCTTTTCAGGCATCAAATCCTGTGGATTTTTCTTCCTGAATATTTCTCAAACATGCTTCTGCACACACAAAGTTTTCGTCCTGTCTTGCCAAGAGAGATAAATGCAACAGTCCTCTCAGGCTGGAAGCCACAGGAACCGGCGCTCTGTTGGGAAGACACGTGGCAGATGCCTTCACAGTGGGGACAGCCCTAATTACCTACGTGTACTGAGCCCCTAAGACAGTGCTTGGCACCTCAGTTGTCACTACAGGATGTTGTGAGTAAATGGGTCTCTCCTCTCCATTGGGGGGAGTAAAGTTTAGCTAGGTGTTTAAATTACTAGAATAACTGTGCATTTTGCCAGCTAATGTCCTTTGGTATTGTCTTTTGCCAGCTTAGTATTCATTCTTCTTTTGTCCTTCCTAACAGAAATTTGACTTTGTTTTCTTATCTTCCTCACTCCCACTTCCAAAGGGGAGCCTGCTTCTTTTGATTCAGTCAGTTGAAGCAAGGCCTTTCCTCAGCCACTGTTACTGGTCTGGGGGTAGGCACCTGCCTGATGTGAGCTAGACTCTCCCCCGAGGCATGGACCGCTTCACTTTCTGATGTGAACAAGAAAGCATGTTGGCCTATTAACTTCTGAAAGTAATTTTATAATATAATCATGGGGCTGCCCAGCATTAGAATACAGCTGATGATTTGGACAGAATACTACAGAAACAAGATAAATTGATGTCTCCCTTTGAACTAGTGACTCTATCCACCCTGAAGACTTGGCTATACCTACCCTTCCTGTTTTGTGAGATAATAAATTCTCTCATTAAATGAATTAGAGTTTTCAATTACTTATAATCATGAGATGCCTAAGTGGTTTATTTGTCATCCTCTAATATTTGCTAAATGTCTATTTTCACCTCTAAAGGTTGTTTTTACTACTTCCAATTTGAAATATCTCTGCTGACTAAAAAGTCATTGCAAGGATTCCAGTCTGCTCTGTGTAGGGAGGGGAACGCCAGGTGGGGGAGTGGAGGCTTCTGCCGGAGTAGAAGGGCGGTGGGTGGGAGAGGGTCGTCAGTGCATATGCTTCATACGTGATGGAGTCGGGATTCAAACAAATGAGAACATGCTAGTTATCATGACACATTGTTGGGAAAGTTTCTAAGGTTGTTTTTAACCCATCACTTTGCCTGGGCCACTAGGAACTACAGTTATGCCCTGCTTAACGATGGAAAAGATGTTCTGAGAATTGCAGCATTAAACGATTTCCACCGGGTGCAAACATCACAGAGAGCACTCTCGCGAACCTGGACGGCACAGCCTGCACACCTCGCCTGCATGGTGCAGACTGTTGCTCCCGGGTTAGGAGCCAGCACAGGATGTTATTGTGCAAAACCACACAAGATTAAATCAAGCACAAGAGAAAATGATGCAACCAAGAAGTGAATTAAATATGAGGTATATAAGGCTGCTGCCAGAGTAATACGGCATAGTGTTCCACAGCAAACCTTTTATATGTGGAAAGCGTGCACTTTAAACAAATGGTAAAAGTACATAGAGCAGTAACATAGTCACTGTTATCATCATCAGGTATTATGTACTGTACGTAGTTGGATCGCTACAGGTTTGCCCGGTGGCCGCAGCAGGTCTGTTTACACAGCACCATACACATGGGAGCAACATATTGCCCCATAATATTATGGCATCACTCGGTGGTAGGAATTGTTCAGCTCCATCATGATCTTATGGGAGTACTGTCTTATACGTGGTCTGTCATGACCAAAATGTCATTCTGCAGGGGTGACTGTATAATGTTGGACAATTCCGGAGTCATAGTGCTGAGAAAGTTAATGTGATGTTGGGAAATCAGTTATTTGTCTTGTGAAATTAGCACCATCTTGTGAGTTACTAAGATGACTTGTCTGTAACTAGAATTCTGCCATTAATACAGGGTGGGGCAAAAGTAGCTCTACAGTTGTTCCTATGGAAAATAATACAATAGTTAAGGAATAATAATACAAGAATAAACTCTGTGTTCTGCGTCCTCACAACTGTAAACTTACTTTTGTCCCACTCTGTATAGGATTTAATCTCTGAGCCACACTAATTTCTGGTCACAGGAAAGAATTGAATAGCATAAACAAATGAAAGCATTTTAACTTTTTTCATCTGACTTCCACATTCCAGTACTATTTTAACTTAGTTTCCCACCCGCCATCCCCGACTATGACATACCCATCTTCCAGTACAGGGACACAGTTTTATAAACGGGGTTCACCCTGCGAGACTGACTCGTGTGACTGGGTCAGACCTTTCTATCCCTTGTTTTGAATAAAGGCTAGAGAAGGTGACAAGGACCTCCAGAGATTTTTTATATAACAACATGCCTTATGTATATTCTATCACTTCAATCAATCAGCAGTCACATTTCATCCCTTAATACTCTTTGACATTTTCCCTGCAGAAAGTAATTACTCTAGAACTAAAAAAGGAAAAAATAAAGACACTTCTGAGTGCAAAGTGGATGGCAGAGCACAGGCTGTGACTCCTCCCGGCACGTCAGCGGGTGACCAGAGGCCCCAGCCTTTGAGCATCATTCCAGCTGCCCTGGTCCCCAGCAGTTCTCCCAAAGTATTTTATATTACTTACTCCTGATATCAGTGGATAGTTTGCAATAACTTATAGACAGCTGTTTTCTTAGATGATTTAGCAATTCAATTTTTACCCTCAACTTTGTGAATTCTATGCAGTCTTCATGAGGGACTGACTAATCAGTGTACTAGGGAGAGCGAGATCCCGGAAGGTCAGGTGAGTTTCGCACTTCCCAGTTAAACCCTGGTTCCCCCCCTGTGTTTATTCTTGTTCTGCGGGGCCCCTTTAGGGTCCCATTATGGAATATTGATAGGACACAACCGACATCACAAAGAGTTAACCCTCACCCTGCAGCAGGGATTTCAGTGTTTCCGGATGGGCACCTCATGAATCTCGTTGCTCGTCCCGTGTGGTGCGGGTTAGGACACAGCCCACCAGCATTTTGGGCAAGGCCATTTCGAGGGGAAGAAAAGCCACAGAACCCACAGGTGATTGGCAGCCCTCAGCTCCTTCCTTGAGACCTCACAGACCTCATATGTCTTTACCCAAAATGAATTTCTTGTTGTTTCCTCATTTTAGCCTTTTTTGGATCCTGCTCATCCATTTTTCTAACAAATCCAAAGCAAAGAGAAAGCAAGTGATTTTCAAGTTTTATATTTTCACCTGTATCTTCCAAAATGGGCCGGACCGAAGACACATTTTGGTCAAACAGGCATCTCTCCCACGCGGCTGCAGGGCAGAGATGCAGAGAGTGCCAGCGAGCACCCTACCCTCATTCATCTCAGGCCCAGCGTCGGGAGAGAAGGCGCTATCGAAACGGAGATTGTGTAAGTGTGCATGCTCTGGTAACTTGTTTTATGAGATTAAATATATTTTCAGAAGCAGTAAAGCACTGGGGGTATGTCGTTATGGTTTAAATCTCAGGTAAAAAGATGCCCACTGTCAAAAAGGAAAGAACTCTGAACAAACCCCTGTATCTTAAAAGATGAATATGAATCAGCAGAGTGAGACAATCTCATCCCTGAGGGGGAGGAAAGGGCTTTTCCTTTCAGATCAGAGATGAAACATTTAAAAATAAGAATTCAAAGCTTCAACCCTCTGGCAGTGCTTTGTGACTCAGAATTGAATTTATTAGTCTGACAAATTGGTTTTTACAGACGCCTTGATTTGAAAATCAAATATACTGTTCGGCTGGTAACCTCCCAGAGGCCACACGTCTTGCTGAAATGCCTGAAGGCGATGTCCGCTGTGTGTGTTTATGCAGGCGACAGAGGACACAGAAGGGGGCTGCCTCCCAGGTGAAGTCCATCACAAAACTCGAGCCTCATCAGTCAGGGTGGAATGGGACCGCCTGCCTCTGCAGCTCTGTGCCGGGAACTTACTGAGGGAACCGGCACCCCCAGTGGTCTCCTCACCAAAGGCAGGAACAGAAAAGAACATGGTGGCAAGACATGATAGAGGTCGTGGGACCGAGTCCAAGACAGACCTGGCAGCCAGAGCTCAATATCTGGACCTATTGGCCACATCATTCCAGAGCTACCCCTTTTCTCATGCCGCACTTTCTCATGAGGCAGCGGAGGAAGTGGGCCAGGCTCTGCAGTTAGACACACCTGGACTGGAGTCCTGTCTACCACACTCCATCTGTGTCCTCTCTGAGCCTCAGCTTCTCTATCTTTGAAATAAGGATAAAAATACCACCTCATGGTATTAGAGTTCCCCTTGGAAACAGAATCCATAGGATGTGTGTGTGTGTGTGTGCGCGCGCACGTGCATGTGTATAGAGAGAGAGAGTAAGAAAGGGAAAGTGAAAGAGAGAGAGAGAGAGAGATTGTTTGGAAGGAATTAGATCATGTGATGGTGGAGGCCAGCAAGTCCAAATCAGCAGCACAGGAGCCGATGTTCCAGTTTGAGTCTGAAAGCAGTCGGCCCCAGAACGAGGAAGAGCAGGGAAGTTGAGGTCAAAGGCAGTCTGCTGGAGACTTCCTTTCTGCTCAGGGGAGGCTGTTTTTTTTTGTTTTTGTCCGTCCCCCCCACCCCCCCGCCGCCACCATTTAGGCCTTAAACTAATTGGACGAGGCCCACCCACATTATGTAAACAATCTGTTTTCTGCAATGACCACCAATTTAGATCTCAATCTCACCTAAACTAGATGTTTGCCCAAATGTCTGCCCAAATACTGTGGCCTGCTGTGGCTCAGCCAAGTCGACAAGCTGACGCACACAATGAACCATGACACTCCTGCCGGCCCCACAGCAGCTCTCTGAAAGGAGCATTGTTCTTGAAGCGCAGCTCCCAACTCAAGCAGCAGTCATTTTCACTCCTTCACGTTTCAGTGGCGAAGTCATGTCACTGCAGCCCTCTCTTGCTGTCCAGACACTTCCAAATGAACCCCTTCCCCTCAATGTCCCCTCCATATACACTCATTCACTGCATCTTCACCAGAAAGCCAAACATGTTCCATCAAGGGGCTTGAGAGTACATGGTACCTCACTTTCTGACAGTTCTACCATGATGTCACTCTGGGGTACAGGAAATTATAAAAGTGGGCACTAAATCCCTGCTCCCCAAATCTTTCTACCTTAATGATTATACTCTCCCATCCATTCCCTCCTTTGGAAAATCCCTCCTGTTTGCTGGACTGAGAAGAAGGGAGCACAGGGCAAGGTGTGGTGGAGAGAAGGTGGGGAAGGAGGTGAAGAACTTGAAAATAAACTAAATACATAATCAAGACAACCTTGTCAATAAAACAGGCAGATGAGACTATGAGTTTTCCCTGGCTTAATCCTAAAACCCAAAACCAAGAGTCTGGGCCCTGGGTCACAGTCCTAGCAATTTGTTTTGAACAGTCAGGCAAACTGACTGGCTTGCAGTTGTTGTGAGAACAGACACTTGGACATCAGAAGAAGAGCCAGAAACAATTATACCTTCTGGTCACTGTGGAGACCACAGATAGCCAGTCTGGCCTTTCATACCCGTAGCTTGCTCCAACCAGGAGAAGTGAGCTTGGCGATTCTCTGCAGGCTTCTGGAGGCCTGGGACTCTGGTGCTGCCCTCCAGGGTGATAAGGCCATCAAGTGGTCCTCATACATTCCATCCCCATGTGCGGCCATTGAGATCCAATTGCCAGCCGTGACCACACCTCTGTATTCCTTCTCAACTGAGGAAGAATCTCTAGTCTTGGTAAAACACTTTTATAATTCAGTTTCAACACAGGGCTTTCATTGACTCAACACTAGAAGAAATCTCAAAGGCCTAAGAGTCCACACTCCCTGCCTGGTGTAGAGAAGCCTACCCCAGGGTCCTAGCCAGATTACTATCGAACTCATCGCCCCAGACCCTCCCGCAGACTGAGACTCGATCCAATGGGCACCTCACAGTGAAAAACCGTGAGGGACTCAGGGAGTAATCAGATCCTTCCCTTTGTGTAAATGAAACAGTGATTAAGGACTTTAGATTTTCTATTATTGAAAAGGGTCATGAAAAAAATTTTGAAGCTTTCAAATCTGGTCTTACTCTGCATTAGGATAATCTGTTCATTGTTTAAAAGAAACTAAATTCTAGACCTATCTAGATGTCTGAATTTTGGAAACAATGAGAATCTAAGTGCTTCTTCTTTGTACCGGGCTGGGTGGGCATTAAGTAACAGAGATCTAAAGACTATTTCCTGTCATTTAAACTGGAGTATTTCGACTAAGTCACAATAAATCAGGCGGAAGTAGTCGCAGAGCCAGGATGTAGGAGACACGGGGAGGAAGGAGCCACAGGAAACCCTGCACCGCATTCTTCACGCAGCTGAGCCACAGCCATTCTCCAACAGAATGTGTTTGCTAAGAACCCAGAAGAACTGGGACAGCTGGTGGGACACATGATAAAGAAATAAAGCTTATTGCACAACAAAATGCAAGTAAAGGCTGTTATGACTAACCACATTCAAGAGAGAACCTTCACTGTGCTTTGATCTATGGATTTAAAAAAGTAAAAACCTTTCAACTTCAAGTTACAAATATCCATTTTCAATGCTTTTCCCATGAGGTTAGAAACCTCATTGTCCCCATGTGACTGGCATTCCTTTTCGCCACACAAGTGGAGGGAGTCTTGGCACGAACAGCCAGCAGTGAGGACTGTCATTAGAGATTCTTGGGCAGTAGGAGAGCTGTGCGTGCTCCAAGAAGCTTAAACACAAGCTTCAATTCAGCTAGTATTTTATAGGCAGTATTTCAGATTTGTTTTTGTCCAGTGTAAAAATCAATTGCACAAGCAGGGAATGTTTTCAGCTACCAACTTTGCCAAAGAACCAATTTTAAGAGTGAGGGAATGAATGGGGAATTTGCTGCTTGTGATTTAATTCTGATGGGAAAATAAAAGAGCTTTGGGCTGTATGGAGAGAATAAAGGGAAAGGAATCACTTTTTGAGAGTCACATGTTGAATTAATTGCACCTAGTTCATGGCTTATGGACATCTTTGGTCCATGCAACGCTCCGCATTTGAAAATTGTTTCCTTCTTTTTGACACTGGTTTTCTAATTCCAGTGTGAGTTAGAAAAACTCAGTTCAGTCCTCCTGTGTGTGTTTCTCCTTTACTCTCTCACTATTGCCCCACTTACAACATTCTGCTACCAGAGGTGCAGGGGTTCCCCCGACCAAGGAGTTTTTCTGTAATACTAGCTGCATGACCTACAATTTGACTCAATGTGCACACTGTCTATGTGGAGATGCGTCAGATCCCGCAGGCTCAGGGTTCAGTCCCACAGACTGTCCACACTGCACTTTAGAGGCTAACCACAAGTCCAGGTTGTCACCCATGCCTTTGGCCTATAAATCAGGGGTACTCAGGACCTCCTCCTTGGTTTTGATTGATTTGATAGAGCTGCTCGCAAAACTAAAAAAAAAAAAAAAAAAAAAAGTATGGGACTTCTGGCCAAGACAGAGGGGTAGGTAGACACACTGTGCCTCCTTGTACAACCAAAAGAAGGATGACAACAAATTAAAAAAAAATAACCAGAATGTCCAGAAAAATCAAACTGTATGGAAGTTCGACAACCAAGGAGTTAAAGAAGAAACATTCATCCAGACCAGTAGGAGGGGCAGAGCCGGGGAGCCAGGCAGAGAGGACTCCCAGCAAGGCGGCAGTTGAAGGAGTGGGTGGTCCCACATTCGCATGCAGATAAACTGGGAGGAACAACTGGGGAGCAAGTCAGACCACACAACACAGGGTTCCAGTGTGGGGAAATAAAGCCTCAAAACCTCTGACTGAAAAAACCTGTGGGGGTTGAGGCTGCAGTAGGACAAACTCCCAGTCTTGCAGGAGAGTTCCTTGGAGAGACCCAACAGGGTCCTAAAAAGTACACACCCACCCACTCACCCAGAAATCAGCACCAGAAGGGCCCAATTTGATTGTGGGCAGCGGGGGAAGTGACTGAAAGCCAGCTGAGAGCTGAACAAGCGGTATTGTTCTCTCTCAAACCCTCCCCCACATACAGCATCACAACCCAGCACTTGGGTTGTCCTGCCCTAGTGAAAACCTAAGGCTCTACCCCTTACTATGTAACAGGCATGCCGAGACAAAGAAATATGGCCCAAATGAAAGAACAGATCAAAGCTCCAGAAAAAATACAACTAAGTGATGAAGATAGCCAACCTATGAGATGCACAGTTCAAAACACTGGTAATCAGGATGCTCCCAGAATTCATTGAGTATGGTCACAAAATAGAGGAAAAAGTGAAGGCTATGCTAAGTGTAATAAAGGAAAATGTACAAGGAACCAACAGTGACGGGAAGGAAACCAGGACTCAAATGAACAGTGTGTACCAGAAGGAAGAAATAAATATTTCAACCAGAACAGAATGAAGAAACAAGAATTCAAAAAAATAAGGAGAGGCTTAGGAACCTCCAGGACAACTTTAAATGTTCCAACATTTGAATCATAGGGGTACCAGAAGAAGAAGAGGGCGGGCAAGAGATGGAAAACTTATTTGAAAAAATAGTGGAGAACTTCCCCAATCTGGCAAAGGAAATAGAGACTTCCAGGAAGTCTAGGAAGCTCAGAGAGTCCCAAAGAAATTGGACCCAAGGAGGAACACACCAAGGCACATCATAATTGCATTACCCAAGATTAAAGATAAGGAGAGAATCTTAAAAGCAGTCAGATAAAAGGAGATAGTTACCTACAAAAGAGTTCCAATAAGACTATCAGCTGATTTCTCAAAAGAAACCTTGCAGGCAAGAAGGGGCTGGCAAGAAGTATTCCAAGTCATGGAAGTCAAGGACCTACATCCAAGATTGCTCTATCCAGTGAAGCTGTCATTTAGAATGGAAGGGCAGATAAAGTGCTTCTCAGATAAGGTCAAGTTAAAAGAGTTCATCATCACCAAGCCCTTATTCTATGAAATGTTAAAGGGACTTATCTAAGAAAAAGAAGATAAAAAATATGAACAGTAAGAAGACAGCAAACTCATGACTATCAACAACTGAATCTAAAAGCAAAAATGAAACAAACCAAGCAAACCATTAGAACAGGAACAGAATCACAGAAATAGAGATTACATGGAGGGATATCAGTGGGGAGGGGGAAGAGGGAGAAGGGGGGAAAGGTCCAGAGAACAAGAAGCATAAATGGTAGGTACAAAATAGACAGGGGGAGATTAAGTTTAGTATAGGAAATGGAGAAGCAAAGAACTTGTATGTACGACCCATGGAAATGAACTAAGGGGGGCAATGGTAGAGGGAAGGTGGGTACAAGGCAGAGGGGGATAAAGGGGAGAAAAAAATGGGACAACTGCAGTAGCTTAATCAATAAAATATACTTAAAAATAAATCTCTTGAGATCTAAATCTATCTCTTCCATTGGTTCAGTTTCTCTGGAGAACTTAGATTAATACAATGACCTTCAAATCATTGTAGGGAGAAAGTCATCTACTCTGTTTCTGTATAACACCTAGGAAACGATTTTTAGATTTTATTGTGTCTCAGTTTGCTTCATAGTCTGATGAAGTTGTGGGTCTCCCCTTAGAACAACAACCACACAGTTCCTGATGATTACGCATAGAACCCTTGGACTCGCAGACTCCAGGCTAACGATCCTCAGTTCAGGGCCAGATCATCCCCACCTGTCAGCTTTATTTAGGAAGATCAGTCATGTGTTCTTGCATCAGCCAGTGATGTGTCATGCCAGAAATGTCACAGTTTGCTTTGTGGAAGTCTAATTACATGCAAATATTTAGCTCAATTAAGCTGTTATTCTCATACATCTGACTTATGATTAATTTTTGCATGGGCTGCTACATGGACATTCCCCAAAATGTGGCATAATTACAGTGTAAAGGAAAGAAACAGAGGTTAAGTTAAGTCCTTTTCTGGATTGTTTTTCTGTGTGTGTGATTTACCAATAAAACTCTTTAATTTTTTATTCATATTTTATTGATTATGTACTTACATGTACATAAGGACTTATGTTTGACCCATGGACATGAACTAAGGGGGAGGGAATGCAGGTGGGAGGGGGTATGCAGGGCGGAAGGGAATAAAGGGTGGAAAATGTGAAAACTGTAGTAGTGTAATCAATAATATATATACATATTTAAAAGCGTATATATATTTATCACTTTGTCGGTAAAGGATACAGGTGGACATCCGGATAGAAGAGAGCGCAGGGCCAGGTGTGCAGGAAGAGGCACAGTGCCTCCAGGCCCGCTCCGGGCGCGCTGCTCGCCCAGCGTCGTCTCGAACTCACTGGCCGGAGGCTCTCCGAACCCTCTACTGTTGGGGTTTTGTGAGGCTTGGTCACATGGGCACACTCAGTCTTGACTACATGCCAGCCCTTCTCTCTTCTCTACAGAATGGGGAGGGGGTCTGAAAACGCCAAGCTTCTGATCATGGCTTGTTCTTTGCAGTGACCAGCCCTCATCCAGGAGCCCACTCAGTCACCCCATTAAAAACAGGACCCTCCTACTGTAACAGGGTGCAGCCAAGTGGGGGGCCCAAATAGGGATTTGCAATGGGGTCCAGAACTCGGTGTCCAGGAAATATTAGAAAAAATATATATATAGGATATCCTCACCCCCACAAGTCTGAGCTGGGGGATGGGACTCATGGGGTAGGGCCACTGAGAGTTGTTTTGAATAGCAACAGTTTTGCAGATAACCTCTAGAATGGTTGTTTAACATATCCACAACCTTTAACTGGTTTCACAGATATGTTAAACAGCTGCGGCCATGCTTTGAACCAGGGGGATAGGAGTGACTTCAACCCAGGATGTAACTTGGAGGCAACTCCCTGTGGTTACAGAGCCTGCGTAAGACCTTGGAGATGATTGGCTCCACACCACAGGGCCACACCTGCCTGGACTTACTATGGCAGCCCAGTAAAGCTGGAAAAATACAGGAATCCTGGCAGTTGCAGCCAGTTGTGGGAGGAGTCGGAAATGGGGCTGCAGAGGAAGATTGGCGCTGGGATTTAAACCCAGGCTGGGCATCCATGCAGTGTCTTTTGGGACCACACCTTTTTTTGGGACCATGCGGCTTGGGCAGAGAAGAACCACAGACTTCTATTTTTTTTCTGAGATATGGAACCCCACACTGGGCAGAGGGGGAAGGGACTGTGCATTTGTGGGTATTCTAAAAGACTTTGGGATCTCAATGGAGATATTAAGTGAATCCTCTTAAGTTTGTATAACTTTTTTTTATTTTTGAATATATTTTCTTGACTATGCTATTACAGTTGTCCCATTTCTCCCCCATCATTCCCCTCCACCCTACATACCCTCTCCCACCCACATTTCCCCCCTTTAGTTCATGTCCATGTGTCATAAGTTCTTTAGCTTCTACATTTCCCACTATTCTTGCCCTCCCCCTGTCTATTTTCTACCCACCGTCTATGCTATTTATTCTCTGTACCTTTTCCCCCTCTCCTCCTCCCATGCCCCTGTTTCTAACCCTTCATATGATCTCCATTTCTGTGGTTCTGTTCCTGTTCTAGCTGTTTGCTTAGGTTGCTTTTGTTTTAGGTATGGTTCTTAATAGCTGTGAGTTTGCTATCTTTTCACTGTCATATTTTTATCTTCTTTTTCTTAGATAAGTCTCTTTAACATTTCATATAATAAGGGCTTGGTGATGATGAACTCCTTCAACTTGACCTTATCTGAGAAGCGCTTTATCTGTCCATCCATTCTAAATGACAGCTTTGCTGGATAGAGCAATTTTGGGTGTAGGTCCCTGCCTTTCAAGACTTCAAATACTTCTTTCCAGCCCCTTCTTGCC
This sequence comes from Glossophaga mutica, assembly GCA_039655065.1. NCBI lineage: Eukaryota > Metazoa > Chordata > Mammalia > Chiroptera > Phyllostomidae > Glossophaga > Glossophaga mutica. The sequence goes on along the minus strand of CM077310.1, from coordinate 62,895,703 downwards.
TGCAAGGTCTCTTTTGAGAAATCAGCTGACAGTCTGATGGGAACTCCTTTGTAGGTGACTGTCCCTTTATCCCTTGCTGCTTCTAGAATTCTCTCCTTCATTTTAATCTTGGCTAATGGAATTATGATGTGCCTTGGCATGTTCCTCCTTCGGTCCAACTTCTTTGGAACTCTCTGAGCTTCCTGGACTTCCTGGAAGTCTATTTCCTTTGGCAGATTGGGGAAGTTCTCCTTGATTATTTGTTCCAATAAGTTTTCCACTTGTTGCTCTTCCTCTTCCCCTTCTGGTACCCCTGTAATTCAGATGTTGGGACGTTTAAAGATGTCCTGGCGGTTCCTAAGCCTCTCCTCATTTTTTTGAATCCTTGTTTCTTTATTCTTTTCTGTTTGTTTCTTTCTTTCTTCCTTCTGGTCCACTCCATTGATTTGAGTCCCAGTTTTCCTCCCATCACTATTGGTTCCCTGTGCATTTTTCCTTCGTTTCACTTATTGTAGCCTTCATTTGTTCATCTAATTTGTGAGCAAAATCAACCAATTCTGTGAGCATCTTGATGACCAGTGCTTTGAACTGTGCATCTGATAGGTTGGCTATCTCTTCACTGCTTAGAGGAATTGGCTCTGGGGCTTTGATTGGTTCTCCGGTTTGAGCCATTTTTGGTGTTTTTTTTGTTGTTGTTGTTGTTTTGTTTTGGTTTTGGTCTGGTCGCGGCTATTACGTATGAGGGGTGGAGCCTCTGGCGCTCCCCAGTGCAGGTCAGCCCAGTCGCTGGGTTGTGACGCTGTATGTGGGGGCGGGGTCTGAGAGGGAACAATGGCACCTGCTCACTCTCTCCTGGATTCCAGTCCCCTCCGCCGCTTCCCCTTTGCCTGGATTATCTGCGAGCGCAAATGTGGGACCACCTGGTCAGCCAGCCACCTTGTGCGGCCTCACTGGTTCTGCACAGTTGCCCTCCTGTGCCCGGGGACCGCCAGCTGCCGCCTGTGCACCAGGGAACTGCCAGCCGCTGCTGCTTGCGCTCCCGCACCTCCACCTTCTCCCGCCGCGACTCCGCCCCTCCTACCGGTCTGGATGAATGGTTGTTGGACTTCCGTACAGTTCAATTTTCTATAAGTTCTGGTTGTTTTCTTCTTTCTAAATATTTGTTGTCCTTAATTTCGGTTGTGAGAGGAGGCACAGTGTGTCCGCCTACGCCTCCATTTTGGCCGGAAGTCCCCAAGTTTGTATAACTCTTTAAATAAATAATCCCTTTCCTTTTCACCAATCTCTGGCATCGAGAGACATCTTTCCCTGGCGGTGGGCAAGGTGAACCTAGTACGGGGTGAGGACCCCTGGAGTACAAGGGTGAGTCCATTCGGCAATAGTATATCATTCCCCCACCCCCAGCCCCGTGTGTTCTGTAACACTACCACCCAGAAAATTGCAAGGGTTTCAGGGACCCTGCATCTGGAACCAGCAGAGACTTAACAGTCCTTCAGTACATTCTTGGTAAGAATGTCAAATGATATAGTCACTCCAGAATATAGATTTTAGAAGTTTTTTATTAAACTAAACATGCAACTACTATTCAACCCAGCCTTTGGACTCTTAAATTTTATCCCAAGAAGTGAAACACACAAAAACCTGGATGTAATGTTCATATGTAGAGGGGCTTTGCCTGCAGAGCCCCATCCGTCCATCACAGATGAGAATAAAACTACCAAGATATGATCTGTTTGGGGAGGAGAGATGGTGACTCTCTCAAAGGAGAAAGGCCAAGAGCCCCTTCCTCAATGGCTTTTATTAGGTTCATAATACACAGGAATACAGGTAAAGCTCATCAATCAATGTCAGGCAGCAAGGATCAAACAATGGATAACATTTCAAAGAAATCTGAGGGTTTAATCTGAGTCAGTGTCTGTCAGGTAACGGGGTTGCAAAAACTTTGAGAGACATACTCATTTCCTGCTCGGACCCTTATCATTTAAATAAGAGCACTGTTAGCAAAGCAGGTTTCACAGGACTTTACGAATTCTTTCTTATGCCCATCACCCAGGGAGCTGCTCCAGCCAGCACAGGGCTGCACTGCCCTTGGTCATAGTTTCAGGCTTAAGCAGATTAGAGCCAGGAAGCAAGAGATAAGGAAGACATCTCCCAGATGGAAATGGGGACTCGGGCTATGTCAGAATAGCCAGGGGGCGAGGGTCCATCACCCCCTCTTTGCTGTAGCCCCCCAAGTCCTTCCACGAGGGCCTCCCAAGTGGTTGTGTCTGGCTTAGGTTGCCCCTCCCATGAGGAGTCTTAACCGTCATTGACTAACCGACTAAGCATTGGGGCCAGAGATGGATGAGGCAGAAGCAGTGCTCCTGCCAGGGAGATAAGCTTTGTCTCCTTAGTAGCTCACGTCCTCATGACAGAACAGACCCAGATGAAATGGGTCTCTTGGGCTCTTACTCAGCCTAGCCCTGGGGTAGGGGTTACAGCTCCTGAAACCAGGCCGAATGGTCCTCCACATTCATAGATGCTTTATTTATAATAAGAAAAAACTGCAATAACCCAGATGTCCAAGATGAAAATATGAAAGTGGACAAGAGAAGAAAGCTGGATTAAACACTGGAGGACAGCAAGTAGTGATGGTGAAGAGCTAGGGGTGCGTGGTTCAAAATGGATGCATCGTTACCATTTGCTACTGTTCTGTATGTAATACAAGAGAACCAATGATTGATACATGCAATGACTCAATCAATCTCCAGGTAATTATGCTGCGTGAAAAAAGCCAGTCCCCAATGGGTTACATACTGTATGATTCCATTTATACAAAGTTCTTGAAATGAAATAAGTAGAGAAATGGCCTCGGGTCCCTCAGGACCCCAACTTCACCCAAAGCAGCTTCTCGGGCACTTTCCTAAGCACCCATAACCCATGTGTCAGCCTCCACAGGCCTCCTGCTTTTCCTCTGTTCCATTTGACATAGAGAGACCACTTGCATTGAGCACTTATTAATAACAAACGTTTGAATAAAATTTTTAAAGGAAATAAGAAGGAGGATGCTCCATGTAAACTTCAAAAATCCACACTAGACATCTCTTAGTAACTCTTTCCTCATCCTTAGTGTCTCCAGGTCTCTCTTCCTCTTCCAACCAAAGCTCAGCCTGCTCTCCCTCAGCCTCTGGCTGTCTCTTCCTGGAGAGCAATCCCATCTTTGTCCGCATTCTCCCACCCTCCTGCCTGGTCCCTTCAACATTTGGTGGTAGAACAATTCGACTTGCTTGCAGTTTCTACCTACAAACTTACAAACCTATACCACTCACCTTGCTCAGTAATAAGGCACCTTCCTCATACCTGGACCTCATCCTCCTTAGAAAGCAGACAGGGATTTATAAACATTTACATATTTTTCTTTCACACTAAATTTCTTTCCCTATGAGTAAATAACAATATTCAAAATTTTTACATGTAAACCTTAGTTTTAAAACCCCATTTAAAATACTTTTCGCTTCACCACATAAACAATCATATTTCTAAAATTCTCATGAACCAATGGACAAGATCTGGTGGATAGAGGCTACCTCAAGTGTCTCTGGATAACCTGGGCAGCTGGACAATGCACTGAGCCCACAGAGGAATGGGCATCGCTGCCACAGTGCGCATGCGTTGCCTGGATCCTCCGGGGACTTGCCCCTCACTGTGGCCAACCAACTTTCTGGAAGGCAAAGCTGACGAGTACAACTAGCATGTCAAAGAATTTAGGGATTAAAGACATTTATTCTCTTTCAAAGAAGACTTAGGAGTGGCAAAGCTATCCTCAAACTCATTTTGTCTTGTTTGAGGGGAAGAATTAAATAAAAATTAGTGAGCTGGATTTTGACTTAGTAAAGAAGATGGGCCCTAACAAATATTACTGTCCAACGAATGATGGGGTGATCTACCTCTTGTGAGAGTGAGCATTTTGTCATTCAAAGTCTTTGAGCAAAGATTGAAGGAATAGTTAAGATGGTGATGGGAGGATGAATTACTGCAGCAGGATTTTCACGGATCCAGAAAGATGATTTAAATACAACCTTGGCTTCACTGAATGAGGATAGGAGGAGGGGCATAAGAGCCTTAGCTAGCATTTATGAAGTGCTTACCATATGCTAGACACAATGTTAGTGTCATCACTCCTGTTATTAAATTATTGCACGTTGAATGGGCTTTGCCAGTAGACATGCACCATGTATAAGTAATGCATTTTGCCAGATGCCGTGTTCTCCAGATGGTGACGTGGTTGTGGATGAAGTCAGGGCAGCTGTGGGAACACACGAGAACATCTTGGCCCTGTATCACCAGCACATTGCTGGTTATTTCATGAGGTCAATGTCACTTGAACTTTCAAAACAATGGCAGTGAGAATGTCAAAATTAAGAAGTGTAGATCTCATTTATAATTTTTAATTGTCCAGTGTTATTGACCTCTGAAATACAATTAGATAAAAAGGAACATCATTTTTATCATTTAGTTTCCTTTCAGATAATTTAGTGTCTATAGTTTTGAGAAAGAGCCTGTATGTTTTGAAATTTTCATGAGAGAAAAATATTTTGGGTTTAATTAGAAATCTCTTTGTAAGCAAACATTTGAAATGTGCCCCCCCCCACCTTGAACTCCTCCTGGCCTTCATCATCAGGGGAGTCTGCTTTGATTTGTCTGGGAAGGAAGAGGGTCCTGAGGAACAGATCTGGATTTAACTCAGCTTCAACACACGGCTGAGCCATGTCAGTAAAACCCAGCGGCCCCAGAGGCGCATGAGCAAAGAAATAAATGCCTATTATTGAATGCTATTAAAAATAACAATAAAGAAACGTATTCATTAGGCACTGCTGCATTCAGGTCTTTGATCCACGTAGAGTTAATTTTTTGAACATGGTGAAAGGTAAGACTCCAACTTCATTCTTTTGCCTGTGGATATTAAAATGGTTTTTGTTTGTTTGGTTTGGTTTGTTGACTGCAGAAATTTATGCACCAAGCTTAATGCCTTAAATAAATGATTTCATTTAAAATTCACAATAGAGACTTCCAGTCAAGATGGCAGCATAGGTAAACATGGCTCACCTCACACAACCACATCAAAATTACAACTAAACTGTAGAACAACCATCACTCAGAATCATCACAAATCAAGTTGAATGGAGTCTGACAACTATGGAATTAAAGAAACCACATCCACCTAGACTGGTAGGAGGGGTGGGGAAGTGGAATTGGCTGGTCCCACATCCATGTGTGGTGCATAAAAATACAGGGGGATATCTGTGGAGTGAGGAATCCCAACCCCACACCAGGCCCCACAGCCCAGGGTTCCAGTGTCAGGAAGATAAGTGCCTATAACTTCTGGCAGCAAAAACCAGTGGGGACTCAGTTGATGGAAGAAAATTCTGGAGTCCCAACCAGTTCCTCTTAAAGAACCCAAACACGGACTCACTCACATTCACTCCCTTTAAGCTCCAGAACCAGGGTAGCAGCTAAAAGCACCAGGGGCATACAGGGAGGGACTGAAGTGTTTGACATCCAAGTAAGAACTAGGGGACAGCTTTCTCCCAGACAGAAAGGCAGGCAGAGGCCATTGTCCCTTTTCTGAGCCTTCCACCTACAGAGCCACAGAGCTGGCAGGAGGGTGCCATATCTGAGACTTCATCAACCTGGCTAACACTGTTTGCCCCACCCAACTACAGGCCCACCCAAGCTGTTAACAGTGACTTTTCCATATGAATGGCTTGCCTTAGCTCATGCTTCACACTTCCTAGATCCTCTCAAATAACCAACAGCCAGCCTTAGTGAGCCCCTAGCCCCTGTACCTCTTGCTAAGTGGCCCCAGGCCTGGTACTAGCAGCAGCCAGCCTAGGTTCACAGCTTGGTTTTGCCCGGGAACCTCCAAACCCAGCACAAGAAGCAGCCATCTCAGATTGCTTTAGAGTTCATGCAGGGTGGCCCTGGGCAGAATGCAGGTGGGGGTGACCTTGGTCTGCACTGCCCAGGAAACCCCAGAGCCTGTGCATGCAGTCAATAGCTACAGACCACGTCACAGCACCACCACTCTGACCTTGCACAGCTGATCCTGCATGGAGAGCAGAGCTTTGTGGTCAGTAGTCACAGTCAGTCCTTGCAGCTGACTGGCCTGGGCAAATCCCTCCCATTGACTTTCCAACAGCAACCAAGGCTCAACTACAAGGAGGGAGTGTACTCAGCCCACATGAAGGGTGCACCTCTAGTACCCAGCTCCAGTGATAGGGAAGGCTATGCCACTGTACCTGACAAGGGCCCTGTATCGCTCAGTATAGGAAATGAAGTGGCCAAGGAACATCTGTGCATGACCTACGGACATGAACAATGGTGGGGGGATTGCCTGAGGCAGTGGGGGATGCTAGGAGGAGGGGGGCAAAGGGGGTAAAATTGGGACAACTGAAATAGCACTTTCAATAAAATACAATAAAAAATAAAATTTACAATAAGACTGCAAGAGAGGGGTTAGAAGATCAGTTAAGGAGTTAGGTCTCAGAGATAGGTACACTTACACTAGATAGCAACACTGGCACTTGAACCCATGCCAGTTCAACAGCAAACGGATCCTCTTCCCTTGACGCTGTGCTGTCTCTCCAAGTCTTTATGGCTGCCGTTCAAAGCTCTGCCCTACTTGTCAAAATTCTGCTTCGCACACCTCAACTTCAGCTATTGCTACTTCCCTACCTGGATGCTTATTTCTGAAATGCATATTGTTCCCTAAATATATTATGAAAATATTCATTTTTGATAACTCTAGAGAATAGTGGTACAGCTTAAGCAGACAATATTTTTTCATTTATTTTAACCCTACCTATCCTGTTTAACCATATTTAAGAAAGAGCTCTTCATGAATCCTGATTGTTGCAGTACAGACCCAGGGTGGGTGGTGAATGATATACTATTACCTAATGGACCCACTCTTGGGCTCCAGGGGTCCCCCACCCTGTACTAGGTTCCCCTTGCCCGCTGCCAGGGAAAAATGTCTCTCAATGCCAGAGATTAGTGAAAAGGAAAGGAATTATTTATTCAAAGAGTTATACAGACTTAGAGTAATACCTTAATGTTTTCATTAAGATCCCAAAGTCCTTTAGAATACCCACAAACACCCAGTCCTTCCTTCTTCCTCTGCCCAGTCTGGGGTACCGTATCTCAGGAAATAAGTAGAAGTCCGTGGCTCAGGCAGCCCCTTGGTTCCGGCACCATCAGCTGTGTCGCTGCCATGATCTCTAGTTAATCCAAAACCATGTGGCACCTTCTCATGGCCCACCAGCAAGAGTCCTTTCACCCCTTTTCTTCCAGGCAAAGTCTCTCCTGTTTCCTAAACCACGTGGCAAAAAGGACGCACCCTAAAGCTGCATGGTTCTAACTTTTGCCAAAGCTGTGTAATCCCAAAAAGCCCCAGCATGGCTGCTGCATCTGGGTTTAAATCCCAGCGCCAATCTTCCTCTGCAGCTCCATTTCCGACCCCTTCCACAATCAGTTACACCTGCCAGCATTCCTGTATTCTTCCAGCTTTACTGGGCTGCCATAGTAAGTCTGCGCAGGCATGGCCCCGTAGTGTGGAGCCAATCATCTCCAAGCTCTTACGCAGGATCTGTAACCATGGGGAGTTGCCTCCAAGTTACATCCTGGGTTGAAGTCACTCCTATCCCCCTGGCTCAAGCATGGCCACAGCTATTTAACATATCTATGAAACCAGTTAAAGGTTTTAGATATGTTGAATGACCGTTCTAGAGGTTATCTGCAAAACTGTTGCTATTCAAAACAACTCTCAGTGGCCCTACCCCATGAGTCCCATCCCCCAGCTCAGACTTGTGGGGGTGAGGACATCCTATATATATATATTTTTTCCTAATATTTCCTGAACACCTGAGTACTGGACCCCATTACAAATCCCCATTTGGGCCCCCTGCCTTGACTGTACCTTGTTACATGATCACATTGATCTCTTTTGTCTCCAAACTTCTAGAACACTTGGGATGGATAGTTACACAGATTGAGTTCTGGTGACGGAGACTACTCTCCAACATCCATTCTTTTCTGTTTCCATGCATTTAGAAATTTTATTTTCCAGTCTTCCTTGCAGCTCTATAGAACCATGTGACTAAATTCCAGCTAATAGATATATAGGAAAATAGAGCGTGGGATCTGTAGTGCTGTCTCCTTTTTCATTTCTGATAGTAATTTGTGTCTTTGCTTCTTTTTTCTTACTTAGCTTGGCTGGAGGCTTATCAATTTTATGGACTTTTCTGAATACACAGATTTTGGGTTCATTGATTTTCTCAATTGATTTCCTGTTTTTAATTTCATTGATTTGTACTCCAGTTTAATTACTATTTCTTTTCTTCTGCTTACTTTGGATTTAATTTGCTCTTCTCTTTGTAGTTTCCTAAGATGAAGAATTAGATTATTAATTTTAGATGTTTCTACTTTTCTAATATATGCATTCACTGCTATAAATTTTTTCTAAGCACTGCTTTGGCTGCATCCTATAAATTTTGAAAAGTCTTAATTTAATTTTAGTTTGGTTCAAAATATTTTTATTTCTCTTGAATTTTTTCCTTTGGCCATGTATTATTTAGAAATGTGTTGTTTAGACTCCATATATTCAGGGATTTCCCAGCTACCTCTCTGTTGTTGATTTCTAGTTTAACTTTATTGCTGTCTGAGAGCAGACGTTGTATGATTTATATTGTTTTAAATTTGTTAACATGTGTCTTATAGCCCAGAAAGTGGTCTATCTCGATGGAAGTTTTATGTAAACATGAGAACAATGTATATTCTGTTGTTGGATAAATTAGTCTGTAGATGTTCATTTTAATCAGTTGATTGATGATATTAATGAGTTTTTGTCTACTGTATCTGCCCATTTGTGATAGAGAGGTGTTGAAGTCTCTAACTATATAGTGGATTAATCTATTTCTTCTTGCAGGTCTATCACTTTTTGCTTCACATATTCTGATGCTCTGTTGTTAGGTGTGTACAGGCGAGGATCATTACCATTCCTTCACTACTCGGTAATGCCACTCTTTATCCCGGATACTTTTCTTTCTCTGAAGACTCCTCTGCCTGAAAATAAGACAGCTACTCCAGCTTCTTTATGGTTAGTTTTAGCATGGCATATGTTTCTCCATCATTTACTTTTAATCTATGTGTGTCTATCTATGTAAAGTGGGTTTCCTGCAGGTGACACACACTTGGGTTTTGCTTTTTCATACTCCGACAATCTCTATCTTTTAATTATTGTATTTAGACCATTGACAGTTAAAGTGATTATTGAAAGAGCTGGATTAATATCTACAGTATTTGTTATTGTTTTCCATTCATTGCTCTTGTACTTTGTTTCTATTTTATACTCTACTCTTTGCCTTTTGTGGTTTTAAATGAGCATTTTATGATTTTCATTTCTTTCTTAGTAAATCAGCTATACTTCTTTTTTTCTATTTTTACTTTTTACTTTTTAGTGCTTACCCTAGAGTTTGCAATGAATTTAGACCTAATCCAGGTCCATCTTTGAATAGCACTGTACTGTTTCACAACACTACAAATACCAAATAACAAAATACTCCTAATTTGTCCTCCCAACCCTTGTATAATTGCTGTCATTCATTTATTTGTACATAAATATACATAAGCATATATAAGCATACTTAATTGAATACATTATTTCTATTATTATTTTAAACAAACTTTTATCTGTTAGATCAATTAAGAATTAAAAAATACACCCTGGCTGGTGTGGTTCAGTGGATTGTGGTTCAGTGGAATGCTGTCGTGAAAACCAAAGTGTCACCAGTTCAATTTCTAGTCAAGGCACATGCCTGGGTTGTGGGCTGGGTCCCCAGTAGGGGGTGGGTGAGAGGCAACCACACATCGATGTTTCTCTCCATGTCTTTCTCCTTCCCTTCCTCCATCTCCAAAAAAACAAATTAAAAAAATCTTAAAAAATTAAAAAATAAACATTTTTATTTTACTTTTACTTATTCCCTCTCTGATGTTTTTCCTTTCTATTTAGAGATCTGAGTTTCTGAGCTATATCATGTTCCATCTTTCCAAAGGATTTCTTTTTTTTAATTTTCTTTTTTTAATATATTTTATTGATTATGCTATTGCAGTTGTCCCATTCACCCTGCACATTCCCTCCCACCCACATTCCCCCCCTGTAGTTCATGTCCATGTGTCATAAGTTCTTTAGCTTCTACATTTCCCACACTATTCTTGCCCTCCCCCTGTCTATTTTCTACCCACCATCTATGCTACTTATTCTCTGTACCTTTTCCCCCTCTTTCCTCCTCCCACTCCCCTGTTGCTAACCCTCCATATGATCTCTATTTCTGTGTTTCTGTTCCTGTTCTAGTTGTTGGCTTAGTTTGCTTTTGTTTTAGGTGTGGTTGTTAATAGCTGTGAGTTTGCTGTCTTCTTACTGTTCATATTTTTTATCTTCTTTTTCTTAGATAAGTCCCTTTAACATTTCATAGAATAAGGGCTTGGTGATGATGAACTCTTTTAACTTGACCTTATCTGAGAAGTGCTTTATCTGCCCTTCCATTCTAAATGACAGCTTCACTGGATAGAGCAATCTTGGATGTAGGTCCTTCCCTTTCAAGACTTGGAATACTTCTTTCCAGCCCCTTCTTGCCTGTAAGGTCTCTTTTGAGAAATCAGCTGACAGTCTGATGGGAACTCCTTTGTAGCTGACTGTCCCCTTATCTCTAGCTGCTTCTAGAATTCTCTCCTTCATTTTAATCTTGGCTAATGGAATTACAATGTGGCTTGGCTTGTTCCTCCTTGGGTCCAACTTCTTTGGGACTCTTTGAGCTTCCTGGACTTCCCGCAGTCTATTTCCTTTGCCAGATTGGGGAAGTTCTTTTTTATTATTTGTTCAAATAAGTTTTTCACTTGTTGCTCTTCCTCTCCCTTTCTGGTACCCTTATAATTCGAATGTTGGAATGTTTAAAGATGTCCTGGCGGTTCCTAAGCCTCTCCTTATTTTTTTGAAATCTTGTTTCTTCCTTGTTTTCTGTTTGGTTGTTTATTTCTTCCTTCCAGTCCACACTGTTGATTTGATTCCCAGTTTTCCTCCCATCTCTATTGGTTCCCTGTTCGCTTTCCTTCATTTCACTTATTGTAGCCTTCATTTTTTCATCTAATTTGCGACCAAAATCAACCAATTCTGTGAGCATTCTGATCACCAGTGCTTTGAACTGTGCATCTGTTAGGTTGGCTATCTCTTGGTCACTTAAAAGAATTGGCTCTGGTGATTTCATTTGTTCTTTTGTTTGAGCCATTTTTGTTTTTGTTTTTCTTTTTTTGGTCTGGTTGCACCTGTTATGTATGAGGGGTGGAGTCTTAGGTATTCACCAGGGTGGGGCAACCCAGTCACAGAGTTGTGACGCTGTATGTGGGGTCGGGGTCAGAGAGGGCACAATGGAGCTTGCTCCGCTTTCTCTTGGATTTCAATCCCCTCTGTGAGGCTGGGAGTCTCTCCCAGCACTTCAATCCCCACAAGTGTTTTCAATTGGAGCTTTTAGGCTTTATTTCCTGGCACTGGGGCCCTGGGTTGCACAGTCTGTCTTGCTGCCCGTTTTGCCTGGTTTATCTGCTCACAAATGTGTGACCGCAGTCAGCCACCTTGTGCGCCTTGCTGAGTCTGCTCATTGCCTCCCCATACCCAGTAACTGCCGCCTGCGCACCTGGGACCACTAGCCACTGCTTTTTCCTGCTGTGATCCCTCTCCACCAGCTGCCAACTCTGTCCCTCTTACTGATTTGAGTGAATCGTTGTCGGACTTTTGTACAATTCAATTTTCTATTTGTTCTGATTGTTTTTTTGGTTCTAAATTTTTGTTGTCCTTAATTTTGGTTGTGAGAGGAGGCACAGTGTGTCCACCTACGCCTCCATCTTGGCCGGAAGTCCTGAAGAACATCTGTTGACATTTTTTACAAGGCAAGCCTACTGACAAAAACTTTCCTCAGTTTTCACTTGTCTGAAAAATTCTGAATTTCTCATGGCATTCAGAATTCTATGTTGGCGGGGTTTTTTTTCCTCTCAACAATTTAAGTACTTCATTGTCTTCCTGCTGACATGGTTTCTGACTTGAGGAGAAATTGGATATAAGGAAGATGTCTTTTATAAACCCTTAACAGAAGATATTTTTAATGGATTTAGTTAGGAGACAGAAACCAGATCAAAAATTTAAATAGGAAATTTTAACATGAAGAGTCCTTAACTAGCAATGGAGGAATTAACTACTGAGGAGGGATAAAAGAGGACTTTAAAGACCAGCAACCTGACCTTAGCAGCTCTGTGACTTACTAGATACGTGACCTGAGATGAGCAATTTAGGTTGTTGGCAATGTCCCCCTGTCCAGACTCCCAGGGACACGCCCGAGTTACTGGCTGCAGGAGGGGAGGCCATGCGCACCCTGCAGTTCAATAAGAGTGTGTTGGAATAGACTCAGAAGATTAGGGCTTGTGTTAGGTGATTTGGGAAGGGCTGAAGAAAGCGGGACTGTCCTGTGGAGTAGATGCTCTCAGGCTTCTGCTGGTTATGTGATTCAGGATGCATGGGGGACAGATGAGGCGAGGCTACCCTTCTAATTGGCTAAACAGCAGCTGGCACTCAGGTTAGCTTCAAGAGGAGATGTTTGGTGATTTTAAGGGGTCTAGACAATGTTTTTGTTTTTCTGGGCTCAGACATGGTGACAGGGGGTTCTTGATTCAGTCTTGACCCATCCTGGTTGCAGAGTGGCCTCGTGTGATATTGGTGTCTTGTGAAATTGTTTATGTTCACCAGGCAAGAGAGCAGGAGCTCTGAGAACACAGGACGCCCTTCTCTTTCTCGCTGCCTGTACCTGAGTTTCCTCATCTGTAAGGTGGGGAATAAGGAAAATTTCTAGCCATTGGGTTGGGGGTTAGGGAAGACACAAACATGGAAGGGGACCTCTCTTTCCAAGGCTGAGTGTCCAACATCATTGGACAGCGTGGGGTCCGTGGACAGTGGCAAAGTTCCCTGGGTTGTGCTGGACCAGAGCCAGTCCCGCAGCTGGAGAGTCAGGGCTGGAGAACAGGAAACGACAGGCTAGAACTGAGAAACAAAGCTTGCTTGTGGATGAGAGCCACTGTGACACTGCAAATAAAATGAATAGCTGCGCCAAAAAGTGAGAAGGGTGGGAGTGCCGTCCTCTTGCTATGGGCCTCCAGTGTCCTCTGTAGACAGACCCAGGTGGATGATGAAAAATGTTCACAGAGTTCAGCCCAGTTACACAAAGAATGGAAAAGAATGGTAGACTCGGAGCTGAAAGACAACGAATTGATAAATGGAACAACCAGCATCCATTCATTCATTCCTCTTCTGATAATGGTACCCCAATTTTCCACATCTACTCTGTTTGTCTATACACCCACACAGCACCACATCTCCCTGGCCGTAACAATCAGGGTGCAGATGGCATGTGGCCCAGGCAGGGATTATCTATCTATCTATCTATCTATCTATCTATCTATCTATCTATCTATCTATCTCTATCACCTACCTACCTACCTACCTACCTATCTACCCACCCATCCATCTCATTTACTTGTCCATCTATATGTCTGCCTAGGCTTATGCAGACTGAGAGTCGTCTGTTCTACTCAGCTAGCTGAACAAGGGAGAATGTGAGCCTCTTGTTGCTGGGTGCAGCACATAGAGCCTTAAAACACAGTCTCCGCAGCAGGGAGCACTACTGGGGACGCAGAGCCATCGGGTCCTGACGACCTTGTTTCAGCCTCAACATCAGCCATCCTGAAACTTTTCAGTTATTGAACAGGTAAATTTCCACTCTTTTTTTCTTAAACCCAGCTGAATTTAGGTTGTTATGTTTTTCAGTTATGGGCAATAGAACTGTCTTGAATGATACAGTTCTTCAAGTTTCACCCTCATTGGGTATTTTTAAAAATCTTAGTGTATCTGGTCATGATTTTTCCCAACAGTGATTGGACATGACCTTTTAAATCGGTCTTTGCCATAGGTATAGTTACATGAAGTCACTCCTAATTTCATAATACATGAATCAATTCAGAAAATATTTGAGTGACTGGTATCTACCACATGATCTGCTGGGCACTGAGAATTAATACATGCACAAGATAGACACATTCCTTATTTTTTCGGAGCTTACAGTCTAGTGAGGGTTATGGAGACGCAAACAGCCAGTAACAATCCAGGATAAGTGTGATTTTGAGGAAGCAGCATAGAGGCAAGCACCTGACCCAGGCTTCGGGCTGAGGGTGGGAAAGAAGTTGCAAAAACACTTCCCAGAGAAGTTCATCGCTACTCCACATTGCTTTAACAATGAGGAAGAGAAATATTTAACAATTAGGAGGTGAGGGGAGAAACAGCAGCAGGCACAAAGGTCTGGTGAGAAAGGAGATGAGGACATGGCCTAGAAATCGAGAGAAAAGCAACAAGGCTGGGCGTGGAAGGTGGCAGGAGGGTGGGGAGAGGTGAAGGCGAATTATCTGCAGTCTCATGAGTAAAGAGTGTGGCCTTGATCTACGTGTGAGATGCCAGGAAGCGGAGCGGGGTGAGCAGACCCGTGGTGGAGGTCAGTCTCACTTGTGTGAGAGGAAAGCAGGTGCCCTGAGGACACAACAGGGATGATCCAGGTAGGAGGTCCTAGTGACCCGAAGGCGGGTCTCTCGGGCAATGGGGATGAGGTGCCATGGACATACATGAGACACGGTTAGGAGGTAAACCTGATGGGAGGCAGGATCGCGTAGCTTGATGCCTTCCCAAGGGGCAGAGAATGAAGGTACCAAGGCTGGCTTGGCGCCATTCGCTGAGAAGGAACAGAGGAGGACGAGCAGTGAATGACTTCTGCTTGGGGCCTGTGGGATATTGAGAGCGTGTGAAGAAAGTTCTAGTAAGAAGGGGAGTATGTGACTCCTGAGGTTGAGGATGTCTTGGCTGGAAATAAAACCATGAGGCTGTAAACAGATGGTAACTTTATCAGTGAAAGAGTAGGAAGTCAAGTGTGAAATTACTACAGAATAAACAAAGAAAAGGGCCAACGGCAATGATAAAAATGGTTAAGGGATGGCTCAATGCAGAGGAGCTCACAAAAGAGGCTGAACAAACAGGGAGCAAGGTGGGGAGCCAGGGTGTGAGTGATGGGAGGGGGGGCGAGATGAGGGGGATGGACAACAGCGCTGGCTCACACTGGGGCCCCTCGGACCTAGCACTGAGGATTGGCAGTTCATTTAACACCAGGAAGGTCATTGGTGACTTCAGCAAGAGCAGTGTCAGCAATGAGTAGTGGGCAGGAGTCATGTTTGTAGAAACAAGTTAAAATTTTTCAAGAAATTTCCTTTGAAACATGGAAAGAAATAGCTAAAGGAAGGAGAGGTTTTATTAAAGGTAAGTGTTGAACTTGTTTACAAGTTAACAGGAAGGAGCCTGTATAAAGGAAAGTTTGGATTTATAAGAGAAAAATGAGACAACCAACTGATAAAATCCCTGAGCGACAGGGCCAGGTGGGACCCAGAGTGGGCTGAAGGGTCAGCCTGGAACAGGAGCCAGGATACGTCCTCCATCATAAGGGGAGGAAAGGGGGTGAGTAGGGAAGGAATAAGTCTGTGGTGTGGGGGACAGGAGACTGAGGACACCTGATGGCTTCCCTGTGCTCTGTGACAGTGGAGGCAAGCTCGCCTGCTAGGGCTCATGGGACAAGGATTTAGAGGCCTGCGGAGAAGTCCTGAAACAGCCCCCATGGGAATCGAGCAAGGACAGATCACAGAAACACAGACGGGGCCACACAGAGGGCCGAGCCGAAGTGAGGACCACAATGCTAAAGTGACACAGAGTCACACCTTAAATTGCTGAATTTTCCCACAGTGGCCCTCACCCGCTTGGGGACACCTGTGGGGAAAACATACAGACTGTGGGTAGTGTCTTTGATTTCCTACTCCTTGGTCAATGGGACAATTTGTCTTCTTTCTAAAAACTCAATCACCCATTTCAGTGAGATTTTAAAACTTAATAAGCATTAACTCTTCATAGTTATTTGTTACAAATCAACAATGCTATCCTTTGCAGAATTTTCATTTCCTGAAAATGAGGATAACCTATGGATTAGTTTCTTTTGGCTGTTCTAACAAATGACCATGAACTTCGTGGCTTAAAACAACGCAGGTTTATACACTTCTTACGGTTATGGAGGTCAGAAGTCTGAAGTCACTCGGCAGGTGGGAGAGTGAACTTGAGAGACCGGAGACTGAGACAAGAAGAGCACCATGGCCTATGCCCGGCAGAGAGGGCCACACCCCAGCTTCCTGCTCCCCATCGCCTCCACCGCATCGCCCGGGCCACACTTGCCTGGGCTGTGCTCACTATTATCTCAAACAGTGAGAGATTCATTAACTTTAACAAAAGATTGTTGTACTTCTACATTTCATTCCCTTTGACTTTCCCTTATGAAACTAGCAATTTTCTGGAACAAAGAAGGTCTTTGGCCAGCGAGCACCAGCACTTGATGCCTGTAAACTAAATTCAAGTCTCTGCCATGTCGCAGAGCCCAGCTCAGTTCTGGGGGAGTCGGGGGCATGATGGCAGAGGAGTGCCCGTACAAAACACTACCACAAATCCACTCTGGGCCTAAGGAGGGCTAGAAATGTAGGGACCCTGATGTCATTCTTATAGGAGTATCTGCTTTCTGTGAAATGATTTACATAACAGAGAGAACGGGAGAATTACCGGACCTGGCATTCCTTCCTGTGGGTTGCATTCTTAGACTAAGGAAACGCCAATATCTTGAATTTAAACCCCAAAATTTAAGTGGAATAATCAAGAAACATTAAAATGAAGGGAGAAACTTTCACACCCCAATTAATAGCTTTCCAAAAATTATGAATGACACATGCTTATGACATATAAAGGTATAACCATGTATTTTCAGACATGTCATATGGCTCCATAGAGTCATAGGAGCCAGGAGACCTGGGTTCGAGCCCGGCCTGAACACTATACTTTACCATTTGACAAACTTCTTATCCTCATCAGGGCCTCACTTTCTGCTGTTATTGTATGATTTTATCCACAAGTCAAAAGACATTAGATAAGGATACTGATTTAAGAGTGTATAAATTTTTTAGCCGAGATTATCATAGAAAAAGGCAGCTACCACTCAGATACAGCCACAGAGACATCTGATTCATACATTTTATTTACATTCATCAACGTGAGCATTATAGTATCTGTGCAGCCCCTGCCAAAGCATATTCCTATTTTACAAGCCCTTTTATATAGAAAGTTCCTAAATCTCTGCTAGGTTCGTATTTTGCAGGAGATCACACCCTTTCAAAAATGCTTAAATGCTTGAGACAAGCTAACATACCCATGAAAGCAAAGGCAATGTTGTATCTATAAATGGAATGTAATCTCTTTAGAATTTAAAAAGTTATCTTGAAGGTAACGGCAAAAAACAATAAGTAATATATTTAATCTTGAAAAATGTCTTTTAGGACTTCACCTTAAGGGCTGTTTAAACATTAAAATTACTGTAGGATTTGCAAGTTTTGTCAAGGATGAAAAAATGGCTAAAATGAGAGGTTGGAAATTACAGTTCAGATCTGCCTGCAGATATTTTAGTTTAGCCCACACAGAATCCTAAAAATTCAAAAATTTTATTTGAAAAAATCGAATTTGGGCTGCTCTTGAAATCCGGGAAGGCTGGACTCTCAGGCCCACCTCCCGTTGCATTGCTTCCGTCACATGACTTCCTGACCCTGAAGGGATTCGAGTTTACCCCCCACGCCTGGAGCAAATGAATAAAGACTAAAAATAAACACCATTTTAATGAAAGTGATGGGGGGAGGGAGAGAGCACAGGAATTTCTCCCCTTCCACCATTTATGGCTAGCTCTTCTAAGAAGAGAAATGCCAGACTGGCAGGAACAAACTGCAGCAAGGCCTCCCAGGCAGCGTGGGGAGGAAGGAAAATGGCAGAAAAGTCTCGGGTAAGTGTAAAAGTCTGCATTTAGGAGAAAAATGTTAACTAGGATCCTAACAGGAGCGTCTCCAAGCCAAACAGTATAATTCAGGAGTCACTGCCATTCCTGCAGTGTCTCCCACTGAACGGGCCGTGTTCGTGATGGAGCTACTGATATCAGTTCCTCCCCCTGGGGAATTCTGGGGACATGTTACGGAGGTTACAAATAGGTCTGCAAGTGGCTACAGTTCCCAAGTGGAAGTTAAAATAGTTCCAGAAACATAGACTTTCATGTGTCTGAAAATACATGGGTTGAAATGAAACTTGCTCAAATGCAAATTCTAAAACAAGGATAAATTACATTTCCACATTTTCTTTCTAACTTGGACACCATTTGGCATAGACGCTTTCATTTAATTTTATAAAGAGTTAATACATTTATATGATTCAAACACCAAAAAGTATTTTAAAAAATGGTTATCTCCCTCCCACTCCTCAACACATGTTCCAATTTTCTCCCCCTCCCCAAACACACACACACACACACACACACACACACACACACACACACAGAGTTCTTGTTTTTTTCCCTTTTAGAGAACCATTATGCATATAGGATCTGACAGATATATGTTTCTCCCTTCTTTTAAAAATAATACCACACTATATACATTCCTGTACTTACTTCTTTTCACTTAGCACTATATTCCAGAGATTGTTCATCATCAATACATAAAGAGCCACCTACTTACTCCTTTTTATAGATATAAAATAGTCAATATTATATGCACCATAACTTATTTAGTCAGTCTATTGCTTGACATGTGGATTGCTTGCAATATTGTGCTACCATAAAGAAAGCTTCAATGAAAAACCATCAATATATATTTATATACATTACATGGGGTTCCCTAATATGGTCACTTGCTTCTTCAAAGCAGCAACAGGAAGAGAGAGAGGGAGAGAGAGACAGACAGGTGCTTTCACCTTCTGAACATAACACATAATCCCATATACCTCACCACCTTCACTCTACCCTATTGATTAGGAGCAAGGCAGAAGTCAGATCCACATTTGAGGGGAGGAGACTATGTAAGGGCATGAACGCCAAGAGGAGGGGACCATGGGAGTCCTTTCCAAAGCAGCCTACAACACTTGGCTTCTCTTTTGTTCTGTATTAATCTCAACACTCAGAGCCGTGTCCTCTGAGAAAACTCCAGCAATGTATGATGTGATAACAAGTCCTTATATCTTCTTTCACTGGGGAAGGGAGAGTGGATGGGGTCCACCAAGACGATTCTGGCTGGAAGAGGAGGGCAGTGGGGGGAGTCAGTGTCTTCCACAGGAGAGTGCGTCTGGCAGTTCATGGGGCGTCTGCTGCTTCTGCCCATCCTATCCATGGTATCCTCAGTGACCAGGTCTCCGATCTTTCTTTGGAAATCATCCTTTTCCATCCTCAACTCATGTCATTGAAGTGGGAAGACGTCAACCCACAGCCCAAGACTGACCAACTAGAGCTGTAGTGCTGGGTTTGGTAATGAGCATGCACCCAAACCATGATGATCAGTTCTGGTCTGGAACTTTTGTAGGTCTTACTGAGAAAGGTGCCCTCAGTTCCCTGGGGTAGTTGAGCTTGAAAAGCAAGGCTCCACCTGCTGGCAGCCATCCTTCTCACAAGCTGGTGTGAGGGAGCACAGACAGCTGTTAGACGAGAGAGGAATGGTCCTGATGACGTTATCTGAGCACCTTGATGCACCCGTGTCTGAAGTAATGCACACTTGGTCTTATATGTTCCATTAACCAACAAATCTGTTACTATCATACTTTGCTTGAGCTAATTTAATCTGGGTTTCTATTATTTGCAACTGATACATAGAAGAGATTACTTTCTCCAGATAAAAATGGCAATTTTATGGGGCAAGGAGATTGTCCTACTGGAAATACCCACTTCTCACCACTTTTGTTTGCTCCTTATAGTCTGGACCACCTTTCTGTCCACCTTAGGGTGAAATCTAAGTGGCTGATTCGGGCCTATGTGATCTTCTTTCTAAGAGTCATCACCACGGCTACCGGCACCAAGTATCGGTGCTTGTCTGGGCCCAGCCTGTGAGGCAGGAGAGGATGCAAAAACCAGAAACTCAAAGGAAAAGAGTATGTCTAACAGTGTGAAGTGCTTCAGACAAGATACAGAAGAACTGAAACAAAATCACTGTGTCCACGACGACTAAGAGGGCTTCTGGGAACTTCGAGAGCGTATTCCCACTGGAGCAGCACAGGCTCCGCAGCAAACATGAGGGCAAGACAAGCGGCACTGCGTGTATACCTCTCTTTTGCTTTGGCAAAAAAAAGGGAACAAACAGAGAGGGAACGATGGCTCAGGACAAGCCAGATGAGGGAGAGGGGTTTTGCCTGAGGAAGGATGAGGGAGCTCGGTTATCAGGGGAGCAAGGTCCTCCATGAGGAGGAGTGGAAGGGCTCCCCGCAGTCCGGCGTTCCCAAGCCTGGCTGCACAGGGACTCACCCAGAGAGGCTATACAAAACACTAACGTCTAAGCCTCATCAATCAACGCAATCGGATCCTCTGTGGGGGTGACCCAGGCTTTGGGATGTTTTCATGAGCATCCAGGGTGAAGGACCACTCCCTTGGACAAATACTTTGTTCCCTGGATCAATGGGAATGGATGAAGCTCAAGACATTTAGAAACTGGGAGATTTCAAGATGGCATCGATCTCTTCAATAAAGAAGAAGACAAGGTCATCTGTTAAGAGCAAGTGGGATAATGGTCGGTTTGGGGCCAGAAAGAAAGTGCAAAAAGTTTCGAACAGCCATTGGGTTAAAAACAAATGACCAGGAAAACAAATGCCTCCGCAGTGCTTCTGCTGACGTGCAAGGAGGTTGCGTAATGAATGAATAGCGCCCCGAATGAACTGCAGCCACCACGACTGGAAAACAGCTCAATAACTCACCAAGCTTGTGAAATTTAAAGCTGAAAGGCAAGGAAAGTAAAATGGTTAAATCAACTCTGGAGAATAAATCACACAGAGGGTGTCATTAGCTGTGAGGATTAAACAGCAGGAACATGTAATGTCTGCCCAAGTGGTCATTTAAATACAAGGCTTTCTTCTTTGCAGGTCTGTGGATGAAATTACATTTCCATGTTACATCATTATGAGAGGGCTTTGATGATTACTTTTTCCATTTATGAAAAGACTGGTAGGTGAGTCGAATGGGTGCAGAAAATATGAGTTAACTTTGCCCAGGCTCAAATGAAAGAGAAACATAATTCCGGAAATTCATTTTCAAAATTTTCAGTGCTTACAAAAGAAGAAAGAGACACAGCACTTGGCTGTAGAAAGCATTTACTCTAGCAGAGGTTTAATTTATAAAGTAGAACCTGATGAAAACGTGAGTCCGGGACAAAGCGCTATGAGAAACCCTCAAAATGAACAACTCGCAGCACTGCGCGTGTTTTGTGTGCACGATGGAAATGTGGCCAGGCCTTTAAATGTGGGTGCACATCCAAGAACCCAGGGTAGGGAAACAAGTGTGAAGGGAGGTGGGAGGGGGAGCCAAGACTACAGAGCATGTCAGTGTGGCGTTAATTTGGGGAGCAGCTGGAGAGTCACGTCAAGGACTCTGCGTGAGAGTCACTGAAGATAATGAAGAGACAAGTTACAAGATTGGCTCGTTCCTCTGGAAGATTCCACCTGCAGGAATGCTAACTGGGAAATCATTATGATGTTTGGGTAAGAGATAAAGGAGAAAATGGGGACGTTTTTTCTATATGTATTTCTTTTTAAGTTTTAAACTATTTTAATTGAAGTATTATAGACAGAAATAAAAGTGCACAGATCCTAAGCATGTAATTCAGTGAACCAACCACACACCTACCACTGAGATTAGGAAAGCAAGCACCAGGGGCATTGCAGAAGGCCCTCTAGGCCCTGCTAAGCACCCTCCCAGTCACCACGCCCTCCCCCTCGAAGGGAACTGCTACTCCGTCCTCATCCGTTGTGTTGGGATTTTATACAAATGGAATCATACAATATCATTCTTAAGTTATTGGCTTCTTTTCTCAATATTAGTGATGTGACATTTAGCAATGGTTTTGTGTGTAATTGTAGTTCAATCATTTTCTTTTCTGTGTAGTGTCACACGATATAAATACAACACAACTTTGTTGTTCACTCTCTTATTGATGAGTATATGAGTTGTGTCCAGCCTTCAGCTACTGTGAATAGCTCGCCTGCCCTGTATGTGTCTTCAGAGCACCAGTGCATGCATTTTTCTGAGCATAGTTTGGGAGTGACATTGCTGGTCGTGTGCATTTGCATGTTCAGCATCAGTTAAGTCCTCACGGTTTCCCAGGGCGGTTGCACCACGCCATGCTCTCAGCAGGGTGTAAGAACCTCATCATTCCACGTCCTTCTTAACACCTGGGAGAGTCAGTCTTCAATTTTTTGCTGCCCTGGTAAGTCAATAGTGGTACTTACTGTGGTTCTAATTTCTATTTGATTTATTACTAATAAAGTAGAGCACTTTTCAAATACTTATTGGCTATTGGGTTATTCTCTTTTGTAAATGTTCTCTGCTCACATCTCTGGCTATTTTTTCCATTAGACTGTCTCCTACATATTGACTTGGAGGAAATTTTTATATATTTTGGACATATGCCCATTGTCAGTTAAATGTGTTGTAAAAATCTCCCACTTTTTGGATTGCTTTTTTATTCTTTTAGTGGTGGGGTTTTATGGGTTTTTTTTTTTTTTTGATGGAAAGAGTATCTTGAATTTAAATGTTGTTCAATGTATTGACCTTTTCCTTTATGCTAAGCAGTCTTTGGGTCTTGCTTAAGAAAGCTTGCCTATCCCAAGGTTAAATTAAAATGTTCTGGAAACCTCTGGTGCTGTAAAGAAATGAAATCATTAATCTGCCTGAGTAGGATTTCCTCTGGCAAAGCACCCCACGCTGGTAGGTTTAGCTTTAACCAAATGCTGACACAACCACATGAGTGTTTTGGTTGAGTGTTTAATATTTCAAATAGTAACCAGAGCTAAAGAAAAAATTCCAACAGAATTTTGGGATAAACACTGTGGGTTAGGAAAGAAATTGCTTGTCTTAAGAAAATAGAGAAGGCAAAACAAAAACAATCAAACAAAACCCTAAAAAAACGTGCTGTAGGAGAGTTCACCCTAACCACATGACACACTGATTTTGAACTTGAACTAAGGAGAGAAGACCATGAGTCTTTCATATGTGCTTTTCCTTTCTCGAGTTAATTTTGAGCTTTACTTAAGTGATATGTCTCCAAGTATATATTTTTTCAAATGGCATATTTTCTTATGCCTTGTACATTTGAGAATGTCTTTTGATTGCCTTCACCTATCAACAAGAATAAGCAATCAGTTCTTAGATCACCATCGTTTCTGCTCAAACTCTATAAATTGCCCTAATTTTTTTCAGGTGCTAAGTGTTGAAGTTAGGCTGATTTTTTTTCATTTATTTGCAAACTATTTTTTTCTGCCTGAAAGTTTATAGAATTTTTAAGTTTGACATTATAATGGAATGATTTTCACCATATTATGAGCATACGTGGGGCATTCTCTGTTGATTTTCAACTGGAACATAGTGTTAAATAATACAAACTTCAACTGAATGAATTTTAAAGATCTAATTGGCTTTATTGAATGATTCGCAAATTGGGCAGAATCCTATCTAGTAAGTAGAAAGGTACTCTGAGGAGCTGTACAAAACGAAAGGCTTTATAGGCAGATGGGGGAAGGGAGCGGATTACCTCATCTCTCTTTGGGGGATGGACAGCGGGTTGTAGGGCAGATGACCTCATTGGTGGTGACCAGAAAACTCCAGACTGACCAGTTAAGGATTCGTTCCTGGAGGAGGTTGTAACTGAAATTAGGTTAAATATTAAGTCTTGGTTTCATGAAGTGGGGCTTAGCGCAAGTGACTCCATTTGGGGCCTGCTGTCCCTTTTTTAACAATAATGAACACTTTGGACCTATACGTTTTTTCTTTTTTTCAAGTGTGGAACTTTTTTCCAACTGTGGAACTTTTTTCCAACTAAGCCTTAATCACTTTTTCTTTCCAAATAGTTTGGCCTTTTCATCCTGTGCATCCCGTTCCTTAGTTGACCCTCTGTCACTTATTCTCTTTATTGGTCATGATTGCTCTCATGATTTCGACCATTGGGCCCCTTTACTCTGTGTTCTGATCTGCGGGTATGTCCTCCATATTATCTCCAATGTTCACCAGTGTCAATTCTGCGGTCTTCCGTCTTTACTGACAACTTTTATTTTTGTTTCTTTACAGACTTAAATGCCAATCTTACATTTTGTCTCATCCTGGTGGGTTTTCTCATCTCAACCTGTTTCACAGAGACTATATGTTCTGTTATTAAAGACATCAAACAATTTCTGTATGTTTCAATTGACTCTTAAAAAGAGGCTTCCTCGAGATGATCTCCCTTTTCCTGTTATAACAGCCTCCTAACAAATTCCATGTTGTCTTTTTCCCTCAGTGTTCTCATCCTAGAAGGAGGAGACTTTTACTGGGTTTGACACTAAGAAAACTTTATTCAATTTCCAGAGATATAGGCAAGCCATGGACAGACCTAACCTCAAGGAAGTTTCAAGAACTATAATAGTGGAACAAAAGTGTCTAACTTTATAAATCTAAAGGGTTGTGATCTCAGAGCAATGAATGTTGAGGGGACTAATGTGTTAAATAATTTCAGTACTGATATGTAATGAAATTCTCCACCACAGTATAATTATAACTAACTTTTGCATAAGGTAGTGAAAGTGAAAAAATTCTTTAAATATTTTGCTTAATTGCATCTTTCACACATCTTTGAGATAGATATTAGTATTTGAATTTGATGACTAAGGAAGCAAGCTTGAGGAAATATTATGATTTGCTTAGTAGCACACAGCTAGCAAGGCAGAGAGTCAGGATTTAAATTTAGTTCTTGGGATTGCCAAAAACCTTATCTTTTCTCACATGATATTGTTATTGCTTCAGGTATGAGATTTGTAAGTTCTATAATTTTAATAAAAATGCCTTATTTTTAAAATAGCAACTGGGTGAAAAGCCAGGTTGTTTAGGTCAGAAGCACATAGTCTGAGGGTCAGAAGGAGGAGCTGCCTGAGCAGCAGGCTTAGCGCCTGCAAGGCAGCTCCCGGCGTGCCAATCCTGCAAACCCAGACGGCGCAGACAGAGGGCGCTGTCCTGGAAATCAATCATTTCAGTGGCTCGAGGTTAAGACACCATTATTCATCTTGAAGGTTTGGTGTAATCAAACATCCCCATCTCCCACCCTCAATACAGTCTCCCAAAATAGCTAATCAAGAAAAATTGAGATAGCAAATAAATAGTTTATAGTCCTGGAGACTATGTTTGCCAGAAATGGTGAACAAGCAGGAAAGGAGATTGGTATTTCCTAACAGTCCTCACAGATTCTTCCAGAACCCTTTCACTTGCTGCTTTTCTCTGTTCAATGCTTTATCTAAATGTTTCCCAACCAGGCGAAAGGCGCCCCACAGTCTAAGCAAGGCTCACCCAACCCCACTCCACCCCCACCCCCTCTCTCTACCCTTTCTTCCCTGGCATGTTGTTAGGTGGGTTAGACCCCCTTAGGGGGAGAACGTACAAGGACGCTGGAGAATAGACTTAAGCATTAAGCCCCAGGACAGTGAGGTTCTGACCCACATCATACACCTGCAGGCCTCAGTTGTGTTTCAGCTCCAGGCCCAGAAAAGCAGCGAAACCAGAGAAGTGACGCCGCGGCTGCCCTCAGAACCAGCAGCACTGACTAATGACCCCGCCCTGGCATGGACCAATCACTGCAGACCACAAGCCTGAAGGGACACACCTGGAAAGCTAATGGATATTCTATGCAGGGGTGTCAAACTCATTTTCACCAGGGGCCACATCAGCCTCGTGGTTGCCTTCAAAGGGCTGAAATAATTTTAGGACTGTATAAATGTAACCTCTCCTTAACTGTTAAGGAGTTGAAATTACATTCAGCCCTTTCAAGGCAACCGAGAGGCTGATGTGGCCCTGGGTTAAGATGAATTTGACTCCCCTGATCTATTGGGATCCTCCCCTGAGACCTCCAGACAGTTTCCTCCAGACCAAAGAGCTGGTGTGGCTCTCTCTGTGGAGCACACCCAAGCCTTCCCCAGGCACGGTTTCCTTGTCTCTCTCTTCCTCCCAAGCTCCACGGGCCCTTCTTTTGCTTCTGTAACTTGTTTTCTGAGCCCATTTCTTCTAGGTTCACTCCTTTACCTCTGTGACTTTTTAAATAAACTTTCTCATAAAGTTTGAGTCTTGGCTCTGGATTCTTTCTTAGCTGGAACCAAAGCACAGAGGTTGCTGAGCCGAGGTCTGGTCTGACCTCTCGTCCAACAAAAGAACCGTGACGTCTGAACGGAGGTGTCTCTGGCATCCCTTTCTATAGGATATAAACCTTTCACTTCTATGTTCATTTGCGATATTAAAATGATTAGAGGTCATTTCAATATACCGTCAATAAATATACCAGAATATTGAACATATGCCATTACTGCTATACACAGTAAAAATTTTAAGCTGATAAAAATTTTAAATGTTTAATGCTCATAAGAATACGTGTTGCCAGGTTTTATGTTGCTATTTTTCTTTAAATTCGTATCTCTCCCCCCCACTGACAGAACACACTGAACTATTTGTAGCTTCCCATGTGTTAAGAAGGTAGTAGGTGAAAATAGGACCTTTGTTCCAGGTGCTAATCTCAGCCAATTGAATTGCAAGATATAAATGGTTAGGCTCTGACGGCAAAGCAGAAGTTCTGTTTCCAGGCAACACAGAGGCTGGCCACGTAGCACTGTCATGTGGATGGCTGGGGTCTGGCTGCAGCGATGGTCGGTCACGAGGCGGGGCTGTAGGGGGGATTTAAGCATAGAAAAGGGAATAGCCAATAGCCAGCATTTACAATTGCTTTCAGGCCTGAGGTGATATGATCCCAGGGGCGTCAGAGGTTTAAGTGCCCGCCGGACACATGCTGGGTTGGTGGGCTTCACTAGCCCTGGGCTTCCCCCTCCATGCTCTCAGGAGTTCCTTGCAGCTAAGGGGTCAAGGGCAGAGCTGAACACACCTGAGCACTTTGTCTGGACTTCTCCGTGGGCAGAAGCAAGAACAAAGTGGGGTTTCCCTTGTGTTTCTGTAGGTATGTCTCATTGGAGTAGTGAAACTATGAGGTCCCCCTCTTTGGAACAGGCACCTGGAAGCATGAAATGGGGAATGAGTGACAAAAGACCGAGGAATTTTGAAATGGAAAAATTAAGAGCTGGGTCTTATGTAACAGGAAACCTAAATCAGGATGTGTATCAGGGCGAATGCGGAAGTCCATGTAGGTGGGGCCTCTGCCAGACGTTGCCACGGCGCAGGCTCAGGACCATGCCAGAACGAAGCACTCACTGTTACCATCTGACCTTGACTCTGACCTTTACTGGGCAGCTGCTCCAAGCTGGGCCTGGCTAACCCTCCCCACCATGAGTTCTGCATTCCTCACCTGCCCAAGGTCACCCAGTAAATGGTGGATTGGGGATTCGGCACAGGCGTGTCTGACTCCAGAGCAGACACTCTTATGCAGCTGACTGAGTAGCACCCCCCATCCGGTACTGGAAGCATCCTCTCCTCAGGCGCCCGTTACAAATGGACACTTCCCTGCAATTCTTGGATACATACCTTCCTCAGGGTACATACCACACATCCTAGAGCCGGGACTGTCCTCTCAGTCACCTCTGTATCCCCACTGATGGGCAAAGTCCAGAAAGTGTCCAGTAAATCTGGATTCACCGAGAGGAAGAATTAATGAGAATGTGGGAGTCTGTCAGAACTGGGCATAAGGACAGAAAGGCAAGTACGGACTTCAGAAGAGGGAAGCAAGGCTGATACAAATATGAGCAAGCAAACAAATTCAACAATTTAAAAACAGGAGCTCATACATAGAAACAAACCCCCCAAAAATATCCCGTTACCAAAGAAGGGACACCATGGTCCAGCGTGCCCTGCACGCCCATTTCTCAGCCGCTGGGGAGGACTGCAGTCAGAGATGCACCTGCTTGTTTAATGTGACCTTCCTTAGCCCCAAACTTCGAAGTTTACTTCAAACTGATGTTGGAACTGCATAGTTCTGAAAGATGAATTGCTCATAAGACTAATTTTACATCTGTTTAGTTTCTTCCATCTCCAATATCTAGAGAGGAAAAATGTATGTGCTGATAGAGGTGAGAGCCACACTCCCTGACTGCCAGGACCTCTTCCTGTCAAAATGTGCACCTAGGCCAGGGGTCCCCAAACCCCAGGCCACGGACCAGTACAGTGACTCGTTGGGAACCAGGCTGCACGGCAGGAGGTGAGCCGTGGGACGGTGAGCTATGGAAGTTTCATCTGCGTTTACAGCCGCTCTCCATCACTTGCATTACCACCTGAGCTCCGCCTCCTGTCAGATCAGCGCTGTCGTTAGACCCTCTCATAGGAAGATGAACCCTACTGTGAACTGCATATGTGAGGGATCTAGGGTGGGTGTGCTCCTTAGGAGAATCTAATGCCTGATGATCTCAGGTGGAGCTGAGGCGGTGATGCTAGTGCTGGGGAGCGGATGCAAATGCGGGTTATCATTAGCAGAGAGGTGTGATTGCACAGAGACCATAATAAATCAAGTACTTGCAGACTCATATCAAAACCTCATCAGTGAGTGGCAAGTAACAGTTAAGCTGCATTTGGTGGCATGCTTTAAATCATCCACCCCCTTCCCCAGTCTGTGGAAAAAATGTCTTCCATGAAAGCGGTCCCTGGTGCCAAAAAGGTTGGGGACCGCTGCCCTAGGCCATGGTCTCTCTGCTCTGATGGCTTCCCAGTACCACTCTGGAAAATGCTAGCTGTCATTGGGTGAATTCTTCAATCACTCTAAGCTTCATTGCCCTCCCTTTACAATTGCAGAAAATAGTATCACATCCTGGAATTGTTCGAGAGATTAGAGAACATTTGTAAGAGCACTGAGCCTGCACTGCCACTGATGTCATGGATAACTGTCAATTAAAAACTGATGTTGGAATTTTGTTTTAATATTGTCCTTTGGGTCCCTTCTGTGGAATGGCCTTAGATAAAATTGCTTTATAATTAACAACTTATGAAATATAAACAAGAAGCTAAATAATCTTTTTTCTAAAATATTTTATTTATTTATTTTTAGAGAGAGGGGAAGGAAAGGAGAAAGAGAGGGAGAGAAACATCAATATGTGGTTGCCTCTCACACGCCCCCTACTGGGGACCTGGCCCGCAACTCAGGCATATGCCTTGACTGGGAATCGAACCAGTGACCCTTCAGTTCACAGCTCATGCTCAATCCACGGAGCTACACCAGCCAGGGCCTAAATAATCTTTTAATGAAGTCAAGAAAGACTCACTCTATACCTAACTTTACCGGCAGCACCATAACGAGACTTCCAGTTTGCAGTGGCACCTGGCTGGCATTAAATAGCACGGATGCAGGAGGAGAGGAGGGAAAAACCCCATTGCAATGCTATAAACTAAGATGATGTATTTCCAGATTCTAGGGCAAAAATCTACTATTAGTCAGCTAAGGTTGACAAGGCTCCCATAGCCTTTGTGCCATAAAATGGCGATTTGGGGGAGGGCACCGCTGGGGTAGCAGAAAGAAAACAGGGTTAACGGTCTCACCAGCACTGGGCATTGCTTTCTGAGGTGGTCAAAACAGGGTTTCCTGCTCTGCCTGCCCATCTGATGGACAAAATTCCACCCACCTTACAGATGCAGGGGTGGGAGGAGAGGGATTGCGTAACAATACACTTCTCCCCAGGAAGCTTGGTTCCGAAGAGCAGAGCCCAGAGGATGGGCGGAGAGACAGGAGGTGCCCGCAGGGAGCTGGGTCTTTGGTTGGAGTGTCAGAGAAGTGGACCAAGGGCAGAGAGGATGCCTGCCTTGGCACAGCAGAGATGCAGGGCAAATGCCACTGGAAAGGGGGACAGAAACTCATTTTAAAAGGCCATTGATGTAAAACATCTTTAAATGCCCACTGAATTTTATTCAAGAAGGGCAAGATACATCAAAATGTCGAAAACCTCCCCAAACACTGCTGTGCCATCAAAGGCAGCAAAGCTGTTGAAACAGACGTGTCTGGTCGGCAGGTGGTCTCACATCACAGCTTAGGTACTTGATCTGCTAAAGCGGAACTTTAGAGAGCGGAAGGTGGTTTAAGGACGTGAATGCACAAAGCCAAACAGTGCGAATTGTTTTAGAAAATAGGAAGAAGGTGACTTTTGGTACATTTCTATTTATTTATTTATTGTATTTTTTATTGAGTATGCTATTACAGTTTTCCCAATTCTCCCCCTTTATCGATTCCCCTCTGTCCTGCCCCTCAACCCTCCAGCACCTCCCCCTTAGTTCATGTCCATGGGTTATACATATAAGTTCTTTGAGTCCTCTGTTTCCTATACCACTTTTTATCTTTCCCCATCTATTTTATGCCTACTAATCATGCTTCTTCTTCCCTGTACTTCCTCCGCCCCATTCCTCCCTTCCCCCTCCCCACTGAACTCCCTCTGTGTGATGTCCATTTCTCTGATTCTGTTCCTGTTCTGGTTGTTTGATTACTTTTTGTTTTCATTGTTTTTCTTTTAGGTTCATTTGTTTATCATTGTGAGTTTGTTGTCATTTTCCTGTTCATATATTTGATCTTCTTTTTCTTAGATAAGTCCCTTTAACGTTTCATATAATAAGGATTTGGTGATGATGAACTCCTTTAACTTGACCTTATCCTAGAAGCACTTTGGCTGCCCTTCCATTCTAAATGAAAGCTTTGCTGGACAGAGTAATCTTGGATGTAGGTCCTTGCCTTTCATGACTTCAAATACTTCTTTCCAGCCCCTTCTTGCCTGTAAGGTTTCTTTTGAGAGATCAGCTGATAGCCTTATGGGAACTCCTTTGTAGGTAACTGTCTCCTTCTCTCTTGCTGCTTTTAGGATCTTCTCTTTGTCTTTAATCTTGGGTAACTTAATGATGATGTGTCTTGGTGTGTTCCTTTTTTGGTCCAACTTCTTTGGGACTCTTTGGGCTTCCTGGAAGTCTATTTCCTTCGCCAGATTGGGGAAGTTTTCCTTCATTATTTGTTCAAATAAGTTTTCAATTTTTTGCTGTTCCTCTTCTCTCTCTGGCATCCCTATAATTCAGATATTGGAACGTTTCAAGTTGTCTGAGAGAATCCTCAGCCTCTCTTCATTTTTGGGGGATTTTTGTTTCTTTGTTCTGATCCAATTGGATGTTTATTTCTTCTTTTTGTTCCAGATTGTTGCTTTGAATCCTGTATTCTTTCTTGTCACTGTTGGTTCCCTGAGTATTTTGCTTTATTTCATTTTGGCTATCTTTCATTTGTTCTTTCATTTTTCGACCAAGCTCAATCAGTTCCATGAGCATTTTGATTACCAGGGCTTTAAATTCTCCATCAGATAGGTTGGCTATCTCCTCATCACTTAGTTCTGAGGTTTTGCTGTGTTCTTTCATTTGGGCCATATTTCTTTGTCTTGGCACACCTGATAAGTTGTAAGGGGCGGGGCCTTAGGTATTCACTTGGGTGGGGTAACTCTTGGGGGAGGGGCCAGAGAGGGAGCAGTGCAGCTCGCCTGCTTGTTTCTAGTGCACTTTCCAACAGACTCTGGAGTCAGACTGGAAGTATCTCCCACCGTGGCAACGCCAGCCACAGCCCACAGTCAGCTCTGAGTCTGTTTTCCCCTTAAGGCAGTCCCTCCCATGCAGCTCTGCCGAGCTCAGCAGTCAGCCCCACCCATCAGCAGCCTAGTCGAGGTTTTTCTGAATTGGCCCGTGTGGTCCACCTTACCAATCTGATTGAGTTTTTCTTTAATTTCTTGGTTGTTGGAGTTCCATGCAGTTTGATTTTCTGGCGATTTTGGTTGTTTACTGATTTTAGATTGGTCATTGTCTTCCTTTTGGTTGTGTGAGAAAGTGAAGGGTTTCTACCTACACCTCCATCTTGGCTGTAACTCCATTTCTTAAAAATATAACTTGAAGACTTGCATCATGGACCTGCTTAGTAATTTCTAAAACAGACTGAAAAGCAGTATCAACACCCCTGAGAAGGGATGACGTGCGGTGCAAAGCGCATTGCTACCAGCGGGGGCTGTGGTCTGTGGTGGGGACTGCCGGGGTCCATCCACATCACCAACGGGAGCAGCTCAGCGCAGCACCAGGCTGCGAGTCCGGCTTCAGGCGCTCTGCACAACGGCTCTTCATCACGGGAAGTGGGCAAAACGGAGGAAAGGGCTCGTCCACCCCCCTGCACCCCCCCAGCCCCGCTTCCAACCAAGCACATTTCCAGCCCCTACTGAAGCCCCAAAGGAAGGAAAATGCAAGCTCAGAGCCCAAAAGTCATTATGAATTCCCAGGAGAAGATGGAATGTGAGTGAGTGAAGAATTTTAATTATCTGTATTTTTTTATAAGCTCTGATGCAGTTTACTGACATTCTGGGAGTAGCAGTTTAAATAACCTCTAATTACAGAGCAGGGAAACAATAATGATGCAGATGAAATGTCTGCACAGCCGTTTGGGACAGTTTCCTCCAGGACTCGGAGGGGCGGGGCACTTGCTGGGGCCCATCCAGGCTCTGGGGGACGAACTAAGTTACAAGAGTGAGTGTCCGAAGGGTGGAAGTGTGGCTTGGTCATCGGGCAGGCTGGCCAGGAGACACGGTCACCTACCTGCATGTCCCGGATGCAGAGAGGGCTGTGAGCTCCCTGGAGCCCTGGGTTCATGGGAGGAAAGAAAGTGAGAAGGTAACCAGGCAGACAGGGTGGGTGTGAGCAAGGACGCTGCGGTGGAGAAGCGCTGACCATGTTCCGGCACTGCCGGGCTTCGAGGGGAGCAAGGCCGGACAGAGAGGCCAGTCAGGAAGCCACTGAAATAACCCAAATGAGAATCGCCTTTGAAGGGGGACCCGTGAGGAGAGCAAAGGAGGAATTTGAGGGAAATGCAGGAAGCAGAATCGACAGGACTCGGGATGCGATAGGGAATGGAAGCGAGAAAACCAACTTCACACGACCCCACTCTGCTGGCTTAGACGGCGTATTACTCGGCAATAGGAAGGGGTCAATCCCCGCCACCCACGACAACACAGAAGACTCTCAACTGTGTTCAGTGAAAGATGTGGGGCTCCAGAGGCTCTGTTGTGTGTGACTCTGTTCATACGACATCCTGGAAAAGGCAGCGTTATTAGCGCAGAAAACAGAGTGGCTCGCAGGGTGGGGCGTGGCCACCGTGCGCCCCGCGGCGGGAGGGAAGCTGCAGGGGGCGGGCACTGCTCTACTCCCTGACTGCAGGAGCGGCTCCGCCCCCCGAAGCTGGCCTTGGGACTCACTGAGCAATGGCCAAAAAGGTGAACTTCACTGTCTGTAATCATTAGAAATCTGACCTAAAAATAAATTTCTGCCTTCGGCAGTGGGGTACAAAATGATCCTTTTGTGATACAGAGGACACGGTTTTAGCTGTGGGTGGGCGGGCAGAAGAGGATTTCTGTTTGGATGTGTGGGTTAGGTGGTGACCTACAAGATGTGTCCTCCCTCCAATTCCTTCCCTGAAACACCTGCATCCAATGCCTGGATATGCTTAAAGTCATTTACCCTTGCACCATCCATTGGCATCTTTGGAAGTGAACGCCCCTGGGAATGGTGCATACAAAACAGGTCAACGTGACGGTTACTGTTACGACGACCATTTACAGCCATCATGCAAATGGCTGAGGTCAGGGCCTCTCATGAGAGCAGAGTTAGGATTTATGGTAGTGCCCCGAAATACTTCAAACTGAAACAGGGCATATTTCTCAACTTCATCCATTTATCATGATGTGTTCATTTTCCGAAACATAGTTGAAAATAAGCCCCTTCCTCCCCGTGTAGTACTTACTAACCTCTTGCAGAGAGTTCTTCCGAACAGCAGTTGGAAAATTCTGCCTTAGCTCAAAGGTGCTCCCAGTGGAGGAGCAGGTCCTGGGAGGGCAAGGAAGCTCTGAGGACCAGTGCGGCCTTCCTGGTGCCCGAGCTGCACCTCTGTCAGAAACCCGGGGAAGGCTGTGGCTGCAGAGTGAAGGGGCATCCCGTTGTCTGCTGGGGGCTGGCCTTGGGGTCCGAGGAAGAGCATGCAGGTCCCCCGCCAATCCCAGCTCAGGCACAAATGAGGGGCCGGGTCACGTAACCACCACTGCTGATTCTGTGATTCCAGCACCAACCTCAAAAGATAACCTCGAGAATCAAATAGAGTAACAAAGGAGACAGTGGCTGTTGTGTCTTTTCTTCCTTCCTTAGTGGGTTTCTCCTGGGGGACCCAAAAGCAATGACATTAGACAGATCTAGTGGACGCTGGTGGCGAGTCGTGGTGATATTGCCACTCAGCCGTTTGCCGCCGTGAGGGCCACACATGCTGAAGTGTACCTGTGTGAACTAACAACTGATATGCTGCAGTTACTTTTCACTTTGCCTTTCCAAAATAGTTACAGGCTCACAGCAAGTTGCAAAAATAATGCAGAAAATGAGTCCTGCATTTCCTTTACCACCCAGCTTCTTACAGCGGTAAGTAGGTAACCACTGGGATGGATACCGCTAACTAGACTGCAGACCTTCCTCAGAGTTCATGGGCATTCATGCATGTGCGTGTGTGCGGCTCTGCACACTTTATCACATGTCCAGATTTGTGTGGTCACCACCACAGTCACACACAGAACCAGCCGAGCACCAGGCGGGAACTCTGTGCTGGGCACCCCCGAGGCAGTGCAGCTGGTGCCCCGCCAGCCCTGTCCATGCGCAGAAAGTAAAAGCCAGGCGCTTCGCTTGCTCGCCCCTTCTCCCTCCTTGGAAGCCACCTGATGAGGAACAGGGAGCGAGGAGATAGGGCAGAGTGGGTTTGGGTCGGGTGAGGCAGGTTTGAGTTATCAAATATTCATTCTACAGAACCAGCCTCTTCAAGGGCAAAGGGAATGCAGCTCAGGAAAGCTTCAGTGAGCCACGGGCTATACAGGGGCTCTTAAACTTTATTGTGTTCAGTGCAGGGAAAATTAAAATTTATAAAGAAGAGGAAACAGCAAAGGACAAACAAAGAGAAGTGAAGCTGCTGTTCTGGGTAGGGGCGGGGTGGGGTGTGCAGTGGAGGGAGGTGACTGTGGCCCCAGCGCTGGGTACCCTTGCTTGCAAGGGACATGCCCAGGGAGACAGAACGGTTCTCAGTCGAGCGGCTCTAACTGGGGAAAAGAGAGAGGAAAGGAAGTCACCTTTCAGTTATCCAGGCACTGATATGGTCGGTTGGACTTGTAAATGATCTAGACCTTTCCTTTCCTCCTGGTTCTTCCTGCGTTTTGGAAAATTTGTTGCCCATGAATACTTGGTCCTGATGGCGAACAACCTTGCACAAAATGCTTCGGGCAAGCTGTAGCCTCTTTGACTGGGGCTCCAGAGAGCTGGGGGAGAGTATTCAAATTTCCAGCAGTGCCAGGAATTTCGACAGTTTCTCGAATTAACTTCATCCAGTGTAAATGAGCTATAGAATTCGCACGACAGCTGGAGACCTGCAAAGCGGCCCTTCAGTCTGCGTCAGGGACTTCTAACCATCTACATGGAAGAAGATACCCAGAAAAATATGGGGGAATTAGAACTGTGCCAAGAGTGGGAAGGAAAATGTAGATCGCATCTAATGACTGTGGAAGTCCTCTTTCCCAATGAGGAACCGCCCTCCCCAGGACCCAGTGGAAAAGATTTTATTTAAGAAAAAAAGTCGGTGTGCTCCCAGACATGACCACAGCCAAAGGAGCAGGTATTAGGGTAGCTCAATGTTTCAGTTCCTGTGAGAGAGACCGCAGCTGAAATATGCAGTAAGAAAGCGTCGAGCACCTGGTGTGGCCTGCACAGGAATGTGGTCAAGCAAGTGAGATGCAGTGGCCCTCGGAGAGTTTGGAATCTTGCTGGAGGCTGTAAAAGAGGCAGACGAGGAGCAGCCTGCTCAGGACAGAAGGCCATTGGGAGCTCCACTGTTGGGTCCAAGTCACCAAGCGCTGCAGCTCAGGACAGGGAGCAGGCTCTGAGGGTGCTGTAAGCAATAAAAGGTGTGTGTGGGGGGGTGGGGCTCTGCCTGTAGGGCCCCCGCAGCTACCATGGATGAGAGTAAATCTACCAAGACATGATCTGCTTGGGGAGGAAAGGTGGCT
This sequence comes from Glossophaga mutica, assembly GCA_039655065.1. Lineage (NCBI taxonomy): Eukaryota > Metazoa > Chordata > Mammalia > Chiroptera > Phyllostomidae > Glossophaga > Glossophaga mutica. The sequence continues at coordinate 62,859,441 of CM077310.1, read as the reverse complement.
GACCTCTCAAAAGGAGAAGGGCCAAGAGCCTTTTCCTCAATGGGCTTTTATTGGGTTCGTTTTGTATAGGAATGCAGGCTCTTTAATCATTGTCAGGCAGTAAGGCTCAAACAATAGATAACGTCCAAAGAACTCTGAAGGTTTATTTTGAGTTAGGGTCAGATAGCTAAAGAGCCATAAAACTTTGAGGAACGGACTCACTTCTTGCTTGGACCCTTATTTAATTGAGAGCATTCTAAACAAAGCAGGTTTCACAGGATTTTACATATTCTTTCTTAGGCCTGATCGTCCTAGGGTACCCACCCTTTCCAGCACAGGGCTACACTCACCACCGGCATTGTCTCAGGCTTAAGTCAGGCCGGGTAAGCAAGGCAGCCAAGAGATTATGAGGCTTCTTGCAGACAGAATGAGGACTCAGGCTATGTCAAAGCTGAGGGTCCATCACCTCCTTTTGCTGTAGCCCCCCAAGTCCTTCCTTGGGGCCTCCACATGATTGTGCCTGGCTTAGGTCGTTCCCCCCCCGGGGACCCGTCATTGGCTAACTGATCAAGCACTGGAGGCCAGTTATGGATGAAGTAAAAGGAGCAGAATCGGTGCTCCTGCCAGGGAGACAAGCTTTGTCTCCTTAGTGGCTTATGGTATGAAGGTCGCTCACTCAGGCTTAGCCATGGGGGGTGGGGTGGGTACAGCTTCTGAAACCAGACAGGGCGGGTCCCAACAAAAAGGCCCTGCCTTGACAGGTGGGCACGGTTGCCGAGAAAGGGGAGCAAGACAACTGAACAGGACACCAGGCAGGGGATAGGGCTCCTCTACTTCCAGACAAGAAGTCTTTGCCTGGCAAGGGTGAGGCTGATGCTTTTCTCCATGGACATACAGAAAGTAAGCATCCAAATAAGAGTCTTTCTTCAGAGCAATGTTCTTGGAAATTGAAGTTGGTGGTGGGTGGGAGAGGAGGGTAGAAAAAATACACCTTTCACCCTGGCAGGGCAGCTCAGTTGATTAGAGCATTGTCCTGTGCACCAAAAGGTCATGCGTTCGATTCCCTGTCAGGGCACACAGAGCTAGGTTGTGGGTTCAAATCCTGGTCAGGGTGCATACAGGAGGCAACCTATGATGTTTCTCTCTCACATTGATATTTCTTCTCTCTCTCTTCCTTTCTCTAAAATCAATAAAAAGGTATCCTCAGGTGATAATTAAAAAGAAAGAAAAAAAGAACACCTTTCTTGGCCAATGCAATCTCAGCACTTCGAGTTTCTCCTGCAGAGACAATGATCCTATCTGTCCATCCGCCTCCAATGGAGGAGCACACCGTGGACCTAAGGAATCCCGCAGCCTTGCGGGAACAACGATTCCTCCAGCAGAGGTCCATCAGTCCGGGACTGGTGGTGATAGCACCTACTTCATGGGGTCATTGAGAGTGCTACATGGAGTCATTTCTCCTCTGAAAAGTGAGGGTGACTGTCAGGAACTGACCACAGGCAGGTGAGGGGATGTCTTATGGGTGGAAGTCAGGTGCAAGCTTGCGTGTTTGCAGAGAGACAGCAGACACTAGGCTGACAGGCGTTTCAGTCGGAGGTGCTCTGTCTGGCCCACAGCACTCTCTAGGAGGGTAACAGACGAGAGGGGGACTGAGCGGCAGCAGCCCGATCTCCCTGGGGGGGCCTCTGGCTGCCCATGGGCCTGCTGTCCCTGCTGCAGGATGGTGGCCCACTGTGAAGGGTTTTTAAGACTCCAGGGCTGTTTGAAGTGGGCTAGGTTCCTAGAGTTGGGGTGGGGATAGTTTTCCCCCAACCCCAGCCCAGGCCGGGCCTACGAGACCCTCCACTCCCCGGAGGCTGCCCCCAGCACAGCAGGGAGAAGGTGAGAGCACCAGAGCCAGGCCTCTGTGGCAAACTCGGGTCTGTGGGGCCCTCGCAGCACTGGGCTGTGGGCGCAACCCTCTTGACCCCACCAGTGAACAAGGAAACTAAACGTGAAACCACGACGTCTCACCACTATACACTCACCACAATGGTTAAAATGATAAGCAAGAAAACACCCGGTATCCACGAGGATGTGGAGGAAACAAAACTCTCACTGGCTGCCTGCGAGAGTGTGAACGAAGTTGGCACAACCACCCCGAAACCCTGGGCAGTTGCTATTAAAACTGAACAAGCCCAGGCCAAATGACCCAGAAGTCCCACCCCGTTAGAAATGTGTGCAGACATTCACTGGAAACATGTCTAAGAACGCCCAGAGCAGCACTATTCATAGTAATTCCAAACTGGGGGGCCCGTGCACAGAAAAATGAGTAAACTCCTGGTGGCGTTTACACAGAGGAATGTTATAAGGCACAAAGAACGAACGATCTGCAACTACACACAACAGCATGGCTGAGTCCCATAAACATAACACTGAGTAAAAGAAGCCCCACACGGAAGAGCAAATATTATATGATTTCCCATGATAAGGTAACCCACTGTATTGGAACCTATTGTTTTAGCAACCAGGAGCGTAATTACTCTTGGAGGTGAGGAACATGGAGGTTATAGGGCTGGCTTCAGTTCATAGAAATTGATTTGTACATGAATGATATCTGCTTCTTTGTATGCAGGTTGTATTTTAAGGGGTGCAAAAACATACACTTGAGAAATGCTTATAACTCGGCAGGAGCAACGTGTGAGGGGGAAGGGAAGCTGATGAGCCATAGACGTGCAGAAGGGGGGCCCAGCACCGGGATGGTGGGGGCACAGCTGTGTGCGCCCTTACTGCCAGGTTTGGCCCCCGCTTGGAAAGGTGACAGTAGGCATTTGTGTTTGAAGACACACACTGCCCATCCCCATCCCATCCAGCCGTGACTTGTCGCTTTCATCTGGACCCTTCTCTCGCTCCCGCCAACAGAGGCGGGCTGAGGGGCATCTCAGGAATGGCACGTGCGGGGAGCGCAGGAGAATCAGCCTGACGGGCTGGCAGGTGACGCATCTCAGAGCCTCGAGGATAAGGCTGGACGGGCAGGTGAACGCCTGGGTCTAGAGGGAGTGACGCGCCAGCAGAGGCCTCCAGACAGGACCGAGACGGAGATGGGGTGGTGCTCTCCCGAAACCTGGTCTGGGACTGCTAAGACGGAAGCTGTGGAGTCAGACAGGACAGCTGCTAGCGGCTGAGTGATCTCTCCAAGACCAGCCTCCTGCCGGGAGGTTATTAAAAAGCACCACACACACATCAGGATTCTAGGTTTCAAACAAGTTCCAAAATGCACCGGCCCATGACTTCACGCCAGAACACAAGAATTTCTAAGGTTGACAGAGAAATTCTGTTTCAAAAATACTATATTATTTAAAAGAAAAAATAGAGCTTTTTCTAAACCAAGCTGTAAAGTAAGCTTTTGAAATAAGCTTTGGAAGCTTTTGGCAGATTTAGAAAAGGAGGCCAGACCCCCTGCAGCTTAGGGCACAGAAATCTGTGACGAGGTTTCAAGTCACAGAGGTGAGCTTTACACAAAAAAATCCTATAAATTATTTTTGTCTCATTTTTGTATTTATTAAGAGTTGTTCCCATTGAGCACGCACACACACTAGCACCAGCAGCAGCAACTGTCTTTATTGACGATGACACCTGGGTGACAGCTCAGATGTGCCAGAGGTTCCAGGAAAGAGCTTTAACAGGGAAAACACTTGGGTTTTAGAGAGAAATGGGAAAATAACTCCTTTGTGGGTATTTACCTGGACCAGCAATATCACTCATGCTAACCGGTGGTGTGGACTCACATTTGAGGTCTGTCCCCTACAGCTTCCTCCCAGCGTCAAGAAACAGCCTTGTCACACCATGTTGGGGAGAAAAATGAGCCTGGGGCTCTGGGGTCGGGAGATAGGGCCCCAATACCCTAACGCTTGGGAACCTCCTGGGTTATAGCTGCTCTCTTGATGTAATTCTTAAAGGCATTCTCTTTCACTCTTAAAACTGCCCCAGTTTATATCCTGGCTGGTGTGGCTCAGTGGTTGAGCACCGGCCTGTGAACCAAGAGGTTGCTGGTTGGATTCCCAGTCAGGGCACATGCCTGGGTTGCAGGCCAGGTCCCCAGTAGGGGGCTCTCAAGAGGCAACCACACATTGATGCTTTTCTTCCTCCCTCCCTTCCCCTCTCTCTACAAATAAATAAATAAAACCTTTAAAAATAAAACTGTCCCAGTTTAAGACATAAATTAGATGATGGGGCACACTGAAAAATAACCATCCCTCTGTCTACCAACGTCATCCTTTCCAATATGACTATTCAGCTTTTCTAATGAAAAGTGGAATCTCCCATCCTTGAATCTGGACTCATCTTACACCTTGGCCTTGCCAAAACAATACAATGGAAGTGGCATTCCAGTTCCAAGCCCAGGCCTCAGCACTGGCATATTTTCGCTATTTCTCTGGGAGCTGTGCCATAAGGACACGAGTGAGTGAGCCCTCGGAGATGCTGCAGGGGCAGACCCCACCCACAGACACCATCCTAGACCAGCCAAGCCCCAGATGACCTGGTGGCTGACTGCAGATGCAGGGATGAGCTCAGTCAACTCCAGAAAAACCACCCAGCTGAGCCTAGCTTAAATTTATGATCTGTAGAATTATTCGCTAAATAAATGTTCATTGTTTTAGAGCACTAAGTTCTGGGTAACTGCTATGCATCAAAAGCTGACACTTAGTCACTCTAGTTCTAATCAACACTTCATCTCTAAGCATCCCTGTGAGCTGGGATGAGTCCCTTAACTCTGCTGAAGTTAACCGCTAAGTGCAGAGTCAGTAAATTTTGTAAAGAGGCAACCAACACCACCTGTGTTAGTTCCTTATTGCTGCAGTAACAAATTGCCAAAAATGTAGTAGCTTAAGACAACACATTTGTTTTCTTACAATTCTGAAAGCAAGAAGTCCCAAATCAGTTCCGATGGGCTAAAGTTAGGGTATTGGCAGGGCTAGTTCCTTCTTGGAGGCCCCTGGGGACAACCTGTCTCCTTGCCGCTTCTTCTGCTTTTGAAGGCTACTTGTGTTCCTTGGTCTGTGACCCCTTCCTCGTATCACTTCAGCCCTCCTGGTTCTGTGGACGCAGCTCCTACCTCCCCTCTATCTCCTGCCTGCCTCCAATACAGATCCCCACGGTTGCACTGGATCCATCCAGATATCCCAGTATAACTCCCCTCCTCCAGAACCTAAGCTTAACCACACTTGCCGAGTCCCCTTGGACATACAACTTGCACTCACGGGCCCCAGCGTTAGGACCAGGATGTGCTTGGGGGCCACTGCTCAGCCTGCCCTGTGCCCAAGGACTCGGTGCACGTTAGGAGCACTGGGAGCAAAGAGATGCAAAGGACAGTTTCTGTCCTGAAGCTGGGAAGTTGGCCTGGAATGATTTCCATGGATCCTGGGCAATGATAACCGAGGATTCCCTATTTCTGAGCTGCCACAGTTGCCCCTGGCACTGTATATGTCATGGCCTGAGGGGTGACAGAAGAATCAACACTGTTCATTAAAGGCTTGAGGTCCAAGGGCAACTGCATCCCAGTGGCCCATCCTAAGTGGGCCATTTAGCCAGATTGCGGTGCTTGCGATATAGTCGGCACCAGAGGCAGCGATGGGTTAATAAAGGCAGCTGGAAAAAAACTGAACTGAATGGGAGGGCATATGTTCCCTCCAGTCTGGGGCAGAAGTGGCCTAAATATAAGCTGTTCATTCAAGCAACACACTGTGGAGCCATCACCTATTTGTGGTGGAGGGCCCGGAGAGGGTGGGGGGTACCCGTGGGAAGAGGGTGAGCCAGGGAGAGGAAAATGCAACTGGGAGGAAGGGAGAAACACTCAGTTTGGAAAGGAGAATCTTGTAAAATACCAAATGGCCCAGGGACCACCTGCTAGCCACATAGGCAGAGTGCGGGCGGAGCGTGGCCGCCCTCCCGCTGGGACCCACGAGCCACCAGCATTTGTACCCGTCCCCACTCCATCTGCTCCTGTGATTAATTGCTTTGAAGAAGCATTTCTCCTCAGAGGGAAAGTATGGGAGATTAAAAAATCATTTCTAGAAATGGTAAAAATGACTCCTTGTCAAACCCACGTTGAATGCGGAAGGACAGCAGGGCGAGTGCCTGCGTCTCCAAGAGAGAGTCAAGAACTAAAACTCAGCTCCTCGCTCCTGGGGATTTGGGTGGCCCAGCACCCTGCGAAAGCCTCCACCCTGGGGAAGATTCCGTGTGGATCAGAACAGCAACAACAAAACAATAACAATAACTAAAATTCACTGAGCACTTAATGTGTGCCATGCACTGCATTTGGTCACAGAAATGACACTGAGAGGCGAGTTCTGGGCGTTCTCGTTTGAAGAAGAAGGATCACTGGTACAGAGACCTCCCAGTTCTCACAGAATAATGACATATTTTCTAAGTTAGCAAATTCCACACATCCTACAAAATCCACACACACACACACACACACGCACATACACACACAGAGTAATGTAAAATCCATAGAAACAGAACACAGATTAGTGGTTTCCAGGGCCCGGGGGAGAGCACAATGCGGAGTAGCTTCTTAATGGGTGTAGGGATTCCTTTTAGGGTAGTAGAATTTTGGGGGACTAGGTAGAAGTGATGGCTGCACATTTTAAATGTACTAAATGCCATTCAGTTGTTCACTTTAAAAGGGTTCATTTTATGTTAAGTGAAGTTTACTTCAATTTTAAACATAACTAAAAATAGTATAAAAATGATCAAAGGCAGCTCACACTGAAATACTAATTATGTAACACCACACACACAACTTAAATATTACAGATTTGAGATAAAAATATTAGTCACTGAACTAATGTAAATGGAATTGACTCACTTACTAAAAGAAAAATGCTTTCAGAGTGGCTCGCAAAGCAAACCCAATTCTGGGGTGCACACAGGTGACATACCCAAAGCAAAGTGACACAGATGATGGAAAATAAAGGTCAGGGCAAAGGTTATACCAGGCTCGTGTGAACCATAAGGAAAAAGGGTTATGACTCCGACAGCAAACAGTGGATTTCAGGGGAAAATTATTAAACGTTTCAGAGTGCTAATGTTCAAGTTCACAATGAAGATTCAACAGTTATCGATGTCAACATACTGATAAAACAGCAACCATGTTCACAAAAGAGAAACCACACTAATAACTCAGAAAAGCTCACAAATAATAGGTTTTAATATGCTACTCACAGCCCAAGGCAGATCATGAGTGGAAAATATGTAGAATTTTAAAAGACCAGAAATGAAACAAAACAAGGCACAATCAGTAAAGCAGACGGTATGGAGAGATACCAAACTTCCCATCCAGTAGGACAGGCCTCCCTCCAAGGGCATGTGGAACAGGCCCGAAAACCAGCCATGCTGTGTTGTCACACAGGGGTGTCACGATTCATGAGCCAGATGAACTGTAAGCAGCATTCTCTGGTCAGAATGCAATCAAATTAGACACCAATAGCACACACTTAACAGGCCCCTTATCCTGAAAATTAAAAATGTCTCTTTTTTAAAAAGAGTTTTTAAATTGATTTTTAGAGAGAGAAAGAAGGGAAGAGAGAGACATTGATCCATTGTTCCACTTATTTTTTTTTTAAAGATTTTATTATGCTAAGTGAAGTAAGCCAGGCAGTGAAATACAAATACCATGTGATCTCACCTGTAAGCAGAACCTAATTAACAAAACAAACAAGCAAGCAAAATAGAACCAGAGACGTGGAAATAAAGAACAAACTGACAGTAAGCAGAGGGGAGGGGGAGGGGGATAACGAGGGAAAGGATCATCAGGGAACATGAGTAAAGGACCCACGAACAAAGCCAAAGGGGGGAAGGCTTGAGGGTGGGAGTGGGGGCAGGGGGGGAAGTGGTGGTGGGAAAACAGAGACAACTGTACACGAACAATAATAAAAATAAACTGTGGCACATTTACAATGGAATACTATGCAGCAGAAAGAAAGAAGGAACTCCTACCCATCACGACTGCGTGGATGGAACTGAAGAGCATTATTCTAAGTGAAATAAGCCAGGCAGTAAAATACAATGCCATACGAACTCACCTATATGAGGAACCTACTGAACCAAACAAACAAACAAGCAAAATAGAACCAGAGGCATGGAAACAAGGAACAGACAAACAGTGACCAGAGGAGAGGAGGATAAGGGTGGAAAGAAGGGGAAGGGACTAGTCAAGGAACACATATGAATGACCCATGGACATGGACACCAGGGTGGGGACTGACTGTGGGAGCGGCAGGTGGGCTGGACGGAGTACAGTAAAGGGGGAAAATTGAACAACTGTCACAGAAAAACAATAAATATTTTTTAAAGGATTTTATTTATTTATGTTTTTAGAGAGAGAAGGGAGGAAGAAAGAGAAGGAGAGAAACATCCATGCGTGAGAGAAGCTTCCATTGATTGCCTCTCACACATCCCCATCTGGGGACCTGACCTGCAACTCAGGCATGTGCCCTGACAGGGAACCGAATGGGCAACCTTCTGGTTTGCAGGATGACACCCAACCCACTGAGCCACACCAGTCAGGGCTGAAACTATAATCTTAATTGCAAAATTTCTTCTAAACTATGATAAGGAAAACACTAAACATCACTAAATTTCACCATTATAATGTTGATGAGAGAAAAAAATTAATAACATTATTTACTTAATAACAGTATGTACTTGAGAATAAAAAATTAGATTTTCAGTTCAAAAAGCTACTAATAAAAAGAAAGCAGGAGAAAATAAGAAAAATTAAAGCAGAGATGAACAGAAAAACAAATATCAAAACACAAAATCTGTTGGAAAAAAGCACAGAAATATAAAACCAGCATCTAAACTAATCAAGAAAAAGCATAAATATGCAAAATAAATGATGTCAGGGGGAAAATAGCCCTCAAAATACAGGATATTAAAAAAACCATAAGAGCTTATTTTGCACAACTTCATGCAAATAATATTTTAAATGCAAATGGAAGGTATCATTTCCTAGGAAAATGCAGTTTAATAAAATTGACCACAGCAGACTTGGAACACCATAGCAGAGCAGTTTCCATGAAAGAAACAGAGGCAATTATTGAAGATATATTGCACAAAGAAGTACCAAACCAGGTAGCTTTATAAGGAAGTTTTCAAAATCCAGACAATTCTAATATTCTAAAATATATAAAAAAAGAACTTCCAAATTCTTTCTTATGGAACAAAGTTAACACCAATAAATAAACACAGAATAGAGATTCAAACAAATTTTGCTTATTAATATTGATGCAAACATTTAAAATAGTTAGCAAATACATCTAGGACTTCCAGCCAAGATGGAGGCATAGGTGGACACACTGTGCCTTCTCTCACAACCAAAATGAAGGACAACAAAGATTTAGAAACAAGAAAACAAGCCGAACTGATAGAAAATTGAACTGTATGGAAGTCTGACAACCATTCATCCAGACCAGTAAGAGGGGCAGAGTCATGGCAGGAAAGAGTGGAGGTTGGTGGACCGGGTGCGCAGGCAGTGGCTGGTGGGCCCCAGGTATGCACACGTGGCAGCTAGCGGACCCCAGGCGCGTGGTGGCAACGGCAGACCCAGTGAAGCCACACAAGGCAGCTGGCTGACCGGGTGGTCCCACATTTGCATGTAGATAATCTAGGCGAAAACGGGGAGCAGGAGAGACCTGGCAACCCAGGGCCCCAGCACCGGGAAATAAAACATAAAAACACCGATTGAAGACACCTGTGGGGGGTTGAAGTGTCAGGAGTGACTCCCAGCCTCACAGGAGAGTTTGTTGGAGAGACCCACAGGGTCCTGGAATGTATACAAGCCCACCCACATGGAAATCAGCACCAGAAGGGCCCAATTTGCTTGGGGAAAGCGGCAGAAGAGACTGGAATCCGAGAGAGAGCTGAGCAAGCACCATTGTTCCCTCTCAGACCCCACCCCCACATGCAGTGTCACAACCCAGCAACTGGGCTGCCCCGCCCTGAAGAACACCTAAGGCTCCACCCCTCATATATAACAGCCGTGACCAGACTAAAACAAACAAACAAACAAACAAAAAATGGCTCAAACAGGAGAACAAATCAAAGCCCCAGAGCCAAGTCATCTAAGCGGCCAAGAGATAACCAACCTATCAGATGCACAGTTCAAAGCCCTGGTGATCAGGATGCTCACAGAATTGGTTGATTTTGCTCACAAATTAGATGAACAAATGAAGGCTACAATAAGTGAAACGAAGGAAAATGCACAGGGAACCAATAGTGATGGGAGGAAAACTGGGACTCAAATCAATGGAGTGGACCAGAAGGAAGAAAGAAAGAAACAAACAAACAGAAAAGAATAAAGAAACAAGGATTCAAAAAAATGAGGAGAGGCTTAGGAACCGCCAGGACATCTTTAAACGTCCCAACATCTGAATTATAGGGGTACCAGAAGGGGAAGAGGAAGAACAACAAGTGGAAAACTTATTGGAACAAATAATCAAGGAGAACTTCCCCAATCTGCCAAAGGAAATAGACTTCCAGGAAGTCCAGGAAGCTCAGAGTCCCAAAGAAGTTGGACCCAAGGAGGAACATGCCAAGGCACATCATAATTCCATTAGCCAAGATTAAAATGAAGGAGACAATTCTAGAAGCAGCAAGGGATAAAGGGACAGTCAGCTGCAAAGGCGTTCCCATCAGACTGTCAGCTGATTTCTCAAAAGAGACCTTCCAGGCAAGAAGGGGCTGGAAAGAAGTATTTGAAGTCATGAAAGGCAAGGACCTACATCCAAGATTGCTCTATCCAGCAAAGCTGTCATTTAGAATGGAAGGGAAGATAAAGCACTTCTCACATAAGGTCAAGTTCAAGGAGTTCATCATCACCGAGCCCTTATTATATGAAATGTTAAAGGGACTTATCTAAGAAAAAGAAGATCAAAAATATGACAGTAAAAAGACAGCAAACTCACAGCTATTAAGAACCACACCTAAAACAAAAGCAAACTAAGCAAACAGCTAGAACAGGAACAGAACCACAGAAATGGAGATCACATGGAGGGTTAGCAACAGGGGAGTGGGAGGAGGGCAGAGGGGGGAAAGGTACAGAGAATAAGTAGCACAGATGGTGGGTAGAAAATAGACAGGGGGAGGGCAAGAATAGTGGGGGAAAAATAGAAGCTGAAGAACTTACGACACATGGACATGAACTAAAGGTGGGGAATGTGGGTGGGACGGGGGTGTGCAGGGTGGAGGGGAATGATGGGGGAGAAATGGGACAACTGTAGTAGCATAATCAATAAAATATATTAAAAATAAAAAAGTTAGCAAATAGAATCTAGTAGCATTTGACCTGGAAATGCAAAATGATCAATAGTTAGGAAATTTGTCTACATAACACCTCATGTAAATAAAACTAAGAAGAAACATCATATGATTATCTCCATGCATGTATAAAAGGCTTCCACAAAATTTAACATTCCTTGCAGATAAACAAAACACTTAATGAAAAGGAATTGCAGAAACTTCTTTAACATGATAGAAAATGCCTACGAGGTGAGGGAAAAGTCAAGAACGCCCACTGTTTTCATTACTGTGTAATGTTGTACTGAAGATACTGGTAGAATTGCCAGGTAAAAATATAAGACACCAATTAAATTTGAATTGCCCAAATATTGCATGAGACATATACTGAAAAATTACCTTATCTAAAATTCAAATTTAATGGGGCATCTTCTATTTTTACTTGTCCAATCTGGCAACCATAGGTATTAATTGATGAAATAAGGCAAGAGAAAACATAAAAACCGGAGAAGTATGTGGATTATTGATAACATACTTGGAAAACCCAAGTGAATCATTAATAAAAATAATACAGTTCAGGAAAGTAGCAGAATAGGAAATTTGGGGTATGCAATTGTCATACAGAATTCGATAGCTTTTTTTTTTTGTCACACACAAATCGATTTCTGGCTTCTCCTTGGGATGTAAGAGTTGAAAAGAGCATAGCTCCCACCGTTACAATAAGAAAAGTCAGATCATTCTTGACTTTTCTTGAACCCATCAGAGCCCTGAAGTTGCAGGGCAACAATCTACCTGCAACCTCGGAAAAAGGTCCTGGAGCGGCGGGAGCTGTGCCCTCGCTTGCCCGTGTTAATGAGCCCAGCCGGTCAAAGCTGAGTGCAGGGAGAGTACTGAGCACCTGGGGGATGCAAGTGTCAGCGGCTTTTACACCGGAGGGCAGGCTCTCTCTGTGGACCTCACAGAAAAGACTGGCAAGTCCTAAGGAAGTGGCTCTGGGAAGGAAAGAGCAGATGCTGCAGGAAAGGCATAACCCCCAGACCCTTGTCCCCACAAGACAAAAGCCACAAACTGCTGTGAGAAAAAGGAACGAGCACTGTCCCCGCTGGACTGCCCTGATAAAAACCTGTTCCAGCCGGCGAACAGGCCAGCAGGGGGCTCCAGCTCAGTCCCATGGGCCGGAAAACCCAGGCAGAAGGTCGGATGCCCCCAGGCCACTTGCATCCAGAATACAGCATCCGCAGATTCAACCAACCAGATCAAAAACAGTATTTTCACACGCCCAACTGTGGTTTCCCAAATGTGAATAGAAAACACTGTTTTCTACCTGCAGTTAGTCGAATCTGAGGATGCAAAACCTCAGATTGGAAGGGCTGACTATTGAAAAAATGCTCAGTCTATGTGGACCCATGCATTCAAACCTGTGTTGTTCAAGGGTCAACTGCTCTTGGAGGCACCCCAAGTGACAGCTAGAGAAAAGATGGGGCCACGGCCACCCAAGGACACATGTGCTGCCCAACACTCACTCAGAACAGCAAACACCTGGGTGGCAAGGCCAGGGTGAAGACAACACAGGGTGCGTCTTGGCTCAGGCTGCTGTTATAACAGCAGGGGGCTGAGTGCTTGTAAAACCTCAGACATTGACTCTCACCTTTCTGCAGGCCGGCAGGCCAAGGCCATGGTTGGGGTTCGGTGAGATCCTTCTCTAGGCTGCTGCCGGCTGACTTCTCATTTCATCCTGACATGGTAGAAGGCTTCTGGGCCTCTGCTTACACAGGCCCACCCAAGGGCTCCACGCTTAAGACTTAATCACCCCGAAGGTCCCCAGTCACATTGGGGGTTACATTTCAGCATACAAATTTGGGGAAGACATGAGCATTCAGCCCATTGCAGGCTGTCACAGGCGCACGAAGGAAGGCCCGAAGTTGAGATCAGAACAGACATTGAGGAAAACAACTCGGGCAAACCGCCTCCGCCCTGTGCGAAGGCCACCAGGGAGCCGGCACAGGCCCGTCCTCCACTGTCCAAGGGGGCGACAGTGGTGCGGCCTCACAGAACTGAGCCGCGTCACAGGGATTGAACAAGACGACCTGTGCTAAGTGGCTTGCAAATTGCCAGGCACCTAAGTGCTCAGTAGAGATTTTAAATAATAACATCTATTAACGTTATTACAATCCAACTGCCCACTTGAAGTTTCTGTTGTTCCTCTGTGCACCCTCCCCCTGCCAGCCCACATCTGACCCGAGCTGTTGGCAGGGGCTTGTCTGTCTCTCCGGCTTTGAACGGAAGGCTGTCCCCCCCACTGAGCTGTTGTGTTGCTTCTTGTAGGTTCCAATAACCAGCCCTAGTTAAACCCTTCAGACTGTGACAGCATCCTCCTCATGGCCCGCCCCACGATACTCACTTAAAACCAGTCTTCCCTCCTTTCGTCGTGGGTCAACCGCCCCTGCGGGGTTCACACATTGCCCTTGTTCCTCTCATTTCATCATTTGAGTTTTTTCCATCCTGGCTGCTGCTCTTGCGTACTCTCTGTTTGGTGTACCAAGTCTCAAGGCCATTTATTCAGGTGCAGTGCCACTAGTGAAGGGCAAGGCCACGGACCCGCCCTGTCCTGGAGACGTTACAGAGAGAGCATGCCCGAGAAGGACCCGTGGGCTTGGCGGCCTCACTGCTGGGTTCACTGCCCTTGTTGTGGATTAACGTTGGAGGCCTTCATTTCTGTGTGCTCGCTGTACTGTGCAACACAAGGTCATACCTTGACCTTGATAATTGTAATTGTTTTCCTTTATAACCGAAGGGAAAGATGGTACACGTTTACATTTCACATTGTTTCTTTGCCCCATTTCTCTGCTTGAGATTTTTTTTCCAATCCTGATTCTGTCATTTAGTATAATCATTCTTTCTCAGCTTTAAGACATACACATTTTTAACAAACTCATCTCTTGTAGCTTCGGTCAAGTTTTTACAAGGTTGAACAGAGAGGGCTGAAAGGCAGGCTCTGCAGCAGGACAGCAGGAATGCCCTTCAAGGTGGAAATGAATCCTTTAAAGCAGAGGTGTCAAACTCATTTTCCGGGGGCCGCTCCACCTCGCCGTGGCCTTCAAAGGGCCAAAGGTCACTTCAGGACTGTGTAAATGTAACTACTCCTAAACAGTTAAGGGGCAGCTCGGTGCTGCCGCTGGGTAGAAACAAGGTGCCGGGCCGGATCCTGCCCACGGGCCTTGCGTTCGCTGCCTGCGCCCTAGCGAGTGCCATTCGAGAGGTCACACATCCACCAACGGCACTAACGCCCAGACGGTACTTCTCTATTTGCCCAGGCATATTTCATTAAAGACCATGTTAAATTCTTTTTACAGCTCAGAGAGTCTGTCTACGGCATTTTTCTAATCTGCCTAATCTTACAAAGTAGGAAATGAATGTAGTCTCAAATGAATTGTTGTTGGGAACCCAGGCTGGCTTCCAGTAATTGCTGACTCTCTTATAATTCACTCGAAAGGCATGCCCACAGTCAACCGCGAGCCCACTGACTACGGCATCCAGAGCTCACACTCCCCTCTCATGTGCTTGTCTTCAACATTTCCCACTGCATACAGGTTTTGTTTCCTTCAGTGAAAGTTGAGTGACTCAGCAGTTTCATTTGGTAAATCTCAGAGTACTGTGGAATAGAATCTACAGATAGGACATTATTTAGAGCTACTAGTTTTTTCATGATAATATCTCAGTTCACTCTGGGTTTGAGTTCCCTCTCCTGAGTGTCCATCTCTTGCAAATGACCTGCATAGTTCCTTTGGTTATAATGTTATTAATTGTGCAGCAAACAGAATGTGATAAGACACACAAAACTTGTGGCTCCAGAGGACAACTGGACACTGCAGATGGTTTTGTTTTTCTTTTCCTGGTCCTTTAAAATATTGAGATATAGTTGACATATAACATTATACTAGTTTCAGGTGCACAGTGCTTCCATATTTGTATAAGATTCATGTTTGAGGCCCACCTTCCAAACAGGGAGTTTCTGTGCGAGCCAAGGGTGTCAAAGACATCTCTGCTCTCCCCCCACCCAAGCCCTTCATTCCGTGAAATTCACACGTCATTGAGGTCTCGATCTCTTCTGAGAGTGGTTTCTTTTATATTTAGGAGGACGTCACCAGCAACCTCGTTTCAGATGCCCAGACCTCCAAACATAAAACGTGGTCTCCAATACTCAGAAGTTAATTGACCAGGGTGCAATTTTTCTCATGTTCCAAGTACAGAGATGGTATTTTAACGATGCATTAAGTTCAGTTCTGATAATACAAATGTGCACACAAGGCACCAGAAAGCAGGGATCAGTGTTTGCATTTTAGGGCAGCAACGAGCTCCTCTGCCCTTGGCCTTGATGAGTGGTATCAGGGGTAAAGGGGAATACAGACAGATTCTTGAAATTACTTCAGAAAGTGTTGTGCTTCCCTTCTTAAAGCCCTGATGAAGACAGCAGTTGTCTTAGGTCGCATTGGCACCCCTTCCCAAACACAAACTTTCACAGAAGTCAGGAGGTGGGTCGGAGTCAGAAACTTGGCCTTGTCTGCGGGGAACCCTGTCCTGGGCGCCAGATGTGGGGGTGCTCCACCTGCAGAGCCCCATCCCTCCGTCACGGATGAAAATAAAAACTACCAAGACATGACTGCTTGGGGAGGAAAGGGGTCAAACTCTCAGAGGAGAATGACCCAGAGCCCCATCCTTACTAGGCTTTTATTGGGTTCAAATATACAGGAATACAGATTTAACATGTAAAGAAATCTGAGGGCTTAATCTGAGCCAGCGTTTGTCAGGAAAGGGGGTTGCCAAACTTTGGGAGACATACTCATTTCCTCCTGGGACACTTATCACTTAAGTGAGAGCACTCTTAGCAAAGCAGGTTTCACAGGACTTTAGGAATTCTTTCTTATGCCCGATCACTCAGGGAGCCATCCTGGCCGGTACAGGGCTGCACCGCTCACCCCCACAGTTTCAGGCTTTAAGCTGATTAGGAAGCAGGAGACATCTCCCAGATGGAAATGAGGACTCGGGCTATGTCAGAATAGCCAGGGGGGTGGGGTGGGGGGTGGGGGTGGGGGTGTGAGGGTTCATCACATCCTCTTTGCTGCAGCCCCCCCCCCCCCCCCCCCCCCGCCCCAGTCCTTCCACGAGGCCTCCTAAGTGGTCATGTCTGGCTTAGGTTGCCCCTCCCATGAGGAGTCTTACCGTCATTGGCTGCCAACCAAGCGTTGGGGCCAGAGATGGATGAGGCAGAAGCAGTGCTCCTGCCAGGGAGATAAGCTTTGTCTCCTTAGTGGCTCAGGTCCTCGTGACAGAACAGACCCAGATGAAGTGGGTCCCTTGGCTCTTACACAGCCCACCATGGGGTGAGGGTTACAACTCCTGAAACCAGGCTGAACGGTCCGCAACACTCGTCACCACCTCCCTCAGCCACCGTGGCCGAGTCTCTCACTGTGGGGCTTGTGGCTGTCTTCTCAGGGAAGTGGGGTGCGTTGTGTTGCTTGTTTGGGTTTTTTAAAGGTATTATTCTAGGTGCTTAACCAAGCAAATAAAGACACGCCCCCAAATGATTGAAATTTGTCAGTTTTATTTCTTTCTAAAGTTTGGACATTTACATATATCATATACATACTTTAAATCCTTCACTATTTCGCATGATTTCTATCACATAAAAACCATTTCAATGCAATAAATTTTGTTGTTGTGAAACAACAAATTATCCCCAACTTGTAAAAACACAGGAACGGTTCCACTCGTGAACATTTACACACTAGGGAAGTGTACTGTATACCCACAGCGCCGATGCCACCAGGCGAGTGCTGCACGGTTCAGGTACTGCAGCACGGTGAACTGTTACCTTTACGTACAGCTCGTTTAATACAAAATAAAGCAACTGTAAAATGTAAACTTAATTTTCAAAATAGTTTTAAACACTTTAACAATATCCACACCAATCACTGTTCCACTCAGAAGGTGACCACCACAAATGCCCCCGTTTTCCAGGAGACGGCCTGTCTCACGTCTCGTGGGTGGTGACAAGGAACAGGGTTCGGTGCCACTAGCTGACCCCAGTCTGCTGACGCTCACAGTCTGGCCACTGAAGAGGAGGAGGCTGCTACTGTCACTAATTACTTTCACAATTTGCAGGGACATATGGCATCAGGACTGCAACGAAACTGAAGTGATTGGAGGAGAAAACTTTGAAGGCAAAGGAATGTTCTACACTGCCAATGAGCCTGAGCCACAGTGAATCTAGTCCAGTGAACAGGTCAGAAAGTTAAAAGCTTGCTTTATAGATATGCACACGTGCTATTTAAGGATACAGACTACCTCCCTTCTGCCTGTCCTACAGCCATCGAGGCTGACAGCATCAGTTCTCCGCTGGGTTGATTTCTGTTCCAGAAATGGGCTCCTGTGACTTGAGGTAGAAGAGAATGCGGGGAGGCATTCAGGCCTTTCCCCGACAGCTCTCCCCTGGACTGAGCAGAATGGCTAGGCAGTGAGGTGCGTGTTCCTTGACCCTCCCTGCAGAAATGGAAGCTTTGCCATTTCCAGAAATCTGGGTGCAAAGGCAAAAACATTTGGTCTTGGCTTCCGTCCGAGAATTATCTTTATGCCATTGTCATGTGTCATCACTCCCAGTGACTCAGTCCCTCTCAGAGTTGGTATCTGGCCTCAGCAGGGCCAGCCCATTAGGACAGCTGGATTCCCAAAGCCAGGAGGGAGCCTTTGAAACCCAGGGCGTGCCTGCTGCTCGGCAGGAGCCCAAGTGGAGTACAAGGCCAGGCGAAGCTCCTCTTTGCAGAGAGAACACGTGGCCACCCTCCGTGGGCCCCGGGGTCAAGGGTCCTGGCGAGGAGCCTCAGACCTGAGGTGCTGCCCTTCACTGAGCTTGTGGCTAGGACTTTGGGTCTGGAGGCTTACCAAGGCGGGCTCACAGGCAAATCATCAGCGAAACTCCAAAATTCTCTCCATTAATGAACATTTTCAGGAATTGAAGTTAAGGTGCTTATTTTATAACACTATACACAAGAGGTTAGCGCTCTACCCTGCAAAGGGAAACATTTTAGCTAGGTTCCTTCTTGTGGTTGCTGACGGAAAAGTGCTTAGCGAACTGTTCAGCAACCTTCAGTCTGAGCTCTCTCGCCGTAGGGCAGCGCCGCCGAGGGGAGCATGGACAAGCGCATGGGTGCTCCCGAGGAGTGCTTTGTCTCCTCTCTGTGTGCGCATGATCTGCAGGGCAGGCAGCAATGCCACCCTGGAAAATGGTGCACACCAGCCTTCTGGAACTTCCCCCGGCTGCTGGGGGAACACTGGAGAGTGGCTGCTTATGAATGAATGACAAGTGAGCCATCGATGTGGTGGTCCACCAGAAAGGACTCGATGTGTATCCCCTCACTTGTTAAAATGCAGTGCACCTCGAAGTCACACACTAGAGCTCGAACTCCTCCCTGCCCTGGGAGAACGTTCCTGGCAGGCAATCTCCACCCGCTCTGTTCGCCACCTCTTCAGAGCACTCCTGCCTTGGTGTCTTGAGTTTGTGGAACTTAAAACACTATGTGTACACACATGTGTGAGAAGCCTAGATGTGTGACCCCTTCCCCTTACTCACCCACTTGGACAGAGCAGAGGATGAAGCACTTGCGCTTCTACCCCAAAGGAAAGGTGACTAGCTTGAGCATGCCCCCACCCCGACCCCCAACTTTCATTTGGTCTAATTACTTGTTTCTATAGCTTAAAAAAGTATGCTAACGGCATTAAAAATCAATGCACATATATACTCTCTGCAGAGTGGATATTATTATCCATGCCAAATGGTTACTTGGCTTTATAACCTACATGGCTTTATACTGAAAGTCCAAACATTTCAAATAATTAAGGCCCAAAATGAAGCTTTTCTACTTTTGCTACTCCTGCTGTATATGATTCTTGAATCAAATGGATGTTTTTGCAAAGCACTATAATTCTTAGAAGGGAACACAGTCTTGCAGAACAAAGACCCTGCTGATCAGTAACAGAGCCAGTTCACCGCACGTCGAGAACAAATCGGGAAGTATGATATATTTGCAAAAACAGTTTGCGACTGTAGAGTTAATAAGGAAAGCTCAAATGTAACTACCAACACACTGTGGCGGCCTGGAGCCGAAGACTAGTCTCCCACTCCACACCTCCAACTCTCTGCACTGGATCAGATACAAGAGCACGAGGCAGCGTGTTTAAACAGACACACGGCCCTCAGCCACTCACTCCGAGTACACCAAACATGCGGGTTCATAAAACGGTAACCTCTAGTCATCTATGTACATGCTGTCAGATAAGCAGTAAGCTCAAACAACTAAGGCCAGTGGCTCTTCTTTGGGGAGAGGCAGGAAAAGAGACTTAAGTATAAAAATATTAAATAAAGTTTTAGCCTGGTCCATAGCTTGTCCGAGAATTCTTCTACCTGTGACACTAGGCGCTAGTCTGTGCAACTGCGACCCGGGAATACAGTACCCGATCTTGGGAAGCCCTGATACGCTTCGGCGTGTGCGCTATCTCTTCGAAGTAAAGAAGGAAGGATGCGGCGGGAGGAGAGTGGTTCGATCTACTACGAAATGGACACAGGCACATAAACGAGACGGTGGGTACTTACTCAGTTCCTCTGAGAGCTCCGTTTTCCTGGGCTAATTACAACAATAAAGAACGTGTGCTTTACAGCATCACATTTCGTAAAAAGCCCAACACTGCCAGTCTGGCTTTATGTTGAAGTGCTCTTAATACTGAAGTTGCTAAGACAGCCGTTTTTGTTTGTTGACTTTTTCCCCTTTCCGTAATTCCAAATTAGAACGAGCTACCCCCCTTGGTATTGTACACAGCACACTGAAATAGTTTCACAAAGTTAGTTCAGAGTCATTTTTGCCCTGGTGATTCAAAGCTCAAAGATGAAATTTTCTAGCATAAAATCTTATTATTACAAAAATTTAATCAAAATATCATTTGAATTTAAGTTTAATAAAACAGTACCACTATATATATATTCTCAATAACTGCATTATATACTCAATCCTATGAGGTTTTTACTTGCTTTTCATATCACACTGGTTATTAAGGACAAAAATAAATTTGATGTACATATACCATATACTGATATACAATCTACACATTGATACATATACATACATACAACCATAAATACCCACAAATACAACATTGGCAGGTGACAGGAAAGCATTTTCTTTGATGTCTGACATACTATCTATATGAATATTTTCCGAAGGCCTGAAATACTAGATACACACGTGAATTACACAGATGAGCCACAGAGATGGAAGGAAACCTACTGTATATACAGCTACTTAACTTGCGATATTTTCTTGCTGTTGCATTCAAGTTGACAAACTGTCATGCAGATTCAAGTATTTACTGACATTCTTTCTGTGAAGACATTCTCTCTGCATGCACTGTCTTAAGCAGAAGGCCACCCCCTTGGGCTTTGGATACCATAGGTACAAATGAGAATGGCAATGACTTTGGACTTCAGTCCTCCTTGTGAGAGAGACATTGAAAAGGAATCTGAGAGGAGGAGCATATGTTGGGTGAATCTGGCGGTGAACTACTGATCTCTGAAGTCCTCTGGATGCCTCAATGGTGGGAGATGGTAAAAGGCTGGTGGAGAGATGGGCTGACCTGGGGCAGACTGGTGGCTGGGCCTGGGACAAGAGACAGCCAGGAAGCTCTGCGGCAAGGCCGGCCCAGGGCTCACCTGCCTAGAAAGGTGACTGACCTTTTTTTGGCAGAGGAAGTCAGATGCTCTGCGAGAAAAGCGGGTGCTATTTAAACCCCCAATCACACTACTACTCATAACTAGACTCTACTTTTAACGAGTCCTAGGATGCCACTCTGGTTCTTTGTTAACTGCTAATTTAACAACTGGGAACAATTCTGTCATTTGAGAAGTGAAGGGATTGTTTGCTGCTGAGAGAAAGAAGGTGGCTCCCAACCAGCTGAAAACTTGACAGGGTCCCCGAGAGCTAAACGACAGAGGTTTGCACCAAGAAGGCTAATGAACTCTCGGTGCATTCAGGCTTAGGAAAGCTGAACTGGTGGCTACAAGGAGAAATGGCGAAGGAATCTGAATTTCAAGACAAATCACTAAACCCAAGAAAGTCTTGGTAGTTTGACAATGGAGAAACTTGTTTAAGGTCAACTGGGGATGAAGGCAGAGAAGGGGTGCAGCTCCTGTCTCAGGCCCTGTCTCATCTCAGAACACCTTCCAGGCTCCCTACCCGATGAGGGAGGAAGACTCCGTACCTCTGTGCTTAGGCGGCAAAGGGCCTCCTTCCCTGCTGGTTATCTAGATTCTTCTCCAGCCTCAGAAATTCTGGGGTTTGGCCACAGGGTGAAATACAAACTCCAGCTGGCTTGGCCTTGGAAAGCCAACCAACTTTCCTCTTGCAGAATTAACTCCCTCATACCACTTTTACCTGGGACAGTCCCCGTCTTCTGAGTTAAGGCAGCAGCCGGAGAAGCACAGAGGGTCCTCGTGTGGCTGCTTCCTCCCCAGGAGCCGCAGTGCCGTCAGATGACCCTCCCCGACGCTGGTCTTACTGAGATTAATTAAAATGCACAGAAATATTGCTTGGCTTAATTACGCATTGCTAAGAGTTCATAATATATTTTTTAAAAAGGGCACTTCAATGAATATCTGTGGGCTGGCAATAAAATAAAGATTCTGCATGCTAGTAATTACGTTTTGATTGCTACCCATGAATCCCTGACCCCTCCCCGTCAAAGTCAGCATGTGAGGTGGGGGAAGACTTAATACACAGGCCACCTCTGTGGTCAATTGCACAACAGGACTATCACCCAAGTATTCTGATGACTATCCAGATTTCCTAGACTGAAAACTAATGTCAAGTGTACATATGTGAAGGATAATGCTTTATCATATGGAAAGAAGTCCCAAGGCTCCCCATGCTGAGCAGTGGGTGAGGTGTGGGTTGGGTGGGGAGTACCTACAGGAGGAGGAAGAGGAGGAGGAGGAGAGCTCCCTGTACCGTGAACTGGCTATAGGTGGGGCTTAGCTGGGAAAGGAATATCTTCAATGACTTCTGACTTCAATGACAACAGACAGTAACTCAGAGGCCACCGGGAGGAGCTGCTCACAGCCCAGCCCCTAAAGACGGACAGCACCATGCCAGGGTGACCTGCCATCCTGGCTCTCCAAAGAACCTTACAGTTGCTTTTAAAGACAAACTGCGCAAACACAGTATATACTGCAGCTTCAAAAGTGCCCTTTGCACTCAATACTCCATTAGCATATCCAGAAGTTCCTGAAGATAACATCAGTGAGTCACGTAACAGGGATGAGGCTGCCGTGCTGATGCGAACCAAGTGTTTCAGAGCTGCGGCACTCTGAACGTCAGACACGGCAGCACGGTACCATTCTACACTCGTCAAGTACTCTAAGGACAACACACAGAGACGTCCTGTGCACACAGACACACTCACACGGTGGGCAGACACATTCGAGCCAGTTGGGGATGTCTGGTTTCCTTCAGTGGCCAAAGCTCGGAGACGACAGGCTCTGGGTACCCCTCTCTCCCTGGCTCGGGACAGATATCGAGGCAGAAAACAAACTGGCTGATTACGCAGATCCTAGGAAGAAAGACAATTCCCTTGTGGACATCTTGAATCCAGTCAGAAGCTACAACAATGAATCAGGTCCATGCGCCATACTGGTCAACACCCTGTCTGAGACATAAATGCAGTCACTGTCTTTACCCAAACGAGACAGAGGGCTGGAGCGAGTTTTTCAAAGTTGTAGCAAAATCCTCATCCGAGAACAAGCAGCTACAACCTCAGAGAGGGGTTTCCTCTTTCTGGGCACCGGCAAAATATGAACATTTATAGAGGTGAAGGAAGGGAAGGTGAATAAATAATCCAGTAATTAAATGCCGGTGCAGCAGAACGAGATACCACTGAGACCGCCGTGGTTTCCTGCAGGCCTCCTCCGATTCACTGGAACCATGCAGTTCACGCAGAGCCCGGTTCTTTGGTCATAGTACCTTTAACAAACTGAGTAGAACTAGAGCAAACTTCTGTGGGAGGAAGAGTATTCAAAGCGATTCCATTAGTCCTGCAGTTGTGGAGATAACAGCTTTAAGGGTCGCAAAGTTTCGAGGTTTCGTGACCAGAAAGTTCTAACTCAGTGGGATCAATTTTCACTCCCCTCTCTTCCTGTGCAAGAGAGGGTTCTTTTTATCGCCCTGAATTTCAAAGGGATGGTCACTGGAACAAGCTCATGACTTAAAGGTCTATAGAACTATTTTGAGCAGATGGAAAGAAATGATTTAAAATAAACTGTTTATTTTTAGGAGAAAGTTCAGTAGGAGCAGAGAGAAGTGGCTAGCCGAAAGACTAAGGATGAACCAAGTAACTGTAAATGCAACCAGCGGATTCCTCAGCTTCCCAACCATCACTCATTCAGACTACTTACTACTCTCAGATTGATTTTAGAGTCAGTATTCCATTGTTGGAAAACTGCAACTTCATTTTCCTCTCTTACTTTGTTTTGCTTAAGACCCCACTATTCTTACAACCATGCCTTGGCATGTACAACTACCTGGACGGCAGGGTGTTGATAGCAGAGATGATTCTGGATTCCTAGTCTAGACCCCGCGGGAGTGAGGTAACAATTTCTGCAGACCTCATACACGCCTACTGCTGCAGCTCCCAAGAGCTGATTGTAGTCAAGGTTCTTTAGAAAACAAATGAACTTGATGTCATCTTTCCTCAACTTTCAATGGCAAAAAGGTTCTGCTTTCTCTCTTCCCTGCTTGGCTGAAATGGACTCCGCGCTTGAAGCAAGCCGACTGCTTCCTACGGCCTGCAGTCTGTGACCTTCCCACCCTTCTCCCTGCTGCCAGCAGGGTCAGGACCCAACAGTGAGTGCTAATGAGATGCACGCATGGCCGCACTGGCCCGTGGGCCACCTTGATTGCCAGAACTGTTGTTCGGAATTGAACTTCTGTGAGTGTTCAACTCTACCTCCGTGACTGGGAGAGATCTCACATATAAAGGTTTATATTAACTCTGGCTAGAATTTACTAAGCTACAAAGTTTGTCCAGTTAAGTGTTTCACAATGGATTAAATTTTTTAACCTTAAAAAAAAGTGTAACAGTTGGTTTGAGAATACATAACAACTGAGCAGAGTGCAAACAAGAGAAAACCGAAGGAGAAGGGACACAGAATTCCCTCTGAAATTAGGATCCCCTCTGCCTCACGAAAAGGTGCATTAGTTATCAAGTTGCAAAAACCATCAAAGCAAAGAAATCAAGAGCAAAGAGACAATCTGTACAGAAACTAACAAAAAATATACAATAGAAAAGGTTACTAATGCACCATTTAGTCACAGACTATTTTTTTTTAAATATATTCACGGATTTACCAGAAAGATCTTGAAAAACTCTATTTTGCTCCATGACCAGCACTTTCCTGGTCGCAGATGGAGTCTAAGTAACTTTCTGCTTAATGCTGGGTGTTTCAGGCCGGTGATCTTTCCTCTCTGACACGTTACGCTTGACTTTGGCAGTGACCGGAGATGAATCTGGGTTCAGCGATGGACTCGAATGCGACTTCTTCAGTCCTGCGGCCTCACTCTCGCTGTTACTCAGGAGCTTCTTGCCTCCTTCTTTCAGAATGCTGACGTAAGTTTCATAACGGGTTTGCTGGAGGGGAATTCAGAGAAGAACGACAGTCAACACACTGTTCACAAATGCGCACGTGAGACACACCTAGCGTGTTAGCTACCTGGACGGCCTGACTGATCTAGGAGACTGATGGATTTATTCATTTAGATAAGAGATGAAGACAGAATTTTAGCTCTCATTTGTTCTGCATTCCTTTGGAATGCAGATGAAGGAATCATGCTTCCTGAGCACTTGGGAACAAGAGGGTGTAAGGTGGAGGAGCTGCAACCTCTGGTTTTTGGTGATTGGATGGCTCTTAATGGCTCCGTGCTGCCTGTACTCACTTCAATGCCCCTCACAGGACCTAGAGGAACTTGAACTTGGCTTGGGCATGGTTGTTTACTCTCTTTCTTACTCCCTGGAACTCTACAAAGGAGGAATCAGTCTATGGTGATTCGACTCTAGAAGATCACAACGCTTTCTAGGAGCTGCTCTGGGTTTCCTGCCAATCTTCAAAATATTTTCTGATGCTTTTCTCATTCTACATTTTTTTCATCAATTATTTGTTGAGTATCCATTACATTTTAAATAGCTACAGATTCTCTCATCTCTGGGCATCTTTGTGTAAGAATAATTGAGAAGAACATAGCAGAGATTTTTTTTTTTTGGTCTAACCCTAATTAGTGCTTTTTTAGAAGTTTCTGAGTCCCTTTCTAGAACCATTATATACACTGCAAATTATGGAAGGGTCTAAGATTCTTGATTTGATAGATTCTAGTCAAAGTGAAGTCTTTCATTGTATTGCTTCAACACATTAAGAATTTACAGAAGTCCCAAAGTGTTTTATTCCTAAATAAAAGAACACATCAGTTACAAACTGTCCCAACAAAGGCAAACAAATTCTGTTACAACTATAGATCTTTTAGGAACTTTTCTAGTCAGACTGAGATATTTGTGTATCTCAGTTTTAAGTTGGTACTTATGAAGATGAAGCTGTGGGAAGCTACTCTTTCAAGTTATGTCATTCAAAGTGGAAAAAAGCTTCTAATCATTAAGCTCATTCTGGGTGTGGTCTGTGTGGGGGCCCCAGGCAGGTGATGGAGGTAACATCTATGGAATGTCCACATACTGGCTTCAGGTCATTCATACATTAATCATATACGATTAGGACATTAGCATCCTTCTTTCACAGTAAAGGGAATAGAGGCAGAGAAAAGTCCAAAGTTAGAGTTAGCAAAAAAGTGAAGCTGGGATTTGAATTGAGGAAATCTGACTCCAAAACCCATGTTCTTAAAGCTGTATTTCCCTCTGGCGACAGAAATACACGCAGGAATGTAGTGTTAGGGTGACTACTGTGACAGACACTGTTGGTTTGGCCAATCAAAAGCCATTCTCAGCCCCCTCTTCTCCTATGTCCCTCCCACTACAAAGGTTGCCAAAACTCAAATATTTGCTTTCCCAGCCCCTCTGTAGCTAAGATGGGCCATGTGATCTTGTAGCCAATGAGATGGAAGAAGATGTCTATTGAAGGGCTTCAGGGAAAGCAACTGTGCTTCCCGATGAAAGGGACAGGCTTCAGAGGAGAAGCCACTGGTGCTAAGGCTTCGCCCTTATTCCTTCCTTGATGTGAGTGTGATTCTGAAAGCTGCACCCTGAGCCATGGACAGTGGGCATGAAGACAAACGGACAACGCGCGAGGCCTGAGGAAAATGGAAAGACGGAAGGAGGCTGGGTTCTTGAAGACACAGTGAGCTGGACCCAACTCTAAGATTCCCTAATCCTTCTGAACACATACCTTGTTAAGTATGAACAATATATATCCTTGGGGATTAAGCCACTGTTCATCAGGTACTATTAATTGCAGCTGAAAGTATTATTAACTGATACATATTCTAATTTTTGTAAAAAAGTAATGAATAGAATAAAATACTCAGCTTATCTCAGAAAGCTACATAAGAGTTTAATAAGGGCATTTGCCAATTAAAAAGATGTCACCAGTGTTACACATCACTCTGCACATTAGTGAAATCAGGGATTGAACTGACAACAGTCAGAGGGCATACCACAATAGTTCCAAAGTCCTAGTCACTCTAGAAATGTATTATTTAATCTCTCTCTAAACTGTCTTGGTGGCAAGATAAAATTGCAGGAAAGAATTACTCCCCACATGAATCAGATTTAGTAAAATGATTCAGAAAGATTCAGAAAACCAGTGAAGGCATACTATTTCACGAAGCTGGGGCATTTATACAATGAAAGGGGTATGAAGGGCAATTTTTTGAGATGATCTTGAAAAGAGACAAAAGCAGAGAAGGTGACAGGGCCCGTTTTCTCTACCCAGTCTTTGAAGAAACTGATACTGCTGGGAAAATTCACCTGAAAAGTACACGAAGGAAAACCACTTCGTCTGCTCATTCCATGGCTCCAGCTGCAAAAAGCTGTTGTCCCAAATGAACTACATCCATGAGTCAATAAACAAACAAAAGGTACAGCATAGAGGTGTGGGAGGACTTGAGTCATCAGACAGAAGGAAAGACAAAGCAAAGCAAAGGGCACAAAGGGTCCAAAAATGAGGGGTGCTCAGTCACTGCCGAGAGAAATAAGGAAAAGGAAATTGAAGTGGGTTCATGAACTTCCAATGGCTGTGATCTGTTTCTGAGTCACAAAGGCTACAGGGACAGGGCTATGAAACCCGGTAATACAGCTTTGCTTTCCACATTCCCTGAAACCAAACCAAATGCCTCTTCAGAATATTCGAGCTAAACATACCTTTAATCTGAGAACCATTCAGTGGGCATTGGTTGCCACTCTGCCCTTCCTGGATTACAGACTCATCTCAATATGGACATCCTTTATCCAGAGGCTCCCCCACCCGCACCCCCGCCCCAGCATTGCCTCTGAGTAAGAAACAGCAATGGGAGTGAACCTGATTTCAGAAGTTGCTTCTTTATTGATATCTCCTTTTTTTGTGGGTGGCAAAGACATCTTCTAGGAGTGCTTATTTCCTTTCTTCCTTTCACAGGGAAGACATGATTCTTATCTTTTTTTTTTTAAAGACCAACTGTGAAATTTAAGTTTTAAGTGAAAGCTGGCATGTAAGGACAAGTAAAGAAGCAGCAGGGAATGTATTTGTAAATCACGTTTAAAGTATCTGATACACTGATTCAGAGACTAACATCTTGCTAATCCTGTTCAAATGGTCAACCTCAGCCAAGAAGCTGTGGCAGCCACTTGCGGCTTCCCAGAAGCCAGGCACTAACGAAACTGTGATCTTTATGGAGGATGTCAGTGTGCCGCGCCCCAGGAGAGGGGTCATGCTGCAAACCGGACACAATAACCCGTTCCCTCCTCTGCCGGTCAGGCTTGCCGCACATGGCCTAGATTTGGTCAATGACATGTAAGAAGTTGACCAGGGTCCTTCTATGAAAGCAGCTTTTGTGACCCTGATAAAAAGTGGGAGAACACAGGGTGTGAAACTAAGGAAGCTATGATGAGACCATAAACCGGTCAGCATGGAAACAAAAGAGCCTATATACCGAGGACAGCAAACTGGAAACTTAGAAAGATTACACAACCTGGATGGCAGCACTTAGCGGCCAGTAACCAAGTACTTCCGGGTTTCTTATGTGAGATAAAGAATGTTTGTACTGTTTAAAAACTTGGTCATGTTTTCTGTTATTTGCAGCCAAAAGCATTCTTAAATGGTCAACACTCAGCTTGGTCTCTTGCATTAAAAAAATCACAACTGAGTTGTACTTGCACCTCCTGCCTTCGTTTTATTTAGGAAAGTACACTCGTATAATTGATTAATAGGCTTTGGTGTGATATACCTTCGTTGGGTTTTCTCTGAATATTTAACAAATTACTGATGGACATTATCCAGTATAGGCTGTACTCTGGCCACATAATAACTATTAACTCAATGGCTATATTATTATTTCCATTACTGGTTTTATATCAATTGCTGTATCTCTACGGATGCCAGAGTACAATTCTCTCAGTGCTTCCCTATAAGCATGCAGCATGGAGGGCACCTAAGAGATTCTAAGAGTTAATCAAACTATGGAGAGTTCTATGCCAGTGTTTGCAGCTAGCTAATGAGTATTCTAGCACTGACAGAACAGGCTAGAGATACTTCTAAAACCCTGAAGACAAAACAATTGACAATAAAAACTTTGCTCCTTGATTCTTCTCTTTCTCTAATATCCCATAAACATTCTGTCGGCAATTCCTGTCCCTGTTTTCAGAATATTCTCAGAATCACACCACTCCTCACCACCCCCACCACTTCCACTTCGGACCAGCACCATCATCCTGTGCCTGGTTTATCGCAGCAGCTGCCCGACAGGCCTCGCTGCTCCTGCCTGGCCCCACCCCACCCCACGTACTCTGTTAAAATGTAAGTTAGAGCGTGCTACCTCTGCTCCAACTGCTCCAGTGGCTTCCCACCCGTAGAAATCCTTCCCCACGCCACATCCTTCAAATGGCCCAGAGAACCCTACTCTAGCCAACCCTCTTCGGCTTTTCTGGTCCAATCTCTCAGTGCTCTCCAGGGCGCACTGCGTGCCGGCATGCCCCTCCCTGGCTGTCCCTGAGCACAGGGGATGCACTCTTGCTCCCAGAACCCTTGGTGATGCCGATCTCTCTGCCCCACGAACAGTTCTCCGAGAAATCCACAGGGTTTAGTTCCTCCCCTCCTGCGCCTCTTTCAGTCTTGACTCCAATGTCACCTGCACACAGAGGCCTTCCCTGGCCGGCTACGCCTGAAATCTTAACACCTACACGTATTGTGGTTCACAACTTTATTTTCCTCCTTTGCACTTCTCACCATCGGCCTCATATTCTTCAAAAAAATCTTGTTTATCATCCCTCTACAAATACTTCAGTGCGATGGCATGAGGGTAGGGGCTTTGATTTTGTTTGCTAATATACCCCCAGCATAAAAAACACATAGTACACACTAAATAACCATTTGTGGAATGTACGAATGGAAAGAAAAAAATAAACATGAGAAAATAAAATTTCTCATATTTAGTAAAAATGTATTTCGAACTTTCAATATGGCAAATTCTAGAAAAATCAAAATAGTGGGGATATAGATAGATGTAGGGGTAGATTCCCGATGGGTTCCTGAGCCTGTCACCCCTGGGGATGCCCTTCAGCCTTCGGTGTTCCACCTCCGTGTTTCTCCCTAACGCCAGGGACCGACCTGCGTGGCGCCATGGAGGCCTGGGAGCCGGTACTCAGCAAAGGCTGGTCCGTACCCTCCCACGTCCACCTCCACCTGACCGACTGCCACGGCGCCACGCGCAGCCAACCCCGCACAGTGCACTGAGGGGCAGGCTCTGTGCTTCTCTCTTCACAGAGAAATAAAGTAGTTGATACCACAGTTTTGAGGTTCATAAAAAACAGACGTGTTTTCTGGGTATTTCTTATGCAGCAGTAAATGAAGATCAAATTTTATTATCCACGTTCATCTTAAAAATAAAGAGAAACTGGACCACTGTATAGGGACTGTGTTGGCTCTTCTTTGGGATGGTCACCAGGTCTCATTCATACATGAAGAACAGCCTCTAAATTTACCTTACGACAAAAGCACCCATTAAAAAGATCACTCTTACGTGTAATTTACACATAATGTACCAGGATCACATTTACCTCCAGTAAATATTTCAATACAAACCTAGGATTCTGAGGTCCCTGGTCGGACAGTGGTCGGTCTCATCAATATTAATACAGAAAGGAATCTGCTGCTGATGCTAACAACTAATCTATAGCAACACTGACGTTTTACACTTTGTTCTGACAATAATAATCATAATCAGACTGAATGTTTTAATTAATGTAATTGCATGCCACAAAGTAATTGCTGTGCAAGAATTAACAAAGCTCCAGACAGGACTGAAAATGTGATGGGATGGAAGACACGAGTCGGAGACGCACGTGGCAGCGGAGAGACAGGCTTGGGGTCAGGTGGTCGGGTGCTGACATGGCCACTCACTAATTAAGTGTGGCAGTAATTCATTTTCCTAAATGGTTTCTTGGTCTTCATTATGGGTCCCTTTCGGGTGTGTCTTTTATTTAGAAAGGCAAAGAGAGTTTGAGAGTAAGCAGTGCCTCGGGAACCATTTGCTGCCTTTGGTCAGGTTACTAAAGGTTTTGTATTAGTCTCTGCTGATTCATCCTCAGATCAATTCTAAAAAACTCAGAGCTGTGTGCTCCACATCCTTCCTTAGGAATTCTCCAACAGTGTGAACGAATTTCTAACAGTGTAACTGCCCTCTCAGAAAAGAAAACTCAAGATGGGACTTCACCCTCCGAGTCCTTCTCTCTGCAGATAAGTAACTGAACATTGCTTTTGGGGGTTTTGCCATTCAGTGAACTTTCTCCCTTAATTTCCTTCTTAAGATTTGCTATTTTCATGAAGTCTTCTGTGCCCAAGAGCCAAAGACAATTCACATGTTTAATGACTTCTTTATCTACTAAAATGAAGTCCTGTTTTTCCCCTCCATAACCTCCTTACATTTTTTGCTATTTAAGTTGGTTTTCAATTACTTACAAAAACACTCCTCAAATATGTAGAGAAATATATTCCTGTACACTAGTAGCAATGCCTACTAGGGAGGAATAAAAATACCATGTTTAAGGCCAAGCTGCTGTTTAAGTTGAATGTTAATTGTTTTAAAAAAAAATCACAAATATTGATAGTATTTGAAAAGAAATTTAATCACACCCACATATAGATTTACAGGCATCTGACGAGGCAGTCTCTTCTCTTGAGCCCTGCACACCATTTTCTATTTTATTTAACAGAAGCCTCTCTCCGGTTGACCTCTGATATGAATCCAGCAGTAACCGCCTGAATGGCAATGGAGCTGCGCGGTGACTGTAACCGAGCACGGCCATTTGCATTCAGACCTCCCAGCGCTAACAATCAAACCCTGAATACATTTCCTCCTGACATTTTCCTGTCTCAAGGTGGCAGGGTAAAAGGCCGTCTAAAAATGAAATGGGAAGAAAACTAATAATGTCATGTACATAGCAAAACACTTTTTGTTCCTAGAGCTCTATGCTGGAAAACAAACAAAACAAAACAAAAATAAAAAGCAAACCAAACAAGGAGCTCTTGGCAGTAACTGTCATTCAAATAGAGGCTGTGTTTGCCTTCCTGGGCCAGGAGCTGTGCAGACCTTCTCCTGATCAGCCACCACCTGCCAACCTAAGAAAGTAATCGCATTCGAACAGAGCTTTCTCCAAGTTCTGACCTGCAAGCTATGCCAGGACTCACACTTTTAAAAAGAAAATTTTAAAGTACTCCCCACCCCCTGCAATGCTACTTCCCTATCAGGTTTCAGCATGCAGTGGTAACCCCTGCCTAAATACAGCAAATACATACCGCTTTTCATTTGTGTGGTTAGGGTTTGTGGCTTTCTGGGAAAACCTAAGGACGGGTGACTCAATTCTTTTGTGTCGTTCTACCTTTTGGCTCTATTGCTCTCTAAATAATTTTGTAATTTAATTAAAAAATTTAAAATAAAAAGCGTACTTTTTAATGCTAATACGAGCAGAAGAGGTCCAAAAGCTGTGATGCAGACAGAAAGGACTGGGTTTGTAGGAAAAGCTGTGAGAGCTCCGGGGTGCCCACGGTTGCCCCTGCTCCCACGTCATCCAGTCTTCACCCCACTGCCCCGGAGAGAAAGGGGGCGCAGTGAGCCCTCCCCCACCTCTGGGCTCCACTACTGCCCTCCTCAGGGCCCGCCAGAGAACAGGGCCTGGGTGCTTACGGGGTCTTCCTGACTCCTGCCGAGAACTAATTTTTAAAACGCTGCAATCTCTGCCCTGGCCAGTGGCTCAGTTGGTTGGAGCATCGCCCCCGTGCACCAAAAAGGTGGGACGGATGGATGTTTCTCACATTGATGATTCTCTCTCTCTTTCAAATCAATAAAAACAAATCTTTGGGTGAGGATTAAAAATAAATAAATAAATACAATGGCTATTTCTCATTCTTTTCTTTGTTTCTCTAGTTCTCAAACTCCTTTCCATAAACCCAGCTGTATGAGTGCCCAGGTTTTTATCTTTTAAAAAATAAACCCAAATTCTGAATTTAAAAGCCCACAAAGCTCTCTTAGGAAAGATATACATTTTGTTTTCTAGGAGCAAAATTCAAGAAATTAATCGTCCAGTTCCAACCCGCTGACTGGGGGCTCCGGATGCGCCAGTTCCTGCCAGCCCCTCCCAGCGCGGTCCTGTGGGAGGGCTTCGTCAACAGCCAAGTCTGAAATTGACTTAAAAATATCACCCAAATTGGATTAATTAGTTAAAATAATTGCTGTTTAGTAAAGTGGAAAAAAAATGTCCTTTGAAACAGGGATGTAAAATTAAGTTTCTGTATACTCGGATAAGTAATTTGAGCTAGAGAAACACTACTTATCTGGACAGAAGACTAAATTTAGTTCTCATGGGATAAAAGTTTGTCTCCCACTAAATTTTTCCTTAGGGAACTCTTGTCTAAAACAAAATTTTAGTTTATCATGACAACATTTTTATGCAGGTCATGCTCTTACTATTTTGGTGTATGTTTTGTTTATGCTTCTGACTGTATTGGAATGTCTACCGCCATACAAATGTCCCTCAGAGGTATGCCCCGAACTTCTTCACGGCGGCTTGTCTGTCACAGACTTACCGCTCCAAAACGGCCACCAGCAGGCACGAGGTGACAAGGTCAGTCTCTCCAGGCAGTGTTTCAAGTAGCATGTCAGGAGGCTTGAAGGGCCTTTGCTCTAGGCAACCTTCCCCACTGATCTCCCGTGACATTCCATGCCCAAGGTGCAGTCATTGCTTTTGAGCTTAAAGCACTTTTACGCCTCCTGTACTCCCAGTTCAAAAGCCCCCTTCCATGGGAAGGCCCGTGAGCAGCATCTTACCAGTCAAGTCCAATTCTGTCCCATGTGGTAGAGGACCTTCCAACCTGTGGAGTCAGAACACCCAGCAACTGGACCTCAGCAAAGTCCCTGCTCTCTCAAGGTCTCAGGTTCCACATGGGCAGAATGAGGGGATGCGGCCACTCTCAGTTGTAAACTTCCCAGGATTCTCTAAGGTGAGAGCTACTTGGAAGCAAGATGTGTGGAAGACGACACACTGCTGATCCTTGGGAGGGAACAGGGCACTGAAAGGAACTACGAAAAGCAGCCTCAGTGCACCTATTTCACAATTTTGTCAAAGGCCAGAGCAAGCTGGGGAAGAACGCTACTACAAGAGTGCTCTGTACATTCATTAATGTGTGTGATCAGCATGAGTCGTCTTCTGCGTATTTTGCTTCCAAGTGCATGCCTTAAGGAAG
Source organism: Glossophaga mutica (assembly GCA_039655065.1). Lineage (NCBI taxonomy): Eukaryota > Metazoa > Chordata > Mammalia > Chiroptera > Phyllostomidae > Glossophaga > Glossophaga mutica. The sequence continues at coordinate 62,825,153 of CM077310.1, read as the reverse complement.
AACACACGCAGATGAGTTGTTCAGTGCTCCTCCAAGAGTCTATGTGGCTCAAGCGGAACCAATTTCTAGCCTTGCAATGAATGCTGTGCCAGGAATTCTAACAGCAAACACCTCCTGGCTTGCACATGATTTCTGTCAGAGAAAATATTTTTGAAAACAGATTAAGCCTTCATCGTAAGTCCATTGAATAATTTTGAACTAGATACACCTGAAGAACCTCAACAGTCTGCTCCCCACAAAAAGCCTCTTCATCTCAGATCAGGTACTTCAGCAAACAAGTTTTTAAACCCTTACATCAAAAGCACACAGATTCTTCTGGAAAATAGTAAGAAAAAAACCTAATGTAGTTTACAGAGAAATAAAGTACTCTGGGTAAAAAAACAAAAACAAAAACAAAAAAACCCCAAACCAAAAAGCATACCCCTTTCATTGCTCTGATTCCCGAGCAGCAACAGCGAACTAACAGACGGGGCAGGTCATCTACCAGACGTGAAGGGGACCAGGAGGGCGGCTCTTCCCATGGCTTACATGAGAACTTTCTTTGTGAGGGAAATGGATTTGGTTTTCTCCTATGGCCCAGGCTGCTGATAGGAAAAAAGCTACAAGGCCACAGGTGAGCGCACCACTCGCACCAGGTGGGCCTCCTCTCTCTGCTCAGAAGTAACAGCCAAAGTCCTAACCAATGGCACAGCACAGGCACTGCTGAATCGGAATGGGTACCATTGCGACCACCGCAGAGCCTCACAGGTGCGCAACACCTGCATGTCACAGCTGCGCAACACCTGCACGTCACAGCTGCTCAGCCTCCACGTCCTAGACTAAGCATGGAGTCTACACGCGGGCTGCTCCCAGGCCTCTCCAGCCCCCACCGACACGGAATGCACAGGGGCCGCCCCTACAGCAGCCACGAGCACCGTGCAGCTGCAGGAGCCCTGGTCTGCACTGAGATGTGCCATGAGTGTGAAATGGACACTAAATTGTGAAGATGTGGTAAGAAAAAAATGAATGTAAACTATTTAATATACTAATTACATGTTGGGATGACAATATTCTGGATATGTTGTACTGAATTTATTTATTTTTATTTGTTTTAAATCCTCACCTGAGGATGTGTTTATTGATTTCAGAGGGAGAGGAAGAAGGGAGACAGAGAGAGCGAGTGAGAGAGAGCAAGAGAAACATCGATGTAAGAAACATCGATCGGCTGCCTACTGTACACGCCTTGATGGGGGATTGACCCACAACACAGGTATGTGCTCTGACAGGGGGTTGAAACTTTTGGTGTACAGGATGATGCTCAAACCAACTGAGCCACCTGGCCATGGCTCTATTGTATTAAATTTAAATATCTTCTTACAATTCTACAAGTTTTAAGTTTTAAAAAGTAGCTACTAGAAAATTAAAAATTACATATGTGGTTTAAATTATCTCTCTACTGGATGGTGCTGGTCTAGACCCCCTGACCTCCCCAAATGGGAATATTCTTGTTCTGTGTTTACCTCTGTTGGCGTGAGAGTGAGTTACTCTAATACACTAACTGGTGCTAATATGTCATTCTTCTCAAAAGTGCATATAGTGTTGGGAGGGACCTAATAGGGTTAGTTCACCCAATACCATCTCAATTCGATGCTCAAGCAACTGAGGCCCAGAGAGGATAATTATGGGATAAACACACCAAGCATGAGACAAAAAAGGCCTCCTAACTCCTGGTCTAGCCATTTCCCCAACGTCACTAATTTAGTACTTAAGTCTTGGACCCTCATCGCAGCAGACACGTTTCAGGCGTAAGGACAGAGTTAGGGACAGGAAGTCATTTCCAGTCACATGACTGGCTGTTTATTCTGTCTTTTCAATCATTTATTTAAAATGCAATTCAAAGGATCCGGTGGCTAAGCTTCTCCTCCTCTCAAAAGCACACCATCATTTACAGATTAAAATCCAGAGCGTCTTAGCCTTCTTTCATCATGTCATACAAAATGCAATCCCAGATGGCAATACAAGAATTCCGTCTCTATTATTAACTGGACTTGAAGGCTTAGACAACTGCTGATCTTAGGTCTCTAGCTTTTGATTTATAATTGTACTACTTAGCATCCGACTATAAAATTTTTTTTAAGCTTTCCCAAGAATGCGATTAACTTGTAATATCTTAGCTTCTCAGACCCAGACATATAAACCTTTGTGCTGTTTTCTGTAAAGTGGGGAGGGCACTGCATTCCAGGCTGGACTCAGTTGCTAAGACCTGGACACACCAGCAATCTTCTTTAAGTAAGTTAATGGAATGTCTCCCTTGCTTTCATCAGGGAGAAGAAGGGTAATAACTGCAATCTTTGTACTATTATGATCAAGGCCACTTACAGATTAATAGTGAGATCATTTTGTTTCAGAGGTGCACTGGCCTTGTGACAGGTGGCACTGTACTGAGGCAGCCCTTGCACCACCTGGGAGGGGAAAAGTGGTCCAGGGTGAAAATCGCTTATCTCACACGGACGAATACAAAACGGCAATCTGAGGACACAGGGCTGAGGTCACAACCAGAGCATTTGCTCAAACAGAAGTACATCAGACCACCCACCCATGCAGCGGCAAACAACCCAACAATGAAATGGAGGGCATACGACTAGAAATTTCTGTTGTGTGCACTTCCAGATAGGAGCTGTCCTGAGTCTCCTTAATGGTGCTGCATGGAACGTGCTCTCATTCTCAAATGTATGAGTTTCAGAAGCAATTATGCCATTTTCCATGCCACCAAAAATTAGAAATTCAGAAAAAGATCCATCATGCCTCAATAATGTCCTAGATTTTCCAGATTTAAAATATTCAGCCCCACAGACATTGGTATGTTTGTTACAGTGGACATTTGTTGTTTCTAAAATTGCACTTCCTAGCCATGTGGTCGTGTGGGTCCTGGTTGTCTTAAGCCATAACAAGCACATAACACTCTAGGTCGACATGCAGGAGTAACACTCAGCTGAATTCCAGCCCATTAAGCCCACAGGACTTTATTCTACATCTGGGTAGAGACATCAGGGAAGTGCCCTTTTTTTCCTGCTAGAGTGGAACCTGCAAATGCAAATACCTGACAGTATGCACTTGCTAACCATGGAGGACAGTGATTCCAAAGCCCAAGTTCAAAGATTTAAGACAAAGAGCTTACGCAACTGGCTCAGCCTCTGTACAGGGATGGAGAGGCAGATGACTTTGGGGCCAGGCCAACGACACAACGTGAAAACCTACCCGATGTTCTATAACACAGTGGGGAGGAGACTGCTTGCTTTCCATAAATGCATTCAGGTCACAACGAAGACAGATACAGCACTGTGCTGGCCAAAAAATATGTTCCCGTTTGGTCTGATAAACCATATAGAATCCACTGGCATTGTGCTGGCCACCAGGTTTCCACCTGGTTCTACCATGGACCTTGGGAGCCTCTATGAACTTGACCCTCAGTGATCCCTCTTCAGTAAATGTTTTATAGCACTATCAGCTTTTTCAAAGTTAAGGTATTTAGAGTACACTGCTTTTTTAGACATAAGGCTATACTGCACACTTAACAGACCACAGCATACTGTAAACATAACTTTTACATGCACTGGGAAACCGAAAAAATCGTGTGACCTGCTTTATTGCAATATTGTCTTTATTGTGGTGGTCTGGAACTGAACCCATAGTATGTCCGAGGTAGTCATGTTTTTCTCTCCAGTCTTGTTTTCAATCGGTTTGGGCTGTTGCGCAGTCTCCCCTTCCATACTCCGGTCTAAGAACTAATTACATAAGCCACTGAAAACATCTTAAATGTTACACGAAAATCATCCTGGAGTAAACAGTATCTTCACTTTCTAACTGCTGTTGTTTTTAAAGTGCAAGAAACATAAAGCCGAATTTCTGCGGCCAACTACAGCGCTATCACGGGAATCTCTGTAGCCCAGGACTTTCCCGGAGTTTTTATGTCCCACACAAACCACTCATCTGTCCCACATCTGAATAAACTTCCAAATGCACCAGAAACATGGAGATCAATTCAAACATCTTTATGTGAAGTGGGAACTGAATATAGTAGGTGTACGTTACTGTAAAGAAATGAAGCTATTTCCAATAATTTGTTTTTGGAAATTGGGAAAGGATGACGAGTTTACCTTAAGACTTGTGCCTAACAACTCTTTAAAAAGCGACATTAGATTCCAAGACTCTTCCGAAAAAGTACCAGCCACAGCCTGGGGGCACCAGCTCGGTCACACACCACACAAGCCCCTTAGTCGACAGCGGAGAGGGAAGCGGGCATGCAGTCAGCTGCAGCCCACTGCTGCTTTGCAATGTCTTTCTGACAGGCTCAGCCGGAGGTAAACGAAAGCCTCCTGGCTCTCTGCAGACTTTGTGTAGACTTAAAAACAAATCCTGAACCCAGCTATTTAGCAGAATTTCTAATTACTTGCTGTCTGTCAGTCAGGGGTTGGAGAATTTTAAGGCATAGCAAGAGCTATGAATTTGGCCACCATGGAGAACTGTCTGTACAAAGCAATTTGGGAAATCAGCAACCAAAATGCAAAAAGTCAGGAGCAACTCCCAGCATTATTACTGACAGCTTAATGTTCTAACAAAGTGAGAGCAGTTTTCTTCAACAGCATGTGAAAACGGCAGAACTGCACTAAGTCCCGGGGTAGCCCTGACTCAGGAATAGGGGAGAGAACTAATTCCTGCCTGTGGTTCTCAGTTGGTGACAAGGCCACACACAGACTGAGGTTTCCCTCCTGCCCCGGCCCATGTGGGGTTCTCACTGACCCGTACACACTGCCGTCGGTCCCCACCTGCCCATGGGGTGTCAGGGGAGCTACTAAGCGTTCTCAGAAAACGACTTCAAGTGATGTTATCTTTCACATGGAATAAATAACACAGCCCCACTCCTTCACTCACCAAGTACATGCCGAGACGCATTCCGTGTTCTAGAAGCTGAGGACAAAGCGGTGAACAAAGTGCACAAAAGGTCAAGAGCGCCCATGCCTCCTACCCAGGGAACGAAGCAGCCTGCTCAGGGACGGTGCTTATAAAGCAAAGTACTTAATGCCATGCGAAGGATCTCACCAGCAAACACCCAGGACAAAACCTGGTGGCTGAAATAACAGCAAAGGGGACCCCCCACAAGATACCCTACTTCAATTTTACATAAGTGAAAAATAACGATGCACTTAAAAAAAACCAATTACTTCTGTCAAAACCTTTTTAGATTACATCTATACAGCGAGGCACCTTTCAGCCTGACAGACAGTCCCACGTGCCTGACGCATCAGCACGGGAGTCTGACTCTAATGAGCAGGGGAGAGTCCTGGAATGCAGTCTTCGGGCTCATGGAGGCAAGAATTTGATGAAAGCAAGACTTGTCCCCACAGAGCTTGGGGACAAATTCGTGTCGGGAGATGAAAATGCTGTCTCTTGCTGGGCCACCTTGGCAGAGAAGGGGCCTCAGAATGGATTCAAAAGCAGCAAGTGCTCTAGCAGTGGCAACCTTTCCCTGGTTTCCCCTTGTCCCCATCGTCCCCACCGCCTGGGGACAGGCCCTCAGCCTTAGAGTCAAGGGCACAGAGCTAGGTGTTGAGTGCTGGAAGCCAGGGACCGAGGTGTTGGGAGACTTAATTAGCACGTGTGAAACTAAAAGGGCCTGGAGCCCAAAGCCACTCTGGAAGTGTGAAGAATTGTGATTGCTTTTTGAGAACTGCCACTTCCCAGGAATGAACAAGCCCAGGGAAAGGTGAGCGGCCTAGTTTTTTTTTTTTTTAATTTGTTCAAGCCTTTTGTTGGTAAGTCTTCTATAGTTCGTGCTAATAAGCTTCTACGTTCACTAAAAGAAAGGTTTATCTTCATCTGCCCAGATCAAGGGCTTGCATGACCATGGAGAAAAGTACTACATAGATCTGCAGTGGATCTAATGCCACATTTTATAACAGACATTTTATAACACAGAAAAAGATTTTTTAAAGCTTCCATAAAATCCTGCTCAATTCACCAAGCAAGCAAAGAGCAAGATTAGAAATGAACTTGAGGTCCCTGCACTCCAAAGGTGCACAGGCTTGGGCCAAGGAGGTGATATGGAATCCGCTATAAATACAAAGTGAAATAACTGGAACATAAAGCAACTGTGGATGGACCTAGAGCAACCCAGCCAGCAAGTGCAGAGCAGGTTTTTCACAGGAGGGATTTGGGCTGCGTCTTGGAAGATAAAGAGACATTCAGAAATTAAGGCGAGGGGGCAAGAACATTTAGGGAAAAAGAAAGAGGTAAATAGGCATAAAACTGTATCTGGAGCGAGTGGGCAGAAATGCGACCAACACACAGCTTTCGTGGAGGCTGCCGAAGAAGGAAAGACCCCCTGCCGTGGAAGGAGGAGAGGAACCCGCATCCTCCCAGATTGAGGGCTGCGACTCTGAAATCGACCAAGTGTCGGTGAGGATGTGGAGAGAAGGGAACCCTCGTGTACTGCTGGAAGGACTGTAAATTGGTCCATAGCCGACGCTATGGAAAACAGCATGGAGATTCCTCAAAAAATTAAAAATAGAATTTTCATATGATCCAGCAATTCCTGCCTGGGTATTTATCTGAAGAAATGGAAAACACTAATTCAGAAAGATATATTTATAGCATTATTTACAATAGCCAAGAAATGAAAGTAACCTATGTGTCCATCAATAGAGTGGATAAAGAAGAGGTGGTACAAATATACAACGGAACATTACTACTCAGCCATAAAAAAGATGAAATCTTGCCATTTGTGACAACATGGATGAACCTAAGGGGCATTATGCTAAGTGATGTAAGTCAGAGAAAGACAAATACTGCATGACTGCACTTATATGTGGAATCTAAAAAGCAAAATAAATAAACAAACAAAATAAACTCATAGATACAGAGAACAGACTGATGGGAGGGAATCTGGGGGACAGGTGGAAGAGGGGAAGGGTTAAGGAATATAAATCACCGGTTACAGAAACAGTCACAGGGATGTGAAGTGCAGCACAGGGAACACAGTCAACGACACCGTAACGACGACGTGCGATGCCAGGCGGGCTTACTGGGGGTGATCACTTCCTAAGTTATGTAAATGTCCGCCCACTAGTACAATGCTGTATGTCAACTATAATTGAAAAGTAAATTACAAACAAAGAGGACTGAGATTTTCCTGGGAAGGCGAATTCTGGGGGGAGGTGTAGGGGAAAATCAGGGGCAGTGGTGGACCAGAGGGATGCCATAATTTGGGTTGAGCTTTAGGGGGAAAAACCGATCAGAAGTATGTAGAGTGAACTAAACAGAGACAGTTCAGAACAACTGCCAGGTTCAGGGGGAGATGAATGCCCAGAGCCCGAGCCGAGGACGTGTAAAAGCAACGGAGAGGAAATAAATGATGGTGTGAGGTGCTGCAGAGGCCCTGCCAGCCCTGGCTCTGGATTTGACCTTGGGGGACTGCAAGGGCCAGGATGACTCTAAGTTTCAAGCCTGAGGAGGAAACAGGATGATAAGATGGATCCAGGAGATGAATGGGAGGTGAAACGGACTGGAGCTACAATGAAAAAGAAGAGCTAAAGATGGATTCAGCACACTCAAGAGGGAAATAAAGTGAAATGCTCAGAAGCGGCACCTTAAGAGGGGAAGAGTCAGAGGACCAACCCTGCACTACCCTGATGCTGTTTAACTTGGGGGGAAATTTAGCCAAAGGGAACATTCACTACTATACAGATTGCTTTCCGTTGGTGTATAAATTTTCCACCCTCCAGGGTTCCTGTGTCCTCCCCAATCTTTTTAATAGCTGGACTTGCTACAGTGTATGGATGTGCCACAACTTATCAGTGTCCTTCTGAAGGGCACTAAGTGGTAAGAGGAATTACGCATCGGTGTTGCCCACAGCAGGAGAGAGAGATGCTTCACATCATGTACTGATGCCAGCAGCCGCCTGCCCTGGCATGTCCATCTATTGTTGGTGTGTTTCCTCACACTGGCCATTCCAACAGGGTGGACTATGTGCTTTGAAGCACATAAACTAACAGCTATCTCTGACGTCAGTTTGATGCTTAAACTGGATCATACACATAAGGGGCCACTGTGACCTAGATCAGGCTTGGAGCTCCCAAGTTAGAGCTCGGGGCAAGGCACACTTCCCACAGTTTTAGTAACTGCAAAAAAAACCGCCTCATGGAAAAATCATAAAATAACTCAGTATAGGCTTTTATTACACTTAGTCCAGCATACCTCAAACTCCAGGTAGTGATCTTTCAGTTTGTACTCATCTATCTCCTTGGCCTTCACTTTCTTGTCCGGGGGATATGAGCGATGCTCAGCCAGCTCCGTGGTAATCTGCTTCAGCTTGCTTTCGTGAGATTTCAGCTGTTCCTCCTGCAGGAAATACTCAGGCATTTAATGTCTGAACATAAATCAATAAAAATCCCTTATGATGAATGACTTTAATTCACTGAAATAGTCCAGTGTGCCTTGGCTGCCACATCCTACCAGCTTTCCCAATCCTGGTCATAGGAACCTTGGCAAAATGGCAGCCAAGGCCAGCCTCCCTCCCCAGGCCCCCGCACACAGCCCAATGCTTTCAGAGCCCACTGCCACATACTGGGGCCAAAGTCTCCTACAGTATCCAATGGGTGAGGGACCTGCTGGGCAGTCGACACCTGTCCTGAGTGCCACCCAGTTTGGCTTCTCCATTTCATGGCCACTCACCAATGCTGCTAGCTTTCCCATCTGTCACGATGACTGAAGAGCCTGTCTGCATATTTTTCTTCCTTTTTGAAATAAGCAACGCTACTAAAAAGTAATTCTCCGAAAGCTGTCAGATAATATTCTAAACAACATGGCAATCTATGCTGTTTCCCTCCAAAGTAGTCCAAGTTCTGACTTCCTTCATCTTTATTGACCCCCGGCAGTTAGTCAGTTAAAATGCACCTTCGGAGAGACTGCCGCCTGGACGGGGCGGGCACGGCATCCCGCGCCAGTGCGGCACGGCTGTCCCTATGTCACAGAGTTGCATTCCAGGGGGCACTTATGTCACCTCGGCAATCAGCTACCTAACAAGAGACACTATCAAACCCTCTGGCAGTATTTTAAAAATTGAAACAAAGAGATTGGAATTCTTTTGCATTACTAAAATTCCATACCTACTTTGCCTACTATTCCACTTTCACATGTAATTATCCAAATCCTTGTTGGGTATAAATTTCACATGTACAGTAAGAAGTGGATGAGAACAAATTAAAGGAAACTGATTAAACTAGGTGATCAATACATTTTGTATAATACCGATGTAATTTCAAACTATAAACATTTTATTTCAGGTGAGTGAAATAATTAAAAAGATGACCAAAAAGGAATAATTACAGATGCTAATTAAGATTATATAACATTGGACTTCCGGCCAAGATGGAGGCGTAGGTGGACACACTGTGCCTCCTCACACAACCAAAATTAAGGACAACAAGAATTGAGAGAAACAAGAAAACAACCAGAACTGACAGAAAACTGAACTGTACGGAGGTCCAACAATCATTCATCCAGACCAGTAAGAGGGGCGGAGTCACAGCAGGAGGAAGCGGAGGTTGGTGGACTGGGTGCACAGGCAGTGGCTGGCAGACCCCAGGTGTGCAGGCAGCAGCTAGCAGGCCCCAGGCACGCACATATGGTGGCTAGCAGACCCCGGGCACGTGGTGGCAACAGGCAGACCCAGTGAGGCTGCTGGCTGACCAGGCAGTCCCACATTTGCACGCAGATAATCCAGGCAAAACCGGGGAGCGAGACAGCCCTGGCAACCCAGGGCCCCAGCACCAGGAAATAAAACCTAAAAACACCAATTGAAAACATTTGTGGGGGATGAGGTGCCGGGAGAGACTCCCAGCCTCACAGGAGAGTTTGTTGGAGACCCACAGGGTCTTAGAATGTGCACAAGCCCACCCATACAGAAATCAGCATCCAATTTGCTTGTGGGAAGCAGTGCAGAGGACTGAAGTATGGGAGAGAGCAGAGCAAGCACCATTGTTCCCTCTCAGACCCCACCCCCACATACAGTGTTGCAACCCAGCAACTGGGCTGCCCTGCCCTGGTTAACACCTAAGGCCCCACCCCTCACTATGTAACAGGCACAACCAGACCAAAACAAAACAACCAAAAAACAAAAAACAAAACCAAAAATGGCTCAAATGGGAGAACAGATCAAAGCCCCAGAGCCAATTCATCTAAGTGATGAAGAGATAGCCACCCTATCAGATGTACAGTTCAAAGCCCTGGTGATCAGGATGTTCAAAGAATTGGTTGATTTTGGTTGCAAATTAGATGAACAAATGAAGGCTACACTAAGTGAAATGAAGGAAAGTGAACAGGGAACCAATAGTGATGGGAAGAAAACTGGGACTCAAATCAATGGAGTGGACCAGAAGGAAGAAAAACAACCAAAAAGAAAAGAATGAAGAAACAACGATTCAGAAAAATGAGGAGAGGCTTAGGAACCTCCAGGACATCTTTAAATGTCCCAACATCTGAATTATAGGGGTACCAGAAGGAGAAAAGGAAGAGCAACATGTGGAAAACTTATTTGAACAAGTAATAATGGAGAACTTCCCCAATCTGGCAAAGGAAATAGACTTCCAGGAAGTCCAGGAAGCTCAGAGAGTCCCAAAGAAGTTGGACTCAAGGAGGAACACACTAAGGCACATCATAATTCCATTAGCCAAGATTAAAATGAAGGAGACAATTCTAGAAACAGCAAGGGATAAGGAGACAGTCACCTACAAAAGAGTTCCCATCAGACTGTCAGCTGATTTCTCAAAAGAGACCTTCCAGGAAAGAAGGGGCTGGAAAGAAGTATTCCAAGTCATGAAAGGCAAGGACCTACATCCAAGATTGCTCTATCCAGCAAAGCTTTCATTTAGAATGGAAGTGAAGATAAAGTGCTTCTCAGATAAGGTCAAGTTAAAGGAGTTCATGATCACCAAGCCCTTATTATATGAAATGTTAAAGGAACTTATCTAAGAAAAAGAAGATAAAAAATATGAACAGTAAAAAGAGCAAACTCACAGACATTAACAACCACACCTAAAACAAAAGCAAACTAAGCAAACATCTAGAACAGGAACAGAACCACAGAAATGGAGATCACATGGAGGGTTAGCAACAAGGTGTGGGAGGAGGAGAGAAGGGGAAAAGGTGCAGAGAATGAGTAGCATAGACGGTGGGTAGAAAATAGACAGGGGGAGGGCAAGAATAGTGTGGGAAATGTAGAAGCTAAAGAACTTATGACACATGGACATGAACTAAAGCGGGGGAAGGTGGGTGGGGGGTGTGCAGGGTGGAGGGGAATGATGGGGGAGAAATGGGACAACTGTAATAGCATAATCCATAAAGTATATTTTTAAAAAGATTATATAACATCAATGTAAATTAAAAAAAGATATTCAGGAATTATGAGTCTCATATATCTTCAGGATTTGTTATAATGCACATCCTAAAAGCCAAACAAGGAAAACAAATCGAAGTCTAAAGCCATCAAGATAGAAAAGAACAATGAACATTTTTAAAAAGCAGAGTACATGATTGAAAAAAGGAACAGAGGTGGCAGGAATAGGCACAGCCATCAAAGATGACAACACAGTCATTCAAAAATACCAACTAACTGAAGCAAACAGAAACAAAACAACATAAAACCCCAAAGTCCCAGAAAAGTACAGGGGGAAAAGGAACTTATTCTGAGATTTCAGGAAGGGGCCCATGTCTCCACGCCTATCATCTGTACACTGATCATTCTGAACACGAGGGAAGCATGCTGCAGAGAGCTTTTATTTACAACTTTTCATTCATCTTTCTCTTCTTTTCTCCAAGGAGACTGCAGACTATGTTATGAACTGAACTGAATGTTTGTGCCCCTCCAAAATTCATGTGTTGAAGCCTAGTGCAGCTATCTCTGGAGGTGGGGCTTCTAAGAACATCATTAAGGTCAGACTGAGGTTGTGAGAGCAGGGCCCTGATGCAGCACCATTAGTGTCCTTGTAAAAAGAGACATCAAGAATACACACTCTCTCTGGGTGCCAACACCAAAGAAAGGACCTTTGAGGACAGAGGGAAAAAGGGGGGCCAAGTGTGATCCACAGGGAGATCGCCCACCAGGCCCCAGTCCTGCTGGCACCTTGACCTGGGACTTACAGTCTCCAGAACTGTGACAAAAAACTCTGTCACTTAAGGCACCCAGTCTGTGGTACGTTGTTCTGGTAGCCAGAGCTGACGAAGAAGAATGTATTAATAGCTATCTTCATTCAAAGTGATATTCCTTTGTATGTTTACTGTGACGTGTGAATTATTAAGTAGAAATTTTGGCAAAAGACATTTGGTGACTAGATCATTTTGAAAAATTAAAGTTATTTTCTGTTTAATAAAATGTTTCAAGTATATTAAAAAGTCATACTGAATGATATCTGAAAAAGATTAATGTATCTAGCACCCAGTTGAATAAAACATTATAAAAATAAATTGAAACTCCCTGTATATCTACTGTCCTTATTCCTTTTTTATGCTACACCTATACCAAAGAAAGAGCAGTATGTTCTACAGGTTTTTATACTTAATAAGCTTCTTTTTGTAACTTGTTTTATCATTCAACATGTTTTTAAAATTTTTTCTCATAAGCTTTAGTTCCTTCCTTTTGACTACTACATAGTATTCCACTGCAGGGCATGCTACAATTTCATTGAAGGATGTTTAGGTTGTTTTCAGGTTTCTTTGTGTTACTGTGAGTGACACTGCGTTGGACACGTTGCCTAAGGGACACAGGCAAGAATTTTCCTCCAGTACAATCGGCACAAGGTGGAATTTCTGGATTTCAGAATATGCGCACCCTTAACACGACTCTGAACTGTGTTCCAGGCATCGCCCCCAGTTTCCAACTCCACAGCAGGCTGGAGAGTTCCCACTGGGCTACGTTCTTGCCAACACTGTGCATCACACTGGCAAGTTTTTACTAATTTCATGGGTATGAACTCATCACCCATTGTAACTTGAATCCACACTTTCTCCATTCCAGGGAGGAAGAACATGCTTCCACGTTTACTGGGTTTGCTCTTCTGTGAACTGGCTGCTAAACATCGGGCCTATTTTTCCACTATAAAGTATATTGACTTATAGTTCATTTTAAGAAAATGAATTTTCTTTTTTGGTTAATACAATGATTTGAATCCAAATACTAGCTTCTCTTCAAATAAGATTTCATATAATTTGGTGAAAGAATTTATAAAATTCTATGTATTTTTGGATTTTGTCTCTGTGTAACTATTCCAATATTCATCTTGAGTATTCGTATTTCTTTCTTTTTGAATTTATGAAGAAACTAGTTGAAGAAATGTTGAAATTCAATGTGCATTGCTTAACTCCTACTGCACTTCCCTCATGAGGCAAGATTCAGGAAATAATCTCAAAATAAAAGGATTTTAAAATCACTTTCCTAATCTGTCCATTTTGACCAGTGATAGAAAAATACCATGTGGCCCTCATGAGCCTAGATTGGTAGACCATGCAAATTATACCAACGCTAACGTCCGCTGGTAAAGGAGGCACGCAGACTTTCCTGGCAAAAACCGATGGGAAGCATGGAGGAGAGGCAGCAGCCCGGCGGGAGTGGTGCGTTCCCACAGGACAATGGAATTTGTAACAGGCAAGGGTGGGCCCTGCTGGGTTCCTCCCTTTAGTCTTTGCTCCCACAATGCATTGGGGGAGCAAATACACTGTTCTTATGAGACAATGCAAACAAATGGGATTTCAGAGAAGGCAAAGAAACAGAAACACAGCTGACAGTTTAAAGAAAGGGAAGAGAGACAGGAAATGGTATGTATTCCTGGAAACTTTTAGGTTAGGAAGTGGTCACTTAAGGAGTGGCATTAAAATCATAGATGCAGGAGAAATCACCACGGTTGTATGTCAGTACATGTAATTGGTGAAACCTTTGATAATATATACAGTGAAATTTTATGTAAACCGCAAAGATCAAATGACATCACCTAAGATTCCCCCCCCACTTATATAGTACTTTGATGAAAATCTCCTATTTTGTTTTGAAATACTGAACTCTAATTCCACTTCCATGAAGAAAGAGTTTCTAACTGATGAGGCAATGGGGCCAGGCGAGTGGATGTTGAAAGTCCCAAAGAGAGTAAAGGTTGGACCTTTATTCTGATGCTCAACCCAGTGGCCCAGCCACCCCCAGCGAGGCTCACAAACCAGCTCTTTTGCCTTTTACACCAAGCTTAAGGCTTACTTATCACTTCTCATGGAGGAAAGGTTGAAAGAACAGACATGGGAAATAAGAGGGAACGACAATAGAAAGACGCAGATGTAAGAGGAAAGGAGTAAGGATAGCGAGGACTGGAGAGAGACAGCAGAATGTTTGGGGGGCGGGGGGAGAAAAGCCACCCACCCACAACTCTCACCGAACACCTACTATGCGACACGCACTGTGCTGGGTGCTGGAGAAGCCATGGCTCCTGCCATCACGCCCCCCCACCCTGCCCCAGCTGTGGAGCACAGAATCCTCGGAACTCTAAAGTGGAAGAGAACCTGGCCGCGGTCCCTTCTCACCGATTCCTCTTACGGGGGTCGGAGATCCAGAGGGGTACGGCTCAAGGCCACGCAGGTAAGGACAGTGGGCAGCATGCCCTTCTCCCAACTCCGAGTCATAAACTTGCCTTGGAACAACCTTCTTAAATCCAAAGGGCTGCTGAAAACAAGCTTCAAAACGTTCCATTTCTTCATGTTTGGAGGCTGACCTCAGCTCTCAGAGCTTGGTAAACTCCGTCGGTGCTGATGCGCCCACTCCCGTGACTCTCAGACACGCAGGGTGTGCCCAGGCCCTTCCTTGGAATCCCACTCCAGACTGCACACTCTCTTCCTCTCCTGCACTCAAATGTCTGTACCATGTGCTTATTACAAGGCAGCCTTTGACTTATGTGTGACTTTACCTCCTCGAATGGCTACAAGCTCTGTAAAGGCTGAAAAGGGTTCTTTTCCTCAAGTCCCTCTCTCAAATCCTCCAGCGTCTAGTCACTGTTGAGCAGAGGCCACCATCGGTAGCATAGTTTTGGCTTCCAGGTATCACTTGCCTAACATTAATTCAAACACACCTTAAGTGCTAATGAGCTGACAGTCAAGACCACTGCCTTAGCTGTTTTACAAGGCCCACACAGTTCATACCCGATACAGAGGTCCCTCAGGAAACAGGGGCTGAGTAAACGAAGAAGTTTTTTTTTTTAAGGGAAGTAGGTACAGACAGGAGGGCTCCCACTGTTTCCTCTGTGCTGTTTTAAAGTAGGCAGATGACTCAGAGGGTAATGGCATTTCTAGGAACCCGAGAGGCAGTTTATAAGTCAAACTGCTAAGCACTGCAACCTTATCCAACCCAAGCGGTATGGAACTTACAAAGAACATCTGATCCTGAGTCGGTGTGAGGGGGGCTACTGCCGAAAGCACCACAAAAAAGGTTTTGTTCCATCATTTCATGTTGAAACCAGTTTTAAAGGCCTTAAACAGTGTTTAGTGAGCTTTATCATAACATCAATGTGATTTACTAAACTGTTTCTCTAAGTATTTAATATATGTTAAATATGGACCTGTAAGACAAGAATATAACATTTATCTATTCTGGAGAAGTGTAATCATGATCTAAGGCCATGGCAGAGTTTGGGCTGCATCTTATTGGCAGAAGTGAGCCAGTTAAGGTTAAGTGACATAATATGAAACGTATTTTAGCCAGAACCAGGGAGGGACCGGAGAGAAGCAAGACTGGAGGAGGACAGTCGAGTGGGGTGTGCGCACCCTTGCCAAGATGATCCCTTGGGAAGAATTTTTTAAATCGGCATTGAGATATAATTCACATTCCAATCAGTTCACCCATTTAAAGTGTACAATTCACTTTTTTTAGTATATTCACAGGGTTGTGCGACCATCACCTCAATTCAGTTTTACGACATTTTAGTTCCCCTAAAGAAACACTCTGGGAATGGGATCTCACAGTATGTTCCTTTTGTGACTGGCTTCTTTCATGTAGCGTAATGCTTTCCAGGTTCATCCATATTGTAGGATATATCACATTTCATCACCCAATGATCAGCTGATGGCCACTTCCACCTTCGGTTGTTACGAACAATGCTGCTGTGAACATCTGTGGACGAGTTTTGTGTGGGTGTTGTTTACATCCTCTCGATACCTAAGTAGGAGTGAAATTGCTGGGTCGCGTGTTAACTCTACGTCGAACCATTTAATGAACCACAGGACTGTTTTCCAAGTAGCTGTGTCATTTTTACATTCCAACCAGAGTTCTAACTTCTCCACATCCATACCAACAATTCTCCTTTTCAAATAAAAAGATATTAAACAATTACAGCCACCCTAATGAGTGTAAAGTGGCCTCGGTCTGCACTGCATCTCCCCAGAGACCACTGGCGCCCAGCACCTTTTCATGCCACGCTGACAGCGGGGCATGCGGCGCATTCTGTATGGAGAATGCACACGTTGGAGGACATCTGCTCAAACAGTCGGTGTTGACAAAGTGAGTGATTAAAGCCGTCAGGAGACCGACGACCTAGGTAAAAGATGACAGAAGTCTGAATTAAGGGATGTGCGCAGGATATGCAAGGTGTTTAAGAAGCGACACGACCCGTGACTGAAAGGATGAAGCTGGATGGGCAGGGAAGGGAGTGGTGCTGGCTGGTGAGGGACGCACCGCGAGAATGACTTCCTCCTCTGGACTCCCACCAGATGTCCGCCCGTTCGAGGGGCTCGCCGAGGTGATGTGACCGCTGGTTGGCCCTTGAGCTCTGCGGACAACCAGAGGCTCTCATCCTCTGCCCTGTCCTTGGCATGTGCGCTCAGCTTGTCTTCCGGGGGGAGCCAGGTGTTGTCAAGGCCACGTGCGTGGTGTGCATGACTGAACCCCGTTCAGACCTCCGGTGGGTGGGTGCAGAGATCTGCTTACCCAAACCCTGCGCGCACTGAAGTTTGAAGATGACTACTGTGAGGGGCAGGAAGGGGAGTCCTGAGTAGATTCTGGACAGGGCCAACCATGACATCTGGCCTGAAGCGCTCCACCAGAAGGAGAAACAAAAGTTAACATTTCGAACTGGCTCTCCACCCCCTGCAGAAGAAAACTGCTCTGGCAACACTGCCTTGCAAAACAACTAAGGAAGGCGACTCCTCCTACACAGCAGAGTTGTTCAGAAAGAGCCATGCCACGCTGACAATGATCAGTTTTAATGGTGAAGGCTAAAATGTTTTGGATAGAAGACAAGAATCAATTAAAGACAAGCTTGCAAATGACAGGGTGATGAACAGTGTGTCTTTAAAAGCACCAAACAATCTTAATTGAATGTTTAGTTTTTTCCTAACACTGTTTAATTTTTTCCCGGCAGGGTACTCGCAATGCTATACATGTAGTTTATAAATGGAAATTATCCCAGTGGTTCTGGCATTTAGGGGAATCTTAGCCAGGCTGTGGGCATGTGGGGAAAAAGAAGGCAGCTGGGCGAAAGCAGGGGCTCTCCACACTGGAGGGAGGGGTGGGGGAAGAGATACTTTGACCCCACAGGGCCTTTGGCAAGGTCTGAAGACATTTTTGGTTGTCACAGCTGGGGGGATGATACTGGCATCCAGTGGGTGCAGACTTGGGGTTATTGCTAAACATCCGATAATTCATCCTACACTAAAGACCTCTCCAGGCCAAAATGCTGGGCTAGTGCTGAGGTCAAGGATGCCTGGGCTGCATGTGAGGACCAGTCTCCAAGGCACTGAAGCACTTGTGGGCGTCCAGGCACATTCCGGGACCCATGGACCGTGCACCGTGACTTCAGCAGAGACAACTGCTAAAAGCGGAGGAGCCCCCGACACCTGCCCCCCAGGCTGTGCGCAACCTACTCTTCTTCCCCGCTTTCCAACCTGTTCTTTATTACATGCTTGTTTTCACTTATTTGTTTCTAACCTGTCCTTTTACTCTCAAAGATAACACATCTTTTTCATTCTTTTTTTTTTTTTTTTTTAGTAAATAAACATGATGACCTGAGCAAAAATGAAACAAAACAGAACTATGGTATACGGAGCCTTAAAAAACGTTCTAGAATGATCTCCATGCTTTCCAGATGAAAAACTGAGGCCCACCAAGATTTGCTGACTTACTACTAGTAGGGAAGGAAATCATCTTATTATTTTACAAAGAAATTAAATTCCTGAAAGGGCTTGTTTATCTTGACACAAGAGGATACTTCTTTTTGGTTATTGCTTTCTTACTTAAAATCTTGAATTCACCATTTTGATCACATTACATACGCATTTTTTGCACTTCTCCGGATTTACGTTCAAAATAAGGAAATATATAAAAATTTTATGCAACCCTTTTTTAGTTCTAACATAAGATTTATTTAAATTAGAGATTCTGCCTTGATAAAGGTGCTTGCTTACCTGGTGTCATGGTAAAAACACACAATTAGATAAACATATTCATTTTCATGTACAAGTGACAGTAATACAGCCCACACATGAACAGGACAATGGTAAACAGAAATGTAGATTCTACGGTGAGGCAAGAGCAAGGGAAAACTCTTACATAGCTCTATGCTTGTTAATGTTCCTCCTGAACTTCAGCTTCCCTTTTCCCCTGAATCTTTCATGGGAGTAATTATGAGAAAGACCAATCTGTTGAAAAATAACAACTGGGAAATCCCTAATGAAATTAATAGAACAAAACCCAACTTCTGAAGGTATTTTTTGCCTCTAGTTGTTCAATTGTTTTTTTTCTCCTCTTACTTTATGTAACATGGTTTACTATTTATGTTAAACACCCAAAATAAAGTGGGGAACCAGCTGCATTTGCTTCAAGCATTGCTATTTCAGTTGGGTAGATGGAGAATTCTGCCAACATATTCTCTGGTCATCAATCTGAGGTAAAGCCTTCTTTTTTTTTCTTAAAGTGAAAATTAAATGCCATTCTGCCTTGTAAAGTGAGCTGGCTTGGTCCTTTTTATTTTTACCAGCTTTCTCGGTAGTCCATGAACTACATATATAATACTAGCAATGGCTTACGTGGTGAGCATCCAATTCATGTTAATAATAATTATGAATTTACAAAAACTGAAGAACCTTTCCTGAAACCATGTCTCCCCTCTTCTTCCCACCAGCCTGTTTTTTTAACATAAACTTATGGCGAGACTTTTGCGCATGCCCCTCACCCACTTCCTCACTGCCTGTTATTTCTCCCTCAGAGACGACCAGTGACCAGCGTGGCTTCTCCCTGATCAGTCCATTCCTGCTTTCACCGAGGGGCCCAATGACCTACCCGCCACTTCAAAGGAGATAGCTTTGGTCCTAATTTTACGTGACTTTTCTACCTTTTCTTGGCATAACATCCTCCCTGTTTTTTTCTCAACTAACTTAAAAAAATTGTAAGTGTCTGTTTGGATCTGCTTCTGAGCACCAGGCACTATAGCATTTGGAGTTAGAAAAAGGAAAAGGACCCAAGGAAGAAGCAACAGGTGGGAAAGCAGGAGGCAATGAGGTCCCAAAGGCCAGGCCAGATACCACAGTCCCCAGCTGCTCAAGCCCAGATGACAACCCTCGTTCCTCCACTTCAGCAAGCCACCGGGACGACCCGTTCCAGACCGAGATCTCTCAAACACTTCCACTTTAATGCATCTCTCCACAACTAACCTGGTCATCTGTGTTCTGCATTACTGACACTGACTTCAAAATCAGCCTTTCTGCTTCTAGTAATTTCCTTCTCTAATACTTTCTTCCTATTCTAACAAGAATGATTTTTAAAGCACAAATTTAATCACATTGCTTTGCTGCTTTCCCATTATTATTCTAAGGATGCTAGGTAATTAGTGCAGCATCCAAATCCCATCCATGACAAAGACCTTTCATCGTTTGGCCTTTGCTCACCCTCACCTCTAGAGGCACATCTCTCGCCATTTCTCAACACTGTGCTCAAATCACATTTGGTGAGTTTTGTGTGGTTCCTGCATTCTGGGGCTTTCTCCTCTGGGCCTTTTTGGTCCTCTCTTTCCTCGCCCGCACGTCCTGCCCACCCCCACACCCAACCACTGCTGGGCTTTTAAGTTGCATAATAGCTACCACGCTGCCTCCTTCCCCTCCAAGGCCGGGAGAGATGCCCCTTTCGGGCACCCCCACAGCACACTGGACTTATCCTTCCCGTCCTCTAACCCAGCTGTGTTGTTAGTTACTTCCTCACTGGTATTTGCCAATCTAACGTCAGCATCTGGGTTTCATTGGCCTTTCTATCTCCAGCCTAAAATAGTCTCTGAAGTATAAGAGGGACATAATACATATTTATTAAATAAACGTATCATTGATAATTATGATACCAAATTTGTAGAGAAGCCAGTAAATATCAAGACCTGGTGGATGAGAGCCAGGCGAAACTATTTCCATGACTGCACCAATAAGAAATTCATAGTAGTCATCAAAGTAGCTCCCAAATCCCTAACTAGTCGATAGCAATAGGGTGTTGCAAACAGGTTTAAAGTTGGCAAACCTGGATTCAGTTGGGTTTGAAGCAGGAGAGGGACACAACGAAACATGATCTTTAGAGAGGGAGATCTGACAATAGGAGAGAAGCGTATGTGAATGCATTCGAGGGGAAGTTCTGGCACCTGTCTTGATTAAGCGGGGAAACCCATGTGGTGCACTTAGCTCACCCTCAGGGATGAGGGAGGCTCTGCCCCATTCACCTGTGAGTAGTGGATCCCTGGGAGTATGTTTATACACTTGGCATCAAATACAGCCGTGGATATGGGAAAACCTCAATTTAAAAAAGAAAAACAAAATAGAAAGAATGTATAAAAAGCTTGTTTCCAAGCCAGGACATCTAATGTTAGCTAATTTGTTCAAAGATTTGAGCTGTTGGTACAAACAAAAATAAAAAAAATACCACGCCTGCATAACCGATTGAGTAGTAAGTTCATATAAATTTTAGAAACTAATTCCAAGTATGTGTCCTCCTAACCTTGACTCGATTGTATCAGCTTCCTGCATGAAGTGTAAGACCCAGTTTACTTCCTCTTGGCCCATTTAAACAACATGCCCTTCCAGGGCAAGGTCTCACCCCTGAATCTTCAAATACAAATATTTCCAAGGTCAAAGCACTATCAGAATAACTTACCTGAGACAGTTTTGTTGTGGTGGCAGGCAGAAGTGGGCGACTGAACTTCTTCTGAGACCCAATGGCTGCTGGGAACGGCGGTGCAGAAAACACAGCTGCGACGCAGTTGATCTTGTTTATCCACCCTTGCATCTCCTCCGGACTCCTACGAGAAACAGATGTGCTGACGTCAGGGCATTTCTTTTTTTTTTTTTTTGAACTTTTTTTTCCTTTTTTTAAAATATATTTTATTGATTATGCTATTACAATTGTCCCATTTCCCCACCTTCATTCCCCTCCACCCTGCACACCCTCTCCCACCCATATTCCCCCCTTTAGTTCATGTCCATGTGTCATAAGTTCTTTAGCTTCTACATTTCCCACACTATTCTTGCCCTCCCGTCTATTTTCCACCCACCATCTATGCTACTTATTCTCTGTACCTTTTCCCCCTCTCTCCTCCTCCCACGACCCTGTTGCTAACCCTCCATATGATCTCCATTTCTGTGGTTCTGTCAGGGCATTTCTGTATCTAAGGCCATCACACCTTGCCCATTCCTCACTGACGACTTCAAATGGCACTAAAGTCATTTATTCAGGCTGTGATTATCCCTTAGGGACAGAGGGAAGAAAAAAGTGAAATCACTTGATAATAAATATTAAACTCTGCCTTCTGTTTGATACTAGGCTACATAAAAATTAATGACAAACTAACACATCTCCTCCAATCTCATATTTGATTTTAAAATCCAACTGAAGGATAAATTGACAGAGGGAATGAAAAAGGGTACACCCATTTTGGAAAGCAGTTTTGAGTTTACTAAAAAGATGTCTACGAATTACCATACAACCCAGCAATTTGACTCCTAGGTACACACCCAAGAGAAATAAAAACATAGGCACAAAAAGATTTGTGTGTGAATGTTCACAGCAGCATTCTTTATAGGAGTCGTAAGAAAAACAAAACAATCCAAATGTCCATCAACTAGTGAACGAATAAACCAAATGTGGCGCATCCACACACCCGACCACTACTCAGTGACACGGATGAAGCGCTGTAGCACGGATGGGCCCCTACGCTTCACGCTCATGAAAGAAGCCAGACATGAAAGACCACGTGCTCTATGACTGCACTGATATGCAATGTCCAGAAAAGGCAATGCTGGGGAGACACAAAGAAGGTTAGTGTCTGGGGTTGGGGTGGAAAATGGGGAGTGAATGCAAAATGGGTACTGGGTGACCTCTTTGGGGTGATGGAAGTGCTCCAAACTGAGCTGTGGTGATAGTTGCACAATTCTGCAAATTTGTTAAAAATCACGTAATTGAACTCTTAAAACAGGTGAAATTAAATGGTATATAAAGTATGTGTGTATGTACATATACATACATACATACAATGTTAAAAAATCTACCTGAGAGGATGTAGAAGTCACCTAATGTCATTATCCACTTTAACTTACATGTCACATACTCGCAGAGTCTAGAACTGACAGCGGTTAATAAACACTTGTGAATTCATGAGTGGCAGAAATAGTTGTGAGCCAGAAGAGACCATCCACCATGCATATAATCAATAAACAGAAGACAAACAAAACGTCAGCCAATCTAAAATCGTTTCCTGTGCTGGTTTCTCAGAGAGAATCCACACGGACCCAAGACCCTGGGAGTGCCACGCCCTCGCTGCACTGCGCCTCTCCAATCGGATTTTGCCGGCTCTGTTCTTTCAATTGACTGATTCTGGCATAGGTTCTATCTGAACTAATTAGATCTCCTTAGTCATTACATCCAGAATTTTAGATTGAAAATAAAATAATGTTGGGGAATAGAATAATTTGAAGGACTTTATTACTAATAGCTGTAATTGTACATCTGGCTCTGGTTCCCTTTGTGGTGGTAGAAGTGTCTTATTCCCACACTACAAAAATCCTGTGTGGCTCAGATTCTCTTACAACTTCCTCCTCTCTGGATGTCCACAACTTTATACCTTTGCAAATTCAGCATCCACAACTCACCAGAGTACCTATTCTTGTTATTATTTCTTTTTGGGATCTTACATTGTTTTGGTCAACAAGCATGGAGATACTAGTGTTCACTATTTTGACAGACAATTTTAACCCCAGTGCCAAATGCGGTCTGTTGGTAGTATTGGTCCGAGAGTGACTCTGAAGTTAAGTCCAGGATGTGAAAGGTATGCTGTGAATAGGTAACACTGTCCACCATGAACACTGATGCTATGTACGGTCCTGTGAAAATTCCTGTTCTAGAGGCTCAGTTCTGAAAACCTAGTTTCTCACTTCACACATCCAGAATTCTCCATGTGGAATGCTCTACCTCTAATCCAAGAGCCGTCGTGGACCCCTTATTAAACATGCAATCCATCCTATTTCCTTACCCACAATATGACTTTATCTTTTCCTCCTAGTTTAATCACAAATTAGAACTCAGGAGGAGAGAAAAGAGAGAATGAATGGAAATCTACACTTACAATTGTATAGTTTCAATGTGCCAGGCACTATGCTAGGTACTTTCTACACTTGGTCTTATTCAATTCTTACAAGAACCCTATGAGATTCACATGATTATCTACACTCGTGACAAGCTGAGGTTCCAAGAGGTTAAATTACATGCTAGAACAAAGGGCTAGGAAATGGGTATTTGAACCCAGGTTTATTTCACTCGTCGTGTGTAAAGCCCTTGTATTTTATCCACGAGGATATGAAGTTCTAGAGATGGTAAATGGCTGGGTAAAAGTCACAGGGCTCCTTTGCAGAAACAAGAACTTGGACCCAGGGTTTCTATTTCTTATTCTAGTTTTCCTAGGCAGCTAGCTGTCCCTCTAATATAACCAATGACTTTAACTCCAACTCAAAACATTTCCTCTGCAGACGCTGATTCTCTCCTCTCGGAACATGGTGATGCTCTGCAACCTAAAAAACAAGAAGAAACCAAACCCATAAAACATACTGGGCTTGAAAGAGCAAGACCCTCCAGTCGGCGGTTTTCAGTTTGAGCACGTTTGGCTTCTTCTCGTAGTCCGTGGCCTTGGACGCCAGCGCGTGGTGCACGCTCACTGCATTCTTCAAATCCTCTTCGGACAGTGACTTTTCTGGCTTATATTCATCCTGCAGGTGGACACAAAAGAAATGAAGACAAGATTGTGTTTAGAGTTCACCTCTTGATAAAACATAAAAATACAAGGAAAAGTTCTAGAATGTTCACGATGGCGCGTGAAAACTGTGAAACGAAGGGCCAGTGAAGGCAACACTTTGCTACCTCACAAATATCATGAAACTTCCTGCCGCCTGAAGAGAATGCTTGGAATGAGAAAGGGCACTTTACTTAAGGGGCACTTTGGAAAAAGTTGATCTATCATAATGAAGGCAAATAGCTCAAGTACGCCACAGATGAAATCCCTGTCGCTGAGGTTTTGCAGTGGTTTGAAATGAAGCTAGGTACACAGTTAGGGTGCTGTGGTTTCAGGGACAAACAGACAAATGCAAAAGCTTCCAGATACCCATTAACAGAATCGCACAAACAGCAAAAACCAGGCCACTGTTTTCTTTGCTCTAAAGACACTACATTGTCTTGCTACTTTCTTTCGAGGCTAACACTGTCAAAAGAAAAATGTGGGAGTAAAAGACAAAACTGTACAAGAACAACAATTAAAATAAAATTTAAAAAAAAAGAAAAAAAGAAAAATGAGCAGCAAAATGAAATGATTTCTCCAGCTATTCTCTGAGACAACAATCAGTTTAATAATCAGGATAAAGCTTAGCTGTGTTACCTTAAATTTGAAAAATGGTTAAAATTACATAAAAAGGAAGGTGTCATAGACGGATGCAGTCTTATCTTTGGGCATGATCTAGATACACAATTCACAGCATTTATAAAGGTTATTTTATATGGCACCCTCTAAACATACTTTAAAAAATCCCAACCAGTAGAATAATAAAGATTTAAAACAAAATTGTTTCTATTATTACTACTACTACTATTATTTTAGCCAGTAGTTTTACTGGGTGGTGGTGGTTATTATTATTATTCTAGATATCTAGCAGTTTTCCTGGGTCCATTAGAATAAAAAAGGCCTCTGAACCCATGTAAATATAGTAAACATTACAAACTGTTTTAAGAGCTGTTTTCTAGTGTTTAAAGTCCTCTCTTCCCCCTGCACATATTTTATCAGGTATGATGCTAAACTTGAATTTCTGTAAAGAGGACATACACGTGCATGTACACACACACACACACACACACACCCCACACCCATGCACACACTTCATTTTCTAATTAGTAGTAAAAGGCTAAGGGAAGACATTACCTATTATCACAGAATAGTTTCATAAATTAAAAAAAAAACAACTGCAATTAGACTCTCCCACACCTCTCCCCCTCCCCCATCCTCTCCACAGAGCAAGCAGTGATTCTAGTATCTTCCTGCCACCACTTCACACTGAGTCGGAAACAAGCAGCAGCTGTCCATCCTCAAGGAGCACCGCCACGACCGCGCTGAGAGACAAAGGTGGGGATGCTCTAGAACGCACAGTGAGCACCAACTGCAATGTAAAAACTGCCTACATTTACTATATTAGATGAAATTTCTATTTTGAGATGGCAACAAGTCTATTTTAAAAAGCCTACAGATACAGAACTGCTGTTGACAATAGCAGTTTTCTAGAGACATATGATGATTAAAGGAGAATAAAAAGAAATCTTAAAAAATAAAATAAAACATATTTCCATGTATCTGTTCTTCTGTGATTACCTTTAATGCATAAAACTATAATCTACTTTTGTTTTGGGGTTTTGTCTTTTCCAAGTGAGACTTTTATTAGTGATTTAGCATCCCACAGATTCACAAACCCCCTTCCAGGGAACTGTTTTAGAGTACAGGTACCTACCCGAGGTAGGGCGACTACGAAACCCCTCCAGCCTCGCGATGAAGCTAGAACAGAACCCTGCTGAGCTGGTCCCCACTCAACCACTTGATTCCAGACAGGAATCTGAGGAGAAATGACTTGGGCCAAAATTGCCCTCACAGAACTGGCGGGCAGTGGCCACCCCACACGTGCGGATCTCTCACACACCCGATCTGGGAGTCTGATCGGCGCAGACCAGCCCAGAGGTTTTGAATGCACCATTTTTGATGTTCTGGGTCCATAATTTGGGCTTTTATCTCAGTTCCTTCTCATTAGTTTCTTTTGGTTAAATTCTATAACAGTTTGAACTTACTTAGTTCTTTTGCTTTTCATATTTCTTCATTAAGAAAATTTAAGGCTATAATTGCTTTTTCTCTGAGTACAGGTTACATGTAGTTTGAAAATGAAGAGTACATTTTTATTATTCTCTAGATAGGTTGTCGTTTTATTTTTTGATCTTTTCTTTGATTTTAGTTATGCTACAGAATGTGGTTCTCAAATTTAAAGTACCTGAAGTTTTAGTTATTATTATGTATTTTTTAACATTTTTTAATTGTTGATCAAGTACAGTTTTCTGCCTCCCCCCCACCCCAGCCGTCCTCACTCGTTATGTATTTCTAATTGTACTAGCTTGTGACCAGAAATGTGGTCTGTAAAATCTATTTTATTTCCTTGAAATTTGTTAAGGTTAATTTGTGAAGGCTTTCCAGTTACATTTTTGATTTTTGTTAATGTTCCACAAACATACAAAGTAAGTGTATTCTGTGAGGGATAGTTATGTTCAAGTTTATTGATTCGATTCCTCTGTCACATTAATTTTTTCTACTCCTTCATCCTCTTGAGACAAGTATTGGTGTATATAATCTCTTTCTTCCGCTATATCATATTTTATATGCATTGCTAGTAGTTTTAGAAATCCCTTGCATTTCTAATAGTTTTGTTTTACATTTTAGTTGCTATGTGGTTTGTATATTTAGGTTCATGACTGTTATCTCCCTTATAACTATGTGCTAGTTATTATTTTAAAATGTTCTTACCTGGTTGGCACTCAGTTGCACAAGATGGAAACTTCGAAGGCTCCCTCCCATCGAGGCTCTCCACTGCTTGTCTATATGAGCACGTTAAAGCTTTTCAAATGATTTCGATTCCTCCTGTCCCGTCCCATTAATCCTAAACTTTGCTGAAATAGTTCAGAATGTTTTATTCTGGAGTCTTATTAAAATGATCTTGTATTGTGAATTCCCTGCTGGAGGAAACCTCAGTTCTGCACTCACATTACACATCAGGTTTAACTGCGTCCGTGTTTCACTGCTCGCCTACTCTCTCTCTCTCTCTCTTCCGTCCTGAGGTCTCTGTTGGCTGCATTTCTTCCCACTTGCCGGTCTACAGGTGCTATTCCACTGTCTCCTACCTTCAAGTTTTACAAAAGCCTCAAGTTTTACATTTGGGTTATTTCCTTTTCTTATATTTTCTGTTAAGAATCTCACAGGGGTTTCTTTTTATCCTTACAGTGCAGGCATTTTTGCTAGGATATGCCTTAATATTCTCATACATCCAGCGTGGAACTAAAAAATTTCCACCCTGAACTCCCTCTTATATAATAATTTCTTGGGCTTCTAACTGCTGCTAGATATAACCTGGTTGTGCAAACAGGTGCACGTCCAGGTGTGCGGTCTCCAGCTACGACTGCACTCAGTGCCAACCCACCACTCTTTGGCCTGTCCACAAAAATCTTTCTGTTCCATTCGACCAAACGCCCACCATTCTTTTCAACACCTGTAACTCCCCACAACTGTGGTTACGAACATCGGTGCCTGGAATTAGAATCCTCTAGCTTCACATGACTAGTTCTGATACTTAAGGTTTCTGTGACCTTAGACGGTTAATTAAACTTGTTAAGCCTTGCCTTCCTTGACTAAGTCATGATGATGCCTTCCTCATAGAGTTGTAGGATGAAATTAAATGAGATACTGTTTTTCTAAACTCAGTGTTTCATAGCTTATAGTAAGCACTCAAATGCCAGGTGGTATAATGTTCACTAATAATTTCTTAGCAGCATATAGCTTGATCTAGTATTTTATAAGGTTAATCTTGTATAAATATCAAACTTTCTGCTCACATAACCTATAAACGCCTGTATTTTGTGACCACCTTTATCTCATCTCCTCCTAAAACAGTGAAATCCTGATCAAGGCTAATCCTGTGCTCTCGAATCTACCTCCATCAATCTTTCCTAGGATTTTATTTCACTGGTTATTATATTTCTTCTATATTTTAAATTGTTCTCTACCTAATGGCTTCCCCCCTACAGTCTATAAATACACTCAAGCGCTCACTTATCTCCGTGACTTCACGGTCCCCCCTGAGCACTTACTGCCTTCTCCTCTGGCTGCCCCCGCCCTCTGTGCCTTCCCGAGTGCCGAGTTAGCAGTGACATTAGCTGTCTTCGTCCATTGATTGCCAGTTTACTCTTTAACCCACTAAGACCTGGAGTCCACGTCTGCACTTCACTGAAACTGCTCTGACAAAGGTCAGCGGGGGCCCCCTAATGACAAAACTCAACAGATTTTTTCAGTTCTCACCTCATAGCACCCGAAGGAGTCAACAATATTCTTGAAATTCTTTTTAGCTTGTTGTTACAATAACGTCCAGGTTTCTCTCCTACCTCTCCTGACCATGACTTTTCTATCTCCTCTTTAGTCCATCCTTCAGATGTCAGTTCTGCCATTGGCCTTCATCCCTTCTCATTCTGTAAGTTCCCCTCGGAATGATGACAACTACTGTCATTAAACTCTCACATAGGTCCTTATTCTAACACACTGGCACAGGGGAGTAAGAAACACAAGACCAAGTGAGAGCTGTTAATAATATTGGATGACTCAGACCTTCATACTTGGAGTATATGCTCTCTGCTGATATTTTCATTCAAAATCAAACTTAAAAGATGATATTCTCAGACTTCTCTATAAGTGCAAAGAATTTTAAAACGCAACATTTGTTATAGCCCTAAGTAAAAGCTGACTAACTTGCCGACTTGGAAGAACTGTGCTATTGCTTTGGACTCCAAGGCGATTTCCTAAACTGTAAGCCACTGATGGCTTACCTTACACTGGAAGGGAAATACTGCAAGGACAGAAAAGGAAGGCAAGCGCTATTTAATTAGGATGAAACCAAGGCTAGGAATTTTAAGTTTAATAAGCTTCCGCTTTTCTGACAATGATATCATTTTACCATTAAAAAAGGCAAAGTACAACCAAAATATATTTGGAATTCTGAATTCCTACATGAAAATGAAACTCCAAATCCATAAAAAAATGAGCAAAACCCAGGGTAGATTGGAAGGAAACATCAGAGTTGATAAATGGATAAAAAGAAATGATTTTATCCTACAGTGTTCATTCTTACATCTTTATTTTTCACTGATTGAAGTAGAAGATAGTGTTTCAATGATAAAATTGGGAAGGAAGAAATAAGGGATAAATTATTGTACTCGAACCACTTCAAACCTAAGATTCTTAGCTGTGCAAACTAAATGTGAAACAGAGAAGATGATGAGTTCAATCATGAAATTTTCTATAAGAAAAGAAAATGCTCCATGATATCTAATTACTATCCATTCTCTCATACAAATGAAGGGTGAAAATGATATCTACAACCATGTTACCCCCCTCAATATATACCTCCAATCTACATTTTAGCTATTATGATTCATTAGGGCATTCCACCATTCTAATAAGCACCAAGAATGTGATTTCACAAAGCTGTTTATTTTAAATTCATTTACAGCATGAAATAAAAAGCTTTCTCCCCTAAAAAGTTTGTTAGTTAAACCTCCTGCAAAACTGAATCATAACATACCAACACAAACAATCACCTACATATGTGCAAATAATTGTCATCAGTCTGAAAATCTGTGCTGTCAGGTGACTATCAAGTCCAATTCAGAAAGTAACCAAATCTCAATGAAATTCATCAACAGCATTAAGAACATGCTGTGATTTCAGTTTTCAAAGTATTATCTACTTCTAGTCTTATTAAACAGGCGAAATTGCTATACCTAATGAAAACAATTTAAAACAAAGTTGAAATGGTCTTGATTTCCACTGAGAGAATAGACAGGAGAACTGAGAACACATTCTTGCTTGAGGTTATGAGACTACTTACAAAAATGTCAGTAATTCAAGTAAACTGGATCCTAAACTGTTGATTAATTCCTGATTTTAAAAAGGCATTAAAAGTATTTTCATAATTTTGATATTTTTAAACATTTTAAAAAAGTATTTCTGGTTAGATATATCTTTCTAACAATAATTCAGCTTCATTTTTCTTTTACTTGAGAGCAAAGAAAGTGCTATATTGCCACAAATCTGAAAGCAAAGAGTATATATATAGCAAATCAAATGAAGGTATGTTTTGCTCATCACTTAACTCATCACATATATACCTGAAAATCATTTATTTACAGAATTTTAAAACTGAAGGGAACCTAAAAGATCATTTCATCTAATTTTCTTATGTTAGGTAAGCAATTTTAGAGCCAGAAAAGTATGTCCTATATTACTGTACTAAGGACAATTAAGAGAGAAGCAAGTTAAAATCAAAGGATTCAAAATATTTATATTTTGTTCAATTACCACGCATTTGGTGCCTTTCTTCCACGTTACAGCGGCGTGGAGCTACGGTAGGGCCTTTGTCAGCACTGAAACCCTCAGTATCACACCCACCCTAACTCACACAGAGGGAAGCCTCCCTCACAGACACAGTGCAGCGTGAGGGACTGGGCCTGCTTTCTCAGTAAGGCCCTGGACATCAGTGAGGCACAAGAAATGTTCTAGGATGACTCTGGTGAGTGAATCAGGAAGTTACGATTTATCTTTTCAGTGATTACCCAGCTGACTGGAAGAGAGTTAGAGCAGATAACTATCAGCAGCCCTTCAGAAAGATTAAGTAAGTTAAGTCTTAAAGTGTTTAAGCAGAAAACTCGTCTCTGCACCCTTCCATACTTCTCATGTATTTCTAAGTAAGACTGAGGAGCTGAGCGCTTATTGGCGAAAGACTACTTTATGCCTTCCTCTCGGTTGCAGGACTCTCTAACCTTCTGTCAAAGGCTGCACTTGTCACTGCCCCTCACACCGTGTAGATGTGTCTGTCCATCGGCCGCCCTCCCACCACTCAGTTCTGAGTCCTGTGAGCCCAAATCAGTGTCTAATTCATGTTGCCCTCTACAACTCACGCACGGCTGGTGTGGGTGCAATATCCACTGAAAGGAAGGCGGGAGGGAAGGAGCCAGAGAGGGAGAGGAAGCACTGCCGCGGACCCGACCAGCAAACGGAAAGAGTCTTGATCTCTGCACACCCGAGTAACTTGGAGGCAGCCACGAAGCTCTGCATCGTCTCTTTATGTGGGGACAAAAAGTCCTTTAGGAATAAACCAGCTTCTGTTTGCTAAGTATAAGAACTGGAATTGTGTTTTTAAACAGGAGCCTTCAGAGCACAGCCTATATGTCTTAAACCCCAGACACGAGGTATGGCTCCAGCAATAATGTCTTTTTATGGATTTATAGTTTCTTATAATTATGATTACATCTAAATATCCTTTATATAGTGGTCGTACTCCTCTGTTGCACTGGGTCATCCATCTAATTAATGGCTAATGAAAACCTGGATATGATCATTTTCCTCCTAAGAGAACGTGACTTCAAAGCCTAGTCAACTTTTTCTTTCACGTATTTTCCATTGTTACAGAGAATGACAGTGGGTCCATGTGGCCTTTTCAAAGTGAGAAAGGGCCCGGAGCCAGTGGTTTCACAAAAGGAAGCCGAAATGCCCCGAGCATGCAGGAAAGTGCTGGGCAGCAGGCCAGTGATCGGCGGCTCCTGGCACCACGCTACCTGGCACATTGACCTCAGGCTGGGCGTCGTGGTCTGGTCTGGGGGCTGTGAATCTTTGGGACCTCCCTTCTGCCTGGCCCGGCTCACACTCTTGATGTCACCTACACTTCAAACAGTGCAAAAACAAAACCAAACATCTCTTCCCAATCGGACTTTGAAAAAACTTCATAGGCAGTTGGGGAAAAAAAAAAATCTCCCTTCCAAGTAATACAAGGAATTGAGAGATGATTTGGTCTCAAGGACAGAAAGTTCCCAGAATATTGTGACAGCAACCTAAATTTTAGGGTAGCAAA
Organism: Glossophaga mutica; assembly: GCA_039655065.1. Lineage (NCBI taxonomy): Eukaryota > Metazoa > Chordata > Mammalia > Chiroptera > Phyllostomidae > Glossophaga > Glossophaga mutica. The sequence continues at coordinate 62,792,891 of CM077310.1, read as the reverse complement.
GTGATGGTTTACTGTCGAAAGACATGGTAAAGGCAAATATATTCTGGTTTGAATAGTTGTTTTTCTAGATCCTAGAGATAAAAGACATCAGAAGATTCTCAAGAACCAGGTCTGGAGAATAATACAATAATCAAGTAATTCACTCCCACGTACAAAGCAGCCACCTACACCTATTATTCTTAACCATTAGATCAATCACCTGACAATTTATTTTAAGGTAGCATTAGCTCAGCTTTGTAATTACCAGACCTGTAACAAGAATAGCATCATAGCTTACAATAAAATAGTTTCAAGAAAAAAGGAGAGACTAGCAGGGTCAGACACAAAGCCTGCAACAGAAATTGACAGAGAATTTCTGAAGCTATGTGATAGCAGGGACTTGGCTGAGCATTCGGATAGCAGATGACTCATTCTCAGTTCACAGATAGAAAGTTAATATCCAATATCAAAAATGATGAATCATCAGCACCAATAGGAACTTAATCATTTTATCATCAATTCATAGCAATTTCAAAATTTTAAAGCACATATGAACTGTGTTACATTGAAATGATAATATCAGATGTCTCTGCCACAAACACTTGCTGTCCCAATAATAACAGTTATCAGTAGGGTAGAAATTTCTTATACATGAGCCTGGGCTCAGGGGATTGCAGGTATAGGAACCAGCTAAGGAGAGGAGTGCATTCTTACTTGGCTAGAAGACAGACAAAACCACTCTATGATAAATGCCCTGTTGTGCTCTGCCTAAGAGAGTTCTAAAAACTGGAATCAGTTATTCACCCAACTTTATTCCATTCACCCTATGTTTTTACCAATCTGTACCAATGCATTTGGTTTAAATCATGCCACTAACATTCACTGCGTAAGACTGGACTCCTCATCTACGTGGTGAACCAAAGCTCATTTAGGGGGCTGGCACCATGTTATTTCCCACATAGTTCCCAAAGTGAGCTTTTGTAAAAGGTTCTGACATTGCTATTGTGATGCTCTGTGGATGTACTGTCTGCCTGAAAGTCAAAGGCAAACGTGACTAAGGTCACAGGAGCCAGGGGGCCAGGGAGAGCAATGAGGTGGTCACGGGGAAGACTGTAACCTGCAGAGCAAAACAAGGGCTTGGATAATGTCAGAAACTATCCAGTAGAAAGGAAGAAAGAAGAAGGCTTACTTCATGTTGGAGAGAAATCAATGGCAGGAAAGAAAAGAGATTCAGAAGAAATGAGACAGACCCTGGGGACCTGTTATTTGCAAAAGTCACACAAAAGGGGGCAACAGAAAAGGGGGAATGGAGGGAAGATCCAAGTGGGAGCTACAGGCCAAGCCTCTTGAAAGTAGTCTGTATTCTCCACCTGTGTATCTTGAACTCTCACTCCACCCTGGCTTCCACACCCAGCATTTCACTATGGCTGCCTTACCAATACTGCCTTTGTTGCTGAAATCAAGAGGCATTTTCCAACTTCCGTCTTAAGCTTCTCACAACATGGCAACATTCTGCCATCTCCTGACACGCGTAGTGTCTCGTCTGTCCTTCTGCTGTCCCCCCTCACCCTTTGGTTTCTTCCTGGTTCTGGTTGCTCACTGCTCAGGCTCCTTCATCACCGAGTCCTCTTCCAGCACAAACGAAGTGTGCATGTTCTACTGGTTCTCTCCTCCGTCTTCGCCTCACTCTACAAACGCTGAGAGACACCATCTACTCCCATGGCTGACATTTCCAACTATTTTTTTAAAGGTCTTATTTATTTATTTTTTTGAGAGACAGGGAGGGAGGGAGGAAGAGAGGGAGAGAAACATTGATGTAAGAGTTTGTGCCCAGACGGGGGACCGAACCTGAAACCCAGGCACACACCCCAACTATGAACCGAACCTGCGATCTTTCGCTTTGTGGGATAATGCCCAATGAACTAAGCCATACCAGTCAGGGCTGAAATTACCAACTATTTTTTGAGAACCTCCAGATCTGTGTTTCTGGGCTCCCTCCTCAGCTCTAGATCTGAATATTCATAATTGCTTGTTGGACAGATCCGTTTATTATTCCTCCACAGACACCGTGACTTCAACGCTGAAAAATGAGCTCTCCACTGAGACTGTTCCTCCTTTCCCGCTACCCCTACTACAGCCAAGCTAACCTGGTCTCTATGCCTTTGATGGAACTGGCCTCCATCCCATTCTCTATCCTGTAACTAGACTGATCTTTCTAGAATATGAATTCGACTATGTCACACACCCTTGAAAACACTCTGATAGCTCCACATTGCTCCGAGATGAAATCTCGGCTTCTGAACAGGCTTTCCAGGCTCTTCATAACCTGCCTAGGACGCCCTTCACCTCTGCTGACCTGGCAGCTCCCTGAGCGGGCTGTGGTTTCCCCCACCTCAGCACCTACACAGGCTGCGCCCTGCATCCTCCATGTGACTAACTTCTATTCGTCCTTTCAGGGTAGGTTTAGGTATTTTCTTCTCGAATTCTTCCACGATCTCGCCTTCTTTTCCGAGGCTCAGTTACGTGTCCTCCCAAATGTGCTTCCACAGCACACTGCCCCCTTTGTAGCACGTATCAAACTGCACTGGAATGGGTTTTATTTGTTGATCGCTGCAGATGGTGCATAAGCTCCTTCAGGGACGCATCTTGCTCACAACCACGTCTCCACCGTAACTGTTCTGAAAAACCAGCAGAGCTCTAATCTAACCCATGTATTCATTACTGATTGGCTTCTTATGGCCTTTATCAGAAGAGTAGTTTGTTAGAGTTTCAGCTGAGAAGGGATGCTTTGGGTCACTGGTAACTGTCAATCTGGGAGTCATTAAAGGTTGGAATGGTGGTGGAAGTTAAGTGTTCTAGTAAGACCTTTAAGAACAGTTGCTAGATCCTATTACCTTCGTAGCCCCACACCTGGCACAGCCCCTAGCCATAGTATGCTAACTAAAGTCTTTGCCAAACGGAATTAAGTTAGTCTTGGGCTAGAAGAAAAGTGGGTCCTTTTCTCATTACCCCTGGCCCTAATAAGAGAGAACTGGCTAAACGGGGGAAGAGGTGACTACTTTTTCTCGCAGCTACATCTGAATCCCAGGAACGTGAACAGCGGCATTCTAAGGGTGTGGAGGGAAGGGCGACGTGGGCACACGCCTCAGCTAGCAGGTTCTGTGAGAGCGGCTACGGAGCATGGAGTGCGATGCTGTCTGAATCTGCTGGGTACTTGGCTGGCGGTGGCAGCAGCGCACAACTGACACACAAAAGAATTGGAAATTCTTTCAGGGAAGAAAACTGCTTCTTTTGTAAAGTGGACAGTTTATGACACTGTGACACCATCTCTCTCATTTTCATGATATGCTAGTTATTTAAAATGTAATTTTTCAGCATTTTCTACCACTTGCTCTTCCCCATTCATCCTATAATCCAAATGTAAAAAGCTACGTTGTCGTTCTTTGAACATGTCATTATTTTCTCGAATCTGTTCCTTCTCCCGTCTCTGGCTAAATGCTTTTTATCACCTTGCCTGCCTGCAGCATCTGCTGTGGTGCTGACAGGCTAGGACTCCAGCAAGGCCAAAGGTTAGCCCACAATGGGGCGAGGGAAGCCCTGTGTTGGACACAACCCACACCAGCACCAAGCCCCCTGCAAGGAAGCAGAAGTCTAAGTGTTCACGACTGCTGTCTCTGGGGAGCAGCCCAGTGTCGCCAAGGCCCCCCGAAGCACAGGGCTGTGCAGCAGCAGACAGCACCCTGTTAACTTTGCAGGTGCTTGGCATTTTCAGATGTATCCATCTTCACATCTGCACTGCCCATCTGCCTTTATGCTTTTTAAATTTTATAAATCAGGAAGAGGCTAATTAAAAACTCAAAGTAGATATATCCTTATGAGAACCTGGCCTGCTATGATTAAGCTTTCACTGACTGATGAGCTAGTCTCTAGGATTCCTGTGAAGTTTTGGGCATAGATATTGGTTGATTATGATGATGAGATTTCAAGCACTTAATGCATTTTTTCCAACCTCTCCTTTTTCTTTTCTTTTAGAGGTATTAATGGCCATAACAAGAGAGACTGGATACAAGACATGGCTGCCCTTTTCCAGACTTACTCTCACCCTAAGTAGGTATTTCTCAGCAATGCTTACATTCTAAACGATTCAAATGAAACAGCAACCAGACAGAGTGCCCACAGCTCCACCCTGTACTCTCCTACACAAGTGTACCGTTTCCACCGTGTCCTGCGTTTCACTGTGTACAAGGAATTTCACCCAACTTCCCGAACTCCACATTTGCCCCACTCCAGAGGTGCCATAAATATGGACATGCGGTCTAATTTTGGAGCTCTAATTCAAATTGAGGTTAAGGCTTCAAAGTTCAACACTCTTGTCCATATTTAGTTCTTTCTCTTCTTTATCTAGATGAATCCAACTCAATTCAGTTCTCTTACCTGAGAGAGAGCACAAGGAGACAGGAAAAGCTGGTGAGCTGGAAACAGCATCTCTTTGCATCACTTCTGTCAAATGTTTAATGTGAGGGTATTCTTCTCTCTTCCCAGGCTCACCCTGGGAGGGAGTGGGTGGAAATCCTGCCACTAGGTATTCAATGGAACGGTTTTGCCAAAGACAGCCATGCCCCATATAGAGATTTCAGAGAAAATGAAAATGTAAGCCAAAAGAACAGGATTTATGCTGGGGAAACAGCTGTGATATGTGCAGTTTAATTTCAAAGGCTGTTCCCTGTGGAGACAAAGCGAACTGAAAGGACTAATGTGGACCCAGCATGTACCCGCACGCCACTTTGGAGGAGGCCAAAGCAGCGTTGGTTCCACAGGGAAATAAAGGCAATATCAGCTATCTGGCCATCTAAAAGCAGGGGTACCTCCTCACATCAACAACTGTCTCCATTTTTCCCATTGTTTTGTCCCTCCAAGTAATGTGTGCATTTTAGCGGGATGCCACACGTCTGTTGTTGTTAATCTTTGGGTCTCAACTAACTCTAAACCTTTCCCTGCAAAGGTTATTTTCCCACAAAAAGAGCCCTGGTCCAAGGAATCATCCCATGCTCTAATATTCCTTACCTAATCTATTTCAAAAGAAATTTTTACAAAAGGGAGTTTGTGTTAAATATGGTCCTTCCCAGTCTAGACGTCTGAATCAAGTTCCGGTAGAGAAATAGAACAAAAGGGAATTACAGAAGTGTTCTTTACAAAGCTGCTCTGGTAGCATGCAAAATATTGAAACAGGATATAATGTAGTACATTCGAGGTCCTTTAAAATATTGACCTGGGTGGATTCCTAAGCAAGGTTGGCTTTTTAAAAAGAGTACTTCTCTCAATTTTATTATCTATGGCATTAATATTTTAAAAATGAATCAACTATGTTTTCCTCCAATAGTTGTACCTCCACTGCAAAGCAGTTTGTTCTCTGAATGGCACAGGCTGCAGAGGCCAGCTGACTCGGTACTGCGGGTGCCACCTCTCGGGGAAGGGCTCCCACAGACACGCAAGTGTGGGGGAGAAGTGTGTAAAGTGTGTCAGGGCACGTGTTTGGGCAACGAAAACAAAATGCTCAAAGCCGAATGAGGCGTTTTTCTTGGTTGTGATGAGACAGATTTTGTCATAAACTGCTCTTGGGACTAAAAGACCTTGTTCGACCTTTCCAGGGGCAATTCGTAAACACGTGTCAACACAGGTTTTGCGTTCCTGTGCGTCCCAGATAGTGTGTTTTCACAACTTGAAAGTTTGTGGCAACCCTGTGCAGAGCAAGTCTGCTGGTGCCATTTTCCCACAGAATTTGCTCACTTCGTGTCTCTGTCACATTTTGAAAATTCTTACAATATTTCAAACCTTTTCATTATTATTGTATTAGTTACAGTGGTCTGTGATCAGTGATCTTTGATGGTACCTGGGCAAGATCCTCCACCAGCAAAAAGAATACAACTCGCCAAAGGCTCAGATGACGGCTAGCATTTTTTAGCAATAAAGTATTTTTTAATTAAGGTATACATATTGTTTTCTTACATAATGCCATTTTACATTTAACAGACAATATAGCGTAAACATAAGTTTTATATGCATTGGGAAACCAAAACGCTTGCGCGATTTGCCTTATTACAGTGCTCTGGACCAAACTGGAAGCACACCCGAGGTGTGCCTGTGACGTGAGCCAGCGCCTGCCCTGTCCCCGTGACCCGCGACATGTAGACCTCTGCCTTCAGGAAATAAACAGATATGTGCGCGAATATGCATACTGTTATTTGTAACTATGCAAAACTGAAAGTGGGGATGTCTAAAAATAGGAAAAGATTAAATTTGGTAAGTCTGTTCAACGGAAACCATTACAAACAAAACGAACGCTTTTTAAACTCTATTAAGAAAAGAGGGAAAAATAAAACCATAACTTACTATTTCATAGTCACCAGATACCGGACTGACCAGAAAACATGCTTCTACACATCTTTTAATTTAAAGATATTTGTGATAATAAGTAGAGTAAAAAGAAAAGGATGCCCAGACTGTATCCCAGTCCAAGTAGATTATAAACTCTTTTCCTAGGAATGACATGAGCAAGATGGCGGAACAGAAGTTCTCAGTCTGTGTTCCCCCATGGAAACACCAATTTAACAAAGCAATATGGGTCAAAATACCTTTATGAGAATGACATGATGCAGTTAAGAAGCTGCAGTACATCAGGCAAGCAAAAACCCAGAAACAGCTGCTTTGAAATGGGTGAGGAACAAAGACTGGGAGAAAGGTGCCTAATCTAAATAAGGCTTCTCTCTGGGGAGGGGAAAGGGGAACAGAGCGTGTGTCTGGTATCCGGGCTTGTCACAGGGCTGCCCAAGGGAAAGGGTGTCTGTGTCACCTGACTTGGGACACTGGTGGGGATCTGGAAGACTCTGGACCCTGGCTGCAACTAAGAACAAGGGAGGGCTGGGTGGCTTGCTGCTGCAGAACCAAAAACTCCCCAAATCTGGGGGAGGAAATGGGCAGCCAGATCAAAACACATAATAATCAATGTCAGAAATCAAGGATGAAGAGAGAATTTTGAAAGCAGCGAGAGTGACTTGTCATATACAAGGAAAATCCTTAAGACTATCATAGGATTTCTCAGCAGAAATTTTGCTGGTCAGGAGATAGTAGAATGATATATTTAAAATGCTGGAAACCCCCATCCCCTGCAAACCAAGAATAGAACACCCAGCAAATCAGTTTTTTAAAAACAAAGGAGAGATCAAGACTTTCCCAGATAAGCAATAACTGATGGACTCTGCCACTGCTAGACCTGTCTTACAGTAACTGCAATAAAAAGAAGATGAAATGAAAGGGAATGGAACAGCAACATGAAAATAGATGAAGTATAAATCTCACTGGTAAAAGTAAATAAATACATGAACAAATAAAGAATAATGAATTACTGTACAAATTACTTTTACCCATAGTATAAATGTTAAAAGAGAAAAGTACCAAGAACAACTATGAACCCCCAAATCTGTTAATGGGTATACAAAAAGAAGTAAAAGTGAAGATTCCTGTATGTAACTGAAATTAAATTGTTATCAGCTTAAAAAAGACTGTTAGAATGACAATGTTTCATGTAAGCCTCATGGTAACCATTAAGAAAATCCTATAGAAAATATACAAAAGTGAGAAAGTAATCAAAACATGTTTCTACAAAATACCAACAAAACACAAAGGAAGACACAGCAGCAGAGGAAAAAAGGGTCAAAAAGCTACAAAGGAGAAAACTTATAACATGCTAATAGTAAGTCCTTCTCTATCAATAATTACTTTAAGTATAAATAGGATAAACTTTCCACTCAAAACACAGAGTATCTTCTGTTAGCTGTGGTTTTTCATATATGGCCTCTATTACAGTATGGTGAATTCCATTTATTCCTAACTTGTGATTTTTTTCAAATCATGAAAGGTGTTGAATTTTCAGTAAATGTTTTCTGCATCTATGGAGACAATCATGCAATTTATAACTTTTGTTGTGTTAGCGTGGTTTATTGTATTAACTGATTTTCACGTGTTGAACCATCTTTGCATCCCAAGAATAAATCATACTCCATCATGGTATATATGTGCTCCTTTCAATACGATGTTGAATTTGGTTTGCTGGTATTTTGTTGAGGGTTTTTGCATCTACATTCATCAGGGATGTTGGCCTGTACTTTTCTTGTAGTATTTTTTCTGGTTTGGGTATCAGGGTAATGCTGGCCTCATAAGCTGAGTTTGGAAGTGCTCCCCTCACCCCTTTCAGTTTTTCAGAAGAATGTGAGAAGCATTAATTCTTCTATGTAAGTTTGATAGGCTTTACTAGTGAACTGGTGATTACTGATTCTCTATCTCCTTACTAGGTATAGGTCTGTCCTGATTTTTATTTATTCATGATTCAGTCTCGGCAGATTGTATGTTTTAGGAATTTATCCATTTCTTCTAGGTTGCTGTTGTAACTATTTCTTTTAATTTCTGTGCCATCAGTTGTACCATTCCTTCTTTATTTTCTGATTTTGAGTCGTCGTCTCTTTTTTTTCTTAGTAACCTAGCTAAAGTTTTGTCAATTTAATTGATCTTTCCAAAAAATCAATTCTTAGTTTCATTGATTTTTTTTCCTGTTGTTTTTTTGGTCTCTACCTCATTTATTTCTGCTCTAACCTTAATGTTGCCTTCCGTCTGCTAACTTAGGGCTTCGTTCCTTTTCTAGCTACTTGAGGTGTAAACTTAGGCTATTTATTTAGTATTTACTTTCTTAATGGATGTGTTTTTCTCTGTAAACTCTGCTCCTAGGACTGCTTTTGCTGTATTTCATAAGTTTTAGCATGCCATGTTTCTAGATTTAGGTAGCATCTAAATGAATGTAAATGACTAAATAAAGACATATTGTTAAATAACAATAAATAAAAGATAACTAATTTACAGTATAAATATCCACTGGAGTAAGTGCTGCCACAGGTCTGTACCTGCACAGACCTTAGGAAGTTTAACTTATTAACATATATTGAAAATTTCTAATTGAATATAAAAAGAGTTTAGACATCAATTAAACAGTCTTCTGGGAGTTTGTACAAACTGAATGTTTTTGGGGTAACTTATCTATCATTGCATAGTTTTGATAAGTAAATTAATTAACTTATTTTTACCTTTTGCAAGTAAAGAACTGTTCCCTTTAGTACAGCGTAAAAGGTTTTCCATCCTCGCTTTCCTCTTGGAGCTAGAAAGGAGAAAACATAAGAATTGCATTAGACAGGAACGAGCATTGCAGAAAGAGAACGTACACGGCCGCACGGCGCCTGTGCTTCAGTGTTCCTGGCCTATCAGCTACCAGAACTCATAACGGGAAACAAGGTTCCTCAAGTTTTACTGTGTAACAGGCAGTATTCTAAAAGTGTTTTCCATGAATTAGCTCATTTAATCATCGTGGTAATCCTGAGAGCCAGGCACTATTTCTCCTGCTTTTTCCAAAACTGAAGTGCAGAGAGGTAATCTCTCACCATGACCATCACACAGCGAGAAGAGGAAGGAGGAACCTGAACCCAGCCAGCGGGGCTCCGCAGTCTGCCCTCTGGGACAGAGGGCTCCGAAGCTGCGACAGCAAAGGAGGCACAAGTGGGGACACACATTTATCCAAGGGAATGTTTAAAGTGCTCACGTACCACTGCCTTTATGGCTTTGCCATAGTTTCTAGGAGTCATAAAAAAAGTCTCAGAATATAAAAGGACTCCTCTTGGCATTTCTGCCACCCCCCACCAGATGATAACTTTGATTATTATTACTTCCGTGACCACCTGTGATACCTCTGCGGCAGAGCCTGCTGCACTGTAACATAATTTTTGTCTAAATTTCTCTTTCAGGAAATTGTGAATGACCTGAGAGCAGGTAGATACCTTCATCTTTAGAATTCACAGAGCCTGGTGCAGTGCGGGGCGGCCATTCACCACCCTCTTAGAATTTCTCTAGATGAAGTTTCTTTCAGAAGCCCTTACATCCCTTTTCTTCCTATTTTGCTGGAACAAAAAGTGTATAAAAGTTCTCTATTGATTTACATAAACTTTTACAGATTGCCCTAAAGCAAAAACACAGATTAGCAAAACAGTTTAATTAATTAACAGTTTTAATTCTTAATCTTAAGAAAATGAACTCTGTAACTGGAAAATGCTATTTTAGAAAAGTGATTGGCATTTTTCTAAACATGTCTATCCCAACAGGTAGGGAGGGCTGATTATACTTTATTTCTTTGTCAACTCTGGGGCTGCCTTTAGACTGTCTTTGAGTTGGACACCTGATTAAATTAGGAAGTACATTATTCTTAAGATTTAAATCCTTTAAATTTCCTTTGACTGAAGACTCCAGAATTCTCAGGCTTGGAAACTGGGTGCATACCCACCCACAGAACCCGGGCGCTCCTGCCAACACCACGCTGAGCTGTCCACCTGGCACAAGAGGACTCAAAACATCCGCTCTGCAGGTTTCCAGGGGAAATTTGAAAAAAATTGTCCCATCTGTTTCCACTACGTAAGTTTTAAAAGTGTGTATTCAAAAATAAATGGTCAGAAAAGTACGCCATAACCTTTATAAAGAAAAAAGGGACCACTATACACAGAATCATAGATCATATATATGTGTGTTTTATATATATAAATGTTTATATATAATTTTGAATGGAAGGGCAGATAAAGCACTTCTCAGATAAGGTCAAGTTCAAGGAGTTCATCATCACCGAGCCCTTATTATATGAAATGTTAAAGGGACTTATCTAAGAAAGAGAAGATAAAAAATATGAACAGTAAAAAGACAGTAAACTCACAGCTATTAAGAACCATACCTAAAACAAAAGCAAACTAAGCAAACAGCTAGAACAGGAACAGAACCACAGAAATGGAGATCATATGGAGGGTTAGCAACAGGGGTGTGGGAGGAGGAGAGAGGGGGAAAAGGTACAGAGAATGAGTAGCATAGATAGTGGGTAGAAAATAGGGGGAGGGGGCAAGAATAGTGTGGGAAATGTAGAAGCTAAAGAACTTATGACACATGGACATGAACTAAAGGGGGGGAATGTGGGTGGGAGAGGGTGTGCAGGGTGGGGGGGAATGATGGGGGAGAAATGGGACAACTGTAATAGCATAATCAACAAAATATATTTAAAAAAAGAAAAAAAGCCCTGGCTGGTGTAGCTCAGTGGATTGAGCGCGGGCCTGCGAACCAGAGGATCGCGGTTCGATTCCCAGTCAGGGCACATGCCTGGGTTGTAGGCCAGTTCCCGGCAGGGGACACACGAGAGGCAACCGTACATTGATATTTCTCTCCCTCTCCTTCTCTCCTACCCTTCCCCTCTAAAAAGATAAATAAATAATAAAAAAAGAACATCTTATTAAAAAAAAAGATTAAAAAAAAAGAAAAAGAAAAAAATACATATTGACTATTTTCAATAGACATCAAACACAGACATGATTCACGTGAGAGCAGTGCACTCGGAAGTGACCGCGGGTGGCAGGCACTGTTGCAGAGCGGGACCATGGGGTGGCGGAGGCGCCTGACTCAAGTGCAGACCAGCTGGTATCTGGACCTGGCCTTAAACCTGTCCTCTCATGCACTGACCCCTAACCTGGTAACTGCTGACCAGTCCCTCAAACTCTTGGGACTTTAGCTGCTTCATTTTAAAATGTGGATAATCCACGTAATGTAAGGCAAAGCACTGGCTAATGGTGAAAAGAAATTTAGGAAAAAACTCTTTTGTTTTCTATAGGAGAAATATAGGTCTTAAATTTTAAAGATTTTCCCCGTAGTCCTAAAACAAGTTTAGTGGCACTTTGAGATTCCTTCAGTTGCAAGATCTACAAATCTATTTTTCTACTTTTCAAGTAGAAATCTCCTCTTTATGAATCCATGTACATGTTCACAAAAATTTTTAACAGCTCTTTTTCATTATGACACTAAACTTATTAGAAACAAATCCTGAAGACCTCTGCGACTGAAATGTGGTCTTAAGCCACCCAGGGGTCACTAATGCTAACGCAGTGGGCTTTAACCCTGTATTGCATTCTCTACTTTTCCGTCTCCCACAGGAGTGTAAAACTTAATCTTGTTTTTGGTCAATTAATAATTCAGTTGTTTAAACCTAAATGAAGCAACCAAGTCTCCTAACAAAATAAATTACAAGTGCTCAACAGTGTACAGCCAGTATGCTATAAAAGCACTGTCCTAAGTGACTTTTCACGTATTAACCCATTTAACCCAGACCATAGATTTAAAAATAAGGTACTATTATTATCCCCTCCACTTTACAGATGAGATGGTGCGGGTGCCATGAGCAGAATTTGGGGAAGAAAGGGACTGCGTGCACTAGGGCAGGCTAGGAAAGCTCCCTAGAGGTAGGCTCAACTGCCTGGATTTTAAATGCCACACACACACACACACACACATACACACACACACACACTGCTCCTATGGCTTTTGCACCCTTGGTGAGGCTCCTCGTGTGAAACGCGTGGGCTAGCCACCAATGAATGACAGGCACTGTTCCTCGTAATGGTGACTACAGAGTAGTTAAACCTGACTTCACAGCACATATTAAGTATATACAACTAAGGAAAGAGTTGTGATGTAGTTACATAATGAACAGGATGGGAGGAAGGAGGGAGATTACTGACTGGAATCCCAATGCATCCTATTCAAAGGCTTTACTTACAAAGTGGTAGGGAAGTTCATAAGTGGACGTGTTTTAACAAATTTGGTTGCCTACCGTAAAAAAGCATTAGTTTTTTCAATACTGCCAAAATAGATATCATTATTTTTCTATCAACTGTCGTTCCCTTTAGATTTACTCTAAGTTTACTACTACCTTTATTCATTACTGTCTTTGGGACTTCAGACAGATTTTTTTTCCAACTACTTCTTAAAATCTATACTTAGCAAGTTTCTTTAAATTTTTAAAAATTTTTATTGTTTACCTTTTACAGGTGCCCCCATTTTTGAGAGTCTTTAGGTGATAAATCTTTTTCTACTTTTATTTATATAAAAATGTCTTTATTTCATTAAAAATCCTAGGGTGACGAATCCTTTTTCTTATAAAGGCATTACTTCGTATCTTTCAGCTCCCGTTCTTGTTAGGATGTCTATCTTGAGTCTAAATGTCATGTCTAAGTTTCTACAGACATGAAACTTAGACATGACATTTAGAAACAGGTTCAACTTTATCCAACTTGGTTTTCTTTAGGCTTCCTCTACCATGTCCATATACTTGCAGTCATTATACCTTTGAATGCTGGCTCTCCTCCACTGGGTCCACCACTGTAACCTCTGATACTCGGACTTCTCAGTCCACTCCGTGCTCCCTCACATTCTCTGTCTTTTCCTCCTTCTGTAATTTCCAAAAGCTGGGTAATTTCCGTCTCCAGTGCCGCTCTTTGGGCACCCAGATCCAGAGATGCCCTGCGGGTTTTTAGTAGTCCCAGGGTTAGCTTACCTCCCTAGATTTGAAAACATCTTATTTTCAGATGGTTTATAATGGAAGAGTTTCAAAATTCCTAGGCCATCATATTGCCAGAAATAGAGTCTCTAGTTCTTTTTTCTTCCTCTTTAAAAAAAATTATTCACAAACTTTGTACCCTAGTGAGCATTCATTTCGAGTAGGACACAGGAGATAGAGGTTAAGGTGAGAACAAGAGAAATCAGAACAAGGAACACAGTAAGGAGACGACGATTCCCAGATGAGAGAAAAAGCCCAAAATGTGTATAGAGGTGTGAAATAAATTAAGATAAAGAAATGGAAAGTAGGGGAAGGCACTGGGCTAGACTTGCAAATGTCCACTCTATTTGAGCCAAACAGACCATTTAGTTAGGTACTAATTCCTCAATTTTACATCAATGTTTCCATTATTACTTACATTGCAGTTCTAAGAGGCAGAGTAAGCTGCTGAGGAGTCGACCTATCTAAGGGTTTCAGAGCCACCGTACAGGGCAATTCAGCAAGGAAACGTGTTCTAAGGGTGCATTAAGAAGGACAAACTTTCCAGGTGACAATCCTTTGCAATGGTCAGGCCTGGTGCTGGACTGAGGTGGATGTGGGGTGCAGGGAAAGGAGAAAATGAGACGGGAGAGGAACGCAGGTCAGGTGTGTTCTCTCATCTCACTGAACTCCTGGACCTTCGAAGGTATCCCTGCTCACAGCTATGATTTCAGAACGGAGGCACTATCCCCGTGCCAGCATCTCAGATGCTACAGACCCAGGATTTCTACAGAGTGATAACGCTAATAGCAATGCTAATGACAGCAGAAGTAGTAGCTGCAGCTAACACTGACTGAGCACATACCGTTTTAAGCGCTGCTCCAAAACTTGGTGTGTATTAACTAACACCCACAACTCTATGGGTCCACTGGTAGGAACTCCATTTTACAGATGCGGAACCCAAGGCCCCTCCTAACCTGCAACACTTGGTTCCCCACAGCACTGACCACTTTTACGTTGTGGGTGCTGGGGCCCAGGGCAGCTGGCCCCAAGCATCCCACAATGGCACAGTGATCACTTTGATTTAGAGTTACTGGATAAGCAGCCAGTGCAAAAGGGCACATTGGCCCCTTCTTGTCTCCTTGAATGCAGGGGATAAACCTCCCCTGTGAAGGGTGCCCTCTGTGCTCCCGAGGGGCTTAGACAGATGCCCTTATCACTGGAGCTACGGAACCCGGAGCCAAGAAGCTTACATAAGCACCGCTTGTCACTCCTTTATTAATACATCACCCCAGCCCAACCTTGGTTTAGATTCCTCACTAATGGGCATCCTAAGTATGTTTGTCCTGTTATTTCTTCAAAAATTTATTGTTTTTTGTTTAAAAGGCTGGCTGGGTCATCATTTCTGAGGACATCATTTATAATCTCCTGTGTGCATGTGTTAAATTGATTTTTTTCTCCATGTAATCTGTTCCTTCATCACTTTTCTAATTAGCCCAGCCCTAAGAATTCAAGAAGGGTAGAGGGGGAATTCTCTCCTCCCTGCTGCAGGGAAAGAAGAGGGGACAAATTTCAAATTATTTAAGAGCTGATTCAGCATGGAACCTGACCTATCAGAAAAAACACCGCCCAATCAGGATTGAAGTGACACCCTGGCAAACCGTCTGTACAAATGAACCAGTACCCACTCCAGGGAAAAATAAGAAACAAACAAACAAAACGAGGTGAGCAGGCTCCTGTGATTGTTATTCTACATTACACACACATTCAGAATATATATTTCTGCAAAAGAGAAACTGGGATTTATTCCAAAGATGAGAGATATTGGAAATATCATTAAGTCTTCAATATTACACAGCAGTTATTAATTTTCTCATCTCATCTTTATTATACATTTGAAGAAATCTTTTTGGAAGTATAAAGTAGAATGGATAATATTTTGGCTTCAATTATTATCACTGATCTTTGTAAAATAGTTAAATGCATAACTGGGACTAAAAACAACTATCATCCTTCTTTTGTATAAAATATCCCTGAGTAATAAAATATTAAATAAAAAGTAATAATGGATATCTGCCAGAAATAAAGTTTTTTTAAGTCCACCAAAAGGTATAAACTTCAGGCAAAAGTTCTTATTAGCATGCTGTACTCTTCAATTTTCATTTCTTCTGAACTGAACTGTGAACAGATTGTGTTTAGGATCTTACTGTTCCAATTTTTTATTTTATTCAAAGGGAAGAGAATTTCTTCCTACATGAAGATCTCATCCTGTTTTTGACCTTCACTCTGGGTTCCTGATCATCTACTTTCCCCTTTTCTTCAAGTTTAATATCAGAATGACTTAATATGCACAGAAAGACACAGTATGTTCGTTTTTTATTTTTTCTTTAATACACTAACCTTTCCTGTCTGTTGGCTTGAAAAACACCCTTCCCTGAACAACACCACCATTTCTCCGACCCCCAAAGAGTCCAGAAGGTCAGGAAGCCCAGCCGTAACCACACTAATGAGAGAGAATGCCTGAGGCACGCATGGCTGAAGCCTGACGATGCAGGCCCTGAGAGCCTAGAAAACAAGGAAAGGTGAGGATGTGGTAGCTCTATGTAAAACACCTTCAATTTCTTCATATTAATGGACAAAGACATTTAAAATATAAGGCAATATCAAGGAGGGCATTCCACAATAAAGCCAACACCTTGCTGCACCTGGAAACAACGATGTACGTGCTCAGCAAAAGCTCTTCTACACCTAGTACAAGTGGGCACATGTCAGATTTGTGGAAGGCACGATTTTTATTTTTATTTTTATATGCATTACTTCATTTTAATACTTGAAACAGCTTTATGGTCAGCTATCCTTGTTAACCTCATGTTAATGATAAGCAAACTCAGATACCGATAGGGCTTGAGGTCAGGACATATAAGCACTGAGACTCCAATCTCCGACAGTCCAGGCCCTGCGCATTCACAGCCCACAGGTGACTCTCCACGGGAACCCCCGGACTGCTTGGTGAGAGTGGAATCATGAACACGAGCATGATGGACTAAATGTGAAATGGTATCTGATGCAGAAAACTTAGGCAGTTATTTCATCCTCCAGGTGCTGAATGGTCTTATAGGAAGAGTATCGAACACAACACATCAAGGGTTACAGAATCAATGGCTGTAGGAGCCAGGATGATAATGCTGATCACTGAAGGGAAACTGCAATACATTATTAGCCAATCCTGGAGAGTGGAGGGCACACACCTCTGTCTATTGAAAGTCTCACTGAATGACCACACTGGAAAATAAAACCAAACCATTCTGATTTTTCAGGAGAGGTTAAAAAAAGAGGATGATTATGGGAAATATTTTATTTTTTAAAAGATTTTATTTAAAAAAAAGATTTTATTTATTTTTAGAGAGAAGGGAAGGGAAAGAGAAAGAGAGAAACATCAATGTGTGGTTGCCTCTCACACGCCCCCTACTGGAGACCTGGCCTGTAACCCAGGTCTGTGCCCTTTGGTTCTCAGGCCAGCACTCAGTCCACTGAGCCACACCAGCCAGGGCAATATTTTATTTTTTTAAATGTTGGTAACTGTGGACCAAATAAGACCTGCCAGCAGTGACCTGAAAAAGATGTTTCTAAAGTTGCTATATTTCCCTAGTGACAGTAACCCAAATTTGGGCAAAATTCTTAAAGTCTCTATCTCACAGGGTGAGGAGAAATGCACTCTGGTAGGAAGCAAGCTCTGAAGTTCTAGGTCACGGAGGCAGCTGAAGGTACAACTCTGGCAGGGGGAGCCTGCTGCCTGGGGCTGGTCTGCGAAGGAGTTAGATAAATTCCTGGATGGCAGCCCTACAAATCATCAAGTGAAGTTAAGGGGAATCCCTGCATATTTATCCCCAACTTTCTTCCACAAAATATCCTCAGGCACCACCACGAAGCACTATTGAATCTTAATTAATAGAGTAACTCAGACACTTTCAGATTCTGCTGGAAGCGATGCAGTCCCAGCTGAGCCTCACAGAGGTTACCTGCCACGGGAGAGGGCCGCCCGCAGGAAGCAGCTGGCAGCTCGGGCCGCCCCCAGGTTGGTAACAGAGTGGTAGGGGTAAACCAGCACTAGGACCATCTTACCTTAATAAGTAATGTCTTTGAAACGTTTACGACAGTTTACACATTTTTGAAAAATCAGTTAATCCTCATAATCTTTCTCTTTAAGATTAGGAGCTATTACATGTAGTCAACTCTACTTTATAAAAGGAAAAAGTGGGGCAGCCTTGAAGGAACCAGAAGCACAACCTATACGTATTGCTTTTCCCAGAAAAAGATTTCCTCTTTTATGTGAAAGGAATACATTTATATCATCAATAGAGAACAGAACAAGGAACAAGAGAACCGTAAAACATCCTCCCCAAGATGTCCCCTGGAGGGGGCGGGGAGACGCTCACTCTGGATATACTTCTAGTCCTTTAAAAAGTTAAGACTCTAACCCTAAATCAATCTTTCTAGAATCTCAAAAAGTACCCTGGACTGGGAGCCAGGAGACCTGGATTTTATGTCCACTATTTCTCTGATTTTGGATAAGTAACCTAACATTTCTGGTGATAAATCTATAAAATACGCAACAAGTTGTCAATTATTTTACAATATTGTTACAGTGTTTGCTACATAAAGGTTATAAGGACACAGTCCCTGCCCCTAAAGAGTTCGCCTGTTGAAGCAGGTGCATTAACACGCTACCTTACTACATGATAAGCTG
This sequence comes from Glossophaga mutica, assembly GCA_039655065.1. NCBI lineage: Eukaryota > Metazoa > Chordata > Mammalia > Chiroptera > Phyllostomidae > Glossophaga > Glossophaga mutica. The sequence continues at coordinate 62,774,730 of CM077310.1, read as the reverse complement.
TATACACTGAATGATAGCGTGGCACTAAGCTAAGAAAAATCACAATGGATGTCAAGTGTGTAAAGAGAGGAAGAAGTCATTAATTCCATTACTGAGTAAAATTTGGAAGACAGAGAAGATTTTAAATGAGGGTTTAGTTTTCAGCAGAACTTTGAAGGGTAAAAAAGAATGTTCTTTTGACCTCCAGCATCTCTGCCAGATATTTGAACTGAGACACTGAATCAAAATGTGAATCCCAATTATGGAAGTCTCACAGCATTGCTATTTACCACCATCCTTTAATGAGGTGGCCTCTGGACAGAAACCAACACAGTATTTTTTAATAGAGAGCACCTGGTTTGAAATTCTGGTTTTTCCCGAGTGACCTTGGGTAAGTCACGTGGCCTCTCCATGCTTCACCTCCTTTCTCTGTAAAATAGAAACAAAACAGTACCTACCTTCACAGGGTTATTCTGAAAGTTAAATGATTTAATATACATGAACCCTTTAGAAATGTATTTTTTTTAAAGTTAAGGATGCTGTCTCCTAAAAGAAAATGCATTCAATTTTCATGGTAAAACACAAAAACTTTTAAAATTTCATTCATGTATTCAGGATTTTTCTTTGTTAAAGTCAGTATTTTGAGAAGAAAAACCTCCTGACATTATTGATGAATTTTTAACAGAAAGGAGGTACACCTTTCGCCCTTAATTTAAGGGAGGGTGGATGCAACCCACTTATTAACATATTTATTGTTTCTATTTTGTCCTGGACCCTGTCTTGACATTGAGAAGTCGAACGTGAATGTAAACAATAAAAGGGAAGAATGGGAGAAGAGACAAAAGCTGGCAGAGAACTTTCCATTCCTGAGTAATATGCTATAAAATGCACGGACTTAACTAACAAACGAGCATCTTTCTCCACTTGGTTAGGAGAGGACGTCGTTGGGGCCACAACTAGACGCAGATGCACAGGAACGTAACAAAATCAGGTCATCATAAGCTAAGAGTGCAGGGAAGAGCATGCAGGCAGAAAGGAACACAAAAATGACTCTACGTATAATTATCTTTTCAGGAAAACTGAAGTCACATAATACCAATACTAGCATCATATAAATTTGTTTAGAATTTTGACAAATGAGCCAGAATGTTCCCTCCCAAATATCATCGTGACTTGTCCCTTCATTTTAAGTCAGTCTCTCCCCCAAATGTCCCCTCATCCAGAGGTCTCCTGGATCACTCTACACAACACAGCACCTGCCCACTTCCTTCACAATCTTCTCGCCTGGGCTTCATTTTTCCTCTGGATCATTCATACCTGCCTGAAATATTACTTATAAATTTATTACTGACCTCCCTCTACGCTAAAATCGAACCTCCAAGGAGGGACTTTGTTTGGTTTGTGGCTGTGTCCACAGAACAGATTAAAACATGAAAAAATCAGATATTCTAAACAGGCATGTAGATTATGTGACTCAATAAAAACAAAAGCGATTAAAAAAATCTTTTCTTTATCATTTAGGTGAAACACATTAGAAAATTCAGGTTGCTCAAAGAGACAAGAAAGTAGGATAAAATTTTGGTGCAGATTATGTCAACAAGATGCTGGGTATGAAGAAAAGATCATCAGTGGAAACTCAGGCTCATAAGGAACAAATATAGCCTGACAAAGTACCAGAGGTTTTCGGGGGTTGGTAAAGAGTGAGCCTCTGTGGTAAGGGAATTCAAAATTCTAGGAAACAAACATGACCTCATAATTTTTTTAAATTGAGGTATAATTGACATCTAACACATTATGTTGGTTTCAGCTGTACAAAATGATTGGATATTTGTATATATTGTGAAATAATTCCCATAATAAGTCAACATCTGTCACCATACATGGTTGCAATTTTTTCATTTAAGGTCTACTCTTTCAGCAACTTTCCAATATGCAATACAGTATTATTGACTATAGTCAGTGCTCTCATAATTCTTATAAACTAAAGGAGGAAGCAGTTTTTAATAGCCTTCTTAAAAAGTTGGACATGGCAAAATGTTACTGAAGTTCAGTAACTTTATTTTATCTGAAAGGTATGAAACTAAATGCCAAGAAAATCAAGCGTACTAAGGTTTTTCCATAATTTCTTGAGTAATTTATAGAGCTCATTATAAAAAAATTAGAGCAACGTGCTAAAATGAAATGTACGGCTGAGTTATTATGTCTGTCTGAGAAGTGCAGGTAGCTGCTGAATCAGACAAGTAGGTTTACCAAGCAACACCAAGCCAGACTCCTTCAGCTTTACCAGCCCCTTGTGACCAAGCCCAGCAGAGGCCAGGGCCCTGCTGAGCTGCGTTTCTGCAAACAGCAATTCAAGGAAGCCAGTGTCATGACAAAAACAGCCCAAGGCCCATGGGGACTTGAAAAATACGTCAAGGGAAGTAATTCCTAGGGGCAAGCATGAGGAGCTGCCAGACAAAACCTGCTCTCCTGAGGATGTGACAGCAGTCTGACCACCTTTCCCAAACGCAAGAGCTTCAGAGAGACTCCCAGCCCCTCCCTCTGAGACGTGGTCCTCACCCCACCTCCGCTAAGGCACGGGTGTCAGAGACAGCTGAGGGAGGCTGCCTCTGAGGGGCCGCCACCACTGGGTGTTTACCGCTGCTCTTCAACTTCAGTGCTCCGGGGCCCACTGCCAGCAGGACGGCAACCCAAGCCTTTGTACAAACCACTAAGCGCTGCAGAAACAACAGGGAACCCATCTGCAGACGATCCTGTCCCCCACCTCAGTGTCTTAATGGCGAGAACAATCCCAGGACCGCCATTAAGCAAATTTTTAAAACGGGGAAAGCACCTACCCATTCTGCCCTAAGTCATTCTTATTTTTCAATTGTTCCTCATGCTATAGTAGACATTTGCACATCTTTCTGCATTATGTCATTATTTTGAAAACATTTTTCTATATTTTATAAATAACAAGTGTTTCACTTAAAATATTGATTTTCCCTGATAAGTTATATTTGTCCAGCGTCAATGGCAAAAATAAATTAAAAAATAAGGAAAAATAGCAGAACAAACACAGAAAACAATATAAAATCACCAGTCTAATCACAAAAGACAAGCACGATTAACATTTTGGTACGTGACCTCATCATTTTACTATGCACACATCTGCCACACAGCTGGGATATTATACCAGTTTTTGTTCAACACTTCTACATATATATGTGTATATATGTTATATGCCATTTTTAAAATGACTGCAAACAGTGCTACTGTATTGCTGTACTGTATTTTACTCAGTGATTCTTGTGTGGGCCATTAAGCTGTTTCCAAGGTGATGATTACCATGAGATGATGACGTTCTGTAGCTAAAATAACAATTAGGTTTTTTTTTTTTTGCATGGCTGTGCTAAACATCTTAAACAATCAAATGAGGATCAAATGAAGGATTGAACGAGCTTCAGCCTCATTTGACCCTTCTCAGAACAGGGCTTCTGAGTACCTGTTCCCTGGCTGGAGTAATCTCATCCTCCATCTTTGTGTCCAAAGATTTCATGGACTTCCTTTAGTAATTCATCTCTAAGCTGCGATACCTGCTCAGGTATAGCCTCTCCCCGCCTTTATTCCCCTGGCACACATCTGGTGCTCAAAAGTTGTTTTTCTTTTCCTTTCTTTTTTAAAATATCATACATGGAGAGCAGGATGACAGCTAGTGGGGGAGGGGAGTGGTGGAGGGATGGAGCAAAGAGGAAAAAGGGCTCATGGACAACAGGGTGGTGATGGCTAGGGGGAGGGGATGGATCAGGGGACTAAATAGTAATGGAAAAAATACACCACAGATTAAATTAAAAAATGAATCCATGACCTACTTCATTTCAAAGTTCAAATTCTTAAGTTGAAACAATCCAGTGACGATTTCTTTGTACATAAATTTCTATCACTATCATTATTTCCTTTAGTAGGCCAGTATGGTATTTTTAATTTCAAGTTTTCATCAGATTACAGAATGATCTGAAACACTGCATTATATAATCACAAAGAGGCATCAAGATTATCTTCTTCTTTCTCCTACATGTTAACTAAACCGAAAATGCAAACAAAATGAGTCAACAGTCCAAAGAGAATAATCAGATGCAATAATCAGAAAACTGCATTTCCTTTTCTGAAAGAAGCATGTCAAAGACTCTGAATGCAGATTTGTGCGTGTGTGCATGTGCTAAAAGACTGCACTGCTACTCCCGGCCTAGGTCCTTGTCAAGCAGTGCTTCTGGGGGGGATGGCGGGCGGCCCCTTGTAACCAACTTCACTCCACAGCAGGAAAGGGTGGGTTTTATAGATATGAACCATCGAATGGAACTTAAAAACCTAAAACTTATTTTTTTAGTTTTAAATGTAGAATTGTGAAGAGGCACTCCCCATTGGAAACAGATAAAATGCCACCAAAACTGGCCTGTCACGGGGCAAACCGCTGCCCTCGAGCTCACTGGGCTGCCTTCCGGTGCCGGGCCGTGACCTCGCAGCGGCGGCAGCAGCGCCTCACCGGAGCCCCGCTGCCACGGAACCAAGGTGGGAAGGAGGCAGACCTGGCCTGGTTTTAAAATAATTGCTTTGCCTTCATTCAAAGAATCCCTTTCTAACAGGAGGAGACAACTGTCTTCTGGGGGAAAAACCTATTCCTCTTTTATTATTCTTAATTATAATGTCACTGTTCCCAGTGCTACACAATAGCAAAGAATTTGGCCCGCACTGCTGTTAGAAACACTATTTTCAGTACGTGTGACTCGCAGCAACATCTACTCTCTCACATTTGACATGTGGGACCAGATTTGTAAAACTTGCACTGATAGGCAAGTACGTAAGCCCCTCTAAAGTGAGTGAGCCTCACTGTCCTTCTCAAGATGCTGCTGCACAACACTACTTACATCCAGAGTACTTAAAATTACATTGAAAACATGAACCAAACATGGTCCTCACATCCTTAGAAAGCAACGAGCATTTCAGTACTTCAAATTAGAAACAAATCTCAGGTGGGTAAACTCACCGAAGGAACAATACTGGAAATGCAATACAATTAAAATATTTCAAAATTATTAAAGTGATCTGTCCATGCAATTAACTCTTTGATTCACTTCCTCCCAACTCCCCCATTTCCATTTTCCAAAAGAAAACACTAACATTTGAGCTGTTTCCATCATATCACTACACAAGGTGTTGTATTATTAATAGATTATGAAGTTTTCTAGTGGTTTTCTGCTGCGAAACATGAGGAGTTAGCAAATTTAACCACTCCATTCCATCTTCCTAATATGTTGGCGTGGCTTTTAATTTGCGTGTCTCGGCAGCAGAATGCGCTAACATGCCTTTGTCTCCTTGGGCTGCTGATCCCCTCCCCACTTTCTCCCTGTAAGGGCAGCACAACTGCACTCCCTCCCTGCTTTCCTCCATCTCTCTCTCCCCGTATTTAAATCTTCCACATTTCTGAATGAAAAACAATCAAAATTCTGTTATTGTGGTGAAGCTTTAAAATATTACATTGTAGCGATAGTAATTACTAATTTGTGTTTTTCAGGTTTTCTGTTATTACTCTTGCACAGATTTCAAAAAAGATTCCTAATTGTTTCAAAATTTCCTATGCAACCAGGCATTCTATCAAGTTTCTGAAATTATGACATGTGGAGACATCAAAAGGTTAATCAAGAGCAATAAAGTAAACATACACGTACCATCACCGAGGTAAAAAAATGATCAGTACTGGGTAGGGCAAAAGTAGGTTTACAGTTGTTCATGTGGAAAGTGCTATAATAATAAATAAATAATAACACAAGAACAAACTCTGTTTTGCGTACTCACAGTTGTAAACCCGCTTTTGCCTGCCCTGTGTAGCTGAACTGCTGGGTATTCATCGCTGATTGCACATCCTCCCCCGCTAGAGGTAACTGCTATTCCGCAGTTAAAGATTTCTTTATGCGAATGTATTCCCACTGAAAATAGTTTCACATGGTTTACAATGTTGTGATATGTGCACATTCTTCTGCAAGTTGATGTTTTTCATTCAATGTTAGGTTTCTGAGATTCATGTGAGTCATGGAACCCTAGATTCCTTGCTTTTCATTGTTACATAGTGTTCTATTATATGATATATAAAGTCCCTCTTATTTCTTATTAAGGGCCATTTAGATTGTTTTATTTTGAGTTACTACAATGTTGCTACGAACATTCCCCCTCTTGGAAAATTGTAAGAGTTTCTGTAGATATCACCTAAGATTGGATTAACTGAGACATAAACGTGGTATTTTCAACTTCGCTGATTATTGCCAACTGTCTTCCAAAGTGGTGACACGACAGACACACCCACAGGGCAGAAGAGTGACGACTGCTCTAAATCCTTGCCGACATTTGGTGTCATCGTTCTTTCCAATTCTGGCTAATGTGACGTATGTGATAGGATATTTCATTGTATATTTCATTTGATTATCCTGGATTATTGGTAAGGTTGAGTGTCTCTTCATTAGTTTATTGATCATTTTGATTTCTTTTTCTGTGAATGGTCTGTGCAATTTATTGCCCATTTTTCTATGAGATTGTCTTTTCTAATAAATTTAAGATTTTTATTATTGTGGATATTAATCCTTTATTAGTAATATGCTGCAAATATCTTCTCCCAATATTTGGACTGACTTTTAACTTTTTAAAGAGGATTTTATTACAAAGAAGGCTTTACTTTTAATGTAACCATATGTATCAATATATTCTTATACTGATTTTGTTTTTTCTAAATCTTGAGAAATCCTTCTCTATCCAAAGGTAACCAAGATATTGTTCCACATTTTCTTCTAAAAATTTTAGATTTTGTCTCTCAAATGTTTACCTCTAATCTATGAATACATGAAACCAATTCTTCTGGTTGGACTGATGTGGGGACCACACCTCCTGCCCCCCAGCAAATACTCCACCTACCGTATACCACACACAGCCTCAGCACCAGTTACTGAAGCATTTCTGTTGTCCCTAATTATCTGAATTACTTCCTATGTCATATACCAAGTTATCATAACACCGAACACTGCTGTTTCTGGACTCTTTCCTGTGCTGTTGTCCTACTGACATCTTGTTATCGGGGAGAAGGTTGGCATGGTCCCAATGGCACTTTTTCTGCTCCGTTTTGAACATTTTATGTGGTACCTTAGCAAACAGTGTATGTATAGTGGAAATTCCAGATGGTGATTACTCTTTGTATCGAGTAACTAAATGTAAGCTCCACAGAAGAGAGAGGCTGTGTTTAACATGTCTTTGCACAGTCTTTGTAGTCTTAGGTACTTGAGGAGTGCTTAACTCACACAGGAAAAAAAACATTCATTACTTGCACCTCAGCTCATAAACCATGGTAACAAAAACTAGACAAGCAGCTCATTTCATGATACCACTAAAATAAAAATACAGCATTATGTACAGTCTTGTCCATTTGTCTGTCCCCATCCTGTGTGCTCTGTCAGTCTAAATGATGGTGGGGTGGGGGAGGCAGTCACAATTTCAAAAGACTCAGGAGCCAGAACAGCAGCAGTGATTGGGCGAGGAGGCCTGGTGTGGCGCTCCAGGGAGCCAGGGAAGCCGTGGTCTGTGGGATCATGCCCAACTAGGTTTGTGCAATTCGGTTTACAACCTGCACTGTGGTGGCCAAGCAAAAGAACTATTCGTGCCCACCAGCTCTAATTTGAGACCCACAGTCATCTAAATACATGTTGCATAGTGATGGGCTGGCCTGACCACACAAACAATGCTGAATTAAACATCTTCTAAGCATTTATTTTCTCATGGACGCTGGTTTTAACAACATACTACAATTAGTCTGCTATAGTCAGACTTCCGTTTCACCAGAAGTCCTGCTGTACTGTACTACAGCCTGGGATAAGACATTTAAGACTAATCTCCTCCTCGACAGAAACTGGGGATGATGATGATGATGATGATGATGACGACAACCACGACGACGATACCTGTTTCACAGGGTGATGATGAAATGAGTTAGTGCATGGAGTGTTAGAATTAAGCTCTACTGACTGGGTAATCACTTAACTGTGACTATTACTACCCCTAGTTTAGAACATTAGTGTTCTGAGTATCTTGTTTCCCATCACTTTGATTCCCCAAGCATCTTACATGAGATTGATGCAACTAGGAGCTTATATTGAATTTTGTTTTTCATTCTACTTGAAAAAATCCAGAACACACATTTCGTTTTCTAAATTTGACCGTTCAAAGCTCTCTCTTAGTGTCAGATTTAATGGGTTTGGTAAACATACTTTTATGAGAGATACGACATTTGCTTTTAATCATGATTTGTCTCCTGGAGGCAGAAATTCTTAGCTGGGCATATCTTCAAAATGCTAAATGAATAAGTAAATAAAATGAAGTAAAGAAAACCTCCAAGGTTTTTAAAATGTTAGTACAAGCAATTACAGATGCCATCTAACAAATTGAGTTTAGAGCTAATTAAAAAAATGAGAGATACCAAATCTTAAGTCAGACAACTGGTCATTTAGAGACATGTTAATCAGGTTTTAAATTTCTCCATAGAGCTTTGACCCAAATTTCCCCTTAGTAAACCCTTTTAGTAATATCTGTCATCAGAGAACCTGGTCGTGTTTACCTATGTGGACAAATGCCAATGTAGCTCTACTGACACCAAACATGATGAGTCCAGGTAAATGTCTATAGACTTAGCAGCATTAATATGCCCAAAAGGCATCATTATACAGACTTCTCAAACATCATCTGAAGCACATGTTCCATGAAAGCTCCACTGTTGTTTTATTTTTTAATGCGTTGCAAATAAAAAGTGCTATATTTCAGAGCACATTAAACATGAGTATTATACAGCATATTTCAACTTTGCTTACAGTGACTACCTTTCAAAAGAGAAAGCAGATGCCTTCAGAGCAGTTCAGGCATGCCGGTAGAGTTTCAGGAAGCTGCAGCAGAGTAACACTGAGATAAACCGGTTCGACTGTACAGGATTGAGAGTCCAAAAACTGGGGTGGGGGAACACGGGGAAGGTTAGCTGGGAAGAAAATATATCCTGTTCTGGTTCTCCAAATACACATGTAAAGAGTCTGTACTCAAAGACTTAGATTTCCTTATCATTTTCTATTTTTTTCTTTCTTTTTTCAAAATTACCATTTAGTCCCCTCATACCCTCTCATTTCCTTATCACTTTCATAGCTCAATAAATATTAGGTCTCTCCAGGTCTGAGGCAACAAGAAAGAAATTTCTCAACACAAGGGATCAGTAATCAGTTTAGTTCTATTTATGCCCATAAAAGATTAACTGCTACAGAAACTACTCTCCTATCATAACTGGAAACAGGACAATATATAAAACAAATATTTTCCAGGCCTGCGAACCGAAGGATCGTGGTTCGATTCCCAGTCAGGGCACATGCCTGGGTTGCCAGACCAGTTCCCGGCAGGGGTCTTGCAAGAGGCAACCGCACATTGATGTTTCTCTCCCTCTCTCCTTCCCTTCCCCTCTAAAGATAAATAAATAAAATCTAAAAAGAAAAAAAAATATTAAAAAAAAAAGTTCTCTCTTTAAAAAAAAAAAACACAAATATTTTCAGACCTTGTACAATAGGCAATGTTGGACTGTGATTACAAAGAGAAAGGAACAAATGAGCCCCCAGATTATGGCCTGGAGGAAATGCCTGGGACCTAGTAGTAAAAGAGAGTACCTAAACAGAGTTTGCAAGCTGTGCTGAGTTCAAGAGCTCAAGGGGGAGTTTGGTGAGGCTGAAGTGGCTAGAATTTGTAGAGAAGATCAAAAGAGAGGAGAAATATACACAAAAAGACAGCTCTGGGGACTTGCAGAGGGATCCCCATGTCTTGGCTGCAGCACTGATCTGAGTCCACCTGCAAGCAAACTACCAAGTGCATGAGGGTGACCCGCCAAAAAGCAGTGGAATGAAACATTTCAAGGGCTCACACAGAGCTAGCAATAGTTTGTGTTCTTACCAGACAGGGTAGAAAGACTTCATAATACCAGGGTCTGGATGGAGTCTAATTAAGAGTAATAATACTTTGGTAATGGAGCGAAATAATGCCAGAATAAAGGCTGCTCTGAATCTACCATGTAGCAAAGGGTAAGGCAAGCTTCTAAAGGACTCAGTTAATCTACAAGTTACTTATCTGCACAATAGAGTAAAATCTAATGTTCTTTAGAGAAATATAACTAAATCCAGCCCTGAAAAATGTCACAATATCTGACATTCAAATAACAATTACAGGAATGCAAAAAAGAAAAAGAAAAAAAAGAAAAAAGGACAGTATGACCTACAGCTAGTAGAAAAATCAATGTAACATCACAGACATGAAAGAGGGAAAGGAATTCTAACAGAAGGACCTTAAAACAGCTACTATTAATATGATAAATATGCTCAAGGACATTAAGAAAAATACAAACTCGATAAGGGGAGAAGTGGGGAATATAAAAGATTCATGATTCAGGTTCAAAGATAAAAAATACTGTATATGAAATGGAAAACATTACAGTAGGCTTGAAAACATAGGAATAAAAATTTATTATAATAAAGTACTGAAAATGCAAAGAGGAGTTAGGAAAAAAACTGAACAGTGCTGCAATGAACCTTAGTGTAACATCGAGTGGTCTACCAGAGGAAACCAGAGTCCCAGAAAGAGGAATGGGTGCTATAGAAACAATGGCTGAAAAATTCCCAAACCTGGTGAAAAATATAAACTGATGAATACAAGGACAACAAAAAGCAGATAAGGAAAACATTAAAAAACACACTAAGGTATCTCATAATAAATCAAATTATGAAAATCAAAGATAAAGAGAAAAAAATCTTGAAAGCAGCCAGAGAGGGGGAAACTCACTAGGTACAGAGGAACAAAGAATGGCATCAGACTTTCCTTGTGAAACCATGCAGAGCAGGGAACAATGGAACAATGTTTTAAAATTACTGAGGAAAAAAGGAAACACTGTTAAAGAATTGAACATACATTTCTAAAATTAAAATGCAATATAAATTGTTTAAAAATAAATAAAACATGAGAACAATTCTTACTAGCAGGAGTTTACTGGAAGACATATTAGAGGAAATTGTTCAAGCAAAACCTCCCCAAAAAAACAAAATAAAAAAATGATACTAACTAGAAATTTGGAACTGCAAAAAGAAATCCAGTATACCAGGAATGGTCAGTATGTATAAAAGTAAAAAATACTTCTTATTCAAGCAAAAACAGTAACAATGTACTATGAGTTTTATAACATATACACAATTAAAGTGTATGACAATATATCAACAATTAAAATAAAAATTAAAAAATAAAATATATAAAAAAAGAACTTCTGCTTTACTAGTTGCCTATTAACATTAGTATAATCAGACTTTTTTGATTTTAGCTGATTGAATGGAATAAAAATTGTCCAATAAAAAATTAAAATTATAAACAATTTAACAATAAATGGCATTCTACAGTAAAAAAGAATGTATGACAATAGCATACATGCTAGGGAAAAAGAAAGGTAAGCAACATGTTATAAGGATCTCAAACTACATGTGAAGTAGTAAAGTTTGAAGACAGACTGTGAGAAATTAAAGGTTTTACTGTAAGCATTACAGCAATCACTGAAATTATGAAACAAAAGAAGCACAGAGAATACACCTAATCTTACACACAATCCTAAATAGGCAGGGAAAGAGGACAAGCTGAAAGATGAAATAAGTAAAAAACAAATAACAAGATGGTAGATTTGAAATCAACGACATCAGTGATGACCACAAATGTAAACAGTCTAAACACTTGGCAATTAAAAGACAGATTGTCAGCTGAATAAAAAGCAAGACCCATCCTTATAATACAAAAAATTTTAAAGACTTCATAGATAAAAATTGAGAAGTTAGAAAAATGTCTGTATATCATGCAAAAACTAAAAAGAAAGCTAGAGTCATTATATTAATAGTAGACAAATTAGACTTTGAAATAAGGAATGTGACTAGAAGGATCATCTCATGGCAAAGGGATCATTTTATCAGGAGGACAAAACATACATATCTGGCAGGAATGCAAAATGGTGCAGACACTTTAGAAAAGAGTTTGGAGGTTTCTTGTAAAGTTAAATATATACTTTTTTAAAATTTTAATTGTTGTTCTTGTACAGTTTTCTGTCTTTTACTCTCATCCCAGCCCCACCGCCTCAGCCCTCCCCAAGTTAAATATATACTTAACATACATGCCAGCAATCTCACTCCCTTACTCCTAGGTAACTTTTAAAAACATACATACATGCAAAGATTCCTGTGTGAATATCTAAAGCAGATTTATTTATAAGGGCCAAACATGGGAAGCACCCAAATGTCCAGCTGGTAAAGTGTGGGGTATCCAAACTGTGGAATGAATATGCCACTCCACAATGAGAGAGACAATCTATGAATTCACAGGGCACATGACAAAATGGATGAATCTGCGAAGAACACTGCCAAGTCAAAGTCTCATTCACTAAAATTCTAGAAAAGGTAAAGTATAATGCTTGTGGACAGATAACTGGATGCCATGGGCTGGGGGAAAGGGAGACAAAAATCAATTGCAAAAGTACAATAAAACTTTTCCAGGTAAAGAAAATGTTACATATCTTGATTGTGATGGTGGGTACACAACTCTATGTATTTCTCAAAATTCACACTATACACTTGGTAAGTTTCAGTGTATGTAAATTATCACTAGAAATTACTCACTTTCTGTATGGGAAAAGTTAAATTATCCATCCACATTAAAGTTAATGGAGAACAGATGACAGCTAGCTGGGGTGGTTAGCGGGTGGAGGGATTGAGCAAAAAGGAATAAGGACTCATGGGCATGGAAAGCAGGGTGGTGAGTGGTGATTGCTGGGGGAAGAGGGGTACAAAGGGACTAAATGGTAATGGAAAAACATAATAAAGATTCGACTTCCGACCAAGATGGAAGCGTAGGTGGACACACTGTGCCTCCTCTCACAACCAAAATTGAGGACAGCAAATATTTAGAAACAGGAAAACAACCAGAACTGATAGAAAATTGAACTGTATGGAAGTCCAACAACCATTCATCCAGACTGGTAAGAGGGGCGGAGTCCCGGCAGGAAAAAGTGGACGTGTGGATCCTGGAACACAGGCAGCAGTGGCTGGTGGACTCGGGCCCACAGGCGGCAGCTGGCGGACCCCGGGTATGGGATGGCAGCTATGCAGACCCAGTGGGGCCGCGCAGGGCGGCTGGCTGACCAGGTGGTCCCACATTCCCGAGCGCAGACAACCCAGGTGGAAGGGAAGTGGCGGAAGGGACTGGAGTCATGGGGAGAACAGAGCAGGCGCCATTGTTCCCTATCAGACCCCGCCCCCACAAACAGCGTCACAACTTAGCAAATGAGCAGCCCCGCACTGGGGAACACCTAAGGCTCCAGCCCTCACTACATAACAGCCGCAACCAGATCAAAACCAAACCAAACCAAACCAAACCAAACCAAAACACCAAAAATGGCTCAAACTGGAGAAAAAAATCAAAGCCCCAGAGCCAATTACTCTAAGCAAGGAAGAGATAGCCAACCTATCAGATGCACAGTTCAAAGCCCTGGTGATCAGGATGCTCACAGAATTGGTTGATTTTGCTCACAAATTAGATGAAAAAATGCAGGCTACAATACATGAAATGAAGGAAGACACATGGGGAACCAATAGAGATGGGAGGAAAACTGGGACTCAAATCAATGGAGTGGACCAGAAGGAAGAAACAAACAACCAAACAGAAAACAAGGAAGAAACAAGAATTCAAAAACATGAGGAGAGGCTTAGGAACCTCCGGGACATCATTAAACGTCCCAACATCTGAATTATAGGGGTACCAGAAGGGGAAGAAGAAGAGCAACAAGTGGAAAACGTATTTGAACAAATAATAAAGGAGAACTTCCCCAATCTGGCAAAAGAAATAGACTACCAGGAAGTCCAGGAAGCTCAGAGAGTCCCAAAGAAGTTGGACCCAAGGAGGAACACACCAAGGCACATCGTAATTACATTAGCCAAGATTGAAATGAAGGAGAGAATTCTAGAAGCAGCAAGGGATAAGGGGACAGTCACCTACAAAGGAGTTTCCATCAGACTGTCAGCTGATTTCTCAAAAGAGACCTTCCAGGCAAGAAGGGGCTGGAAAGAAGTGTTTGAAGTCTTAAAAGGCAGGGACCTACATCCCAAATTGCTCTATCCAGCAAAGCTGTCATTTAGAATGGAAGGGAAGATAAAGTGTTTCTCAGATAAGGTCAAGTTAAAGGAGTTCATCATCACCAAGCCCTTATTATATGAAATGTTAAAGGGACTCATCTAAGAAAAAGAAGATAAAAAATATGACAGTGAAAAGACAGCAAACTCACAGCTATTAACAACCACACCTAAAACAAAAGCCAACAACTAGAACAGGAACAGAACCACAGAAATGGAGATCATATGGAGGGTTAGCAACAGGGGAGTAGGAGGAGGAGAGAGGGGGAAAAGGTACAGAGAATGAGTAGCATAGATAGTGGGTAGAAAATAGATAGGGGGAGGGCAAGAATAGTGTGGGAAATGTAGAAGCTACAGAACTTATGACACATGGACATGAACTAAAGGGGGGAATGTGGGTGGGAGGGGGTGTGCAGGGTGGAGGGGAATGATGGGGGAGAAATGGGACAACTGCAATAACATAATCAATAAAATATATTTAAAAAACATAATAAAGATTCTACATTAAAAATATGGAAAATTGGGATGAGAATACACAGGAAGGGCCTGAAGAATTAAAGGCAGCTAAAACTTCGAGACTGCTTCCAATGCCCTTCTCTCAAAGGCAGAGGGGAAAACGCCCCCCCCCACCCCCCACCCAAGATAAAGCATCTGACAGGAATGAGGCCTAGAGACGGGGACGATCGGCCCCTGATGACTAGATCCATCTATTTTCCCTTCATGTCTGGGTTCCGAGGCAGAAACAGACAGAAGCAGGGGCAGGTAAAACTTACAGTTGCTAAAAAGACAAAAGCCCCGTGACATTAAAACTGTCTTAAGCAACCAGAAGTTCTCAAAGGAGTTGGCTAAAGGTTTAAAGGTGTTTTACCAGCAGGAAAACCTGTGATCTGATACCAGAGGCCTCTGATGGCTCAACTGCTGAGAAACTCCCAGGTTTCACACCCACACTCACGCACCATGCACTGCTAAGGGAACAGAGTTTCTAGCTGGGGAGTTCTCTCTAGGAACCCTCAGCAGTGGCCTAGGAAAACATGGACAAAGAAAAATTTCAGAATTAGGCTAAATCCAGGGACACGCTGGAGTAACTTAAATGAGTTTGTCCATCTGTTACTAGGGAAGTGAATCAATGAAATGGCGCTCACTGATGTTCTCCTGGTCCTGTGGGATGGTAGTGACAGTGCCTGAATCCGTGAGAGAGCGCGGTTTTGCTTCCTTTTTTTTTTTTTGCCTTTCCTTGAATTGGTATTTTAAACCACCACTATTTTGTTTTCCTTTTTGCCTCTAGCACTTCACAGGAAGTATGTCAGTCATTTCTACATTTTTCCATTTAGCCCACGGAGTGAAGCTACATCCCCACCTGAGGAGGATGGACACCAACCGGCAAACTGTAGCCCTGCGGATGGCAGCCACAGCCGGACACAGCATGTGGGACACAGGTGAGTATGTTTGTGTTTGTGGTTGTAAATGAAAGACTGTACTGTGTTGGGTAAAAGCACTGTTTGAACTCAATGCATGAAGAAAGGGGGTGTGTGCAGCTGGGAACAAAGAAATGAACGTTTGCTGCTTTGTCTACTAAGAACTCTCTTTCTCTGAGACCTGTATCTTACTCCTTCTGGAGGCAATTTCCCTGTTGCCATTACAACCACGTGGGTGTTGTCAATCAACTATCCCATCCCCTCAGCCATACAAAACAGCGTCCTGCCCCAGAACTGGACAAAACTGGAAGTTTGGATGAAAAAGAATCCTTCTGGTGACAAAACTGAACACATGCTCCGTAGTGCTGCCCATAGTCACGTATCCGGCCACGGAAGAGAGTTCTGTTCCAAAGAATAAAGCCGACATGCAAAACAATGCAGAGACGAAGATGGTTCAAGTGTCCTAGTGACAATCTTTCACCTTCAGGTGTGTCCTTGACCCTTTTTTCCTAAGCTAGTTGGACCTACTGTCACCTGCGACTACGAGAGTCCTGACACCAGGCTGTTAGAGGAAATTAAGAAGTCTAGCAGCTAGCGTGGAGACATGCTGGAAACACGGTGGCGTAATCCCAAAGAATGTGGAAATATTAAGCAACTTTCTCAGCATCTTAAGTCAGTGTCAAAGCCACCCTACTGCAACGTTTCCCTGACCGCAGCCTAACGACAGAATATGCCGGCACACGAGGAACAGTGCCCAGTCGCACATGGAAACAAACGGCAGCACGTCCGTCCCGGCACCGCACACTGGTGTCTGCAGGTGAGCAGGGAGGCCCTGGAGGCCGAGCCCACTGGTTCTGGCATGCACACCAGCTTAGCTTAGCCTGTTCGAGGACACCAAACTGCCGTTGCACTCTGCAAAGTGTACTCTATCTCTTGCACATCTCAAACATTAGATCTGGCAGCAGCTATTCACATCTCACCCTTCACAGAACCGTCAGATGGGACTCCTTCAATTTCCCAGCTATGCCACGTTCGCCTATGTCACACCTGTCCATCTTCCACAAGGGCCAATTCTTCCACATATGCTTGGATCTCCCAATTCTTTCGAGCCCTGCTTTGTCTCTTGGGTTTTATCCCAATGATTATTCTGTGTGTTATAAGTTCAACTTTTCCCTTACCTACCAGAAATGTAAATGGCACAAAGGCAGGGACCTCATCCACCCTCTTCACTACTATATTTGATGCCTAGCACATAGTAGGTACTCAAAAGTATTTGTGGAAACCAAGAATAAGTGAATAAAAAGTTGGAAGTGAATAATCTGTGAGAAGACTTCCATTTCTGAAGTTCTGTAATTCTACTTCAAGATCAGGTGCCACAGTGGATTTCTGGCTTAGGGTTAGATGTTTTATCAAACTTTAATAATACTTTTCTAGATCAATATAATTTCCCCTCATCTTTGCCTTTACTTCATAAAAATTCACTTTAAATTTTGAGCCTAAAGATGAAGTAAATAACAAATGATGCTTACTCTTCTTTCCATCCATATCTGCGTGAATTTTCCGAGCCAAGAATCCACTTTTGTACACGGCGGCATTTGGGTCATGAGGAATGTCCAAGAATGGGTTGGTAGTACTCCCAATGCGACTGATGGTCTTCGGATGTGTTCCATTAGCCTTTTCATCAGTGCCTTCTGACGGAGATTTTTTTTTCTCTTCATCATCTCTAAAGGGAGAAAACACAAAGACTGAGCACCTACCGTACTACTCAGCAAACAAAGTTTTTTAGTGTAATAAACTGTTGTGTTTTCCAATGGCTTAGCAGCCTTAATAAAAACCATGATAACAGCAGCTATCATTTACTAAATGCCTCCTACATGCCGGGTATAAATGATTATGACAATCTTGTAAGACGACATTAGTAGTAGCCTACACTGAGATAAGGAAACAGACTCAGAATTGAAATAAGTACTAAAATTGAGATCTAGTAATCAAAGGAAGAAATAGTGAGGACAAGACTGTCAAATCTCTAAAGCCTCTGCTCTTCCCACCCACTGTAGTGCCTTCGTGGTCACCTTCTTTCAAATGAGAGGATGTTCTTTGGCAGAGATCATGATTTTGATGTTGATTTTTGGTATCTGCATGGTCTAGCATAATGTCAAGCATACAGAATACAACAAATAGTTACAGGAGGTTAAGTACAATGAATAGCACTGAACTATATCTACCAAATAACCAAGTTAACCTCAAATATCAAAACCACAGGTAAAGCAACCAATGGGTTAGGATGGTGCGCTATGCACAGTGATCTGCCATTTAATAGCTACTATTTTCTGAACCACCACGAAAGTGTGGGGCACCCTATCAGCCATGCTTGAGACTGCAATGTGCATGAAGTGTAAGGAGAAAATGGGAGTGCAGAAGGAAGTAATAAGCTCTGATACACTGCTGGAAAACAAAGCACAATAAAAAATAAGAGCATTTGTCTTAGCTCCTGTTTTAATTTGCTGAATTAACCTCTGGTTTCATTGTTTATTAAACTTTGATTATTGAATATTTTTGTTAAAACTTTGCCAAAATAACCACCAATTAAATATATTTAAAATAAACCACAAAATTAACGATCATCAAAAGTGTTTGTTTATTTGGTGATTGAGAAAAATTGCCTTTTTTCTCCACCGGTATTTGGTAAGTTGTTGTGAGGTATATGAAAATACCAGCGGACTCCGAGACACCTATATTTTACTTTTGAGATAATTTTAGATTTCCAAAGATAGTATACCAGTTCCCATATGCCCATCACCCAGTTTCCACAATGGTAACAGCTTATATAACTACAGTAAAAATTCAAAACAAAGAAATTAACACTATAAAATGATGAATTAAACCTGAGTTTACTCAGATTTTACAAGTTTTTTCACTAATATATTTTCTGCCCCAGGATCCTACCCATGATCCCCCAGTGCCTTTAGTTCTCATGTCTCCTCCGGTCAGTGACAGCCCCTCAGTCTCTCCTTGTCCTTTGTGACCCTGACACTGAAGAGGACTGGTCAGTAATTTTGTAGACTATCCCCAATTTATGTTTGTTTGATGTCTCCTCATATTTAGGTTAAGGTTATACATTTTTGGGAAAGATGCCATAGCTGATGCACATTCTGAGTGCCTCGGATTTTTTATTGCCAGGTGCATGAACCTCGATCACTCAGTAAGGTGGTAACTAGCAAATTTCTATACTGTGAAGTTGTTATTTTTCTTTGAAAATGATGTCGGGGAGGTATTTTATGACTATGAAAATATCCTCTTTCTCTGAACATCTGACTACTAATTTTAGCACGTATCAGTGACTCTTGCCTCTGACAATTATTGCTGCAGTGATGTAATGGTGATTTTATTCCCCTCATTTCTCCTACCTTACTAATTGCAACTTTGCTGTAAGTATGGACAATAAATTTTAAAATTTTCTTTGGGTTATAATCAAACAGTACTACTATTTAATTTTTTGCTCAAATTTTTCTAGCTTTGGTCATGGGGAGTTATATCAAGTAGGCTGGCCACATAAGGTTACCGAGAACTTAAAATGTACACAGTCCAAATTCAGATGCGCAGTAAGTGAAAAAATATAGAGATTTCAAAAGATGGAAAAGTATTTCAATAATTTTTATATGATTACAGCTTGAAATGATAATATTGTGAATACACTGGGTTAAATTAAAAAAAATACATTATAAAACTTTCCATTACTTTTTACTTTTATAACGTGCCTACTGAAAGTTTTAAATTACATATATAGCATGAATTACATTTCTCTTAAACAGGGCTGTCATCAGAAAGGCTTGAATGTCCTATGAGGCTGGAATACTAATGGCCGGATACAACGATGGGGCAATAATTGGAGAAATGTTCAACGTACAGCTCAGTAAAGCTCTGTGACAGTAAGTAAAAATATTCAATCCTGTAAAACAAGTATTCTTGGTATTGTGAAGGTTAATGAAATGACCTCATCAGACTCTGAGAGTAAGAATCTGTTGTGGCCAGAGATACAGGTTGGCACCATCTGGTGATGGCTGTCTTCTGGGCTTAAATACACATGGGTGTGTGATGGCTGGGACTTCCAGGACAGAAGTAACATCAGAGATAATGCTGTGAGGACCTTTTCCTTTGCTGCTAGCACTCCTCCCCGCCACCACCTTGCACTCCTTTCTCTTTTACTCCCACCCTTCCTCCTCCATCTCCTCAGTCCCCAGAACTTTTGCCTGGCTCCATTTGAGACAGAAAGTGGCAGAGAATAGGAACCAATCATGAAATACCTTAAGTCACATTATTGTCGCTGGCATCATTGTAGGGAGCTTTGTTTTTATAGATATCATAAATGCAAGTGCCTCCCCATAAGGGAGCTGTTTCCATTGTATGTGAAAGCAGATATAAATCAAGACAATATACTCATAAAAGTGATTCGGCAAATCAACTCATTTCTATAGAAAACAGTCCCTTAACTCAGGCTTTCCTGTGTACCCTGACCCACTGAGGCATTTTCAGAGTGACAATACAAAAGATTTTGTTCAAGTAAAACAGAGAAGACCCAAAGGGCTCTCTGTCTTGAGTGTGAAAAGAATGAGCCATAGATGAATATTTTGTATATTTCAAAAGATTCCTAGTGGAGTGCAGTCTACTGAGATTCCAGACGTCTCAACACCTTACAACCTACAAAAGTCCCCCAAGCATTCCTCATACCAACCCGTTCTCTCGGTGAGCAAGCGTGTCCTTCACTGGGCAGTCCAAGCCCCCTGCATCATGATGCAGTGGGCTCCCAGAACGACACAGGTGCTGGCCGTGGGTAACTTTTCTGCTCTGTTCTTTCTAAAGGGTGACTATAAATCACGAATTTTCCATGTCCTGCCTTACTCATGACAGGTGCTTTAATTTTAAAATTAAAAAAAAATTAGATAAGGAATCATACAAATCCACTGGAGTCTTGTATTTCAATGAAATTCCACAAAAATGAAAAACAACTGCTTCCTAAACTTTACAGTAGTTGACTATTGTTACAGTGACCCAGTCACTGAGCAGACTGGAATGTGCCATTTGGCAAGTCTCATTCAAGTGGTGTTTCGGCTAGCAACACATGAAAATTAAGTTATCTTGAAGGGCCTGTTATATGGCATTCAAATACTGTAAAATAAATTGGTGGGGCTTTTGTGTGTGAGGGGTGTCAGGGTGGGAAATAACAGTTAAAAAGAAACACTGTGTAGATCCGAGCTGAAATATTACTTTACCTGCTGGAGTTGGACAATAAAGAGAAGTTCAAGTTCAGCAGGCAAAAAAAGCGAAGGGGGCACTTCCAAGCATTCACATTTTTTGTGTGCGTTTTCTTTTTTTATTGTAGTAAAACACTTAAAATTTATCATTTTAACCATTTTTAAACAGCACAGTTCTGTAGCAGTAAGTACATTCACTTTGTTGTGAAACCAGCACTTACCAACCATCTCCAGAATTTTTCATCATCCCAAACTGAAATTCTATACCCACTAAATAACAACTCCTTATTCCCCGCTCCCTCGATCACTGGCAATAACTATCCCACTCTGTTTCCATGAGTCTGACTTGTCTCGGTACCTCATATAAATAGAATGCTACAGTATCTAAGACTGACTCACTTCACTTAGCACCGTGTCCTACAGGTTCATCCATTCATCGGTTAAGGAACACTTGGGTTGCTTCCACCTTTTGGCTATTGTGACTAGTGCTGCTATAAACATAGATATACAGATTTTTTTGAGTCTTTGCTTTCAGTTGTTTTGGGGAAACACCCAGAACTGGAATTGCTAGAACATACGTTAATTCTTTTTTAAATTTTTTGAGGAACCACTGCATTGTTTTCCACAGTGGCTGCGCCATTTCACATTCCCACCGACGGTGCACAGGAATGACCTTCACCCCACGTGCCTGCTAACATTTATTTTCTGGTGCTTTGCCTAATGGGTAGAAGGTAGTATCTCACTGAGGTATTGCTTTACATTTCCCTAATGATTAGTGATGTTAGGCAGCTTTTCATGTACTTGTTGGCCTTTCATATATGTTCTTAGGAAAATGGTTAGTTCAGGTCTTTTGCCCATCTTTAAATCAGATTACAGCCACGTTCTGCTTAACAACAGGGATGCGTTCTGAGGGACTGGGTACTAAACACGCAGCAGTATGTGGGACTATGAATCAGCTTCCCTTCCCTGGGGAGGCAGCAGGATGAGACCAGGGCCTACATGGCTCACTGTTTGGGGCCCCATGTCAGGTAGTAGGATGCACCAAATATCCTGGTCAGACATGGCCAGCTGTTTTGCTTGGCAGGCAGAAAAAGCCATGGGCTATGCTCCCTGTTCAAGTGCCATGATAATCAGACTGTTGGATGGGTTCTGCAGCTTCCTGCGTGCTGCCTGGTAAGATTCCCTGGTTCGGTGGGCTGAAGACTTTATTCAGCAGTAAATGGGGCTATGACTCAGCTCTTTGCCTGGATGTGGGCAGACCAGGCTCCAGGGCCAGCAGAACTCCTTGTTTAGGAAACCAAATTAGGCAGACCCACATTCTGCCAACACCCCTAGGCAGACTACTGAAACGTCGATGTGGTTCCACAGATACGCAAATCCACTGGTTGGGACTCCTACTGGGGCTCTGCAGTTAAGAACTCAGACTACCAAGCGTTGGTTATTAAAAAGCCCTCCTTGCCTTCTCTGTCTCACTGAGCTCCCCATTGGGCAAAACCAGAGTAGGGGCTCCCACGAAGCAACCCACAATGCTGGGGGCCTGGACATCACCTTGAGTTCTCTTCTCATTGGTGGAACTATAGGCTTAGCGGAGGCCTCTCAGTGTGATGCTGCACTGGCCCGGGGGAGGGGCAATACAGCCGACAGCCATTCCTCTTACTCTTCCTAATGGAGTCTGTCTTGGCCTCTGTGGTATGGTGTGGGGGGTGGGGGGTCCTTCAGCCCCACCAAGAAGTTCTAGGATTCCCCCAGCGATGTCCTGGCCATAAACAATTGTTAGTTGTTCTTCTTGTGAGGCGGAGCAAAGTCTAAAATGACCTATGTCACCATCTTGGTAGCGTAAACTTTTTACTTTTGAAAAATAATTTTGTAGGGTATAGAATTTTAGGTTGGTGAGTTTTTTTTTTCTCAATACTTTAAATATTTCACTACATTCTCCTCTTGCATGATTTCTGAAAAGTTGAATGTAATTCTCATCTTTGTTACTCTACAGGTAAGGTGTTTTCCTCCTCTGGCTTCTTTCAAAATTTTTTTCTTCTCTCTGATTTTTTTTGCAGTTTGTGTATCATCTGCCTAGGTGTAGTTTCTTTCTTTTTTTGTTTTTGTTTTACACTTACAGTTTTTATCCTGCTTGGTGATCTCTGTGAGTTTCATGGATCTGTGGTGTGATGTCTAACATTAACTTGGGGAACATTCTGTCATTGTTGCTTCAAATTTTTCCTTTCTCACTTTCTCATATTCTCATTATATGTATCTTACATCTTTTGTTGTTGCCCCATAGTTCTCTGGTATTTCGTTCCAAATCCTCACACCCAGCATTTTTTTTTTTTTTCCATTTTTGAAGTTTCTATTGACATATTCTTTAATTTTTTTTATTTTTTCAATTACAGTTTATATTACATACTGTGTTGTATAAGTTTTAGGAGTACCGCACAGTGGTTAGACAATTGTATACTTTACAAAGTGTCCCCCATCCGGATATTTCCAGTACCCACCTGGCACCACATATACTTATTACAATATCATCGACTGTATTGCCTATGCTGTACTTTACATCCCCGTGAATATTTTGTAACTACCAATTTGTATTTCTTAATCTCTTCACCTTTCTCACCCTCTCCTCCAAGGCCCCTCCCCTCTGGTAACCACCAGTCTGTTCTCTGTATTTATGAGTGTGTTTCAATTTGATTTACTAATTTATTTTGCTTAGATTTCACATATAAGTGAAATCATATGGTATTTGTTTTTCTCTAAGTTATTTCACTTAATATAATCCCCTCATAGTCCATCCATGCTGTCACAAATGGTAAGATTTCATTCTTTTTTATGGCCGAGTAATAGTTCACCGTATATATGTATCACAGCTTTTTTATCCACTTGTCTACTGATGGGTACCTGGGTTGCTTCTATGTCTTGGTTATTGTAAATAATGCTCTAATGAACATAGGAGTGCATTTAGTATTCTTTCAAATTAGTGTTTCGAGTTTCTCTGGATGTTTACCCAGCTCTATTTTTAACTTTTTAACAACCCACCATACTGTTTTCCACAGTGGCTGCATCAGTCTGCAGTACTACCAACAGTGTATGAGGGTTCCCTTTTCTCCACATCCTTGCCAATACTTGTTTGTTGATTTACTGATGACTGTCATTCTCACAGGTGTAAAGTGATAACTCATTGTGATTTTAATTTGTATTTCCCTGATTAGTGAAGTTCAGCACCTTTTCATGTGTCTACTGATACATTCTTAAGCTCAAAGATTCTCTTCTCAGATGTGTCCAGTCTACTGAGCCCATCAAAAGCATCCTTCACTTCTGTTACAGTGTTTTTGATCTCCAGCATTTCTTTTTTTACTCTTTCTTAGAATTTCCATTTGCCTGCTTACGTTGCCCATCTGTTCTTTCATGCTGTCTACTGTATTCATTAGTGTCCTTGGCATATTAATCATAGTTGTTTTAAATTTCTGGTCTGATAATTCCAAATCCCTGCTATATATGAATCTGGTTCTGATGCTTGCTCTGTCTCTCTCCAAACCATGTTTATTACCTTGTAGTATCCTTATAATTTTCTCTTGATAGTCAGAGACAATGTACTGAGCAGAAGGAATTGCCATAAGTAGGCATTTAGTAATGTGGTAATAAGGTGGGGGAAGGGAACCATTCTACAGTTCTGCGATTTGCTCTCAGTCTTTATTGAGTGTGTGCTACTGAACTGTGAACCTCACATAAACTTCTCCAACCCCACCTCCCCCTCTCTCCCACTGCAGCATCAAGAAGAGTACTCTCATCCTTCTGCCTCACTGCGGCAAACCCAGTGGGCCAGGCTTCTCTCTGCTTCTTTAATTCTGGTTTCTCAGTCCATATTCAAGTCAGGTGGGCTGAGCTCAGCAGACCTGGCAGTCACTCAAATCCCCATGGCATTCTCCAATCTAACTTTCCTAGGGCACCTTGCACTTTGGTTCCAGAGCAAATATTTGACTTCATTTGATTCAGTAGTCCACTAGCCAGAATATTAAAGATGGGAGTGGGGGTATGAATCAGACACCAAACTCCATCCTGAACCTCCAAAGATGACCATGATTTCACCGCCATAAGTTAATTTCTTAATCTTACAACCTCTCTAAAAAAGTAAATGTCACCATCTCAATGAAAACCCAAGGCTCAGACAGGTAAACCTCTCGTGGTAAGTGGCTAACAGATCTCCCTGGAGCTGTTCACAGCTATGCTGATTCATGAGCACAACGAATCTCTATGGAGTGACAGTAATGGGCGATGGACTGTGGTGATTGTTATGCAGCTCTGTAAACTGACCAAAAACCTTGAAACTGTACACTTATATGGGTGAATTTATGGTAAATAAATTATACTTCAATAAACCTGTTTAAAAAAAAAAATAAACATAGTGGTTGAGTGTAGGAATGGAACACAAACCTGAATATCATTGCAATATTATGATCATGTATTACTGGAAAACAAAGTGAATAAACTTATTAAGAATGTGCTCACTTGTCATGGGGTTTTTATTATATCACATCATATTACACCAAAAGGCAGAATGATTTTAAAAAGAATCTGCCTTTCACACTTACCAAAAATAAAAAATTAAAAGGCATGTACATTTTAAAATTCTGATGAAAACAGGAAATACATTTTACTTTCTAAAAATACCCTATTCTGACACAGGCATCTTAACTGTAAAGAAGAGAATATGCTTTTATGAAAAGTATTGAGCTCCATCACTAGCTGTTCAACACCAAGAAGGGTGCTGCCAGAAGTGAGGAAGAAACTAGTAGCCGACTAGTAACTCGGCTTTCTGAAATAAAGGATCGGACTGTATGTACATGACTGTAGCATACTTTCCAAATGAAGAAAAACTTAACTATAGATGTTAAGGTTTTTTTTTCTAGTTGTTGGGAGTACACTGGTGTCAAGCTAGACATTACATGTTTCCAGAAGATCTACCAGGGAATTTTTAATGGGCAACTAAAAATAATTTCCTCCAGTATTATTGATAGGAAGTGAAATTTTCTCACCTCTAAAAATGCACGTATGTGTGTATATCAGAATGTACACATACAAAGTGCTCAACGAAATCCAAACAACTGCTGTCTAAAATATTCAAGGCACTATATTAGCCACTGCATGCATATTATGCTTCATTTAGAAATTATATTTATTATGTTTTCTTCTTGTGTCATTCTTTAACAAAAATCAAAGGCTTAACAATGGCTAACATAAAATTCAAAATTATCAGCATATTAGAGGTAACGACGACCTCTCTTATATCCTAGCCTCCATAATTCATTGCACCTCAGTGATCCTAAAATCGCTTTGGGCCCTGACTGGTGTGGCTCAGTAGGTTAAGGCATTGTCCTGCAAACCAAGAGCTTGCAGGTTTGATTACCGGGACAGGGCACATGCTTGGGTTGCAGGTTTGGTCCCTGGTTGGGGGCTTGCTAGAGGCAACTGATTGATTTTTCTTCCACACATCAATGTTTTTTCTCCCTCTCCTCCCTTTCTTTCCGTCTCTGTAAAAATAAACAAAATCTTTTGTTTATTTAAATTTAAAAAAATTGCTTTGGGACAAGTAGGCTACTAACATTATAATCATATTCCATCTGCTCATCAACCTGTCTGCTGTGCATATTTTGAAGTTAAAGATAATGTGAAGCAAAGACACAATATCTATAAATTATACCACTTTCATCCTCATCTTTGTAGATATTAAAACTGCAATAACAATAAAGTCCTGAAAAATTCTAAGTATTCATCACAATTACAGCTTTGAGATGCCAGTTACAGGAAAGCAGACTTTTTACAAAACTTATCCTTCTAAAGCTAAGAACTGGATGGCAAATTCTTTCCAGTTACTTACATACCTGAGTTCAGCATATTTGAGATGGCTGAGAAAAATAGGTACTTAGAGATTAAACGTTAAGTGTGAGGTATGATTTAGATTTTTTTAAACCCCCACCCAGGGCATGATTGGGATTCTTAATAAAATTTTATTTCATTGAGTTATGGGAGACAGTCTCCCCTAATTCTAAACCTTGGCATCTTTTCTTCCTTTAACACCCAAATCCGGGAGACTGGCCCACGTTCAGTGCCACTTTTAGCTAACAAATTCTAAAGTGATGTGAATTCTTTAGCTCGAAATCTCCTTCAAGTTAATGATCACTTTTTCATAATTAGAGAATTTTTCTCTTTCTTTCCTTATCTAGTATTCATTGCATTTCATTCAATTTATAAACAGAACAATCAAACTAATAATATCCTTTACATATCCACTATATATATTTAGATTTACCCTGCCTTAATATTCATACAGGCTATCTCCTAAATTTGTGAGTTCCAGTTAATATTAACACTACAATTATTTTACCAAGACCTAATATATGAGTATAGCAATGATGGTGGGAATGTTAAATATTGCTCTATTTCTTAAGTATTTCAATGATGCACGATGCATATCTAGAAAATGCTTAATAATATGAACATCTCAAATAAAAATGGAGTTTTATTAATTCCTTACAGTTAAATATCTCACAGTTTTATTAATTTTTTCCATGATTAGTTCTCTTTTTACCAAGAACTCCTAATGCCAACCCTGCTACCTCTTTGCCCACACACTCAGGTTTTTTTTTATATATTGAATATATTCACTACATCTACAATCACTGTCCGACTTATTAGCAATTTATTTTCATCTCAGTTTTCTCAAAGTAATTATCAACCTACAGGTGGCTATCTGGAAGATTAAAATGAGAATTACTTTTGAACTTCTTAGATCAAAATACCACATAAACATCTTGATCCAAAATGACTTGAGTAAGAAAGTTATCATCTATCTACATCTGCTATTAAGAAACACTGTCCCGATGAACACTCTCGTACACCTGAATTCACTAGGGTGATAAAGTTATTTAATGGAATAACTCATTGTAAAAATGAATTACCATGACTTATCTTCTTTAGTGAAAATAATTTTAGCTCAAGGTAAAAAAATATTTTAAAATAAGACAAAGAAGCACCCTTTTCTTTAGGGTACAAGTTCAAATACAAAAGTATAGGTAGGGAATATCAATTTTTCTTCCTGGGGGGCTCTGATGTTGGCAAATAAAAAATCATGGAGAATTATAGCAAAGAGGAAAATGATAAAGAAAACTTAAATGCAAGGCAATAAATTACACTCACAGCTAAAGGTGGCTCGTCTAAATCAGTCCAAGGTAAAAGAAAAACTCTCTTGATTGGAACTAAAACTATCTTTTGAGATGGCCATTTTCTACAGAGCAACAACTGAAACTACATTTCAATTGATATGTATTATTACCTAAAATAAAATTAGAGGCAACACTGAGTTACGTAAAATATGAAAAGGGACTAAATAATGAAAGTAAATTCTGACTCACAGCAGTCCAATCCACAGCCTACGGGCCGTGTGTGGCCTGGAATGGCTATGCGCGCAGCCTAACACAAAATCGTACATTTACTTAAAACCTTTTTTTGCTCATTAGTTTTTGTTAGTATTTGTGTATTTACTGTGTGGCCCAAGACAACTCTTCTTCTTCTAGTGTGGCCCAGAGGTACCAAAAGGTTCTATTTTTGAAAAAAAATTTTTTCAGAAACTGAATAGCAAAGGGACTCTGGAAATGGTTGTCAATTTCAGATCCAGATCCTTGGATTGGATAAAGAATTAAAGTGCCCTTTATACTTGTTGCTCTAAAAGGACACATGGACAAAAACTATGGGGGGTGGAAATGGGAGGGAGGTAGGGAGGGCTGGGGTGGGAGTAAAAGAAAGAAAACTGTACAAGAATAACAATTAAAATAAAAATAAAATAAAATAAGAATTAAAGTGCCACGTGAAATATAAGTGCTAGTTATTCCACTGCCTTTAACTATCATTCTCCAACACTACACACAGACGTAAACACAGGTACACACTCTCACTCACAGGCAGCAATACACAAAATAATGATAATGAAGAGGGCGGAAATACTTGGAGAGCTTCTCTATCCCCTAAAATCAGCCAATAAATGGACAGCATTGTTTTCCTGAGAAGACCAGTCATAATGAAAGTTCACAACAGGAAAAAAGGTAAAGAAACAAAACAATGGACTGCTATCACTCAAAACCACATTTGTTTTAAAGCTGTGGGCTTTCATAACACCTGATCTGAATGACAAAGATCCCAAAGTTCCACCACCTCACCTAATTAACCAGGGCAATTTGATAAGCAAGGGCAGACAGAAAACAATTTAATTTAGGAGCAAAGGTGATAAAGAGTTTAAGCTGCTCCTGTAAAACGAGTTACAGGGTAACATAAAATAGCAAAGATTATTCCATGATGCAAGGTTGTAAAAATGCTTATTTGG
Organism: Glossophaga mutica; assembly: GCA_039655065.1. Taxonomy (NCBI): domain Eukaryota; kingdom Metazoa; phylum Chordata; class Mammalia; order Chiroptera; family Phyllostomidae; genus Glossophaga; species Glossophaga mutica. The sequence goes on along the minus strand of CM077310.1, from coordinate 62,745,473 downwards.
AGTTAAAGAGAACAGCTGTGTATTATGAGAAGCAAACCAAATGCTGCCGCCACCCAGATGGTGGGGGAAGCGGGGCCAGGAAAGGGGAGCCTGCAAGCACATGATTTAAAACTGGTTTTATTGTGTCTTAATTAAGTGAGGCTGGATACATACATTTTTAATATTTTTAAAAATCGGGGAAAGGATTTATTGCAATTCCTAAACACCATTGTCTAGTAACGGCAATAAATAAGAGAAGACCGTTAATTTTCCTAACAAGTAACACTGCACTCATTTCCCCTTTTCTTTGTTATGTTCTCTGAAGATCCTCATGCAGCTACATTTTAAACAATTCTAAGGTAAGTCAGAAGCTTCTATATCTACTGCCACTCACCTCACCCCATTCCATTCCCATCAGAGACAAACTGCTCCTTACCTTTTATTTCATCATTTGTATTAAACTGCAAAATTTCTTAGGCCAAGGAAAATGCCTTAATGCCTTATGTACTTTTGTTCTCTCCAAATTTCCAGCACAAAGTAGTTCAACAAAGAGATGCTTTATGAATAATGAATGACTGAGAAAGGGCCTGGGGAAGAAATGGTAATTGTCTTGCACGAGGGAGCTGAGACCTTCTGCCAGGTGGTTTAGCTAATGGCACCCTTCACTACAATTTTTATGTGGGTGTTTTCCCCTTTGTACAGTCCACCCCTTCCCACCCACCCCCACGCTGTGTCTCCTTAGGCGAAGAGCCTATCTTTTCATATTTGTATCTGGGGCACAGCACTGGGCCAGACACAGAAACAGCTGCCAAAGACTGGAATAGATGAATGAATGATCTTAGTTACCTAACTTGCCTGGGGGAAGAATACTAGTAATTCTAGGAGCATTTAATGAGTCTAAAAATGTGACATAAAACTCTCTTCACACTGCATCGAAAGCTGGCATAGACTTCCAGGCATGGTCGCTGCCCAGCGCAGACCTTGCGAATGTGGCTACGAAGAGGGGAGGCAGCCTGTGCTGCCATGGGGAGCCAGGGCACCGCGGGATAAACCCCGGCTTTGCTACTGCACTCACTGTAGCTCCCGACCTGTTAATGAAGGCTTCTTGAGTTCATCTTCTTCATATAGGAAATGAGAACACTGGACTGAAGTAGTACTTTTCAAAAAAATGTTTATGTACAGATACCTTTAAAAAGAGAGATACTATACAGAACTCCAAATACATATTTTAAAAAGACAGCAGTGGGGCTGCCTTGGTCAGCGGGCGGAGGCGGGATGGTTGTGGGAGGCAGAACTGAGTCCCAGTCGCCCTCCCCTTCCCCCCTTTCCCCTCGCTTACATCCATGCCCCAGGCCATGGGACGGTCCCTAGGGCTCCATGGAATGCAGTTAGAAAACCAATGAACTAAAAAAACCTCTGAGGTCCCTCCAGTTATACCACTCCATGATTCTCTAATTTGATTTCTTCCAAGGCTCTAAATCAACATCAAGATACCTCCCTTGCAGGTAAGTATACGTTATCCGACACATTTTGTAGCAGCGTCTCATAGCTGAGCCGGTATCCAAACCCAAATTCGACTCTGGGACTGGGCCTTGGGAACATGACGCTCTGCTGACTTGACAAGATAGCGACAGAAGCTTCCAGCCCTCGGGTGAACCCCCCCGCCCCCACGCAGGCACGGACAGGGCCCAAGATGGAGCTTTCCTGTACCAAATCGCCACTACACGTAACTACACACAAAGCCTACTGTAACAAGTTCAATGGTGTGAATATGCTTATAGTATTCCATTTTTATTAATTTTCTCTAGAGTGTATTCTGCATAGGCCAGGACATACTTTTACTTTTTCAGCAAGATTCTAAATATATTGTTCAATATTTATGGAATTTTTCTAGGAAACTCACCTTCCCTAAAAAGAGATAAGTCCAGAAATGGTCACTTTGGATCTTAGACCATTAATTAATATTTTAATGCATTTTCCTTGAAATGATACATTGTCTTTAAGTGAATTTCATGTTATCTACGTATATATACAGACACCTACACCATCACATACACTTGCAAATATTACAGTCTCAACTTAATCTTTGAATCCCTAATTTAAAACAGTACCATATGACCTTACAATTAGTGGAAACAATTCAAGTGGTGCTGATATTTTCTGTTCTTTCTAGCATATTACATGTGAGATGCAGTCAATTGCTAAGCCACTTTTTCCCAACGTGCATATGAAAGAGTAAGATCTACCTCCCATGTTGTGATCTGTACACAAGTCCGCTGCAGACTGCTAGGTCAGGCCGCAGAGTAGAAGAGCATTTATGAATGCTTAATATGAGTGAAAAATCAAAACAAAATTCACATGTAGTTCTACTTAAAAAATGTATCTGACCTAACTTCTGACAACTTCATTAAAAATTTAGTAAAGATTCTTCCTTAATAATTTTTTAAAGATTAAATTCTTAACTGCTACATTGCTCAGTGAAAATTTCACAAGAATGGTATCGTTGGTCTACACAGAATTATGCATAATTAATCTGGAACAGTATCTCCCAAGTGTGTGCCTTGATGCACTACAGTTTACTGCCAGGCAGGCTCAGAAAACACTTCAACGCACTCCTCTCTTGGAGACAGACGACATATATTGGCATTGTATAAGCCTCTAGAAGTTGGACGGTTAAAAACATTTTTTTAGCTTATTTTAATCTATCATTTCTCAGGTTTTTCTATCAATATCCCAGTGTATCTAGTATCATAGGAAAATAGGACTGGAAACCTGATCCATAATGATAGGGCAGAGAATTAAAGTAAGTGTATGGTACCAAAATCATTTGTATTGAACTTTGGAATGTACGTGATTTTATCAGATTTCCTTTTAAAATGCTATTTTTTAAAACACATTAAAAAGAAAATTAATTGCCTACAAGCATAACAACCAGATTAAAAGAGAAAAAGAGCATGCTGGGTACCAAGAAAAAGACAAGGGATACTTAAGGTTTTGTACAAAGTAGCTGAGACACTTGTGCACAATGAGAAGTGTCCATGCACATTTAGTCCTTCTCTGGGCCCGCCTCTCAGGCACACGGGGCGGGGGGGGGGGGGGGGGGGCGCGGGGAGGACAGCAGGAAAGAGCAAGCCAATCACTTATGTATTAAAAGGCTGACATCCAGCATACTTACGCAGCCCATTCAAGCTTCTCATTCTTGATTGAGTTGTACAGAGCCTGAAAAGAGAGAAAACAAGATGGAATTATTCTTTTCATTCCATTCCACGTTTTGAATTCAGACAATGACTACAGCCAAAAGGCTTGAGGGATTCAGCAGGTGGCTCCCAAGCCTCTGGGCTGGTCTTCCTTTGCTGAGATGAGGGTACATGGGTGTGGCAAGCGCACACAGGGCAAGCAGCATTTGTGAAACAGCATTTTCATAAAATAAAAAAAAAAAGGTCTTTTATAAGTAAAACACACACTACTGTATTACATTTTACCACAGTTAAACATTACTATAATATTTATATCCTATTTAGGATATGATTAAAATTAGACCATGTATGCTACTTTTCCTATGGTCTTGTAGTTTCACTAGTTCAGATATTGGAGTACTCACACCTTCTTCATTAATGAAGTTAATATAACTATTTTCACAACTTAATGGGCAAGATACATAGAAAGAAGACTAGAGACAGATCATAAAAAAACCTTAGGATAATTTCAGAGTTCCTATACCAATGACTGAAGCAGCTTTCACTGGTCTAACTTTACGATCCCGCTTTACAGTTGGTGTGACACCGGCGTGTGTGAGGTGGTGGAGGGGGCACAGAAATCCCCTGTAGAGCCTTGGTCACAGCAAGGACAGGGCAGCAGAGGGCTGCCCCTGAGTCACCCAGCTCTGGCATCACATGTAAGATACTTGCAATCACCTTGTTCCACTGTGACAATGGTTCAAGAAAACATCACTCCACATCTCAACTTTCTTAATTTTGAGTAAGGTATTATAAAGAAAAACACAAATGCATATCTAAGATGTAAAATCACAACAGCAGATTACACTGAAGAAAAGGACAGCTCGGCACATAATAAAATCATAATGAAGTTGGAACATTTGTCTTCCAAGAAGGACATGGCCCTATTAGACCTAGCAAAGACTTCCTTTACTTTGAGGTGGGGAAAAGTGGGGGATCAGGTGCCACCCAACCCCTTATCCCTGAAAAAGGAAATGGCCGGCTCAGACAGTTTCCCAGGTAGCGGAGCAGAGGGAAAAATGCCTTGTGTTCTTTTCTCTGCCTTGTCCATGTGTACGAGACGGGCTGCATGTGTATAAATAGACTGCACGCCAGCAGTGAGTCCCCTTTCCAGCAAAAGCACTTCCCAATTTAGTTCAAATCTACGTAGGTTACAGACTGTATATTATTTAAGGTTCAATCCATGCATCCTTAGCTAGCGTCTCGACAGACTCTGGGAATTCTTCAGTGTGGCTGCAATAGTCAATTTAACTACTGGATAATCACAGGAACAATGAAAATCAGGACACATTTCATTATCATCAGGACATGGTGATGCATGTTCTCAAATACAAGAATGATAAAACAGCAGATTAAAATAAGGGGTAAATCAAGGCACAAAAACCATGCTTTTTGAAGGGCTCAAACTTCCTGAACAGAGCTGATGTCCCATGAGGCTGCAGTTAGGGGAGTGCAGGGAGAGTAACCCCAGACTCAAGAGACTCCAGCTGGATAAATGCCTTCTGAATGGATTTCAGGACTTGTATGAGCGAGCCACTTTGAACCCACAAGTAATAATGGGCTGAGAAACTACAACTGAAAAGAGACAGATCATTAAAGGTTCTTCATAAACTATCCTACTTAATACTATCCAGAGTAATTTAACAATGTGGTAAAGATAAAAAAAAAATGTGTTTATAAATGTAGTTGAAAATGACAATTAAGTTCTAACATTTCTCTAATACATTCAATTCTTAGAATAATATTTTTTTACTCATGAGAATATTTTGCTTAAAGAGATAGAGTTCCAAATTAGAAAATTCTTGTTATTCAATCAGCTGCATATGATACAATAAAAATTGACTATAAAGTATCTTGTAAAATTCAGCAAACTTGCCAAATTGTAAGTCAAGTCCTCTGTGTATATAAGAAGACAAATATAAAAGGTAGATATTATCCTTAACCTTTTCAATCACAAAATTATAAATAGATTTTTATGAATCACTTTAGAGCTTTATGGTGATCCATTATCTTTCTTTTTTTCCTTAAGAAATCAAAATTTGGCTTGCAAATGCACCCAACACTCTTATACCCTCATCACAACTTCCTATCTTTTTATCTACTTAGTTAAGAATTGAACCCCTGGGTTCCTCTTTGTCACAGGAATCACTTCCTGTCCTGTGTGGGGTAGCCCCATGCTCTGTCACCTCACAACCAGGCCCGTTTGGATCTCCTGTTGTACTTGTAGCTCTTGGCTGAACCCACTCTGACTTCTCCACATCCACACACCATATTTTAGCTAAGGTTTCTTTGGTTTCAAACACAAATACTTAAAAGCTCTATCTTAAGGGAAAGGGGGACTTACTAGTTTATGTAGCCACATCATCAAGAGAAATGGACGGAGTTGGGCCCAGGGACACAGGAATTTAAAGCTCTCCCCGCTTTCCTCGCAACTCGTCTCCTCTTTCCACCCTGGACATCTCTACTCCTTGTTTCTTTACTACACAAGAAAGGTGTCCACAATGAGCAACACCCATTTACATCTTTGTCTCTCTCAACAAGAGAAAAGCAACAGTTCTTTCTCCTAGCTATAGTCTGAAAAGATATCAATTAGTGTGATTTAGGTTGCCTGTGTTCTCCAGGGACTAATCCACATGACTGGGAGATGAGAGTCTACGACTGGGCCCACCCCTGGGGTATCTAAAAAGAGATGCTAGCACTGACCTAGTCACCGGTGCAATTCCCCAGAACCTCTCAGCCTTCCCTATTGTATGTGACTAATTCAACACTAATAGATTAAACAATAGTACACATTAACGCCACTGAAGATTGATCATCCCTGGAGATTCAGCAGAGCCTTTACTCACAAGCCTCCTTTAACTTTTTGCCATCTTCCCTAAAATGGAAGGAGTGTTCCATCTCTGCAAGGCTAAGCCTCTGGCACTGGTTCTGATACCTTAGCTTTCTGTGGTAACATCTCCTTTCTAACCGGTTTCAAACACGTGCATCTTTCCCAATCCCACTTCTGCAATTCAGTTCTCACCTTTGTTTCTCAGCCTCATTTACTCTCTCTCTCTCTCTCTCTCTCTCTCATCCTTACCTGAGGACTTTTTTTTATTGTTTTTCTTAGGAAGAAGGGAGGGACAAAGAGAAAAAGAAACATCAATGTGAAAGAGAAACACCGTCCTTCCTTTTTTTAAAAGAAAATCTTGTTTTTTTCCCCTATTACAGCTGTCCCAATTTTCCTTCCTTTGCCCTCCTTCGTCCTGCCCCATTCCCTGCTCCCACAATCCATCCCTGCCCCGCTGTCCATGGGTCATTCACACATGTTCTTCAACTACTCCCTTCCCCTTCTTTCCACCATTCCCCCTACCCCCTTTCCTCTGGCAGCTGTCTATTCGCTGTTTCCAGTCTCTCGTTCTGTTTTGCTCATTAGTTTATTTTGTTCATTATTTCTCATAACTGATATCATACGGTACTTGTCTTTCACCGACTGGCTTATTTCACTCAGCATAACAGTCTCCAGTTCCATTCATGCTGTTGCAAAGGGAAGGAATTCCTTCTTCTTTCTTTCGGCTGCATAGTATTCCACTGTGTAGATGAACCACAGATGAGCACTTAGGCTGTTTCCAACACTTGACTATGGTCAATAGTGCTGCTATGAACATAGGGGTGCCTAAGTTCTTTTGAATTGGTGGTTTGGGATTCTTAGGGTATAATCCCAGGAGTGGAATCGCTGAGTCATAAGGCAGTTCCATTTTAAATTTTTTAAAGGAAATTTCAACTGTTTTCCACAGTGGCTACACCTGTCTGCATTCCCACCAACAGTGTCCTAGAGTTCTCTTTTCTCCACAACCTCACCAGTACTTGTTGTTTGTTGATTTATTAATGATAGCCATTCTATCAGGGGTGAGGTGGTATCTCTCTGTGGTTTTCATTTGCATCTCACTGATGGCTAGTGATGCTGAACATTTTTACCTAAGCCTATGGGCCCTCTGGATGTCCTCCTTGGAGAACTGTCTATTCAGATCCTCTGCCCATTTTTTTAAAAATAAATGCACCATTTTATTACTAAATTTTCAAGAACCTATAGGTACTGAGTACAATTCTTAAAGAGTTATGGCTTCATTACAAGCACAGTTGACTTCAAACATCAAGTACAGTAACTGAAGTTGTAACTTCAATAAAAGGTCACTTTTTAAATAATATTTCTTTATTAGTTGCTGACCCGAAGTATACTAAAATACTTCCCCAAAGCTAACATTGTTGAAAATCTTATCATCTACGATACCCGTGGAACCCACCATCTTCTCCTGCACCCCAGCACTGTCTATTTTTTTATTGGATTGTTTGTTCTCCCTGGTGTTGAGTCATGTGAGTTCTTTATATATTTTGGAGATTAAACCCTTCTCCAATGTATCATTGGCAAATACGTTCTCCCATACAGTTGGTTCCCTTTTCATTTTGCTGATGGTTTCTTTAGCCATGGAGAAGCTTTTTAATTTGATGTAGCCCCACTTGTTTATTTTTTCCTTTATTTCCCTTGCCCTAAGAGATATAGCATGTAAAATATTGCTATGTGGGATATCTGAAATTTTACTGCCTATGTTTTCCTCTTGGACTTTTATGGTATCATGATTTACATTTAAGTCTTTTATCCATCTTGAGTTTATTCTGGTGTATTCTTGAGTTGGTGGTCTAGTTTCATTTTTTTGTATGTACCATTCCAATTCTCAACACCATTGATTGAAGAAGCTATTTTTACTCCATTGTATGTCTGTAACCCCTTTGTCAAATATTAATTGACCATAGGGAAATGGGTTTATTTCTGGGCTCCTTATTCTGTTCCACTGATTTATGTGTCTGTTTTTATGCCAGTACCAGACTGTTTTTATTACAGTGGACTTGTAGTATAGTTTGATATCAGGTATTGTGATCCCTCCAACTTTGTTATTCTTACTCAAGATTTCTGCAGCTATTTGAGGTCTTTTTGGGTTCCATATAAATTATTGAAGTATTTGTTCTAGATCTGCAAAATATGCCATTGGTATTTTAATAGGCATTGCAATGAATCTATAGATTGGTTTGGGCAGTATGAACATTTTAATGATGTTTATTCCTCCGATCCATAAACAGAGTATGCTTCCATTTATTTGTATCTTCCTCAGTTTCTTTCTTCAGTGTTCTATAGTTTTCTGAATAAAGATCTTTTACCTCCTTGGTTAAGTTTATTCCTAGGTAGTTTATTTACTTACCTATATTTGTTGCTACAGTATACGGGATCTTGTCTTAGATTTTCTTTCTGATAGTTCATTGTCAGTGTACAAAAGAGCCACTGATTTCTGAATACTGACTTTGTATCTCACTACTTCACCAAATTCACTTATTAGGTTGAGCAGTTTTTTGGTGGAGCCTATAGGATTTTCCATGCAGACTATCATGTTGTCTGCAAATGACAGTTTTACCTCCTCTTTTCCAATTTGGATGCCTTTCACTACTTCTTGTCTGTTCGCTGTGGCTATAACTTCCAGTACTAAGTTGAGTAAGAGTGGTGAGAGCAGACAGTCTTGTCATGTTCCTGATCTTAAGGGAAACACTTAGTTTTTGCCCCTTGAGTATGATGTTGGCTGTAGGTTTTTTGTATATGGCCTTTATTATGTTGAGGTATGCTCCCTCTATTCCCACTTTGCTCGGTATTTTTATCATAAATGGGTGCTATACCTTATCAAATGCTTTTTCTGCATCTATTGATATGGTCATGTGACTTTTGTCTTTCATTTTGTTTATATGAGGTATAACATTTACTGATTTGTGAATACTGTGCCATCCTCGCATCCCTGGAATAACTCACTTGATCATGGTGTATGGTCTTTTTAATGCATTGTTGGGTCTGGTTTGCTAGTATTTTGTTGAGGATTTTCACATCTGTTCATCAGAGATACTGGCCTGTAATTTTCTTTCTTCGCTGTGTCTGTACCTGGTTTTAGGATTAGGATAATACTGGGATCATAAGAAGAGTTTGGGGATCATCCCTCTTCGTGAAGTTTTTAGAATAGTTTGTGAAGGATCGGTGTTAGTTCTTCTTTGAATGTTTGGTAAAATTTGCCTGTCAAGACATCTGGTTCAGGCTTTAGTGCGTTGGTAGTTTTTTGATTGCTGATTCAGTTTTGCTAGTTGTCATCAGGTTTTCTGCTTCTTCCTGGTTTGCTTTTGAAAGACTGAATGTTTCTAGAAATTTATCCATTTTGCCTAGGTTGTCCAATTTCTTGGCCGATAGTTGTCCTTAGTAATTTCTTACAATCCTTTGTATTTCTGTGGTGTCAGTTGTTACTACTCCTCTTTCATTCCTGATTTTATTTGGGTTCTCTCTTTTTTCCTTGATGAACATGGTGAATGGTTTGTCAGTTTTGTTTATTTTTTCAAAGAACTAGCTCCTATATTCATTGATCTTCAAATTGTTCTTTTCGTCTCTATGACATTGAATTGTGCTCTGATTTTGATTATTTCCTTCCTTCTTCTTGCTCTGGGCTTTGTTTGTTACTGTTCCTCTAGTTCTTGTAGATGTAGGGTTAGGTTGTTTATTTGAGATTTTTTAATCTTCAGGTAAGCCTGTATTGCTATGAACTTCCCTCTCAGTAATGGCTTTGCTGTGTCCCATAGGTTTTGTGTTGTAGTGTGTTCATTTTCATTTGTTTCCAGGTACTTTTTGATTTCTTCCTTGAGCTCACTGTTGACCATTCATTGTTTAAAGATTTTATTTATTTATTTTTAGAGAGAGGGGAAGGGAAGGAGAGAGGAAGAGAAACATGTGGTTGCTTCTCAAGCATCCTCTACTGGGTGCCTGGCCTACAACCCAGGCATGCGCACTGACTGGGAATCGAACTGGCAACGGGTTGGTTCACTGGTCCATGCTCAATCCACTGAGCTACACCAGCCAGGGCCCATTCATTACTTAATAGCCTGTTATTCAGCCTCCATGTATTTGAATGTTTTTGAGGTTTTTCTCTTGAGGTTGGTTTCTAGTTTCAAGCTGTTGTGATCTGAGAAGGTGCTTGATATGATTTCTATTTTCTTGAATTTGTTAAGGCTTGTTCTGTGTCCTACCATGTGGTCTATCTTTGAGAGTGATCCATGTGGGTTTCAGAACAATGTATACTTTGCTTCCTTGGGATGAAATGTTCTATAAATATCAATTAAATCCATTTGATCTAGAGAGTTGTTCAACTCTGCAATATTTTTGTTGATTTGTTTTGGTTTGTTGACAGTGGGGTGTTAAAATCCCCTACAATGACTGTATTGCTAACTATCTCTTTCTTAAAGTCTTCAAATATTTTCTTTATATATTTAGGTATACCTATATTGGGTGCATATATGTTTATAAGGGTTATATTCCTGTTGTACTACTCCCGTAAGTATTATGTAGTAACCTTCTTTGTCTCTTATTATTGCCTTTGTTTTGAAGTCTATTTTGTCAGATATAAATATTGTTACCCTGTTTTTTTTTTCATGTCCATTTGCAGGAACATTTTTTTTCCATCCCTTTACTCTCAGTCTGTGTAGGTCTTTTGTTCTGAAGTGGGTCTCTTATAGGCAGCTTATATGTGGGTCATGTTTTCTTATCCATTCAGCTACCCTATGTGTTTTGATTGCAGTGCTTAATCCATTTACATTTAAGGTTATTATTGATAGGTACTTATTTATTGCCGTTTTCCCCCTTTGTACCTGTGTTCCTCTCTCTTCTTCTTCTTCTTCCTCTTCCTCTTCTTCTTCTTCAAACGGTCCCTTTAGCATTTCTTGTAGGGCTGGCTTGGTGGAGACAAACTCTTTCAGCCTCCTTTTGTCTGGGAAGCTCTTTATTTTGCTTCCATTTAAATGAGAGTCTTGCTGGATAGGGTAGTCTTGGTTGCAGGTCTTTGCTTTTCATTACTTGGAATGCTTCTTGCCAATCCCTTCTGGCTTATAGTGTTTCAATTGAGAAATCAGTAGGTAGCCTTATCGGAGCTTCCTTGTATGTTACCAGCTGTTTCTCCCTTGCTGCCTTTAAGGTTTGTGTTCAAATTTTGCCATTTTAATTGTAATTGGGACTCTCTGTGTTTCTTTTTTTCCTCACCAAGTTAGGGAAGCTTTCTGTCATTATTTTTTCAAACAGGTTTTCTGTCCCTTTCTCCCTCCCTCCAGTGAGTCAGCATTGGGCTCCCACCACTGAGCTGCCACAACTGCACCACTGAGTTCCCAGGGTGGTCTCTGCCAACATGCTCCTCAGTCAGACTCTGCCCGTTCAGAATTCCCATGGTTCCTACAGTTCCCTGGAGTGGAAAGGCAACAGCTCCCTCTACCCTGTAAGTTCTGTAGTCTCTGGACCCTGGCTCCTGCTGGGGTGCTTGGCCCTGCCCAGGGTGAAGGGCACTGAGACAAGTGTGGGTTCCCAGGTGCAGACTTTCTGGAGGCTTCTTCCTGGGTAGGATATTTTAAATTCCTCAAAATGGCTCCCACCCCAAATCTGCACTGCCAGAGGTGCTGGGCTGGGCAGCAGCAGCAGCAGCAGCTGCTCCACCAGGAGAGCCTAGGCTACACTTGCACATATGCCCACACAGTTGCCCACGTACACACTCACTCACTCATACATGCTCTCACTCACACTCAGCTGGATTTGTGAGTTGATTGCTCTGTGGTTTAGCTGCAAGTCTAGTGTGGGCCTGGGAGCAAGTAGATGAAACTTCCAGATACTCTGCAGCCATCTTGGAGCCCTAAGCCAAGTCTCTGAGACACGTTTCTGTAATTCTTATTTCCACTTAATCTGTTCTCTTCAATTCAAGCAATCTAGATTTCAGCCCTACTCCTCTACTAAAACTGATTACAATAAATTCATCAGCTTCTTTCGGTGGTAACTTCAAGACCACTTTTCAGTGTTCCTGCATCTCTTCACCTTTTAGCAGCACTCAAAATACTCTCAAGTATTTTCTTCCTTATTTTCTGTGACATATAACACAGTCTTCTGAATTTTCTCCTATCTCCATTGGGTAACCCTTCTTATTACTCCTGTCTTTCTCATCTTATCTCTTAAGTATGAGTGAACTTATGGGTTTATCTTCAGCACATGTGGACTCTTGTGAACTTCAGATCCATGTGTCAGCTGAACTTGGGTGTTCCCAAAGCATCTCAAACTCAGTGAAGAGGAACGACGGCATGAAGACCTAGTGGAGAAAGTGTCCTTTCAACCTTGGTAAATGGCATCGGTATAAAATATTTAATTTCTGAGTACAGAAACATAGCATATAAAGCACAAGGTAGTTTCTGGTAATATAAAACACTCAAGTCAGAATCCTAGAATGGCTAGAATTTTTCTAGCGGTTGTTCCATCTTGTACCTGCCTTCTAATGGCACAAGAACAAACTTTTTAGTAACAATGTTTGCCAAAGTGTTAAAACTCTCTAATTTTTCCACTCAAGAAACAAAATAGAATTTTAGGGCTGAAAGGGGCTTTAAAGCTCACGAAACAAATTCTTCCTTTTGTGGATAAGGAAAATGAAGCCCAGTATGTTAATTAACTTCTTTCAGAGTCCTGTAGCTGGTTTTCACAAACTTTGGTTCGGTAATCACATTTCTTCTAGAAATCAATTAACTAAAGTTAACTAACTCTAACTAACTACATTGTTTCCTCCTAAAACTAAACTTTACAGCATTGTAAATAGATGGCTTAAGGCCTCTATGAAAAGGTAGCAAGTCTTGTACCTCTCTTAGAGGAGAGTCAGATAATGCTGGTCACTGTAATAGTCTATTCTTAAAGGATGAGCTTTCAACAAGAGCCACTGTTGCTAGGACACAGGCTTGGAATGCCTTTGCTGGTGTGGATGATGGGTTTGCTGCACGGACCCTTACTCTCAGTGCACTTATAACCAAAGGTATTTGCCATATAAATGGCTGAAAGTGGAGGTATAGTCTATATCTCAGGAAAGTAATTTATCTCTAGCTATGGGAGGAGTCATCTGACCTAGCTCTAAGAGAACAAGGATTGTGGGTGAACCCTGTCATGGAAGGCTGCCACTTCCCTGGAGCCATGAATTGGTAGTGGGGGGTACATGGAAAAGGTACTGTCAACCTTAACGGGCCACAGCAGCCCATATAAAATATGTGCAGTGAGATGATAACCAGCTACAACAGGTTGAATAATAAATCCCCCAAAGATGGCCAGGTTCTTAAGCCTGGGACCTGGTGAATGTTTCTGTATATAGCATAAAGTTTGCAAATGTGATGAAGTTAATGATCTCAAGACAGGGGGAGTGTCTGGGCTGAAGTGGTGTCTCTATAAGAAGGAGGGCAGAGGGAGATTTAAGACAGAGAAGATGCAATGTGAAGATGAACACAGAAATTAGAGTGATTAGACACAAGCCAAGATATTCCAGCAACCACCAGAATGTGGAAGAGGCAAAACAGATTCTCTCCTAGATACCTTGATTTCAGACTTTTGGTCTCCACAATTGTAAATGAACACGTTTCTGTTGTTTTAAGACACCAGGTTTATGGTAATTTTGTTACACCAGCCAGAGAAAAGTAATACACCAGGATATAAATGGAAGACAGATTTCTGAATAAAGAATGATCATACCCACAAGTTGATTTTCAGAAATATTTCCAGAGTCAGTCCTTAGGTAAAACATAGTCTTTTACTATAGTGGTCTCGACTGAAGGTATGGGGGTACACACCAGAATCAGCGAAGAAATTTTTTTAAATATATTTTATTGATTATGCTACTACAGTTGTCCCATTTCCAAGAAATTTTTAAAATATTGACTATTGAGCTCCATCCCCAATCTACTGAATCATATTCCCAGATGAGGAACCTATACCTGAATATTTCCAAATGCCTACATGCGACACCGATATAAACCCTTGGTTCAAAATTCCTGTTTTACAAGTTTACCAATGTTTTCTCTAACCCAAATTCCTGCCACTTAACCAGCAGCTAGACAACTGAGACTAAACAGGACAGAATGAGTCTTCAAATTCAAATGAGAAAGCAAAGTAAATTGCTTCAATTCCAGAGATCAAGGTATCTTGGTCTAAACTTACTTTTCTCACTCTTTGTTCCTCACTTTTCATTGCTTCTTGAGATGATAAAATGCAATTTTATTCAAGGCTTAGCAGTACCACTGACAGCCCACGTGTGGTTCTCTGAAATTTCCCCCATTACCACGCATTGTGTAACCACGAGTCTCTCTCTCTCAGCACATTCTGCAGTCTATGAAATTCATGCATCTTAGTTCAATCATCTTCAAACTCTAATTATTTTTTCCCTTTGTGCTCCTTGAATTATTATGAAAAGCACAGAGAATAACATAGCACCCAATTTCCCTTAGTGGAGACGCACAGTGACCACTGACTGACAGCACAGCAAAAATTACGATGCCATTCGCACCCTGGCTGTCTTTTTCAAGTGCGATGCTGTTTCATGCAGACGTTCCGATCAAGCAGACTTTTTAAGTGTGTGCCACTCCAAAAGTGTTATTAGAGAAAGACTGTGTTTGAAAATGATATTGATTAAAAATTAATGATAAAACCAAATGAATTTCAAATTGGTTAGAAAAACTCAAAATATCTTAAAGCAATGGGCCTCAACTTTTATGTTCTTCTCCATTCCTTAAAATAATACTGAAAAACTGCATTACTCCCTCATTAAAGAAGGCTTCTCCAACACCAGTATTTATAATTAACTCTTCATTTTCCCCCTCTAATCCTGCTCATAATCGAAAGAGGTTATGGGTGAGATTGGTGGGTTTTTTTTTTAAGTGATAGACGGCAATGATCAAACAGAGTTAAAAAGGATAAACAGCCTGAAGCTTTGACCACAAGAGTATTAGTATTCATAGGCGGATCCATCGTAGGTGGAACATCATCTGAAGTGCACACTACAGATGAGCTTCTGGAAACTGACTCCCTGTAAACTACCTGTGTTCCCGTGTCCACTGGACAGTTTTCAAGTACCCACGTTCAAAGAGGTACATTAAATATTGATACGTTCACAAGCAACCTCACAGACATTCAACGTTTTAGCTCTCCTTCAGGGTGACAGAAGCATGCTCAAAATAAAGTAACTTATTTTGAGTTTTTTCGCTCGTATACAGTCAGATCTATTTCTTGGGTGTAAACAGTCAAAATTGGTGTCCTGGACAATTAACTTAACCTTGTGTTGTGCCGCAGGTACAGACCCAGCCAGGAATGGCAGAAACATCTAACCTCGAAGTGCCTGACTCTACTGAGTAGAGGCACCAGCACAAATCCGTAATAGGCACTACAAAATTAATTACAAAGCCCTCACCTTATTGATAGGGACTCTGAGGTATAATTAGCAGGTATAATGCCTCTCATAATAAACATTTTTGAGGACATTCTCTAAGCTAGAGTGGCATCATGCTAAGCGCAGGTGCGTCCGCCCGGCCTTCAGGGGCCTCTCACGTAAGGGTAACAAAATGTGCTGCTTCACTTACTGGAGAATTAGTCAGCTAACCGAAGTGTCTAGCCTTTTACTTCCTGCTCACAACGTGCAAGGCCCTTTCACACACAGTATCTAATATGTGGCATTATATTATGTGCATTTAAAGAAAAATTAAATAGAAGAGAGAACAGACCGAATTTCAGAGTTTGAAGAGTGGTGGACATCTGACTGTCACTAATTGGCCTCTTTAAGACAAATTAATTCATTTGACTGGCCTTTATTTTCTAAATATGCAATATTACATAAGAATATCTTTTCAGGCCCCCTTCCAGATCTAACATTTTATGATTCAAACTAGTTTTTCCGTAGTCCCTGCTCCCTTTCCCTGTTTCCCCCATTAATTTTTTTTTCCATTGCTGCTGATTAGTAGGATCACTGCCTGCCTTCAAATGTCAGGCATGACTCATATAAATTAATAAAGAAACATTTTAAAATTGCATATGGACAAGAATGTAAAAGGAAGACAGGGAAAGAGGGAGGGAAGTGGGAGAGAGAAACTGATCTGATTCTCTAAGGGGGAGGAGGTGGTGATGAATCTGGTAAATTCGCCATTACCCAAGGCAGGAAATGTGGGCAAAGATAATATTGAATAGGCACCCTCGAAAAAGATGTGGTGAGCAGCTCTGAGGTGCACTAAACCAAACATGTAAGTGAATAAACATGCAACTGCTACTTATCATTTGTACTAAGGCAGTACTCCAAACCATTACTGACATGTACATGTCCATTCCCTCATTCCCTTTGAGGGTAGGCTTGGACAACAAGGTGTCATGAGTATTTACACAGAGCACACGACTCCTAAAGTGCCTTTTCTCCACCTTATGCTTGCCTTCCATTGGACTGCTTGCTGTGTCTTAGAAAAAGTTTTTAAATATGCTAGTACAAGTGCATTATTCTAAATGTAAGCAAAAACTTAAAATGCTAAATAGCCTTTCTCTTTATTGAAATATCATTGACATATTAGTTTCAGTTGTACAACATAATAATCCAATATTTGTACTTAGTTCCTGCTTAAGAAAAAATTTTAAGTAGAAAGAATTTTTTCCCTTTGTTAACACTGAAAATATACCCCTCAATATAATACAAGCCATATATGACAAGCACATAGTTAACATCATACTCAACAGTGAAAAGCTGAAAGTTTTTCTTCTAAAAGCAGAAATGCAACAAGGATGCCCACTCTTGCCATTTCTTTTTAACATAGTATTGGAAGCCCTAGCCAGAGCAATTAGCTAAGAAAAAGGAAAAAATGTATCCAAATCAAAAAGGTAAAAGTAAAAAAGTCACTATTTTCAGATGATATAAATTACATGTAGAAAACCCTAAAGACTCCATCAAAAAACAGAGCTAATAAAAAATTCAGTAAATTTGCAGAATGAGATTACAAAATCAATAAATAAAAATCTGTTTGGTTTCTATACAATAATAACAAACTATCAGAAAGAGAAATTAAGAAAACAACCCTATTTACAATTATATCAAAAGGAATAAAATAAATTTAACCAAGGATGTGAAAGGCTTGTACACTCTAAACTGCAAGACATTAATGAAAGAAACTGAAGACAATACAAATAAATGCAAAGCTGTTCAGTGCTAATGGGTTAGAAGAATTAATACTGTTAAAAATAGCTATAGTACCAAAGCAATCTACAGATTCAATGCAATCCCTATCGAAATTCCTATGGCTTTTTTTTTTACATTAATATGACAACCGACTCTAAAATTTGTGTGGAACCACAAAAACAACCCTGAGTAGCTAAAGTAACTCTGAGATAGAAGACAAAGCTAGAAGTATCACACTCTCTGATTTCAAACTATATTACAAAGTTATGTTAATCAAAACAACATGTTATTCCCATAAAAAGAGAAACAAATCAACGGAACATAATAAAGAGCTCAGAAATAAACCCATTGTATATATGGTCAAATTAATTTATGACAAAGTTATCAGGAATATATAGTGGGGAAAGGACAGTCTCTTCATAAATGGTGCTGGGAAAACTGAACAGCCACCCACAAAAGGATGAAACTTGACCTATGTTTTACACTATACCCCAAATTAAACTCAAAATGGATTAAAGACTTTAATATAAGACCTGAAACTATAAAACTCCAAGAAGAAAACATAGGTAGTAAGCTCCTTGACATTAGTCTTAGCAGTAAGTTTTTAGACTTGACACCAAAAGCAAAGGCAACAAAAGCAAAAATAAACAAATGGGACTGCATTAAACTAGAAAGTGTCTTCAGAGCAAAAGAAACCATCAACAAAATAAAAAGGCAACCTACTGAGGGGAAGAAAACATTTATAAATCATATATCTGATCAGGGTTATAATCCAAAATAAATAAAGAAGTTAAATAATTCAACAGAAAAAAATACAAACAATCTGATTTAAAAATGGGCAGAAGAACTGAATATTTTTCTAAAGAGGATCTGAATTGACATTTTCCCAAAGACATCCAAGTGGCCAATAGGCACATGAAGATGCCAGACATCACTAGTGACCAGGAAAATGCAAATCAAAACCAGCATGAGACAGCACCTCACACCTGTTACAATGCTATTCTCAGGAAGACAAGAGACAACAAATGCTGGTGAAAAGGGAATCTTTGTGGCACTGTTGGTGGGAGTGCAAATTGGCACAGCTACTAGAGAAAACAGTATGGAGGTTCCTCAAGATAATTAAAGTTGAACTACCATATGATCACCCAACAATTCTATTTTTGGGTACTTATATGAAGAAAATGAAAACACTACCTTGAAAATTAGTTATGTTCATTGCTGTATCATTTACTATAGCCAAGATATGTAAACAACCTAAGTGTCCATTGATAGATGAGTGGGTAAAGAAACTGTTATTTATAATATAACAGTTTACACACATATTCACACACAAAGGAGTATTATTTAGCCATAAACAGATGAAATTTTGCCATTTGCAATAACATGGATAGACCTAGAGAACATTATGCTAAGTGAAATAAAGCAGAGAAAGACAAATACTGTATGATCTCACTCACATGTAACTTTAAAACAAACAAACCACAGAACAACAACAGCAACAAAAAACCCAAGCTTGTACATATAGAACAGATTGGTGATTGCCAGAAGGTTAAGAGAAATGGGTAAAGGGGGTCAAAAGGTACAACTTCCAGTTATAAAAGAAATAAGTCCTGGGGATATAATGCACAGCATGGTGACTATAGTTAACGGTGCTATATTGCATGCTTGAAAGTTATTAAGAAAGTAGATCTTAAAAGTCCTCATCACAAGAAAGAAAGTTTTTTGTAACTATGTAAGATGATGCGTTTATAACTAGACTTCTTGTGGTGATCATTTCTCAATGTATATAAATGTCAAATCATTATGTTGTACACCTAAAACTAACATGTGATATGTCAAGTATACCTCAATTAAAAAACAAAACAACTGTAGGCATATCATGACTTGGCTTGAATATCAAGTCCAAATGCTTGTCCAACATCAAAAAACAAAGACTCAAATATCTAAAGAAGTGGGTGGGTAACAACAAGTAAAGATAGCCAGGGAGAGACTCTAGGGGTCTCAGAAAGCTCCATATTAGAGGGCCAGCTAACACCCAGCTGTAGCCTGATTTCAACCAGGTGCGAACACAGATTCATTATTGCGAGCTCTTATTATTTTTCAGACATAGCTAGAAGTACAAACTATCCTAGGCCTACAAATTTTCAAGTGTAGCAACAAAACCCAAAACCTCTGAGGCCCAAACAAAACACATCTGTGGTCCAACTGGACCCCAGTTTTGAAACTCTGAGAGTCACTAAATAGGTACAGCAAAATTTCTTGGTTTATGATTTAGAGATTTAAACTTCTGTATATTTGATGTTTCAGTAGATGAGATTTCTGTGATGTCCACACACTATGTGAGACACTGGGCTAAGAGATTTACTTTCACTTAAGTTCACTGAATTCTCCTCAGAGCAACTGTAGGAGAGTATTATTCTCTCCACTTTAGAAATGACATACGAATACTTACAAAGGTTAAGTAATCTCCCAAGGTCATGGAACAGACCTGGGGGTCTGAAGACAGGTTGATCAAAAGCCTGGCAGTGCTTTAACTGCCCCACTCATGACCCAATACTGCCATATTACATATATGCTTTAAATTAATACAAATGCACATTTATACAATGGAATACTACCAGCACAAAGAAAGAAGGAGCTCCTAACCTTCGCAACAGCATGGATGCAACTGGAGAGCATATGCTAAGTGAAGTAAGCCCAGCGGAAGAAAGACAAATACCGTATGATCTCACCTATAAGTGGAACCTAATCAACAAAACAAACAAGCAAGCAAAATGTAACCAGAGACACTGAAATGAACAAATTGACAGTAACCAGAAGGGATGGGGGAAGGGGATAACAGAGGAAAGGAGGGAACGGATCGTCAAGGAACATGTAGAAAGGACCCATGGGCAAAGGCAAAGGGGGGAAGGATTGAAGGTGGGAGGTGGGGGTGGGAGGGGCAGGGGAAAGTGGTGGCAGGACAATGGAGACAACTACCTGGACAACAATAAAAAAATAAAAAAATTAATATGAATAAAGTGATACATTTTACAACTTTGATAAATGCTTTATTGACCAAAAAAACTTACTAGAAATTAGAGCTTATGAAGTTAAAAACAAATAATGCTCCTTTGGATATATTCCCAGAAGTGGGGTCGCAAGGTCAAAAGGCAGATCCATTTTTAATTTTTGAGATATCTCCACACTGCTTTCCACAGCAGCTGCACCAATGTGCACTCCCATCCACAGTGCAAAAAGGTTCCCCTTTCTCCACACCCTCACAAGTACTTATTGTTGATTTTATTGATCATAGCCTTTCTGACAGGTGTGAGATGGTACCTCATTGTGGTTTTAATTTGCATTTCTTCGATGATTAGTGAAGTTCAGCATCTTTTTATATGTCTATAGGCCACCTGTATGTCTCTTTGGAAAAGTGTCTATTCAGGTTCTTTGCCCATTTTGTAATTGCGTTGTTTGTTTTTTTGGTGTTGAGCTTTGTAAATTCTTTATAAATTTTGGACATTATCCCCTGATCAGACGTATTGGTGAACATGTTCTCCCATTCTGTGGGTTGTCTTTTTATTTTGTTGATGTTTGCCTTTGCTGTGCAAAAACTTTTTAGTTTGATGTAGTCCCATTTGTTTATTTTTTCTTTTGTCTCCCTTTCTTGGGGAGGTATATCTGATAAAATATTGCTATGAGCCATGCCTGAGATATTGCTGCCTATGTTTTCTTCTAGGATTTTTAGAGTTTCAGATCTAACGTAAATGTTCAATCCATTTTGAGTTTATTCTTGTGTGTGGTATAAGAAGATGGTCTAGTTTCACTTTTCTGCATGTATCTGTCCAATTTTCTCAACACCATTTATTGAATAAACGATCTTTAGCCCATTCTATGTGCTTACTTCCTCTGTCGAACATTGACTATAGAGGGCAGCTAAGGGGGTGGGGAAGGAAGAGAGGAGAGGGATTGAGCAAAAAAGAAAAAGGGCTCATAGACATGGACAACAGTGGTGTGATTGCCAGGTGGCGGGGTGGGGTATGAGGAGATTAAATGGTTATGGCAAAATACAATAAAAAAAGAAAACATACTAACGTTACCATAAAAAGACAAACAATGTTATCCATATTCTTTAATTGCTTAGTCTTTAACTTTCTACTGTATCGGCTCAGGACTTGTTATTTAATCTACTTAAAAATGTTGTTTTTAGATGGAAAGATAGGCTTGATCCTAAGCTCATAGCTAAGAAAACTTACGATCACAGTGTACATGAATCAATAGTCAGTAGCTCCGATTCACCTCTGACACATCACTGAATCTTTATCATCTGTTCCTACATGGGATACCTTGCTGAATTCACATTTATTGTATTAGCCTAATGTACAACAACCACAACAGGTATTTTCTCATAACATGTGCTGACATGTGAAGGGATGGTATTTTTTGTAACTACCAGACAATAATAAAAGTACATTTTCTATAATAATATAGTATGTATTATACTATAAATATTTATATAGAATAGTATATTTTTATAGCCAGTACGAGACTATAATTCATGTTTGTAACAATAATAGTTTAACAGTTGTAACATCACAGTAACAGTATGAATAAATCTCTTAAAACTACTCATTCATTCACTCGTCTGTTCAGTCAACAAATATTTACTGCATCTGTACTATCAGATTGTCAGGTTGTCAGCTATTGGTAGAGGGTATAGGCTCTACAAGGCCCATGGTGAACAACACGTACTTAAATTTAGTAGAGGCAGAAACAGACAATAAAGGAATGAGAAAACAATCAGATAAACATCTTTATCTGTCATTTTCTGGTAGGCTACTGGATAATTGGTACAAGGTCATTAAACTAAGCTAACTCAAATGAGTAGCTTTAGACTGGATAGTCAAGAAAGCCTCACTACAAGGAAATTTTGGGATGAGTGACAAGGTGTAGTCATGTGATGACAAAGCAGAAGAGCAGTGAGCAGCCCCTTGGCCTAACTGAGTTTGGGGCATTTGAGAAAGCGAACACAGCCAGTGTGGCTAAACTGTGGTGCGCCTGGGGTGTGGTGTCATAAGGGCAAAAAGGTAAGCACGTCAGTAGGGCTTTTCTGACCAGAAAACAAGGGTTGATTCTGTGTGTGTTGGGCAACCACTGCAGGATTTTAAGCAGGAGAGTGACCTGACTGATGTTCCTGAAGGTCGCCCTGGCTGCTGTGTGAAGCAAGGACTGGAAGACAGCAAGGGAAGCAGCAGCAAGACTGGGGTATCTGGGTTGAGATAAGGTGACTTGGACTGGGGTGATGGCAGTGGAACCTTTAGGGTATATTAGGCTATCTCCTAAATTGTGGAAGAAGGGTGACCCATTTTCACAAACCTTAAGCACAAATTAAAAATTGGGTAAGAGAGTCTCAACAGTAGCACCAGATATATCGCTATCTATTAGTATTTAAAGTCATTTAAGCTAAAAATGAGGTAGATGTATTAGAATATATTGTTAAAAGGAAAAGTAAGATGCAAACCAGTGTGTTTGGCATGTACCTGTGTGTGTGCGCATTTACTTACACAGACAGTTCTGAAGGGACACAGTAGAACCCACTGACCACAACTGTCTCTAGATGGGGCAGTTGGGAGAATGGGGTGGGAAAGAGAATTTTCAATGTATAATCTTTTCTGTACTATCTGAGTGTTTACTACACCATGCACATATTACTTTTTCAACTAAAAATCTAGGTGATACTAGATTTTTAACTCCTTGCACATGGCATGAAGTCTTCTGCGTCCCTTTACTTCCCATGATGTCTCATAAATTATCTTGATCACGGTTCATGTTTTAAAAATGCACTGGCTAAGAAGACGAGAACCTCTGTGACAATGACCCTAATACCACAACTATAATGACAGGCAGCACATGTAGGAAAAACACCAATGGACTGGAAATCAATAGACTTGTATCAAACCCGCCTCTCCCATCAGCTGTGTGATTTTAGGTCACTAACACTAACCTGGGATCCTTCCTCTGTAAAGATGAGATCACAGCACCTGCCTCACAGAATCATGAAGATGAACGAAACCATCAATATGAAAACTTTTCCACTCCGTAAAACAAATGTAAATAAAAGGTACTGCTGTTGTTATAAGCAGTCTACTCCTGTCCTTCTCAGACTCTACAGAACACCTGAACTTAAACAACGGGAATCCGTCCACTCCACGCCCCTTAGACAATCAATACCTCATGCCAGACACAGGCTGGGTGTGGGGAGAATCACTTATTTTGAATCAAATCAGTGGTTTGGCATAATGTACAAACTGGGTCCACAACTAGTGTTTACTGAGTAGTCAGCACGTGCCAGGCCCTATTCCTAGGGTTGTACGTGCATCGAGCCATTTACTCTTCACACAACCTGCGAGTATCATCCCCATTTCAGAGATGCGGAAGATGGGGTGCAGAGAGGTTAAATGTTATTAATGTTATTAAATGTTATCAAAAAGGAATCACAGGGCAGCTTGATTGTACAGCTTTTAAAGTTTTTTCCTTGACTTTTTATTTTCCTTAAAAAAAAAACAAAAACAACAACAAAAAACCTTTCACTTCCTGGGCACATAAGCTACCCTCTGCTATATAATTCTCCCCCGACAATTTAGGATAGGAGTACACTGTTCCTGTATACTACATAGAGTATACTCTATATGCTTCAACCAGTTTAGTATTCTCTCAAAGATCTCAGAATTTGGCACAAAACTCCAACCTGGACATCTAACTCTACTTTTTTTTAATAGCTTGAGTCCTGTCCATTTCAGAAGAGGCCAGGCTGAGTGTCTGATGCGGGGGAAGGGCCAGGCTCCATACAGCGGACATTTATTGAGTGCTACTACATGCTACATGCTGGACTCTGGGCTGAGCAAGTACGTGCCTTTTAAATGTTAACCTTCTACAACCTGCGATGTATGATTTTCTCCACTGATGTCAAAGCTGGGGATGAGGCAGATTGCAGGCTGCTGGATCAAATGCAGGACGCCTGGCTCCACGTGTGAGGAGCAATGACCACAGCGACTTCATCTTGTTGGACAAATTACACTGGCCTTGCTGACTTGACAAAAGAAGGTACTTGTTAGAAAGAACTTTTCAAAGACTGTACAAAATAGCTGTGCTTTTCAAGGACCAGACTGAAAAAAATGTTTCTTTCACAGTAATGGAACAAGATGTTCATGAGAAACCAATGGCTTGGAGAAGATAAATTTCCCCTCTCACCACAATTCTTGGCAAACAACCAATATAACCTGAATGTTCTTTTTCCCCTTTTTCTTTTAAAAGTCCCTGCACCTAATCCCTGGAGGGGACACTTTTCTGCTTGCTGTCAGAATCTATGTTCCCGCATTACCATTCAAGACCTTGAATACAAGATTTTTTTTTTTTTTTTTTTTTTTTGCCGGGCAGACCAGCCTTTTTTTCTCGGTGCACAAATGTGAACCTCAGAAAAACCATGAGAAACTTTTCTTTAAAGTATAAGTATGCCCCAAATTTTGCAAGAGACATATTTGTATTAAACAGTGTTTACTATTTAACTGGGTACTCTATATTTTTATTTGCTAATTCTGGCAGAACCCTGGCCCGCGGACAGGGCTGTCAGCAGCAGCCCTGCAGCTCAAACGCAGGGCTGCCCGACCCCAGAGACCGCACTTCCACACACCATGTTATACTTTCTTCCTTGTCCTTCCCAAAGGGGACTTGCTTTGACAATGACAAAACCCTCCTGGGAAGAGGATATGTATCCCAGGAAAAGAGGTATTTTCAGTGCAGGACAGATGGAAGGATTACGACATATATCATGAAAGGATCCTCACCTTCAAACCGATGCGGGCATCAAAAACTGGTGCCCAAAATGATGCAGATGTGATTTAATGCAGCCATCCTTCGAGTCTGAGAGCTTGGACAAAGCTAATGTGATTAGGTCTTAGTGAATCACCATCCTCTTCCATATGCATTAAGATGAACGTCCAAAGTAGCCTTCAGCATACGTAACTATTCTCTGACCTGTGCAAGCACGGTGATTTTCAAATTCATTGCCTTCATAATCACCTCCTGATTTTGCTTTTAATTCTTACACCCTAATCCTCTGGAACTATAATTTATTGATCAAAACCTGTCTGGATTTGGATAGCTGACCCGTGCTTTTGAAAGATATAACAATAATAACCAAATTTTCAAAGAAGATTCTGGATCGTACTTGCCCTAATCTGTTAGTCCCTCTTGCTGGTAAACTGTACTTATTGGGATATGGCAGGTAATAAATATAGTATATAATAATATATATACTGGATGACATATAATAAAGGATGCTTCACAATTTTACAACATAAGGAAAACAAATTCAAAGTGACCTTGTAAATTACATGCAGTATTTTTTTAAATACCGAAGAAAAATGATCAATTATATTTAATGATTATGGAGACATGATGATAAAGTTAATGTACACTGTTAAAAATTGCTTGCTGGGCAACACACAGAGTTCTTTTTATAAATGGCTTGTAGAAACTGATCCCTGGGGGACTTTGACATTTAGAGAGATCACCAGACACGGCATTTGTTCTCAGTCATTTCCAAGCATTAGACAAAGCAATGAAGACAAACCAAACGGGAACAGATTTTATCTACAGCAATCAATACAGCCAAATTAAATAATCTAATCCAGTGGCTACCAGGCTTTCGAAGTTCATAAAATGGAAAATTTTCAAAAGAGGTTTTAGGAACCTATGCAGAATTGTCAGCTTTTCATTTTGCCAAGTGAGAAAATAAATTTTAACAAAATAAAACAAATACTATCTACTACCACCA
The DNA here is from genome assembly GCA_039655065.1 of Glossophaga mutica. Taxonomy (NCBI): domain Eukaryota; kingdom Metazoa; phylum Chordata; class Mammalia; order Chiroptera; family Phyllostomidae; genus Glossophaga; species Glossophaga mutica. The sequence continues at coordinate 62,719,404 of CM077310.1, read as the reverse complement.
TCATTCCATAAAAATAAGTAATAAAAACAACCTCAAAATGAAGGAATGTTTCCCACGAAAGGGCCGGCTGGACCCCAACGTCTTCCTACAGCCAGGAAGCTCCGAGAGCGGACCGCAGCGGAAGAGCCCAGTCTAGTCCCGTAACTGCCAGAACACAGTGTTTTAGAAAACATGGGATTTTTAAAAAGACGTCTTCTGGTTTTCGGTATTTGCTAAACAAGCTTAAGACGCACGAACCAGTCCAGTCATTCCAGTTGTACCTATGTACCCACATATGCTATTTTCTTGGCTATTCATTTTTTATTTTTCATCAAAGCAACACATACATATCATTTTATAATAGAAATTACTAAAAGGCTTACAATTAACATGGCAGTCCCTTGATTTGCCTCTGATTTTTGCTGCCCAGAGATAAACTCTTTCAACTCCCTCTGGGTTTTTCTATTTCAGTACGAACTATTGACTTGCAATGTGAAACTCTGGAAAAATAGTTCTCTTAACACACTCGTGTGCACACACATGCACATGCACACACCCCGCTCACCCTTGCCATCTCTTTCCTCTCCTCCACCCCGAACCCTTCCACTAAAATTATATCACAATCACGATTTGGAGGTACATCATTTTTAAGTGCCTGCATGACAATGACTCTGTACGTAGAAACTGCTCCTGAGCTGTATGCACATTCTGCTACATCTGCTTTTCACGAGCTCTTTGTTTTCCCTGGGGTTGACCATCACCTCGTTTTGCTGTTGTTTACTTCATTTTCTCAGCGTCTATCTCTGATTCATCTCCACACTGTCCACCAGAACTGGAAATCTCTCCACATGGCCCAGCACATCTCTCGCTCTCTCAGTGACATTGCTGGAAGCATCCTTAAAACCCTCTATTCTCCCACTATCTCCTGCAGAGCTGCTGTCCTAGGGCTTCCCTTCACCATCATCCTGGGGATTCCCTCTGTCTCTGACTATTCCATTTCCTGTTTCAGCATATCACGCTTTCTCCAAACAACCAAGGAAAGGTACCTGGGTAAGGACAGAGGGAAGAGGCTGCCTACTGTGAAATGAACGTATATTTCACTCAGTCCTGCTATTTTCAACATGGGAATCTCACTACAGGCCTGAACTGAGCCTGATTTGCTAAACCAAAAGTTTCTGGGGCCATCTCCCCAGAGAGGAGTTATGTAAGACATGAGGAATATGGTCTCTCGGATGTACAAAGTAGGAGAGGCCATGGGGAGGGTCCAGTTACTGATTTTAGAAGTGTTAAAGGGAGCTTCCTGTTTTGACCCACTGACCTCAGAGGCAGCTGGTGTCTCCAGTTCCTAGGCCTTTCTTGTGTTCTGTAGGGTCGAACCAGCCCCTTCTTTCCTTGGCCTTGAGGTCTGCAGACACTTGGGTTTCAGCTTTCTCTGGGGTGCTGAAATAGCTAACAAATCTATGTGCTTTCCATCTCTTAAATTTTTTAGACATCTTGAGGGCATCCTATCTTGTTCTCTGTGTTCTTCAATATTTATGAGTTTTACTGTTGTTTGTGTTTTCCTAGGCATAGAGATAACTGTACCATTACTTTAAACTTTGAGGGTTATGCTTTGGCAGCATATAAGTATCACTTAATCATGGTCTCAGAGATCATAGCAGAGGGTTGATGAGGCATACAACCCTCCCCCCCCCCCCCCGCACCTAAAATCACTGCCCAACCTAACAAACATGTTCTGGAGAGTCTTCAATTTCTAAAAACTCACCATCTCTATAAAGTGCAATAAAGTGAAGTGCAATAAAATGAGGTGTGCCTGTAGTGGAATCGTAGGAAAACCTGGCTCCTCAGATTCGAATGTGCTCATAGTAAGTACACTGACGCCTATAGCTGCCTTGGGTACTGCCTCACATGCTAACGTTCAACTGCAGGCTACAGCCAGCATCATGCCATGGGATGCGTCAGGCTGTAAAGACAAGGCCTCAACCAGTACTTGCTTAAACATTTGGACCATGAAGCATTCTAAGTAATCTACCTAGAAAAACATGTTCTGATGAAATCAGATGATGTGTGCACACAAAGTTAAATGTTGTACCATCAAATGTGGTAGACTAGATTTTTAAAATGTAATGAAAAGTGACCTACTTAAGAATAAGATAATGCTCAAAACTAATAATTAAAGCCAAAGCTAGAAGAGTAACTCCCATGATAAATACTGAGGAGCCACCTTATCCAGCTATTCACGATTTCTGCATCACGTGATGAGTAAGAAAAAAAATCTCCAAAAAATTCCTATTAGTCCCTAAACTGAATGCAATGCCTGAAATTCTAAACCAGGCAAGCAGACATGATCTAAAACAGATTGCAATTAAGGAAAAGCTTCATCCTGGAAAATGTAAGACATCTGGTCGCCATGCCTATTCCACACAAACACTCAAGAGTTTCTGATGGTTCACCTCAGGTTATCATGATGCTAACCAACCTCCCAGGATCTGCAACAACAAAAAAAAATTGTACTACTTTTTCCTCCCTTATCTGTCACAGATTTTTCATCTTTCCTTTCCTTAATTCTGAAAAGGGTATTATACTAACTTGCCAGGAATGATGGCGTGGACCAGCATTGTCTTTACAATGTTCAAATACTGCGTGGAAGCTCAGAAACACCTGCTTGAATGTGTTCATATAGAAAGGCATGAGCGCAGCAGAGCAAAAATGCATAGAAAGGCATGAGCGCAGCAGAGCAAAAATGCAGGATGGACTGATCTTGGGAGTCATCTTAGAAATGTTCAAACCAAGCACACCATCACCAGCCCCTCAAACAAGTGAAAATGGGTGAATAGTAACGATCTATCTATAGAGCTACCTTCCAGGAGGGACCAGGAGGGACCAGGAGGGACCAGGAGGGACCAGGTCTCTTAAGACTTCCTTAGGCTAAAGATTATATTAAATGAAAGTGTGTTTAATCTGGCAGAATCACACATGAGGGAAACACATAACTTTGATAAAATATGGTAGAGATTTTACCCTGGACATAATGAGAGGGTCTCTGGGAGGAGTTAGGGCTCATGGGAGGAGGTCTTGCACTCTCAGTCACAGTGAGAACACTGCAGAAAGAACCCTGCTCACACCAGAGCTCCACTGTTGTTAACAGCCCCGCCCCTTAACTTCCTCCTCCATCCTGCATGCACTGGACTGCGATCCTTCCTTTTTCCCAAATACCCCTTTTGGTGATGAAATATCTAGTTGATCCTGTTTTTCTAGTCAACAACTTCTTGGAACACAATAAACAATTCTAGTGGAAAGATAGCAGAATCAATAAACAGAAAATAGAGTTCTGGAGATAAAATTGTTTTTATCTTTGTATTACCACATTTATCTTGTGAAAGACACCTCCTCTCTGCTTCTCTCACATGCCAGGGTTATAACCAGTACAGAGAGAAGTTCTTGATATTTTGACCCCAACAGTTTTAACCTACTGCTCTTCTGAAAGGATCCAGCTAATGGGTGAATTTATGAGGTTAACAGGTGTTCTACTTCAGTGTAAGAATAAAAACGTAAAAAGACATCTGTGGGAAAATTTTCACATTATGGCTAAGGATTTTCCCCATATTATATGAAATAGACATTTTGAAGAGGCAGATATAAATGACCCATTCAACCAGAATCTCCTTTCCAGGCTCCAGACTTAGTCTAAAGAATAAAAGGGATCTAGTAAGGAAATGGCAACAATCTGCAAATCTCTCTTGGAAAACTTCAGGTTGTAAAAGGGTATTGTAATGATTTCTTCAAGATTCCTTTGTGTACAGATTTGATTCACAGGAGAAATGATCAGCTGAAGAAATAATAAGCAAAGCCTACACAGGATGGAGAGAGTGGAGGTGGAGGTACCTTTCAATACTACTGCAACATATTTGGCAGAACCACGAATTAGGCACTCCCATTTTCCTTTACCATGTTTATGGTTAACATCTCCGAGGACAGGAAGAGGTTTGTTCAAAATACATACGAAAGTCACCTTTCTTGAATCTAGCTCAGTCTTTAGGTTCCCTTCACAGAAGAAATACCCCCGCCAACCTCCACAAGATTTCTAAAATTAACATTGCTCAGAACAAAGATACCGTTTTGTCAACCCCTGCATTTCACGGATGAGTTTCAGAGAGAAGGGACCCACCTAGATGCCCAGTGCCGATGAGCGAGAAAACCCAGGCCAGACCGCCAGGACGCGGCACTGGGCACAGGGAGCGAGAGGCCCGTGTTTTCATCTAGCACCACCCAAAAAAGCACCCAGGGCTTCACTCTGAAACTTCACTATCAGAGAAATCCATTTCTTTGAATAATAGCTTTAAATAGTTCATTTGAATCCAAACAATAATTAGAAAAATTCATGGTGCACTCTCTAGTCTCATTATGTTCCTAAAAAAATGCCCCCATATTATGTTCAACCACCACAACGTAAAGAAACAAAAGCACTGAGCTGAGATTTCCCCATTCCATAATGTATAACGTAGTTTGGCAAGAGACGGGAAAGGAAAAAGGGATATTATCAACGTGAACTTTTACAGATTTATGTTTTAAACCTGTAGTGGACTTACTTGAGTTTAAAATTAAGCCTCACCAAAATAATTTATATTTGAGGTTACCTCGATCTAGAGGAGAAGTGTGAAAATATCTGGCAGAACTGAGGCTTAACATCATCTTGTACCACACACAGCAAATTCCACAGTATTCACATTTTAAGAAATTGATTTCAAAATATTACTTCCATCACAGGAAGAGCAAGCAGCCAGCCCTGACAGCAGGAAGATCTGCACTGCCCCCTCATGGTCAGGAGCCTCACTGGTACCTCTTCCTGTATCAGGCCCTTAACTGATAAATAACTTATTGAATAGATCAAAGTCAGACTTGATTGAGACATTTTAATAATGAATTTGTTCCCCACAAAATGCGTAAATATTCTTCTAAAACATCTTGACGTTTCTGTCCTACCCATTTCATCTGCTTCACAATTTGATGTAAACAATGTTATCTAGAAAAGAACAAAGCCACATTCTCCAGAGATCTAAAGAGTTCAATTTTAAATACCTTAAAGAAAAAAAGAAAAGGCCACACAAAGGATTGAACTGAAAAGAAAATAACCTATAGACTGTGTTTTAGTAGTTTAGATACTATTCAATATGAAACACAAAGGATTAGAAAATTCAATTTTCTGAATTTAAAATGGGAACAAGGAAAGCTTGTAAGATATTTTTGCTAAAATCAAAGACAAGAGTATCAATCCTTTCAGAAGTCCTTTAACACTTGCTTCAAATGAAGAACAACAAAAAGGAATAAACCAGATTAAAAGTGAGGACTACAATGACTCAATCTTTAAACAAATCATTAGTTTTTAATGAACATGAAACAGAAGTTAGAAATGCAAAAAAAAAAAAAAAAAAAAAAGAAAGCTTTCAAGGACTACAAGATATGTTCTAACTCCAATTCTCTGACAATGGTCAACAATTATTATACCCGTTCTAGAAAAAGACAGAGTTCAAGAGACAAAATTAAAACCCAGGAGCATATCACAAGTTAAGAGTAGCTTCCCCTTCCTTTGGGAAGGGAGGTAAGGGGTAATTTCTTCTCATTCAATTAGACATCTGATAATCAAAAAGTGTTATTTTTGTGATTAGTAAGAGGAAACACCATAAGTTGGTTTTAAGTGCTAAAAAAGTACTGCTAGATCTAAGGAAGGTGAATGAGAACGCTGATTATTAACCTCTGGAGTATAACGTGTACACTGTAGATAGGAAGATGTTCTGATATGTATTTATGCACATCTATGATATAGTTCAGTCCGTTACATTCAGGGTACAAGCCTCTGTGTTACTCAGTTGACTTCATTTAGGGAACAAAAACAGCAAGTGAAAGATTAAGTTCAATTTATCTGATCTCCTATAAATGTCCAAAAAATTAATAATAATAGCGTAATCTAATGATTTTCTATTAGCTACTTCTGGTGTTCAGTTTTAAAAGACTACATAATCCTATAAAAATATCTCTTGTGAGATATTGGGAACTTTGATATACATTCTTCAATAGACACTCCAGAACTTAGAGACCACATATGCCTGAGAAATATAATTTAAAAAATTGACTATAATCTCCAAAGTACTGTGTGATGACGTATTAGCTACAGTTTTACCAGGGGTCTTTTACATAGTTGGCACCTTACAATCTTTGCAATATGCCCCCAAAGGCTTGACTTTCTCTTGCATACACACGCATCAGAAAAGAAAACCTGTTCTGTGTAACAGAGAAGATAGTAGCGAGTCTTCATTTTGCATTTATGCTAGATTCCAACATTAAAGCACACAAACAACCATAATTCTGGGTGAATAAACTGATATTACAAGCTTAAATTATTGTAGTGATTGGTGATAGTTGAAAATGGTCTGTCAACTCCCCAAAGCCTCTGACTGCATACTGTGGGTATCATCCAGACTACAACAAAACCTAAGTGCTTCTTAGTACTCTTCACAGAAGCCCACTCTGGAGACATGTTGAGAATCACTGCCTCCCTGCACTTGGTTATTTAACGATGTACTGAGCCATCCAGGTTCCCGCCTGGGCAGGAGACAGCAGCCACAGGAGGTCACACCACAGGAGGTCTTGTCACAGTTTCAGGAGAAACCGGTACACCCCCAGGCAGGTCACATTCACAGAACTGTGAAGACACATTTCTCCCTGAAGGTACAGCTTTTAAAAAATACCAAGGAAGGCAGAGCTACAGCTGAAGGGATTCCAGCTAGAAAAGGTGCTCATGAGTGACGGGGTTAGATCCCACTGTGCCATAATCTAAGGGGGTGGACAGGAAGCCAACATGTTTCTTCTAGTCACGCCGAGGTATTTTGACCCCTTCTCCCCCACCCCCGCCATGTTTTGAGGGGAGCCTATTATTAGCAAAGTCTTTTAATAATGTAAATGTCATAGAAGGGCACTGGGAGGGTTAAAAGCCTAAAGTCACTTTCAGTGGATCTGGATATATAACCCACGAGAAGACTGAAATGACACTGAGATCCACCTCCTGAAGCTTTTTTGGTGCATTATCAAACCTCTGCATCCCCATCATAATCATCTACGTCCCCAGCCATAGGGTTCTGTGATCCTATGATTCTATTATTCCATTTTTAAACCTGTGGAGTGGGAGTGTTTCTGAGTACCCTGCTCACACAGATGGTGGTGGGAAGCATCTCAAGAATATGTTGCATGTAGTAAATGCCCATTTCACTACGTAATCACTCCCTTCGCATTTCATATGAACAGAGATGATATTATCCTACAGATAGTCTCCAAAAAACAATCAATGGCAACACATATACACGTGTAAGGAACATGAAAGAAGAAATTCTTCCCAGTTGCATATACCTGAGTTTGAGGGCTCTGAACAAGACAAGAATGTAGTAAAATAGGACCAGGTCACTACTGTGTATCAGCTCCACATACTGGGAGGAGAGCAGGAAAGAAAGCAAGAGGAACTAACTGAACGATAAAATCACAGACGATGTCTCTGTATTCCCGTTCTAAAAATACACTGCACCGACAAATCATCTGTCAAGGCAACCCTTCTGAGACTGAAAGCGAGATCAATGTGCCAACCACCACTTTCCCACAATCATCTCATTCTGAGCATTGCTTCACCCTTCTCTTCCACAAACTGGCTCTTCACGAAACTGACCCAGGCCACAGCAACCTTTTTATCTGGAGTTCAGATAGCATCCCTCTCACCTAATCTCACCTGCTTCTCTTACAGCCATTTTACACACCTTACTTTCTCAGTCTGTCACTGAACGCTAGACACTGCCAAAGACTACCAGATTTTGTGATGCTAACATACAATTGTCAAGATGGTTTAACACAGTATTTCTTTACCTTGGTCTCCTTAGCAGAAAACTCTGAGGAGTTGGAAATTTTCATAGACTTTGACCGGTGGGACTGCCGCCGGATAGAATCCTCCCGGGAGTACTTCACAGAACCTGAGGTCCTCACCCGCACCTTGCTGGCACTCTGAACACTATTCACGCCAATCATTTCGAAGGTTGACTGGGGAAGGGGTTTGGAGAAATACAAAGGCACTTTCCAAACGCTGCAAAGCTCTAATGCTGGAGGAGCTCTGTCGGTTCTGCCTGAGCAGCTCGGAGCGCTGTGATCCGCGTTAGCTTAACGAACACCAGGCTGCCTCCCCCAGCATCTTCAACTACCCTGTTTGCAGCCAGTCTGATTGTTCCAGGCACAGCTCACGTCACTGGCTGCGGAGAGGAAAAAAAAATGCAATCCCACCCCTGCTACTCGGTTCTCCTTTACACACACACACACACACACACACACACACCCCACATTCGCACACTGGAACAAATGGCAATTGGCCAGGCGAGCAATTCATTAACATTCCAAATAGCAACACTATTTCTCTGGTGATATTGTGCTGTAAGCTCATTAACGTCAACAACAAAATAGAGACACCACAAATAAAAGTCTCAAGTAATCTGTTAGGCACCATGTGTGGTGGGACCAACAATAAATTTTCAAAAGGGAAAAAAATTACCCAGGGACATCAAAGGGCTCAGTTGGCTGCAGGCTAATAACGGAAGGTAGCCACGAAGCCATCTCGATGATCATTTATTTTCCTTTCTTTCCTGTTCCTGGCCATACATTGTTTAACAGTAATTCAAATTGTATCGCTTTCTGAAGAATTAAATGTTTCATACTGCCTTAGGCTACTATAGTCAGATATTTAAATAGGAATTATGTCAGTTTGTGTGAGAAATCAAGAATAAAAATGTTATGCTACCTCTGTGACACACTGAAAAGTGAAAAAGGAAACTGGTTGGTTAGCACGTGTTAACTTTAAATACCGTTTAGAGTAAGACCTATAAAACCAATGGCGATCAATAAGGAGCAAGAAGCTTTTCCAAGCACTACAAATGCTGTCAGTGTACAAGAACGCACACAACCTTCTGAGAAAGAAGCACAAAGTGGGGATTATGAGAAGCCCAGATAATTCTAGTCCCTGACACAGGCAGTCAGCTTGCAGTGTAAGACTCAGGATTGCAACACCTCACTTACCTAACATCCCAAGGGTGGACAGGGTCAGCTAGATAAGCCTCCAGGCAAAGGAGGTCTTAGTGACTACATAAATTACAACATTTCAAACTAATTTGTGAATGCTAACCTGGAAAGAGCACGCCAATCCCACTCTTCAAGCAGGAACTTCTCTGTGGTGACTCAGGATGACAAGTCTCGTGCAGTGTGCGGCGGAGTGCTGAGCAGAACCAAGACATTAACTAATTTTGGTAGAAGTTTGTCTAAAATAACAGACAAAAGGTTTTGGAAGATCTTGGGGAATCTCCGCTTCTTTAAGAATGCACTGAGCTTAGAGTCTATGACATTGTTTTAGCTATTTTGAGGTAAATTTGCCTCTTGTGACAGGTCATTTGAAGAAAGTGAATAACTGTCCTTTAAAGTAAACTTAAAAAAACTTCTGTAGTGACTTTACAAAGCATATAACAAAGTCAGAAAAAGTGGTGGAACTGTAACATTATGATAAAAGTGATCATTTAGAATATGCATAATTCTATCTTAAGCATATGATGATTCTATAGGCAAATATCTCCATTTAACACAAGTAAGCCTGAAGTAAAACCCATGCGGGAACTAACAGCTGAGCCAAGATGAAAATTTAGAAAGGATTATGTAAAAGACATGCGAGACCCTGCCTCCGTGTGGTTATAAATACAGAGTCCTGGTTTAAAAGAAACACGTCTTTTGGTTATTTGTCAGTCACCATAATGAGGAGTTAGACTAGGTCTCCTGATGAACTGAATTTCCTTTTCCCCACCCAAAAGAATGAAAACCATGTGCCTCAGGTCCTCAGATAACATCATTTCATTGTAACGTTAATGAGGTGCGGTAGGAATTTAACTCTTGTTTAGATGAATTAGCCTGTGGTAAAATTGATTTCCTTACAGGTCATTTTGCCTCAAATGGCAGAAACTACTGACAACATTCAGGGAGGACTTACTGTATGCGACCCTCATGAGAAGACTGCCCAACTGGCACTGTTCTTCCTGCAGTGTCATTACTAATAATAACATCGCCATGAACTTAGCCCTCCACTTTACGGAAGTAGCATGTCCGATAACACGACAGTTCTGTGAGGTGCACGAGGAGATGTTTCCGGCCGCTTTATGGACGACAAGTCAGCTGAGCAGCTGCCACAGACCCCACAGCCAGGTCCTTGCTGTAAGCCACACCACAAACCACCCTGTCTCCCACACTCTATGCTGTTCACGTCACCCGTGCCTTTCGACACCAGGAACGAACCTTTTGGCGAGTCAGGGAGAGAAAAGCCTCCCTCTGCCCTTCCCCTGCAGACCCTGGTCCAAGCCCGTCCGTACCTGGACAGAGTGAACAGAACAGCTGCAGTGCCTCTAGGAGCCTCAGAACGAACAGACGATGTCTGGACCGCCTGTGAGTGTGTCCTCAAGAGGCGCACAGTGAAGCGGGCAGGGCCCTTAGGCCCCGGGGCCCTGGGCTGCTCTGGCTTCCTCCTACTGACCCACACTTAATTTCCTTGGCCTTCCACGACACCGTCTCCTTCGGTCAGGCCTGTCACTTCACCCCAGGTTAACACCGTATTGTGCCGCATATAACGTGCACCGGTGTACCAAGTGCACCCATGTTTGTGACCCAAACTTTCAGGGAAAAAAATTATTTCATTTTAATTTAATTTGATTATTTATTTATATTAAGAAATAAAACCAATTATTGTATTCCAGGTTACTATTTTGCATACGGACATCATTATTTGCTTTGTAGAGTTAAACTTTTAAGGCATAACCATAAAGAAAAGTATTAAAGGCATTTACATAGATGCGGAATTAGTACTACCCATGTATAATCTGTGTCCTTATTTTTGCCTCAAAAATTTGGGCAAAAAAGCGCACATTACACATGGCAAAACACGGTGCACTGGACTGTAGTCTCCAGTTGTCCACGCAGGACGAGGGAGCCCTCCTCCTTTCTGCACCCTTCTGACTCGCCCCGTCTGCCGTCCTCCCACCTGGGACTCTCGCTCCACCCGACTCTCCACACAGCTGGCCTTGCATCATTCACAGTTCAGCTCACACGTTACCTTTTCTAGGGACTTTTTCCAGTCACGCTTTCTAAAAGAGCCTGTACCCTGTGCCTCAGTCACTCCCTGCCATCACTGCCACCTCCTGTCTTCACAGCATTCACTGCTGTCCCAGTTCATCCTCATCGCGGAGCCTAAAGCCTGGCAGCAGAACTCTGCCTGGCGAAGAGCAGGAGCTCAAGGACTGTCTGCGTATAGACACATTCCTTGAATACACTTTCCTGCCCTTCTCCATCGGAGTTCGTGTCATTAACCTTTCTTTTAAAACGATTCAGCCTATTTTTTCTGAAAAATAAATAGTTCACACACAATGAATTTCTTTCCGTACAAGACAGTATATGAAGTCTGTCCAGAAGGCATCCAGCCATGTAATATGAAAAATAGAGGCATTATTGAAGAAGATACAAGAAACATTGTACACAGGACAGTGACGCCTCAGTCCCCTTCAAAGTAGGCACCTTGGGACCTCACACAGTTCTCCCAATTGCCATCAGCTGCCCCCTCATATTTTCCTGAATCTCATTGATGGACTGAAATTTCTTCCCTTTCAAAGGTGATTTTAGTTTTGGGAAAAGCCAGAAGTTGCAGGATACCAAATCTGGGCTGTAGGGGGCTCAGTCACCTGGGTTATTTGATATTTTGCCAGAAAACTCTGCACCAGACATGATGCATGAGTGAGCATGTTGTTGTGATGAAGATGCCAATCATCAGCTGCAACCTGAATGATCCAAATAGTTTCTGCAGGGAATGTTCAAGCTTAATGCAAAATTTGATGCAGATTTGTTGCTCTCCTTGCTCAGTCATTTTTAATGTGACAGCCACACACATGCTCACTCAACAGTGTCTACCGCTCCCACTAACCAGCACAGTGAAGTCCTCATTGTTCATGCATGCACATTCCAGTCCAGTCTCCCTAGCTGTCAGGTTACATCAGTGTTGCATAAACCACTCTCATTACGTTAACAATGGCTGGCCTTTTTGCAGACAGACTTTGTACAGTGAAATTTTCTTCCCATACCAGCTTCCTAGTCCCTGGCCCCAAAACAAGCACTGTTGCCAGTTTCCCATTTATCCTTCCAGAGATAATCCAGCCACGTGCTGTGTGTGTGCGAGTGAGTGTACTACTTCTTCTCATGGGCTTTGAACGAAAGCATGATATATATTCTTTGTTTCTTACATCAGCACACATGAAGCTGCCTCGCTCTCAACAGCTGCACAGAGCATTCCAGTGTACAGGTATAACATGTTATCAGGGTCTTACTATCGGATACCTAGTTCACAGTCTTGTGTTACCATAACTAAGGGTGCAGTGAATATGCCTGTAATATACCACATCTTAAATAACATTTGGCTTCCCAATTGTTCTCAGAACAAGTCTTATTTTCCTCCTCCTCCATTTATGTCAAATCGCCCACGGTTGTGGTGTTAGGTACATATGGGCTTGCAACCAGATTCGAGATGAAAAAAACCCCTTCAAAGACATCCTGGATGGCCCTGGCCTGCCCCATTCTGCTCTGGGAGGGCCTGAGGGTAGATGTCGGCCAGCCTGTGCACAGAAAGCCTGCTGGCCATAAAATAAAGGAAGGCCTCCTGGAGGACAGCATCTGTTTAAAAGTACCAGAATAACTTTCCATAAAAACTTCAGCAGAAAATAAAGGTGACTTCCATGTCCAATAAAAATTGTAGGAGAATTTCATTGTGCAGATTAATTACCTGTTAGTCATTACCTTCTGATGCTTTCTCTGAGGACACTATTTAGTACATAAGCCCTAAATGGCTTCTAAAAAGTGTCCCAGTCAATAGGCAAACTCTCTAACCTATCAATAGGCAGAGTCCCAAAGAAATCAGCTCAACTGAATACACTGTGTGTGTCTGTGAGGTGTTACAAGCTGGGAATCTGCACACCACCATCAAGATGTGGGCCCTCATTTAAGGCTGCTCACATACAGGTGGGGGTTGGAGGTAGAAAGGACAAAACATTCTATTGCCATAATTATAATAGTGAACGCCTTCAGGATATCCGTGAAGTGAGGACCTGCAGACCCCAAATGGGAAAGACAGGAGAATACCAATGGTAACTAGGCGGATGCTGCCTTCCTCTGAGAAAATGTCACGGAACCATTAAGTAGAAAAACCTTCCGAGGACTGGAGGGGAGCCATGGTGGTAATGAATTCTAAATACCAAGTGTCCAGAGGTACAACTAACACCACACACGGAAGGGTTGGGGGAGCGGGGGGAGGACACCAGTTGCAATTTATTTTCAGAACAGAATGCTGGCTGTAATATTCAGTTAATGTAAAAGGATCTCATGGGTCTCCCTGCATTCTTTAGGTCACACTGGTATGGTGGAAAGGAAAGTGACGGAACGCTGATCTTAAAGTCAGAGGTCAGGTACTTACCAAGGCTTTCTGGCAACGGCTGTCACATGGCCCAACAACTCAAGAATCTGACGCTAATGTCATAAAGGCACTAATGAATTATTTCTTTTCTAGACTGTTCGTTTAGACTTAATCTCATTGGTAGAGCTAGAAGGGCCCTTAGAAATAACTGCCTTCCATCTCTTCATTTTATAGATGAAGATTCCTTGAGACCCAGAAACATGATTTCATAACTAGTAAGTGCCAGAACTCGTGTCCAGGTTTTCTAATTTCCAATAGAAGTTTTTCTCCTCCTATGTTCTTTGCTTCTTGAAGGCCAAACGGTCCATGCCCACTCATCTCTTCAGAGTGCAATAAGGCTTGGAATGGTCACCTTGAAATGGAAAATTCTATATGAAGAGACCGGCTCCAGAAATGAAGCGGAGGCCAGCCACTTGTACAGTCACTGCAGAAAGGAGACTGGAACAATCAGCTCAACCAATAGTTTAGGAACCAGCGCCAGGTCCGGAAAACCGTGTGACAGCTTCCTGACCCTGACACGGCGGGAGTGAGGTACGCATCCTTTCGTTTCCTGGGCGCCATTGCTCTTCATACAGCAACACAACTGCAAGACTACCTATCCTTTTAGAGAATAATGTTTACGATCGTCACTGAGAATATAAAAACAAATGATTTTAAATGTTAAAACTAGATAAATTAGATAAAAACTTACTCCCTGCTTTACTTTCCTTGTCCTCCTCTAGGCTTCCCCGGCTGACACTTTTCTATTCTGGGGGACTGCTTTTGAACCAGCGCGCGGTGGCCTGGCTTCATCCCGTGCGCATGACCTCCGACTACCTCCCGATCCCCTAGTGGTGCAGCCACCTGAGGCCTCCTGCTGCCTCCCGTGCTGGCATCCGTGTTAAGAGTCTGAACTGCAACCTGCTGCCCCGTGTCACTCATCTACCACCTGAAGGGATCGGTCACACCTCAAGGACTACTTTCCAAAACAGGACTCACACCACAACAGATGCTGGACCTGCTCTCTGGACTCTTTATCCTTTAATTGCAGTCTCACGAGCAAATTTCTCAGCCCTGCCCCTTTATCCACTGACCCTTTTTGTAAAGGACTGATAATGCTTATCTTTATTTATCTCAACTAGAAACCAAAGTGAAAGGCTTTGTCTACCAGTGGGGCTATGGATTTCCTCGGTTCACAAGTCATTATCTAGAATGTAAACTAAGCCCAATTTTAATGAACAATCACTGTCTTCGGTAATTGGCAGCTGGAGGTCAAAATCCCTACGGCACGTTCAACCCAAAAGGACGTTACCTCACTCGAACAGCCCTCGATCTTCCCTGTATTATCACATGCTTAAGTTCCATCTGTTCTTCAAACACACAAAGCAACAGGATGGGGAAGAAATCTTTAAATAGAACCTTCTTACATTTAAAATTAAATAACATTCTTAAGGGGAAAAAACACACTCTGTAAGCGTGAAATAGTTCCAAACTTGAAAAAACACCATTTTCCCCTCAAAAACCAAAGCCAGTCATGTAAGACATTTCAACAAGCGCCGTACGTAAGGTGTGCTATGTAGAAGCACAGGAAAACAGGGGAGGAAGGCTGCGTCTGTGTGTGTGTTCGTAAGACAGTTCTTTATCACTGGCACTATCCCTTTCAGCTCAGACCTTCCCAAACGATTACGTGGAAAAAAACGCAGAACCTTATCTTGAAGCTACTAGGTTTTCTGGAGGGCGTGTGCCTAAGATACCATAAATTCTCCTCTCTGTGCCGAAAGAAGGTACTCTTCTTTCTACCCCAAAATATGTACAAAATGCAAACACAGAAATGGCATCATTTCTGAGGTCCCCAAGCTGTTATTCCAGTGAGTAAACCAATAATTACAGATGGAATGGTTAAATGCTGAGAAAATATTCTGTTGCATAAGCCCGCCCATATAATAATCACTCTATAACATTTAGTGTCAGTTCAACAAACATTTCATAAGTACTTAACACAAGCTGGGCACCGTAAATGGTCAGAGATGGCAGCCCTTGAGGAACTCACACCAAAGACAAATTATTACCTAAGTAAGAAACTGCCAATCAAAATACATGACTCTACTTGCAATGTAAAAAAAAAAAAGATGATTTGTGCAGATAGCATGCCACATCTTGCTGCCTCACTTTCATTCATCAGAAAGTCACCTGAAACCACAAAATTTCATTTTCCAATTTTTTTGCTTAGTTCACTTGGTAGTTTTGGTTCCTTCCTTATCAGTTTCCATCAGTCCTTAATAATTTCAAGTCATTTTACCAAAAAATTGCCACCATTGCTGCTATGTAAGAATAACCATAAGCTGTAGAGTGCAAATGACTAACACCTGTTTCTGTTCATCATTGTGATTTCCTTCATTTACTCTGTTAGGCATTCGGAACAGAATAAACAAAACCAAACAGACTGCTGCTCCCACTGAACTTAAGATAGACATTAATCAAATAATCATTAATTAGTAAATAATCCACTGCAAATACGAAATGTGAAATCTGGCCCTGCTATGAGGAGAAGCACCAGGTCTGACGGGGGGCGGGTGTTCAGGGAGGCATCCCTGAGGAAAGGAGGCCATGGGGCTGAGGTGGTATAATTTTGATTCATTCACACCAAATGGCTATTGTTGTGTTGGCTGCTGTCATTTTCAATTTGACAATCTAAGGGAAAAGAGGTCAGTGCCCCTGACTAAATACAAGGGGGACCCCAAAAAACCCAGAATTACCTTCTGTAGGGCTGGCACCTCGCAGCACAGGCTTCCCCTGCTAGGCGAGAGAAACCGATCTGTATCAGTGCACCAGTTGGCGTTGTTGTGAGAGGCTGCGTTTGGCTCCAGTGATTTTTCTTTTTTCTTTTTGAAGACTCTTTCAACACATTTGCCCATTTCATGATGGGTGATTTATAAGCACAGCTGCCCACACCATGCTGCATGTTTGGCAGTTTTTGACCAAAAATGGCAGAACCCCTGCACCCCATCTTATTCACCCGATCTTGCCCTGAGTGACTTTTTTTGTTTGTTTGTTTCCCTGGATGAAAAAAGTAAAGGGAAACGTTTTGCCTATGTGGAAGAAGTGAAACAAAACCCAGAAGCACTAAAAAGACATAAAAATTGATGAGTTCAAAAACTGTTTTGAGCAGTGGAAAAAATGTCTCAATATGTGTATTGCATCAAATGAAGAGTACTTTGAAGGTGACTGAAGTTTAAACATGTAAGAATAAATACATGACTTTTTATAAAGAAGTTCCATTTTGGGGGGGTCCCACTCATGGTCAGGTATTGAATGCTTTAAAAATTCTTGTGGCACACCGGTTGAAAATCACTAGTCTAAGCAATTGTAACACAATACCAGTAGCTATATGGTTACACAAGGAGCTGTAAATTTGGTAATTTGGGGATATTTTCTGTTTCCAAACTTATCCTTGGTTTTCATTCTCAAAAAGACAGTACACCAAACTGCCCATACTACATAAGTGTTATCTTTTTTTTTTTAAGATTTTATTTATTTATTTTTAGAGCGAGAAGAAGGGAGGGAAAAAGAGAGGGAGGAAAACATCAATGTGTTGTTGCTTCTCGTGTGCCCCCTACTGGGGACCTGGCCCACAACTCAGGCATGGGCCCTGACTGGGGATCAAACCGTGACCGTCTGGTTTGCAGTCCAGCACTCAGTCCACTGAGCCACACCAACCAGAGCTAGGTGTTATCTAATTATATTCTCAGTCAGCAAGGTCTCCCCAGAATTCCAATAACAGAAAAGAATGACGTATAGAGAGCTGGGAACAATTTAAATTCCCATAACACTAAAGCTGTGCTCCAGGGCTCAGGTCACTTTCAGGGGAGATGGTACGGCTGGGAGTTTGGGCTGATGCCAGCTCACCCTCCAGTGAACTCCTGAAGGGTTTAGAGAAGTCTTAGAGCAAATTCAGAAGTCTAGTCCACTGTGAAATAGGAAAAGGTTAGACTATACATATCACAAGGTATTAGATGATCAACTTTCCAAATTGAGCCAGACTTTGCTAAGTTTGTAGGATACAGGGTCATTTTAAATACTCTTTCGCCCAACCTGTTGCTTACAGTACTGCTACCCTCCAAGTGAGTCCTTAGCAACACCTGTAGGATTTCTATGGCGTGAAACCAGCTGGAAATGTGCAACCTTCAAACAAAACAAAACAACAGACTTCAGTGTAACACTCTGTGCCTCATCCCAATTCCATTGTGGCTAGGTCCCTGAACTGTGGCTTCTACTAGGTTAATAGCACTAACGATGGCAGGAAGTGGCCATGGTTGTGAGCCACATTCTGGTTTATTACTGACTGGAAGTATCACTTCCAGGTAAGTTACCTAAATTCTCTAAATTACAATGAAAAAGGGGGAAAAACATTACTCAATGGTCATTGATTTTAGGCTACTCACAACGACTTCCTATTTTAGGGGAGACCCCCACCATGTGCCAAAGGTTGGGGGATGAATAGGACAGCTATAAGCTGAGAGCAAAGGGCATGTGACCTCAGCTTGGCCACTTCATGCTCCCAAGGGAGTGACACAAAGACACAGGGCCAGTGACAGAGCAGCCCTGTTGTAGCAGTGGTGGCAGCTGCAAGGACATGACCACATCTTTCCCATGGAAGCAACGTGGCGTTTTCCTCTGCTGTTGGCCTCCCTTGGTTGGAACCTGTTTTCCTACTATGATTCTCAACAGCCTCCCCGCCCATTTTGTGAGCTACCTGGTAATCTTCCAATATATGCCTTTTACCCTGAAGTTATTGAGGGTCAGTTCCCTTTTTTTTTTTTTAAGTAGCCAAGAATCCTGGCTATTATGAACGACATCACAGGAGATGGTGGAGAGGACACACAGATGAGGCACTCACCATAGCACCTGGTATGTAAGTGGTGTGTTTTGGGGGAGTGGGTGGTTCAGATGCTGAGCTCCGAAAGTCCTGTGACTTTGAGATCTGATTATATTGCTGCCTGAGTTTCATAAAGCAAACAATAAAGTAGGTGAAGCCAGAGCTTCGTTTCAGTAACAAAGATTATTATCTATGCCCAAGCCACCAAACAGCAAATAATCATCAATAAAACACCCGAAACACCTATCTACCATCACCCCACCCCCAACCCCTTCTAGGCAACTCGGGAGCAAGTAGTGGTAGTTTCCTGGTCTCTGGAGAAAACATTGTACAGACCTCAAGTTAACTAATTAAAAAGTAAAGTGACTTCTCCAGATGAAAGCTTCCTTCACTTCTTACCTAGATATTCAATTAAAATTATTACTTATAATAGTCAAGCTATGGAAAGCAATCGAAGTGTCCATCAATAGAGGAATGGATAAATATATGGTACATATATGCAATGGAGTGTTACTCAGGCATGACGAAGAATGAAATCTTGCCATTTGTGACACCATGGATGGACCCAGAGGGTATTATGCTAAGTGAAGTAAGTCAGACAGAAAAAGACAAATGTCATACAATTTCACTTAGATATGGAATTTAAAAAACAAAATAAACAAACAATACAAAAACAAATTCATGGATACACAGAACAAACTGATGGCTGCCAGATGGGAAGGGGTTGGAGGATGGGTGAAAAGGGGGAAGGGATTAAAACATACAAATTGCCAAATATAAAAAGTCACGGGGATGTAAAGTACAGCATAGGGTATGCAGTCAATACTGTAATGACGATGTATGGTGTCAGAAGGAGGCACTAGACTTATAGAGGTGATCACTTCCTAAGTTATATAAATGTCTAATCACTGTTAAACACCTGAAACTAACATACCTGGTAGGGCAAAAGTAGGTTTACAGTTGTTCTTCTGGAAAGAAAATAACACAATAATTGAGATATAATAATACAAGAATAAACTCTATGTTTCACATACAACTGTAAACCTACTTTTACCCCACCCTGTAATATTTTATGTCAACTGTAATTCAAAATAAAAATATTTAAAAACATTATTCTGATAAATAAAATGGTTTTCAAGATAGTGGTGCTCATTCAGGGAATCCATAGGGGTGACCAGTGTGTGGTAGAAATTTATAGCACCTTCCTTAAAAATACTAACTCTTAGATATTAAAAACAATCCAATACACATTTTTATATAAGAGGAACCAATAAGTGGAAACAGAATCTAAGACAAATCACATTAAGAAGGGACCAGAGCGAGGCTGTGCAATCCCCCAATTCTCTGCTGGACTGAACTAATCTAAGAAGACCTGCAGCAGTAGGAAAAAGCTTCTTTTCAAAGAACAGCTAGAACAAAGGGCTAATGAGAGCTAATCTTACAGTGATATTGAGTCCACATCTTGGGCTGATTAGGTGAAGGCTGACAATCTAAGTGAAATCTTAATTATCTCTTAGAGGAAGAGGAAGCTGCAGACACAACAGTCACTGACATCCGACAGCCCCCGATGAGCCTCACAGACAGCCAAGTGCAAGCGGAGGTAGAAGAGTGACCAGTTAGGAGCATCTTTCGTGCCTCCTGTCTTAATTCGTTAGAAACGACTGTAGAAGATGTCAGACACTTCAGAAACAGACAATCACTTCCATGTACTTTAGAAGACCTCTGAAGTATTTCATAGAACTAGATACTTCTTTCTATTCCCTCTTACGAGGCATTTTTATGTAATAATTGATAAACAC
The DNA here is from genome assembly GCA_039655065.1 of Glossophaga mutica. NCBI lineage: Eukaryota > Metazoa > Chordata > Mammalia > Chiroptera > Phyllostomidae > Glossophaga > Glossophaga mutica. The sequence continues at coordinate 62,699,204 of CM077310.1, read as the reverse complement.
AAAATAAACATGTTGATGTAAGATACAGAACATAATAAAAAATAATCACCTTTCAAACCCCCAATATTTGAAATAGAATATAACCACCATCACTAAAACTTCTTGGGGTCCCATCCCACCTGTTTTGCTCTCCGCCTGTATAAACACTTGGGAAAATAATTTGGCATTATCTTATAAAGTTGAGTTTGTCTTATGAGCTGGAAATTCTTCCCCCAGGACTATCCTCTAGAAAAACCCTTACACACATGCTCCAGGAGATGAGTACAAAAATGTCACCGTTTGTAAGAGGAAACAGTTCCAAAAGAAGAGTTAACTATGCTGACTTCAGACGACACAGTAACGTATTTTCCTGTGTAAGGCAAGCTTTGTACTAGGAGGAAAGGGTCATGAACATTCCTGGGTGGACACTGCTGAGCCGCTCAGATGCGCCTTCAGCAAAGAGGGACTCATCCAGCCTCACCTGTCAGCCCTCTCAGAGAACTGCCCGAGACTGAAGAAAGCTGCCTGGCCCACGTTCAGAGTTCCTGGGGCAGGGTCGCCTGCATCTGATGATGTGACAGTGGCTGCCTGGCTCCTCTGTCCCCTAGCAGGGCAGTGCTGAAGAGCCACCTCTAGGTTTCAGAGCTCCACGAGGGTTGGCTGCAGTCTTGTTGAAACTTCGTCATAGTCTGACTACTTTTCCTTTCTCCTCCACAGCTCACCCGCCTCTGGTAAGATCTGGAGACTAATCCCTAATAAACTTCCTACAGGTTAATCTTTCAATCTGTATGCTTCCCAGGAAACTTTACTTAAACCAGAAACTTCGATTACAGTATTATTTCACTTAATCCTTTAATCCTTATGACAAAGCCTATTAGGTAGCTATTATTAATCTCACTTTAGAGATGAATTTCAGAGAAGTTGGCTATATTGCGTAAAGTTGTTCAGCTAAAATAAAGACTTGAATTCAGTGTGGAATCTACTAGGATCCTAAAAGCTATGCTCTTTCTATTACTCTCTGTGGCCTACTTTGCTAAGCAGCACTTTGCTTACCTTGTCTTAGCATATATTCCTAGAAGCAAAGAGAAGTGTATTTCTTTGAAAATACTACTTAACTCAGACACTAATGATAATTTGCCCCCAGAATTATCAAGGCTTTAATATATTAAAATAACATAGTATCACAATCCCTCAAGTCATGATGAGTTTACTGGTTTGTGAATATAAGTTTAAATAAGACATTTAATATTTACTGAGCCAGTTCCAAGAAATCAGGCTCTACCACCTCTACTCATTCTGACTAAGAGATACGGGAGAGGTGATCAGCAGCAGATCACACCATCAATTTGGGGGAAAAGTTTCGCGCAGTACCGTTAAACAGAAATACAATGAAAGTCACATGTAAAATTTAAAATGTTCTAGTAGCTTCATTTTAATAAGTAAAAAGGGAACAGGCAAAATGAAATTAAACAATAAATTTTACTTTACCTAGTATACTAAAACATTATCATTTCAACATACAATCAGTATAAAAATTAGTAAGGCATTTTGCATCCCTTTTTCTGCACTAAGTCTTTGAAATCTGCTGTGCGTCTTACACTCAGAGAGCACTTCTGTTTGGACTGGTCACGCACCAAGCACTCAACATCCGCACGGGCCTGGTGGCTACGGCCCCGGATAACGCAGGTAGAGATGGAAGGGCAGAGAACGAGGGGCCAACTGCGAGATCTGGGAATCTGCAGTACTTCTACTAGCCACTCCCCTTTCTAGCCAGCAACAAAAGTACTTGACATTGATAGCGCTCATCATAAAAGATGTCCTCTCAATTATGAAGCCTGTTTCTTTGATGATCTATTTAAACAAGGGCAGCTTACAGAACACTCTGAAGGAATATTTCTTTTATTTATAGTTATTGAGGTCCATGACAGGCTGAAACGTCATTTCTTTGCTATCAGAAGCAGATTGGGAAACATGGTGTCTTCCTTGAGTACTGGTATTATTATTTTTTTAAAGCCTTCAACTGAGTTCCAAGAAAGGAACAAAATACCTTGCTCCCTTTATCTTAAACTCCCCACAAGGTTTCCAAGCTCTGCCTTGGTGACCTGAATGACTTGCAGCACAAGTCTCTCATGTTTTTAGGGACCTGCATTCCTCATCTATGAAGTATGAGTATTGGATGAGATAATCTCTACAGTTTCTTCTAGAATCAGCAATTTGAACAAACTGTCTTCTGAAAAGCATCAAAAATTCATTTCATTGTTGTATTGCTTTTGCCTGCGAGAAGGCTGCACATTACTGAGGCGAGTGTGTTTAACTTAATACTGGTCCCCAAAGATGTGCACATCCTACTCCCTGGATCAGGGTATTTTTGTTACTCTCTCCACACAGCAAAAAGGACTTTTAAGATGGAAATTAAGGATCTGGAGGCAGGGGGATTATCCTGGGTTATCTCAGTGAGCACAATGGGGCCACAAGGGTTCTTTTGAGAGAGAAATAGGAGGGTCAGAGGAAATGTAAGGACAGAAGCAGAGCTTACCACATTTGTGCTGTTTTCAGACTATGAAGTTTATAGTCACTTGTTTTCATAGCAACGAGAAACCAGTACCTATATATCATACAAATACCATCCCAGATGGTATATGTATCTTGCTTCTTTATCAGAAGTAGGAGTACTAATTTCTAAGTAATGTTCCTAGTTCATTAGGAATGACAGATTTTATGTTGGTTCTTATATAAGAGAACAATAGCAATATATAAGTTTCAAAAAAATAGAAGATGGAAGGGATTAAGTACAAATTGCCACTTATAAAAATAGTCATGGGGTATAAAGTACAGCATAGGAGATGTATTTAATAATATTGTAATAACTATGTATGGTGCCAGAGAGGTTCTAGAGACTTATTGGGGTGATCACTTTGCAGGGTACATAATGTCTAATCACTACATTGCACGCTTGACATTACTTTAATATTGCATATCAACTGTAACTGAAAAATAAATTTTAAAATATCACTAGCTCTCTCAAGAAAATATGTAGAAATGTTTAAACTTAAAATTACTATTACTGAAGACAGCAAGACTATATAAAAACCAATGCATCTGAGAGCATCTGAAGACCCAAAGGAGAAACCTCACTCAAGCAGGCTCATCAGGGAATGGATGGAAAGATGACCTCGTGTGACACAGACATCCCTTCGTCAGCCCAACCCCTCTTCTCCTCCATGGTCCCAGGTCCTTGCTGGGAACACCAGACACTGTTTCTCAGCCCCACCTACAGCTGGACTTCTACCAAAGGCTCGTGAACAGAAGGAACGTGTGCCACTTGCAGGCCAACCTCTTCAAGAACCAGTGTCCCACCTGGTCTCTTTCCCCTTTTACAAGCCAGAGACAGAAAAGTTAAGACGTCGGTGGAGGTGATGAAGCCACACAATGGAAAGGGGCTGCTATGTTTCTGCGCAGAAGAAAGCAACGTGCTCACCAGGGACATCTGCCTTGGACAAGCAGATGAGCAACAAACAAACCTCTATGGTGTTTGAGACATTACTCGATTTGGGATCATTAACTAGATCAAGTTAGCCTCCCCAGGCTATACCTATTTACTTACAATGAAGAAAGAGGACCAACATTTGGTTCTTCAGTTTGCTTCCATGGTGACAATTTGTAATATGTGGTAAAAACTGCAGCTTTAAAAATTTAGTGAGTTGACTAATCTTTCACTCATTTGGCCAATTATTCTTATGAAGAACATTTTTGCTAGGATATTTGTAATTCCTGGTAAAGATTTCAGGTAGTGGAACAACTACTGGGCAATATATAATGATAAAAGAAAAATAAAAGGCATTTAGATGGTATAAAGAACAAATGAATAATAAACTTTTGGATAGGCATACTGAGATATAGTAGGGTGTGTGATAAGACAGGAAAATGCAGTATGTGCAACTTTTAATCATTTCCATTATTTGAACCAGAGCTCACTGCGGTTCTTCCCAGTACATTGCACAGACTGCAATGAGGCCCTTAAAAAAGGGAAAAAAAACAAGCTATGGATTTTGCTCCTAATTTTTCTTTTCTTTACTAGGCCCACTGGAAATAGTTAAATTTTTAAAATTATTTCGAAGTATAAAATTTTCACCATAGTAGTTAATCAATAATAAAATTCCTGGAAACTTTTGATAATGCGGGGCTTTCCCATACGCAAGGGAAGTTGATGGGATCTTTCTCTAGTCAAACCCTGTATCATTCTCCTAGGTGAGAATTATTTGGTATATAGGACCTGAAATTAACAAGCATCTTTTGGGGCTCTCACATTAATATCAAGCATAATGTACCTTTTAAAAACAAGAATGAGATAATAATGCAGCATTTCTTCTATTTCCCTTTGAATACTGACTTCTTAATTTAATCATTTAATTAGACATAACTGAAAAGGTACATAAAGTCCAAGAGTTTATTATATATGCTGTTAAAAGTATGAATACTTTATAGGTTTTCATGAATGAGTTGTCAAAAGGGTGTATATTTATATTAGTAATAGGAAATATGATGTACTTTCTTTCTTATGGCTGTTTTCCTTTGGACCAAGTTCTCAAAGACATAAGGCACCACTTAAACAGTGTAAACATTGCTTAGAGGCGACACCACAAATCTGTCATCTTAAACCTTTCTGCTACACTTCTAATTACCTGAAAACCATGTTTGATAAAATCAACAATTTGCTTTGGGAGCTAAGAATAAGCAGAAACACAACTTGGTCACTGGCCCGCAGAATGGAATAACAGCTTCTAGGCAGTTGTAAGAGTTTATAATTTTATAATTAAACATAGTTACATGTTTATAAATTAAACTCTGGAAAATAAAGACTTAAAGAAATGCCACTGTATACAAAATTCTTTAAAGGCGCATTTTCCCAACAAAAAACAAACTAAAAACAAAATCTGACCAGAAGGCCAGCTATATAAAACTATGCAGAAAAGACAGTTTTTACTTAAGAGGAAAATGATGCCAAAAAGTTAAACCATTTTCCCAAGACACCAAAACAAAGGCAAAAACAGGGACAGAAGCCAAGGTCTCCAGACTTCAAAACCAATGGATTTCACAATGTAACAGTCAAGACCAGTCCATAGAATACTGCGCCCTCCTCTCCTGTCGGTCTTTTTTCCTTTTTCCTCTGCCTCGGTCTAAAGAAACAGCAGCAGAGAAAGGGTGTGAGACTGAGATTCAGAGACCCTGGGTGAAGTGAAGCGCTGCCTCCCTCCTGCACACAACTGGGAAGAGTTCCTTCACAGCCCCAGGCCCCCATTCACTCCGTGGTACAGAAAGTATGATTGCTAAGGTCCTTGCAGATTTATAGTTCTACAATTTTATAAAATATTATTAATCTTAAATTCTACAAATAAAAAGACCATTTTGGTCACAGGAAATGATATATATTTTGAATTGGTACAATATAAATGATAAAACAAGTTTCCTTTAGCTTGCTACAATTTTTAAAAAAATATATTTTATTGATTATATTATTACAGTTGTCCCATCCCCCCCCTTCATTCCCCTACACCCCGCATACCCCTCCCACCCACTTCCCCCCATTTAGTTTACATCCATGTGTCATAAGTTCTTTAGCTTCTACATTTCCCACACTATTCTTGCCCTCCCCCTGTCTATTTTCTACCCACCATCTATGCTACTTATTCTCTGTACCTTTTCCTCCTCTCTCCTCCTCCCACGACCCTGTTGCTAACCCTCCATGTGATCTCCATTTCTGTGGTTCTGTTCCTATTCTAGCTGTTTGCTTAGTTTGCTTTTCTTTTAGGTGTGGTTGTTAATAATGGTGAGTTTGCTGTCTTTTTACTGTTCATATTTTTTATCTTCTTTTTCTTAGATAAGTCCCTTTAACATTTCATAAAATAAGGGCTCGGCGATGATGAACTCCTTGAACTTGACCTTATCTGAGAAGCACTTTATCTGCCCTTCCATTCTAAATGACAGCTTTGCTGGATAGAGCCGTCTTGGATGTAGGTCCTTGCTTTTCATGACTTGGAATACTTCTTTCCAGCCCCTTCTTGCCTGTAAGGTCTCTTTGGAGAAATCAGCTGACAGTCTGATGGGAACTCCTTTGTAGGTGACTGTCCCCTTATCCCTTGCTACTTCTAGAATTCTCTCCTTCATTTTAATCTTGGCTAATGGAATTATGATGTGCCTTGGTGTGTTCCTCCTTGGGTCCAACTTCTTTGGGACTCTCTGAGCTTCCTGGACTTCCTGGTAGTCTATTTCCTTTGCCAGATTAGGGAAGTTCTCCTTCATTATTTGTTCAAATAAGTTTTCCACTTGTTGCTCTTCCTCTTCCCCTTCTGGTACCCTTATAATTCTGATGCTGGAACATTTAAAGATGTCCTGGAGGTTCCTAGGCCTCTCCTCATTTTTTTGTATTCTTGTTTCTTCATTATTTTCTGTTTGGTTGGTTGTTTCTTCCTTCTGGTCCACACCATTGATTTGAATCCCAGTTTTCCTCCCATCACTATTGCTTCCCTGTGCGTTTCCTTCATTTCACTTAGTGTAGCCTTCATTTTTTCATATAATTTGCAACCAAAATCAACCAATTCTGTGAGAATCCTGATCACCTGTGCTTTGAACTGTGCATCTGATAGGCTGGCTATCTCTTGGTCACTTAAAAGTATTGACTCTGGTGGTTTCATTTGTTCTTTCATTTGAGCCATTTTTTTTTTTGGTCTGGTGGTGCCTGTCACATATGAGGGGCGGAGCCTTAGGTGTTCCCCAGGGCGGGGCAACCCAGTCGCAGAGTTGTGACATCCTATGTGGGGGCAGGGTCAGAGAGGGAACAATGGCGCTTGCTCCGCTCTCTGTACTCTCTCTGATTTCAGTCCCCTCTGTGAGGCTGGGAGTCTCTCCCTGCACCTCAACCCCCACAAGTGTTTTTAATCAGTGCTTTTAGGCTTTACTTCCCGGCGCTAGGGCCCTGGGTTGCACAGTCTGTCTTGCTGCCCATTTTTGCCTGGTTTATCTGCACGTGAATGTGTGACTGTGGTCAGCCACCTTGCGCGCCTCGCTTGGTCCTCTCGTTGCCTCCCTGAGCCTGATAACCGCCGCCTGTATGCCTGGGGTGTGCCAACCACCACCTGCATGTCTGGGACCACTAGCCACTGCTTTTTCCTGCTGCGATCCCTCTCCGCCAGCCGCCAAATCACCCCTCTTACTGGTCTGGATGAATCATTGTTGGACTTCAGTACAATTCAATTTTCTATCTGTTCTGGTTGTTTTCTTGCTTCTAAATTTTTGTTGTCCTTAATTTTGGTTGTGAGAGGAGGCACAGCGTGTCCACCTACGCCTCCATCTTCCAATTTTTAACCCTATATACAGGAACCTATTTTACCAAGCTCCTGTGTGAAGACTGCACAACCTAAAACCCAGCACACAGCAAGGAGACTCCCATACAGGACAGAACAGAACCACAGTGACTATGAACAGAGTGCAGCTGACCACTGTAGTGCAGTCAGGTTACACCAAATGTGTGTGTCCCAGTGGTGTCTGAGTTAAGTCCTTTATTGGAGAAAGAAAAAAAAAAGTGGCTTCTTAATAGTGCACAACAAATAAATTCCAAAATGTTTAACAAAATATACACATATCTGTCAGGGTGAAATTTCTTCAAATGCACTGAGTTTATTTGGTAATATTTAGTATTTTTGTCTTTAAGTGATATTTACTTTTAAAGTGGAATTATTTACCAATTGCAAAGAGCTTTACAATGGTACAGCCATCAGCTTTTCCAAGGGTGTAAAACAGAGTAAAAACTTATGAACAATATTTTTAAATTACTTTTCATCCTTACTGGAGGACATGCTTATTGATTTTAGAGAGAGGAGAAGGGAGGGGGAGAAGGGGAGAAACATTTATCTGAGAGAGAAACACAAACAATTGCCTCTTGTACGCACCCCATACAGGGACTAAACCCAACCTAGGTATGTGCCCTGACCTGGAATTGAACCCACAACCTTTCTGTTTATGGGACGACACTCCAACCAACTGAGCCACACTGGCCAGGGCCTTAGGGACAATATTTCATCACAATCTTTTTTCAATCTGACAAAACAAATCATGAAAAAGTGGTGTGAAATACTATGTTTACAGGACCATTTACAGCTCTTGGCAAAAATTATGTGAAAGAATTACAAATAAAAGCCAAAACAAAAAAATATCCTGTAAGATCCCATTAGCGTTACCATTTCACTTGTCAAGGCGGAATATTTCCCAGGCATCGTAAGGCTGACCACAGACTCTTGAGTGATTTTACTGGTGCCAGGCCTTACACTGATAACTCACCCATCTGTATAGGAGGGCTGAAATGACCAGTTTGCAACTAACAGTTCTGTCTACATATTTAAGATCATCTTGAAATAGATGAAACTGTAACTCTAGGTGTCAGATCTACATTCTCCCCAATGGCGTCAAAACATGGCCTGATTGGTTAAATAAACCATACCGAGGCAACAGAGTCCAGAGGTAAAGACCGATGGGGAGGGGAGACGTGCCGTTTACTACGGAGGGAAACCTTGGCTACTTGTGATCTCTACGCTTCAGTTTTCGATTCCATAAGGTAGGGACATGTTATGTGTGTAAGTATATGCATGCAACCTACTTATGGGTTGTTCTCAGGGTTACACATGGGAATCACTGAAAATGTTGGCTTATTTGTAAAACATCTACGCCTCAGGTGGTGCTCTTTACAAGAGGCACTTTATTGTTTTGCGCCCTAGTAGCCAGCACCATTTCCATGTTCTCCTAAAGTGTCTTTCTGTCTCTTTTCTGATGCTGCCTTGATTTTCGTATTTTTGTGAGGATGGGAACAGTGAAAAATTGTAACAGGAGAAACTCTTCTTACTTGCCAGGGTCAAGAGCTGCTTGAAGTATCTTTTAATTTTTTGCTGCCAGCACTGCACTCAAAAGAAGGTGGTGCTACCAGCAGGGCCTGAGCTGTTCTTTGGGTATGGCACTGTGGGGAGAGTGGGGGGGGGGAGTGGGGGGGGAGCTTTTCTCCTTGATGAACTCCTAGTCTGGGAACCAGAGCAGAGATTTCTCTCATGCATATTCTGTGGCTGTAAAAGACAGGGAAGCTCCCCGCCTAGCTCAGGAAGGGCTTACCCAGAGTTATACTGAGTTATTGTCTCCTCCAAGGCACCCAAAGGTGTTTAAACAGACTCTTAGGAGGTTCAAATCAACTTTGCTTTCTTTCAGTTCTTCAGTATCATGAGACTTGAACTGAGGGGATCAAGCATTTACTTTTCAAAAAACAGTTTAAAACAAACTTTAAGAATAAAAACCATGTGCCACTTTTTTGTTGGTGTAAATAAGCACATACAGAAAACAGACTCCCACACACAGAATTCCCTTGGAAGTGGGATTTGTAGTTAAAATAAATAACAAGGAAATGACTTCCACAAAGACTGGGTGATTATAGCACAATGGGTGTTATTTCTAAAAGGCTAGTTGCTAATCTTCAGTTTTTTAAATATAAAGTAAATAGCATGAATTTGTTTGTAATGAGAATATAGAAGCCTGAAAATTAGTAAGTAACCTGACATTTGAAAAGCACAGGAATAGAAATGAATGCAGGTGAAACTCCAAGCAATCCTTTTCAGAATTTGGCCTAAAGTATACTGACAAATTTCACTTTAATCAAAATGCTTTTAACCCTGAAAATACTGCAACATCATTGGCTTGTTCCTAAAATTGTGGCAGTGATTTCAAAAAGCAGCTGACTCATCAAAAAGGAAAGTTCCTGGCAGATAAGATCTAAAACAAAGATGCCAAAAAGATGAAAAAGCAAAAACCAAAGCAAAGCATAATGTACCAAAATGTTGCTTCCCAATTGAAAACAGATATATTTTGTCTTCTCTTCAAACACAGACTTAACTGTCACTCAAATGAAGATCAATGGCTTTATTCTGAACATTTTGCTCTTACAAAACTAGAAAGGAAGAGTGTGCCTTTATGAGAGGGCCAGAAGATGAGCTTCAACAGTGGGAACCGCAGACACTGAGGGCAAAGAAAGAGGAGAATCTTTTCCCTTCCCCTCTCCTACCTCTCCCCAGGCCCCCTTTCCCTCTGGCGAGAAAACGAGACTCTTGATGCTTCCTTCTCTGTTCCGAGTTTCCATCTCAGTCCTGACCAGTTTCTGAGAGACCTCCTATCTAGCACTACTGCTTTCATTCCCTCTTTGTATTTCATTCTAACTTCATATCATATAACGTCTTTGCCCTCCTTAAGACTTAAAAACTGAAAGTTAAAAAAAATATCATACATACAGTCAAAAGGTAAGCTAGAAAAAATATAAGCAACATATATGACAGACAAGGGTAAAACAATCCCTAAGACAATTTTTTGAGATCAATTAGAAAAAGATGGAAATCCCAATTTTAAAAAAATTGGAAAAAGTGATAAACAGGTAATTAAAAAATAAAGAACTACTAAAAATATGCATTTATCCTTTGACTCACTAATTCCTAAGGAAATGCTGAACTGAAGAAATTTCTTAAAGTTTAGTTTGAACAGTTGTTTAAAATGGCAAACACTAAAAACAATCCTCCATTAGTAAAATATGATTACTAATGGAGGCCTGGTTAAATAACTTATAGCAATATATTGTAATAAAATTCAGTACGAGCATTAACATTCCATTGAAATACATGTTGATATATCCAGTTTTAAGATATGAGCTGAAACAGAGCAGACCCAACCACTGACATTAGTGTTCATTTATAGCTATACTGTAAAAGTTCTAAAGAATGCAACATGTGTTGTTTGGATGACTCATCTTTGGGGTGGAGGTGAGTGTGTTTTGCCTGTGAATGGAAGACAATACTCATGAACAGGAAAGTAGAAAATGGTTTTTGAATTATTGTATACATGTGTATTTTATGTGTGGAGAAAGGGAATATTTGTAACCAAAATTATCATAAATTATATTATTTTTCACAAATACCTCCTGTACACCCTACTCCCAAGGTTTCCCAAGGAAACATTCCTACTTCACTGACTTGCTTTGTGACTTGCTTTGGCCAATAGAATCGGAGCGAACGTGAGCTACGTCACATTCCAGGGGAAGTTTGAATGCCTTGTGTGGCTGCGCTCAGGCTCTCCTGTTCTTTCTGCCATGAGAATGGGCTTGTACGTGGAGGGATGGCTCCTTCAGGCTGGGTCTCCAAATGAGAAGACAGTTGGGCAGGGCAGGGCAGAGCTTGGACATGGCCACCCCAGAACCATCAATACATAATCAGAGAGGAAAGTTAACACCTGATTTAAGACTCTAAGATCTTGGGGTTGTCTGTTAACATAGCAAAGCTATTTAATAAATACACAATGCAATGCTATTCTGCAAAGTGTTACTACGGATTGTTTCCTCTTGCTTATCTGTATTTCCTAATTTTTATATTGTAACTATCTATTACATAACCACACAACAGTCTGAAGGAAAAGAAGAGCTCAATGAACTAGAAGGATTCACTTTAACTTCACTGCATATGAAGTTATCTAAACAGTATCTAAAGAAATACTTGTTGTCAGCTGTGGTCAGCCAAAGAGAACAGCAGTGCCTGTCTGTGCACAGGCCAGGGGAGAAGGGGTCTAAGCTAATGGGCGTGGATACATTTTTGATACGATTGACAATCTCCTAGCATGGAGATGGGTACGTAAGCTGCAGTTAGGGCACTCCGATGTTTGTGGTCCGCTGACAAGCTCATCCCCATTGGAAACAGCTACATCAAACTGCCTTAGCTCAATGACTTTAAATATTCAATTCTTCTAACTTCCTTTGTCCTGAGGCCACACCAGTTAAACAATTTCTGATTATTATACAGTTTCTTAGTAGTTTTACCTATTGGGAAAGAATCTGCTGATAAAACATGTTCAGATAAAATGGATTTATGTTAATAAATTGGCATTTTAGATTCCATTTTTAGGAGAGAGAGTGAATAGCAAGGAATTGTTAAAAAAAAAAAAAAAAACCAACTAACACTTCAAAGCTCACCTTCCTGCACTGCCCCTCTCTCTAACTCAGAGCAGCCTGCCAGTTATGCTGCTCTGCTCATGGGTCAAGTGCATGGGACTTCCCCCCCACAGAGGACAATAAGCTCCCCGACAGCTTTTCCTATACTCCCCACAGCATCAGGGGAGTGGCGTATCCTCGAGAAATATTCGTGGGACTGATTTTTGACCACACTGATCTGGCAGTTTCGGGGCAGGGAGGCTTATAACTTATGGGCAGCAGCCCCACAGCAAGCACATTCACTAGGGTCCCATGTTCCAGATGAGACGGCAAGGCCCACATGTGTGGTAACATTCCCAAGGGCAGGAGAGGTACAGCTGGGACTTGGAGCCCACAGCTGAGTCTTCCGTGTACTGCCTCCTGCTGAGTTCAGCTCATTACGATGCTGTGAGACTCTCAGTGGAAATGATCACACTCCTCACCCAAAGGGTGCCCTGTGAGGCTGGAACATTTGGGATGGGAAGTCAGAGCCCCAAGGAGCTTCGGATGAACACAGATAGACACCAGCCTGCCTTCTATGGAGGGCAGTGACTGCCTGCAGTTTTTGGCTGAGTAGGAAGTTTTGGGCTACAGCTGAATTTCTAAGGACAACAGAGGACAGATAGGGCTTTGCCAGCGACGGTCTCCTTGGTTCATGACAATTCTGTAAAGAATATTTAGGACAATCTTGGCAAAGATGCCCCACCTCACCTTGGAGGTAGAGGAAGTGGGAAAGAAACCAAGGAGTCATGTCTAACTTACAGCTTAATGTGCCTCTCAGGTTAATCCTCAGAATTACCTTCTTCCTCCTTTATACTTAGGGCAATAAGAAGATAGTTATAAAAATCACAGCAAGACTCCTTTTCTCTACTTGTGAAGCAGGGTCGATGTAACGGCAATTCCTCCAAGCTGCACTGAAAAGCCTAAAGACGAGACTGTGGCGGAGCGTTTAGCACAAGCCCACCCAGGGGTGCCCACCTCTCTTGCCTCCCTTCCCACCCATGTGAACACTGAGCAAGCCTCAGGTGTCAGCTCCAGGCCTGAGGTTTGGAAAGACAAGACGTGAAGTCTCTTCACAGACAACGTTCTAACTTCCAGTCTCAGGAGTACTTGTGTGCAGAGCTGTAGATCACAGTTTTCTCTCCATGTCTTCCAAGAAGTTTTTACTCCAGTCTTCAGGAAGAGACACCACTTTCATCATGACCCAGGGTATACAACACACACACACACATCCCCCCTGAAACTAAAGTTTCAGAAATACTTACCATTCCTGTGTACACTACATTCTGTTCCATTCCATTTTAATAAAAGAAATGCTAGCTACATTGGACTAGATTAAGCCGCTCTAAAGAAAAAACAATTTTGGGACATGTATTTTTATTAATATATTCATGTATGTATTTGGTTTATGGCCATCTGCAAATTCTAACGCATTAAGGAAAAATGATATTTTGCTAGTCTTTGAATTACCCTAATTCAGAGTGTTCCAGAAAGGTAAGTCTACAAACTCTAAATTACCCAGCTTGTAAAATTCACAATTTTTATTTATTTTTTATGATATTTTTCCATTACCACGTATCCCCCTTATACCTCTTCTCCTGCACTCACCACACCCTGTTGTCCTTGTCCATGAACGCTTTCTCCTTTTTGCTCAACCCCTCTACCCCAGAGCTGTTGCCTGCTCTCTCTCTGAGTCTGTCTCTGTTTTGTTTGTTAATCCAGTTTGTTCATTAGATTCCACATATGAGAGAGATCATATGGTACTTGCCTTTCTCTGACTGACTTACTTCACTAGCATAATGCTCTCCAAGTCCATCCATGCTGTCACAAAGGGTAAAATTTTCTTTTTTTATGACTGAAACTTAGTAGTCCATCATGTAAAATTTTAAATGAATTTCTAGAGACTAGAAACTGTCAGACTAGTCCCATATGCTAACTATAACAGACTTTTTTAATAAGGAAAACCCCTTGGGGGGATTTCCCAGACACAGGTATGAACACTCTGCCTCACCAAGAGCCCACGGCAGGCGTGGCGAACACCGGGCCCTGCTGCCCTGCCACCCAGCACACAAACACCCGTTGTTAACAATGCTGCTCTCTCGCTGAACCCCACTGCAGCCTTCGGTTTCCATCTCCATTCTCCAGGCAGGCAACCAAAAACGAGTTGGCACATAAGTCCACTCAACAAATACTGACTGAGACCTAGTATGTGCCAGGCATTGTTCTGGGTATGAACAAGCAAAGTGGAAAAGTACAAACACCTACCCTCAGAAAACACAGATTCTAGTGAGGGAGGTAGTGGTGCATGAGAAGGAGATATGTTCATCACTCTGGACTGTGTAAGTGCTAGGAAGGACAGCAGCAGGGTACCAGGCAGAGTGCATCAGCGCGGGGCGGGGGGTGGGGGTAAGGGCTACCTGAGAAGGTAGGCACAGCACGAATATTGGTTCGGGTATGATGGGAGAGAACAGAATCACTTCACTAGTTTAAGACTGTGATCTGTCAGACTGTGATTGCTGGGAAGGCTGGAGAAGAAGTCCAGATTGAGTGTCCAGGAAATACTCCCCAAGCTGTACTGCAGAAATGAGCTGCTCTGGGAGCCAGGGCCCAGCCATGAACCACTGGCCTCTAACACAATGGGCACCCCACATCCTGCCCCTGGAGATGCACATAAGTGACAGACGTCTGAATACCCAAATGGAAGCCAGAGAACAATGAAACCCCAGCAGAAACAGCCCGAGTTCACCTCTCACACTTCACACCCTGTGTCTGATGGCCAGACGGGAATCACATGTTGGCATCCTAGCAGCAAGGGGTAAGGGAAATGTAGTTTTTACCTTCCCAGGCACCGCATTGCCATGGAACAGACAGATGCCTCTGTGAGAATGCAGTATTTGAGCAGGCCCCCGGTCAACAAGGAAAAGCCAACTAAAGAAGGAATGTTCCAGTTGTGTGAAACCATAAAAAAGGCCAAGAGCGGGAATGAGCTTGGGTGTCTTCATACAGTAGCACTGTGGCTGAGGCTTGGGCAGTAAACTGGTAAGAGGTGAGGTGGGAGTAGAGTAGGGGGTGTCAGGAGCCAGGTCATGTGACCCTGTAGGCCCTGATAAGGAATCTAAATTTATTCTTCTAAGTGTGGAGGTCAGTTACAGGATGAAGGACTTTAAGCAGGGAATAACATGATCCGATTAACTCTGATAAGAGACCACTCTAGTTCTATAAACTATTCTCCGTGTCTGATATAAATCAATGGCTTCAAAACAGTTTTAAAATGGCTAATTAGATCTTGTACAGAATGAGAATTTTATAAATCAGAAGAAAGGCTCACAAGTCAGTATTTCTCAATTTCTATGCGCCACAGAGACAGCGTGTGTGTCAGCACAGTCGCCTCCACCTTCTCCGGGACCGGGAGGTGGCCCAGCAGCGTCGGCCCTACCGGGGCACACAGCTCCTGCAGACTCCAGGGAGATGCGGTTGACCGAGGATGGATCTTCTTTTAAAAAGATTTTTCAAACTCCTGAACTTAGAAAACCTGAGATTCTTTAAAGGTGAAAAAAATATTAGAAAAGAAAATGGAAAGTAGCCAGCAGTCCTAAAAATCAGCCTTTTTAAAAGGGGTTCATTCCAGTATTAAGGAAAGTTTTTTGTTTTCTTGTCCAAATGTATAATCCAAACCAAGACAATGGGATAAAATAAATCACCAAACTAAATAATGTTTTTCCTGATTTTTTTCAGAGAGCACGTTTTCCATTTACAATAGACCTATATTCATTCTATAAGCAGTGGAGCCATTTAAAAGAAAATGTCTATTTAAAAAATGTTCCAAAAATATAAGCACCCCTATGCTCACTGCAGCATTATTTACAACAGCCAAGATTTTAAAGCAGCCCAAGTGCCCATCAGTGAATGAGTGGATAAAAAAGCTGTGGTACATTTACACAGTGGAATGCCACTTAGCTGTAAAATGGAGGAAATCTTACCCTTTCCAACAGCATGGATGGACCGGGAAAACATTACGCTAAGTGAAATAAGCCGGTCAGAGAAAGACAAGTACTACCTGCTTTCACTCATATGTGGAATCTAATGAAGAAAATGAGTTGACAAGCAAAATAAAGACAGACTCACAGATGGAGTACAGGTTGAAGCTCTGGAGAGGGTTGGAGGGCTAGGAGGGGGATGGAAGGATTGAGCAAAACAGAAAGAAAAAAGTAGAAAAAACCTCAGGGACATGGGCCACAGTGTGGTGATTATCACGGGAGGCGGGTGGGTGGATGTGGAAAAGGGTGAGGGAGGGAAGCGGTGACGGAGGGAGACTTGACTCGGGGCGCGAACACACAATGATGTGTGCGCACGGTCCGCTGTGGAGCTGCGCCCTGAAACCTGTGTGATTTTGTTAGCCAGTGTCGTCCCAGCAAAGTCGATCAAAAGGAAAACCAATGTTCCATAAAGGCAGTGAGGAGAACTTACTGTAAGTATATTCTTAATTTAGCAATTGTTATGCTTCTGCCAGCAGCACCCCTTACTGTTTTGAGATCGTGCATCATAACTGTGGTCTAAATGTTCCAATTTACTTTGAATTTTACAATATTAATGTTTTAAGCTTGTGAGTCTAAACATACTTTACTCCAATTTTGAAAGAAAACATGAAACAAATTTGCAGAAAGGAAGTCAGTTTCAAATACATTCACTATATTATTTATTTCATGTATTTGGATATTAGTTATTGATATAATTTCTTTTATCTTTTTCTCCAAAGCAGCCATAAGACTGCCCTTGACGAAGTCCTGCCATTCTGACTGAACCAGAAAGATAAACAACATTACTTCCTTCACCCTCTTTCCATACAGCCTGCCTTGGTGATTGTTTTCACACACAAATGAAATCCGAACCAATCATTCTCTCTCTACTTCGCTGCTCCAGCCCCACTACATAACTAAATTAGCTGAGGGGAGGCCCAGGAAACACAGGAATACAGAAAATGTTCCACAGGGTCAGACTAAATGCCAGAGATTCAGAAGGACTTGGGGTAGCCAGCTGTCAAGAAGGCACCCACACTCTCGTGAATCCCTTTCCACTTCTGTATCAGGGTTTAGTACACTTTTTTCCAAGTATATTTGGTAGCAAGGGGATTTGTTTTAAATGCGCTCCCATAAGCCCTTGACGTACCTTCCGCCGGGAGCTGGGTTTGCCATCCTCTGCGGCCTGCTGCTGCTCCCAGGCACGCACCCACCCCCACTTCCTAGAAGAATACCTTCAGGAGGTGGCAGTGTACAGTCTTTTACCCTCACAGTCTTTATTTGATTCATTCCTTCCTCCATTCATTTGTGCTCATTTCTCCAGAATCAGAGCAACGTTTACCTGTTTTCCCATGTCATCCCTTACCCACTCACATTACCTTCCCTTCCCCCACAATACAGAACTGTAACAGAAGATTGCTAACCTCAGCACACTGTTGTACGTGTATTTCATTTTTTTGTTTCTGTGACAAAGCAGGCAGAGGCAGGGATTACAAAGAGGTTGGATCATTTAGTTTCACAGATAAAAAAGACTAGAAGGGAATAGTCAAAAACATTAATTATCTCTGGGCTATAGAAATACTGAAAGCATTTTTAATACTTAAAGATTTCCTATAGCAAGTATTTAATTTTATAATCAGAAAAATTAACATAAAGAAAATATGACTATTTGTATGCATTCATGTCTTAACTGTGTTCTTGGGCATATGCTCTTCCGAGACCTGAACTTGTCATATGATCAGGAATAAAACTCTAAAAAAGCATGCAGGAGATGAAATATGGTGCTAAGAAAAAAAGCAGGACATGATGGTAGGGAAAAAGTAGGAAATGAGGGGAATTATCTAATTTAGAGATATAATGAGTTTGAAAGTAAGCAGGTTTGGTACCCAACCCCCCCCACACACCCCTAAACTAAACAGAAAAAAACAGGTTTAAAAAAAAAGGAGGCAAGTGAAGAGAGCAGAGTTTGGCACAAATGCCTAGAGAATGTGCAAAATCAGACATCACAGAATTGCAGACTCCACCCAGCTGCCACAGCCAGCTGTAAAGATGCAGAGAGCCTGTGAGAATAAAGGATTAGGGAATGTCAGTGATAATAGAGTTATCCTAGATCAAGAGGATGAGGCTCCAAGGAAAGAATAAAGACAGTGATTGATTTAGGTGGCTATGACTTTCGATAGTCAAGCAGCCTGCTTCAGGAGCACTGTGCCCAAATCTAGCTGATAAATAAGTTATAGAAAGCACCATGGAAGAGATATGAGTGGACTCCATCGAGACTGTCAAAGTAACAAGTTCTATTTGGAACATACATAAGTTCCTCTCAACCAGACTGTACTGAGATATTTACCAAAAGACAAAGTCCTTAGGAAATTTAAAAAATCTGAAATTAAGTGTCTGGCCTAAGAAAATTACAAAATCCAGGCTTATTCCTTATTCCATGTTTTAGAGGACTCCAAAACAAAAGAACTTTCTCAAGTCACAGGGGCAACGTTGGCAGAAGCTGAAGACATCTTAGTATATTCTACTAGTCACCTTGATTTAAAACATCCACGTCTGTACAAACTGAAATGACACACATATCTTGAATATCATTTGAACAAGACTTTAAAAGCCATTTAGTCCAAATATTCTTTAAGCTGAACCCTGCGTTCAATACCCCGCCTAGTCACCCAGTCTATGCTTGAACACCTTCAAGGCAAAGAAGCCACTGTTGACTGAGGCAGTGCATTTTATCTATTGGCTCTTCCACTCCACGGAAGACTGCCTTGTGTGTTCTAGGATCTTTTACTTTTTATTCTTAAAATTGCCAATGTCTATTATTTATAGTCAATTGGCCAGTGTCTACTATTTTATAGTCAATTGGTTTCATTTTAACCAAATAGCTCTTTAGGAAAACAGCATACAAATGTAGGCCAAACTCAGTACTTTATATTTTGTTTTGCCAAAGGTCTTCTGAGGTAGTAGTTAAAAAGCATTTTGTATACCATAAACTATATACTAACACAGGATTAGAAAGTATAAACCATCTTTCTTCTCTTCATGGTGTTGTAAGTACTCTGTTTCTCTCAATGAAACACAGAAAAGTGAAGATATGTAAGTTGTCTTATTGTTAATTAGCTGAAGTATAAAGCAGGCAGCTCTGACTGTCCCGTTCTGACCCACCCCATTAAGCACTTCTGCCCCACCCAACACGGCAGAACTCACCTGCAGAGAAAATCT
Organism: Glossophaga mutica; assembly: GCA_039655065.1. Taxonomy (NCBI): domain Eukaryota; kingdom Metazoa; phylum Chordata; class Mammalia; order Chiroptera; family Phyllostomidae; genus Glossophaga; species Glossophaga mutica. The sequence goes on along the minus strand of CM077310.1, from coordinate 62,679,956 downwards.
GCAGAGGTATCCTCTGCGTGGAGGGGCATGATGAAAAATGCGAACGAGTTCAGAGCTCTGGCAATATTCCCATCATTGCTACCTGCCTGAATGACCAGAGGTTTACTGGATTACACATTTTGGCACAATGGTATTCTATGAGCCTCTTAAGAACATCCTTAGAATTGACAACGTATTTTGATAAAACCTCTGGAAAGCAGGACAATTTTTTAAAAGTGTAGGCCAAGCAATGTAGGAACCAAAAAAAAAAAACTAAAAAAAACCCAAAAAACAAAAAACAACAAACAAACAAAAAAACCAATCAACTATCCATAGTCTCAAACTACCTAAATTATGTGTTTATAGCTATCAACAACTGGCAAAAAGTAAAAATAATTAGAAGCTCTTGATTGGAACAGAGATATAAAATATTATATGCAAACTGACCAAAAAAATGAAAAAGTGAAGATTCTTAAAGAAGTACATATTGAATCTGCCAAAAAAAATCTGAAAGAAAAACCCAGTCCTTAGTACAAAACCCTCCTCCCTGCCTGACACCCCCGCAGCGCTCTGCAGATGGTGTACAACACCCATAATGCGGAGTGCAGATGTACTCACGTAATATGCTTTAAATACACAAATGATTACAACCCGAGTCTTCAAGAAAAGAAGGTTCAAAGGTTACTTTCTAAACAGTAATGTACTGTTAGTAGTTTTTTTTTAATTTTTATTGTAATTGTTGATCTTGTACAGTTTTCTGTCTTTTACTCCCACCCCAATCCACCGCCCCACCCCTCCCCACCTCCCACCCATTTCCACGCCCCCTAGTTTTTGTCCGCGTGCCCTTTATACTTGTTGCTCTAAACTCTTCCCCTTTTCCCCTGAAATTCCCTCTCCTCTCCCTTCTGGTGACTGTCAGCCTGTTCTCAATTTCAGTGTCTTTGGTTATATTATGCTTGTTTGTTTGTTTTGTTGATTAGGTTCCTGTTAAAGGTGAGATCATATCGTATTTGTCTTTCACCGCCTGGCTAGTAGTCGTTTTAATTTTTCCTACTTGATATCATTCTTCCCTAGAATTTAGGGAAATAAAAACAAGACTTCATTTTAAAAGAAAGCATGAAGATAGAAATATTCATATTAAGGGGAAAGCCTCATTAGCCAATGTGAACAAAGAGATTAAATCATGAACATTCTTCTGGTTTAGGGAAAGAAGCCTTTGCCCACTATCCATCCATGTCCCTGTGAGAGCAAAGCCCTTCTCACCCCTACAGCCCAAATGAGTCATGTCCTTGCCAACTGACCACCAGCAGGACACCCCTTCAGAGCACTCACTCCTGGACAGCAAAACAAGGTGCATGCAATTCCTGGTATGCTTTTTTCAAGTAATCTTATAGTTTCCTTTTAAGGATCAATTATTTCTGAATAGAATCTGCCAAAGCTCTCATGAGGCTCCCAATGGGGTGGAGGAAGCAATAGTGCTGTTTAATATAAGATTCATTTTGAGATCTGCCTACAAATGTCTACCTGGATAAAATCAACTGTGCCCCAGGTAATGAGGAACAAGTACCAGTGCCACCTGAGACCAAAGATTTATCCTGTATTTATCCTTTACATTCCTCTGAGGTTTTATAGCATCGCTAGGACCATCCAAATTTTAGAAGTTAGAGAGACTGACATGGAGTGAGAGGATAATACAAGCCTCATTTCATACATGAAGAAAGAGAAGCCGTGTAACCTGGCCGAGGTCGTGGAGCAGTGTGCCAGCATGGCAGGGGCCGGGCTCGGGTCTCTCGACTGCTGCTCCGGGAATCGCTCCACATAACAGATGATCACTCTGGAAAATGTGTTAGACTGTAACACAGAGTTATCTCGACATAGAGCAGAGGGGAGCCATTTAATTATTACACTATTTACTAAGTGGTTCCCTAGACAAAGATTCGTCACACTTCTTCACTCCAAAATATCCAGCCCGTAGAGATTCACAGTCTACTTGTATATTTATTTAACCTCTTGATGTTCAAAATATGGTTGCAATCAAAAGACAGTTTTGTTTATTTATTTTAAATATTTTGCTTACTTATTTTAGACAGGGGAAGGGAGGGAGAAAGAGAGGGAGAGAAACATCAACGTGTGGTTGCCTCTCGCGTGCCCCCACCGGGAACCAGACCTGGGGTGACCCTTCGATTCACAGGCCCGACGCTCAATCCACTGAGCCACAGCAGCCAGGGCAAAAGACAGCATAAAAAAAAACCCTTCAAGTCGACCAGTGTGCGCACACACTGCTCCCACTGCAGGGGCAACCATTTCAAGTAGGTCACACACAGTAACACCATGTCATCTAAAGTGTGATGACTAACACATTCTAAAACGGAAGCCGATTTATTGTTGTAATTTCTAAGCTAGTGCAGACGTAGAGTCTGTGACTTTTGAGACTTAAAAAAAAATAAGTATAAATTATATTTCAATTTCTCTTTCTCCCAGCTGCAGTATTGAACTTAAATGTCTACTAGATCAGTGGGTGGAAAAAATCAAAGAACACTTAAAAATGTCTAACTTTACTACCCACAAGGATGTGGGAGTAACATGTCAGTGGGACTAAAATGTATGTGACAGAGCCTTAGAGAGTTCCCTACTTCGACAAGGAGCAGGTTGTTCCCTCTTTTAAAGAAACGACATTCACCCTTCCTTTGCTTGGTCTACTGTACAGAGCTTTAAACATAAGAGTTAAACCGCAATTTTAAAATGTACATGTTCTTATATGTTCTCTTGTGGCACAGTAAAAACACTAATCACAGCTGACAATCTAAGAGGTCTCTCACCTAAATGGCCTTGCAAAATCTTCCCTTCGGCTGGGTAACACAGAGATCCCCACTAAGAATAAACTCAATCTTCAAGAAATGAGCAAACAGGAACTCTTTCTCTCCATTTCCTCCCCCTTCATTTCCACTTTAAGGGAGTACAGATGTGAATACATGTATCTAAATATAATCAGTAGAGAAGAAAGATGTCAATCTCACTTCCAAAAGCCTGACGCCAAGAAGAAGGAAGATGCCGCAGCAACTGTGGATGGGGCCAGGACAGCACATCAACCCCCGTGGTCCCTGGGACGCTGTTCCAGTGTCTCCGACGAGGGGCACATCCTCGCAGGAACTGCTGGACCTGTGCGGCCCGACCTCAGGTAGGCCACCTTCACTGCCATCCAGCACTAACACTGTGCTCCCCCCCATCACCCAGGTCCTGCTCATCTCTAACTCCAGGATGTTCTTTCCTCCTTGCCACAGGCACCCTCTGCATCCAACCAAATACCGCCTATCTATACGGGCCACTCAAATCTCATCATCCCCACAGAGATTCCCTGGAGTGCCATGTACCAAACAAGCTCTCATGTTTAGAGCTGTTACAGCACTATTACGTGAACCCCGTAACTTGCACCAATTACAGAATGTCTTATGTCCTTTGCTAGTTGTTACATGTACGTTACCAGCTTTGTTTTCCCACTTAAACTATAATATTGAGGTTGTACATGAGAAGCCACACTTTTAAAATGTTTTCCATAGCACTAGCATGCAAGTGGACAAGGTATTTGGGAAAAAACCCTCCTGCACTGAATTAACACAGGCTCTGACCTCTCAGCAGTGACCCATGATATTCTTCCCTGTGGCTGTGCATGAACTCAGGCACGAGTGGGAGGTAGATGGCTGCAAATTCCACCCACGCTCCAGCTCTTCTGAAAAGACCAGACATAGTCATCAACACTACTGTTGTTGTTCATCTTCAGAGAAAGCTACGTGCCGTAAGTAACACACAGGCATATTCGCTCGTGCAATTTCCTCAGATGCCTTTGTGCACGTATGAAAGTAATTTTTCCTTCCTTTTTGGATTTCTCATCTCGTAGAAGTCATTAAAAGGATAGTTCAGCCCTCTACTTCAATGCAATCCAAACTAGTTCTGTAGGCACTCCTCTACTGAAGATCTACTGAATGCCCAGTGCCAAGCAACAGCCTGAAAGAAATACAAAGAAGACCTATGACAGAGTTCCCTTTCTGTTTCGTTAACTCTCCAAAGTAAAAAGCACACACATACACACACCTAAACATACATGCACAGAGTTCCCAAGGAAAGAACAAAAACCTGTTCCCTCTGCATCTCTAACGCCATTTCTCCCAGTGCTGTGCATACAATAATAGTCCAGTGGTGTTGTGTTGTTTATGAAATAATGAAATTTATAGGTAGCAAAGCACAGTAGCCCTTTATAAAGAACCCTATAAGAGCCACATACACAGAAACAAATTAATATATTTTAAGAACTTTTTTCTTTTGACAATTTATGGAGAAGTTGTTCTCCCACATACTGTCACTGAAAAGCCAGTGTTGATTTTAAATCACCTCGCAGTTCCCTGAAGCAGAAATGAATCTGAGAGGCAACTTCTGTATCTGTGTACTTCAGAGTGGCTGTGGAAGCCCCCTGTTGCCACGTTAATACAATACAGGACTGTAAATACACACACATGAAGCAAGTTACACAGCAAGTTGTCTTTCTGAAGGTTAATGCCAATAGACATAAAAAGAACAGAAATACTAAAAAGAAGACAAAAATTTGAGCCTAGGGTTTGGGTCGCATATTAGCAGGTGAGGGTGGAAGTGTCATGGAGATTAGAGATCCTGGCATCGGAGCAAACAGAGGGGCGATGCCTATCATCGAGGCCTGTGACAGGGGCTGCGTACCCAAAGAAAAACAAGGCAACGACAGAGTGGGCACCAAAACAACCGGCGGTGATATTAAGGATAGAAATCTCTTTATAATTCTTTCCGGAGGGTGCACAAGAGTTAATGTGGGTATGCGATGTTTAATGTGAGAAAGGTAGGTACTGCTTAACAGATGATTCTAGAACAAACGAACCTGTGAGTAAATGGAGGAAGGAATGAAGGAACGCATGAGTAAAATAACGAACGAGGGGTGAGGAGCAGCATGAGCTCTTGGGTGAAGTCACCAGTTGGCGGCGGAGGGCGGGGCGGGGGGGGGGAGAAAACTTATGTACAAGAGATTGTAAGATAAAGTGGTCTCCCATGTAGGAGATCATTGAGCAAATCCTAATTTCCTTGTTGCTGTTGTTTTTTTTTTTTTCTGCCAACGAACCTTTCATTAAGCTTTCAATGCAGAAAACATGTTCTATTTACTGACTCCCCACCCCACCCCAATTTTATCCTACCCATCCTTTAAGGTCTAACTCAACACAAGCTCCAAGAACTCTTTCTTCTTTAGGACATGCAGAAAATAGCTTTGAGAAGAGAGGATACAACAAACAGATAAGGGACAGGGAAGGATAAAGAGGGAGAGGGAAGTAGGATCAGAGCTTGGAAGAAACCGGTATTCCAGATTTCCTTGGCTGGGATCTGAAGCAAGGTGAAAACCAGGTCTCTCAATCACACTTTGTCCCAAGGGGGTACAAAACCTCTAGACTTCCTTCAAGGGGACTAGCCTTTAATTTCTGGAATTACACAAGGCAGTGGGGTTGGCACTCTGCCCCCTCCCACCTGAAGTCCCATCTCCCCCTCCTTTTGGTGCCTTGAGGCATCTAGTGTACAGGGGACCCATGAACAAACACTGGTTTGAACCACATGGATGTTTACCTGCACAGTTCAAATCTGTGCTGTTTAAGGATCAGTTCTGCTGTCGGGGTGCCAGTATGCAGACATAACCTGTAGTTACATGTGGGTTTTCAACATCACAGGAGGTCAGTGCCCCAACCCTCGAGTTGTTCAAGGGCCCACAGTCGAACCGTTTTTAGGATGTGCCCCAAAGGGAAAGACAACAGAGAGAGGAAGTCGAAGATCCAGCAAGAGGGACTTCCTCTCACTTTGTTTCTTTTAAAGAATTCCTTTAGCATTAACCCTGCAGGATGGGATGAGTAATGTCTCCTAGGCTATTGCTGGAGAACACTGCCACAACTCCAAGGAAAATCTAACACTGAGACGCTGAGCTACTCCCAAAGACACAGGGTGGGGAAGGAAAGTAAAATTAGTGGCACCAGTGGCAATGACGCAAAGAGAAAGAAAAAAGGAAGAAATGCCAAGCTGTCGCCAGGCAATGCGATGCAAACCATTGCTTTATGTCCCATCCCACTTCCACACCCACTGAGAGTGCTGTTCTCGGGGATGGAAAAGAAAAAAAAAACAGCTTGAGAGAGCAACAGAAGAATCGATGCCAAACCATCTTAGCTCTGAGCCAAGACACTAACCTCCCAGTCCATGGCCGTTACTGAGAGACAGAAGACAAGACAACATCGGGAGAATCTGTGACCGTGGGGCTCTCCTTCCTCATCCACGGCTTTCCTAAGCCCAGAAAGGCACTCACGCTAAGTCTGTTTAAAATACCGTATGAATTACTGACCTCGATTTCTTTCATGCATTTGGGGGAGAGCAGCTGAAATTGATATCTGTGAGCTAGTGAGATATTGCCAAGTAATACGCAGGCAGAGACATTAAGTTACTGAACTTTAATAAAATGACAGCTTAGAATTTAAAGACAAAGAAATGTCTTTTTTCCTCCATATTTGGAAAAGGAATAAAGCTGGTTAAAAGATGCACAATAATTCCCTGATTTTTTTGATTTCTTTATTTTGCTAGCAATTGCTATATAACTATTATAATCATTATATTATATCAAACCTTACATATAAAATTAAAACAATTAGGGGATTTTCTGCTACCTAGATCCAAATCCCCATCTACTCCCAAGACTTCAAGTCATACTTATATCAACAGAAAGTTTCCCAAACCCTGACCTACAACTCTGTCCTCTCAGCTGGGTGTCCAGGAGAGTGTAAACTCCGTGACAGCCAAGGCCTCGTTTGTCTTGCGCACCTTTATGACACCCAGAGCATGATAAAGAGAGGGAACTTAATAAACATCAAGTGAACGACCCCAAGTCTGTCGACATCTAAGATTCAAATTATGCAAACACCTTAATTCCATCCCGAACTGTTGCCCTGTCTTTCTCGGTGTTCCCACCGCTTCTCTGGGCTCTAAGTTTATAGCTGTAATTTATCTTTGTCCTTCATCTCCTCTATCCAGATAGTTAACCATTAAGGAAATTTTCTTTAGAAACTATACTCCTGAATTAACGGGAAATCCAAATACATGCACTCCCCCAACCCTGCAAAAAAAAAAAAAAAAAAAAAAAAGTCTCTTCCGTTCATCTTTACCTCTCTGCCACTACTCTATGCCAAACTGGGTATTATTAACCCCTATTTTGGCAATCTTGTCTAAGTTGGCCTTTTTACTTTCAGTTTCTGCATACTAATTACAGACTAAAAACCTCCTTTGCTCAAAAGCTATATATACTTCTCCATTACCCACCTACTTTCCAAAGTAAAATTATCCTCTTAAGGGAACCATTCAAAATCTGACTTTGCAACATACCCTACCCATCAAACTGGCCTCAACACCCTACCGTCCTGCTAAACTAATTTCTACACTCATATTTAAGTCCTTTTTATCCATTAGTTCATTGGAATTTAAATTCCATGAGGGCACGGATTTTTCACTGTTCTATCTTCAGCACCTAGAATAATGCTGAAACATATTAGACCCTCAGAAAAATATTTGCTGGGTGAATGAATGAGTTACAAGAAAAGGAGAAAAGAGGGAGGAAGGGAAGTAGGAAAGAGTGTGTCAAACTCCTTTCATCGAGGAGCTTATCATTCAGGTCAAGTCCCCATTTTCGCTGATCACCTCTATCTTCACTGGTTTCTCTCCTCATACAATTTATCACTTAAACACTCATCAAGTAAGCACTCAGTGAATGGCTGGGCGCCTGCTATGTGTCAAGCTCCATGGTAGGCACCTGGCGATACAACAAGGAGCAAAACCAGCATGGCCTTCACCATTTCCAAACTTACAGCCTGGGGTAAACATTAAAGCCAATTAAAAACCAGATGCTGCAGATGTGCATAAAAAAATAAACCACTTGGACTTCAATAACAGGGAAGACTTCTCAGAGGAAGGGACAGCTAAAGGAAGACTCAAAGGATGAGTATGACTTAGCCACATAAAAAGTAGGGAGGGGTGTTTGAGGCAGAGGGAACTGAGTGGAGGGGTGAAGACCTGGAAACGAGAGAGTGGAAAAGTGTTCGGGAATTGAAAGGAGTTCAGTTCCAAGCACAAACTAGGCAGGAAAAGAGCTGAAGCTACAGAGTTGGCAGGGGCCACAGTTTGAAGGGTCTTGGAATCACCTTTGGCTGCTCCTTTCTCACCAAAAGAAAGGAAAAAAAAAAAAAACAGGATGAGCTTTCAGAATGAATATGAAAAGAAAGCTGGGGCAAAGGAAAGGGAGAGGCTTTGTGTGTCAGGCTACCTCTCAATCTAGAGAATAAATTCCTCCTGGGAAAACCACAGGATAAATTCCCTGTGGTCTTGTGTTTACTCTGCATCTCAAAATGCCTATTCAAAAAATGCAGTATTCAAAAGGCTGACTGAAAACTTTGATTCTTCCCTCCCCTTTCCCATCCAAGGAAGGGGGGGATAACTTTTAAAATGTAACAATTGAATAAAGAGATTAATACGTTTAAATGAAGGCCATTTCATCAACTATATGAACCTTGTCTCTAATTTTATTTTTCCTTTGGGACTCCGAACTTCCTTGGCTAGTCAGCAGAGATTTTTGAACTGGACTCCCCTCAGAATCCACAATCCTATAAAATCTTATAATTACCAGGCAATTTGTAAAAGCTTAAGCAATGAGCTAAGGAAACAGCTCAAACTGGCTTTGGTTCCCTTTTTACTTTTGCTTCAAATTAATTGGTTCCTTTAATCCATAGCAGTTCTTAACATTGGTCCATAGTCAAAACACAGTCCTATCCAAATGCGATATCTTGTTTGGGACAAGATGGAGGCTGTATCTAGAAGCATGTAGTGCTCCTGAGAACATGTCATCACATTAAGTATGCAACAAAGAGAAAAGGTATACCCAGAATGCAAAGCACCCAAGTTTTCTAAGTATGCATGAGAAAAGGTATAGATTTTAACTGAACAATTTTTAGTATTTAGTATTCACTGTATTAAGAAAGCTACCCAATATTTGTCTCATATATCACCTTTAAACATTATTCTTCCTCAAAACAGTTACTCAAACACTTACTCTGGATCATGAACGAAATGAGGGCACTAAGAAAAACTATAAATGCCATTCTGGGGCATAATCCTTCCTACCCCTGTCTCTAACCTACTATGCAAGACAGGGGAATAAATCTCCTGCTAAACCTTCCTATTGAGGAAATTACTAATGCAATTTTTATAGTAATATAGCTACAATGCATTAAATAACGTCTCTACCCCATAAAATCAACCCTCATTATCACATTCACTTATTTCCTCTTTCATTAAAATAGCAAAACCTAAATTCCAGGGAGACTAGGGGGAAAAAAGCATTATAAAGCAAAAAAAGATTCCCCGTTTCTAAAATAGGGGCACTGTCAGGCATACTAGCTCTTGACTCTCAACAGTAAGAACTATACCAAAGTACAGCTTTCTTCTGATTCATTCCCAAACCACAGGACAAAAGGAGGACCTGCCACTTTAGGGATGAAAGTACTAATGGCATGATCACCCTATGCCACCATCAATTCTCATCTGTTAGTCCATCTCTCTGGCTGATACGTGGCACGTGCTCTGCACTATAAACACACATGCATGCACATTATATGTAAATAAAAAATTATCTAGCTTTGATATCTGTCACTGTGTGGAGGAAATGCAAAAACCCTTTATATTCACAAGACAACCATGGATTATATCTGAACTAGCAATCTGATCCTTAACAAGCCTACCCTCAGTACCTCTGAGGAAAAAGAAAGCAGACACACTATGTCCACTGTTACATTCACTGATGTCTCACCCGACCATCCGACAAGCACTGACTGATCATCCTGTGTGCCAGATGCCATGCGCTGCAGAACGTTTAGCAGCAGCTCTGGCCTCTGTCCCTTGAACAGCATAGCCAAGTTGTAACAATGAAAACCATCTCTAAATACGGTCCAGTGGGAACTAGTTTCTTAGAGGTTCAGAATATATTGCCATCATTTGTCAGAGATTTAAAATGTAACTGAAAGAAAAATATGCATACTTGAAATATGCTTGAAAATGTTTAAAAAAAAAAAACCAAAACCCCATAAGTAGCCTGTAATAGCATTTTAAAGTTGGAGAGATGATGACCAAGTAGAAATTCATACATACCTAAGTAAGGTTAAAAATATATTTATTCTTAAATGAAACTAAGGAAAGAGAATCTGCCCCTAAAAACCACTCCCCGCTGTCCTCTCTAGAAAATTATCCACCCTCCCACTATAAAACCCTCTTCACACAGCAAAACATTAAGCTACCTACTGACTACCAATCTCATGGAAATGGTGTTATTAAATAGTCACCGAAGTGTGCGAAACAATAAACAAATCATTAAGGTGGGCTTGATATGATTTTATCAATTAAAAAAGGCAAAGGCAACTTAGATCCTCTAAAGCCAGCCTCTTCTATCCATTTGCTACTAAACCTCACTGCCCTGGAAGAAACATGATCCCAGTGATTGTTTTTAATCAACTGTTTAAAAGAGTCTGAGGAAAGAAATTGCTAGGCAGAAAGACAACAGGAAAAACGATAAATCTTTAATTAAAGTACAAAAACTGACAACAAAATGAGAAAAATGCTACCTTGAGCTTTCAAAGGAAATTGCTTATAGAAGCTGATACAAGAACAAGCGTTCATTCTACTCAGGAAATTAAAAGTTGTACTTTTAAAAATGGTTTCAGGCTTTCTGAGGTGTTCCAGCCAAGATGGAGGTGTAGGTAGAAACACTTTGCTCTCTCACACAACCAAAAGAAAGGTAACAAACAATTTAAAAACAAAAACAATCAAAACTTCCAGAAAATCAAACTGCATGGAACTTGACAACCAAGGAGATAAAGAAACACTCACCCAGTCTGGTAGGAGGGGCAGGAAGGGCAGCCTGGTGGAGAGGACCTGCAAGCAAGGTGGTGGACTGGGTGGCCTCACATTCACATGCAGATGAACCGGGAGGAACAACTGGGGAGGGAGGCAGACTGCACAACCCACGGCCCCAGCACAGGGAAATAAAGCCTCAAACCTCTGACAACACCTGTGGGGGTTGAGGAGGCATCAGGAGAAACTCCCAGCCTCAGAGGAGAGTTCGTTGGAGAGGCCCACAGGGTCCTAGAATGTACATAAGTCCATCCACCCCAAAATCAGCACCAGAAGGGCCCAATTTGATTGTGGGAAGCAAGGAAAGTGACAGAAAGTGGGGCAAGAGCTGAGCAAGCAGCATTGTTCCCTCTAGACCCCTCCCCCACAGACAGCATCACAACACACCAAAGCATACAATGTCACAACCCAGCAAAGAGGGTTGCCCTGCCCTGGTGAACACCTAAGGCTCTGCCCCTCACTATGTAACAGGTGCAGCAAGACAAAGAAATATGGCCCAAATGAAAGAATGGATCAAAGCTCCAGAAAAAGAACTAAGTGACAAGGAGATAGACCACCTATCAGATACACAGTTTGAAACACTGGTAATCACGATGCTCACAGAAATGATTTAGTTCAATCACAAAATGAAGGAAGAAATGAAGGCTATACAAAGTGAAATAAAGGAAAACATATAGGGAACCAACAGTGAAGGGAAGGAAACCGGGACTCAAATCAATGATTTGGAACAAAAGCAAGAAATAAACATCCAAATGGAACAGAATGAAGAAACATGAATTCAAAAAAATGAGGAGTGGCTTAGGAACCTCTGGGACAACTTTAAACGTTCCAACATCTATATCATAGGGATTTGAGAAGGAGAAGAGGAAGACCAAGAAATGGAAAACCTACTTGAACAAGTAATGAAGGAAAACTTCCCCAATCTGAACAAATCAGACTTCTGGGAAGTCCTGGAAGCTCAGAGATCCCAGAGAGTTGTACCCAAGGAAGCACACACCAACACACATCATAATTAAGTTACTCACAATGGAAGACAAGGAGAGAATCTTAAAAGCAACAAGAGAAAAGGAGACAGTTACCTACAAAGGAGTGCCCATAAAACTATCAGCTGATTTCTCAAAAGAAATCTTACAGGCAAGAAGGGGCTGGAAGGAAGTATTCCAAGTCATGAAGGGCAAGGACCTACATCCAAGATTGCTTTATCCAGCAAAGCTATCATTTAGAATGGAAGGGCAGATAAAGTGCTTGATCAAGTTAAAGGAGTTCATCATCACCAAGCCCTTATTATATGAAATGTTAAAAGGACTTATCTAAGAAAAAGAAGATCAAAAATAGGACAGTAAAAAGACAGCAAACTCACAGATATTAACAACCACACCTAAAACAAAAGCAAACTAAGCAAACAACTAGAACAGGAACAGAAACACAGAAATGGAGATCACAAGGAGCGTTATCAGTGGGGAGGGGGAGAATGGGGACAAAGGTACAGGGAATAGGAAGCGTAATTGGCAGGCATTAAATAGACAGGGGGAGGTTAAGGATAGTATAGGAAATGGAGAAGCCAGAGAACTTCTATGTACAACCCATGGACATGAACTAAGGGAGGGGAATGCTATAAGCTGGCGGGGTGCAGGGTGGAGGGGGATAAAGGGGAGAAAAAAACTGGGACAATTGTGATAGTATAATTAATAAAACAAATATATTTAAAAAAAAGACTTTCTCTAATATGTAACCTATTTGTGGCTTGTGTAGCATCAGCCCTTTTAGAAGAATACAATTTAATAAAAATACAATGTGATTAGAAAGAAATGGTTTCAGATCCTTCCATAAATCTGTTTTCCTGGGAATACTTATCATTTGAACAGAAAATGTGCATTGCAAACTCTCCCTGGATTGTTTTGGCCTTTGCTTCATTTTTTAATTCCAGATCCTTCTCTTTTGTTTTTTTATTCACCAATGAATAGAACAGTCAGCTATTCATGGAGTCTGAGAGGTGAATATGGTCTAATCTAGTAGCAGGAAACATTCTTTAGAGAAAATAAATCACTTTTTTCCATCTTCACTGTTTTTCTTTTGAGAGGGAGAAGTAATTTTTTCTCTGCCATAAACAGCTATAAAAACTGGCGTCACTGTGTGCCCCACAGAAATGACCTCTCAGGGCAGGTCAGGTGATACATCTGCTCCCAGGAAGACAAATATAAAGCTGGTAAAAAAAAAAAAAATAAAAATGAGAAACAGCCACTAATGAATGCTGAACAAATTTTACCACCACGAACAAAATCCTCATCAGTTAGCAGGTCCCTCAGAAATATAGGGTCATGGACATACTTGAACAAACAGTAACCAGATCTGAAAAGAGGGGGAAGATTTAGAAAATATAAAAACCCTGTCAGTTATCTACTCTGTAACAAGCTACCCTGAAAGTCAGTGGCTTGTAACATCTACTATTTTGTTTGCCGGCAATTCTGTGGATGTGCAGCGTGGGGCAGAGCTCGGAGAGGACCGCTCATCCCTACCCCACAGGGCGTCGGCCAGGCTCCCCTGGGGCTGGAGGACCCGAGGTGCCTCAGTGCCACGTGTGGGAGCGGTGCCAGCTGCAGACTGCCGAGCCTCCATGTTCTGCGACAAGCATGCTTCCCGCCCTCCAGCAGGACAGCTCGGACTGACTTCCTTACATGGTGGCTCAGAAACTGCCCCTTCTTAAAGTCTGCAGTTGTCACAGCATCACTGCTGCCACATTCTGTCACCCTGGGCCAGCCCAGACTTCAGGGGAGGGGACAGAGACTCTGCCTCCTGATGGGTAGGACAGCATGTGCATACAGGGATGGGGAAAATTCCAGGTGGGCATCTTTGCAAATAATCCACCACAAACCCCATTGTGCTGGAAACCAGAATAACATGGAAGAAATCAAGAGAAAGAAAATGAAAGGTGACCAGAATTAAGCGCCTTTTCTTGCCAATATATCCCATCTCCTGCCCTTGACTGTTCAGCCAAAAAAGAATGAACAGATGGAAGATGCAGTGCAGGCTGTATCTTTGTAGACAGCAACCTTGATTACAAACAACTAATTAGGACTCTTCAAAAATACAGAAAGAGAACGTAAAAGAATGAGGTGGCAGAACCACCAGTGCCCCTCTTAGTTCCTTTGGCTAAATGTACATTTTATGCAAAAAGATACAAGGGTTTGGTACCAGATAAAAACTGTAAAAAGGTAGGAAAAAAATAAAATGTTCTTTTTAAAGAATGAGAAGTTCTACTTCTTAGGGTCATGATTTTAAAAGACCAGTGTTTCTAACCTACTGTCCTAGCAGAGACAAGCATCGGAGTATCCACAGTTGAGAAATAAAACAAATAAACGAGGGTAGTGACGCAGTCAATCCTATGCACAGGCAGCTGCCTCTCTCCCGCCTTGGAGTGCAATGCCGCAGCAGGCCACCCCCTCCTGAAACCTCCAAATTTGAGTATAGGAAACAGCGGTGCTATTCATGCATGACCTTTGCCAAGAAGTGGCTGCAGATGGGTTTACATATCAAAGAGGAGATGTGAGGAGAACATCCTGAGTCCCAAGGAACTGGTCCAGTGGATCCTGCACAAAAATCTCATTGGGTAAGAAGAGGTTTATCACTTTGAAAGCATGTGAGCCATTGTGCTGTGTGACAGTGGCCTCACTTTCTTGTTTGTCCTCTTTCATCTCCATTCTCCTTAATAAACACAAAGAAACACAAGTCTTTCTTCCAGTGAAGTTCTAATACCATTCCATCTCAGGGATATCTGTAATTCAGGAGGGAAAGCCTCAAAAGCCGAAAATCATTTAGGACCAGAAAGGAGGAAATTCAAGCCCAATTATGGGAAAATGAGAAAAAGATAAGGGAGCAGAAAAGCCTTTCAAATTAGACCGCACAGGAGGCCAAGACTGATTACACAGATGAAAGACTCGAAGCAACGCTTCTTTTACTGCCTTTTAAATAAAAATCTCCAAGCTAAACCAGCACTTACTTAATGAAATTCTACAGGTATTAAGGTCTGCACCTTAGTAAGCACTGGCTAAATAATTTCAGTTGCTATTACTTATGGGCCCAGATAATTTTTCACATTGACAAACATTGATCCCCATGTAAAAGGCAAAAGTAGAAAGATCACTGAACTCGGAGGCAGAAAAAAGATTTGAATACTGGCTCTGACTCTGTATAAATTAATCTTTCAAAGTTCAAATCACCTATGAAAAATATGGGCAAAAATACCTTTAATCAGTGAATTGTACTACATGGTTCAATGAAGTAAGTAGTTTATATACCTGAAAAATAGTATCCGATAAATATAAACTGTGATCTTCTATACAGATTAAGGCCTCCAAATAATTTAGACCTCCAAATCAAAGTCTTTTTTTTTTAAATCATAGAAATGTCACAAAATTTGTGGTCAGCAGATGAAGTTTCTAGGTCAGCTTTTGCTGTTTCTGGGCTGGAGAGCATTGGGCAAGTCTCTTCTCTTCCCAAATCCTGGGTTCCGCCTTTGCTCAGCAAACCTGAACTGAGTGGCTGCTGGGGCTCTGGGACCCAACAGTGAACCAAGCAAATCAGGTCCTTGCCCTCGTGGGGCTTCCCATGTCATGGAGTGACATAAAGGAAACGAGTACACAGTGCCGGGCAGTGTCACCTACAAAACGAGGTGACTGGGTTAGACCATCTTCATGCTCCCCCTACCCCCATATGTCTAGGAATCTAGGACTGTGACAGGAAAGTCAACAAAAGGAAAGGAAGATCTCAATTTCCCATCCTGCGCTTCATAAGGTGTTAAATCACTCTTTCTACAGCTAAAATCAGAAGCTTCCAAAGAACAGCAGCATCCTTAACAAAGCCTTTCTGTGCTATAAAAGCAACAGTCCTCGTGCGAGATGAAAACTTAAAATTCTGCTGTTAAAGGGAAACCTTTGCTGTTCAAGGGAAAATCAGATCTATAGATCAGAGAGTATGCTTTTCTTTATGCTCCTGACACCAATGATTTAGAGGGTAATACTGGCACATATACACAAGAACACCCAAGCCTTAGCATACGCAATCACGACTGATGGCTGAGATGCTCACAAGACTAATTCAGAAAAATATATTGAGCTGGCACATGGTCTGCAAAATTGAACAGAAGCAGACCCAGTAGCCTCTAGGCTAAGATTCCCAGTAAGCAGAAATATGTATTTGCAGCCTTTACACTTTATATTCTGTTATCAATCATACAAACATATTTGGAACTAAAATAAAGCAATCAGATGGAGAGAATGGCTTCTACAAGGTCAATTTTTTTTCTGAAATGTTTCTATTCCCCACAGCATGTTTTTTTATTGGCAAAACTCAAGTGTATACGCAGCATGTTTTTTTATTGGCAAAACTCAAGTGTATACGCCTTACACAGAAAGATTGAGCTTTCAGAATAAATCAGACAAGGACTAGGAAATAATATTCATAAAGAGTTAGAATCAATACAAATTTCTCAGGCTGGTGAAACTGTGAAAACACAAAGGATTACTGGGTATCAACAAGGGTACTTTAAATGATTTTTCAATGATAGAGTCAGAAAGTTTCTATTTGAGTCAACTGAAGAAACACTCATCTGAATAATAAAATTATGTTTTAGGAAATTTATTTGGAAAAACTGGACAAAGACTGCCTAGCAGAATTAGTTAAAAATCTCCTTTAAGAATAAAAATAACATAATTAGCATATAAATTGTTTTTATGGAAAGTAGCTTCTGAAATACTTGAAGTTTCTTAAAAACAGCATGTAATTATAGCAAATTCGGGCACATCCCCTATAATCTAGTTTACCTAATTAGGTGTGCATATAAACCTTATACCCGCCATATAATTTCTTCAACCCACATCTTCTGCACTTACAAACTACGGGCAACTAACTTCATGGGTCACAATACCTGAAACCCTAGAGCTGGAGAATTCTATGGAATACATAAGGTTCAGAACAGGCTCTCTCCATACTTGCAGGTGCTAGATGAATGAACAGAATCTAAATTCCTTTATGTTATGTATGTATGCATGTACCTGTGCACACATGTATGCAGTAGTTCTATAAAGTAAAAAGGGTGGTTCATTGTGCAAATTCGGGCAACGATGTCTGTGATTTAGAACAAAATAAATGAGAAACTCTTGGCTTTGTTACTTTAGGTAGACCTAAGGGGCTAGAGAGTGTTTTATTCAAATATACTACGTTCAAATATACTATAAACTGATTGGTACAAACATACTACTATTAATTCACGTAGAAACTTAAGGACTTGAAAATGGAAAGGTCCTGAGAAACCAACATTCTTATATTGCAGATGAGGACACCTCTACTGAAAGGCTAAAGGGTTATAGGTTCTGCAGTAAGACCCGATTCATTCACATTCTAGCTCTGCCACTAAGAAATCAGAGGTAAGCTACTTACCTTCCGTACTCCTTGACTTATTTCCTCTTTTAATCCATAAAATGAATATAATAATGGTACCTACTCATAGGGTTACTGCAAGAACCAAATGTATAATGTATTTATTTATTTTTAATTTTTTTATTGTTCAAGTATGGTTGTATTTAAACACTAGAACCATGCCTGGTACATACATACAAGAATTCAAAAATACTAGGAATTCTATCTACTTTATTTATTAGTGGCTGTACCTGTAGATAGGTGAGTGTTGTTGATAATGAACTACTTACTAAAACCAGGGACTTTGCTTAACCCTATGCTGAGGCAAGAGTCTCCGAGAGGAGGAGGAGGATCGCCACACCCCCTGGGCTCCCTCCTCCGATCATCAAGGGATCAAGGGATTAGGTTCAACTCTAGGAATACACTTCACAGAGTGGCGACAACCGGGGTTAGCTGCAGAGCAGGACAAGCAGGGTGTGGGGACATGGTAGTAGTATCACATGGACAAGAGATGAAAAATGGAGAGTATTCGGCCTTAAAAGCTAAACATGTGAATCATAAAAGTCATCTTCAAATATCAGAAAGATCATCAAATAAATAAAGAATTAGATTTATTATCTGTTTTTCCAAAAGCAAGTATGGCTGCTTATCAGGAAAAACTTTTTAAGAATCTGAGATTTCTGATGATA
This sequence comes from Glossophaga mutica, assembly GCA_039655065.1. Taxonomy (NCBI): domain Eukaryota; kingdom Metazoa; phylum Chordata; class Mammalia; order Chiroptera; family Phyllostomidae; genus Glossophaga; species Glossophaga mutica. Next base: position 62,661,882 of record CM077310.1, on the reverse strand, counting down.
TAATAAGCATCCTTTCAACACGAATGTTAACATAAAAACAAGATGCCACCTTTCAAATAAGGAGGGTTGATTATGTGTGGTTGGGCTAGATGACACTTAAAAAAACGTCAAATTGCAGAATATTAGAACCTGAAAGGGACTTCAGAGTCACCTGGTCTGGTGGTTACTGTCCATTAGAGTCACCTAGGGAGCCTGAGAAACAATCCCAATCGAATACCAGACTGATTAAAATCACACTCTCTGGGGGTGGAGGCTGGAAGTATTCTGTTTGCTTTGGGCAGTCTTCATAACTCCTTCCAGATGATTCCGACACGCAGCCGCTGCCCCAGAAACACCGCCTTAGTTCACAAATGTGGGAATCAGAGCTCGCTGTTAGAAAATGATGAAACTAGCATTTGAACCCAGCTCTGCTGTGTTATTTTCAATACACTGCATTACTCAAAAAGTCTTATACGTGTAAGACTATAAATCAGTCTTGCAGATAGAGGTTTGAAAAGGAAAAAAGTATGTCCTTTCAAATTCCCCCAGGGTACAGATTATTCTCTAGTCCATTATACCTTTTCTAGTCTGATACCCATAATATCATTAAACTTTAGTAAAAAAAGATGCCCAAAACGAACCTTGTAAAATGGGGTTTACTTTTCACTTTGATTCTGGCCTACTTGGATCTGCTCTCATTCCCATTGCTTGAGTGAGTGTTCCCTGCTTGCGTCCTTAATACAACGTGTTACTGGTACTGGCTCCTCCTACTCAGTTTGTGGCCATGAGTAATTGCTTGTAAAGTCTTTTCTACTTACATGTGAGAAAGATTAAAAACTAAGTCTTAAGTGGCGTGAGATTGTGAGAAAGGCAATGGAAGTGGCAATCAGAAAACCTGAATCCCTGACAGGCCACGGGCAAAGAACAGTAAACCCAGACCTGAGTGGTAATTCTGCACTTCAGCCTCTGCATCCCAGACTATTAGCGCAACTTTCCAGGAAGCAGTTTTGCATGTCATTTCACATCGGAGGTATCCTGGCAGGTGGGAAACCATGGCAGTGGGGAGAAGAATTAGCTTTACTCATCTCCGTTCTCTCTGCCTATCCACACTGACGAGGGCCTTGAACCACTCACAGTATCTCCCTGAGACCCATTTTCTCACTTGTCAAATGAGAGGGGTCAGCAGGACCATCTCGAGGGTGACTTCCGACTCGAATGATCTATGATTAGAAAACATGCACACTGTCCAGGCCAAAAGGGCTCGTCTGTCATGTTTTATGTACGTACTGCTTTGTCTGGGGACACCATCTACCAAATGGTACATCTAACTCCGCATGGTAATCCGTGTTGTAAAGCGGGTCCACCATACACATTCATGTTAAATTTTGAAAACTAATCATTATTGGAAATGGAAATTCCATCACAGGTTAAAACACAGCATGAGGAGATGTGAATGCCAAAATGGCCCTTAACTCTCAGCACCAAACTGAAGACTCACACTGTCCCCCAAACAATGACTCCATGAGAGAGGGGTGACCACCACACAGGAAGAAGGGCTTAGGACGCCTTCACTGAACTAATCGTTTTCCAGAAATGGCCTTCTTGGATTGCTAAAAAGTAGACAAAATTAAGCTGTACTCAAAAAACCAACCCCCCCCAAAAAAAAAGTGTTCTATAAAAATATTCTCATCTTTTTTCCCCTAAAACTGTATCTTTTAATATACTTATAAGACAAAAACTAAGATACAAAAGATGTTTTTCCTTATAGGAAGAACCTTAGGTACCATGGCATAACAGGTTGCTCAGAACTCACAGTAAGGACTGGTTTTACTTAATGAGTTAATTAATAATAAGTTCAATGCCTAAAAATCCTTGTGGAAGGCACATACGGAAAACTAGAAAAAATTCAAATGGATCAAAATTTAGCAATAAATATCATTAAGAAAATATTTAGCAACTGAAAAACTCATTTAGGTTGAACACTTTACTCAGTTATAATTGATAAGAAGGAGACATGTAATTCTCCCAGCAGAAATAAAGACTTTAGGCAATAGTCAAATCTTTGTGGAAGAAAGGACTAGGATATGTAAGGAAAAAAATGGATGTTCTCAGGCTTAATTACTCATCACAGGCTCTCTGCTGACATACCTTGAGTATTTCATGAAACAAAGGGCTGGGCAAACTCAGAAAACATCAAATGTAAATACACAGCATTTATTTGAACTCTATGATGAAGCATAAAATGTCCTAAAACCTGTTTTAATATAGGGTTGGAAATGAAGAAGAGGATTATATGCTTCAATTTGTTTTTTAAACTTTCATTTTCCAAATGTCTCATATATATGACACATGGACATGAAATAAAGGGGGGGAATGTGGGTGAGAGGGGGGTGCAGGGTGGAGGGGAATGAAGGGGGGAAATGGGACAACTGTAATAGCATAATCAATAAAAAAATATGATGTACACACAAAAAAAAAAAGCAAAAAAAAAGTCCATTTTCTAAAGATATTATAAGATAATATATCTTATTTATTAATGAACATGGTTACAGGACTCTAACTTATGCTATTTTTAGTAGCAAAACATATAAGGCAAATATTTTTAAAGACAATTAAAGACCATATGAAATTGACACTATTAGCTATTTTCAGAACATAAGTTCTCTAGAAAAGAAATTTCACTCGACCCTAAATAATGTAAGATCAAATCTGGGATGAAATATGACTTGGTAACTTTCCTCTTCGTGAAAGCTCAGAGAAACAAAACCGAAAGACATCAGCCAAACAATGGAGCAACGGAGTCGGGCCGGCCAGCAGGAGGGGTGTCAGGCCACCTCAACAGCTGCTGTCCGTGGAACTGCTCTGGACCAATTCCACATCCACACTGGCTTTGCTTCCTCTTGTCCTGTTCCCAGCTCTGATCTGGGGCGGGTCCACAGAACTGGACACTGCCTGGGGCTCCACGCTGACAGCTCTGCCATGGACACTCGGTCTGGGTCATCCCACACTGCTTCCACTAGCACTAAGTTTTGGCAACCTACTCTCGCCTCAGGATCTGACCTCAGACCACCGCCTCAATTCTGACAGCTTGCAGTGACAAAGACAGAACTGCCTTGGTGTCTCATGTGTACAATTCTCAAGCAGAACACATCAAACTCTCAGTCCTGTTCTTTAGGGCCCCTTTTAACAATCAAATGATTACGCTCCTATTAAAGCAAGGGGAGTGTGAGAGGCCTCGAAGAAGTCTCAGCTCCTCTTTGGGCCTCCCTTTAACAGTTCCTCAATTTCCACGTCTGAAAATTCAGGGCTATCAGACTAGATGGCCTTCTACGATTACCTCCAGCTCTAATAAAAATGCTCTTGCATTCCTAATCTCAGTGAAATGGCACCACCAGGCACACCTCCTGGGAGTCACCTGGAAATCCTCTGTCATCCATCCCCAAATCCAAATGAACTAGTTATTCCCTTTCTCCCTGCCACTATCTCCTATTCCTCCTGATTCTGCTTAAATATCACTGCACTCTGCTCTGTGAGGCCACCCCAAACCCCCCTCACCTCCTCGATCACAGGGCGCATGCTGCGCTGCTGCGTCAGGCCTCCCCCCATGTCTCCTGTCTCTCCCGAGTGTGCAGCAGTTCGAGTGCCTCTCAAGGAGCAGAGGACTTATCTTATCCCTGGCACACAGTCTACAATAAATGGAGGAATGAAAGGAAGAAAGAAAACTGACACAGATTTTCAAACCCAGTATCAAAAGAAACTTTGTATTTCCTGTTGTCTGTTTTTCAAAATCTTAGACAACAAAACACTGGGCCAGAGGTGGATTAGAACAAGTAGGGTGAGGAAAGGGCTTGTCAGTACCAGTCATTAGCCAGAGGGCGTGCCGGACACTTTGACACATAATCTAAAGTGATCCTTATGACAACTGTTTGAATGAAGAACGTCATCTCCATTGTACCGCTGGAGAAAGGAGCCTCAGAAAGCTTCAATAACTTGTCACACAAAGCCAGTTAAGTGACAGGGTCAGAACTATACTCAAAATGATGAAACTCCAAGAGTATGTGGCTCTTTCCCTTGGGCCTGCGGCTGTCATCCCAACTTTGCAGCAGTGGCTCCCAGGAGCAGTGCCTACCACAGCCTGCCAATTCTATCTGACATTAAAATCCTAGCATCTAAAAACCCAAAGTATTTGGAAGATGTGGAACATGCTGCAAACACTGCAGCTGTGCTATTATTTGTGCATAAACTCTGCAATTATATGCTGGCACTAGCTACATAAACCAGTACCTTAAAAATTAATATTCTAAAACCCAACCTCATGCTAAAATTACTTACCAGAATCAGTGGCACACTGCATTTTAGGATGCCACCCCTGTCTGGAGACGGCATTACCGCAATATGGGATTCATTGTATTGCATTTAATTTTATTATAAAAGAAACACGCTCTGCAGTCCAGTTAGCACGGATGAGATTGTGAGTGTTGGAAACAGAAGAGAAACGCAGGTGGGGCCCTGATGGAGAAAGTGGAACTTAAATGAAATCTAAATGCTCTCATAGTAGCAGATCGACCAGCAGCTAGTGTTTATTTAAACAAGCGTTTAAGAAAACCAGGGTGAAAGATGTGTAAAAACATTACTAAAAGTCAGATGAGGAAAATTAAGCTTTTAACAATTTTACTTTTTCCCTCGGAAAGCTTTGGTGATTCGAATTTGAGAAGCATATTAGAGGGGCATAGAAAAGGAATTACAAATGCAAGAGAAGAGTCCAAGAAATTAGAATTACAAAGTCTTCTTCCTGCAATATACTACTTTTTGACATTTCACCCTATTTCCAGCCTGGGGTCTTTTTAGAAACCCAGGACAGCCCAAACCCTGCAGACAGGCAGGCTGTAAACTGTTGCACAGACCTGTGCATTCTTAAAGCACGGTGGTCAGGCTTAGCACCCCAGCACTAGAAACGACTTCAGAACAGGCAATAAAGAATGCATGGGAAAACCCCCCAAAAAACCTTTATAATCATAAAATGTGATGTCATATCCAAAATATGAACATAAACATATTCTTTGAAAATATGCCATGTATAGGCTGTATAGAGATGGCTTTTGTTAAGACGTTAGTGAATGCTGGCCTGCACTGTAACACGGGCCTCCACAACCTGGGAATCAAAAAGCAGCTGACATGTATCCTCTTGTTTAATGACAGGCCTGGATAGTACATCATTTTGGTGCTACACTCCAGGGTTTAATCATTCTAATGAAAATTACTGGAATCACTTATTTCTGGTTCAACTCTGCGATTAGGCCTTTTGGTTTATTTCTCATGAAGACAAAGGGCTGGTCACAACCATCCTCAACAATAACCTTTCACAGCCTAGAATTACAGGCGAGAGCCATTAACTTTTTCACATTCCAAGTTATGAACCCCTCCCAGGGGATTACAGAGGCTGACAAGTTTTGAGTTTTACAAGGCCGAGAGCAGAGTCAGGCCTCTTACACTTTCCACAATGACAGATGACAAGTCCTATGATCATGGATTATGGAGAATGACTATCGGATTCCCTTAGCAGTGGAGATACAGTTTTTGTTTCTTAATGATTTCTGTTTAATAATTGCAAGCAGCTTCTCTTAAAGGCTGCTATGCATACTTCTCTAACTATATACTTCATGTAAAATAAAATGTTAAATGTTTAACTTAGTGGAAGTACCCCACCTTCTGCCCTCTGCCCCCTAAACACCACCACATTCATATCTAATCTTTGAGAGTCACACATAAATTTTTTTAAAAAACAGAAATGGCACCTTTTGAATAACCCCAACTGTTATGTTGGGGTTATTCCCCCATTTATTCCTAGAAAATAATAAAGCACTAATATTTTATCAGTATTATCTGCTAAGTCTTAACCTGAGTGCTTTGCATAGGTTTTCACATTGACTTCCGAGAGCCATATGTAGATACTATTGTAATTACTATTCCCAACCTACAGATGAGGAAACTGATGAGCAGAGAGAAGAGGAACACTTTGTCCAAGGTCACAGAGTTAGTTTTAAGTACTGGGGACGGGATGAGAAGCCACGCAGCCGGAATGGAGGCACACACCCTCAACCCTCTTCCTTCACTACCACATACACTTCAGTACAATGCACTCTGTAGTTCTTCTTAATAACTCTATTAATTATATGAATATAAACATTTAGCTAATCCCTGAGTGATGAACATGTGTGCTATTTTCCAATTTTTTGTTATTGGGCATAATGCTGCAACTGTCCTTTTACACATAGTATCTAGCATCTTTTTTTCTTTTGAAATAATTTTAGACTTCTAAAAGCACTCCTATGTTCATTGCAGCGTTATTTACAATCGCCAAGATATGGAAGCAGCCCAAGTGTCCATCAGTAGATGAGTGGATAAAACAACTATGGAACATTTACACAATGTGATACCACTTGGCTATAAAATAAGAAAATTTTACCCTTTGTGACTGCATGGATGGACCTAAAGAACATTATGCTAAATGAAATAAACCAGTTGGAGAAAGACAGATACCACGCGATCTCTCTCATATGTGGAATCTAATGAACAAACTGAACTTACAAGCAAAACAGAGACAGACTCATAGAGAGCAGGCTGACAGCTCTGGGGTAGAGAGATCAAGCAAAAAGGAAAACGGGCTCATGGACACAGACAGCAGTGTGGCGACTGTGGTGGGGGGAAGTGGGGTATAAGAGAGCTAAATGGTAATACAAAAAACTAAAATAAAATTTATAAAAAGTTGAATAAATAGTACAGGGAGTTACTGTACCCCCTTCACCCACCTTCCCCTAATGTTAACATCTTACATGACCACACTGTAATCACCAAACCAGGAAGTGAACTTTGGCGTGGTATTAACTAAAACACGGACCTTCTTTGAATTTTACCAACTTTTCTATTATTGTCCTTTTTCTACTCCAGGACCACACACTCCACTTAGTAGCTGTGCTTTCTTGTTCTCCTCCAATCAGTGACAGTTTCAGTCTTTCATAACCTTGACACTTCCGAAGCGTGGGTCAGTTATTCTGTGGTGGACTCCTCAGTTTGCGTTTGCTTGATGTTTTCTCGTGTTTACACTTAGGGTAGGCATTTGGGGAAGGGTATCACAGGAGGGATGCCGTGTCCTTCCTAGTATGCTATATCAGACACTTTGGTTTGTGACATCCATGTGCCTTGTCACTGTTGGCATTGACCTTGATCACTTGGTTGAGGTGGCATGAGCTGGGTGTTTGCACAGTAAATTTACTATTTTTCCCTTTGTAGTTAGTATTTTGGGAGGGACACTTTCAGACTAATACAAACATCCTGTTTCTCCTCAAACTTTCACCTACCAATTTTATTTTACTTTTTAATCAAATGTATTGGGGTGCACTGGTCAGTGGGGTCCCACAGGCTTCAAGTGCATGTTTCTGTGACACAGGATCTGTGCAGTGCGTTGTGTGCCCACCACCTGAAGTCAAATCATCTTCTGTTACCACATTTGCTCCCGTTTACTCTTTACTACCCTCCCCTCCCCCCCACCCCGCCTCTGTCTGTGTCTGGGAATTTCAGTTTTATGTCCTACATATGAGTGAGACCACACAGTGCCTGGCATCCTCTGACTGACTGACTTCGTTCGGCACAGTCCTCTGGGGCCCGCCCCCACCAGCAGTCCCCTGTGAGCCTGTGTGCCACGATGACTATGGAGTCTGACTCCTGGTGATTTTCTCATTCCTTCCTTGCTTTTATGTTTATTAATTAAAAGTCTTCTATAAGAAAAGCCTGTCCCTTCCCCACCATTTATTTAGCTATTCTATGGGAAATTATTTTGTTCTATGGTGTATGATCGAAAACTATCATTTTCTTGCCCGAACTGGTCTAGCCTTGGCCATGAGGAACTCCTCCAAGGCTGGCCAGGCTGGCCTTTTGGCATGCCTCCCTCCTCTTTGAGCGCTTCCGTAATTTTCTGGCACCACCAGATGTTCTAGTCTCCTCTTGTATTTTCCCTGCCCCAGGTCTAAAACCAAACACTTCTCTCCAAGGAGCCCTGGTTGCTTTTACTGGTAAACAGTGTTTAGAAACCAAGGTGCGGATGCTGGGTTTGTCACTGCTACTGGGATCCAGTGCCTCTGCTTCTGGATGCTCTCAGCAGGCGAGTTAGGAAATGCCCATGCGTGTACTAACCCAGAAACACGCACCCAGCCCCCTTTCCGTACCGGTCTCTACGTTAACAACTCTGCATTCACATTGGTAACTTCAATTCCAATCTAACACCATAAGGTTCATTTTAGCTTTCCCTCTTTTCCTAATTTGTAGTTCCTTTCTTCCATAGAGAGAAACTGGCTCTTACCATCTGCAGTATATTTGCGTATTTGTTTAATTATAGTGTGTATACAAAGCAATCGTTTCAGAATTGCTGGCTTATAGTCTCCTTTGCTCAGAGGAAGTAATGTGAAATTTAGAAACCCATTGATTCTTTTTTAAGGTTGAAAAGGGATTCTCGAATACGAACATCGAAAAATAATCCTCTGTGCTTAATAATGATGATGTAAAAACACACCATAATCGGAGTTGGGCCTTTTCATAAAAATACACCACTCACTGGATGTTAACAGCACTGGAAGGATCTTTACAGCAAGCTTTTAATTATTAAAAATAAGGAAAATATAAGAGCCTGAAGAAATTACCTAAGAAGGTTTATGCACGATTGCTTATATGTATTTTTAATTCAATGTTGTCCATAGAAAAATATATGCAAATTGGCGTGGTGGGCTTGCACTGTGGAAATATGGAGAGAAGAAGTAAGCAATCTGTTAGAGCTGCCAGAAAACACACCTTTGTCTATCAAAGCAGGAAAACCAATGGTGAAAGGTGGACTCGGAAACAGTTTCTGGGAGCTCTGAATAGGAGAGCATAAAGCTTCAGGAACCCCCGCCCCCTCCCCGTCAGCGACTATGGCAGGGTGGTGACAAGGAGACTGCAACCTGGTAAGGAGGCAGTGCTTCCCAGCAGGTGCTAACTGGCTACATTAACTCCCGTATGAATTGCTTATATACTATTTACTCAGAATGCACAAAAAACTATTTCTCCTCTCTAAGCTAGTAAAGAAAATGGCACAAAAGAGTGAGTTTCCTTAGGCAGGCCTCCCTAATCATCATGACCAACGCTTCAGGTTTGAGTGGAAGGCGGGAAGAAAAAGGAAAGAAAACACACACTGGCAAGGGACAGGAAGAAAGTTCTGGAAAGACTCTGGCACTAGAAGTTTGAAGAGCAAAATGTGAGTCACACAAAGAAAGTGACATTTGTTGACCCTCATTAAAAGACTCCTTGGCTTTTTGTCACCATGCCTTTCCTTTTGAATTTGATTTCTCATATACGGCTTTGCCAAAAAATATCAGCCAGCTGTATTGGTTTCATTATTTTAGCCCTTATGGACACATCCTAAGGTTGAATAAAAATCACCATTGGCAGTTACATCCTTTGTATTTTTAAAAGGTTGACAGGAGGTATTGTAAGACTTTTTTGTATAGATGCATGCACACCTTTCAAAATAAAAAGGTATACAGAATCATATGAAAAGTGTGTACAGCCCTGGCTGGGTAGCTAAGTTGGTTAGAGCACCATCCTGATATGCCCAGGTTGTGGGTTCAATCCTCGGTCAAGGTGCAGACAAGATCAATAAGTGGAACAACAAATTAATGTTTCCCCCTCTCAAATTAAGAAAAAAAGCTTATAAATAGATAAAAAGGAAGATAAGTGGTTCAGACTAATTAATGCATGTAAAAAAGGATTGTTCCTTTACGTAGAATTACTAAAAAAAAAAAAAAAAAAAAAAAAATCAGTTGGTAAAGCTGCAGTGTTTTGACAGATGCCCCAGGACCACAGCATCTCTCCGAAGCAGCGGAGATAGCACTGATGTTACCATCCACATACACAGGGTATGAGGTCCACTGAAATGGCCAGTCAGTCAAATACCATGGGAATTACAAAGGGAGAGTGGTACGCTTGCATGGAAGGCCACAACCCTGGTGTGCATCAGTAGATAAGGAGTTTGGAAAGGTTTAGCAATCTGGAAATACAGACTTTCACATGGGTTCTAATAGCCAAAGAGAAGGTGATACAGGAATCACAGTACAAAACTGCCCCAGTCTTTTACAAATAATATTTCTACACATTAAGTTTGTAGCTTTTTGACATTCTATTTTTCTACTTTGATCCAAAAAGAAAATCTGACTGCACGCCGCACCAAGCCTGAATGACCGGGTGTAAACGATAACTAGCACGCATGGAGAGTGTTCACGGGACAACGGGCCATTCGGAGTGCATCACACCTTTCCTCCTTTCTCCACACGGGCACTTAAACTACTACTCCCACCTATTTGGGCTCTACAGCATCCACCAAAGCTGCCTTTCAAATGACAAGTAAATGCTACTGCTTCGAGGGAGGTCTCCCAGATGCTCCCCAGTTGGAAGGCATTCATCTTTACTGAGAGCCCTCAGCATTTTATATGGACCAAAATCTTTTGCGTGGGCAGAATTATAATGTGCTGGCCCCCCAAGATTCTCATCCCCTGGTTATTTAATCAAACACTCATCTAGGTGTTGCTGGGAAGGGACTCTGCAGATAGAATTAAGATGAATCACCTGACCTTAACACAAAGAATATTCTGGATTATCGTTTGGGGGGCTCTCAATGTAAACGTACCCTTTGAAGCATACAAGACAAAAGTGTCAGAGGAAGACCAAAGTGTCTCCCAGGGATGCACCAGCAGAGGAGAGCAGAGGACAGATGAAGCAGAAGGAGGTCAGAGGGAGATGAGGAGTGAGGGCTTGACCTGCCCACGCTGGATGTGAGGACAAGAGGAAAGGGACCAGAAGCAAAGGGATGTGGGTGGCCTCTAGAACCTGACAGTGACTCCTAGCCAACAGCCAACAAGGAAATGGGACCTCAGGCCTACAACCACATGGAATGGATTTCTGCCAACAGCCTGAAGGAACTTGGCAGTGGATTTACCCTTAGAACTTCCAGAAAGAAACATAAGCCTGCCTACCCCTTGATTTTCTTACAAAACCTAGAGCAGAAAAGGAATCCAGGCCAACCCAAACCTCTGGCCTACACAATGGTGAGGTAATCAGTCTGTGTTGTTTAAAGCCACAGAGTTTGTGCTGGTTTATTACAACAGCAATAGAAAACTAATATGCTTTCTCTTGTACTTTCTTCTGTTTGATAGTTCAAATCTCAGTGGATATCAATCACTTCTGTTTGATACGTCAAACCTGAAGAATCACCTGAGGAGCTTTTTAAAATGCACATGGGTCCCATCCCAGAGATCAATTTCAATTGATGAGGGGGAAGAGGGCTGAGCAGGAAGAAGATCTTGAGTTTTGGTTTACAGCTCTGACAGTGACACTGTCCCCAACATTCAGAAATATTAGATGATTTGACTGTGGGCGGTGCGCATACAACACAACACAGCAGATAGTGTATCGTAGAAACGTACACTTAAAGCCTATGTACTCTTAATAAGGTCACCCCAATAAACTGAACAAAAGATAAAGGCCAGGTCTGGGCTCTAGGGGCACCCGAGCCAGTGATGGAAGCGTGTGTGTGTGTATGTGTAGCCCATTCCTAGGAAATGCCAATCCTCGCCTCCTCAGAGTAAACCACTGTTGCCTTCTCTCCCCACTGCAGCGTAGTTTTGCCCACACTAGAACTTCATGTAAGAAAAATCATGCATTGCACAGGTTTCTATAAAGCTTCTTTTGTTCTTGATGTTGCGTGTACTGGCAGTCTGTTCCTTTTTATTAAGTATCACATTGTATGAATGCACCACAGTTTACCCCTTCATCTGCTGGTGGTCATTTGGGTTCTTTCCAGTTTTGATCTATTATGAATAAAGCTGTTAGGAATATTCTTGTAACATATGTTTTCATTTTTCTTGAATTGCTAGATCACAGGATAAGTACATGTTTAATTTTATAAGAAAGTTCAAGACCTTTCTCTGAAGTGTCTATGCCATTTTAGCAGTTTCCATCTGAGTGAGAATATGGCAGTTGCCTACTTTTCCTCTTCTCACCTCAAACGATTTTAATGTGTAGCCAGAGTTGAGAACCACTACACTAGATTAAAAATTCCTTCGGGGCAGGATGCATGCCTTACTCATCTTTACTTTCCCCAGTATATTTAGCACACTTTTTACCAAAACAAGAATCTGTGAATCCTAGCAAATTTCATCTTGATCCACCTTCTGACTTTGCCACACACGGCAAATCTATAGAGTATGCCTTCTACACCTAAACACAATTAGTACATAATTTTGAATAAAGCATTTCATAGTCTGTATCATTGTGGGTCCAATATTTGTTTTCCCTGCCAAATTCTGGGCTCCCTGAGGGCATGGCCCATATCTGTCTTACTGGGGGGCCGCACCCCTGATCCAGCACAGAGTCCAGCGTATAGCAAGACCTCAGAGAATGAAAGCGTTCTGGCAAAAGAAAAATCCTTTCTGCTATGTTTTCTGTTTATTGTAATTGAAACGACAAAGTACAAGGCTCCACTCTGGGAGAGTCCTAGGTGTATAGCTTTCAATATTTTGAGGACACAGATCCACCTGAAAATCTGATTAACGCTATAGATCTCTCTCCCTCTCTCTCTCTCCCCCCGCCACTCCTCTCTCGGAAGGAAGGAAGAAAGAAAGGAAGGATATATACATTCTCATACATTCACAATTCTATATATAATATGAAGTTGTTCATATGAGCTCACAAAGCCTATCCAATGGTCAGAAATCACTACACTGTGTTTTATATAAAACTACAATCACTTCTCTCACAAGTATTTACGGAATCCTTGGTTTGTCCTAGTATTGCACTAGGTGTAAGGGATACTGTGACCAGCAAGACACAGTCTCTGCCCTTAAGAACAGGGGTGGGGAGGAGATACGTGCACAAGTGACAAGCAACTCCATTTACTCAAAATTCACATCGTCTCAAAATCCATAACTCTTCTCTTTCTTTCTTTTTTAAAGTAATCGGGTATTTAATAAGGGGTATGTCTATGAAAACAGAAGGAAAAAAAGGGTAATGATCAGAGGAATTATAAACCAGTTTGATTCCGTGAGGCTGTCAGTCAAGATTTCTGGATGTAAGGTTCAAAGTTCCTTTTGCTGGAATGAAGCAGGCAGTGACTATCTGGCAGACCCTCCATGTCTGCCATATGCGTGTCCCTGATGATGCCATCAGGCACTCGGGTGAATTCTGCATGGCTTACGATCCATCACCAAGATGGGTTCATGAGTATGAGCTGTTGTGATGGTTTTTCTGAAGTTCGCAGTACGTCCTTTAGCTGCAACCTGCAACTGCATGGAGAAAGTTTCTGCATGGAGAAACTTGCTGGAGAAAGTTTTAGTTCTTAGTAATTCCGAGTCAAAGGGTGGGAGAAATGTATGGGCTTGGACTTAGGGCAGGCCCATCCCCCTGGGCCTCTCATAGTGCCCCGTGCCCGAGCACCCTGGCCCGAAACCATTGCCCGGCCTCTGCCTGTGGGCTGTAGGCACTGAAGCGGGCTGCACAGTGTGTGTGTTTGGGGGGGGGGGGGCGGTGAAATGAAGCATTAGTTCAGAGAGTTATAGTTAAATATTTAAGGAAACTAGAAAAACTCAAGATCCAGTCCAGTTTATAGGTGAAAACTAAAATTTCTAGCCAAGTAACTGGATGAGAGTATAATAGCCACAACCATGTATGATAGATTCTATGAAAACACAATTTCTCTCCCTAAAATTGTTCTGTCTTCTCAAAGATCATCAAACTATTGACTGCGTAAGTCTTGTTTCAATAAGTTTCACTTGATTATGCACAAATGCAGTAAGAATAACAGGTGATTATGTAGGCACTCTTAAATCTGCTTTACTGGAATCTCATAAGGAATCTCCAAATTGAACTTGAAAGAACCTCTTAGGGCAAAGCAGCCGAGCTACACAGTTACCACCAGATTTTGCCTGCAATATCCACAGACTTGGGCTAATTCCTCAAGTTCTCAGGGTTCCCCCCAAATGTCTTGAGGTTCTTTCTTCGCCATCTCCCAGGAAAGCAATCTTCATTCCCTACCTGGAAAGACTGCCTGAACTGTGTAAATAAGCCAGGTACTAGGTGGTTTTCCAAGGGGCTTTTACTGGTTTCCAAAGTCAATCTTCATTTCTTAAAGCTTTCTGGGAACATGAGAGTCTATGCATGTCTCTCAAACATGACATGCCACTCAAAGTCTTGGTTAATAAACCAGTTTCCAATTGTGTCCTGTTATAGAGAGAACAGACTCTCATCGAATTCATGCAAGCATCTATATTGCCATGAAAATTAAATAATAATCCCTAAGAGTTTCCGAATTCTAGAGGGATCAGATAGGGAGAAAAATATAAACACTTCAATGTTGCTTACAAAGGTATAATTTACCAAACTGCTCTAAGGCAAAAAAAAAAAAAAACAACAAAAAACAAAACCAACAAATTTCCTTATATCTGGGAAACAAAAAAATTTTTTTAAAGTCAGCAATATTTTGAAAAAAGTAATAAAAATAATAATTATCCTCAGTTCATTCAGTCCCAAATGATCAATTCTTCTTTATCCAGATCACCTGCCTGTATTGCCATAAATCCAGTTACTCCTTAGAGTTCTGTAAATCTGCATCTAGTTTAAGGGTGTGACCTGGAAGTTTATTCTCAGATAACTTTTTTGGACTATGTCAGAGCCCTTTCCATGGATCTTTAAGATGACACCTATTTGCAAACACATCAGAGTGAAATGATGCCTGAAAATGACAAGACTGCACGTGACATGGTCATAGATCTGACTGTAATGTGACTGACGAAGAACTTGGCTTTTTAGTCTTGATGTGGCTTCTTTACACCCCTAGTTGTGGGACTTCCATTCAGGTGGTTTCAGGTGGATCTCAATGAGGGCTGCCCTGTGGTTTTGTTGTAATTCTGATGTGGTTGTAGGAGGATGTGTGTACTGCATTTACCTATCCATAACTCTTTTCAAAGGTGTCTTTTTTGCCTAAGTCCACAACATAGGATTAGCAAGTGGAGATGCAAAGAATAACCCTTCAAGGTTATACGTTGGGTACACAGATTTATGTCTCTGGAAATGAAATAAAAAGAGGAAAAGAGTAACAACTTATCTATGTTGTAGTCTCAAGGACTAACTGCTTCTAGAATTAAGAATCTCCTGGTGAAATTACTTGCGCCAGGAGAAAGCACTGCTGTCTTTGATGGCCTTCAAACGGCAGTGTTTCAACCAGGGAAAGAATGCGAAGGTAGAGGGGCTCTCAACAGGGAGTCTGGAGAGATGATGAGGGGGAACCACAGGACCGCCTACACTGACCATAAGGCACAGGTCGAAAGGAAGGTGCAGGTACCTACATCAGCCTTGGGATGTCTGCGGAGGCGTGTTTCCTGGTGTTTCTGAGAAAGTAACACTACAGCACAGCGGTACGCCGCTATCTGTGGAAAGTCTGTGGGAAGGGCAAATGTTCAAACGACTAAAAGAAATATAAATCTCTAAAATAACAACAACACAACAGAAAACAACACTGACAGAGAACAGAGTTCAAGAATGATTTGGGCTACAGAGATGGATTATTCCCTATTAGTTTCTGATTGGAGTTCATTTCTCGATATGCCAAAATCTTTATAAAGCAGTTCTGTTGGCAATCTTTCTGAATCTACTTCACACTCCTTAATCAAACTAAGTAAACATAAGGAAACATTTCTGATGACTCATTAAGTACACCCGATGCTCTGCTGTGCAACAATACAGCCCTTCGCCGAGAAGCTGCCGACTGCACAGACCCGCCTGCCCTTTGTCAGGGCAGCTCCGGCTCTTAGGTTTGGAGACCAGTGTTTTTAAGGTTCATTCCCTCTACATTTCACGATCAAATCATTTCCTGGCATAGAGCCAACTAACAGGACTCCCCCAACTTCATCCTTCTAATTCATGACTAAGTGGGAAAGGGTTTCTTCAAAATAATTGATATCCAATAGTTAGATTTAAACATTTCGTAACAACCTAAATGCTTGTTTTTAATTAAATTGTTTTAGAAAAATCCATTGGATATGGCTGTTGCCTTGTTAACGAAGACCTGGCTCAGAGAGGATCGGTGGCAGCGCCTGCCCCTGTCCCCAGGTGTTGGAAGTTGCTTGTATACTGACTGGTGTTCCCCTGTGTCTCTGTGGCCATTCGCCTAGGACACTCCAGGAAAAAAGACTGGGCCAGAATTCTGAAGTAAAAATTGGCCATAAATGAGGGTCAGAATAAAGTTGGTGAGATTCAGTATACAAACTCTGTAATATCCTTTCATTCTGGCTGTTCAGAGCTATTTTTATTCTTGTGTGTTTTCAGCTTTTTCACTGTTTTAGACAGCTGACCTCTACATAAGGGAAGCACGAATACAACCACAGAGCACACTGTCTTACTTTATAGATTTTTTTTACTGCATACGCTGTAGACAAATGCCCTTCAGTTGAGATTTGTTTCTGTGTTTCTTTCATGGATAGGTGAACACTGTGTTTAGGAAGGGATGTTCCCCATGAGAGCTCATTTGCCATTGGATTGCAGGCCTGCTAAAAGCAGGCTCCTGAGGACTGGTGTGACCTACCTAAAAGGAGAGGGTTTAAATTCACAGTGTGACCCATTCATTGGATTCACATCAGTACTGTGTGTTCGTGCTTGAGTGAGAGCAGCGGCAACCTGGATGGACTGTATTACAAAGTTTAAACAATGGTCCAGACACACAAACATTCTAACTGCTATGGAGGCATCTGAGTATGAAATTCTGTAGCACTTCTTCATGGTCAAGTTAAAAGTAGAACCCATCTAGGAATTATTAATACTCTATCACAGTACCTTTAATGATCATTACCTCCCATGCCAAATGCTTTTTCTTTTGGTTGAAAATCTGTTTGTACTTGTTAAGCAGCATCTGTTCTGTCAAAATGTTCTAACAGACTTCTTTTTGATAGCTTTTTTTTAAAGCATGAACATGATTTGTGGATCTGCAGCTACTTCAAAGGATTATCTTCATTTCATCACTGTGTTTTATTCAGGGTCGGAACCAAACCGAAGGGAGCATCATTATTCCGTCCATGAAGGCATCACTGGAAGCACTAGTGTGCTCCCAGATCTCCGCGGGGGAAGCAGAAGCAGAAACACATCAGGAACCTTTCATCACCGCTCAGCTTGATCCACTTCACCGAAAAAAGCAATCTTCCATATTCTAAGCCAGAACCTTTAAAGCTTTTCTCTTAAAAAGCTTGCTAACATAGCTTTTCTCTTTAAAGGCTCTTCTGCTTATATTAGGATAAGTATCCAAGCCCTTTTCTTCCTAGATACAGTTGCTACCAGGTTTCCATGACCTTCTCGGAGAGCTCACCTACTCTAGGCAACGGCTGATGCTCTTTTTTTTTAGCTACACTTAAATACCACCCATAAGTTCCTATTTTCAACTACATATTCCAAATATAACTCAGATCAAGTATTTTTGAGAATTCACTGAAGCCTTTCATTTATAAGAAGTTCAGACTTGCCCTGGCCAGGTAGCTCAGTTGGTGAGAGTGTCATCTCAATATGCCAAGGTTGCAGGTTCAAGCCCCAGTCAGGACACATACAAGAATCAACCAATGAATGCTTAAATAAGTGGAACAACAAACTGATGTTTCTCTCTCTCCCCCACTCTCTCTCTCTCTCAAATCAATAATAATAAATAATAATAATGTTCAGACTTTTTTCCAGACTGGGTCTGCTTCTCCCTCACGTAATTCTTTAGGAGTAATTCTCTGAGAATACTGCTACAACCAAGGTAATTTTCTTGAACTTTAAGCTGAACTTTCACTATTAAGTATGCATTCTTTGTTTAAACCAATACATAAAATATAAAAGTTAAAACTTGAGAGATATGACTTGAGTTTACAAAGAAATAAATGATGTTAAGAATGCTCCCAGTACTTAGGTTGAAAAGATCCTTAAAGATCGTTAGAGTTTTTGCAACTTATTCTTTGCCTTGAAATATTTGCTCAAAAGATGTACGTCTAAGCACAATAGAGAAACAAACACGCAGCACCATCCTGATGGGGAGGCTGGTGGGGGGGGGGCACCAAGGACCTCTGGGTGGGGAGGCTGGCAGGGAGGGGTGGGCACCAGGGACCTCCGGGTGGGGAGGATGGCAGGGAGGGGTGGGCACCAGGGACCTCCGGGTGGGGAGGATGGCAGGGAGGGGTGGGCACCAGGGACCTCCGGGTGGGGAGGATGGCAGGGAGGGGTGGGCACCAGGGACCTCCAGGCGGAGAGGCTGGCAGGGAGGTGGGGGGCACCAGGGACCTCCGGGTGGGGAGGCTGGCAGGGAGAGGTGGGCACCAGGGACGTCTGGGTGGGGAGGCTGGCAGGGAGGGGTGGGCACCAGGGACCTCCGGGTGGGGAGGCTGGCAGGGAGAGGTGGGCACCAGGGACCTCCGGGCGGGGAGGCTGGCAGGGAGGGGTGGGCACCAGAGACTGTGGACCACAGAAGCTGGAACTGAAAACCTGAGAGTTACGGGAACAGCCCAGACAGCTTATTTGACAAAAAAACTAAGGCACCAAGAGGTGGGATTACCGTCCTGGGCCTCTACCACCTGTCACGAGCGGCACCAAAACAGCCCCAGAGCCCCGACGCAGCAGAAATGAGCAGTGCTAAGAAAACGAAGGCGCGAACACCAGGCACATGCGAATGCGTTTAGATGACACAGTGCTGGCCACTGAACACACATCGCTGCATTAATCGTCACAGTCACTCTTGGAGGAAGGTCTTATTAATCATGTCATACCGGGGAAAACTGAAAAGAGTTAAGTTGACTGGGTAACATCAAATACTGGGCTGGCTTTCCAACTCTGACACCAAACACTTCTCGCCGCCACGAAGCCTTCCATTACATTTGGCCTCTAGGATCAGACATTAACTTCTAAAAAACAATTAGGTTTTTCTACTTTTTATGGTTCTTCCACTCCACACAGTTTAGCATACAGGTGACGGAGAGGAGGGGACAGAGGGACGATCTGGGAAAACGATTTTGCAAGGGAACTTTAATAACAAGCACAGAATAATTCCGTAGGGAATACGTTCCCTCAGTAAGGTCGCCACCCACATCCCATGGACAACTGCAACCATCCCCTTAACCGTCTTTCCATTTCTACTCCCACTTCCTTCCAAACAATTCTCCACAACATCCGGAGTAACAGGATTAATTTTTTTAAAAGATAGATTCATGTTACTTTCCAAATTTCATGTCTTGAAAATAACCCCCATTGTCTTTTTCTCAATACCACGGTCTTTACTGCCGCTACACATTCAGCACTCTGAAAGAAAGGCCAAGAGCAGGAAAATCGCATTATGCTGATTTTAACATTATACATAAGTCCATGGCTGAATGGAAAGAAACTGTCCCATTTGCCTTTTTTTAGTGGACCTTTTTTTTTCACGGAAAGTTTTATTGAGATAATTGTAGATCTACCTGCAGTTTGTCAGACTAGAGTTCTGGCACCTTTCACCCAGTTTCCTCCAGCAGTAACTTTTGCAAACCTACAGTACAATGTCACGACCAAGATACCAGTATCACTAAAACTCATTCTTATTCGGCTTTCTCCTTATACTTGTCCTCACTAAAATACTGGAAGCAAAGATAAAAGAAGAGAGAGCAAAGACAGAGGAGAATGTTCCTTAAGGTCAGCCTTTTGGTAGAAAGAAAGAAAATCAGGGGAGATATTGTCATTGTTAACTTTCCATTCTTCTCCCTGAACTGAAGGGTCAATTACATAGGTAAACAGAACTCTGTTAGAGAACTGGGCTGGCATCCTCTCTGTTTTTCAGAAAAATCCTTATGGCTCTTGTTGTCATCGTGTAAACAAGTCTTTTTTGGAGATGGAGCTTATAAAAAATTGCTTATCTCTAAACCTTTAATGGCTGATTTCTTTTTCTTTTTGTTTTCTTTGCTTACCCTTATATCCATCTGTAATACATTTAAAAAGACTAATGGTTATGAACCTGCATAGTAAAATGTTATATTTCTTACTTATGTTCTTCCTTGTCCAACAAGACACATTAATCTTTATTTAAAATGTGTTTTCCTTTGTTGACCTTTTGAGTCTGTTTAAATGCTACCATCCTGGCTAAGGTCTCTATTGTTTTTGCAAATTATTTTTCCCTAAAAATACCAAATGAAAAAATTGCATTTAAAACAGAACATATAATATTTTCAGCCAAGTATATACATTAAGGAATGTGTGCAGTTAATCTATATATTCTTAGGAGCTTCTTTTAAAAGAGCATCACCTAAATTCTGTTTTTCTGGAAAAGCAAGAGCAAACATACATACCTGAAAAAGAACTTTTATTAGGATTCTACCCAATAGAATAGGTAACAATTTAATTCATTGTTATTTATCATTCCATTAATAGAATGAAGCAGGCAAATTCCACAAAACCAGGCATACTGATTTATATTTTTTCATTTTATTTGCCACTTTCCCCTCCCATCCTGTGCACACACTCTCTCTCTTTCTCCCCCCACCCAACATTAACTACAAATCTGAGAGTGAAAAAAAAACCCTGATTTTCCCCTGACTGCAAGTTAATTTCAAAGGCAATAAATTCCCAAGTAAAGGAGATACGAGCAAGCAATTTCTACAAAAAAAAATTACATTTATGAAGAGTATCATAAAGTCAAACATCTGATCATAAGCCTGAAAGGGTAGCATGTTATTGACTTGTCCAAGCAAGACTTATTGACCTTGCTCTTTAATGATTTCCAGTGAAACTGCACTTTAACTGGAATTACTCTTAAAGCTATTTGTGCACTCACACAGATGTAGGAGGAGGTGTGTTTTAAAACACGCTGCACCTTGCATTCAGTTTTGCTTTTCAGTTACATTAGAATCGTTTTTGAAAGACTTGGTCGTTTTGTTGTTTCTGTCCTCTCTATCATTAAGGTGATATAAATATTCGTAAATTAGAGATTTTAGCCATTTCTTTTCTAGTTCCCCTTGACACCTGCTGAATTAAACTGCTGCTCAAGAAAAAAAATTAAAAGACCTATGAGAAGGATGAAAATATTAAGAAGGACATTAATTGAGCATGAAATGGTAGGTGGCAGGAAGAAAACTGGGATCATAAATAGGGTTCCTCTTTCACTGTCAAAATCTTGTCTGGATATCTCCTCAAAATGTAATTGTTGTGCGGCCAATACCTGACCTTCTACCCTTTATGTTGCTATGCCACTTCTCACTGGCTCCTTTTCTCTTATTTCATATTGTTTCTTCCCTTCTTTCACGGAAGCCTATTTTGAAATTGCTATTTCCTCCCACATATCTGAGTAAGTGGTGGCTGTTACCTGAAGTCCCCGAGTCTCTCCCTGTATGTAGTAAGAAATGGAGGATTATCAACCACCAGAGTCAGACATGGAAAGCAGACTGGACTGAAGATAAAAATGTAGCTTTTCTGCCAAAACCAAGGACAGAGGTTCACAGGAAACTTGGAAGAAATAAAACTTAGGGAATAGGAAGGCAAAGAAGCAAGGTGCTACATTTTGAGCATGAGACAGAGGAACATTTAGGACAAGCCTTAAAGCCTATTCTACAAAGAGCTTCCGAAACATCCACATGATGACACGCAAACACTCTCACTAGTTCCTCGGTGTCTGCCCCTGACAGGACCGGGAAGAAGAGATCTGCAGGCCGACACAGTCGAGAGTCTGCAAAAACTGCTGAGGCCAGGCTGAACACCAACAGTCCGGTGTCCGGAGCTTTCTGACCTCAGGCTGTCTTTCTGAAGAAAACATAGGCGAGCAGGTAGGCATCTGGCAACGTTTCTCTTAGTCGGGATTTTTAGTCACTTCAAGGAATCCACATCTCCAATAA
The DNA here is from genome assembly GCA_039655065.1 of Glossophaga mutica. Classification (NCBI taxonomy): domain Eukaryota; kingdom Metazoa; phylum Chordata; class Mammalia; order Chiroptera; family Phyllostomidae; genus Glossophaga; species Glossophaga mutica. The sequence goes on along the minus strand of CM077310.1, from coordinate 62,639,962 downwards.
TATCCCAGGATCATCTTGGGGTATCTAAAGAGTACAAGAACCAATACACTTCTTCAAAGGTTCTTCAAGAGTCCAAGGCTAGTTAAAACCGAACTCTCCACGGTACCTCCACTTCTGTAGCATCAAAGATCCACACCAAATATAAGATACACAAACACAGCAAGAGAGAGAGACTCAGGAGAAAGAGACTGTTGCTAACAAGGTAAAAGGCCAGGGAAATTGAGCGGTGGCCAGGGTTCATTCTCAGGTGCCTATGCAATGCTGAGACAGACCTTACAAAATAAACGCCTCTCGTGGGGATTTTGATGGCCATTCTTTGGAACCAACTAGTCTTTGAGGAAAAAAAGGAAGCATAAATGATGAGGATTAAAAATCTTACTACACAAAGGGAAATGCAAGAAGGGTCAAGGTCTCAGGTGGTTCCTTTTAACGACCAAGAGAATATGTGTGCAGAGGCTAAATAGGGATGGGGGACAGACGTCTTGTCTGCTGACACTAGTCACACTTGACTATAGGAGCTGTAAAACGTCTTAGGCTCACATACCTTCAGGAAGGGATGGCGTCCCTTTCCAGTCCACTTTGTGCAAGGTAAGGAATACAATAATATTAAATAAAAAGTTGTAACTATTAAAGCTAGGTGGGACAAGGACTAATAAAATATCTCATTTCACAGATGGGGAAAGCAAGACACAAAGTTTAAAGGAATTTGCTCACATCCCTCAGCTAATAAGAGCGGGGGGGGGGGGGGGGGGATTAAAAGTCAGTCAGTATAGCTCCCAAATACACAAGCACACGCAGCCATCTTTCGGAAAGTTTGGCCTCCCACCCAGAACTGGCCCACGTGTTGCATTCCCATCCCTCCACATTCATGTCCTTAAGAGTTTCACTGTGCATTAGAGAGTCTTAGGGGTGTCTTATTAAACCTGTCATAATCAAAAGCAGACCATCTCCTTCCCTTTCTTTTCCAATGATGTTTGAAGGCAAACTACATCCAAGTGTCGGGATGGGCAGGCCCCATAGAGTCACAAGACAGGCCAGGGGTTTTGTCATTTTTTTATTGAATGAGTTACTGTCTTGATGTGGCAAGGTCATGGGGGGGGTACTTATGAGAAAGAGAAAACATTATTAATGTTTATGGGTGGGAGATGAAATGGAATAATAACCTAAATAAAAGTCAAAACAAGTCTCATACTGAAGTTATACCTACACTTCAAAGGTCTATATCAAATATCACATCCCCCCAGTAAGACTTCAGCCGTAAAGAACCTGAATAATAACCCATTGGTGGTTGTCCTTGGTAACCCACTTACCCCATTTTTCACTAAGAAATCAATAGCTTATACTTTAAACAACTTGTGGGGGAAAATTCTTACTTGCATAAAGCACTCAAGTATCTTTTTAGGTCATTCGAGTGACGGGAAACTGGTGGAATTGCAAACTGAAAAAGGGTTCAACACATCCATCCCTTCGGTGCAGTCCATGGCAAAGTGAAAGCAAAATATTAACTCAAGTCTCTGAATTAAAGGTTTAAACAAATTTCTCTTTTTTTTCCCTATAACCAATTCTGTTGAGAACAGGCAGAATTTACTTTATACTTTCATTTTAATATGGAGTGACTGTTTATTTTAAGGGGGAAAGAACCCTCAGTCTTTCTCAGTCGATTGTGATCTCTGAGGACAGGAACCTATTTGGTGCCAGTGTGTTCTCCAAGTCCAAAACACCCGATGAGTCTAGTGGACTCCAACAAATATTACAGGACACAGAAAAACAATGAACAACAGACACGAGTTGAAGTGTTACTTCCAATCCAAAGAAATCTAAAAGTAATAAAGTCAATGTACAACAATAAAAGCCTCAGTTCAATCTATGCAACAGTAAGCATCTTACCTCATAAATTAAACTAATACACAGGTACATAAGTTTTTAAGTTGGAGAGGGGGCACTGTAAGATTGTAAGATGATACCACTTTGTGGTTATCTGTACACATGTACGCATCTGTCTGTGTGGCATATGTATCATGTTCCCCAAAATTCAAATTAATATTTCACCCAATAATTAATTGCAGTGTGGGGGGGAGAGAGAGAGAGAAGTAACGGAGGGGAGAAATACAGAGAAACAGGGAGAAAGGGAGGAGAGGAGGGAGAGGGAGAAGGAGGGAAGGGAAGGGAAAAGGAAAAGCCACAGAAGAGTGAAATAAAGCAGAAATGGTTTGGAGAAAACCTTTTCTTGCTGAAATTTGCAGTAAAATCCAGATTCCTACTGAAACGAAAAACTCATGTTGGGATGGTGACTGGCTGAGCTTTGCTGTGACAGAAAATCAATATTTGATTTGATCATTTCCGTGCTAAATACCACTGTCACTTCACAGTGCCACTTCACTGTCATCTTCCCACAGTAAACAAAGAGTAGTATAATGAACATTTTCTCCCCTGAGGTTTGTGAACATGATCTCAACTGTGCAACTGCAACGAATCACCCAGCGAGGTCTCGGCAGAGTAACTCGAACAACCTGTGTTTACTTGAGGTGAGTGGTGGCCCAGGCCGTAACTTCCTTTGGTTCCAGGCAGCCCCACCCAACGCACTCGAACGCTGCCCAACTATTTACTCCCAGTCACACACGCTACCATAAGTTCACCACTGAAATCTAAATGCTTCGCCATGAAAAATGTTCCTGTCAATTTTCATTTCTGATAACTGGGTAAAAGCCTCACAAATCCTCTCATAAAAGACTCCATTATTGTCCACGCAAACACTGCTAGACTGGAAACAGACTTGTTAGCCTATATCGAGGGGACACCTCCAAGGGAGGTACAGAACATATTTAACGTGTCACAATCCAGGACCTTTTATTGCCCACTCCCATTTGGAACTGCAGCCTCACAAAGCGCAGCATTTGCTCTCTAAAGAAACAAGTTAAAAGACACTTCCTTAACATATTGGTGGTTGCCAGTGGCAAGGGGTGGGTGAGTGGGCAAAACAGGCAAAAGGTGCCAAAATCACAAACTCCCAGTCATGGATGGGGATGTGAGGTGCAGCATGGTGAGCACAGTTAATAACACTGCGGCGCACATTTAAAAGCTGCTGAGAGAGTGTATCTCCAAAGTTCTCACCACAGGAAAAACAGTTCTGTCACTGTGCATGGTAATAGATGTTTAACTAGACTTACTGTGACCACCGTGCAATAGAGAGCAAGTCATTATGCCACACACCTGAGATGAGTATAATGTGGTATGTCAATTACACCTCAATAAAAATTATATTAAAATTATAGAATTATACAATTATAAAATTATATAATAAGATTATATAATTATACCTGATATAGTAAGCTGAAGCTATTTTTCTTCCTTTTTTCATAATGCAATTTTTCAACAAGCAGCAATTAACATCAGAAAGACTAACAATCTCATTGTACCCTATTTTAATAACTTCTTTCATTTTCCACAGTATATATGTCTTTCCAAATCTTGCAGAACTCTATTCCACATATTTTTTATAGTTTAAAAGTCACATAAAACATAATGTAGGATTTATCTTTTAACTGGTACATTTCCACATTATGCATGATTCAAATATGTCATCTTTTTTAACAAATTCATTCAGAGGAACTGTTTTCAAAAGAAATCTACACATGTATAAAGGTTTTAAAAAGAAGGCTAGAAACAAACAGAACTCTGTAAAACTCACATTCTCAACATACACATCTTATCCTAAACTTATAAATAGTCACATCCATTATCAATCATTATTTTGTACTTGATCGCATACACCTCATTTATGCTGCTGTAGAATGTTATGACTTTCAAGCTATTTCCTTGAAAACAACCTGATGATAAGAAAAATCATGCTGACTGTTAACAATAAAACAGCCGAGTGCAAACATTCGGGCATTCTACGATTACTCAGACTTAATATTCTATTTTCCAGGGACAACCTGAGTGGCTGTGACTAGTGACTGAATACAGTCTGAACAGCTTCCAGTGCCGTCTGCAGATGCTTTCTTGTTTCCATAGTGAATACACCACCTTTGTGACCGCTCTCGAGTTCTGACAGTCTGCCTACAAATGAACAAAAAACTGCGCACCAGCCATTTGTATCAGCAGTTACTCCAGATCCACTCATTATCTCTGTATTATTCATCACAATGTGGACTTTTAGGAACCACTAACTGAAGGGGATTGTGCATCTGATGAGTCAAGGACGAGGCCAATCAAAACACCGACAATAGAACCCGAAGCAGAAAACCGAATGTGACCCCCAGCCTGCCTGTTTTACACAGGAATATGTGCTGAAGAAAATATAAACATAAGTATATTTTAGAAACCAGTATTTCAATGCTTACTTTCAGTAGATCCTTGGGGAAATCACCACCCTCATTAACACCTTGGAGGTTTGCAATGAACTCCTGGCAGGTCATCTTCTTTCCAATATTCTGGAATAGAGACAAATAATACATCCTAATGATACATATGGAATTAAAATTAATTCCCCCCCAAAATGGTTTGGTTTTTCAGAAACATGAATACACATATATACCCCAATATATGTGTATATGTAATACATACATACCTACAGTACAAATTTATACGCATAAGAAAAACATATGGTTTTTATATTTTAAAAATTGTCATTAAAATAAACAGCAAAATTCTGCCATACCTTTTGTTTAACCCTAAGGAAAAAAAATCCATGCTACATTTATATAAATAATATATAATTTAGTTTTTAATGAAAAACATAGATAAAAATGACATTTCTGGGTGGAACAAATAGCTATTTATTTGCCTTTTTAATCGTATTTCCTACGTATTATCAAGAAGTGTGAAGGATCTGAGATTTTTAGCCTCTCATAAGCTCACGAGCACTGGCAGACTCCTGGGTCAGAAGCATGGGAATTTACTACAACAGGAATAGCATTTTCTTGCTCCAGGGCAACTTGAGGAGGAGGGCCTGCGGTGGGGTGAGATACAGGAAAGGATCCCTGAGCTCTGGGAACCTGAATCTTTGGAACCGGCAGAAAGCATGTCTAACCCTTGGCTTAAAGGGAGAAACCAGCCCTTATCTTCCAAAGCTAAACACAAACTTATCCACTGGCTCTGGAGTCACTATACCCTCCACAGCTCCTCGCTACAGACATGATCTGGAAGAAACAGACCAGAACAAAGGCAACCAAGACTTCTGTGCACAAAAAGAAAAGCCTCATGGATAATTATCTGTAAACACATATTTAAGGAACAGTTTAACAACAACAACAACAACAAAACCTATATTAATAAACAAAATGTAGCCCTGGCTGGTGTAACTCAGTGGATTGAACACAGGCTGCGAACCAAAGGGTCTCTCTTTCACCGCCTGGCTTATCTCACTTAGCATAATGCTCTCCGGGTCCATCCATGCTCTTGCACAAGTTAGGAGCTTCCATTGTGTAAATGTACCACAGTTTTTTGATCCACTCATTTACTGATGGGCACTTAGGTTGCTTCCAGCACTTGGCTATTGTAAATTGTGCAACTATGAACACTGGGGTGCACAGGTTCTTTTGAATTGGTGTTTCAGGATTCTTAGGATATAATCCCAGCAGTGGATTGCCGAGTCAAAAGGCAGTTCCATTTTTAGTTTGAGGGAATTCCATACTGTTTTCCACAGTGGCTGCACCAGTCTGCATTCCCACCAGCAGTGCACTAGGGTTCCCTTTTCTCCACATCCTCTCCAACATTTGTTGTTTGTTGATTTGTTAATGTTGGTCATTCTTACTGGTGTGAACTGGTACCTCACTGGTTTTATAATTTGCATCACTCTGATGGCAAGTGATGCTGAGCATCCTTTCATATGTCTATGGGCCTCTGTGTGTCTTAAAAGCAATCACTTTCCACTTCCCCTTTCACAATAGCCCTTCTAATTTATAAAATGGAATAGCTCATCCATCCTATACAATCTAATTAATTACAGTAAAGGTGCAAAATAACTGTAGTTTAAAAACCTTATCTCTTCCATCAGCAGGAAGGACACAGACTTCACTTGAAAGATGAGTGACTGTTTTAACAACGTGAACTGGCTTTGCCAATTAACTTATTGGGCAGGTATTTCCCATTATTTGAATAGCCAAATATGCAGTTCTAAATTCTCATGAAAATTCATTTAAAGCACAGAAAGAAACTTTAATGAAAAAGACTGTTTCACAACATTATACTAAAAAAGACATTCTCAATTTTCCCAATCTTTATCAAGTGTATCAGATCAAATTAGGTGTTTCATGGTGGCTATTCTAGGTTATTTGCATTTTAACATGAATTTCAGGATTGGTGTGTCAATTTCTGGTGCTTGTGTGTTGGGGGGTGGGGCTGCAGCTGGGATTTTGACAATGAATGTGATGAATTAGAAGACCACGTTGGAGAGCATGCCACTCTAACACTGTGCTCCACTCCATGACCATGGGTTACCTTTTCACTTGTTTCTTTCAATAACTTTTTGTAGTTTTCAATGTTAATGACTTGACCTACTGTATTTTTTGGACCAAAAGACACACCTAGGTTTTAGAGGAGGAAAATAGGAAAAAAATTTTGAAGCAAAAAATGTGGTAAAATATTTAATAACATAAAAAATATAATATTTCACCAATGTAAATGTAAACAGAACTCACCAGCAGCATTAACAACCATTATTCCTCCCAAACTGAGGCAGAAAGCAGGGGGAATGTGTCTAATAGTCCAAAAAATATGGTAATTTTATTAAACTTATTCTTAAGTAGCTTGGTATTTCTGATGCTCTTGTAAATGAAATTAATTTCATTCTCATACTGTCCATCGTTAGCACAAAAATACAACTGATCTTGTATGTTGAATTCTATAGCCTTGCTGAATTTGCTTTTTAGATTCTAGTAGTTTTTCTTTTTATTTTGTAAATTCCTTAGGGTTTTCTATTTACAAAATCAGGCCTTGTGCAAACAGAGATCATTTTACTCCTTTCTGATCTTGACATGTTTTCTTTCTTTTTCTTTTCTAATTACCCTGGCTAAAATCTTCAGTAATGATAGAAAAGTAGCAAAAGCAGACATTTCTGTCTTGCTCCTACTCTAGGGAACAATTGTCTGTCACCATCAAGTACTACATGTTAGCTCTGAGTTTTTCATAAATGCTCATTTTCAGATTAAGGAAATTCCTTCTTATTCCTAGCTTATTTTTTCTTTTTAAATCATGAAGTGACACTGAATTCTGGAAAACGCTCTACCTATGTTCACTGAGGTAACCACATGGCTTTTCTTTTTTATTCCACTAATATAGTATATTAGATTGATTTTCCTCTGTTGAACCAATCTTGTACTCCTTAAATAAATCCCAAACAGTTATGATGTATTGTATAATCTTTTATATATGTTGCTGTATTAGGTATGTAGTTAAACATTTTTTTTGTGTCACCATTCATAAGGGATGTTAGTTTTGTGATAGCTTTGTCTGGTTTTGTAATTGAGGAAATATTGTCCTCATAGAATGTTTTTTGAAGTATTTCCTCTACCTTTTTTTTCTGAATATTCTGAGAAGGATTTATATTAAAACTTCTTCAAATGTTTGACAGAATTCACAAGTGCAGCCTTCTGGTCTTGAGCCTTTCTTTGTGGGAAGTTTTTAAAAATTACTAATTCAATCACTTTATTCGTTATAAGTCTATTCAGAATTTACACAGGGGTTGGCAAAAGTAGGCTTAAAGCTGTAATACAAATAAACAATATGCTACTTAATAAACAATACAAGAATAAACTGTTTCATGTACTCACAACTGTAAGCCTAACTTCTGCCCACCCTGTATTTCTTCTTGAGTTACTTTCAATAGTTTCTATCTACCTAGAAATTTGTTCATTTCACATAGGTGATCTAATTTGTTAACATACTATTGTTGATGGTATTCACTTACAGTCCTTTTCATTTTTGTAAGGTAATAGTAAAATGCTCTTTCATTACTAATGTTAGTAATTCGAATCTTTTTTTCACAAGCACGCTAGCTAGAAGTCTGTCAATGTTGTTGGTCTTTTCAAAGAACAAACTTTTGCATTCATTAAAATGTTTATTGTTTTTCAATTTTTTAGTTTCTTTCTGCTCTACATTATTTCTTTCCTTCTGCTTTCTTTGGGTTTAGTTTGCTCCATTTTTGTTTCTCATACTGAAAGGTTAGCTTGTTGCTAACCTTTCAGTATGAGAAAAGAAGAATGTTAAGATATTCTTTTATAATATTGGCATTATCAGCAACAAATCTGCCACTTAGCACTGCTTTAGCTGCATCTTATACATTTTCTGTTGTGCTTTTGTTTTCATTTGTCTCAAAGTATTTCTTAATTTTCCTTGCAAATTTCATCTTTGACCCCTAGGTGATTTAGAAATGTGTTTATTTCCACAAACTTCATTCTACTAATGATTTCTAATTTCATTTTATTTTGATCAGTGAATATATTTGGTATATTTTCACAACTTTGCAATTTATTAAGACTTGTTTTATGTCCTATCCTGGAGAATACACTCCATTTGAACTTGAAAAGAACATGCACTCTGCTGTTACTGGCTGGTGTGTGCTGCAGATGTCTCTGTCAGATCAAGATGATTTATAGTGTTATTCACACCTTCTACTACGCTGTTGATGTTCTGGTAGTTATTCTGAACATATCTGGAAGTGGGCTATTGAAGTCTCAAACTATTACTGTTGAATTGTCTATTTCTCCCTTCAACTCACGAAAGCTCCGACTGCAGGCTCCGGGGGATGCCAGCCTTCTGGTCTGCAGAGCTACTGCGACTGTGCGGCCATCGGGTTTCAGCATCAATGTGGGGCTGGAGGGGGATGGTGGGTAACAGGGCAAGTGACAACACCACAAAGCTTCTGTTCTTATGGAAATTCAGCTCTTTGGGTTTTTTCCCTTCAATAAACATCCTTTAGAGTGTTGCAAGCCTCAGGTTAATTTCCAGTCTGACCAGTGTAAGAAATAAAGATAACCAAGACACATAACTTTCTATGGGTCGAAGATGCCCAACAACTTCTTGAATAGTTTATTAATTGAGGCTGTTTACACCTGCCACTTAGTATCCTTCTCTGACTCACTGGAAATTTTCCTACGTAAGGGTTAGGAGCAAAAGAACAAAAGGTCAGATTAGTCCATTTTGTACTTACTAACATATGTGTTTAAATGCTCCTTGATTTTTTATATCACTTTTATCAGAGTAGAACCAAAATGAAGTAGTCTTTGTTATTAACAAACACTCCTTATGATAGCTGGATTCTTTTCTGCTGGTATACCAAACTGCATCAGTTTTTATGAAATGCTATTATTCAAACTAATGCTATTCACTGAACAAGGCTAACTCTAACCATTGACTTCGCCTTTCAGTGATTTTCAAGTAACACAGAGAAGCTCACACAACTGTCAGGGTTCTGTTCATTCTCTGCCCAAACAGATCCACGACTTGGGGGAAGCAGGCCTGCTCTGAAGTAAAACGCTGGCCCGCTGCCTGCCAGGCAGGGCTTTCAGAGCACCTTCCTCTATTCGGAGTTCCCTCCGCTAACGGAGCACAGCGTGCAGGTTTAGAAAGGCCTTCCTGTGCATCGAGAGGCACAGAGATCATCCCTGAAAGTCACTGCAGCATTTGTACTCAATTCTCAGATGCTCAATGAAATGAATCTCTGAACCATTACCTTTAAAATCAAACCTAAAAAAGTAATACATAAAATGGAAAATCCACAAGAAGAATTTTATTTGAAATCGTAAAATACTAGTCAGGCCCAAGTCTTGAATATTTAGCCAAGTAAAGTACCATCTTTAATGAGTGAAAATATTGATTAAAAAGTAAAAAAAAACAACAACAACAAAAAAAAACCCCAAACAAACCTAGACTGGGAGTTCACATCCCCAGACAAATTTCAAACTATTCTCCAAAATAATTATATTGCCATTATCAAACATATTTTCAATAAAGAAGAAAGAGCTGTTTTCTCTACGTGTTTTCTTTTAAAGACAGATTAAATGTTTTTTAGAGAGAACTCTTTGATGAATTCATCATTTCTGAAAAACTTAACTCAAGATGTTTATAACATGTTCCCATTTTGAATGTCAAGTAGAAGGACCGTCCTCAGCCATACCCTACCACATTTGCAGAAAGAATAGAAGGCTTTGTGGACTAAGGGCCAGAATCTGGAAAAAACCAATTCTACAAATTTCTGTAATGACCAGACAGGAAATATTTTAGGTCTCACAGGCCACAAAGTCCCTGTTACAACTACCAACACTATCACTTTAGCGTCAATGTGTAAACAAGAAGGTGTGGCTGGTTCCAGCAAAACTTCACTTGCTTGACTTTGCCTGTGGGTCATACTTAGCGGAGCCCTGGTCTAAAGGAAAACTGGAAGGAAGGGGCACTGTTCTTGAGGACAACATCATGGGCAAGTACTCACACAGACGAGGCATCCTGATGTACTCTGTGCCTTAACTGTAGGTTTTTCCTTTGTTAAATAAAGTCAGGGCATCATTCCCCACCCCAGCAGACAGGCAGCTCCCAACTTCAGCGGTGACAATGAGAGCAAAGTGAGAGTCACCTAGAAATCATACAAGCTACCATCCAAAATCAGCCAGTGAGCCCCAGTCTCTGCTCTAAACAGGCCTTCCCTGACAACTAGGGGAATGGAACCTTCTACAAAGCTGCAGTCAAAATCGACCCTAACTTCAGTCCTAAGGGAGACTGCTAATAGGCCAGCTGTCCAGTGTTCACCAGGAAAGCGGGCCACAGCATACATTCTGATCTAGAGGTTAAAGAACTAGACAAAAATGATCCTAGAATGTCTCATGTTTAATAGTATCAAGTCCAGAAGCTTTATGGAAAAGATGCTTTGGGAGAAACTAAAAGCTCTGGCTCCTTCAATCGTGGGATATTAAAAACACAGCAGGCGTTCTCTCCCACATGACAATGCCACCTCCTCCAACATGTTACAGTAAATGGTGAAAAGGCACACTACTGATCTGGTAATTAAGTTCTGAAGCTCTGCTGAAGCTCCTATTTTTCTTTTGGAGGCTTCTCTAACAAGCTGAGTAGTGTTATGCTGCCCTCGGGTGTCCACTTTTTTATATGCAGGATTAGCAGGTAAAGCAAGATGCTGGTAAATTTCCAAACCGGAAGCTATAGCTAATATATTCATAGTACTCTTTCACAGACCCCAATCAGAGCTGATGTAACAGTACAACCTTTGGGGATATCTGAAATATTACTGGGATTTTTCCTGCCACTTGAATAACACAGGCCATTGAAAAAAGAACCGGAACTGTTATCAAGAAAAATATGGCAACTGAAAATAATACTGTGATACAGTGGTTCTCCAAGTATGGTTCAGGGATCCTGTTTAGGGTATCCGTGAGGTCAAGTTTATTCTTATAAAGGCATTTTTCTCTCTCTCACACACAAGTTAAAGTGAAGTTTTCTAGAAGCTACATAACTTGAGCTATATTGTAAGATGAAATGCAGAAGCAGAAAATGGAAATAAAAGAGATTTGCAAAAATTTTTAAATGGCATCTTCTTCACTAAATTTTTTGTTCTTATAATTATTGTTCACAAATATGTTATTCACTCAATGAATTTATTAAATGCTATTTTAAAGTATTAAGTTATTAATTTAATAGGCATTTTAAAATCTTATCTATTTTAGTTTCTAATATGATAAATATTTTAAAGATATTAAACAAAGCTTCTTGGGGTCCTCAAAAAATTTTAAGACTGGAAAGGAATGCTGATATCATGAAGTTTGAGAGCACGGTGGCAGCAGATTCTATCACTACGTCATAGACAGTATTTCCTGTAAAATTTGGGAAGATAAAGGAAAAGACACCAACCTCATTGTCAAATTACAGACTGACTAAACTCTACTTACTGTATTTTCGGACTGTAAGATGCACTCCCCCCCCCCAATTTGGGAGGAATAATGGTTGTTAATGCTGCTGTTGAGTTCTGTTTACATTTACATTGGTAAAATATTGTTATTTATGTTAGAAAATATTTTACCACATTTTTTACTTGGAATTTTTTCCCTATTTTCCTCCTCTAAAACCTAGGTGCATCTTATGGACTGAAAAATATGGTATTTTTTAACTGAATTTATTGGGGTGATATTGGTTAATAAAATTATTCAGGCTTTAGGTGTACAATTCTACAATAGCTCATCTATATATTGTACTGTGTGTTTACTACCACCTCAAGTCAAATCACCATTTATTCTGTTTTATCTTCTATCTTCCTCCAACCCCTTTCCCTCTGGCAATTACCATACTGTCTGGGTCCAAGAGCCTTTTTCTTTCTTTGCTTAATCCCTTCACCTTTCTCACCCAGGCCCCAAATACCTCCCCTGCTCAGAAAGCTGTCAGTCTGTTCTCTATATCATAAGCCTGTCTCTACTTTGTTAGTTTATTTTGTCCACATCCAAGTGAAATTGTCTTTCTCTGACTGGCTTACTTCACTTAGCATAATGTTCTCCAGGTCCATCCCCACTGTTGCAAAAGGTTAAGATTTCCTTCTCTTTTATGGCTCAGTAGCATTCCACTGAATAAATGCACCACAGCATTTTTATCCACTTATCTACTGATGGGCACTTGGTCTACTTTCAAATCTTGGCTATTATAAATAATGCTGCAGTGAGCATAGGGGTGCATATATTATTTCAAATTAATTTCAGGTTTCTTTGGACAAATTCCCTTAAGTGGAATTGCTGGATCATAAGGCAGTTCCATTTTTAATTTTTGAAGTAACTCCATATTGCTTTCCACAGTGGCTACACCAGTCTGCATTCCTATCAACATTGCAAAAGGGTTCTCTTTTCTTCTCATCCTCACCAGCACTTGTTTGATGATTTACTGATGATGCCGTTTAGACATGAGTGAGATGGTATCTCATTGTGGTTTTAATTTCCACTTCTCTGATGATTAGTGACAATGAGCATCTTTTCAACCATCTATTTGGCCATCTGTATATCCTCTTTGGAGAACTGTCTATTCAGATTCCTATTCAAAAGCATTTTCACAGTGATGGTTAGGTTCTCAGCTTCTTAGATTCTTAACTGAATCTTTTTGGGTGTTGAGTTTTTAAGTTTCTTACATATTTTGGATACTAACCCTCATCAGATGTATCATGATTATGTTCTCCCATTCAGTGGGTTGTCTTTTTATTCTGTTGAGAGATTCCTTTGCTGTGCAAAAACTTTCTATTTTGATGTAGACACATTTTTCTTTTTACTTTACCTGAGGCAGTATTTCAGAAAAAAAACATTTCTATGAGAAATATCTGAGATTTTACTGCCCATGTGTTTGAGTCAACATTTAAGTCTTTAATGCATTTTGAACTAAACTCTAATTGTAACTTGATTGCCTTAGAAGAACAGGCATTAAATTAAACAATGGAATTAGAGGCGAAAGGTTTCAATCACCTTCTTCATCCTCCCTCCCTCCCCAAAATGTATGAAGAATGAAAGGAGAGCAAAACTGACTTAATAGAGTTTCACCTGCTTTCCTTTCTCTCCTCCTACTAATCAGCTGTGCACATGCAAAACATCTGCAATGGTCAGAAGGCGACGGGAACACACAAACTGAATAATGTATAAATTAGATATTCCTAATGCGCACCATTGACTCAGCTGATAAAAGCTATCGGTGTTGTATTTTCCATCACATATAAACCTATTCTAAGAAAAGCGTAACTACCAAAAAGAAAAAAAAAATTAAAGAAAGAAAGAGCTAGAGAGAGAAGGGAGAGAAGGAGGAGGAAGAGGGAGGCACACAGGGAGGGAGGAACGGAGGAATGGAGGAGGGGGAAAAGGAAAAAAGGTTTTCGTTTGGAGGAGTCACAGAAGCCAAGAAAATCCACCAGTGCATGAGGAGTCATGCTTAAATAATGATTCCTATTTAAATCGAGGTAGTTGCAAATCTGATAGTACCTTATAAAGCTCATTTTATTTATTTATTTAATCTTTTAAAAATTTATTTTTTATTTTAATTGTTGTGCAAGTACAGTTTTCTGCCTTTTACTCCCATCGCAGCCTAAACTCATTTTTAAATTGAAAAATTTGAAACCATGACATTTTTCAAAAGCATTTTTACAGTGATGGTTAGATTCTCAGGCCATCCCATAAATGCTCGTTCTGGCGATGGAAATAGTAACAGTAAACTGAACCCCATGCTTCCCTAGGAAACCCTTAGCAGCTCTGAGATCTAGATCTGATGCTTCCGTAAACTTTCAGTATCTCTGAGAAGCTCCAAGCGCTGAGAGCCTGGAGGAAGTCCCTCCGGCTGGGGAGTTCCAGTCAGGTGAGAAGAAAGACTTGGCACCAGGGAGGTGGGAAAGAGGACTCCAAGGGAAGGACACAGTGCTGGCTCAATGAAAATTAAGACCAAGGCTGCAATCAACAACAAGGTAAAGCCCAGAGAGAAAAAGAAATGAACCCCAGGGCTGGTGTTGATGGCAGAGGTGTCAGAGAGGCGGGAGGGCACAGACAGGAAGAGGGATGCACAGAGCAGACAGCTCTGCGGGGGACGGGGAGGCGGCAGGCAAACTGCATTCAAGGCAGCTGCCAGTTACAGTAACGGTAATCACAGATGCAGAGATTTCCTGAGGACATTAATTATTTATCAACCTCATGGAGGTTTGCAGTACTTTTGAGGGAGGAACTATGAAATATGAAAAGCAAAAGAATGAAAATTATTTAATAACAGTTCTTCTAATACTCATTTTCCACTTCTGATAATAAACCAGATATTTCACTCATTACTTAAAATTCTAGGCTCCTACAGAGACAACCTAAGAATAAAAATCTCACAATTATCAATGCAGTTTATAGATTTAAAATAATGAATTCCTACGACCTATCTCAAACTGAACTACACATATCTTTTAACATTGTTCTGTTACAAAACCTACAAAAAAAGTCATTCCTTGACTCCCCCCTCCCCCTGCCACATGAATGAGGTACTAGCCTTGGTTTTACCACTTATCCAACCTATAACCCAACCCATAAAAAGCACCAGTAAGGTCCTACCTCCTACATTAAATTCAGAACACTGAGTTTAATAAACACAGAACACTCAGCCTCTCTGAGCATCCCCGAGACAAAGCATCTGCAGGACGCCCGGCCTGCGGCAGAGAGAGCCGCCTCAGGAAAACCACACTCCCATGGCCTTACACCCATTAAACAGGGTGGGCTGGCTCCTGCCAATAGGAAAAGCAGAGAGAGTCTTTGGGTAGAAGAGCTACGAAAAGTCCCAAGCCACAATATTAAAGGGTAGATTTTGTCACAAATCTTGATTAAAAACAATGTCCTGGCTACTGCCTCCGACCATGGCCTGACCTTGGGCAGCCATAGTCTTGTGGGTATCTTTTGACTTTCAGTTGTGAAACTGGCCAACTGACCGTGCGCCTGTCCATCCCATTCTTCAGTGCAACCCGGTTCTATCTCCAAAACCTCCTCCCACCTTCTGGCAAGAAATTCCTGCCTGTTGGCCTGACCTGCCGCCCGCCTGTCTTCAGCCTCTGCAGTACTCCTGCCGGGAAGGCTGGAGTAAAGGACAGAGCGCTAGCTAGCTGTAGGCAAGAACGAGCGCATCTGAGGATTAATCCAGAAAAGGATAGGTTCAAATTTATTCTAACATGACAGATTCTTTTGTTTATATCATTTCTAACAAAATACGAAAAAAAAATTTTTAACTCTTTCCTTATTGACAATTCAAACAAAATTCAATATAACTTAGTTTCATCGTAGCAAGAGAAAAACAAACTCTATAGTTTGAATAGAAATTTACCTGTGTATGCAAGTTTAATTTACATATATATTTCACAATGAAGAAGCAGTTTAAAAATAAGAGATCACTTACCAAATTAGGCATGTGGCCACAATTATAAAATATTCATGAAAATAAACCACTTGCAGGCAAGTAAAGGCAAGTCAAGACTATTGCTAAGATGATGAATCATTCATATTTTTCAAAAATAGGTACTAAAGGAAATTGCCATTCTTAGTTCCAATGAAATAATTATAACAGCTGAATGAATTTCTCCCCAAAATATTGTATACACTTCAGATTGGTTTTTCTTAGCCTTCTTAGTGAGGTTTAACTCTGCTCCAATGTATAATGAAAATCTCTCTGCAGTGCTTTTCCGCCACAGCACCTCAGTTATCTGCTACCATTTCTCAGTTAAACTTGACCATGGAGGTCAGCCTAGCCAATGCTACCAGAAATGAGATTTGACTTCCATGGACATGATTTATTCATTTCTGATCTTTACCCAAATGGCAGAGAACTTGGAATGGAGTAGATACACTCTAAGTATTTGTCGAATGAGAGAATAAATTAGAAAAAGAAAGATACAAAGGCATTCACCATGTAATGCTATTAGACTTATTAGTATACAATCCATCATTTCATTAGTAAGAAAATTAGTAGAAGAACAAAAGGCTGATACTAATGCTTCATTCCTTCAAGTAAATGAAACCCATGTGAAAGATTCACAAAGAACAGCCCAAAGAAGTTAACCTCCCCAGTTATGTCTCCCTTGCTGAAAGCACGAAGACTGTCTCAGCACTTCTAAGAAAGGTCATGCTGGTGTGTCCCTATGATGACATAATGTAGGGAAGAAAAGCAAAGTGGCTTATTAGTCCAATCCCCCAAGGACTACTGTGGCGTTGGATAAGTAATGAGAGATGATGTGATGGCCTAGGCAGTACAAAACAAGGAGAAAGGTGAACAGGACAGAGGTGAGTAGTAATTCACTTTATATTCTGAGTGATTCAATTTCACAGGGGGCATGCTAATGAGTCAAACAGACACTCTAACAATGAACCAGGCATTCATGATGCAAGAGAAGCTGCATCCAGAGTGACAGATAGAAACTTACCACCTAGAAGGAAAATTTATTTTTAAAATGAATCCAAGGGAGGAAGATAAGAGAAACACATTTTCATATAGTTAGTTCTTATGATAGCTACTATACATTCAACAGACTTATAACAGTATGCATTATAAATAAGGATTTAAAAACATTAATTCAAATACCTAAACAGACGATCTTAAGTATATACAACACATTTAAGAAAATATAACTGAGAACTAATAATCACCCCAAACAAGATTTAAGATGATGCAGAGAGATTTACTTGTATTTATAATTTTCTCCCTCTCATATGTAGTTGTGCCGCATCAGCCAACTGTTAATTATGTATGATTGGCATAACTCAAGCTAATATTTAAATGTTCATTTAAATAAATTGTCTCTTATATTGTGGTTGTTAAAAACAAGTGTGATGCCTCATTTACTCTCCTTTCAATTCCTAAAAGAAAGTGGCCTGAAGGGAGAGCCAGAGCACATCCGAGATGTGCGGGTGCCCGTGGCTTGTCTGAGCATCGGGCACCTGAGTTATCTGAGTAACTAATAAACCCCACACCTTTATTTCCTGCTATTTTGAGTTATTGTGATTAATAAGATACATGTTCATTTGAAAGTATTATTAAAGCAGCCACGTTTAATAGAACAAATTCCCCCAAATCTAGCAACTTCCATAGAATTTCTATTAGACCCTCAACCTTTAAGGAAGAATTGAACTGTTACTGATTTCTTTTCTTCATTACACATTTTCTCAGTCAACAGACACTAAGTGCAAAATAGTGACATGTACATGAGACCTCAAAATATCTGATGTGGGAAAGTTTCCTCATCCTGGGAATTGCTAATGTGACATGTGGTCAAGCCCATCAGTCCCCAGCCTTTTGGGCACAAGGGACCACTTTCATGGAAGACAATTTTTCCATGGACTTGGGGAGGCTGTGGATGGCTTTATAGCCTGCCACCAGATGCAGCCTAATTGCCACTTGCTATTTAAGGTTTTGATATGAGTCTGCAAGTAATTGACTTATTATGGTCTCTGTGAAGTCACACCTCTCTGCTAATGATAACCCGCATTTGCATCCGCTCCCCAGCACTAGCATCGCCACCTCAGCTCCACCTGAGATCATCAGGCATTAGATTCTCCTAAGGAGCACCCACCCTAGATCCCTCACATATGCAGTTCACAGTAGGGTTCACCCTCCTATGAGAGGGTCTAACGACAGCACTGATCTGACAGGAGGCGGAGCTCAGGTGGTAATGCAAGTGACGGGGAGCGGCTGTAAATACAGAAAAAACTTAGATAGCTCGCTGGTCCGCCGCTCACTTCCTGCTGTGCAGCCCGGTTCCTAACCAGGCCACAGACCATTACTGGCCCATGGCTCAGGGGCTGGGCACCCCTGGTCAAGCCTACTCAAAATTGTCTCCTTTGGCTGGAAGTTAGTTTGAGAAATTGAGTGAAACAGAGAAAGAAGGAAACAGAGCTGCAAGTGTTGTCATGTAAGACAGCTGAAAGCAGTGAAAACTTGCTTCACTGGTAACAAGAAAACAGAGGCCAGGACAGTCCACTGACCGGTCACCCCTATAACAAGTTGGATGAATATTTGAATCTGATTCTTATTGAAGGCTTGAATGGTCGGAATCCCAGTACTTCCATTTCCACAAGACGTATTACCATTCTATTGCCCAGGAATGTCCCCTCAAAGCACTGGGGTATCTACACTTTTAGTCTGTAAAACCTCTGCACACATGTTACATATGTCTCCAAGTCAATAAGCTGTTCTAAATTCACCTCTTGCAAATTACAAAGGGAACTTCCTAGTGAAGTACTGTGAGATTTGTGAAGACAGTGTTAAAATTATGATCCTATCACTATACTCTTTACTCTTCTGGTGGTAGAACCCTCCCCTGACCCCAGTCCATCTTAATGGCCTCACACAGTTCCTTTCGGCCTTTCTCAAAGAGAAGCATCGTAGTTTTCAACAAGGGGATTATATGTCCTTTGGAATAGGAGAACAAATTTGGACTAGGATTTAAATTTCAGTTCCTTTAAAGTGATTCTTTAAATTGTAAGGTAAATCATACAGCAAATCAAGGGATAAAGTTTACTCTTTAATTACAAGGAACTTGATTTTCTCTTCAAAATAAATGAGCCTGGGACTGTGAAATAATTTTTGTGCTATGTAAGTACACATTGATTTATACTGAACTAAAACATTCTCATTTTCTCTAATATAGAGAGCTTAAATAAAAGCTAAAATTTCACCTCTATGAAAGGTGAAAGTTTATACATATATTTATAGATTTATGTTCATCCTATATTTTAAATAGAAGATGAGATGGTAATTATGTTATTTTGATATTTCAACAAGTAAAACACCAGGTGACCTGAGTGTAGAAAGTGTAGAAAAGTCTGAGTTCTTGAGATTTACTACCGTTTTCAGTGAAAACATACTCAACAGTTTCAGATATAACTTATATCCTCTCTTCCCTTCATAAAACATCAACCCTAATAAGGGAACGAAAAACAAAACAAAAAATCAGAGTACAAGCTCTGCCTCTGCCATCTAGTGGTGAAAAAGGGTAGAGAACACACACATTACAGATACAAGTCCAGATATGTGACAATATGGCATGCACCTAAAATTATGCTCTATGGTAGCCTGTGAAATAAGTTATTTCTTTTTCCAAAGACTTGTGTGTACTTACCTGCCATGAAGAGAATGAGGGATGGAGGGCAGACAATAAACGTGTATGAACATAAAAGCAAAGACAAGCCTGAGATACTTGGGGTTTCTGTGGACAGTTCACAACTGTACACTTACATGGCCATGCAGATCCGTGTTGAGCAGCATCATTGCACAGGTGAGGCAATGGACTCCGTCTAAGGGAAGACAGGACAGAGAGCACTCACTCACTATTTCCTGTTCGACTCCTATTATCATTAAAATAGCCTGCACTGAGAACCTATGAAAGCGCAATATTGCAGCGAAGTATAATTCACCCTATTTGTTTGGGGAGACAGAAAGTAGATTAGAATAAATCATTAAAGACCTCCAAGTTGGACTCTGCTGGATAAAGTAAATTATTCCTACCTCTTAGGAGGACAGCCTGAGAGTACATAGCTACAAACTTTGAAACAATGTCCTTTGACACAGCAAATCTACTTCTAGGGCTTTACACTAAGCAACTAAAAATGTACACAAAACACAAGGATATTCAAAGAAACATTGCTTATAATAGGAAACAAGTAAATATGACCCCCTCAAAACATAATTCCTTTATGCTTAAGTAATTAAAAATGTTGTCCAAGTATACATGTAGAGTGGAAAGACATTTCACAATAAATTACTACATGAAAAACATATCTGCAGTATGATTCCTTTTAAATACAAATAACATCTACAATACTGTGCAAGGTAATATTTAAAAAGATTATTATCTCTGGAACGTGAGACTACAATTTTTTTTATTTATGTCTTCTCATTTTTTTTAACATAAGACATGAAAATAATAAATTCCTTAATACTGTTACTTTTTTTACGTTCTGGGAGGAAACTGAATTAGGAAAGAAGTAAAAGTTAAAGAAAGCCACAGTTTGCATCTTCCACAGTTTACTGTTTGGATTCCAGTTCTCTGGCTAAAAATATATAGGCAGGAATAGCTATCTCCTCTTTCTTGCTATTCCTCTTCTTCTTCTTTTTTAATGAATCTTGCCATTCAAGGAAACATTTAGACTGAATGGTCCAAGATACTACAAGTCAGACAAAAGTGGAATACTGAAACAATCTGTAAAAATTAAAAAATTAGGGAGAAAGAGTTGCTCAAACCAGAAGGATTCACACATATACAGAAACATCACTCTTCTTATTTTACATAAAACAAGAAAAAGCACTGAGTTAAGCTTCTCATTTCCAAGCTTCAGAATTAGTTTGCCTCCGTACTCTCTCCCCGCAGTTCTCAATCCAAGCACAGTAGTGCACAGCAGCTGCAGACTCCGGAAAACCTTACTAATTATGCTAACAATACAGAAAGGCCTGTCCGATTACTGAATTCAAGAATTATTCCCATCAGACTGTCAGCTGATTTCTCAAAAGAGACCTTACAGGCAAGAAGGGGCTAGAAAGAAATATTTGAAATCTTGAAAAGCAGGGACCTACATCCAAAATTGCTCTTTCCAGCAAAACTGTCATTTAGAATGGAAGGACAGATAAAGCGCTTCTCAGATAAGGTCAAGTTCAAGGAGTTCATCATCACCAAGCTCTTATTATATGAAATGTTAAAGGGACTTATCTAAGAAAAAGAAGATCAAAAATATGACAATGAAAAGACAGCAAACTCACAGCTATTAAGAACCACACCTAAAACAAAAGCAAACTAAGCAAACAGCTAGAACAGGAACAGAACCACAGAAATGGAGATCGCATGGAGGGTTAGCAACAGGGGCGTGGGAGGAGGAGAGAGGGGGAAAAGGTACAGAGAATGAGTAGCATAGATAGTGGGTAGAAAATAGACAGGGGGAGGGCAAGAATAGTATGGGAAATGTAGAAGCTAAAGAACTTATGACACATGGACATGAACTAAAGGGGGGAATGTGGGTGGGAGAGGGTGTGTAGGGTGGAGGGGAATGATGGGGGAGAAACGGGACAACTGTAATAGCATAATCAATAAAATATATTAAAAAAAAGAATTAAAGACAGCCTATTTTTCAAAAGTATGCCTTTAAGTATAGTAGGAGATTTCTGTTATTAATGTCTCTTGGTAGATGCTACTAAATGCCTAAAAGTGTATTTATTCCACTTTCAGTTGATTATCACAAATTCTAAATATGTTTAAAGCAAATTCCTGAAAGTTAAACTCAGCAGCCAACTCTCAGATTTCTTCATCAACAGCTAAGTGAATGTGCAAATCCATGTTCTTTATTTCATTCAGGAGTATCGGCATCTTAGATTTGAGGAAGGTTCCAAGAGAAACAACCCTCCTATGTCCCTTGCATTTGCTATCAACGTTGACAGTAACAGAGACAGTGAATAAATGGTCTAAGTCCAAGAAAGGAATAAGAAAGGTAAGTTTCCATCTTACAGATAAGAATGTGGCTTTAAGAATCAGATAGTTATCACCTGCAGGATAGAGGGGTAGGGACACTCACTCCACTCGGTATCAAGAACCCGTACTTTTAGCTGATTGGTAGTACTAAAGCTAAGGGGTCATTACTAACTTCTAGGACATCTAGTCTCAGTGATTTATTCCAGAGTTTTTCTCTTTATGGAAGATTCTCCAATTGTAAGTAAATGCACTTGACTTCAAACCTTGAAAATTTTGCTTTATTGTGAGACTTGAAATAAAGAAGAAATTGCTCTTCATAGGGTATATCAACAATTAAAGTTGCTTTTCAAAAATAGCCAAAGAACTTATGTGTATGACCCACGGACATGAACAAAGGTGTGGGGACTGCCTGAGGGAGTGGGGGGTGCTGGTGGAGGGGGGCAAACGGAAAAATTGGGATAACGGTAACAGCATAATCAATAAAATATAATTTAAAAATTAAATTAAAAAATAAAAATAGTACAATAAACATAAACTTATGGTTCATTAAAATCATAAACCCAAGTTAGTGGTCAGTGTTGTTTTGATGAACATCAAACAAAAGCACCAGACACACCATAAACTCCAGTGAGATTTGTATGTATTTCCAAAACTAACCCGAAACTAAGCACACACACTTCACCAAGAGATTCAGAGATCAGATGTGTAGGAAAAGAAAATAAGAAAGCTGGAATTTCATCTATTACAATCCATTTTGCACATAAAACCTCAGAGGGACAAAGTGTAAGCAATGTAAAAAATACTATGGAACTGGAAAATAGAGGAAAATAACTGAAAGGAGAGTAAAGAATATCATGGATCAATAAACATACTTTTTAAAGAAGATTTAATGGCATGAGAAAATGCTCACAATGAAAGGGAAAGACAGTAGGAAACAACTCTCTAACAATTCCAACTTGACATTAAATAAATACTGTACTAATAACTACAAAGAAGTAAATTTATTTATAATAGTTATCTCTAGATAGAAATATTTAGATTGTTAATTTTCTTTTGTATAATTTTCTATATTTTCCACCAAAATGTAACTTTCCGAATGAGGAAAATAACCCTTATTACAAAAAAGAAATTCAAGCCCTGGCTGGTGTGGCTCAGTTGGCTGGAGCATTGTCCTGTAAACTGAAATTCACAGTTCAATTCCCTGTCAGGGTGATGCCTCCTGCGTTGTGGATTTGGTCCCAGTTTAGATGCATATGAGAGGCAACCACTTGATGTTTCTCTCTCACATCAGTGTTTCTGTTTCGTGTTCGCACGCTCTCCTTCTCCCACCTTTCCCTTCTCTCTAAAATCAGTAAGCGAGTCCTTGTGTGAGGAGAAAAATAATCAGGCATTTCCATCAGATTACCTTGTGAAGCAATGGTATCCGGGTTACAATGGAAATATCTACTGGAGAAGTGTATTAAAACTCTCTCTCGTTCTTGAGTTTCTCCCACAAGAGAAAATGCTTTAAAGAAATACCTGAAAAAAAGAATGGGAGGTGGGAAGTAAAATTTTAGAAAATGTTACCATACTCTTTATGTATGACAGTTAAAGTTAATTATTATAGACAAACTAAATATTTTACACAAAGTAAAATATTCTTCAGTTACTTTAAAAAAAACCACTTACTAGATGGACATTCAGTATAAATTTGTACTGACATTTAAAATCTCTTGAATGTTCAGGCAAAAGATGACAGGGCTGTAACACCAAGGGAAGCCTGGGGAAGGCGGATGATCTCCCCATACGGCTACGTGTTAGGTTGCCAGTTAAGAAGACCAGCTGGACGAGACCCACAGCACACCAGACTGACTGCACAGCCACGTAGGCTGCGCTTCCAGACTCTACACAGATCACAGTTTCTTTGTCGTTTTGTTACATGACTGTCATCGCCACTGACCCAGTGTCAAAATTACTATTTTATCGTCTTGTGCACAGATTTCTGTTAATTTTACTTTGCCTATATGTCCACATTATTAGATTGTTGCATGAGGAGGAAATTGAGAGATAAAACTCAATTTACTCCATAAATTAGGAATAAATCCATTTGTTTAGTATAAAACTTCTTTTAACAATAGAAAATATGCCCAGAACCGCACATTACTCTACATTGGAGTCACTGAGAGGACTGTTATAGACAAATCCAGGCATTCCTCACCTAACAAAGTAGATGTATTCTCCAAAACATGAGATGGGAAGAGAAAAAAGTCATTTAAAATGTTCTAAGAAATCTTAGTGAAAGAAACATATAATAAACCTTTTTTATGATGAAAATATTGCTGTTTTCCTTATAGTTTGTTAATCTAACTTACACTGACCAAATTTTAATTTTTTTCAACTTTTTAAAAATAAACCACATAGGAGAGCAAAACAAAAATACAGATCTCCCCTCCACTCTGACCTGTTTTCATTGCAAAACCTATGACTATCCTGGATTCATGCAAAGAGCCACAGAAGAAGTCACTATGTGCATTTGAATCCAAACGTCCTCACTTCACCTCCCAGGCCTCAATATCTGACGTGTGAAACTAGACAGCTATGCAGATGATCTCGGAATTCCTCCAGGCTCTGACAGGTTATCGACTTCGTAAGATTAGATGCTGACTGGGTTTTGCCTTCAGCTGCTCTTAGAAATGTACAGTACAATACAGTGTGAAAAGTGAGGACCAGTCTGTTTAAGACACCTTCATCTGAACAGGTCAGCAAAAAGTGTTACGGCCTGACCACTTATACTGATACTTTCTGCTGATTATTATGTTGATACTCATTTTTATTCCATTCATGAGTTAATTCTAAAGTGCTGTCTTAAAAGTCTAATTGGTATGGTAAATGCTTAGAAAAATATCTAAAATTCTACAGTCTGTAAACTGCCTTTTTTAAAAAAACTAATCATCCAAAAACCAAATTCCCACAGATTCCACTTCTCCTCGAGACCTCCGCTGCCACCACTCTTTGCCATGTCATGCAGAACATGAGTTCCTGGGATTTCCTAAACCCAGTATGTATTTTCTCACTTTACAGTCCATTTAATATCTTTAGTACAATCTGGGCTAAGTTCATAAAGTAACAGTGGGTTCAAAAAAATAAAATCAGATTTTAGCTTTAGCACATTACTTTCTCTTCATTGGAGAAATCCTACGGAGGCAAAACTGAACAGAAGTGATGCTTAATCCTACCTGAGAGACTGATCTAGCGTCATTCCCGTGAAATCAAAAAACTTCAGATATTCTTCTGCAACTAGTTTGCTAAATTCATTGCTATAAGGAAACAGAATAGACTTGGTTATTAATATCGAAGTTGATATTAACACACGCACACAGGCAACCAGCCTTGGGGCAGAACGTACTTCTTGCCTAGGTGCTTTGCGACGTCCGATCTTTTGAATCTGTCCAGTTGATAAAGGCGTTTGGCCAGCCTTTTGGCAGCTTCTACGTTGCTGCTGGTGCCATTGCTGAGATTCTCTAAGGGCTCCCTTTCCAGAATTTCAGTGTTCCCCATTTCAGTCTGGGCCTCTAGCAGGGCTGTTTTCACCCGAGCATGGCTGTGAGAACTGAAACAGAGGGAAAAAAGAATTGAAAAGATTTTCCTTGTATGGCAAAAAGGAAAACAGCTGGTGAAATTATCATGAGGATGTAGAAACAACAAAAAAATTATTTTCAATGAGATTGTTGTACGTTTAATTATTCATAAAAATATTTTCAATCACTATATGTTAATGTGCTAATGAAGTGATTGCTTAAACCCTGGATAGCAGTTCTCAAACCTTTTGGTTTTGGGATTTTTACATTTTTAAAAGTATGGAGTGGAACTCCAAAGACCTTTGTTTACATGGGTTATACCCATCGACATTCACCATATTACTAATTAAAATAGAAAAGTTTCCAATATTAACTCATTTAAAAATAATCTATTCCATGAATATAAGTAATATATTTTTATTAAAGATAACTATATTTTCCAAAACAATACAAAGTTTAGTAAGACACGCAACCATGGTTTACATTTTTTACAAATTTCTTCAATGGCTGCCTTACTAGAGGACAGCAGGATTCCCACAGCCACTGCAATAGTTAATTTGTAAAAATATATTGTTTTGGTTGAAAAAGATTAAGGAAAATCCAGCATCATAGAGATATTTAGTTAATTTTAATTTCCTTTTCAGATAATTATAGATATTCTATTCTGATTATGACACCAAAATAAAACAAGTGGTAATTTCTTAAAGGTTGGTTGCAATACAGACTCCAAAATTGCATCAATGAACTTTTTGTACTCAAAGTCTGTCTTACATTTTGAATGACTCTTTTACCCAGGCATGATTCTGCAACATGCAATGGTCATTTGAAAAAGTTTGACACATTTTAGTACACTATATTAAAAAAATCACACTCATTAATGTCACCACTAATATCTTCAGAAAAGTCCAAGAACTGGGAAGCTGTCAAACTTTTGGTATAGATGTAATTTTTCCAAACTTCTGGTTTTTGATTGAAAGTTCACATTTTATCATTAGCAACAGAAATTGTCAGGTGATTTCCTTAAAGTAACAGGCTCACTCTATTAATTTCCGAGAGAATGTTTGCCAGCCACCACAGTTTTCCAGTCGCACTTTGAAGGAAAAGTAGCGTTCCATGAAAGAAGGGAGTGTTTTTCAGCTCACAAACCTAATTACATACAAGTGCTTTTCCTGTAGGCAACCAGCAGGAGCAGAGGTGCTTTATGCATATTTTCATCAGGCGAGAAATTAACAAGGCGTGTAGTCAAGGGCTGAAATGTAGTCAATTTGCACTGCTTTATCAAGGCCCTTGTCTTCATTTCAAGTGCACGGCAGTGAAGTGCAACACAGTAACAACTAGAAGAGTTTGGTGCCGCTCCCTCGATTTGTGCCTAGATCCCCCACTGCCACCCCACTCTTTTGCACTATCAGTGCAAATATCAGCACAGTGAAACAGGAAAATAATGCTGTCCTATTATCATAAAACAAACTTGACCTCACAAGCCTACTGAAAGGGTCTCAGGAAGCCCCCAGACCGCACTGTGAGGCCTCTGTTCCAGAAAGGGGTCATGAACTACAGCCTGTGGCTGGCTGTACACTGCTGCACCACGCATTTGTAACACCAGAACCAGCGAGGGCACAGGAATCTCCAGGTCTTCACTTTAACTTGGAAACAAAACAAAGCTGTGTTCATGACAAACCGCTGTGCGTGAGGAGCCTTCCAGCGCACTTACCGACTCTAGACAGTCAGAATGCTTCTGTCACGGACCCAACAATAAATGTTTCAGACTTGGCAGGCCACAGCAGGCCGCTGCCACATGTGCTTCTTTGCTTCTGTTTTGTTTTTGTTTTTTCACCTTTAAAAACACAAAATCCACTCCAGGCAAGGCCAAAAGGGTCCCCAGGCTAGGTTGAGTGTCTTTGCTCTATCCCGCACTTCTTTAACTCGGCCTGAACTATAAGTACAGTGACCATTCATTGTCTAAACCAGGACACTCTGAAGAGGGACCAGGGGTGATCAAATCATTAAATATGTAATCATAATTATTACAAGTAAAATAAAAAAGCACTACCAATAGGAAAAAATTCGTTGTGGACTCATCATGTAATAAATAACAGAAATCATTTTAGCAAAAATGAGTCTTTTAAAAACTGCTCAGTCTCTATTTTGTCACTTACTCCATCTAAATTACAATTTCCCATTTTCCACTCACCCACCAACTCAGTGTTAGCCTGGCAGCTTCACTATCAGCCAAATGCGGGTGGGCTACCGCACAATCCGCTGGCGCTCCCCGTGACTCCAGGGGCTGCGGAGTCCCGGACTTCCCACCTCTGCCAGACCTGTCCCCAGCGCCCTCCCGCAGCTCCCAGTATCAGTGAAATATTCCACCTGTCCCTGAAAGGAGGCTATCAGGAAGGAAAAAAAAGAAAGGTTACCCCACATTGTCTTTGAGACTCATCAACTACGTGAAAATTCTGTTCAATGCACATGTCAACTCACACCTTCCAGGACAGACTGCGGCCAAGTGGAAATGCAAGGTGAGGTTTATCAAACCCATGCTGACTCACTTTACTGCAACTATTAATGACACTACTTCATTCTCTTTTTCTTTATTGTTCCCACTGTTACAGACATCCTCCATGTCCCCCTCTTTCCCCCTTTCCTCCCCCAGCCACCCCCCCAACCCCGTCTTCACCACATTGTTGTCTGTGTCCAAAGGGTATACAAAGTCAAAGTCAAAATCAAATGCTGAAGTGCAGTTACTTCCAGTACAACAGACAACCTGGAACTGACGCAGGGAAACCAGGATGTTTGGGAGCCCTCTGCAAACGGTCGGCCACCTTGAACACTCTCCCAGCAGAAATACCTCCAATCACAATGCATTGCTTCATCATGACGAAATCTTCATGCAAACGCATTTAAATATTTTTTCATCCTAAACCTTCCTTTAGAGAGTTCACATTAACCAGCCAGTTTTGTGAAATTTATCCTATTGGAAAACTGAATAATTATTATATGTGGCAAATCTATAATAAGTAAATGCATAGAAGAAATTTCTTTTAAAGGCAACTCAACTTTGTATTTTCTCACATAATCGACATAAATGTAAAAATTTACTCCAATAACTATTTTAGTTAAAATCAAGTAATTTTAATAAATTAAAAAAAAAAAATCCCTGGAGTTGTGCTCCCATGCAATTCTTACCGCTCTGTAAATTAGCTGTCGTGCCAAAAAATATACGTCAAAGAAAGGGTTTTCTTCTCGGTTAAACTAGTACTTATTATTCACTTCTCAAGGCAAATTAGTATACTTAATTACTCTGGGAAAACATGTAATTATACCATATACATCGTACTGCAGAGATTTCATTCAAATACAAGAGGCTCATCCTAACGAGCATATATTTTTTAAATGTAGTGGCCAAACCGTTCCTATTGTTCAGGCCTCTCATTCCTCACATTTGCCTCCTCTTTCTACTACCTTGCCCAGCCCAGTCTATTTCTTATTTTCCTCACATACACCAGGAGGAGGTAATAATAAAATCTATAGACATCAGACGTCTCAGGATTCTCAGTAAAAAAGAAAATTAGGAATAAAGTGAGGTTAAATATCTCCATTCCTAGATGGCTTCATTCTGTCCTATTTCACAATTTATGAGATTCCTTGATTAAGAACAGAAGTTGCTCCTTGTAAATCAGGAAGTCTGTGAAATGGCAGCAATACAAACTCACCAGCAATCAGACAGACACCAGGACAAGCTCATCATGGAGCCCAGAGTGCTCCTGGGCCATACTTCCACTCCTAAACCCTTTCCCAGTATCCATTCGCCCCACATCTCCGGTGTCTGCTGGTCTTCTAGGGATTCCAAAGAACCAGCTCCCAGTGAGGTCACATTACTATGACCTCACATTCTCAGCAGAGTGCTTATTGTTGGGGTTTTGTAATGTTTTTAGAGCCTCAATAACAGCAGGAGCCAGAACACAGAGGCCACTGTACAGAATGAGTATTACCAACAATGGCACCCAGCCCTGCTCACATCTGATCCAGCAACGTGGACGACCCCTCTCGGCAAGGGTGCCACCCGTTTTGTGTCCTGGAATACACAGGATGCTATCCATCTAGTCTGCCGAATATTAGATGCTTTCAATGGTTTGAATTTCCCCTTTTCTCCAGTTTCATTTTTCTTCTTAACAATCTCATAAGGTGAAATCCCTTGAATGTAGAAAATACTTCCCAAAACATTGTCCCTGTGTTCTATCAGGGCCTGTACCTCAAACCTCCAAACAAATGTGGTTAATACTTTCATTAAAAAACAAAATCATTGAGTCTGACCACTAGGCCTTTTCATGACCCTTTTTTTAAAATCACACTAGGATTGCCGGAGTTTCCAAATAAAAATAATAGGACACCCAGTTAAATCTGAATTTCGAATTAACAAAAAAAAGTTTTTAGTGTATTTCAAACGTTGCATGGGCATACCTAACACTAAAAATCATTTATTTATTTAGAAATTCAAATTTAACTGGGCACCCTATATTTTTTCTGGTAACACTATCTCCTGAAACATTTGTTCTGAAATTTAGTTGGAGAATTCCAATAATGGGGTTCCCTGACTGTGAACTGGGGGTGCATCTCTTAATCATGCTACCTTCTGGGTTTGTTTTGACGTGCTTCTGTGATTAAATTTTATCCCTACTGTTTTCTGTAGTTTGAGCAAGTGAGCTTCTCTCAGTTGCCTAGGACCCACTGATTTCGCTCTAAACACAAAAGGAAAGCCTTCTGTATGCTCGCCCTTTGCCCAGCCTGCACACAGTCACCATACACGCGATGGCATGCCTCCTTTACAGAAATCCTACACGAGATAAAAATGTAAGTTCTGCAGCATGTCCTATAAGGCCACTCACAAGCTGACCCCAACTGCTCTTTCAGATTTATCATCTACCACCGTCCTCATGGCTCGGGAAGAAACGGAGAAATATCGCTCCTTCACACGTTATTCCCTTCGCCACTCTCGTTACCCAAACCCACAAGTTCGGGGGTAACGAAATTCTGCAAACTCTTCCTGACCCTACAGGAGGCCAGGTGAAATAGCTACTTTACTAAGAACCATACTCCAACTCTCACCCACACCCGCTGCATTTTCAGAGCATAAAACATACACTCTCATCATAGCTCTCCCTTTTAAAAATCCCATCTCGCATCTACCACAGTCTTGAGTTTCATTGTGTATCCACATCGTTAGAGTAGATTGAAGTTATTCAATATCCATCAAAAGAATGCAAGAACCGAGCCCTGAGCTGTGTCCATGTCCTCTTGTCCTCCATGCTCTGCCATCAGTGACACGGACTTTCCGATTCATTACAACCAACCCTGGAAAAGTTCTGCAGAGACCAACTTCAGCAGAGGGTACTAGATATATTGTCTTATTTCATATGTACTTTGAATTTAAATTTTGATAAAAATCTTTAAATTTCAATTAAATTGTGCTGCTAAAACTAGAAGCTTCCCTCCTCCCCCTGCATTTATAAAATATGCCCTGGGACCACTTCTGGGAATTCGCCAAAGAATTCTAAAACAAATAAATTCAAAAGAACACAAGCACCCCTATGTTCATTGCAGTGCTATTTACAATCGCCAAGATATGGAAGCAGCCCAAATGTCCATCAGTGGATGAGTGGATAAAACAACTATGGGACCTTTACACAATAAAATAGTACTCAGCTGTAAAAAAGAACAAAATTTCACCCTTTGTGACAGCATAGATGGACATGAAGAACATTATGTTAAGTGAAATAAGCCAGTCAGAGAAAGACATCATATGGGTTAACTCGTATGTGGAACCTATGAACAAGCTGAACTAACAAGCAAAATACAGACAGACCCAAAATAAAGACAGAGAGCAGGCCGACAGCTCAGAGCGGGGAGTGATTAGCGGGTGGAGGGATCAAGCAAAAAGGAAAAAGGACTCATGGACGTGGACAACAGTGTGGTGATCACAGAAGACAGGGGACTACAAGGGGGACAAATGGTAATGAAAAAAATACAATAAAAAATAAAACAAAATATGCCCTGCGAGTTGTGCCTAAAAGACAACAACAACCAGCACCTCATTCAGTTTTATACACAGGGTATGTAGCAGGGCAAACGTAGGTTTACAGTTGTGAGTATGTAAGACACGACTTTCATTCTTGTATGTATTATTTATTAATTATTGTATTGTTGTCCATACAGACGACTGTAAACTTACTTTTTCTCCACCTGGTATAAGCTAAGCCAACGCAATTCAGAGGGATCCCTGGGAGTGGGAAGAAATGACTCCAGCTGCAAGTGGAATAAAAGGACCAGAGGGAGCAATAGGACCCCGCTGTCATCCTTCAGGCTGCAGATACAGACACAGAGCGTGAAACCAACAGATCCAGAAAAGCCAATACAAATGCACAGCCTTCCTGGCCAGAACGCAAGTTAGTCAAGAAGGGGCCTAAGTATACATCGTAAGTGAGACACGCTTAAAACTGCAAACATAAATTGTTGCTCAGAAAGGAAATCTTGTTGGCCATCACCTATGGCGTTCATCTCTCAGGCACGGCAGAGACAGTACGCCATCTAACCTGGAAGGAAATGCCAGTGAGAAATGATTCAGAGCCACCACAGCACCTCCAGTGGTACCACTCGCTTGATAGCACGTGAAATGATTCAGTCACTAGGCCAGCCCTGGCTACGTGCTTCCTAGGCACTGTCTCATCTGGTCCTCAATCTTATGAAGTGGGCAGAGTTGTGCCCATTTCACAGATGGAAGCTGAGGCACAGGGCTGGACACAGAGGGACTCCCGAGTGGGACTTGTGCCCTTTACACCTTCTACTACTTTCATTTTGTTATTGCTGGTCATTTTCTGGCCTGTATTTGCTGATGCGACAAATATTAACAAACTCCCTACCATGTGCCAGGCAATGCTTTAGGTATCTGGAATACTTCAGTGAACAAAACAGAACAACAAAGGAAAGCTCTTCTATCCAGGGGACCTAAAAATAAACCACAAACATAATAAATGAGTATATGATATGCTAGAAGGTGATAACTGCTATAAACAGAACAAAGAAAGAAGACATCTGAAATCCCAGTTTCGAGATGGGAGTACATACATTTTTATATAAAGTGGCCATGGAAGGTCTGAGCAAGCTGAAGGGCAGAGCTGCCATCAACTCAGATGGGAAAGGTCAATGTTGGCACAGGTCTTGAGGGGAAAATTTCCTTTTCAGACATGTTAACTCTGAGGTGACTATTATACGTCCAAGTAGACAGGCTGATATGAAGACATGTGAACCTTCCAGAACAGACACATGCCAGGGCCCCATTCCAGGGAATTCTCACTCTGTTGGCCTGAAGTGGCCTCGGCACTTTTCTTTTCTTTCTCTTTTCTTCCTCACCCAAGGATGTGCTCATTGACTTCAGAGAGTGGAGAAGGGAGGGAGGGAAAGAGAGAAACAAGGATGTGAGAGAGAAACATCGATCAGTTACCTCTCCTACACGCCCTGACCAGGGGCCAAACCTGCAACCTAGACATGTGCCCTGACTGGGAATCAAACCTGCAGCCTTTCAGCTTATGGGACAATGCTTCAACCAACTGAGCCACTCCAGCCAGGGCAGCACTTTTCTCTTTAAGGTCCAAGATGATTCTGATGTGAGGTCAGGACTTTGGGCCACCGCTGCAACCCATGAGGAACCACTCCAGGTCTATGCTGGGGCTAAGGTAATGAAGGAGTCAGACTTGGATTTTGGTAAATCTCTTCTGCTTGTAGCATGGAGGGAGACAGAACTGAAGCAAAGAAATCAGCTAGGAAAGCTCTCAAAATAGTCTGATCAAGAGTCAAGAATCGGAGTTGAAAGATAGTTCATGCAAATATAAAGGAAAAGCCTGCTCCAAAAGATATTCAGAAAGTAAAATGAAAGAACATAATAGGTGGTTTGGGATGTGTGGGAAGCGGTATTTACCGAGAGGGGGGGTTAACTCTGACTTAGTTGCTGGGTGGAATGTGATGCCCCCGCCAAGATAATGAGTACCAGAAGGAGAGAGGGGTGTGTAACGGAATGTGTGTGTGCTCTGGACAGAAACAGGAGACAGAAGGAGAAAAGACTGAGTTTAGTTCAAAGATGTGGTAAGTGTAAGGTGTCCACAGGATACCCAGGCACGCTATCTGGTAGCCACACCAACCATACCTGTGGGAACTCAGTGCAGGAACAGCAGTCACCTCAAATCAGGGGATGAATCACCCGTGAGAGGCTGCAGTGTGCGGTATGACCGAGGAACCCTGGAATGCACTGGCACAAAAACATGTCTGGCAGTACAAGCATCTGAACACGATTCCATTACAGCAAGAGCTAGGTCTGTCACTTGTTAGTGGGGTTCTACTTGCAAGTGCTCAGTTTGCTAACAAGTAACAATTATTAATTTAGAAGATGCTAAAAGCAAGTTCCATCCAGGTAAACTGCCCAGATTCAAACATTGGTTCCATAGTCGCCAACTGTGGAACTTCGGGTCAGTTCACTTCTCCATAAGCCTCATGCTGTTCTCCTGTGACATGGATCCGACAGACCAACTCCCCATGCTGTTGTAGGATTAAGTGAGAAGATCCACGTAGATGCCTAGGGCACAGTCAGCTCCCATCACCGACCCATTTTCATCACTGCTCATGCCTCTGCCTCAGTAAGATTCAAATTGCTTGGTTATTTGCATGATCTCATGAGATAATTACAGATGACAGTATCTTAGTAAATGTAAATTGCTATTTGTATAGTAAAATGTTAACTAACTCCCAGTAGAAATTAATACTGACTTAAACTGCACCAAATGAACCCATTTTGACACTTATAGAGAATACATTTTCTCTAGAAGGGACTTCATCTTTCTTATTATAAATGATTTCAGGGCCTTTAAAAGTAAGGACCATAAACAAAACAGAATGGTCAAAACCCCTAATAACTGTTTCTCTGTTTAGCACACAGGCCAAAATTCAGTCCTTGCTGATGAAGAATTTTCACAAGTGTCAGCGAGAGTTCCAGCTTCCTCGGCCGATCCTCTAACCCTCACGTTGCTTAGTCCTGCCTGCGTTCCGTACTCCAGCAGAGGGCGCCTGCGTGCAGGAGGTGGTACAGCCACTGACCCGGCTCAGGGAGCGAAGGCAGTGGGCTGCATCTGCCTAGGCAGCACGGATTTCCAATAAATGAGCAGACTCCCCTGTCTAGAGGTTCACACGCGTCTGGGGGCATGATCCAGATGATGCAGGCTTTCACTTTCCTGCTTTTTGGGGTTTGTTTTTCTATACCAAGCTGCAGCTTTTCTGGGCCAGCTCTCAAATGAGAATGTGGTATGTGCAACATTACCAAGTCAACTTCAGCATGACATCATAAAAAATTTCAGATGAATCCTTTGCAAAGCGAGTACTTTGTCCAGCTTGCAAAATAAAGAGGAAAATGATGCAAAAACATGTACGTGCTCGCTGTTTGCACGGAAGCTTCTTTGTGCAAATGGGGACCACTGAATTCCAATTTGGTGGACAAGAAAGGAAGAGTGGATCATCTGCATGGACTTATTTTCCTGAAATGCTCTTAAAATGTCAGTGGACATTCTGAGTTCACGTCTCCCATGAGAAACAACTTTTTGCTGTGCTACTTCACTGCCTTTATAGAGCATTAAAAATCTCTAATGACACCAGAACACTCTCCACCTTGGCAACAGGAAATAAAGCCAGGGGGCGACTGCATGCTATGTCCCTGTACATTAGTGAGCAGGCAGTCTGAAGCGGACCATGTCCGTTAATGACCGTGACCAAGACACACCCCACACCCTGCAGGAGACAGAGTGGTCTGGGGTCGGACAACACACCCACCTCTCCACACAGAAAAACTCGGCTTATCCAGGTCAAGGTATCACATCCTCTCCTGTTTTTCTAAATTCAAATGACCTAATTTTTAAAAAGTCATTTAAATAAAGGTTATTAGCAGTCTCAATAAATAAATGCATCATAAACTTATACTCCCCCCCCAAAAAAAACCCAAACAAACCAAAAACTCCCTCCTTTAAAGGAGGAGGACGGAGGTGCCAGGTGGGCCGGTGACACAGGAGAAAAGTGAAGGGACTGTCTAAACTGCCAGAGCCCAGTGCCTCCCCTCACAGGACTTGGTCAGCATGCTCCCACTGTCTAACCTAATACAACGATGAACAAGAATGTTTAATGGCCCTAGGCAGAATATTTACTACAACAGAGTGAATCAAGTCTACCATTCTAAAGGAAATTTATGAAAAGATATGTCAAATTTGTAAGTCAGAAATTGCCTGGACTAGCTTGTCTTTGCTTTTTTCCCTCTCTGAAATTCTTACCAACTAAAAAAAGTAAGGCAAACAAAAAATAGTCACATACACTTCCTCTATAATAAAAAAATTAATGACAATGGCTGTTTCTGTGTGATGCTTAAAACACTGTTCCTCAGCGTGTCCCTCCATGGAAGCCCATTCAACGACACCGTCATTACCCAGGAGTCAACTCAGTTCCCAGCAACCGATTCCCAGACAGCCGTCTGAAAACCCAATGCATGCTTGATTATTAGTTAAGTTATAACTATCTAAATTTTTCCTGGTTTCTCTTTTTTTATACAGTTACCTGATGCTTCAATGATTAGTTTTCTATCACTGATTGGTTATATATTAAGGAAAAGTTCTGACTGAAAAATGGTTTTAAAGTGCCATATTCTGCCCCTTCCTCCACTAAGGGGGGAAAAACAGTCAATTTCAATTTAAAAAATATGAAGTACTGAACTACTTTCAACTGGGTCTTAAACCACCTTCTAATTATTTATATTAATGGATGTTCCACACATTTTAGAATGCAATGACTAATTTATGCAAAAATTTCTCTCCTGCACACATTTTTGCAGGGTTGAATCGGTAGCAGTATATACTCACTGGCCATCGGAAGCTGGGCAGCGAAAGAAAGCGAGCAACAGAAGTAGGTTCAGGACTGGCCAGTGAGGGAACATAAGTGCTCCAACGAACCTAACGAGCAAAAGATATTCTACAAATTAGATAATATTCACACGGTTAATGACTGTGGTTTTAATACTGTACAGTTTGTTAAATAGTCTTCCAAAAGTTGTCCTGTGAATCCCTCTTTCCTGCTGAGCACACAGCTCAAGATGCCAGGCAGGGTGGACAGCCCCTGTCTACCTTTAGAGAACAGCGGCCACAGAGTCTGAAGATGTGCCTAATTTAACTTAAGTGGGTTTCTTTAGTCCATCCCTGCTAGGGGTCAAGAGGTAGAACTAAATTCTTTTTCATGTAATTTAAAACATAAGGGATAAGCAAGTAAAAATTAGCTTACGATACATAAGTATCGTACCCCTAAATGAAACATTACAATCACTCAACAGGATACTTGTAAATATAAATTTCACTTGATCAAATACCCGCCCTCCCACACCGAGGTACTAAATTAGTATTACCTAGCCAGACGATAGCAGATTGGTTATGCTCTCCTCTGTTCTCTCTTCCTTTTCTAACTCTTCCATCTCCTGAAGGGCAAGAGGCTTTATGGATACTTTGTGGCTATTATCCAATTTTACTATCTCTATTAGTGCTTTCTACCCTCTCTCCAAATTCTTACAGATACCTGTTTTTCACTGTCCTGTACCAGGGCTCGTCCTCACTTCTCTGATGCGCTCGAAGCCGCACATCTGCCAGGAGGGCCCCTCGCTACTGCCACGTTCACTACATGGCTGTGCAGGCTCACCTTGCAAATACCTCTGCAGTCTGCACGCCCCGGGCAGCAGGGCAGCATTCCTACAGCCACTGTCAGCAGATCCTCTCCACCCTGAGTTTCCCCAGGTGCTACTTACTGCAGTTAACGCTGAAAGCCGCTGTCATCCGATATATGGACGGTTTCTCAGATTAACTTAATACATTTTGTGTGCAATTTTAAAGAGAAAGAATTAGCTCCCTGACTAGAGTACACAAAGATCAGTAGGAAGAAGTCAGGAAGGTAATCCCCTAAGGAAATAAAACGCTACCTGTCACTTCCCACTTTCATCCATTTACAGAGCATCTGAGGACAGATCAAAGGGGCCATCCTCATCTGGGGCTCCTGGAATAACGAGGGACTTTCCCACTCTTCATTGCCCATGATGAATGAAGCAGCAGGAATATCCATACACACTTTGGTCTTAACAAATTTTTAAAATATATCTAGAGTGATTACTGTCCTCTACACTTGATTCTAAGCACTTTATATGAATCAACCAATCCCTTTAACGACCCTGTGACATTCTATAAAGGAGGAAACACGCACGGAGACATTAAGTAACTTGTGACACTGCTAGCAAATGGCAAAGCTAGGACTGGACCACAAGCTGGGCAGTTTTACTTGGAGAGTTTGGGGTCTTCACCAACATGCTGTGTGGCCTTTCTTCTGCACTACATTACTACAGTTATACTTCAGGTATAACACTGGTATAGAGGAACAAAAATGTCTACTTTTTAAAAAAGATTTTATTTATTTTTAGACTGAGGAGAAGGGAGGGAGAAAGAGAGAGAGAAACGTCACCCCACACCAGGGAACCTGGCCTGCAACCCAGGTATGTGCCCTGACTGGGAATCGAACCAGCGACCCTTTGGTTCACAGTCAGGTGCTCAATCCACTGAGCCACACTGGCCACGGCCAAAAATGTCTACTTTTTAAAGGACATCCATATGACTAAACTAACAGACTTAGTGCAGTTACGTAGTTAAATATACACAAAGAAATTTGCATAAATGCTTTTTGCAATTACTTATTAAAGCACCTACTATGCACTGGGCATACTTCTAGGTGCTAGGAGTACAGCAATGACCATAACAAAGCCCTGTCCTTGTGCAGGTTTACCTTGTAATAAGAGGAGACAGACGATACACCAAATGAAGCTCCTCCTCCCTCTCTTCCCCCCATTATCCTTTCACAAATACTCGCTAAATAAATGTCTGTTATGAGCCACACACCATTCTAGGTAAATACTAGGTGTTCAATAAAGCATCGAACAGAGGGAGACCTTGCTTTCATGGAGCTGACATTCAGGCAGTGATAGTGGTTAGAGCCTCAGAGACAAACACAGCCTGATCAAGGGACAGGAAGGTTGGAGTTGCTATTTTATTCATGGCACTAAATACATTAACTCCACACATAGTTCATCTTTATTCTAAAATAAAAAAATACATGTTAGACAACTAAGTTCAGATATTTTATAAGTTTAGGGAACAAGAATATTTGCTTGCCCACCCTCTCTAAGATCCTGGCACCACCTAACTCCTATCCTGGCATGTATATGCACTCAGAAATAATGAATCGACCCAGTCAATCAGCTCTATGAAGTTTTTACGTAAGCCTTATTCTGGTTTTATTTCTGAAATGTATTACGAATACTATCACTCTGGTTTTATAAAGCAGTAAGAAAAGGAGGGAGGGGGAAGAAGAGAGGGCAATAAAAAGAAAAAATCTAACTAAGCTAATAGCTAGAAAAATACCCGAAAAGATAAAAAAGAAAAACCTACCAATCTGGGACTTCCACTCGGAGGATATACTCCTTCCTTTGGGGTCTGTAGAAAACAGATTTCGCTTTGCCACTGTTCTTGAAATTCATTTTTAAATGTCTCCTTCAACTACAGTCAAATCACCAGACAGCCTTACTTTCACAATCTGAATTCCTATCCTTAGAACTGGAGCTACTCAAATAAAATGTAAACATACTTTTACGTCAATTTCACCAGTCCTATCAAAAGATCTTTACCGCAGTCGCTTAAAATAAAAAGAAGACCTGTGACAGGTCAAGTAGCAATAATAGCAAAGGTGTGAATTCTCCCCTCCCCTTTATCCACCAGAGGTGCTAAAAGTCCTGTCCTCCTGGACCTCAGGCTGGCTTTCTGGTCCTGCCCCACGAGATTCTAAATTCTACAATTTGCTGTAATGCCACCAGCTCCGAGTCACCCAAGAGGTGATGTTTCTGCACCTTGTCACAGTGTTGTCACATGCTAGTCACTTCACAGCAACCAAAATACTTGCAGAAGTAACTCCCATTGATACCATTTAAAAATTGCCAAAGTTCGGGGAAAGCTCGTTATCACAAATGAGCACACCACTATGTGCTCTCTCTGTCCTCACGGTTACAGGTGATGCTTTACATTAAATACACTCCCACACCCACGTCCACAAATGTTTCCCAGCACTCCCGGGAAAGGCCTGGAAAGCACTATAAACATAATGGAAGAAAAAGGTGAGGCTCTGAGAGGCTGACTTTCCCAAAGACGCACAGCTTTTTAGCTACAAAGCTGGAAGTGAACCACATCTGCCTTCAATCCTAGAGGACTGGCCGTAGTAAACAGTTCCCTGCATCACTTCCCTGTACTAACAGAGACCTCAAATGAAACTGAAAGGCAAAAATCACTAAAAAACAAACAAAAAAAAGTGTAGGTTAGGAGACTCAAACAGACCTGGGCTCAGGTCTCAGCCTCACCAAGTTACGTCACCGCTCTTCCTGTCTGCTCACCTGAAAATAACAACCGTGAAGTGCCATAAAGGGTTACTGTGAAGATCAGATAGAATCAGCAATTCAAAGATACTGATTACTATTACAGTTTTTTAAAACTACTTTAATGTTTTCTCTTTCCTGGAATTCTTAGTTTTACAAAGTTGAAATAGGAAAAAAAAAGTTCTCTGCCAACTGCCCAGAATAAACCCAGGATCCGTGTACCAATGCCCAAAATGAACACTTCATTGAGGTGTAAAAACACATGCTTGTTCAAAGCAGTGCAAGAAGCCCGTGCAACCAGATTATAGGGGGTGGAAGAAGGGTCTCAGGAGTGTGAATACTTGGGCAAGGGGGCCGAAGAGAGACTTTAAGCAGGTAAGAAAAGTGGCCAGAATTCAGAGAAATCACTAGGTGGCAGTATGGAAGGTGATGGAATTAAACGGATGGACTAAATGAATTGGGATTTATAAAGTGCTTAAAACAGCGCCTGGACAAGAATTAAGTGCTGTACAGGTGTTTGTTAGGAATCAGAGAATGAAGATGGGGTCCCATGAGCAAACTACTGCCAAAGGTGCAGGTGACAGAGTGGATAAGGAGAATTGAGAGAAAAGGAGTAAAACCAGTAGAATGTTAGGGCCCACGCATACAGGAAATGAAGGAAAGGGAAGGATGGAGATAGACTCTAGGCTTCTGACTTGGACCACGTACGGGTGTTGGGTGAATCACAGAGCATTTAGCCAGTCTGTAGCCAAGAAAAGAAATACCAGTCGGGCTGTTTTAGGAAGGGTGTAGACAACGTGTTTGATTTTTTTATATCAGAAATAAAACCTGACGTTTGTCATACTTAAATCACTTGGGTCTCATAAGCTCCTTTTGACAGTTTATTTAAAAAAAAAAAAAAGACTCAGAGAGGTTAACCAGACATTTCCTGAGTTACACAGTCTTAAAGCTGCAGGGAGCTGAACTACAAGGCAAGTCTCTGGCTCCTTGGTTTGGGGTTATTTCCACTTCGAAAATTCCCCCAGAGGAAAGATATCACCCTGATACTCTAGCTTTCCACCTTTCCCTAAACTAATTGTAGAAAGCAGCCAAAATCACCAAAATAATTTACTCCAGTCTATAGCTGCTTATTTTCCACTGAAGGCTTTGTGGTATCTACTTAGTAATGAAAAATGCCAGACACTTAAAATTAATATTAAAGACTCAAGTCTTTACAAGTACACCAACAACCAAGTTACCACATGCAAGCTTTGATAACAAAAAAGAACTGTCTTATTCATGACAAATGTTTTCTTATTCTGTTGACAAAGGCAGTTTTTCTTTACAATGAAAAGGCAAGGTACTTAACATGTAAATTTAAAAAAATCAGCACATACCCTACACTAAAGAAAAACTGAAAATATATTAAAAAATACATAAGCAAAAAAAAGTTTTAAGGTTAAATAGTAACCTGGAATCTTTAGATACTCTCAATTACCAATAGGTCTTTATTCTTCTTTCTTCTAATTAACCTCCATTCTGCCAGAGTTCTCCTACACTTATAGCTGGATTTTATTTGCTTTCTCGAAAACATTCCAATGCCTACAGAATAATGCCCCATCACCTAGCACGGGGCTCACCTCACTGTCCCTAGCATGCCGTTCTTAATACTGGCTGGTCAAGTCTCTAGCCTCACTTCCACTGCATCGTTCTGCGTCCACCATGCATGCCCTTGGCTCAGCTTATTGCTCCCTTCGCCTCAAGTCCTTCCTCCTTTCCGGCACATGGAAATCCACTCACTCCTTCAGGCCCGTTTCAAATGCCTCTATGCGGCCTACCTAAACCCACGACCGACTCGACTTTTCAGTCCCTCTGCACTTTTGTTATTCCTCTAACAGGATACTTCCTTAATTCTGTCTTGAAATAAAATAACGCATGTGAGATGAATTAAAAGATGCTCTAAAGTCTGAGAGAAATGTTTATTATAATTCTGAAACAAATTTTAAAGACTATAATCTCATGGACCCCGATGGGCAAAAAAGTGCATCCATTTTCCCCTCACTAAAGCTCTATAGATACCAAACCCTGGTAATTTTCTATTGGATGAAGGAGCCCTCCGGACCCCATGAACTCTGGATTCCAGAAGTGCTGAAGGCAAAAAAAAAAAAAAAAAAATGCATTCAAGTTCTGCTTTGTCTCCCAGTTATAAACTCCAAGGGATTCTATCTGAAACATCTATTTTGGGTGAATCTAGCCTTACAGCTCCTAGGATTTCTTTTAGCTATTTCCCAGGAGAAAACAGACAATGTATATTGCAACACACTTAGAAGAAGAACAGAAATTCTTTTGTGATCAATGACAGAGAAATAGATATTTAATAACTATCAAAGTATCTTTGGCCATTATAGCATCAACCAATTTCATCTGTTGGTTTTTGAGCCAACTTAAAAAAGAAAACATTTCTAAACCATGGGTGAGAACGGGAATGAAAGACTGCAGCATAACCCAAACTACACCCTTGCAGGAATAGGAGCCATTTTGCAGATAATGGCTCCCACTGATCACAGGCCTGTAGGTATGCTTACTGTTTCAGGGTTCCTTGCGCCCAGACTAGATGAATCCAATCCGACCCATCTCTGAAGCCAGAGCATGATATATTGGGGGGAAGCTAACACCATTTTCATGAATGGAAAACACCCACGGAAGCCATCTACTGGTGAGGCAGCAATGCTGAGACTGTTCCAGGTGACAGCCAGGTAACAGGCAGAGAATACTGGACCAGGGGAGAAGCAAAACAACTCGCTAGTTCAAAGCAAGCACTTGAGGCCCAGACTTTGCTTCACATCCTGGCTCTGATATGTGCTAGCTGTGTGAAGTCAGGCAAGTTACTTCTCTGTGCCTCAGTTTCCTCATCTGTAAAATAGGTAAAAGAGTTATCTGCATCAGGTGTATACAATACTACAGCTATTATTGTTAGTCTGGCCGTGAAGCTAACATGCTGCGTGGTCCTGGGGAAACACGTAACGTCTCAGGTTCCCCACCCATAAAGGGGAAGGGTCAAATCGGAGCGCCTGCGCAGCTCTAGCATTGCTGTCCCCTTAACTACAGCACCTCCCCAACCCACAGTCTCACCCTGCTTCATTTCGTTAGTCATATAGTAATTTCACACAAAATCAGCTCAATCACTGTGTGTGTGTTTCAACATTATGTCAAGCGACAGGTTCCGTCAGGAAGATACGGTACAAATAAATGAGATATAGAAAATAATAACCAAAAAAAAGCATTTGGTTTTCCAATTTATATTCAGTTCTCAGTTCACAGTTTACAATCAATAATACATAGAATTAATGTAATATAAAAATAAAAGTACAGGGAAATAAGTTTACTCTAACCTGAGGAACACTAATATTACATGCTGATGTTTTATTCACTGCTGGAAAGATTTTCATAAACTGTCACCATCCGGGCTCGCGAAAACAAACCTTCCTTTCTTCGACAATGAAAGAGAAACAAACACCACTTTTGTACACACCCCTGGTTTTTCCCTCCTGCTGCCTTTTTTCACTCGAGCTTTTTAAACATGGTCTTTATTCTAGGTGGGGTTCCTGAACTTCACGAGCTAGCCTGCCATTTTGCATGCTGTAAAAGCCCAGTCAGTGGCTACCTTCTGCAACCCTGAAGAGCAAGAAATTAAAGGGAAAAGCACAGTAAGTATAGGGTTTGACTTTCCTTTGTGTCCAAGAGTGCAGAGTTCATCCTTGTTCTAAACGACCTTTCAGATCCTTCAAAACTCTTTGTTCAACTCCAGTAACAGAAAGCAGGCCGTGCCTTCAGTCCTCTCTAGGTTCAGGTCCACGTGGAACTAAATGGCTCTGGCTCGGGCACACAGCATCCCTACCCCTTTCAACTCCTCACCTTCCTTCTTGCTAACCACTCTCTGAGCTTATCAAGGCAGCCCCCTCACTCCAGCTCACGAATGCACATGCCCAACACTATCCCCCATTCCCCCTGCAGTCACGATTTAGGAAGCATTTATGGAGGGACTCCATTCGTGGCAGGCACAATGGTCAATAAGGCAGGAACACTCCCTGGCCGTGTGCTGTCTGAGTTTATAGGTGAACAGCTGTAACAATTTTTAAAAGAATTTTGAAAAGCAATTATAAAGCCCTGGCTGGTGTAGCTTAGTGGATTGAGCACAGGCCTGTGGACCAAAGGGTCACAGGTTCGATTCCCAGTCAGGGCATATGCCTGGGTTGCAAGCCAAGTTCCCCGTGGGGGGCATGTGTGAGGCAACCACACATTGATGTTTCTCTCCCTTTCTTTCTCCCTCCCTTCCCCTCTGTCTAAAAAAAAAGCAATTATAAAAATATTATTTTAAAAGTATTTCATGAAGACAAGTTAAAAGTGGAATGGCT
Source organism: Glossophaga mutica (assembly GCA_039655065.1). Taxonomy (NCBI): domain Eukaryota; kingdom Metazoa; phylum Chordata; class Mammalia; order Chiroptera; family Phyllostomidae; genus Glossophaga; species Glossophaga mutica. The sequence continues at coordinate 62,595,559 of CM077310.1, read as the reverse complement.
AGTTATTAAATTGTGTTTTAGATATACTTTTTATGATATATGTCCTATTTATTTTTATAATAGCTACACTGAGATACAGTTCACATATCGTAGAACTCACCAATTTAAAATGATCCACTCAGCCCTGACCAGTGTGGCTCACTTGGTCGGGCATCATCCCACAAAGCGAGAGGCGGGTGGTTTGATTCCGAGTCAGGGCATGTGCCTGGGTTGCAGGTTTGGCCCCCGGTCAGGGTGTGCACAAGAGGCAACCGGTCGATGTTTCTCACAATGATGTTCCTTTCCCTCTCTTTCTCCCTCCCTACCCCTCTCTCTAAAAATAAATACTTTAAAAAAGAATATTATTTTAAAGAAAATACAGGGTGCATTAGAAGAACATGAGGACACATAACCTAGATTAAGGAAATCAGCCTTCCTAGAGCAAGTGGCACGGCAGCTGACCCTTACCTTCAGAATGCTAACAGTGCAGGGGAAGCATAGGAAAGCCCATGCAAGAGAACAGAGATATTTCAAAAAAGCAAAAGAAGGTCTCTGTGGTTGAAGTTTAGGGATGGAGGTGGGAGGTGTGCAGAATGCAGAGCAAGCAAAAGATGCAGCTGCTACCTTAGGAAGGCTGCTGCTGACAATACTTTCAAAATACATCCTATTCCATTTGATTAAGGTCCATTTCTCAACTTTCCGTAACAGTTGGCCACTGTCGATTAACAGAAAATCAGAAAACTGTATCGGTGGCATGCTATATTAGCAAGTACAGTGTTAATGGGCGAGATCACATGTGCATATTAACAGGGACTTCCTAGAGGCAACCATTTGACCAGAAAGAGTGTAACAAGTGAAATGTTCAGGTTCCACCACAAGCCAGTGGGGAAAATCTTTTGAGAGTCAAGACCCGTTTCTCACTCCTTTTGTTTACCTGTATGTTCCCAGAGCATTGTGACTATCTAATCAGAAAAATTATCCCTAACAAAATATTGTACAACAGTATAAGATATGCCTCATATTCCATTACAATTATTATCTTCATTCTAAAAGAGCTACCAAAATAAAATGAGTAGGAAATAAGGAGATAGAGGAACCTAGAAATATTTGCAGATGTCGTAACTGTCTACCTGTAAAGCCCGAAAATTATCAAGTAAGAAAAGCTATTACAATAGAACTAGTAAGGGGCAAGTTACAAAATAAAAATATTAAAAAAAGCTTTAATAAACCATGAAGAACCCCTTAGAAAACATAATTGGGAAAAAATCTACTCAAAATAAAATTTATAAAGTATCTAGGAATAAACATTTAAAAAGTATAAAACCAAAATAAAGCAAGCCACAAAATTTTGCTGAAATAAATTAGTACTAAATGAACACAATGCTTCTGGAATGAATATGGCAAAGATATTCACTCTCAAATTCCTCTAAAATTTATCCCAATTCAAGGGACACATAAAATTAAAACCATAAAGAACTACAAGAAAATACAGCTGAATGTGTAATTCCCTCACAGAGAAGGTATTTTTAAACTTTACAGTAGAAGTCATGGTTTAATGAACAGATCTGATTACATGGCAAAAACACCAAGCAAATTAAAATGGCAAATGGACAGAAAACACCCATGAAACAAAAGGCAACACCAACCTTCATCTGTGAAGGACTTCTGGGTCCCCACGAAATAAAGATGAATACGCCAAATCAAAAAATGGGCAAAAAGCACTTTACTGAACATTCTAGTCGCTGTGCCCTTCCTACAGAAGCTGCTTCCTCCACAGGCCCCGCTGCCTGGATCCCCCATCCTGACCTCAGCTGACCGAACCAGGAGGGGTTACCTAATGAGGCCAATTGATTGCTCACTCCTAGAAATCTGGGACACAGACACCCATGGCACTTTGATAATGATGAGTACCTGAACTGAAAGGTCATGTTAAAGTAGGGCCAAACTAAGTGACATGGCAAGCCAAATACAGGTGCGGTACGGAGTTATGGGAGGGCTGAGAGACCTCCAGAAAAAAAAGCAAAGGGAAATCCAGTTTGCAAAGAGAAGCAGGAAAGTGAAGCTGATAAAGGGAAGCAGAACCCCAGTTCTAGTCTCTAGGAGGTCTGGCTGTCCTCTGCGTTCTGTTGCTGGCTAGAAACCAGAGGGGCTGTGATACCCATCCAACAAAACCAGTTTATGTAGTTGTCAGTCCACTTCAAGGAGGGCCTCAGGCCAACACAAACATGAGCAAGCAGTTCACAAAAAGGGATTAAAAAAATCAGAATTAAACACGTGAAAAAGAATATTCATGCATGTAAGTTATCAGAGAAGTTGACAAGTTAACACACTCAGAATTTTCAGCTATCAAATGGGCAAAGATAAAAAGGCACTGAGGTAACAGTAACAGAGGGGTAGGGAAGAAACACAGGCACTCATATTGGAGAGGAGTGTAAGCTGATAAATTTTCTAGCTTCAATGAGTCATGTCCTGAGTAGCAACAATTGTGCTTTTAAGCATTTATTTTAAGAAAATAATCATAAACATACAAAAGAAATTACTTAAGACTATTTACTACATGCTATTTATTTATAAGAACATAAACTCAAAGATTACTTCAATCGGCGTGTGTCAAACATCATTCATGCATCACTTCATGCCTTGTGCACACTCCTGTACCACGTGTACTCATTTACTTCATACTGTTCTTTAAATCAGCTCATGCCTTTATTTAACTCTTCCAGTAAGTTCTTCCTGAGAGCCTACAAAGTGCCCAAGGCTGTTCTAGGTGCTGGAGATTTAGCAATGACTAAAACAGAAATCCCTAAAACAGAAATGGTGGGGTTTACATTTTAGGGGGGAAGACAGATCATAAGTAAAATATACAGCATGTTAATGACTTAGTTAGAAAAATTAAAGCAGGCAGTGGGACTATGAAGCTTTAGGGAGAAAGGAGTTAGAATTTTAGACAAGACAGTCAGGACCTTTAGAGACTTGAAGTGCCGGGAGCTAGCCACAGGATGCTCCGGGGATAAGCATTCCAGGAAGACGCAAGAGGTGGGAGCATGCCAGGTGTGTTCAAAGAAAGGCAGAGAAGACAATGGGACTAAAGCAGAGTGAGCAAGAGGAGTGGGAGGAGATGAGGTCTAGAGGTATGGGGTGTAGATGGGGCAGATGGAGTAGGGAATTGCAGGCTTTTACTCTGAGATGGAAAGTGAACAGAGACTGAGAAAAGACTGAGTGGGACACCAGTGAAAAAGATATTGTCATAAACCAGGTGACCTGGATCATCTGGACATGGTGGTACTAGGAGTGGCAAAAGAGTTGAATTATGACTGCACTTTGAAGGTAGAGCTGACCAGGTTGCTGATGTGCTGGACACTGAAGACCGAAGTGAAGTTGTCTGAGTGAGGTGCTCGAACAGGTCCTGAGGACTCCTAGCATCTAAAGGTCTTCCACAGTAACTAACCATCACATCATAGATTTGATGCACTAGCTGTTACTCTATAATACATATTAGAGTATATAGCTATTAACCACACATGGTTATTCATGCATTTCCTACAGTAACCTCACATACCTCCAACAGTGTCTGCACCAGACTTTGGGGAGCACCCATTTAAATACATTCTGTGTACATGTACACTCAAACACACACACATGTTGGCAGTGCATATGCTAAAATGGCAGTAGTACTAATTTCTTGGAGGTGGAATAATTTTCTATTCCACCTTGAAGGTGGAATAATTAGTAGATAATTTTCTTTGTGCTTTTGAAATCATCTTCAACAAATACGCACTTTGCTTTTTAGAAATATATACATACAAGTCGTGTTCAAATCAAGTTCTTTGTTTTTGGTTTGACATGGTGAGAAGGCCTTTAATACACATTCTGAAGGAAAGAAAAGAGACCTACCGGCAGGAGTGAGAAATGCCAGAAACTAAAAAGAGAATCCCAGATGGTGGCGACACGGTAGGGTACATAATCTTAAAAGCTCAGTGGACAGCGTACCACACATAAAACATCAAGATCCAGAACGCAGAAGTTGAAGGACCAATGTGAGATAGTCTTGAACCAGCCATGAGCAAGCTCTTGGGCACTCACTGGACCGGGGGCCGGTGATCCAGAGACTTCACTGCTTTGTGCTCCACAAGCCTTCCTGGCACATGTAAATATCATTACACTGCATTTTCATAAACTGCTCAAATGCTTCTATGTAAACATCACCTAAAACATTACCAAGGAAAAATGAACATTAGTATGCATACACAGAGCTCAAGGCGAGTAAGAGCAAGTTCAATAAAAATCAGAGTGGGCTCTAAAAGAAATACTAGATTGTTTTCCCTCTCTGCCCTAATGGTGTAATTTTCATAGCAACTAGGATTAAGTGGAGGTTTTTAGGTCAACCACTTAGGTTATCAAGATGTCGCTGTTCTTGATGCCTTATTAGGAACTGACAAACACCATAAAATGCATAGTAAATGAAATGAGATACCAAATACTAAAAGCACTCTGGTCAGCTCTGAGGTTTTCAAGTAATTCTCCACCTTGCTTAAGAACTAGGATGACTCTTCTAACTTCAATCAGATCAACAACTCATTTTATCTTCAAGAGATCGTGTTGCACATCAGGCAGACAGCTACTGGGTAATGGAGAGCCACTCTGGGAATGAAATGATAGTGGACTGTTCTAAAAGCCTGTTGTGTATAGACAGCTCTCCAATCTCTCTAATAAAGGGCACAATTATGAATGGTTTTAAGTTGTCTCATTTATCAAATGAACCATATGGCTTAACTATTACTTAATCATGTAATGCCATCTGATAAAGTTTACCCCTGAATTCATCTTTTTTTAAACATTGTATTTTATTGATTATGCTATTAGTGTTGCCCCAATATTCCCCCTTTGCCCCCCTCCACTCAGCATCCCCACTCCCTCAGGCAATTCTCCCACCATCATTCATGTCCATGGCTCATGCATGTAAATTCTCTGTCTACTCCATTTCTTGTACTGTAGTTTACAACCCTGTGGCTATCCTGTAACCGCCCATTTGTACTTCTTAGTCCCCTCACCTCTTCACCTATTCCCCCACACCACCCTTCCATCTGGCAACCATCAAATGCTCTCTGTATCCATAAGTCTGTCTGTTCTTGTTTGCTCAGTTTGTTCTTTAGATTCAATTGTTGATAGATTTGTATTTTTGCCATTTTATTGTTCATAGTTTTGATTTTCTTCTTTTCCTTAAACAAGTTCCTTTAACATTCCATACACTAATGGTTTGCTGATGATGAAGTCCTTTAATTTTTTTTCTTGTCTTGGAAGCTCTTTATCTGCCCTTCTAGATGATAGCTTTGCTGGGGAAAACAATCGTGGCTGTATGTCCCTGCTTTTCATGACTTTGAATATTTCTTGCCAATTCCTTCTAGCCTGAAAAGTTTCTTTAGGGAAATCAGCTGACAGTCTTATGGGAACTCCCCTATAGGTAACTAACTGCTTTTCTCTTGCTGCTTCTAAGATTCTTTCTTTCTTTTTATCTTTAACCTTTTGTATTTTAATTATGATGTGTCTTGGTGTGGGCCTCTTTGCATCCATCTTGTTTGGGACTCTCTGGGCATCCTGGACTTGCATGTCTGTTTCGTTCACCAACTTAGAAAAGTTTGCTTTCATTCTTTTTTCAAATAGATTTCCAATTTCTTTCTCTTCTCCTTCTGGCACTTTTATGATATGAATATTGGACCTCTTGACTTTGTCCCAGAAGCTGCTTACACTATCCTCATATTTTTTCTTCTTGTTGTTACTGATTGGTTATTTTTTTTTGCTTCCTTATGTCCTTAATCATTGATCTGATTCTCTGCTTCATCCACTCTACTGTTGTTTCCCTGCAAATTGTTCTGTATTTCAGTAAGTGCATCCTTCGTTTCTGACTGGATCTTTTTTTATGGGACTGAGGGGTCCTAAGTTCCTTGAACATCCTTATAAAACAGTGTTTTGAACTCTGTATCTGATAGGGTGCTTATCTCCATTTCATTTAGCTCTTTTTCTGGAGTTTTGATTTGTTCTTTCATTTGAGCCAGGTTTCTTTGTCTCCTCATTTTAGCAGCCTCCCTGTGTTTATTTCTATGTATTAGGTAGAGCTGCTTTGACTCTGTCTTGGTAATATGGCCTAATGTAGTAGGTGTCCTGTAGAGTCCAGTGCAACAGTCTCCCCTATCACCCCAGCTGGGTTTTTGAGGTGCACCTTTTGTGTGGGCTGAGTATACACTCCTCTTGTAGTTTGGCCTTGGTTGCTACTGGCATATCAATGGGAGGGATACCCAGGCCAGTCAATAGCAAGGATTGGCTGTGACCACTTACCATCAACCTCCACCCTCTGTGGAGGATCAGCTCTGCAGGGGCAGGGTGGTGGTGCTCTGACATGGTCTGTAGCTGTCCACTGGGCGTGCTGGCCTTGGAATTTCGTGGGTGGTGCAGGCCAAGGTCAGCTCCCACCCATGTTTTCACCTGGGTCACCCTGCCTGAGCTATAAAGCAATCTGAGATGGCTGCTACTTGTACTGGGCTTGGAGATTTCCAGGTGAAGCCAAGCTGTGAATCTAGGCTGGCTGCTGCTAGTGCCAGGCCTGGGGCTCAGAGGCAAGCTGTGGCTTGTCTGAGAGGATTTAGGAAGTTGTGAAGCATGAGCCAAGAGCAGTCATTCATATGGAGAAGCAGTTTAGGTGGTCCTGTAAATTGGGTGGGGCAGATTCTCTGGGGATCGCCAAGCCAGGTCAAATAGAGTTAATCAGGTTGATGGAGTCTCAGATATGGCACCAGCTTGCCAGCTCTGTGGCTCTGTGCCAGGAGGATTTAGAAAAGAGACAATAGCCTCTGCTGGCCTTGATGTCAGACACTTCAGCCTCTCCCAGTATGCCACTGGTGCCCTTCAAGCTGCCACACTATTGCCAGAGCTCAGAGGAAGTGAGTCTGAGCACATGAGTCAATGTGTGGGTTCTTTAAGAGGAATTGCTTGGGGCTCCAGAAGTTTCTTCCACCAACTCAATCTCTCCCCCGCCCCACCCCCGGTTTTTGCTGCCAGAAGTTGTGGGCACTTATCTTCCTGGCACTGGAACCCTGGGCTGTGGGGCCTGGTGTAGGGCTGGGACTCCTTGCTCCTGAGTTATTCCTCCCGAATTTTTATCCACCACACGGGGGTGTGGGACCAGCCCATTTCACATCTCCACCCTTCCTACCAGTCTGGGGGGATGTGGTTTCTTTAATTCTGCAGTTGTCAGACTTTCATTCAACTTGATTTCTGATGGTTCCTAGTGCTGGTTGTTCTAGATTTTAATTTCAATTTTGATGTGGTTGAGCAAATTGGCAAGCCATGTCTGCCTATATCACCATCTTGACTGGAAGATTGCTCTCCTCAATTCATCTTGCAGCCCTGACCTAAAACAACCTTCTGCCAATAACACTAGCTGTTCAGTTTTGATTCCATGTTGGGCTATGGCTTCATGACATGATCAAGAAACATTAAGTACAAAAAAATTACTGAAAGGTCAACACTGTCTTACCACTGGACAAGTGAAAGAACATGGGTTTCCTGGAAAGGAAATAGCTGACGCTCCCCCCTTCCTCATCTCTTCTGCTCTTCAAAAGCACTTCCGTCATCAGTATACCATTCTTCATTAAATGTGTCCTGTCCTCTTTTAAAAAAATGTAAATGGAGTTGGGGAAACTAAGTACATGCAAACCAAAGTTCAATCTTTTTTGAAATAATGTTCAAAAAGACAAATGTAAGTCTTCAGTGGCTGACAACTTATTTCAGTTAACTGCATTTCAAAATGTTTTGTTAACTACGGCTGTTTGTTCCTCAGTAATCTCAATGGGTCTCTGAATACTCTATAAACCACCCGAAGGAAATGAGCTTATCATACAAATAAAAGTGGCAGACAACTCAAAACCAACGTTAAAACAAACAGAAGGGAGAGGCCCTTGAAAAGGAACTAAATCTCAAAACACCACTTCCTGAACGCAGCTCTCGCACAGGGCCAGGCTACCGCTCCTCACTTTAACCAGAGGAACCACAAAAGCACGCCAGTATCCTAACTGGAAGATAGACCATTTACAAGCGTTCCTATTTGTTAGCTCATGGGTATCTGGCATTATTTCATCAGATCACAGACAGAAAAGGTATCCCTAATCCAAATACATTTTCTCCACTGAACTTTTAGACACAAATCTAACTGTACTTTTAAAGGAAAATCTTCTTGAGCATGAAAGAGGAAAAAGACCAAAAACAGCAGAGCAAAGTTTTCCCTTGAAAAGATCCTTGTCAAAAACTAAATTTCCCTGGTTGGTCTAGCAACACTCTCACAGAATTCTCTCTCCACCAAAGCACCTTGGCTTTGTTTTTCCTTCTGAGACTCCTGGCCCTTAAAGGTGGAGCCTCCGTTTGTACAGTTTGTTACAGCAAAGCGAAGGGAGTGACAGCCTCTGGCCAGCCACCTCAGAGGCCTCCTGTGAGGAGGAACCCTTCTGCAAACATAGCAGGAACCAGGATTACTCACCCAGAGAAAAACAAGTTTCCTAGGAAGGTTCTGCAGCTCCAAGAGTTCTAGACACACCCCTCACCACAGGTATTGCCCCTCTAGTCAAAACAACACTGAGACTGAAGTACCACCGGAGTTGGCCTCCAAGTATCCCAGCACACAAAGCAAGACCTGAGCGTGGCGGCAGCTCTCCCGGGACACAGCGATGACACACTGAGCTCCCCACGGCATCTCCCTGCCTCCCACACAGCCCATGGCAGTGGGCTGACAGATGTGGCAGTTACTCAGCACTACTTTGTGGTTATCGCGCCCACGTCATTCACAGAGACAGAGAAAGCAGGGCCATCCTTTCATTAAAAACTTTTCTACTTCTCTGTCCACCTCCTGCTAAACTCCACATTACACCCGGAGCAACAAGACACTGGCTCATGCTTAGCAGAAAGCAGTCATCCCATGGGCCTTTGAGGATCCTACTGCTGATCCCTTTGTTCTCTGAGTTGAATAAAATTGCTCTGCAGTATTTCAAAGGAACGTGATTGCCAAGGGAATAAACCGAAGAGGTAATGAGAATCATCTTCTGCCTGAAAATGTCCCGCATGTCATGCGAAGCAGCTCAGCTGCCCATCCACAATCACTCTCAAGTACTGGGTTGGCCAAAAAGTCCGTATGGTTTTTTCCATAAAATAAAAGACACATTTTTTCATTTTCACCAATAACTTTATTGATTTGGATATTTTGAGTATGTCAGCTATCTCCCATATGGTATAAATTGTTCCCAATTAATATCTCACTTTGATTGCTATCAACTTCAACTGGTCTATGCGACTGTGGAGCATCGTCCAGTGAGAAATCTCTAGCACAAAACTTCACAAACCACTTTTGACATGTTCCATCAGTCACAGCACCTTCTCCATACACTGTACAAATCTTTTTATGCATTTCAGTGGCATTTTTACCTTTCTTGAAATAATAAAGTATAATATGCCAAAAAGTTGCATATTTTCTTCCATCTTCAGTATTAAAATGGCTGCACAAAAATTCACCAATTTTATGTGTTGTTTTTAATGCACACTGATATGACAGCCGTCGCAATATAATCTAACAAAATTGTTTCGAATGAAGATAAAGACAACTAAGCACTTACTGGAGTCATCTTATGGAAAATAACAAACGAACTTTTTGGCCTGCCCAATAACTATAGGTGAGTGTTGGAGGGGACACTTGAGCCATAATGTCTCAAAACACTTGTGCCAAAAAGCAGGGGTTGGCATGTATTTTGCTAATGCTAAATGTACTCAATGAACCCTAGGTGGTTTGCCCAGGCTGAGGTAACCATTTCAGTGGGATTCAAGGGACTCTAACTCAACCTTCTCCACTGCCAAAGTATTCAGGCGAAAACGAGGGTGAATGTGCATTAAGTACTTTCGATGTTCCAGGCACTGTTCTAAGACATTTACATTTAATTCTCACAGAGTATGTGCACTTGTCAGATGGGGAAAACTGAGGCACAAGTGAGCAGTATGGTAGGGCTGCAATGTGTCCCCAGGCTGTCTGACTGCAGACACCACACTATGAACTGTTCATCCGTGGGAGAGCTCTGTCGTGGCAGTGCCATACGGCAATCACACACAGTGGTCAGTGTGGAAGGCACATGGCAATGACATTCTGGAACAGCAGGACGTCTGTGGGAGTCAAGAGAGCTGAGTTACCATTTCAGCTTCATCATTCACTGTGAGACCTGAGACAAGTTACAGCTCAGTTCCCTGGCCTCTGTGTGTTCATTCATCTGCACAACTCGTGTGTCTGTGTGTGCAGAGGGACAAGATGAATGTCCTTTCTAAACTTCTACAACATCGTCCTATGCCTGGTAAGGTTATTAAAATGCTATGTACTATTTAAAAATTACTAAAACAAGAACCTAACAGGGGACAGAAAGCAAAAGGAGTCTCCTGATTTCTGCTGGATAAAACTCAAGTTTACAACCTGAACTGCCCGGTGAGCCGCTGACAGCAGTGACATTAGTGGGGTAGTGCCCCACTAACTGGATGGCTTAGTACCCCGTCCTGCTTGTTACGGTGTGCTAGTGTGTGTGCCTGTGTCTATGCATGCTCGTGTACAGCATGGAAAAGGGGAGAGAATACGCTGTGTATTCTTAGTGAGGACAACTGAAGCAGCGCCTTTGGAGTGTTAGGGATGCCCAGAGTAGAGCTCCGTATCTCCCCATTCAAGCTTCTCACAGAGCAGCCCCACTTTCAACCATCTGACAAAACAGAGTTCTTTGTAATATTTTATTTTTAAAAACTGTCTATTTAAACAAATGCACAGTTTTAAAACCCACTAGCGTGGAGGAATCGCACTTCCTTTCCCCGAAGAGAAAGGGCTCAGGCTCCCATGTGGAAATGGAGAGAGGGAGTGCAAACAACTGTGTAAGAGGAAGGATGCTGGTGAGCGGGTGGGTGGGTGGCCCATTCTGGGTTGCACCCAGCCAGCTGGTATCAACCAGTCACCCTGGGTGACTCAACAATGATGAAGACAGCCAAAATTCTTTGAGGTTTTCAAGGGACCCTTGTCTGTTGCTAACAGGAATGAACCACTCAAGAAGTGTCAGAAGGAGCAGGGTAGGAAGACTCTTCTATACTGAACCACACCACCTAGAGAGAGACCCTGTCCGCCTCAGCACACGAGGGTAACAGGATGAATTTAAAAGCATAAATTCGCCTTGGTTGGTATGGCTCAGTGGAGTGAGTGCCAGCCTGCAAACCAAAGGGTTGCCAGTTTAATTTCCAGTCAGGGCACATGCCTGGGTTGCAAGCCAGGTCCCCAGTAGGGGGTGTGCGAGAGGCAACCACACATGATGTTTCTTTCCCGCTCCCTCTCTAAAATTAAATAAATAAAACTTTTTTAAAAAGCATAAACCAATAAAGGGTACCTGGTCTCTTCCTTTGTTGAATGAGAACCTATCCTATTTGTAAGCAGAACAGTTAAGACCAATGGAGGTGTGGGGAAGGTAGAGCTGGCAAAGAAACCTACCTACTAGTCATAAGAGCAGAAAGATGGCAGAGGGTAGACAACCATCCTCTGCTGTTCTCAAGGCCAAAAATTAGATATCACCCTCTGCCCACTTTAGCCAGTATTTCAAATGTCTTAGAATCCCGAGAAAGAAAAGTACCCAGAGCCTGCTGCTGGATACATAATGAGACCCGAGTCTGCTGACTGAAGATCACGCCAACCTGCATTTAGCCCGCAACCAGAGCTCCCTGGACCAAACCACAGCGACTCTACGCAGCATCACTGTGAATTACCATGAACCCAAAGCAGCTCACGACCTCATGGTTCTGAAGCATACTTGCCCCTTTAGGGCCCTTCTAAGTTGCAGAAACTGCTTAGAGGTAGTTCATTTTTGACACAAAACTGTTCCCACCAGGGGCTTAAGTGGAAACAACTTTTTTCGTTCTCCTTCACAGCACTCTGGAGGTTTTATTTAGTTTTCAGATGACTTAGATCTTGCAAATATTGCATGGCTTTACTAATATTCATTCAATGAGAAGTCTTCAGCGAAGGTGTGAGACATAAGTACGTACCAGAGAAGGAGTGCGCAGACTGCAGACAGTCTGGCACACTGGGCAGGCACAGAGGAAGCCTTCCCCTGAAGTTCCCTTTTGTCAGAACGTATGGAAACAAGAGTGGATTTTTCTTGAGCAGAGACCTATAAATTTTCCTATTATTGTAACTTTTATAAAAGGAGATACTTGATTTCCATGTTTTTCCTGCTCTCACTGCACCACTCTAGAAGACTGTCTCTGCTGTGGTTGTTAATAAAACAGTAACATCATCAGGAGGACTACAGGGGCCCATTACTGAAAGTTGTCCAGATAGACCAGTTCCAGCATGAGGAAGTAGAATCGCCATACCTGAAAATATGAGCAAGAGGTCAGATGGTATTTGAATGTATTTTTCTTCTTTTCCGTTTGTGAAATAAAGTAGTACAAGGGGCAACGGTAAATCCCTTCTCCTTGGGAAGATACCTCCAGCAAACCCTGAGTCCTAGATGTGTAGTTCCTTCCGCTTCACTAAAGTGAGATACACTTTAGTCCTCACCTAGGCCCCTGCTTGAAGGTACAGAGCGTAGAGGAGAAGCAGAAAGAGATGCCCCTTGTTGCTAATCTGAGCTTTATGATGAATGGAAATAATAGAAAAAGCATGGTGAAACAGAGGCATGTTCCAGTATGTGGAATCACCTGATGAGGACAACAAACATGGTGATGGCAGCTGATGTTTCCTGTGCACTCACTAGTTCTAGGCACTGTGTTAAGCATGTCACAGGCGTTATCTCAACTGATGCTGGTAACACCGCTAGGAAGTAGATATTACTATGACCAGTTTAGAAATCACAGAAGGGAGGTTTTTTGCCCAAAGTAATACTGTCAAGAAATGCCAGGTTGGGCTTTGACGACAAATCCCCTAGAAAGAACCGGGTGCCTATCCCGATCCCACCCACTGCAGAGTTCTGGCCCTAAAAGAGGCTCAGCAGTCAGCTTGATGTGATTACAAATTTTAACATAATTATGGGACGACTTGCATCAATACGCTCTACATCACAGAAATGGCCCATAATAATCTAAGAGCTGTATCTTCCCAGGAAAAAACAAGAGTTCTGAAAATTATTTTTTAAAAATGAAGCTATCACAGAAAGGTCCCCCTTCCAGTCCCTTGAGAGTTCTAAAGAGGGTGGAATTTTCTATAAAGTCAGTCTCCCCTCTATTCTTTCTCATGCACATATACAGAATTTGAGATGGAGACACATCTTTCACCAGAAACTTGAAAACTGTATTTAATGACTCCTAGGGGATCTAATATATGTCCTCTAATTCAAGGCCCTACATGCAAACTTAAGTACACCCTTATATTGGCTACATATAATAATGATCCTTCTTTCCACCATATTTATAGCTCTTACTATTCTATACTCTTGAACCCAAACCACATTGAGATTGAATCCCTTCCAGTGAAAAGACACTCTAAAGCTACAAAACCAAAACAGAACAGACTGGATGTTTGCAATTTCAAGCACAACCCTTATTCCACCTTAAACAGAATAAACGATCTTTTCATGGAAAAATGAGATTTATTACCAGAAAAGTTATAAGCACAAAAACAGTAACTTGTAAGGATACTGTTCACTAGCAGAGCTCTTTTGCCACAGAAGATTTTAATCTGGAGAACACAGAGCAGTGAAATTCCAGTGTCTAGTCTGCATAGCGTTTACTTCGGGTATAAAGAAAATGACGTCGTTACAGGGCTGGGATCAGAAACAACTGCTCCTCACAGAAGTGGTTACAATGAGCAGTTCATTCCCAATCGGTGGGGAAACTGCACTCCAATCTAGGAATGTACAGCCATGCACTGCTCACAGCGTATCATATGAGTGAGTTCACAACTGGCCTGGGCTTTCTCAAACCTTGTTATTTACACAGAATAAAGTTTTAACATGAGGGCAAGTTTGTTCTAAAGGGGGAAAAGTCATGAGATAAATATATGACATTTAGTAAGGTAGAATATTTCCTCAAAAGAGCGTATTTTACTATTCCACTCTGATGTGCGATTGTGTTACTCGTAGAAGCTTGGCACATCTACACAGATACTATATGGAAGAGGACAGGGACAGAGAGACTGTCACCTCAGCAGTGAGATGGAGGAAGCTTATGATCGCCTGGAGAAACTGCCTCCGGGGCCTTTGGCAGCTGAACCACCCCACTGGCGTGGCCTTGTTTGTGGTCCCAGAGTTAGTGACAGAAACAGGATGGCAACTCCCTCTTCATTTGTCACTCCCAGGGATACAGGGCAGCGTGTTAGGAGACAGGTACTTCTGTTACTGGACAGAGGACTTGGCGCAGACCAGGTCTGCCCAGGGCCAGCCTGGAATATGTGGGTTCTTGACTTGGTGCAGCAAAGATTTCACAACATGAGTCTGGGTGACTTTGAGGGTATGTTTATTAAAGCTGGGACAGTAAAACAAGGAGGGGCTGAGCACAGAAGAAGCAACGGCAGAGCCCAGGCAGGGCTGCATTAGCTCACTGGGCAGTCAGAGGAAAGGGGGCCGTGGAGACAGACTCAGGCGGTTAGCTGAGGATGAGCTGCTGCCGCCCACTGCGCCCCTACTTGTGAGTCTCCTGGGGTCCCCGAGAGTTGGGAGATGCGTGCCTGACTGGAAGAAGAGGGGGAAGGGAAGGGTGTGGGCATGCTCCCCAGAGGCTCTTACCTCTCTCTTGCAGGTGGGAATCTTAGGGGAGGTCATGGGGAAGGGTTCAGAATAATATTCATCAGTTTTTCAGATGCGCTCTGAAAAACTTTTAGGGTCATGGTCCCCGCCGATTAATCAGTGACAGGGCAGGGGGCCACTGAGTCATTGTAACTGGTTCTGGCATCACCCACCTGGTTTTGCTACTTTTCTGGACCTGGAGCTCAAATACAACTGAGGCCCAAATGTTCTCTCCAGGGAGGTGACCTTCTGTATCTGGCTATAAATTGCTCGGCCAGTTTTTTCAGCCATCTGTCTCAGTTTCTCCATTCCATTCGTCGAAGAATTTTTCTAGGTTTTTACCATCTTGCCTCAATTCCCAACTGAGAGTGTTCTGGATCCACCAGAGCAGTACCCAGTCATATAGGTGAGGCTACCTGAACCCTCCCGTCTCTCTCTCCTCTCCCTCTCTGCTCCCCACAGGTGATGTTTCCCGGATCTCATAACTACATCACATGGCTGAAGAGAGAAACTCGAACGCAGCTGTAACAATCAGCACTGTATTTAACCATGCGTGTACGTCAGTGGTACAAACCTAAACAAAAGCTTTCTCCAGCCTGAGCAGGGTGGTACCCTTCACTGAGATGGGGTGTACCTTAAATCCAAGGCCATCTGCCAACTCCGAAGTCATCCTGTGGCACCAAAAGAGGTAAGGATAGAAATAGGAGCTTTTCGGGCCCCACCAGGACCAGAAAGCATTCTCAATAAGCCATCAATCCATGTGTTCCACCTTATTGGTTGGAATAAAAATGTTGTGACTGACACTATTATCAAGAATGCAAAGGTGAGTAATTCCCTGGAAAATCACTGATGGTCCCTGCTAATCCTTACCTCAAGGATCGAAAGCATCATTAGGTCCTTCAACCTGAATGCCAAGAAACATTTCACACAGGCTGAGGAACAACAAAACATCCTTGAAGATATGATGAAGAAAAAAATGAAAGAAACAGAAAGAGGGAGATGGATAGAAAAGTTTCTCCTTCCCCCCGGAGGGAGACATCTTCCTTGTGAAGGTGCAGCTGGTTCCAAAGTTCTGCCCCGCCATGGGAAAAATTCTGCCACTCAAGTTTCTGGGAGGTGGCGCTCCTAACAGAGAGTGCCCCAGACTGCTGACGCCTTGATAAGTAAATGCCAAAATCAGTGCACTGACCACAAGAAACAACAAACTTTAAGACGTTCTGTGGTAAGCTGGACTTAGTACTGTACAAAAATTTAAAACCAGCCTCTGCCTTCAAGGACATCACAGGGACTGAGCCGGGCATCGGCAGAACCCGGCTGCTCTGGTGCGCTCCTCCTCCCTCGCGGACACCCCTCTGTCACGGCCTTGCAAAGGAAGAGGGAAACCGCAGGTTCCTGGCATCCTGGCCCTGGAAAAAAGCCGTAAATATTGCCCAGCCCAACTGCCTCATTTTACAGATAAGATCAGCTCAGAAACGGGTAAGGGGGCGCACCCAGTACCGCAGAGTTCATGTCTCGTGCCCCAGACTGCCAATTCCATTCTTCACCTCCAGCGGGGGCGTGGTTTTCTTCTGCACGTCGGGCCTACAATATCCATACATTGGACAGCTAAGAACCAAGAATCCCGTGGGCCTGTACCTCCTATGTCCTGGTTTCATCTCAGTGGCTGTGGCTCCCACTTCTGCTTTGAAGTGAGAAACACAGACACTATGAAAAGGGATGGAGAAGACGCAACCATCGGTCACTTACCTCAGCCAAGAGAAGGAGAATTGCCCTCTCCTACTGTCTCTGGGCTCACCGCCCTGGAAGAGGTGCATTTGGGGCTTCAAAATGTATTTCTTCTCAGCCAAGTCAGACTGAGGACAGGTAACCAGTGGAGGCTGCTTCCATCAGAAAACAATACAAAGAGTGAAGCTGTGTAAACAGCCCCAGAAAGACAGCCAAGAACCGAAGGTGCTCCCCGACCCTGGCTCTCCATCTTATCACTGGTCAAGCTACAAGCACGGCTGCTAAATGCTGGTGTTATTCTGCCTGCTCACGTTCCAGCTGCCTCACTGCACTTCGAGTTGTTCTTACTCAGAAGATCCTAAATGGTCACAAAGATCTAATCGAAGGGGCCAGAATTAGTATGATTTCAGAGTCAAGTAATGGATTTTTAGAGTGGGAAATATATGTTGCGAATTATTTAATCTCATCTCCTTTTCCAGATGAGGACATGAAGGCTTCAGAGCGAGGTTAACAATTCAGACAGAGACAGAACTGGAGCCAGAGCCCACGACTCCCTACTCCCAGCGCAGTGCTCTTCCCACAGCAGACCGCTCCTGTCGCCAGCACACCCTGCGCGACTGCAGACACCGCCTTCCGCGGAAGGGTCTGGAGGCAATGCCTGGGCTCATCCGAGTGGCGCCGGCCTTAGATGTGCAACGGCTACAACAACGTAAGCACTTTAAGTCCCAGTCCCTCCACAGCTGTGGAGGCTCCCTAAGGTAGGATGTGGACTGGATAAACAAAGGAGGGACACGAGCACCGCTGAATACTCCGGGGGAAGGAAAAGAGTCCTAACAACCTGAACAACTGAAGACGGGACAGGAAAGGCAGGGGAAGGAGAGCAGGAAGGAGCAAATGTGCCATTGGTTAAGCAAGTGAAAAGAATGCCATTAGAGGACAGAGCGAATAGCTTATTTTAGGGGGGGGAATCCCTCAATCTTGTTTGTTCCTTCACAGTGACACTTTCTCTAAAAGTTCTTCAGGAAGGTCTATCTAATGCAATTTTTAACCAAGCTGGTGTACAGTTACAGCAGACTGCTGTCTTCAGATATGTTTTCATAAAACTAAGTGCAACACAAGACAAATATTACTTCTACACTAGCCAACCGAGGGTGGATTTTGATACTTAACACATACAGGGTGGGGCAACTCCACCCTTGGCCCACAGTCTAGCTTCAGCAAATGACTCCCTCAGCCTCTTGCCAAAGCTGGCCTCAGGGCCACACAGCCCTGAGGCCTCCCAAGAAGACCTGGGTGCCGCAGAAAGAGATACTGCTGACACAGGAGGTGGCCAGCTCCCACTCTGAGGCGGCCAAGTGAAGCCAGCATGGAACTGAGAAGCAGCGCGGAGCAGTGTTGACATTTCAAATGCTTTACTGACTGGCTCAAATGTTAGTGCAGTGAGTTCTCATCTCGCAATGTTTCTGGAAATAGCTGTGTGTGTACGTGCGCACGTGTGCATGTGTGTGCGTGGTGGCAGATGCCTGTTTTGTTCACCTCAAATTCCCAGTAAAATATTTTGTTAGAAAATTTCTCTTTAAAAAAAAGTTACTTTCAAAGGACTGGGTTGTGAAATCCATATTACTCATCAACTGGGGAGTCCCGGAATGACCAGCAAATTTACCAGGATCTCGTACAGAAGGTGAGGCCCATGGACTAGGCAGTTTATTGTTACAGTAAAATGTGGCAACTGACATTCTTTGGCTGTGTTTCAGGTAGATACATCTTGGTTCCCGTATTTTTAAGCTGTAGAAAATGCTCAGCTATGTGATTTCCATCATGAATCCAAAGTCATAGCCAAGGATGGGACAGAGCAGCTTCCCAAAGTCAAGATGCCAAAAAAATGCAATTAATCTATGCCTTAGGTTTACTCTTAATTACCTTCTAAACCTGCCAGGCTTATCCCCAAGTCCAATTCAGAAGCAACAATTATAAACCCAGCATTTTAATAGACACCGGTGTACTTGTTTCAAAGTTTGTGCAAAACAAATATCTGAGACCTGACCCTTTGGCACTAGCAAGTATAAAATTTATAGGGCACCCCAAGAGTTAAAGACTTTAGCTGCAGTTATAATTGACAGGCTTAAGTGATTAATGCACGTGGAAAGCTGTTACTCGAGGAACTGGAATACCCAACCTATGTAACCCTAGGAAGTCAACAGGCCATTCACCCTTTGTGTCACAGGGGCATCTGCAGGCAAGGAAGATGGCAGCTGAGCTACTGTGTTTCTGGGGGAAATGCAGTGACACAGATAAAGAATTGTCGATCAACAGGCAAAGAAACACTGGGGCCCTGACTGGCGTGGCTCAGTTTGTTGACCGTCATCCTGCAAAGCCAAAGGTCACCAGTTTGATTCCCGGTAGGGCACATGCCTGGGCGGAGGGCCAGTCCCAGGTTGGGGGTGTGTGCAAGAGGCAACAGATCAATGTTTCTCTCCCTCCCTTTCTCCCTACCTTTCCCCTCTCTAAAAATAAATAAATAACATCCTAATTTTAAAAAGAAAAGAAAGAAATACTAGGAAAAGTGCCACTGAACCACAACTCTTATCTGATTAACCTTTTTCTCAAACCTCTTACCTACCCTTTTCTTCTCCTTATAAAAAGGTCAGCTTGAGATGAGATGTTCACTTCACTCAGATTTTAGGGTACATAATCCACTGTCTTCTCAAATCGCTGGCATCTGAATACAGCGCCCATAAAGATTCAACCCTTGTCTCTACTTATTGGTTCTGGGAGTGACAGGCAGCATGAACGATGACTTTTTTGGTTTCTTTTTTCTGGTGACTCTGGTATGATACCTTTGGGACTCTCCAATCACTTCCGATATTTGGCAGAGAGTCCTGCTGGCTGCCAGGACAGGGTGCCCTGGGGTATAGATTTGGAGATTCCTTAGCAGCTGCCAAGAGATTTCACTTGGGGACTCACCTTCTCCAACTCTCGGCACTCCCTATCACCTTTACTTTTGATTAAATTGCTGTGCTTTCTGGTTCAGGACTACAGTCCTGGCTTATAGCTTAGAATGATCGCCAGGAATTAAGGTGCTTTCCGTTTTGTATGATTTTACAGAGCTCTGTCTGATAGAATGGGCAGGGTGGCCTCCATTCTGAGAAATAGCCCTTTTGGGTGAATTCTGGCTAATTGGTCAACCTATGCTTATGAAACTAAGAAAATTGTTTTTATTGCAATACTGCTTGGCTTATGTATAATCTGCACTCAAAAGAGAAAACTGGCAACTGGATGAGTCTTTATACTAACTGCAATTAGAGGTGTTTTGTCAAAGATTAGGGAAATAGGACAAAATACCTTATGTACAGGTTTTGATGACTTAATAAAGGTGCAGAATTAGAAGGAGACAGGTTAATGGTCCAGAGAAAAGGGGATTTGCTGGTGGCAGATGGCAGAAGCTCAGAAGAGAGGGACCAGGAAGATCAGGATGGCGGCTGTGAGCACGGTCAGGGCTCCCACAGCCCCTCTACCCCTGGGGGATCCTCCTCTTACTGGGCTGAGGGAGGTGAAGGAGGTGAGCCTGAACTGGTCTCTCAATCCCAAACCCCTCAAGGAACCAAATTCGGTGGAGAAAAAGCCCCTACTGGGATAGGGCAATCACATTGCAAGGGGAAAGGGCACTGGAAGAGTAAGTGCCCTAAACAAGGGAAAGGGACGTCAGGGTCTGTGAACCCAAGAGTTATGTTGGAGGAAGAAACAGCTCTGATGATGAATGACAACCTATAAGTCACCCCAGGAACCTTGGGTAAAACTAGCAGTGGGGGGACAAACTTTAGACCTTTTTGATTGATACCAGAGTGACATATTCTGTGGTCAACAGACCTTTACCTGAACTAAAACTGAAATTTCTGGAAGCCCTGAAAGTCAGTTTTTCATGAAACCATTAGAATGTGCTGTGGGAGATATGATTTTCCTCTTTTGGGAAAGGATTTGTTGTCAGACCTCCATGCTCAACTCACTTTTCTCTCCAGAACAGCTCCACCTGCAGGTCCCTCCAGAGCATGCCCAGCAGTTCCTTATGAAACCTTGGGGGGAAGAAGAAAAGCAACCCTCGCCCAACGAAACTAAGGATCAGGTAAACCCCATTGTGTGGGCTGCTGGAAGGCCAGGGAGGGCTAAGTGAGCCTCCTTTGTTAAAGCTGACCTCAGATCAGGGGTGGGGACTCCCAATAGGAATATGCCCAATAATTCAGAAGTCTCAGGAATATGGACTCATTTGGTCCTGATGCTCTCCATACAACGCCAAGGTTTAAGAGCCATAAATAATATTGTACAGAACAGTACACCCAGAGATAGCCTCGGTATTCAGTATTGGACATAAGAGATGCTTTCTTTTGCATTCTGGTTGACCAAGACTCTCAACCGTTGTTTGCTTCTGAATGGCAGGACCCAGAATCTCGGGTCAAGACAGACTCAGTACTGCTGGACAGTCTTACCACAGAGGCTCAAGAACTCACCATGATTTTTGGGGAGATCCTGAGCCAGGACTGAAATATTCACCTTGAACCATTTGGCACTTTGTGGCTACAAAGTATCAGCACAGAAGGCCCATATTTGTCAACATGCAGTAAGGTTTCTGGAATTTCTATCAAGGTTCATTCCTTGAACCTGGCAAAAGGACTTGTCAAAGAAACTAGATCACCATGTCCAGGGGTGGCCAGCCTGTTTGAGAGCTGTGGCAGCCACCTGTGAGCTTTTATAGGAGGCTGAGAAGTTTTCCTTGGGACAGCTTATCACCACTTATGCACCCCACCAAGTGTTGAGCCTGCTAGAGAAAAAAGGAAGGTTGTGGCTCACTGATGGAAGAATGAGCAGGTACCAAGCAATTCAAAGCTGTAAGTAAGTTATATCTTACATCCCTTCTCCTGGAACCTGACATGGCCATGCTAATGCATGACTGTACTGAAATAATTGATAAAGTTTATTCAACAGAATTGATTTAAAAGAGACTAAATGTGTATCTGGAAGGGAAGAGGAATATTAACCTCCAATAAAAAGGAAATTAAGCATGCAACGTAAGTTTTAAATTATTTGAGACTGTTCAGATACCTTTATGGGTGCATCGGAAAGAGGCCACTGAAGTAGCTGAAAGAAAAATCTGGCCGAACAGATTTTTGAAGAGGCTGCTACAGGAATATTTATAATGACTTTGGTACCTGTTCTAGACTTGTCACAATTTGACTCTGAACATTTGACTGCAAACTTAGAGAAAGCTAAGAGCTGGGGTTTTGAACCTCCTATATTAAACCATGGTTCAGAGGTCCTGAAATTTCTAAAACCATGTGCACCAGGAGAACAATCCTAAGACGGATCTGCAGCAGAACAAAGAAGGGAAACAATACCAAGGACTGTGCCTGTTCGAAGGCTGGCACACAGACTGAGGATGCAGAGGATCTGAGGACACCACGGGTCTGAGGATGGACATGTTTGTTAGTCTTTTTGACACCTTTCAGGCTGGGTAGAGGCCTGTTCTACTAGAACTGAGAAATCCTCAGAGGTAATTAAAGCACTAACTGAAGGAAATAATCCCTCGCTTTGGCCTACCAGGCTGCATCCAGAGCGATGATGGACCTGCTTTTGTTTCAGAAATTACACAGAAGGTCAGTAAATTTTTAGGAATCAAGTGGGTACTCCATACAGCACAGAGACCTCAGGCTTCTGGGAAGGTAGAGAAGATGAATCACATGTTGAAGAAAAAGGTAGCCAAACTGTGCCAAGAAACTCATCTCCACTGGGACTAAGTTTTAACTATTGCCCTACTTGGGATAAGGGTGGCTCCTCGAAATGGAATTCAGTTGAGTCCCTATGAAATTGTGTACAGGCAACCATTTCAGGTTATGATTGGGATGGGAGACATGCATGTAGATTGAGAAGTGAAGGTAGACAAGTATGTACTAATCACAGATCTTAGCTGTGATTAATGACCCTGCTTGTAGTAGAGACCTCTCCCCCACAGGTTCACTACATTCCTTTGAGCCTGGAGATAAGGTGCTACTCAAGACTTGGAGGACAGGATTCCCAGAAAACCAACTAGAAGAAAAGTGCATTGGTCCTTGGGACATCCGATACTTATAACTGGGGTCCTATGGTAACTCGAAAGGACAGGGAAATGTTTTAAAAATCGCTAATGTAGCCCCAGCTAGAGAGCGTGCAACTTCTGTCAACTGAATTGAAAACTGTTTTACTGCTTTCAGCAGACGTGGGGATGAACTGCAACATCACCACTAACGTATCTTATGCCTTTAGTCACGTCAAATTGTCTGCAGGGTGGTTTATAATATGTGTAAGGACTGTTTATTCAACAAAATGATTACTTCAATATGCAACTAATCTCATTGAAAGGAGATAATTAAAAACTAACAGTGGGGAATGATAGGGGAACTCAAGAGTTAAAGCTTTCAGCTGTAGTTATAGTTGATAGGCTTGCCTAACTGATTAATGTATGTAGAAAGCTGTTTTTTCAGGAACTAGAACGTAGGACCTGTGTAACTCCAAGAGGTCAACAAACAATTCAACCTTTGTGCCATAGGGGGTTCTGCAAACCAGAGAGGTAGTAATCCCAGCTACTGTGTTTCAGGAAGGAATGTCAGTGAGGTAGATAAAGAATTGTTGATCAGCAGATAAAGAAACAGTAGGAAAATTGCTGTGAGACTACAACTCTTATCTGATTAACCTTTTTTCCAAATCCCTCACCTACCCTTCTCTTGTCCTTAAAAAAAGGCTAACCTGAGATGAGATGTTAAGACAGGATTGTGGGGCACATAACCTACCATCTTCTCAGATCACTGGCATCTGAATAAAGTACCCATAAAGATTCAATCCTTGTCTCTACTTATGGGTTCTGGTAGTGACAGGCAGCACAAATTCTGACTTCTCTGCTTTCAAAATCTTGATCAATAGAATCTCCATTCACATTGCTACTGGAAGGGTCTGCAACAGAGAGAACTCCTACAACATGTGGCCATACACTTGGGCTACTCAATCACACACAAACCTGTGTTCTTCTTACCAAACATTGCCTTTTGAGGCCATAAGTACTGGTTCTTTAGGTGAAAGTGTTTCAATGAAAAGGACATCATCTTCCACGGGTCTCTAACAGCTGGCCCAGCTGATGAGTACCCCAAGGTACTCACTAGACACACAAGTCCCAGCAGCCAGAGACTCTCATAATTCAGGCCAGTCCTGAGCCTTCTGATTTGCAAGCTGCAGAGGTAGTTTTTAACTGTGCTTTTGTTTAACTTTTAGCAGCCAAATGCTGAAGAAATACAAATGTTTCCCTGCCATTTTGTCACCCAGAAATGCAGTCCAACCTGGGAAAGCCAGAGGGAAACAGCCGCACAAGATAGATAGATGTTCTTCTCTTGTCAACGAGATTTAGATAAAGAACTTAAGAAAGCAGAATGGATGGCCAGCACAGAGAACCAAACCACAGTGATGCAAACACCTCCCACACAGCCTAGAAGATGACCCAACCCCTGCCCTGCAGCGGTTATTGCCTCCAGCTGGAATATTCATTCTCCACTTCTTCTCAGGATGGCACCTCCAGCTGCCATGGCATCCTTTTTTTCCTCCTTTTAGGTACTTACAGCTCCCATAGCCAAGCTGAAACCTGAAGCCCTGATCAAAGATGATTAGTTATGGCTGACTATCAAACAGAGCAATGTTGAAGTCAGTAGATCATAGGCAGGACAATTTGATACTCACCCTTAACGCTCTGCCATCCTTAAAAGGTTTTTTATTACATTTAGATCTCAGAAGTCAACACAGCAGCCCTTAACTTGATGTTCAGCCTCATGAGTCACTTGTCTTTTTTTTTTTTTTTTTCCCAGATAACTGTCCTAAGTTGTTTAAAAGGAGAAGGGGACATTGGTCATTAAGATGAAAAAGAATGACGGTCGCCATCAACACCCCCATACAAAAAGGTCTTTCAGTCCAACCTTCTGTGGTACAGATGAGGAAACAGAAATCCCAGGCCTCACAATCTGGAGCAGACTTGGGCCCGTGAGGGAGGCTCAGGGCTTCAGTCCTCAGTGCTGCCCCTGCTGAAGAGCAGGGCCTCCGTAAGGGACCAGCTGAATCAACAAAAGGGAGTGAAAGGTATTCTAAGCCCAGAAATTAGACTGCCCTCCACCCTTCTGAACGCAGGCTGCAGGCACGCTGCGAGCATTCAAGAGCAGAGTGGCCAAACAGCCTTCACGGAGAAGTGGGATTAGGTCCAGTGACACCAGACACCAGACAGCTACACTGTCCCTTCTCCTCCTCCTCCTCCTCCTCCAAAGCAGAAGTGTTTCAGTCTACCTAAGCCGCTTCAGAGGAATAAGCCAGTCCTTTAAGAAAAACTAATTTTAAAAACCCATAGAGCACTTTGCAGTCTTTCTACCACTTTTACATGCATTATGTATTTTATTATTAAATTTATTAGGGTAACACTGGTTAAAAACATTACATAAGTTGCAGGTATAAACTTTGTAATACAACTTCTGTATGTTCTATTGTGTGCTCCCCACCCGAAGTCCATTATTCTCCTTCTGTCACCTTGTATTTGACCCTTTCATCCTTTCCCCACCCCCTTCTCCATTCTGCTGTCTGTATCTATGAGTTTGGGTTTTTGTTTGCTTTGTTTACTCATTTTATTCCACCCTCACAATGGTCCCATTTTCCAAGTAAAGCAACTGAGGACTAAAGAAGCCTTGCGCAAGCTCACAGCTGGAAAACAGTAAGGCTGGAAGTTGAACCTGCATCTTCCAGCTCCACAGTCAGTGGCCCTTCTTCTACACCACCTCCGCCCAGTGTTACTGACGGCCAAAAGCCAAACACAGCAGTAGACCACAGGGCTGACTGAACTACACCCTCAGGCCAGCTAAACAACGACTAAAATCTTTGCTGGAACCCAGCAGAGAATCTGTGCTCTGCCTCCCCGGAATTTCAGAACTGAGCATTTTAGAGTAGATTCACCACTGGGCAACTGAGAGAAAGCCTGTGCTTCGCTATCTCAAAGCAACAGTGTGGCTGAAGCTGGACCGGTCAAGTGCATTCAGTTCCTGGTGACACACCCAGCTGCGCAGCAAATTCCCTCCAAGGGAGCTCCCAAACACTCCACACACGCTGTAGAGCGGCGGCGGGGGGTGCTCCGTGGGACCTGGCCCGTCTGAAAGCACTCTCCGAGCCACGCCCGCCCCTCTGCACCAGTAAGGAGTTTAAAATCGGGTCCCAGTGAGCTGCCCGGACCATGCCTTGCAGAGACACCAGAAAACATCAGGAGGTTCCTTCTAGGAAGGGACCCCAAAAAGATTTCTGTATGAATTTTTACCACTGGCACCTACCCCCTTCACATTTTTGAAAACTAGTTCAAAATTAAATTGAAAAACTTAAGGATTATAGACTGCTTTAGAAAGTCACAGAGGCAAACAGAGAAACTGACACTAGATGAAGTAAACTAATAACATAAGCAAATTATTTTAAAATAAAAGCTTTAGAAACACTGCTGTAGACATGAGTCCTTCATAAAGCAAAACAAGGAGACTCATTTACAAATTGTATAAAATTTCCCTTTACAGTAACAGAAAAAATGGGGCAATTTTGGGAGGAGCAAAATGTTTGTTATACTTACTCTGTGCCAGGCATTTTCACATATTTTGTCTGCTCAATAACCATGGAAAAAAGACATTATCCATAAGTTATAGTTCAGGAAATAGAAGCTAAGCAGCTTCACAGTGCTGCACAGCTACTAACTCCTGGAACATAAAGATAGAAAGGGCCAAGCTAGAAATACAGACAAACCCTCCAAGAGTGACCACCACTGCGTGGCAAAGGGGACTCTGCACCTAGGGAAGGAACCCTGGGGGATGGCCAGGTCCTGACCATCATTTCACTCTTCTTCCTAGTGGGGGTCACGTGCCACGGAGGAGGTACACGTGTGGCAATGCTGTTCTCCACATTCAAAGGTGATGAAATGGACATGCTGTTGACAAAAAGGACAGGACACGAGCCTAAAGATGTTTCCGCTAAGTGCTGATGGATTTGCACTAATCCAGCCACTTTTCCCTCTCAGCCCTCCTTGCCCCGAGAGCTATGACTGATGAGCAATTTGAGCAGTGACTGATGGCTAAGAAGAGGGGACCCCTGTGGGGTACATGGCACTGTAAAGGTGCTACCTAGAACCCTGCCACAAAGAAATCTGACGTGTTTCCAGTGTCAACATGCTTGCAACTCCAAGTTCGTGACTGCTTTGCTCTAAGATCTAAGTCCTTCCTCTGTGCCTCACATAAGGGAGAACAATTTAAAGAGAACAGTAGCCATGGTTTATTAATATGTACCTAGCTTTTATTAATGGGGGCGAAATTTTGCTAAATGCTTCTGATGCACTGTACTTCAGTTAATCCTCACACCAACACATCTCATACTGGCATCTCTACTTTACACATGATGAAGCCAATCGAGTGTAATTAAGTAACTTACTACAGGTCAAACTGGAAGAAGTAGAGATAGAACTTAAACCAATGAGCCTAAACCTGAAGTCCACCATGCTTTATGCCTCTTACAAAACATGTCTTTGGTCCTCTTTTCCCCCAAGCACTTTCTTTGTCCTTTATTATTAAAGCTATGAAACAAAATATCCAATTGGAAAGAGGCAAACATTTTATACACTGATGGGCTATGTAAGACGAATGGAAATGTGAACTTAAAATTATGAACTTAAAACCTGTAATCAAGGCAAGAAACACCTAGTTAACCAATCCATACTCACAAACATAACTCTTATAATCAGCTGACTACCCTGGATGGTCTGGCACTGGGGCTCTCACAGGCTCTTGGGTGTTCACCTTTAACCCCAAGCATCTCAAGAATGGACATAATGTCAATGCGCCGGGCTGGTGCTCCCTCCTTTACCATCACTGACCCAGCCGCCGCCCTACACTTGCCTGTACCTGCTGAACACAAAAACAGAGACCCTCGTGGAGATGAACTGTGGATCTGAAGTTCCCTCAGCTCCAGAGGGGGGAAAAAAACAAAAATACTGTGACATTTTTCTTTAGATGACTGGCTAGCCTTTGAAGCTTCAAACCAAATGCCAAATTCTACGACAAATCATGTTTCTGCCCCAAGAGCACAGTCCCTGCAGAGCGGTGGCAGGCCGGGATAAGAATGACAGCCTTGTGCTGGAGTCAGAACGGACCCCACTGAATGACCAAGCTCAAGCTGGTGACCTTCCAACGCCTGAATGAAGTTCCACAAAAGGCAGCTGAAAGCGGTCCAGGAGCGAGCACTAAGCTGCATCTAACCACCTCAAAGACCGCACGCGTCTAGAAAGGGGAAAATCTCATCTGGACCAGACATCAGAAACCCTGTAACAAATACACCTTTTCATTTTTGTCACCCTTATTTAGAAAACAATCTATATGAACAATCAATCATTCTCCTAACTTTCTAAGACTTTCTTATGATGATTTTCATTGGAAACAAAACAGCTTCGAATACAAGGCATTTACTGTAACTACCAGCACACATAAACCAGCACTGCCTAGGACCAAACAAAGAAAAGAAACTGGATTCCAGTTACCCAGTCTGCCCACAATTTTGTCCCGGACACAAGGCGCGTTCTCCCGGGCCATCTGTTCAGCAAACCTGCATCTTCTGCAAGGACGCGCTCAGCGGACTTCCACAGCTGCTTCTGCTGTGCACGCACGCAGCCACACACTGACTCTGCGCTGACATGCTCCCAGAATGTCACTAAGTCCCTCCAGGGGCTGAGGGATGAGAACTTGAGAAAAGTTGAAGCACTTCCCCCTCTGCCCAGCCTCCCCTCTCACACAAACAGGCAGCTTCCCTCCAAGAGATCTGCTTCAAAAGTCCAGATCCAGTGAAGTCACACATGACCTCACAGACCTGAGGCTTAACTCTTTAGGAGCCAGGCAGCAAGCTGAGAACAGAGAGAAAGAACCACCAACCGCCTGAGTTTACTTAGAGCGGTTGCAGCTTATGGGAGAACATGAAGTTTGTCCAACACTATTAAAAAAAGTAAGTAAATTCAGCATTGTTTTCTTCTTATAGCACTAAAGTTTCTGAAGTGCTATTTTTAAAGACTGTAATTTCCTATAGCACACGCATTCCTCGCCCTAAAGGAATGACTGAAATAGGCAACAAAATGGATCAAATTCATTGAAATTATAGGAAACTCAGCTGTGTTAAATTCACACTTAAACGTATGTGATTTGTTCAACTTCCATTTCTAGTTTTGTGCCTGTTTCTCTGCTATTGTTGAGGTGAAAATATGCACGTGCCCTGCTGTTCAAGTTCTGCTTCATACAACCAGAAGTGGACAGACAACACTGCACAGCTGTCAGACAAGGCAACAGCTGCCCCGGCCCTGGGGGAGGATCTGGGAGCTCCCCGAGTGGGGCGACCAGATTGGCAGGACCGCCAGCAGACCTAACTAATGGATAGCAGAGTCCGCACCAGTGCCCCTACAGGGAAAGGAGACTGGTTTCAATTCATTTTTCTTTCCCAGGCTTTTTCTTTGGGTTCCTGCTATTTTTGTTGGGATAGGGGAATTATGAGAATCAGGAGGTAAAATAACTCAAAATTATTTTATAGACAGAAGTAGAAAAATTACATACTTTCAAAAAAAATGTAACATGCCCTTTCAACAATGCCTTGGTTCGCCCAGAAAATGATTATAAGTTACAGTTCAGCAACTTATTTCTAAATATATACCTAGCCTAGAGAAACCCCCCATATGTGCACAAGAGGCCATGAATTAGAATATTCACTGGCATGCTGTTTGAGATAACAAAAATACAAGACGGCCACAAGGTTCATAACAGGAAAGTTATAGTATATGTTCATGTAATGAATTCTACACAGCAAATAAATTTATAACTTTGGGCTTTATAAGCCCAAAAGTTAGAATAGGTTTAAAATGTTGAGTAAAAAACAAACAAGTCACAAAAGGAAATGAGAAGATATAGCACTTACATGAAGTTCAAAAATATGTGAAAGAACACTGTGTGTTGTTTACGGATGCACGCCTATGGAGGAAGAGTAAACGCTCACAGGTAACAGGTTCCTTTAGGAAAAGAGAGCGAGGAACCGGATCAGGGAGGCACCCACAGGAGTCTGCAAGTCACCCACAGTGTTTTCTTTCTGACACTGGCAGGTGAGAGCACAGGTCTTGGTTATTTTCTACACTTTTGACATGCCTGAAATGTGTCGGGAGTTGTAAAATGTCAACTGCACAACGGCTACCTTTCTGAGAATAGCTGCATGTGTTCGGTCCAGCAGATGAACACAACAGCAGGCAAAGAGGGTAGTAATCCCCTCAACTCCTAACTCTCAGGGCGCCACATCCAAGCAGCTGTGAATATTTCTGCCTCAGTTTGGCTCCTCTGGAAAGTCATCCTGCCCCACACCCTGCCCCCGCCCCCCCACCATTTACACATGCCCCCTCATCCTTCAAAGCTCACTGCAGAAAAGCAGGCCTTCGGGAGGGCCTGGTGGCACTGCATGCTGAGCAGCCCCAGCCTGGAGCCTTGCCGGCTGGCTCTCTGGGCCCTCCTGCACCGGAGCTATTTGGGATGTTATCTGCCTCCTCTCTGGGAGACACCTAGTACCTAGTACAGCACAGTGCTAATTAAGCTCTTCATCCAACAAAATCTGACTGTCCAGCATGTGCTGGACCCTGTCATAGGGTCTCTGAGTCTCAAGACTAAAGACGTGGGAAGTTCACTGCCTAATAGGACAGGCCCATACCTAACTAAGTATAATATTATATGAAGGATCCAAAATAGTGGTT
Organism: Glossophaga mutica; assembly: GCA_039655065.1. Lineage (NCBI taxonomy): Eukaryota > Metazoa > Chordata > Mammalia > Chiroptera > Phyllostomidae > Glossophaga > Glossophaga mutica. The sequence continues at coordinate 62,565,250 of CM077310.1, read as the reverse complement.
AAATGAATGCTGAGTGTGAATAATGAACTTTTATGATTGTTTCATGATAATAATTATTCAATACCTCTTATTTTCTCTATACTAAAGGCTTTATATTACTACTCTTGACTAGAAAATGCCAGCTTCCTTGTGTTGAGAGGCTGCTAAATAGAGTAATTATAAACACAACAAAATGAACAATCATTAAATCTCCTCACCTTCAAGTAACCCAAGGCCCTTAGGATTATTATTACAGATGCACAACATCCCAAGTCAATCTGACCACAATCCATTCAGGCCAGGTAACTCCGAAAAAGTTTTGAGTATTCCAGGTGGTGCTATTACTGATAATAACAGCCAACATTTATTGAGTAATCATCAAATGGTATAAATTATTATCCCTTTTCCCAGATAAAGGCATTGAAGCTTAGAGAGATGATTCACCAAAAATTGAACAAAGGCAGAGTGACCTAAGACTGGGAATTGAACAGGCCACCTTTCACCTTGCAGGACGACGCCCAGCCAACTAAGGCACACGGGCCAGGGCTGCACACTGCAGACCCGCGGATAATTTCCCCATCCTGTATTGCAAATCTTGTGTTAAGTAGCCTCTGCTGAGAGAAAAGGCTCATTGTTGTTTCCTTTAAAAGTGAAATATTGCACTGATATACAAATAAAAAGATTGCTATATCATCCTGACTAGTTAAAATACTAACCGCAAATCCAGTTTTTACTTAGAGCTATGATTCTCCCTGTAACAGCACCAAAGTCCTTCACCATTTGAGTTCTGTCAGTACCTCCTATGATAAAAGATCACCCACCTAACCAGCAGTTCACAGAACTCTTCACACCAATACCTCCCACTTTCTAGGGCACTAGCATGTTTGTTTTAAGGTTTAAACTACAGAATTGGAACGTTTCTGGGAAACCCTATTTCCAATCCAGGGCCACTTCCTGAAGTCATCCCCAGTTTATAGGAGAGGCACCCAACAAACAGGGAGAGCCCGAAACACCAGAGCCAAGGCCAGGCCCACCTGAAAGGAACCCAAAGAACAGCCATGACCAGAGCACACGGCTTCCACGCTGCACTCCCTGGCAGCCACGCCAGCACTAGACAAGGGAGGCAAGCCCAGAAGAGCTACCAGAAAACTCACCTTAGACAGCACATTTTCCACGAGGATGGGATCAGAAAGACACACAAACAGCACTCAAGCCTTCCTGCAGTGCACCCCTGGGGCCTCAGCCACTCCTAACCCCCCACGAGCTCGCTCACGCCCACAGCTGCAAGCCTCACCTCTAAATGCGGACTTCAAGGCTCTCCAGCTGGCCTTCAATCCCGCACTCCCACTAGCAGGTGCGCAGGAAGGACCCTCGTTCTCCTCAAGTTTAACTGCTTCAACTGCCCCCACTGGTGGGTACTCTCCTACAAACCCTGTTGCTCTCCCCAACTCCTGCTGATCTTTGCTTGATTTCACGTCATCCACACTTGAGATCTCTCAATCTTTTAGACTTAGCCCGCATGCCTTGTATTTAAGCATCCACCAAATCCTTATGGTTTTTCATCTTTACCAGGATTTTTCTTATCTGTTTTCTTATATTCCTATTATCCAGACTATTGCAAAATCATGATAGGTTTAAAATGAATATCCACAAAACAGAACTTAGCAAATTCTTAAAACAAAACTGTAAGTTGAGCCCTGGCTGATGTGGCTCAGTGGACTGAGCACCAGACAGTGAACCAAAAGGTTCCCGGTTCAAGTCCCAGTCAGGGCACACACCTGGGTAGTGGGCCAGGTCTCCAGTTGGGGGGTGTGCGAGAGGCAACTCATGGATGTTTCTCTCGTACACCGATGTTCTTTCCTCTCCCTCTCTTTCTCCCTCCCCTCCCCATGCTCTAAAAATAAATAAGTAACATCTTAAAAACAAAACAAATCACACCTGTAAATTGACTGGTAGGCTATCTCCACTTTACCAGTAAGGAATAAGGGGTGCCTTGAAGTAGAACAACCTACCCCAAATCAGACAGCCAGTAAAGAGGACGACTTGACCTCCTGTTGTCTGATACCCAAACCCCTCATTTTTGCCACCCTACCACAGTGCATTCTACTCTTATGGAAAAAGTGATATTTCCAGAAATCCAGTAATCAGAGTTCCAAATAAGCTTAGAGTTTGGAGGACGGTGCTCAGTCCTGAGTTTGGCAGCTCAGAAGCTGAGACAGACCCTGAATCCATGGTAGAGTGGCATGGTGACAGTTCTCAGGTACTACTGCCGTCAGTATTATTATTAATTCTCATTTATTTCTCTCGTACCGTGTACCAGCCTTGTTAAGCTGCTTGATCTTCCCTTCTTGATTTTTCTCCCACGTGATTACAATCTCATCTGCTTCTCCCTCCTATACCAGATAGGCATTACTCATTCAGATTTACCCTGGGAAGGGTTCCCAGATTGTAATTTACTCAAGGTCACACACCTAGTAAGTACCTGAGGCAGGATGCAAACCCAGATATGACTGGATCTGCAACCTGGGAGAGCCCCTACCCCTCATCACTGAGCAAGAAATCCTTTGTGGCCACAAAAAAAAAAAAAAAAAAAAAAAGTCACCATTACAACTGCTCCAGGAAGGTAGAAGGTAGAAAGGGAAACATGAGAACCTATTTTCTACAGAACAAGTTTGAAAAAGTAAAAGAAAAAGACTAAAGAGACCAGGAGAGTCACGGATCCCTGATAATGAACCTACAGGGCAGAGAGCTTCCTGCTCCTCAGGACCAAAGAGCTGGGAGCCCCACGGTCCATCTGCTCTCCAAAGGCAATCTTTCAAGATCAGAATCTGTTCCTCTGTCACCACCTTAACTAATATCACATTATATTAACATTTACACAGTCTATTAAAATGCCTGCAGGTTTTCAGTTGGGTTGTCAAAAAAATGTTAAAATCACATGTCAACAGATTTCTGTATTAATCTTGTTCCATGTGACTTTTTTCCTAGACAGAAAGACACTGAAGAGAGAGACTAGCTGATGAAGAAAGAAGACACTTCTAAATGCCAGCATTCCATCTGAGAAGGAGGGAAAACAAGAGGAAGGCACAAAACCACAACTATCAAATTCAGAGCGACCCAAGTCCGACTGAAGCACTCTTCTCAGGCTTATCAGTTGCACAGAGATGCAATTCACCTCCTCTGCTGTACTCGGTATCCTGAGCACTCCGTATCCTGAGCCATATCTGAAAGAAAAACTAGGAAGCTAAGACACAAAATATAACTATTACACTAAAAGGGTAATTTGAAAAGGGGGTTTTGTATATTTCAGAGAATCAGAAGAGAAGCTCCTGCCGTATTACTGTATTTGCTCTGTCTCTTCTTCTATCTGTCCAAACCTAAGCTTGATAGAAATGGACAATATTCAGCTCTGTTCATGGCCACAATGACAACATTTGTGCCTTACAATCTCCAGGTCAGGACTTACTGATTGGAGTTGCAGTCATCAGCTGATGGGCCGGCGAGGGAGAAGCACCCAGACACAAAGGAACCCATTGGAACATGTATTACTGTAAGTCTCTAATTATCCTTTCTAATTTTGGAGCCATGTGACTGGACTTCACACAGCACCGCTGACCCACTAGCCTGAGTGCTCTGGAGCTGGACCACAAAGGGAGGGGATGCTACCCTCTGCTCCTTCATTAAAATATTGTATTACATTCACAGGGTGAGCTACTTCCTGACAGACATGCGGTTCCCTGGTTAACACTCAGTGTTCAGAGCACTCAGAGCACCTGGGAGAATTTAACTCTTCCTGTCTACATTTACTCCAGGATCTTAAAAGACTTTTTTAAAGGACGTTTTTTATTGTTATTCTCTTCTAGCTTTCCCAATTTTCTCCCCTTTGCCCTCCTCTGCCTAGCCTACCCCCTGCTTCCACAATCCATCCCCACACCATTGTCCATGTCCATGGGTCATTCATACATGTTCTTTGACTAGGCCCTTCCCCTCCTTTCCACCGTTATCCCCTCCCCACCGCAGCCACTGTCAGCCTGTTAACAGACATTTTTACCTTATAAAGAGTGATCCATTTGGTATCACAAAGATAAGGTATTTATAAGCCTTTAAAAGACAAACAGTGAACACACAGTCTCTAAAAATGTCCTTTCTAACCTGATACGAGACTACAATAGACTTGAAGTTATTTCCTTCTCTGACCTAAGCGGAGGCAGTAACATGGATGAACAACCCCCCACTAGCCACCAAAGCATGGCTAACTCCAACACTGGACGGTGTTCCTGAGAGGGGGCGTTGGATCTGCTCAAGTGCTGCAGCCTCCTCATCACCTCTCCCCGCCCCTTCTGCCCTCCTTTAAAGCAGCAGCAATGGAGAGCAGTGTCATCCCTGCATTCGAAAGAAGTCAGTCAAATACCGTCACTGAAATAATTTCAACATCTAAGTAAAGGTACATATTGAAACTGAAAAGGATTTTTACACACACACACACACACACACACACACACACACACACAGGCAATGCCAAACAAACATATTTTTGTCTTGAAACCCAAAATATATTGGAGCCTGACTGCCTGGGTTCAAATCCTGGTTACGTCACTTACTATCTATGTGACTTTGAGCAAGTTACTCAACTGCTCTGCGCCTCAGTATCCATCTCTGGAAAGTGAAAATACTAATACTATGTGAGAGAGACACATCAATCAGTTGCCTCTCACACACCCCCAACCAGGGACCTGGCTTGCAACCCAGACATGTACCCTGACTGGGCATCGAACCTGTGACCTTTCGGTTCACAGGCTAGCACTCAACACACTGAGCCACACCAGCCAGGGCTGCCCTATTTTTTTTTTTTTTTTTAAACCCCGAATTGACACATATACACATGGGAAAAGTGCCCAGAGCTGGGTGAGAAGTTCGGCTGGCTCATCTCTAAGATGCTTCTCATCCAGTATTAGAATTCAGTCTTATCATTGAGTAAGATCTCAGGGTTCAACAATGCAGGTGACGCAGCTGAAACCTTATCTCAAGAAGGCCTGAGGCATACCACTGTCCAGGTCTGAGGTGCTAAAATACTATAATCTACCCCAGTATTCTTAACTGCCTAACTCTGCCCTACTAATGACTGGCACTCAGGCTGCCCCAATGATGACGACTTTCTATCCTAAGGGAGCAGACCACACATTTGACAAACCTTTCACCCAGTTCCTTCCTGTTCTGACTTGGTGATGTTGATCTCTTCTTTATTTGCTTACCCTCCCTGTGGCTTCTGCAGCAAAGCCTCTTAGCCCAAAAGGCTCAGCTCCCCAGAAAGTTGTACTGGAATTTTAATGAAAATTTCTGCATTACCTGTGGGACAGCATTTTACCACAATTTACAGTTACCAGAGATACTGATGGAAAAAAAGGACAGAAGCAGTACACTCCACTCAGAGCTGCCCTCTCTCTCTGAGACCCTGCCTCAGAGACACCCGCCCTCTCAGGAACACTCCCCTCTCTGGGATGCCTGCTCTCAGGAGCCCCCTCTTCTCAGGGGCACACCCCGTCAGGGAAACAGGAAGTCTGAATAGGGGGCTTAGCAGCCATCCAGTTCTGACTCACACATTACTCAAGCTCTCACTTTGTACCAGCACTCTGCTGGGTGTTCTACTCCAACTCTTTAAATTGCAGTAGCACAGCGTACTGGGTATCATTAACCCTATTTTGCAAATCTATACAGCAGGTTTCAGAGGGAATAATTTGTTTGCCCAAGTAATTCAGACCAAGGTGTTATGCTTTTGAAATCTGTGTTCTTTTCATTATTTCAGTGAGACCCAAGAAGACAACCAACACCTATGATCCACTTCATGTGGAAACACACAGCTACAATGTTATAATGTCCCAGTTGGTCTTGAATATGCTCATCCAATGAATTATAAACCTATAAACAAACTGGTTACAGAACATGCTTAATACAGGATGAACTGCTCATTAAAAGAGGTTCCTTGGAAAACTGTACTATGAACATTCATTTTAAAAACAAGCACTGATTTTTTTCATACAGCTTTAAAGTAGTTTTTCCCCATTTAACCTCCCTGCCACCTCCACCCACACACACTGACACACTGTAATTAAGGAAAAGTGTATAGAAACTAAATTTATAATGTCTGTAGGAAGTTTATCAGGCTCTGCCCACTGATGGAGATGTTCAAGAACAGTAAATGGCCCCAGGGTGATGAGCAAGAGGAAATGGAATGCTGAGTAACCTATGGATAGAGAATCACTGAATGACAGGTATGGCGCACACAACCTACAGAATTTGTCACTTCTTCTCATAGGTAGACAAATCCTAAAATAGAGAGAGAATAAATATGTATGGTCTTGACTAAGCTATCAGCTCCATCACGCTCCCAGATAATCAGAGCCTTCACCTGCACTGCAGGAACAGGAAGACTGCCCACCTACAGGACCTGACAGAGCAAAGGGCTGGGAGGAACTCTGGTGACCATCTAATCCACACCCTCGATTTATGATTAACCAACCGCTGGCCCAATCAAACCACCTGTTCCACGTCATCAACCCATGTGAGTGTCAGCACGAAAGCCAAGGCCTGTCGGCCTCCTTTTCACAGCCCCATGCCACTGCTACTGAAGCTGCACCACCCGAGCTAACACCTGCTCGTCGCTCACAGATATTTGTTCAGGTATGTGGCCAATTTTGACATGGACATCCCAGGAATACCACCAAATAGAGTGACAAACCACTAACGTGTACCCAACCTGCCCCTAAAATCCGCATTACATTTTACTCACATCATTCACATACAGGCATACAAACTGGCCAAATGCTTTTCAAATATATTCCACACACAGATTTCCCAAATAGGAAAGGCTACAAAACCCACCAGCACAAAATCAATGAGAATGGGACTAGTACCTTCCCCAGAAGGCAATCTCCGGGGCGTCTTTCACGTAGCTGGAGTCCCCAGAGTCACTGAGTCCGTTGGCGATCCCACCAGAGTGGCCCATCACTATTCCGCCATCTGCTGAGATGCTCAGGAGGTCCTGCTGTCCTCCCACTGCTGTCCTCTCCAGGAACTGCGTGCCTTCCTTAATGCGCTGCTGTATCATTGGGGTGAGGGGCAGCTCGAAGCTGAAATAGCTATCAGGCTCTGAGTACAACGTCTCCAAGGACTCAGCACTGTAGTACAGGGAGGTGTTGTCCAAGATGGTTTCGAACTGGGAGCTGTACACATCCGTGGAGTCCTCTGTGTACCCGGGGCCAAGGATATCATCCTCTCCTCCCGTAAGGTGCTCCTCTTGTTCGAGAATCCTGGAAAGGAAATAAGAGTGAAGAATTTCAATAGTAGGTTAATTTTTTTCTAATTTTTTTCCTCTTCAACCATATAAAAAAGATAATATTCTGTAGAGCTAACACTTGTATTCAATGGGCTTATGTCTTAATATATTTGGGAAGGAAGATAACACAGACCTATGCTCAGGTTGGAAAAAAAAACTGCTAGCATACACGTGCTTCACCACCCTCAGAATAACTTAACATCGTTTCAAACTAGTTTCCTTGTATATGAATACATCCAGTCCAATGAATATTTGAATCAGATATTCTAGTTTTAGCCAACTAAACTCCAAATTCAAAGTATTAACAGCTACCGTCATGCTTACTTTTAACAGAGCGGATAAATATTTTGTGTAAACTTAATGGAGTAAAAATACACTAAGCTTTCATCAGTCTATTAATACTTTCTGATTTAAATAAGACCAAACACCTTCCAGCAGATGACTACATTAGAATTCAAGGGCTGCCCCCTGCTGACAATATGGCAGCATTGCAGAGAGATTTCAGGTCCAAAATTAGTAAAAGGATTTAAAAAATTAAAATTAAAAATAAAATAAAATCCGACAGACATATTTATTGCAAGGCTAAGCAAAACAGTGAAAACATAGAAACAATTTATAACTGAATACACAGGGGTGAGCATTAACTAATATGTAGCATGTTCTTCAAATATTTAATATGAACAGTAGGATAACTAAGTAAAATTTTAAACACTCAGTTAAGCGCAAGAGGTCGAAAGTTACAAAAACCTGGAGCTGAACTCTGGATGTGCTCATTACTAGCGATGTCACTTTGGCAACTTTACTTAACCTCTCTGAGCCTCAGATTCCTACAAATAGAAAGAAAATAGAAACAGGAATACAAATACCTCATAAGTAACCTACATTCCTCTTAGGTATTGCCAGAATTCACCTTCAACAAGACAGCTGTCTTGCTTGTTTTTAAATTACTGAAGGCCTGCCATGTGCCAAACACGATTCTGGGTTTATACCTCAACAGCTTCTCACTGGACTTGGAATAAAATGAAAAGTTCCTGTAATAAAGCTCCTCCCTGCACGCTGACGTCCCACCACTCTCCCCAGCTCCTTACGCTCCAGTCACACTGGTGGAGTGTCAAATCTTCAAACTTGTCAAACTTCACCCAACTCCAGGCAACCCAGCAGCCCTCCGCGGGGCCTGCTGTTCCCTCCGCCCGGAAGAGCCTTCCTGCCCGTCTCACTCCTCAAGTCTCAACCTAACAGTCGTTTCCAAAGAAAGGCCCTGCCCAAGTCATCAGATGAACTAGCCTCTCCTGCATTCAAATGATTATTTCTGGTATGTCTCTCCTTCTCCTTCACAGAACCTAGCACAATTTATGATCTTGTAATTATTCATGTGTTTCTGTGGTCAGCGTTTATCTGCAGCAGTAAACTGCATGGAGGCAGTGGCCATGGGCCATGTCCATCTTAAACGTCCCTTTACACCCAGCATCTAGCAGCATCAAGGGCACAGAAGACAATCAAGGAATACTGGTGGGAGAAAATGAAGAGACGGAGGGAGGGAGGGAGGGACGGAGAAATGAATCAATAATCCACACAACAGCAAGAGTACATATTGCAGTGGGGATGTGATCACTGAGCCCTGTACCGCACACACGTCAGGCAGCTTTGGAGGGAAGTCTGGAGATTTTAGGTGCTGGGGGGCCAGGCGGGAGGGTGGGGCGGAGGAGTCCTGACAGCCATCCTAAAGGAGCGGCACTCTCCGTGGATTTGTTCATTAATTGTAAGAGGAAAAGGCATCCCCTTATACCAACCCAACAAACAAAGAACCCTTGAGCCCTGACACAGATGTTCTCCCACAAAACTATGAAACATGGTGTCATGAAGACAGAGGGAAGAAAAGATGGTACAAATCTGAAATGACAGAACAAACGGCGGCCGAAAGGAGCACTGTGCGGTCAGACTCTGAGCACGGAAGTGGAGAGAGACGGGTCACGTCTTCCATTCCTTGGGCTCTGTGCTGGTGTGGACGCAACGTCAGAAGTGAATGGAAAGGCCAGGAAATATCACATGGTGCTGAGTTTACTTGTCGGGGACATAATCCAAACATACTGTTCCCATGAGAAGGGACTCCCGTGGGAATGCCACAAGACAACGGAACTATGCAGTCTGCTTCTGACCTCTGGACCCTCTCTAAACCTAAAACACGGCGTCAGCCCAAACCCTGTGTTTGTACATGTATGTGGGCTGGATGACATGCCTAAGTTAGGACGTAATGACTACAGGACACGTCAAGAGTCCAACTCTTTTCATGTTATTAAAGATAACTGTAGTTACCCTGATGTTGGAAAACTCAAAACCTGTCAAATACAACACAATGTCAGGGATGGATTCACATAGTTCCATGCTCACCATCTCTCCACCACTCTGCTTCCCTGGCCTACGGCTAATGGACAACACTGTACCAAGGTCACCTGAACAGCTCAGACACTCAGACGGAATCCAGCTCACAGTCCCTCCTCTTCTGTTCTACGATAAAAAGGACCCAGGATACTGTGAGTTGAGCTGTCAGTGTGAGCAAGGTAACGGTTTCCTAGTAAACGGCCCAGGCATCACAGACAGCAGGGTTGCAGGGGCTCACCTCTCCTTGTCTCTCTCTAGGTTGGATTTCTTCTCAAGATGTCCTCTGCTTTCCTTTAGGAAGACTTCATCCTCTCCACTCTCAACAAGAGGCACAGGGGAAAATGTCGCTGACCTAGAGGTGGGCCTCCCTGAAGGACCGCTCCAGGTTTCACCCCCAACACTCGCGGGGTCACCGGCTGAATTATACAAACCAGCAGAGGAGATGATATGGCTTGGCACTTTGGAAAGCCCCTTGCTTTCAGGAGAGGTAGATTTTGTCTCCAAATCCACAGGTTGCCGTGTCTCTCTTTTCTCCCCTCCTGTCCATAGTACATCCACCCCTTCAAATTCCACGTGTTTGGCCCGGCCTGGGCGGCCTGTGGAGCTGCCTCGATCACATCCCCCTGGGTGCTCTCTCCCCAGATCAGACCTCAACTCTCTTAAAACACCCACACTGCCCACAGAGTTGTGGGTCACTGCTGGGCTCCCCGCGGAAGCTGCTGCACAAGCTGACTCCTGCACACGGACAGTCCCCTTCCTCCCAGGATTCGCCTGAGTCTCTGCAGTTAACAGCACTGTCAGATCCTTCTGGATGCTCAAGTGAAAATGGTCCTCCGCCGTAACTGCGGCTGACAGAGGTATATAAGGTGGTTTTTCTTGGCCAGCGGGGAACAGTGTGCTATTGGCTCTCTGTGTTTGATGACTGGCAGTGCCTAGCTCTTTTTCCAGCCGCTGAACTGGAAAACTAGAAACAGCATCTTTGTCCAGTACCGTTGTAGCCTGTAGCGTTCCTGAAGCTATTCTGGCTTCAGTGGCTTTCAGAGCTGAGATCAAAGAGTCTATGGGCTGTAAACGTTGCTCTGTGAGGTGGCTGTGAGCGGGGGCCTCTCCAGCACCTTTTGGTCCTGCTGTAACACTGTTGAGCTCGGAGTGGGGGCCAGCAAGAAGCCGGACGCCCTCCTGCCCCTGCGGGTAGCATGGCAGAGACTCTGCATCAAACTCGAGAGAGGTTCTTAGGCCTTCTCCACTTTCCTCCATGGTCCCATATTCTGGAAATTCGTTTGTAACATTCGGTGGGAGTAAAGTGCTTCCTCCATGATCACCTGTAAACAGAACAGAATGGACACGTGACTTGCTTTGAACAGCAGGTGCCAATGTGCATTAACGAATATCCACACATATTAGGCACCCAGTTGTCTGTATTTGGTTCTTTTGCTGTCTCCTTCCGCTCACCACTTCTTAGAAACTTGCCAGTGGTCGCTCTCACTTAGCTTACACGGGTGTCATCGCACAGGTCTGGGAGGGAAGGAGACAATCTAACGATACAGACCATATCCAACCTGGCCTCTAACAAAGTCCCACACAGGCTACTAAGTTGCTGCCTATGCAAAAAGAGATTCAAATAAGGATACATATTACTTTCCAAATACCATTCATGGAACAGCAACTAAAATATTTATATTGGGCATAACAACAATAGCCTCACAGTCCAGCCAACAAAATCTGTGCAGCGCAATCTCTGAGATGGAGCCTCAGAAAAAAGACATGAGCTATTTAAAGTCAGTAAATATTTCTTCAGCAGGAAGCCTCCCCGTTTCACTGTTTGATTTCTGTGGGGGAGGAGGGAAAGCTTTCAGAATATCCCTGAAAAAAAAGAGTGAAGTCAAAATGGAATAGGAAACTTTAAATATGTTGAGAAAAATTTCCAGGATCCCAATGCATAAAATTGAAATGTTTTATTTCATATGCATAAAATTGAAATGTATTATTTCACATTGTATGCAGAATCGCATTATGTGAAGCAGTGAAAACAATAATATATATATTTAATATATTGGATCAGATATACATTTTCTTATTCAAATAGCAGTTAGAACAAGCAAGACATTCTCATGAGCAAAAATTTAAATTGGGGGTTTATGGTTAATAGTTACAGTCACATTACCCTAGTACCCAATTTCCTTCGGAACTTGGTTTTGGTTACCTCGTATCAAGAAAATCCTGGTACACTAGAAATGCAGTGCATTTACTTTGACAACTTATGAAAAAGGGCATCTACTGTTTTTAAAGCACTGTGAACTACACCCTTCCTTTTGGGTGAAATATTTGACCAATCCTGATAACATGATCGAAACAACAGGGAAGACCTGATTCCAAGGCCTGCGCAGAACGAGGAAACCCGGGAACAGGAGGTGACACACGTTACCCAGCAGCATGCAAACGTGACGAACAGTGACACATCGGAGAGTGTACACTGTTTCGTACTCCGTTTTTAAAATAATTTGAAATCGATCTTTAAAATTCAATTTGAATCAAGCGTTGACGGAATCCAAGAAACAGTTCTCTGTGACGGCAGTACTGAAAATACTTTCATGAGACAGAGCCAAGAAGACATGGCTTGCTGGAATCTGAAGAGGAAGCACCTTTTCAAACTCTGATTTTCAAAAGGAAGATAGTGAAAAACACTAAAGGTCCCTCTTCCTTTTAATGTGTTTCCTCCCTTAAGAGTCAGTGGTTTTTAATATACTCACAAAATTGTGCAGCCATCACCACTAATTCCAAACATGATCATTACTGCCCCCACCCCCCAAAAACCACATGTCCATTAGCTGTCACTCCCCACTGCCCTGTCTTCTCAGTCACTGGTTACTGCCAATCCACTTTCTGTTTCCACGGATTTGCGTATTCAGAACATTTCACAGAAATGGTATCACGCCATGTGGCACTTATGTCTGTCTTTTTTCACTGAACAATGTTTTTCTGTTTTCTTATTTTTTGGTTTTTTTAAGAGAGAGAAAGGAAGGAAGAAAGAGAGTGCAGGGTCCCTGTCCTGGGTGCCAGACGTGGGGGGGCTCCGCCTGCAGAGCCCCATCCCTCTGTCACGGATGAAAATAAAAACTGTTGCGGACCGTTCAGCCTGGTTTCAGGAGTTGTAACCCTCACCCCATGGTCGGCTGTGTAAGAGCCCAAGGGACCCACTTCATCTGGGTCTGTTCTGTCACAAGGACATGAGCTACTAAGGAGACAAAGCTTATCTCCCTGGCAGGAGCACTGCTTCTGCCTCATCCATCTCTGGCCCCAATGCTTGGTTGGCAGTCAATGACGGGTAAGACTCCTCATGGGAGGGGCAACCTAAGCCAGACGCGACCACTTGGGAGGCCTCATGGAAGGACTCGGGGGGCTGCAGCAAAGAGGATGGGATGGACCCTCACCCCCCGGCTATTCTGACATAGCCCCGAGTCCTCATGTCCATCTGGGAGATGTCTCCTGCTTCCTAATTGCCTTAAAGCCTGAAACTGTGGGGGTGAGTGGTGCAGCCCTGTCCTGGCCAGGACGGCTCCGTGGGTGATCCGGACATAAGAAAGAATTCCTAAAGCCCTGTGAAACCTGCTTTGCTAAGAATGCTCTTCCTGAGGTGACAAGTGTCCCAGGAGGAAATGAGCATGTCTCCCAAAGTCTGGCAACCCCCCTTCCTGACAAACACTGGCTCGGATTAAGCCCTCAGATTTCTTTGACATGTTAAACTTGTATTCCAGTGTATTGGAGCCCAATAAAAGCCTAGTGAGGATGGGGCTCTGGGTCATTCTCCTCTGAGAGTTTGACCCCTTTCCTCCCCAAGCAGAAGATGTCTTGGTAGTTTTTACTTTCATCCGTGACGGAGGGATGGGGCTCTGCAGGCGGAGCCCCCCCACATCTGGCACCCAGGACAGGTCCCCCACAAAAAACTACCAAGACATGATCTGCTTGGGGAGGAGAGATGGACAAACTCTCAGAGGAGAATGACCCAGAGCCCCTTCCTCACTAGGCTTTTATTGGGCTCAAATACACCGGAATACAGGTATGTCAGGCGACAAGGATCAAACAATGGTTAACATTTCAAAGCAATCTGAGGGCTTAATCTGAGTCAGTGTCTGTCAGGAAAGGGGGTTGCCAAACTTTGGGAGACATACTCATTTCCTCCTCGGACCCTTATCATTTAAATGAGAGCACTCTTAGCAAAGCAGGTTTCACAGGACTTTAGGAATTCTTTCTTATGCCCAATCACCCAGGGAACCATGCTGGCCAGCACAGGGCTGCACCACTTGCCCTCACAGTTTCAGGCTTTAAGCCTGATTAGGAAGCAGGAGACATCTCCCAGATGGACATGAGGACTCAGGCTATGTCAGAATAGCCGGGGGGCGAGGGTCCATCACATCCTCTTTGCTGCAGCCCCCCGAGTCCTTTCATGAGGCCTCCCAAGTGGTCGAGTCTGGCTTAGGTTGCCCCTCCCATGAGGAGTCTTACCCATCATTGACTGCCAACCAAGCATTGGGGCCAGAGATGGATGAGGCAGAAGCAGTGCTCCTGCCAGGGAGATAAGCTTTGTCTCCTTAGTAGGTCACATCCTCTTGACAGAACAGACCCAGATGAAGCGGGTCCCTAGGCTCTTATACAGCCCACCGTGGGGTGAGGGTTACAACTCCTGAAACCAGGCTGAACGGTCCGCAACAAGAGAGCGAGAAACATCCACGTGAGAGAGGTAAATCGATAGGTTGTCTCTCATAGGCACCCTGACCGGGGACTGAACCTGCAGCCCAGGCATGTGCCCTGCCAGGGAATCCGACCCATGACCTTTCACTTTGTGAATGATGCCTAACCAACTGAGCCACACAGGTCAGGGCAACACGAAGTTTTCAAGATTTACCCACATTGTAGCATGTATCCGAACTTCATTCCTTTTTACTGCCAAAGAATATTCCATGGTACAGACAGACCAGTTTCTTTAGCTATTCATCAACTGATAAGTGTTTGTGCTGTTTCCATCTTTTAGCTATCATGAATAATGAACACTGGTGTACAAGTTTTTACATCTACGTTTATTTTCAATTCTCTTGGGTATACACCTATGAGTGAAATTTCTGGGTCATGTCTCATGTTTTGAGATATGGCCAGTTTCCCAAAGATGCTACACTATTTTACATTCCTACCAGCAAGATCTGAGGGGTCCATTATTGCCCGTCTTTTCTGTTACAGCCATCCTAGTGGGTGTGAAATGGTGTGTCACCGTGGTTTTGATCTGCATTTGTTTCCCTAGTGATTAAATTTGTTCTCCTCAGTATTTTATTCTTTTTGATACTAAGACAAGTGGAACTGTTTTTTAATTTCACTTCAGGTTATTCATTGCTACCATACAGAAATACAACTGGTTACTGTATAGAGAAACTATATCCTGCAATCTTGCTGAATTCATTAGTTCTTACAGTTTGTGGGTAGAGTCCTTAAAATTTCCTTCTATATATATGTCATCTGTGAACAGAGATAGTTTACTTTTTTCTTTCCTATCTGGATACTTTTTAGTTCTTCTTGTCTAACTTCCCTGGCTAGACCCTCCAGCAGGATACTGAATGGAAGTATTAAGAGCGGAAATCCTTGTCTTGCGTCTGATCTTAGGAGAAAGCTTTCAATCTTTCAGCACTAAGTATGACGTTAGCTGCAGGTTTTTCACAAACACCCTGTATCAGGATGAAGAGGGTCCCTTCTACTTCTGGTTTGTCAAGTGTTTTTATAATGGAAGTGTGTCAAATTTTATCAAATGCTTTTTCTCTGTTATTTGAGATGGTCATGTGGGTTTTGTCATTTATTCTAGTAACATGATGTATTACATTCATTGATCTTTATAAACTGAACCAACTTTGCATTCCTGGAATAAATCCCACTTGGCCATGGTGTATAACGCTTTTTATATGTTGCTAGATTCAGCTTTCTAGCATTTTTGCATCTATATTCATAAACAGTATGGGTCTGCAGTTGAATTACCTTTTTCTGGTTTGGTATTAGGGTAATGCTGACTTCACAAAATGAATTGGGAAGTATTCTATATGGGATTTGTTTACACCTTTTTACTCTTCCGTAGGCTTTTAACCGTTTTTCTCCCTTAATCACTGATGACTTTAGTTTCTTTAGCACATTGAAGCTATAAATTTATTTTTTAATAATTCACCATTTTATTCATTTTAAATTATATGACTACATAGTCTTTAGTATCTTCACAATGTTGTACAACCATCACCACTACCAAATTCCAGCACATGTCCGTCACCCCCCAAAGAGCACTATCGATTAACAGTCAGTCACGATTCTCCCTATCCCCACCCCTTGGCAACCGCTAATCTACTTTTTGTCCCTCTCTCTATTTGCCCATTCTGGCCATTTCGTATAAATCCAATCACACACAATGCTCTTTTTTGGGTGGGGGTCCCGGCCCCCTTTGCGTGGTGTACTGTGTTCCAGGCCCACCCATGCTGCGGCCACTGGCCGCGCTTCATTCCTCTGCAAGGCGGAGTCAACAGTTCATTGGATGGCTACACTGCATTTTGTTTATTGTTAATATGCAAGGAAAGGGAAAAAATGAACCACCCAAAAACATGTTTTCTTTCTTTAGCACAGTTAAATAGCTTAAAGTGATCGGAGAAGTACTTAGTTCATAGGGGGAAATATTTCCTTTAGATTTTATGATGCTTTTCATTATTTCACTAAGCTACAGTATAGCTCTACAAAAAGTTGAGGTTTACAGAGTATAAAAGTCCAAAGGCTGAAAGAATCTAAGAACTCACAGACCTAACGAAATTAGGTGAGAAAAGAGGCTCAAAGCACAGTGTGCCCACTAACGGTTCACAGGGGTCCAAGCCGCAGTCTGTCTGCCCCACCCTGCTACGCGTGTGTCCCTCCCCTCCCCGCCGCCTTTACTGGTGGCGAGATACTCGAGGGTATGTCTTCAGTCTTTTCCCTGAAGTTAAAAAAAAAATCTTCAAAAATGACTAACCAAAATCCCTTTTCCACTTCATCTTGTATACCGCGATCTTCCTGAAACAAAACTTTAGGTTGCCTTCAGTAGTCCCCCATTGCCTATAGAACAGAGTCTGAAGTCCAAACTCGGATCCACAATCCAGCCCCAACCTGTCTCTTCCAATCTACTCGCTCTTTCTCTTGCTTGACTCCCTTCTCAAACGTTATGTCCTTGCTTCTCTAACCGAAGGGGGGGACCACTTTGAAAAGGTTCTCTCCAATACATACTGAAAATAAAGTTAACTGTATGTACACTCTAAGCGCTATAGTCCTTTGCCTTTGCTCAACCTCTTTTCTGTACATGATATAATTTTTCCTCCTGTCTCTACAGGATCAGATTATTTTCACCTTTCAACACCCAGTCAAATCCCCTCTTCTGAATTCAGCCCTCCCATAATCACCAGCTTTGCAAGAAGTCACCTCTCCTACAAATGTCAACAAAACTTGAGCGGAATTATACGCACATTGCATATAGTACATATACTTGAAATAACCATGTTAGCTCACATTTTAAAGCTTCAAAAGGCTACAATTTTTAACCTATCATGAAGTGTTTTAATAAAACTATCCATAGTGACCATTGAAGCACATGTAAATTTAACACCAAAACCCACTACAGTGAAATCCACTCAACGAAATGAAGAGAAGTTAAAGGCCACCATTTAGAAGCCCACTTTGCTCTACCAGCGCACATTGTCGTCTAGACAACCACCACAGAGACATGGACACACTGGCTCAGAGAAGACTGAGGACGTCAAGAAAAAGGGCCTCAGGAAATTAATTAATTTCTCCAGCCCACTTTTAATACTCTTTGTTAACATGTAACAACTTCTAAAGGAGACAGCAAATGCATCAATTGTGGGCAAATGCTTGTGATGTCTTGATACTAACAACTTGGCAACTAGTCAAAGGAAGGAGATAAAAGGATGAAGGGCAAAAGCAAAGTCCTGTGCAACAAACAGCTGCTCCACTATTCCAACTGGTCCTCCTGTTCTGAGTTTATTGTTCTACAAGTTTTATTTACCATTTAACTAAATAAGGACTGGCACAGACCTGGGGAAATAAATGTTCGAAGAAACCGGCCCTGGCTGATGTGGCTCAGTGGATTGAGCACCAGCCTGAGAACCAAAGGGTCACTGGTTTGATTCCCAGTCAGGGCACATGGCTGCGTTGTGGGCCAGGTCTCCAGTAGGGGGTGCTGGAGAGGCAACCACACTTTGATGTTTCTCTCTTTTTCTCCCTCCCATCCCCTCTTTAAAAATAAATAAAATAAAATAAAAAAAAAAAAAAAAAAAAAAAAGCTAAATGACTTGACCAAGGTAGATGAAATGCTTTCAATAAAGTACTTTAGGAAAATTAAGAAAAATTAAGTCAAGATTAGATTCCTGGTCTTTGGTTTCTCAGGAGTAAATGCCTAGGAAAAACTAGGAGGCCTCTTCATTTCTAAGAGCAATACTGTAACATTACCAAACATAATGAAGAATGAAAAAACTCTTCTACTTGTAGCTTCTGGGTAGAAATAGCCATCAACCTCATGAGACTCTGGGTCAGAGCACCATCTCTGCCTTAGCATAACATCAAGTCCTTCCCTTCAAATAAGGAGCCTTTGTGTCAGAGGGCACAAAAGGTTTATTTTTGCTGTTTGCTCTTCCTGTCGACACTTGAACTGGCTTTAACAACAAACAAAACTTCGTAAGATCTTAATCCTGACCTTTTTATTTAGAATTTCTGATTTATTCCTTTATGTTTAAAAATCAGGACTATTTATGTCGGGGTGATTTTAAAAAACAAAACAAACAGATTCTTCTTTTTTAAGGTTTTAGTTCTGCTCCCTTTTAAAACAGGGCTATACCTTCTGTTAAATGCCCATCATTTCCAAAACCCATTCACTCATTCAGCAAACATTTATGAATACCCTGCTATGTACTGAACATTGGGGATTCAAAGCTGAATATTGCCAAGATACGAAAAGTCTGCTTTGCACGTTAGAACGCTCACCTGCAGCATGTGAAGGAAGCACAGAGGAGAAACTTCAAGGGCAAGCAGACTCAGGAGTAACAACACAGGCTGCTGGCAGTAGTGCGGGTGAGATGGTGAGGGAGCCAGGACGAAGGCAGAATGGGTGGTACAAAGGTGCAGAGCTGCCCCTGCTCCCACTCCAGCCAGTGCCCCCTCCACCATCACCTCCTGCCCCCGTCCCGGCCCTCCCTCGTTTCATGCGCACCCACAAAGCCACCGCTCAGCCTGGGCCAACTCCTGTGGGCTCCGATGTCTGACTTGTTAGGGCTCTGCCTTGCCCCTGTCAGTCTGCAACTGTCACGGATGTAAGGACGCAACTGAAAACTGAAATAGCTGTTACTCCTCCAGAAAGTCTCACTGAATTAGTCCTGACCAAATTTGGTCTGATATATGTGACAAAGAGATTTGCTAAGTATAAAAAGAAGAACTTTAGCACTTACCTAAATATAACCACTCGCTAGTAGAATCTGAATTAGTAAGAGTTCATAGCTTTACAGCATTTATTTTTCCCCTTTAAGGAATAAAAATGTAGTATAAAAAATGCGTAGGGGGGAAGGGAGGAGAAAGGAGGCGAGCTCTTCGCCCTCACGTGAAATGTACACACTTTCCGGGGCGTCTATTTACACTCCTCTCGGAGTCATCCTTCTCTAACAGGAGTCTTACCCACGGCTTCGTGTGCTTGGTCAGATTACGGACACATTAGTCCCTGTTGTTTAGTAACAACGCTTTTTTCCTATGAGGAACTAAATCCACTGCCTTAATTTTTGTTCATTTGTTTAATGTACTGAGAAAAAAATAGGATACTTTTGAATGTTAACGAGTCAACGTTAGGAGATCTTAGGGTTATGCATTAACTCGTCATCATCTCTGGAACACAGGACAGGACTGTAATACCATAGAATGGAACAGCAAAAACTTCTTCAATATCAAACTAAAAAGCTCTGTACAGCAAAGATGATCAAATGAAAGGCAACATACTGAATGAAAAATATTATAAATTCTATATCTGATAAGGAGCTAGTATCTAAAATATATAAAGAACTCACACAATTCTATATCAAAAAAAGCAAACAATCTGGGCAAAGATCTGAAGAGATACTTTCCCAAAGATGACACACACACAGGCAACGAGTGCGACCGACCCTTGAACGACACAGGCTAGAAGGGCACGGTCCTCTCCAATGCAGTTTTTAAAAAAAAATGAATACTGTAAATGTGTCTTCCTTATGATTTTCCTAATAACATGTTCTTTTCTTGGGCTTACTTTGTTGAAAGAAGAGAGTGCACAATACAAGTACCATAACACATCAATAGAAGTTTTTGTTTTTGGTAAGGCTTCTGATCAACAGTAGGCTATCAGAAGTTTGGGGGAATCAAAAATTATATGCAGATTTTTTTTTTTTTAAGATTTTTTTTTTCCTTTTAGATTTTATTTATTTATCTTTAGAGGGGAAGGGAAGGAGAGAGGGGGAGAAACATCAATGTGCGGTTGCCTCTTGTATGTCCCCTGACGGGAACTGGCCTGGCAACCCAGGCATGTGCCCTGACTGGGAATCGAACCGCGATCTTTCGGTTCGCAGGCCCGCGCTCAATCCACTGAGCTACACCAGCCAGGGCTATATGCAGATTTTGATTGTGCAGGTGTCCCTAACCCCCACTTGTCCAAGAGTCAACTGTACACGAAAAAACACTCAACATCACTAATCATCATCAGAGCCACAATGAACTGTCACCTCACACCTGTTAGGATGGCTACTGTCAAACACACAAGAAATGACAAGTGTAGGTGAGGCTGTGGAGAAAGGGAACCCTTGTGCACCGTTGGTGGAAATGTAAATTAGTGCAGCCACTGCAAAAACCAGTTGGAGTTTCCTCAAAAAATTAAAACTAGAACTACCACATGACCCAGAATTCCACTTCTGTGTGTACATCCAAAGAAAATGAAAACAGTAACTCTACAAGATACACGTGCTCCCACGTTCATTGCGACGTCCATCAGTGGATGAATGGATAAAGGAAATGTGCTGTGTTTATACAACGGAATATTATTCAGCCATAAAAAGGAAAGCTTACCATTTGCCACAACATGGATGATCTTGAGGCCATTATGCTAAGTGAAACAAGTCAGAGAAAGACAAATACCATACTGTACGATCTCACCCATATTGGACCAAAACACACATAAGCTCACGGATACACAGAACACAGTGGTGGTCAGCACACGCTGAGGGTGGAGCGGGCAAACAGGTTGAGGGTCAAAAGGTACAAACTTCCAGACGTAAAATAACTAAGTCACGGGGAGGTGATATCCAGCATGGTGATAATAATTAATGATACTACATGGCACATTTGAAAGTTACTAAGAGTAGATCTTCAAAGTCCTCATCATGAGAAAAAAATTTTGTAATTATATACAGTGACAGATGGTAACTAGACTTATTGTGGTCATTTCATAATATAAACAAATATGGAATCATTATGTTGTACATCTGAAATTAATGGAATTTTATATGTGAATTATATCTCAATTTTTTAAAAATTCTTCAGATCATGGAGAATGAACCTGCTCCATAAGATGGGCTTCAGAAAGACAGAGCCCTTCTAAGAATAATCCTGTCTGAGGACCTGTCTGAGGACCAGAGTGGAAGAAAACCCATTTTTCTTCCACCCATTTAAGGAGTGGCTAGCACACTCCTTAAAACAAAGTGGTTGAAGGTGATAATACTACTCAGCCCTGACTGGTGTGGCTCATTTGGCTGGGCATCGTCCCACACAGTGAAAGGTTGCCGGTTCGTTCCCCGGTCAGGGCACACACCTAGGCTGTAGGTTCGGTCCACGGTTGGGGCATGTACGAGAAGCAGCTGATCGATGTTTCCCTCTCACACACCGATGTTTCTCTCCCTCCCTTCCCCTCTCTCTAAAGTAAGTGAACAAAATCTTTCAGAAAAATAATACTCATAACAAGAACTATTTGGCAAGTCTACTACATACTCTGTCTGGGTCACAGGAAGCTGAAATGTAAAGCAATTAAGAAAGTTGATCATGAGAGAATCTGAGCAACGGGATGCAGGTTTCCCAAGGGAACATGACCGTCGTGGCTACACCTAGAGCCTTCGGGAGAATCACCGTCATGCACTCTCGCACACACATGTTGCCTAGGAATTGGGCCCCACCGTTTTTCAGCAAAGGGTTTTTTTGCTTGTTTTGTTGCCATTATAACAGAAACTCCAAAAGGCAAGAACTTTGTCTACTTTCTTCACCATTAGGTCCCCAGAGCCTGGAATAACAATACCTAGCAAAGTGAACGTATCTGTTGAATCACTGAATAAATGAAGAATGTCCTATAATCAACAGGACACCAATGAACAGAAACGAAACACACACGCTTCCCGAACACAGGCAAATCACTCCATGTCAGTGCCACCCAGGCAGGCTCTGTCCCCTACTCCCAAGCATAGGCTTGGACAGAATGCTGGAAACCCGGGGGTCCTTCCTAACTTTAGAGTTAGCTAATTCTTCCATCTGCTCGGCCAACATTCATAGAACATCAAGTCAAATACGCACTGAGCACTGGAAAGCAGGGCATCAAGCAAGGTCAGCACGGCTCTGGCCATCAGGGAGCTTGCAGCACAGCAGCTCCATGTGCATTACTTGCTGGCCGCAGGCGGACTGGGCAGCGGTCAAGTTAAGTGGAGACAACCTCAGCCACAGTTCTACAGTTCAACATGCTCTCACATGGGCTATTACCGTTAAGCACAATTTTTTTCAAGTGATTATCTTAGTCTCTAAATGCCTGGCTGTACAGTGTGGTAGCTGCAGGCACATACGGCTGTGTAAATTTCAATTAATTAAAATGAAAGAAAATTGAAAATCCAGTGCTCGATACCTATGTAGCTAGGGACCACCACATTGCACCACACAGAATGTAACATTTTTCCACGACCACAGAAAATTCTATTTGAAAGTGACGCCCTAGAACCTTCCTACTCGAAGTGCGGCCTTGGGACGGTAACACAGGTATCACCCAGGAGTTTGTTAAAAAGGCAGACTCAGGTACCACCCCAGGCTTCCTAATCAGAACCTATATTTCTAAAAAGAACCCCAGAAAATGTGTGTACACGTTCAAGTATGAGAAGTGCTTCTCCAAAGAACTACAACAATATCTAGAAGTGGTTCTGATCACATTTCAATGGCTGTGTTTTTATTCTAAAAGATAATCTCAAGGGTTCCTACCTCCTAATGGAAAGGTCCAACTATTTAAATCAAATAGACGTGTCCTAAAGAAAGCAAACAGTCTCTCCCTCCTACCCTGGGAAAGGCCTGCTCAATCTGCTCTGCCCTCCACTCACCCTGGGCTCATTTTCAAGAGAAGAAGAGATTACCCCTACAGGCAAATGTCCTCTTCTTTATCTCACAGCTCACAGCTAATTTCCATCACAATGAATGGTCCACGACTCTACACTTCTGCAAAAACCCATAAAGTCCTAAAATAACTGCAAATGTAAACTTGAGCATTAGCAAATACATAGCCTTAAAGAAATGACATTGGAGGCCCTGGCTGGGAAGCTCAATTGGTTGGAGCGTCGTCCCGATACACCAAAATTGCAGGTTTGATCTCCAGCCAAGGTACATACAAAAAAATTATATTGGTGCTTCAAGAAAAAGGGATGAGGGGAAGGTTAGAGGGAAAAGTTAAGGTTTTTCAATTTTTAAAAACAGGGATATTTTCCCAGACTTTTAATATTCATGTCATTGGATACATTACTTGTAAAATAAAAATTCATGGGCAAATTCACTCTGATGAGGCACTTTCAAGAATGTACTAAGGGTCCACAATCTATTTCCTACGAATGTAATTCAACCAATTTTCAGTCCTTTACATCATGGCTAACCCAGCCACTAAACGATTATTTTCTCTCCTTTCCATGTAGGTTGTTCATAAATGCAATAATGTGCTTGGCATTCTCTGTTCCCTAACAACTGCCAGTCAGCAAACACATTAAACCTTACATAATCGGTTAATAGAACAAAAGAATTATACGTTCTGAAGTTATTTTACCACTGGAAAATTTGCAAAAACAAGCTGTCAGACACACTCTCCTTGACGTGTCAGGGAGGAATTCAATCCCATAGACAGAGGTGACCGCTTGTCCCCTTCAGTCTGAAATTTCATAAAATCAATAAAATTTTGGAAGACAAAGGTCCAATTTACCAAGCAAATATAAAAAGAAAGCTTTGCAGAGCTAAAAAAATCTCAAATGCATTTCGCTTGTAAGTAACTATAATCTTTAACTGTGAATAATGATGATAAATGTTTGTATGTATAATAATCGAGATGCCCCCCAGTACCGCAGTGATGCATACATGCTCCGGACTGGCAATCAATAGAAAAGTTGTATTAACACACACACACACACACACACACACGAGAATAATCTAAACCATTTTCTCCTAAGCAATAGACAACATATTTAGTATGATCAAAATAACAGAAAATGAGGTTGAGTAATGAGAAATTACTAAATGAGTAATCTAAGTACATTATATTTTGGTACATGCTCTTTACCCTAATAAAAGTCACATTTTGGAGACGGCTACAGTATATAGTGAAGGATGTTGGCTGGCTATTGCCTGGTCACTAATAATTCTCCAAAAGCACAGGTATTTAAAGGTGTTTATATGCTGCAAAATCAGGAAGAGGCCTGTCAACCACTACACCAGCTATTAGCATGTGCCCACAAATACAGTGGTTCCATTAAATGGATGCTCTTTCCCGAGTGATTAATGGTTAGAGCTGTGCTTTCCTCAAACTAAATTTCACATGCTAATGATTCAGAACCCATTTTTTCCCTCACTCAGTTCCAAACCCTGGGGAAATGACACTAGCTTACCATTCCAGTCAAGTTCTGACTAAGCTCTGCAAACTGAGGAGCAGCCGCACCACACACAGCACAGAGAAGGTACAGGGAGCGAGACAAGGAACAGCCCACTCATTTTAAATCCAAGTCTCTACAGTGTGCTTTTACTCACCGTCAAAAAGAAACTCTCAGCTGTAAGAGCTGAATTTAAGTCTATCTCTAAAATCATTGGTTTTTAAAGCTGGTGTCCTTGTTTTCAAACAATAGGTTTTTTCACTTGTATCTATCACCCACTTCTCTGCATTTTTTTTCTCTCTACACCTTGTGCTTCTGTTTTCAGCTTTAGTGCTTCTGATCAGAGTTGCTCCTCTGATTTCATACATTCCATCCATTTTCTACTATTCTTCCTGCTTAGGAATCCATGCTTTAAAAACCCCAATTTAGTTTCTAGTTTTCTTGAGATATAATTGACGTACAGAGTAGTGTAAGTTTAAAGTTTACATTATGTTCATTTTATACTTATAGATTGCAAAATGATTACCCACTATAGTTTTAGCTACCATCTCCATTATGTTATGTAATTACCGTGTGTGCGTGGTGTGTATAGAGAACATTTAAAATCAACTCTCTCAGCAGCTAGGAAGTACATGATACAATATTACTCATTTTAATCACTATGCTGTACCTTAAATCCCCAGAACATATCCGGCCTGTAACTGGAAGCTTCTGCCCTCTGATCAACATTCACACGTCCCCCTTTCCTTCACCCCCCGGCCCTGCTAACCACCATTCCACTCTCTGAAAAACCCAATTTTGAAATTCCTCTCATCTTCACTACCTTTTTGCTTTTATTTTATTTGGAAAAGCAAAAAAAATTATGAACCTTTAAATAACTCCACAATCTTGTTTACAGTAGGCTCTCCTGCTAACGTTAACATGGATGTAGCAGTACTAACATAAGTTCTTATATAAAATTTTGTATTCCAATATTCTAAAAAATAAAATTGATGTTAAAATACTACATAATCTTTAAAAAATCATGAATGCCAAATAGCTGGAGGTCCTGGCAGTGACGGTTAACTACAGCGGTGGACTTCCCTAAACTGCTGTGCGTCAAGACAGATGTCAAGCAGCGGTGAACTACCACCCCGCTCAGCCTCCAGTCCGCCACAAGCCTCAGCTGGTCCCTGTCTGCATTCAGTACTTTTCATGTTCAATAAGCAACCCACACGTCTGCTAAGGATTCAGGCTGCAACCTGACATGACCGATAATTTCAAGTACATCTGAAAATGCAAATTTTACAGAAAGTTTAAAGTCAAGTTGCCTGGTGGAAGAAATAAATTTGGAGTTACTCTAAAAATGACACTTTCAACAGACGGGAAACACATACCCTGTACGTAAACCGAGCAGTTAAAACACCCATCACAAACTTCCAGGAGAGACCACCTCAGGCCACACGTTCACAGAACACTTTTGGCGCTGCCCTCTGAGCTAACCTGTTGTCTTCTAGGTTATTCAGGCGGAGCCACGCTCCAGGCATGCAGATGGAAAAGGGTTCGAGCTCTTTAAGAGCAACTCCCCCCAATTCGCATCGAGCATCACAATATCATGTCTTTCTGAAACTACAGGGGTAGCCTGTTTTCCTCTCTCTTTCTATGTAAAACTGAAAACAGGGAGCAGAAATGGTAAGATAGAACCCTGCATTGCCAGGAAAGCTGGTTGGGAAAAAAACCCCAAAAACAATGAAAGGAGATAAAATTACAGGTAAGAAGAATATTCTGCTTTCTATTTAAAAATACAAATTTGGGAAAATCCAATGTCGGATGCTGAAATAAACACTCCAGGTTAAAGCCCGGTGAGGCACTGGGCAAGAGCACTCAGAGGGCAGGTGGCGTCGTTCTGATGACTGGGGAATTAAAAGAACAGTTGGCATGGGCAGCCCTGAACAAATGCAGTATGCTCTTCTCCGTGTTGGGATTCAGCAAAACCTGGTGTAGCCCCAGGAGTCTCCTACTGGGACGGTCAAAAGACAAGACTAGTAAGCAAAAGCAGTCAATAAAACAGACGGATCATTTCACAGCAGCATCTTACAAGAGATAGAGATACAAAAATAGATTTGCCTGCATAGACCTACAAAGAGGTTACTCACAGAGATTACTGTAGCTCCAGCAGTTACCCATTGATCATAGAAAATGCCCAGTTCATCAGCTTAACGCTTGAGAAAAGTTAGCTAGGAAAAGAAGCCAGCTGATTCAAAATCTGCTGTTCTAGTCAACTGGAAGCAAATTAGTTTCAAATTTCCTGGCAGCCCCTGAGCCCTGCACTGCACGCGGTGATGTCAGTGGAAGCACTCTGAGCCCCGGAGCCCCGGAGAGGAGCTGCCGCTTCAGTCCCTCTCACAAAGGCTAAGCAGCCCGTCTCGCTCGCCCTCTCTGCCTCTGTCGCTGCTCTCTACCTTGGTCGCTTACCGAAAAAAAACCACCGTGGGGCTTTTCTATATTTGTGAAAACTACTTCCAAGGAGATAATTGAGATGATGGGAGTGAGCTTTAATGTAACCATTTCCCAGTGCAGCAGCAGGAACCCCAGCAAAGGCTCCGAGAGGACTGTACCATCCTGGGTGACATCAGAGGTGGGGCTGTCCTCTAGGTATTATGCAGCATTTTCCGCGATGCGAGAATGACCCACGGGAAAGGAGATGGATGGTTTCCCTTTAAAAGCATTTAACTCTCGGGTTACTTGAGCAGAAAAGGCAAAAGTAAATACGATGCTGAAAAACTGCCGCAGGAAGGCAGAAAACCTGCTCTGCCTGTCCTCATCCCACTGCTGAGTGACGCTGCCATTGAAAGTCACTTTAGTGATGATTACATTACTGTTCCTGTCATTAGATTAATATTTAATGGGTGACTGATGTTACTTGGAAAATGTGTCATGAAAAGATTCACAGTCATTAATGTCTACTTTAAAATATGATAGCATAAACTTTTATATCACTAATAGTACCTTGGATGTACGCCGTACCTTTCAACACAATCTCAATAAAAATACTGAATGTAAAAACTAACGGTTTTGTAGATGAAAAGAGTGAGGTGAAGAATAGCATAAGATGTAGAGCATAATGTAATATTGGCCCTTAGTCTCGGTAATGGAGGTTAATACAAGCATTAAAAGTAACTCATCTTCTATAACCTAAATATTCTAACCAGTATAAAAGGCAGAGGCCAACAACACAGAGCAATTGATGTTCATTTTCATTCTTTCCATACACATTTACCAAGTGCTTAATAGGAGCTACAATATGTATTGAGATTAATTTAAAGCACACATTTCTGATAGATAATATAACCAGAATATGGATTTATATAATGCTTATTATGTGCCAAGCACTGCACTAAGCAACTTCATTGTATTAACTTGTTATTTCTATGTGCAGCCCTCTGAGACAGCTACCCTAAGCAGCCCATTTTACAGTCAGGACCACTAAAACATGAGAGGGATGCATCTGGTCTGAGATCGTGAGGCTAAGACTGGCACAGACAGGACTCGAACACAGGCACTAGGCCTACGAAGTCCACCCTCTGGGTCACTAAGCTATGTTGCTTTTTAGGCCTTCCTTGTGAAGTAGAAGAGTTCTAAAGGAAAACAATTTTCAGGAGTGAGAACCACAGCCAGCCAAAAATAGCCCCCTCTGAAGATGTGCCCAAACAGAAGAGGAGTGAGGCGGAGAGTGCGCCGAGAGAAAGCACCCCGAGACAGCGAGAACAATACCCAGGAGCAGAAGCTTAGTGCTCACTGCTCAAGCGACCCCGGACCAATGGCTTAAAATCTTTCAATTTCAGTCCCCCCTTATTTTCGAGCTTTTAAAACTACAGACAGTATAAGAATGTGCCTAAAGCATGCGATCTGGACTTATCATCGGGGCTGTATCACTTTCAATTACGTCACCATAAGCAAATTACTTAACCTCTGAGGGGCTCGATTTCCTCATCTGAAAAAACAAAAACAACAATGGCATTGTTCTCAGGGTTAAGTGAACGATGAAAATAAATATATAGAGCACTCTGACTAGCAATTAGTATATAATAAAAGCTCAGTAGTAATACATTCTATTATTGTTAATATAATCATTACTTTTAGTATTATCATGACTACTTAGTATTACTTTTAAACTAAAACTGCCAGCTTCCACCCTTTCAAAAATCTGTCCAAGAAGAACTGCTATTTTCCAAAGTTGGTTGGAAAGCAGAAAAGACAATCTCTGTTGGCTTCATACAAACATTCACCAACCCAAGCATCACCAATTCCCTAGGAGATGTAAGCTGAAGTTGCTGGGCATGCCTTCCAAGAAAGCTCCTTACAAGGGGAAAAACAGGGGCACAGAATGGACCCTTCTGCTAACCTCTTCCTTCCTCTGCCTGGAACTCGGACAGGGGTCAGGGCTGACGCAGCCATCCTTAACTGTGGGCATCCCGTTAGGTAGGGAGGCAGGACAGAAAGAGTCCTAAACCCACCACAGACCTTCTGCCCCTATTAAATTGCAGTACTTAATTCAAGTTTTCTAGTATATGCGACTCTTCGGGATCCTGATACACAGAGGTGCAATTCCCCTATAATTTCAAAGGCAAATCTGACGGATGGGTTATTGAGCATGGCTTCTCTGTAACATCCTCTGAGCCTAAATTCTGTCCAATGACAAGTCAAAGTCAATGGATGGCCCTATGGGAAACAAGAAAAGCAAAATACACTGCTTCCCAACACTTGGTAGCTCTGTTCTCCCATTATAAGCAGAACAATGAAGGATCGAGTGGGTGATGGGCCAGCATGTGAAATGTTCTGGCCCATCAGTCCTCCATCTGACTTTCTTCCAATCTCTGAATGGATTCAGATATCATTCTGAATGCTCTTAAGTCAATGCTGAAAGGAGGGGAAAAAACCCCTCAAATATACACGAGGAAGGGTGCTTAATAAAATTAGGGTTATTATGCAGGCTGTGTACCTAAGACGGTCCCCTAAACTGCCAACTACTAGTAACCCTCAAGAAGTAAGTATGTCTCAACTGCCCAAATGTCTCCTTTTCAAGTGTCTATAGCAAGTTGCATTAGATTTTAATTAACACTGTCTTTGACTGATACCCTAGAACTCGCCATTTCAAAAAGTGAGACTGGAAAGTAAACTTGTTACATACTTTCTAATCTCTCATGTGCACTACTACCTCTAAAAAGTATGCATAGAGAAACAGCACGTGAGTCCATAACTGGGTTAGCAGTGCCATACTGAGGCTCTTGATTATTCTTAGTTTTGTTTCTGGAATGTACTCTAATAAAGCTGCCTTTATCCTTGACAGATAAGTAATACCAATAATATTCAGAAGAGGAAACTATTAAAATATTTGCAAGCCAATATTCTGTTTATACCTCTTCTGTAATACACAATAAATTATTTTCCGAGAAATATCATTGACGGATTGAAATAATCAAAAGAAGCTAGATTTATAAAATGTACTTTTTTATTAAAATTTAAACCTTCGTGACAGCATGGATGGACCTGGAGAATATTGTGCTAAGTGAAATAAGCCAGTCAGAGAAAGACAAATACAATATGATCTTACTTATATGTAGAATCTAATGAACAAACTGAACAAGAGAAATAGAGACAGACTTATAGATAAGAGAGCTGGCTGACATGTCCTGGGTTTAGGAGGTGGAGGGATCGGGCAAAGAAGAAAAAGAAAAAGAACTCATGGACACAGACAACGGTGTGGTGACTGTAGGGGTGGGTGGATAATGGGAAAAATACAGTAAAAAATAACCTATTAAAAACATTTAAAGAAAAGTTTTTAAACATTCTCTTTATTTATTTTTAGAGAGAGGGAAAAGGAAAGAGAAAGAGAGGGAGAGAAACATCAATCAGTTGCCACTGCAGCCCCCCTAATAGGGACCTGGCCCACAACCCAGACATGTGCCCTGACCGGAAACTGAACCAGCAACCTTTTGGCTCTCAGGCTGGCACTCAATCCACTGAGCCACACAGCCAGGGCTAAAGAAATATTTTATAAATAAAAGTATGCCCACCAACTGCAACCAATGATTTTCAATAAAGTGAATGAAATTTAAATTATGAAATATGTTGAATGTCAACATGTATTGACTATATCTGTATGGACTACATCTTATTTCCTATAGTGAGGCTCTGGCGTTTGGGGCCTTGATCTTGAAGAAGCAGCCCCTCCCACGGCTAGCTATTTCCTGGAGGTAGCAAAGGACTTCCCTGAGGGTGCACTTTTGATATACCAACCAACCTTTCATCAATCTCTCTCACACTAAACCAATACAGTCTAGAGCTCTAAATCAGCCCAGGGCCCGGGACTGGACAACTAGGAACCACCCCAACAGACCACAACCTATGAAATTATTCAAACTATCCAATCCTAAATGTACTCAGGTATCCACCTGCCTCACCCATTCCTTCCCACAAAAGTGCCACTGAATGCTGGGCCATGCTCTGCCCAGACCGCTCCGCCTTATCCCCAGTGGCCCCGCAAGGGCGCCACGCCTCCTCCTTGTAGGGAACCATGGGGACAGACTACTTCCTTTGTGACAATTATTTCTGTGTCTGCAGGTCTTACCGCACCTGATTAAAACAAATCTCAAGTGCAAATTTTGTGAAGTTTTAAGAGAAATGAAAAATTATTCATTAAGAGTGAAATTTCAAATCAGTAATGTATTTCTAGACTTGAGTGTCCCTACCACTGTCTCCTTAGTGTAGAAATGACAGGCTGTAGGTAATAAATTGTTATTTGACATAATGTGTTATTTCTCAAAAAAGTCAAAGTAATACAAATGGGCAATTTAGTATGAGATTTTAAATTAAAATTTTTTTAAATATATACCTTTTTAGGATGTAAGTCAAATAATCTAATAGCTTAAATATTTGCTTTATGATGTTAATTTGCACATACATACAATCACATACTACATAAAACAATGAAAAACACTTGCTTTGATTCACTTACATTTCAGGGAGTTATTTCATTCAAGCTTCTCACATGTAATTTGTCATCAGGATCTTTGCTACCATTAGAGTCTCATTCTGAGTTATATCAACTTCAGCTTGGTCTTAAGTTGAGACACAGCAATTTTTAAATCTGCATATGCTATAACTGAGAATTCTATCCGAATCCACGGTATCCACCCACTTCAGGTGACTTCCACAGTGTAGCCACCTACTGTGTGACCTTTAAGTCATTTTTAAAAAGATGGTTTACAGCTTCCACTCTACCATCACTTACAACTCTAAGATCATTTGTCCAGGAATAATTACTAAATGTGTGTTAAATTTGTTCTCTTCCCCCTTTTTAGCCCATTTTAGTGATTGCTATAAACATCCCAACTGGCACTGTCTGTAGTTAGTTCAAGTTAACATGTCTTCTTCAAAAAGTTCTTGGTTATTCAAAATAATCAAAACATCCCTAATATAGAATCAGTAAGAACTTGGACACAAGACCACGCCTCCTTTTCAGACAACTTTCTGAGGAAAACATCCTTGCCCTACTTTGAGGGTATAGAGCACAGGCGGCAAACACAAGGCCTGCAGGCCGAATCCAACCCTCCACCTTGTTTTATCCGGCCCGGCACCTTGTTTCTACCCGGCAGCAGTGCCGAGCTCCTTGCCCCTAGTTAAGGAGTAGTTATATTTATACAGTCCCAAAATTACATTCCACCCTTTGAAGGCAACTGCGAGAATGATATGGCTCCCTGGTGACAACGAGTTTGACAGCCCTGGCATAGAGGTTATTAACTCCTTCTCGCAGGTGAAGAGCATACAGAGTTTAAGTCCCCTGGCCAACACACAATTAGAGGATAAGGAGAGCAAGAGACATCCCTCAGACCAAAGTTTAAAGAGAAGAAAAGAGAGAAGATGGAACGTACGGGCTGCCTGAATGTGAGGACACGGAAGAACAACAGGAACAAACAAAACCAGCACTTTACACTGGGCTGGACTTCACTCCGGACTTTTATTCTAGCATAGTTTGGGAACTTAAACTTCTTCTCCCTTAATTGTTTGTATTAACTTATTTACAGTAGTACTC
Organism: Glossophaga mutica; assembly: GCA_039655065.1. Lineage (NCBI taxonomy): Eukaryota > Metazoa > Chordata > Mammalia > Chiroptera > Phyllostomidae > Glossophaga > Glossophaga mutica. Next base: position 62,532,549 of record CM077310.1, on the reverse strand, counting down.
ATTTTTATTAATAGGAACCATATAAATATCATTTTTAACAAATACATAATATGTCATTTAGTAAAATAATTTTTTAAATTATTGTATAGTCTGGTTATTTCCAATAGTATCCTAGGTAGATTCTTAAAATGATAACTGGCTTATTAGTATTATACAGAATGTAATAAAAATATAAGCGCCACTGACCCCAATAAAACCTGTAATTTGCATCTGCTTTGTTCACTGCTGTGTCCTCACATCACTGAGACACCCAGGAAGCATGAACCTCTGCGTGCAAGGAGAACGTTTACAGTCCGTGGGAAACTGTCTTCCTCACATGCAGGGCCCAGAACGGAACCAGAACCCATGGGCACTGGGACTGCACAGGAGCAGAAGGAAAGCAGAGTCTTGGGCTAATGGGGTATAACCTGTAGAGGTCCCTCATCCGTACCCAAAGGGGAAACTTGAAAGCCCGTTCTCGAAGGAACTGAACCTTCCTCAAAGCAGACAAGTCAGCAGGTCTCCAAAGGCATTTCACAGAAGTCGGCCAGAAGGGCCCTGTTAAGCTGCACTCATCGAGCTGATTCCTGGCTCAACTTTAAACTAGGATTAGAATTCTCTATTCTATAAACTCTTCTGTTCATTTGCTGTTTCTGGGTTTTTTTTTTTTTCTTTCAGTAAGAGATTCTGTTCAAAAACTCTCATCCTGTAGCAACGACGTGAGAGAACAACGCAATGGCCCAGCTCTCTGCAGGAGTGAATATGCACTCGTGTGCCGGATGGCAGGGAAGCAGGCCCAGGGCGACTCGTGACCCAGCCCAGCAGCAGAGCACAGCCTGGGACGGGAGCGCGAAGAACGTCTCCACCAGCTCTCTCCCCCACTGGCTCCTGTGACAATGTGCTGTCCTGTTGTGTGTCTCCCCTTCTGTCATTCTGCTGCTTCCCTGGCTTGTGGTGCTTCTTTGCCCTTTAATTATAAGTAGTACCAGGAATGATTAATTCTCAACCCATTGCTCTTCTCACTTAGTATTCCTGGCCTTCTAAAATGCAAGTTTAGAAGAACTATCTACCATCCAACACACAGACTAGTGCGGTGGCAAATGTATCCTGAAAGAGTTAATACGCATAAAGCATTTAAAGCGATTAGCACAGAGGGAATGTTTAGTGAGAACTGCCTGATACGCTCTTCTGATGGCACGGTTGCTATCCCTGCCTACCCTGCGCCTCCCTCCTCCCCAACAAAATCGGCCTTTGCTGGGTCACTTTCCGTGCGATTTGGACAAGTAATTTTGCCTCTCTGAGCTTCACCTTTCACCTGTTACTTTTAAATCTCCTTAAAAGTCAACTTTTTCCAGCCTTTTGTACTCGCCAAAATAACAACTTGCAATTAATTTTGACTCATGATTGAAACAATTATAACTGCAGGCAAACAAGATGCTTCTCTCACAGGCTTGTTAAGATTAAAATTAGAAAGGTCCCATGAAAAAATAACTGAAAACTACCAAATGGTATTTGAAAGCAAGGACCCACGCTGATAATTCCAGACACCCAGACCTGGCACCTCCCCGAGTGGCAGTCCGCCTCACACACCTGTTGAGTGGGAAGCACCCATGGAGAGGAGCCCATGCTACTTGAAAAGGGGCTAGAGGTAGACTGCTATGAACAGAACAAAGAGAGAAAACCAGAAAACTTGAGACCAGCTTGCATCCTTTTAATTACAAGAGTGAATGAAGCCAAACACACACACACACACGCAAATTCTCACCAGGTACAGTTAAAGGTCTCAAGGCTACATTCCTACCAGTCTTGGCAAAAGGGCCACTAAATTTATGATAATGGCAACTTATGACAATGACGACACAGTAAGTAACTTACAATGATGACAACGTAATGAGAAAAAAGTACAAAGTAAACCCCAGCTAGAAGCAGCTCACGTAGAATGTAGTTAGCTGGCACGGGGAGAGGACTCGGAGGAGTCTGGAAGGGATGTGCGTCCTCGGCTGAGAATGGCGGGGAAGCATCTGCCTTTCCTGTGACAGGCTAACTGGACCGTGCATCACCCACCCACGTTATTTCACTGTGCCACCCACGGCCCTCACTCTCTGAAAGGCACTACCAGGTGAAGAAAACGCGGACTGAAGAAGCAGATTCTCTCTTTCCTGGGATCCTGTATGGAGTCCAAGCAACTACAGGCCTCTCTGAACTGTGCCTACCACCCCTGAGAGACAGACCTGTCCAGAGACGCAGAGGAAAAGCAGTCAGCACTTGCTAACTGCCTGACAGATGTCTCATGCTACACATTCAACATGTCAAAACCATGCTGATTAACCTCCCTGAAATCCAGCTCCTGGGAGAGAATCCCTATTTCAGATGCATTGCTACCCTCTCCTGTCATTGCAGTGCCATGTGTCAGAGTCCCCGTACCTCACCATATCCTTCGTCCCCAAGACTATTATTATTCTCTTAAAGTCATGCACCCATTCCTTCATTTATATTTTCATTACTCTCTCTTCTCTAGAGCAGGTACTATTGCTACAGAAATTAACTACTGGTCCTAAATCGCCTGCCCATCTGAACACACATTCATATCCTCCAACACTCTCTAAGCACTTGTGAGATTTTTTTCCTCCTAACACGCTTTTCTGATGGCACCGCCACTATGGCTGCCCACTGCGTGCTTCCCCTCCCCCCAAATGAAACAAACAGAAATTTTAAATGGATCCCCAATGTAACTAAATTAAAGCTGCAATTCTTTAATTCAAGAATCAGCAAGGTTTTTCTGTAAAAAAAGTAAACATTTTTAGCTTCCCAGGCTCAAAAGGTCTCTGTGCAAATATGCAAAACCAGCCACCGACAACAGCAGTTTATTCCACAGCTGTGTTCCAATAAAACATTACCTACCGAGACAAGACGTGAGGAGGGTTTGGCCCTAGGGCCACAGTTTGCCGACCCCGACTTCAGCACACCAATCGGGACCCTTGGCAATCTGGCCACTAAGTCCCACCTGGATGGCCCTGGGCATTAGGGTTTTCTTTTTCAATGTAACAAACACATACCGTGTAAGAGAATGCTGTAAGAAAAGTCCTAGTTTTACAAATTAAAAAACTGAAAGCAGAGTGGTTAAGCAGCTTCTAGCCAGGACTGGGAGCCAAGAAAAAAGCCACCACCCAATGCTGCCTCTCCACTGGTCAACTTGGTGCCCACCTAAGTGGCATGCTCCCTTTCGGACCTTTGCTCCCATGGTTCTTCCCTACTTTCCAACCACCTCTGAGTCATCTCTGAGGTCTCCACTCAAATGCACTTCTCATGGAGTCCTTCATGCCTGACCCAGCCCAGACCGACCTCTCCCTCCCTTTTACTCTCAAAATACAGGGTCCAGCACAAATAATGCCCCTCTTTATTACAAAATGTTTTATTACAAAATTCTAAGCATGCAATTCTGTAACATAACAATATCACACTCAAGCACACCATATGACATTTTAGGTGAAATGTTCAAATTAAAACTATGTCTCATTACCCCACCAAACACTCAAGCAGGCCTTACTTCTGCTGAACCTTATATACATATATATTGTCTGTGCTTTTCTTTGGGTCCTTATATATATATTCACAATTTCAGATTGTCTTCCCTACTTACTTTCTAGTTCACGTTTCTTATATCCTGGGTAACCACCATGGTGTTCAGAAATTAAAAGGCACTCATTAATTCTTTATCAGGAGGATGAGGTGCACTTACAAGGCAACCCATGGATACAGGCGCTTAAAACAATTCCCACCACTCTCCACATTCATACAGATTATAGCGAGTGGTCTCAGTGCAGTAAATACATCCATTCTTTAAATGGATGAAAAAGAAACTAAGAGCACAAATCGATCCCTTTGGCCTTTCCAGTCCGAGGTACATCTTGCAAAAACAATTATGACACTATAGATTCAGTAATTGAACTATACAAACAATTTTTTTATTGTAAACGTCTTAGTGTAGTTGATTTAGAGTAATAGTTGTATTGGTAGGACTAGGAAAATATACTTAAACAGATTTCTTCTGTTACCCAAGTCTAAGAGAAGTGTGTCTTAATTTTTCTGGCACGTGGACCTCTATGAGAAAGCTATGGACTCTCTCTCAGTCAGAACATCCACATAGATAGTCACACAAACCTTGCATAAGATTTCTCGGGGCTCACAGACCCTGTAAAATTAAAAACCCTGCCATGGAGGGTCTCCTCTTAGATATTCACAGCTCTCACTCCCCAAAGACATTTTCCTTTTAATTCAAGTCATTCAAGGAAATTTCAATCTGCCAAAAGTATCTGGCAGTAATTTGTTAACATTTTCATAGAACAAACTACTACACCCAAATCAGATGTTGAAGATCATAAAGAGTGGAAATAGAGTTAAGAGTCAATGAGTGGGAGGGGAAAGGAGAAGTATCACCAGTGACTGACAGCTGCTGCCGCTTCACATGAAAGCTCAGGTACCCTAGACACACATCCACGTATGAGCAGCACAAGTTTCCTACTGGTAACATGTTATTGCTAAACCTTGAACATCAGAAGTAGCAGCTTCATATCCTAAAAACAACAACTCAAGCTAAGAAAAAGCAGCAGGAGCAACTAATCATAAAATCTCCCTTTCAAACTCAAATTTGGACATAAAGGAACTTGAGAGCATCATGCTAAGCGAAATAAGCCAGGCAGTGAAAGACAAATACCATATGATCTCACCTTTAGCAGGAATCTAATCAACAAAACAAACAAACAAGCATAATATAACCAGAAACTGAAATTGAGAACAGGCTGAAAGTCACCAGAGGAGAGGGGGAGGGAATTTCAGGGGAAAAGGAGAAGGATTTACAAGAACAAATATAAAGGACACATGGACAAAAACTATGGGGGGTGGAAATGGGAGGGAGGTGGGGAGGGCTGGGGTGGTGGGTTGGGGTGAGAATAAAAGACAGAAAACTGTACAAGATCAACAATTAAAATAAAGATTGGGGAAAAAAAAAGCAGAGGCTAGTATCTCACAAATAAAAAATAAAATAAAATAAAAAAATAAGTTCCTAAGCTGAGTACCAGCAGACTAACACACTGTGACTACAATAATCGATAAATAACAAACAATAATATTAATGATACATAGTTGTGGAATTTTAATTTCTTTTCATTCAACCCTTTTTATAAGACTTATTTGTTAAACATGTTGCTAAATAGAATGTAATTTTTTGTCTTTTGTAGTCAGCATGAGAATGAGAGCAAGATATCATAAAAATCTAAATTTTAAGACTCAACATAAAATGGCTAAAATCAGCCCTGGACAGTGTGGCTCAGCTGGTTGGAGTATCGTTCAGTAAACCAAAAGTCAGCAGGTTCAAAAGGCCCCCATTTGGGGCGCATGAGAGAGGCAACCAATTGATGTTTCTCTCTCATATCAATGTTTCTCTCCCTCCTTCCCTACCCCTCTCTCTAAAATCAATAAGCACACCCTCAGGTGAGGATAAAAATAAAAAAATAAAATTAAAATTAAAATAAATAAAATAAAATAAATAAATAAATAAAATAAAATAGGTAAAATCAAACTATCTGTAGAAGTAACCCACCCTGAACTGGTAAATGTGGAGTTTCAAAAACAGCCAAATTCTGATCAAGGTACAGGGTGCAAACTTAGTCTAATTTAGTGAAAGAGGAACCTGTAAATAAATGAGTGCCTTTCAGAGTGACTGGTTCAGTAACAGAGGCAGACTCCACGGTACATTGGGGACCACTAAAGACAGGGGTAGTCAATAAAATTGAGAGGAATTAAATAAAGCTTCTCAGGACATACACTTCAAATTGCAACTTTCTGAACTGATATTCAAGGCCTTCCATGATGATACCTTCAAGTTCACTTCTCCCTTCAAGTTCACTACTGACCCGCGTCAGTACTACGCTGTCCTCCACATCAGCCTCCTCTTCGTCCAGAAAAGAATATTCTCCCCACTCTTTCCACACATTCAACACTAGCTGTTCCTTCACGGCGCAGCACAGGTCACCAGCATCCCTCCAGGAGGCCCCTGACGGCCCCCTCATACCCTGCTGTGTCCTCCCCTCTGCTGTGTATGGGATGATGGCCACAAAGCCTGATTTCCCTCCTCCTATTCCAACAGTCTGTCTCCTTGGGAGAGCAGATGTCTGTCTCTATGCAGGACCTTTAACATGCAATCGGTCATCTGTTCATGAGATTTGTTCCAATTATCTGGCACTTAATTATGTATCATCTCCTATTTAATGGCTCCTGGTAGGAATGTTGTCTTGCTTGTAAGTTTATTAGCTTCTTATAAGCAGTGATTAGCAATATTGGGTACATAGCAAATACTTGTAAATAAATATTTGCAGAAACTAAATGTATTAAACAAACAAACAAACAAATTTCCTGACCCTCTTTTTAAAAATTTCCCTAATAGTTTTATGGTTTTTTAATTAAATTTATTGGGGTGACACTGGTTAATAAGACTATACGGATTTCAAGTGCACGTTTCAATGATGCATGGTTTGTATATTGCACTGTGTGCTCATCCACAGTCAAATCATCTTCCCTCACCATACAGTTGACCCCCGCTTACACTCTCTAAAAAAAATACCATCTAGATGTAAGAACCAAAAGTAGACAGATCTTAGTTCCAACAAATTCTGGGGAACCTGCTACCAAAAAAAAAAAAAAAAAAAAAAAAAAAAAAAGTCTCTGGTCATTATTCCTTTAAATTAAAAATCAGAACAAAGCCTCAATCTTCTCTTTTAAATTCTATTCATTTTAACCAGCACTAACTCAAAGTTCACTGGTTTCAAGGACAACCAAAGGGGCCGCATTTTAGATATCTAACAATCTGTCATTTGGGGTGAGCTCTCTAAACTACTCTTCCTAGCAGAGCTGGGTTTTGAATTGAGCCATCCGTGCTCATTTGTTGGGGCCCCCCTTTAACCAACAGAAACATTTTTCTAAAACAGCGTGCAGTTTCTGAGGCACTGAAATAAAACTACCCCCACCTTACGAACTGACCCAGACGTACTAACAGCCCTGCCTTGTCAAGCGAACACAGGAACAGCACCGGCAGGCTCAACATGGACAAGGAGCTGCTGGGAGAAGGCGTGGACAGCCTGGCTGTGGACGGCAGGGTGCTTGGTCTTGCTCTCTGCTCCTCTGTGTCTTGCCAAGAAATAATCTCTACTTCTACAGTGTTGAAACAAGAAAAATTTTAATTTGTTTCAGTATTTTAATGTTCTTTTTTACCACTGTCACATCCCTGGCATTATAATTGCCCTCTGCCGGGCTAGGGAGGTTGTTGGGATTCACACTGCAAAGAAAAAGGGGCGGCTGGGTGCCCCAATTAAATGGATAAAGAACTCAGACTTCTCAGTGTCCTGAGGCACAGGAAACTCCCCAACGTGGGCAGACCTCTTTAATTCAGGGGCCCTGTCATCGCACCCTGATGATACCAGGGAAAGGGAGCTGCACTTCATCTGATGCCTCAGGCCACACTTTCTTCCCCTTCCAAAGGAAAAATACAAGGAGCTATTGTGCTGCGTTGACATCCCTCAAGAAACAATGAGATGGAAGGAACCTAGGAAATCATGTGGAGCAAGCTGAAATTTCTGAGCCGAGAAACTGTGCCTTCACATGATGCCTGATGCAGAAGGCCAACATGTAAAACGGAGCGGGGTGCCTGTGGCTGAGTGGGGCTGGGCCACGACTGCTCTTCCCACTACCAGTCAATGACAAGGTCAGGGTACAGCCCACTCTCACAGGACGTTAGGAGACTGGCCATTGGTTACGGTGGTACTCGCTCGGATTCACTGCAGGATACGGGGAAGGCAGCCTCTGAAGTGGAGCTGGCCAGCTCCATGGCTTCTGGGCTGTGTAAACTGAGGTTGTATCTTTTAAACCTCAGTGAGTCCCATCTACGAAGGAAAAGGGGGAAATATCACAGAATTCTTCTGAGATTTAAAGAATAACTAATATAAAAATTTCCTAGGGGAGTACCTGTTACACAAGTGTGTAACACTATTCTCTTCTGTTTGCATTATGTGATAGAACATGGAATCTTTATCTTTGCTTTCCAAATCGCATTTTAATTTTTTTTACAATTCACATTTCAAGGAACAGAGAGAGGTAGATACATATACCGATCTATGTAGACATACACGTGTATGCGTGTGTGTGTGTGTGTGTGTGTGACTAGTCAATATTATTAAAATTAAGCAGAGAACCCAGGATTAAACCAAAAAATTAAGAAAAACAGCCTACTCACTTGGTCACCGTAATTTAATACAGAGTAAAGCAAATGCAACTAAAAAACTATCAGTTAAGAAACAGCCAATTTAGGACCTTCTACATTAGTCTTTCAATGATTACATCTCCAATAATATTGATTTCTTCACAAGTTTTTGCAAAATTTATAAACGGATAGAAATACTCCATACTAGGTTTCATGTATTATTTTAATGCATCCTGTATTCAAGCACTATTATTATCAGGCCTACCAAAATTTCCATCTGTGAGTATCATTAGTTAATATTTCAATTTCAAAAACGTCAGTGTTTTGTCACGAAAATTCCAAATCTTTAATTTCATAACATCATGAGATTAGGATACAACAGATTTAAGGCATATCTGTACACCACTGAAATGTTCACAAACTCCCAGATTAGATTAAACAGAAAGAACAAAAGCAAATCAGCTGACCTCCAAAACCAATCTGAAAGAAATCTGCCTGCAGGAAAAGCGAACAGCACTTGACCGTTTGAGAACAGCTGAGTGTTCTTACTCTGTCCACCAGAGGGAAGTGTTGTCTAACTATTGACCAATGAGTAATTTAAAAGTCAGGAATAAAATTTTGTAAGTTTAAAAGGAAAAAAATACACACGCATTGAAGGAAAACCTAGGATATGTCATTAGATACCTGTAATTAGGTTAAAATATCATAAAAGATGGTCCGTTTTCAAAATCATTCTGTGCCGGTGTAGGGTTATCCTCAAAGGAAGGGAGACTCAGATGTGAAGTTTCACAGAACCACGGCCACTGCAGTTCTGACGGGGCCCTCATCCTCCCTCACAGCCTGATGCTAAAGCTCAAAGAGGCCCTGGCTGGTGTGGCTCAGTTGGTTGAGCGTCCTGCCGCAAAGTGAAAGGTCACCAGTCCAAAATGAAAGGTCACCAGTCCGACTCCCCATCAGGGCACATGCCTGGGTTGCACTCCAGTCCTTGGTGGGGCGCCTGCAAGAGGCAATGTTGTTTCTCCCACATAATGATTTTTCTCTTGCTCTTTTGCCTTCTCCCCCCATCTCTCTAAAAAACAAAAAATAAAATCTTCAAAAGTATGTAACAGAGAACTCAAAGAAGGCAGTAGACAGTGGCAGCAGGAATCCTAACTTTTTATTACATATTTTAAACCATTTGATGATGCTTAGGGCATGCTTGTATTAAATACCCACCCCACCATGCTGTAAAAACATTCTCACTTCGCAGTAAATATATACCGAGAATTTCAGCTTGAACAATTTAGTCGCTATCCTGTCACAGTGACAAAACTGCAAAATACCAAGGGGTGAGGGGACAGGGTATAGCCTCCACCCCTGGACACCACTTCAGGGAAACAGTAACCATCTACCCTGATTTGCAGTCATATGATCATATTTAGATTTAATCCGAACGTTACACACACACACACACACACACACGCTCTCTCTCTCTCTCTCTCTCTCTCATTACATTCAATTACCTCCCAACTGCCAGACGCTTTAGGCTTTATCTTACTGGACTCATCTATGGTATGTCTCTGCAATTCCTTTCTTCTTTAAATGCTTCTCTCATTTCCCAAATATCTTTCTGTTCTAATTTTCCTCCTGCCTATCTGGTTGATCGTGCTGAATTTCTTTAATCACTTCCCTTTCGGCCTGCCCTTTAAACAATTTTCTTCCAATGCCATCTTAGCCTTCTTTTTCATTTTGCACATGCTTCCAGGGCAATCACAGCCACCTGCAAAATCTCTCCTCTCTGGCCCAGACCTACATGCCCACCTGCCACAAAATATCTCCATCTGAATGTGCCACAGGCATCTCAAACGCAACAGGTCCAACATGCCATCCTTCTTCCTACTGCACCCCTGCTCTTCCTTCAGGCCTGTACCCTGTTGAAAGGCAGCACCATCTACCTAGCCACCCAAGGCCAACAACACCCTCAGCCTCCCCGCCCTCCTTCCACATCCATTCAGAGGCCAGGCAGCACCTCAGTCTCCGAGGTAGGGCTCTTCCCACATCTGCCAACGCAGCCCCATCGTCATTCCTCTGTGGCAGAGACACAGGTGGTTTAACCCCGCTGTCCACTCCTCCTCGCTCAGTCACAGAATGCCCAATTTTCAGCTGGGAACGGGGCCACTCAGAATAAAGATGACATTTCCGGCATTTCCCTTGCAGCTAACTGTGGCCATTGCGCCATGTTCTAAACAATGAGGAGTAACTGAAAGTGCTCTGAGGTAATTTCTCCAAAAATATCCTTACAGTCAGCACAAGCCCCTCTGCCCTTCTGATCCTCCCCTTCCTCCTCCCTGCTCTCAGGAATGTGGCCAGAGCCCCAGCAGGCAGACCAAAGGAGCAGAAACGGTCAGAGGCCTGCGGACCGCACCGCCCAGAGAGGCAGACTGCCCTGCACCTCGGGCCACCACTGAGCTCGGAATCACCCGGACTCCTTCTAGGGAAGGGAACTTTTATTTTGTGTAGATCACTGCTGTGTGTGTGTGTACCTTCCCGACAAGGCGCACTGCCTCCAGTCTCACTTTCTGTAACTGCCATCCCATCTCTACCCTGCTTCCAGACTGATTTCCTAAATCCCAAATGTGGAGTCAATTCATTTTTTTTTTAATCACAAAAATGCACATTCCGCCCTGGCTGGTGTGGCTTGGTGGATTGAGCGCGGGCCTGCGAACCGAAGGATCGCGGTTCGATTCCCAGTCAGGGCACATGCCTGGGTTGCCAGGCCAGTTCCCGTCAGGGGACATACAAGAGGCAACCGCACATTGATGTTTCTCTCCCTCTCTTCTTCCCTTCCCCTCTAAAGATAAATAAATAAAATCTAAAAAAGGAAAAAAAAATCTTAAAAAAAAAAAATGCACATTCCTTAGCATGGCATATAAGACTGTAACCTGGCCCCTGGCTTGACCCTCCTCCCTCATTCCTGTCCTGGTGTCACCAGCTCCTCAAAACAAGCCACGGTTTTCCTGGCACCACATCTTCACCTGTCACTTCCCAGCACCATCCACTTTACCCTTGAAAACGCTGCTCAGGCCATCACCTCTTCCAGGAAGCCTTCCCTCCTAACTTAGCTGTGACTTCAATAGCCTCCCAAAGCTCCCTACCCTCACATCCACTACTGCAGCATCGCATCGTGTTGGAATCATCACAGTACTTGGCCGCTTCCCCGACCAGACTCCACAGTCAGACTGTGTGCTTTATCTGTCCATCTCCAGCCCAGCAACTACTGATCATCCTGAATCCTGAAAGAGCAAACACCCTCAGGAGTGCCTTCGCTTGTCTTGAAGGAAGCTTTTGGCATCTGATACCTGACATAAATGAACACCCAGGCCTCTCAATTCTTTGCCCAGGCTGTTTCCAGTCCAGGAGCATTTACCAACTGTGTTCCAACAACATCCGTTGAGGGAAAGTTAATAATGTTAATAATGTGTGGGTTTCCAGCCACCCCAGACAGCTTCCAGTTCACTACCATGTGAAACTCCCTCCACCCTCCAAGTACCCCACCTCCCACCCCGCTGGGCATCTTCCACTTCAGCCTCTGGTTGCCACCATTTCTCCTCTAGACCTCAGCACCAGCTCATACCTGGGGAGGACTTCCTACTCTCCCACACTCTCAATAATCCTGTAAAATGTGGCTGAAGATGTCCTTAAACGCATCAGTCTCCACAATCAGCTTTATTCTCCTTTCTAAAACTAGGTTTTGCCTCAAATTTTTTTAGTGCTTGTCTCTTTCTTCATGACTTTCAAAGACTACCTAGAGTGTGGATCTATACCTTATCTGTAAATGTGCTCAGCTTCTTAGGATAGAATCCATCAGAGGTCAAGTTCATGTAACAGGAGCAAGGTGAGCTCTTCTTGGGCTTCAGTTTCTCAGCAGCATTTCCTCTCCCAATACCAAGACGACAACTGCTCTCCGTGAAGAGCAAACCCAACCAAGCAGGAGTTTCGTGCCTTCACTCTAATCTCAGAAATTTCTTAACACTTCCTCACCCACCCTTAGGAGAAGCCTGACCTTTCCTTGTTGAAAGTCTCTGTCAGACACCACGTAGTCACTGCCCATGACCCTGAGGAGAAGGGCAAGAACTGCCTGGCTCTAAACCATCTGGGGAGCTCACTAAGGTAGTAGCTTTTTGGATCACACGCCAAAATCAGAATTAACGTATTTTTCGGACTATAAGCTACACCTCCCCCCACCCAAATTTGGGAGGAATAATGGTTGTTAATGCTGCTGCTGAGTTCTGTTTACATTTACATTGGTGAAATATGTTATTTATGTTATTAAATATTTTACCACATGTTTTGCTTCCAATTTTTTTCCCCTATTTTCCTCCTCCAAAACCTAGGTGCATCTTATGGTCCAGAAAACACAGGACTGCGGTGAGGATCAAGAATCCGGCTCTTTTTCACCTACATTGAGGTATAAGTGACAAATAAAATTGTAAGCTGTGAAAGTGCACAAGGTGATGATTTGATATACGTACACATGCGAAAGAAGAATCCAAATGTTCACTGTGCGTCCCAAGCATATGTCAGGACTGCACTCCTAACGAGGCAGGGCAGGGGCGGCCAGAACCCCCAGGGACTGACGCCTGCAGCCTGGGCAGCTGCCTCACTCACCCAGCTGTGCAGCCCAGAGAATATCACTCTCTCAGCACGCTGCGGAGCGGGAAAGGCCATGGAGCTCCTCGCAGTTCCTACCGAGATCACTACTAAATCAGCATTTCTAGGGGAGGTCCACGGCAATCATTTTTCAAACTTCCACAGGTCAATGTAATGTGCTTTAAAATACCAACTTTCAACTCTTTAAGAGCAAAAGTACCTTTTTATAGCAAGTATTTGGCAATGCCTCTTTTATTATTCTGAAGTGACATTCATAACATAACCTGCCTAAATATAAATTTAAACCAATCAATACAATGATTTACCATATGTGGTACATTGAGCAGTTTACTAAGATGAAATGCTCACATCAGTCAGATGCCTGCTTGTACTTAAACGGAGAGTCCCCCTGAAAGCCAGGTTCAAGTGCAGACTGACACCGGTGTGTTGAGTTGATGGCTCAATAGCAGGAGCACTGCCTTGTGGGACACGGTATTTAGAAATGGTGAACAATTTTTAGGAAATTTCCAAACACAACAAAGTACAGTAGTCCCACCTTCTCAGTAGTTTCCCCTTGTATGGTTTAGTTAGCCACTGTCAACAACAATCTGAAAACATTAAATGGAAAATTCCAGAAATAAACAATCCATAAGTGTTAAGTGTGCACTGTTCTGAGCTGCACAGCGAAATCCTGCTCTGTCCCACTTCATGCCGCCTGGGACGGGGACCGTTGCTTTACCCAGCGTGTCCACGCTCTGCACGCTGCCTGCCCACTGGTCAGTCACACAGTAGCCGTCTTCTCTGTTATCAGATCGGGTGTGAAGGTATCACGGTGCTTGTGTTTTTCACTTAACAATGTCTCCTTCACCTACTTTATCTTGTCACATAGGAATTTTAGCATCTCATGTCATCACAAGACAAAGAAGAGTAAGTACTGTATGATATTTTGAGAGAGACCACATTCACATTAACTTTCATTATAATGTATTGTTATAACGTTCTACTTCATTATTAGTAATTGTTGTTAACCTCTGGCTGTACCTAATTTATACAAACTGCCACAGGTATATACGTAGAGGAGAAAACAGAGCATTCGCAGGATTCAGTGTATCTGCAGTTTCGAGCATCCTCTGGGAGTCATGGAAAGTATCCACCGTGGATAAGGGGGTAGGACTATAAAATCTTCCCTGGACTCACATGGCAGTTATAGTCCTTAAAAACTCGCTAATGAAAAAAACACGCAAAAAATTTTGTTTCTATACCCTAAGACCAGACCACTAGAAGCATGTGTTTCCCCCACTAAGTGTCCAAGCAGCACGGGAAATAACTCTTCCTGCACAGCACCACCCTCGCACTCCTAGCATCCCTTCCTTGCCCACGTAAGGCCAGTAGCCAACCCTCACTCCCAGCCATTGTGACATTTAAAAATAGCCTCGCAAACTTCCAAAACCACTGCTTTAAAACAACTATTCAACCTCTGGAGGCAACCAGGACAGGGGTGCTTATATCAGGCTGCAATATTACTTCTGCCCTGTGCTGCTGTCTCGCATTGTATCGACTCCAGAAACTCTCTGCCTGATCCCACCTGTACAGAAACTTTCCAAAGCAAGTATCTACATGAATATGAGCATAACAGAAATGGCTGGTGAAATTCCACATGCATGCACAACCATTGCAGATATGAGACCCTCTTCGTAAATTCCTGAAAAACGAATGCATGCTGTTCTTTTACAATCAAAGCACGTTTTCCTATTGACATTACATTTCAGTTTCAGAGATGTCCTCTCACGTACCTGACTGCTCTGCAATTGGCAGTGGTACCCAAGCACTTCAGCTCTGAATGTCACACATTAGTTCACGGTATTAAAGAATTCCACAATGAGTCCTTTTAGTACTCAGATGGTTTATAAACATCTCAAGTAATTACCTTTTAAATACAGTAGTTCTTAAGCCTGTATGTCCATCACATTCACCACCTGGAGCTGCCTCAAAACTGAGAGATGCCTGGGTCTCTGCCTGCTGGGTCCCCTGACTGCAGATTCTAGTTGCACAGACCTGCAGAGGAGGGGGACCAAGAATCTTACTCTTTTTCAAAGGTCTACAAACTCTTCGGCTGGCAGGCTTAGATCCAGTTTTGTGGCTCCTGAACATTATACAATTTGGATGCTCTTTTTAAGAGAAAAAAGAAAAACTGCTAGGTTTCCCAAAGTCTTGGTGGGTGCTCTTCAGGGTTGTGAAACATGACATAATGAGAATCACGACTGGGAACCATGACCGGAAGCGTAAAGTCATATGCTAGCATGACTTTAAAGCGGAGACCAGAAGCCCGAGCGCTTACCAGCTTTGGGAGGAACATAAATGTAAAGCAGCAGACAACACAGGAGCGGAGCCGACTGCAAACCGGGGGCACCTGAGCTCCCAAGGCTCCCGCTGCTGTTTAGCACCAGTGATGCTGCCCACTCAGTGCTGAAGTCTCAGATTCTTCAACAGAAGTTCAAAATCTGGGATTTTACACAAAATCTCCCAATTTTAAGAGTTAGCTCAATTTTTTCACAATGTAACAGGGTGCAGCCAAGAGGGCGGCCCCAAAATAGGAATTTGGAACGGGGCCCAGAACTCAGGATGTCCAGGAAATATTAGAAAAATATGTAAGATGTCCTCCCCCCGCCCCACAGGTGTGAGTTGGGGGAAGGGACACATGGAGCAGAGCCATTGAGAGCTGTTTTGCATAGCAACAGCTTTACAGCTAACCTTTGGCATGGTCATTTAACATATCTATAACCTTTAACTGGTTTCATAGATATGTTGAATAGCTGTGGCCACGCTTTGAGTCAGGGAGAAGGGAGTGACTTCCACACAAGAGGGAACTGGAAGGCAACACCCCCCCACCCCCCCCCACCCCCCGTTTACGGCACCTGTGTGAGAGCTTGGAACTGATTGGCTCCACACCATGGGGCCACCTGCCCAGACTCACTGTGGCAGCCCGGTAAAGCTGGAAGGATACAGGAGTGCTGGCCAGTGTAGCTGATTGTAGGAGGAGTCGGAAATGGGGCTGCAGAGGAAGATTGGTGCGGGGATTTAAAACCCAGAGACAGCAGCCATTGCAGGGAGAGCCACGTGGCTTTGGCCAGAGGGAAAACCACACGCTTTTGGCAGAGTCAGGACCCCCGCAGCCCTGTGAGGGAGAATCACCGTGTGGCTTTAGCAGAGAACTGCCACTCAGCTTTTCGACCCCATCGCAGTTTCGCCAGAGTGCAGACCCCCTGCAGCTTTAGTAGAAGAGGACCATGTGGCTTTGGGGTGCTCTCTTTGGCTGCGTGGCCTGGAAAGCAGGAGAGACTTTGCCTGGAAGAAGGGTGAAAGAACTCTTGTCAGTAGGCCATGAGAAGGTGCCACATGGCTTTGGATTAATTAGTGATCCTGCCTGGATGGCAACATAAGCTGATGGTGTCAGGAGCCTGCAGGAGCCTGGATTCCGGATGTTTGCTTCTTTTCCTGAGTTAGGTACCCTGAATTAGGGGCAGGGGGAGAAGGAAGCACTGTGGGCATCTGTGGGTATCCTAAAGGAGTTTGATATCTTAATGAAGACATTAGGTCACTACTTTAAGTCTATATAGCTTTAAATAAACATTTCCTTTCCTTTTCACAAATCTCTGGCACTGAGAGATGTCTTTCCTAAGGCGGCAGACATAACGAACTTTGGCCCCTGTGTTCTGTTCTGTAACAACACCACACTTGCTACACCAAATAAAACATGAAAGATGCCAGTATGTGACAAATTAAAATGGAAAAGATACCTCCTCTTAAAAACAAATGAAACCTAAGATTAGATGGTAGATTTAAGGAACAATGAAGGGAGACACTGCTAAAAGCTGACTTTCTAAAGCAGTTTGTACACCTGACAATAAAAAATTTTATTCAGGGACCCATCTCAAGAACCCAAATTTATTCTAAAACACCCTAATAGCACTCAAAGAGTTCTGTAAGTCAAAAGAAGACTGGCTCTCCCATATAAAACACACGAAGAGGAAAATCTTTAAAAATGAATCCTTAACGGCTAATAAGTGCATGTACAAACTTTGACCTCAATTACATTTGGTGCTGCAAGTTTTCAGAGATAAGAGCTCTCTGTTCTAACAGAGGGGCACTGTTCCAATGCTGTACCAAAGTTGATCTGATCCCACTCTAAAAAAAGTCAAATTCTGCTCCCCAGCTTTTCAATAGCTGCTTAAAAAAACTACAATGAACTCTGGTTCAAAAAATAATGAATCTCCTAGAGAAAATTAAAGTATGTTCTGAATAGACAATAGGAATAAGCTTTCCAGCAGGCCCTCCAGACTGAGTTTTGCACTCCTTAGCTCTCTCAGTACATGAAACATCAGGCTGCTCCAATGAGGGCGCTCAGTGTGCAAAGGTGTGGGCCGAGGTGAAAACACTGACTCATTACGGCCAAAGGAATGTCTACGGTCCCTCCCTGGCCCACTCTGCCATGCCGAAACTTACCACTAAAAACCACTGCTGATCAAGCAGAGTCTACGGAATAGTGAAAATAATAGAGGACATCTGGCCAACTTAATAAAGGCCAGGGAATGGTGAGCTAGTCTAATATATACTTGTGTATCATACTACATAATCATTTTTTGCTTTCCATAATGGGCGGAAAGGAGGCTGGGAAGTAGAAAGGAAGGAGCAAACTAAAAAAATATGTGCCAAAAACAGAGGATTTACTAAAAGAATAGGCATAAAATTATAAAGCAACTTGTATCTGAGGTGGAGACGAGAAAACAACTCAATAGAAGATCCTAGAAGTAGTGGATTTGTCCTTGTTGCTTTGTATAGTTGGAGCTCTCTACACCAACCCACATTTTTCCTAAGGCAATGACCCCTCGCTTTGCTGGGTCCTCTGAGCCTTTACAACAGGAGCGCAGGAGCATGAATAAGACTAAGCAGCGATGCTACTGCTTTTGCATCTGCTCACCAGGAATTCGTGTGTGTGGAGAGGTGTCCACCCAAATCAGTAAGATGCTTTACGTTTACCCAACACGTTCTACCATTAAGAATTATTCAGGTTCTTCACACCATAAGCAACAAGTAACTCAAAGTGGAACCCAAACCTAAATATACGAGTTAGAACTATAAAACTTAGAAGAAACTACAGGAGTAAACCTTGACTTTGGATTAGGCAATAATTTCATCAAGAAGTCAACAAAGGGACAAGCAACGAAAGAAGAAATAGGTAAGTTGGACTTGATCAAAATTAAAAATGTTTGTTCTGCAAATGATACTATCAAGAAAGTGAAGAAAACCCACACAATGGGAGAAAATATTTGCAAATTATATCTCTTATAAGGGATGTATATGTAGAATATATAAAGAACACTTATAATCCAATCATAAAAAGACAAACCAATTAAAAACTGGGCAAAGGATCTGAACAGTCATATCTCCAAAGAAAATATAAACAAGCCAATAAGCACATGAAAAGATGCTCATTATCATTCAGGAAATGCAAACCAAAACCACAAAGAGACGCCACTTCAGGTCCACTAGGACGGCTATAACTGTTCATAATAAAAATGACAGTAAGTGTTGGTGAGAATGTGGAGAACCAGGAGCCCACACAGACTACTGGTGGGAATGTAAAATGGTGCGGCCACTGTGAAAAACAATTTAGAAGCTTCTCAACAGGTTTAAAATACAATTACTATATGATCCAATAACTGATCATAATAGCCAAAAAGTGGAATCAAATGTCCATCAAATGATGAACAGATAACTGAAACGGAGACCACCCACCATATAAAGGAGTACTACCCCACAACTTCTCACCGTGGAATAAAGTAGTGATACATGGCATAGCATGCATGGAAACAACACGGGAAGTGAAAACGCTGGTCACGAGAGGCCACACACTACATGATTCCATATATATGAAATGTCCAGAATAAGCAGCTCCATGGGGACAAAAATAAATAACGGTTGCCCGGTGGAGGGGGGAGACAGTGACCACTAGTGAGCGCAGTCTGGTCTTCTTGGCACAATGAAAATGCTCTAAATTCATCAAATGGATGCACAACTTTGTGAACACACTAAAAACCACTAAGTTCACACTTTAAATGGGTTGTGTGGTATATAAATTTATCTCAAAAAGCTATTAAAAAGCAGTATCACTTGTGGGTATATATCTAAAGGAAATAAAATCAGTATATGGAAATGGTATCTGCCTCTTCATGTTCATTGCAGTATTATTTACAACGGCCAAGACAGGAAACGAACCAAAGTGTTCACTGACAGATGAGTGAATAAATAAGATCAGAGCGGGTGTGTTTACATAACGGAATACTGTTCAGCCATAAGAAAGAGGAAATACCTGCCATTTGCAACAGCATGGATGTGTTTTGGGGGCACTATGCTAAGTTAAGTGAGACAGAGAAAGACAAATACCAGATGATCTCACTTATATGTGGAATCTAAAAATGACAAACTTGTAGAAACAGAGTACATCGGTGGTTACCAGGGGCTAGGAAGAGGGGGAAGCAGGGAGATGCTGGTCAAAGGGTATGAACTTCAGTTACAAGATTAATAAAGTCTGGAGATACAAAGTACAGCATGCTGGCTACGGTTAAAAATATTGTACAGTATACCTGAAATCTGTTCAGAGAGTAGGTCTCAGCTGTGGTCAGAAATGGACTTTTGTGTGGTATCTTCAGAATGGTGTTATCTTCTAAACGTGCTCACCAGACACACACGCAGAAAGGCAACCCCACGAAGTGATGGACATGCTAATACTGACCTTAATACGGTAATCATTTCACAACGTATACATATATCAAATCAGTACACCGTACGCCTTCAACTTACACAATGTTGTTTGTCAATTACAGTAAAACTGAAGAAAATGAAGAATTATTCAGGCTTCTGGGTCACTATGGCAGTGGGACAGAAGTGTGCCTCCTCTATGTCCTATTTCAAATTTCCAAAGTAAATAAATTCATAACAGTGCTGACAGAAAGAGAAACATGATTAAA
This sequence comes from Glossophaga mutica, assembly GCA_039655065.1. Lineage (NCBI taxonomy): Eukaryota > Metazoa > Chordata > Mammalia > Chiroptera > Phyllostomidae > Glossophaga > Glossophaga mutica. The sequence goes on along the minus strand of CM077310.1, from coordinate 62,512,662 downwards.
GCTGGAGATTTTAATGAGTCTGTCATACCAAAAGGGCTAGGACTATAACCACAGACAAAATACAGCAGAAGTCACAACCCAGACTAACCCAGAAAGCCCCAGTCATCCTAACAACAGAGCCACAGAGAAGCTAAAAGCCCAGAGTTGGCAGGTGTCCACACCTGGAATGGGAAGAAGAACAGATGTCAACTGTAATTAACTGAAGAATTATCCAGAGAACAGCTTCCCACATGGGCCCCCTCCCTTCTTCCTCTCGTACCCAGAAGCTTGCTGGCACCAGACACTTGGCCTGGGTGTAATCAGCAGGTGGCACACCCACCTGCCCCTGCACAGCTTACCTGACACCTCGCTCGGAGTCTGCTCAGCTCTCCTCCGCGTACAGGGAAGAGGCCTGCTGGGGGCACATAGTCCGCACATACAGAGAAACCCCAGCTCTCTATATTTGGGAGCTCAGTTTTTCATTCACGTGTAGAAATGGAAAAACAAACTCCAACAGACATCTGAGGAAAGGCAGTGACTTTCAAGAGAATTCCCAAGACTTAATGAAACAGAACTGACACTGGATGAAGCAGAACTGCAGAAACAGAAGGTAGACTTAGAAAACAAATTCTAATTAATTCTCTAGAGATATTCATCAAGACTGTAATGAATCCATAAAAGAACAGAGTGCGATGAAAACTGAGTGATCACAGAATGGGAATGAGCTCTTGAAATTATAAATATGATTATCAAAATAAAAATGTTCCTAGAAGGAACAGAAGGTGATATTTTATTTTTTTAAAGATTTTACGTATTTATTTTCAGAGAGAGGGGAAGGGAGGGAGAAAGAGAGGGAGAGTAACATCAGTGTGTGGTTGCCTCTTGCACGCCTCCTACTGGGGACCTGACCTGCAACCCAGGCATGTGCCCTGACTGGGAATCGAACCAGCGACCCTTTGGTTTGCAAGCCAGCACTCAATCCACTGAACCACACCAGCCAGGGCAGAAGGTGATATTTTAAAACAGGAGAAAAAAATTAAGAGACATAAATACTTAATCTAATCCAGGAGAACCAACATCAATCTATAGGAATTTCAGAAGTAAAAACCATTAATAAATAGACAGGGAATGATTAAAAAAAAAAATAGAACAAATGTTTGCAGATGTCACACCTCCTGACACGTCAGAGGGCTGGGCGAAGAGAACCCTTCAGAGCATCCAGAGAGAAGGAGCGGAGCAGACACAAAGAAGCCAGCAGCAGTCCAGGGCCAAGGGGCACCCCCAGAGAGCAAAACGACGCCCCGGAGTTCTGAAGGGAAATGAGCTGAACCTGGACTTCAATTCCAAAGAAATGAGCAATGAAGCATAGAAACAAAAGAGTCACTTTCAGACATACAAAGTTGTAAAAATGTTACCCATCCCAGAACCTCTCTGAAAATATTCCTAAGTGATATACTCCAGGAAAAATAAAAAATTCTAAGAATGCAGCATGGAATCCAAGGAGCAGCGCATCTAATTAAGAATGCAATACAGAACTCTGTCAAAGAGTAAGAACAGTGGTATAAAGGCCTAGAAAACATATGGCACAATCTAGAACAAGCTGTCAGAAGGTTCTAAGAAGAATGTCCTCAAAATGAAAATGAATTGCCAGTTACAAAGAAGACAGTTATACCTAGTGATAAAGTGAAAACCTAACAATAAAACAATGAATTGTAACAATCTGCAGCCCCCTCCTCTTGCTTTCTCCTCTCTGCTCAGGTTGGCTGAACTGTCCCTTGAGCAGAAGAGGTTGGGGACACAGGATCTACTTCTTCATTTGAGGTCCACTACACTACTTGGATGCTGCATCCTGTACATGCTGACGCTTGGTTTTAAATGGTTTGAGTGACCCTGTAAGACTAAGCACAAAAAGATTTTGTTATAGTTACAGAACAGAACATAAATGCTATAAGCCCTGTAAAAGAAAAAGTAAGACAACCCTGGCTGACTAGCTCAGTCGGTTAGAGCACTGTGCGGATATGCAAGGTTGCAGGTTCAATTCCCAGTCAGAGTACATATAAGAATCAACAAATAAAACCATAAATAAGGGGAACGACAAATCAATGTCTGTCTCCCTCTCTCAAGGGGAAAAAAAATCAATAAAAAAGTTTAAAAATCAATACAGAACACAGGGGTGAGATTTCGTAAACTCCCAAGAGTTAATATAAGAAGTTACTTGATTCCTCCTCTTAGCACCCCACAGGCCTCGCCACTTCCTCACACACCTGTGAAGAGTGTGAGTCCGTCACTCGTCCTCCCTACAACTAGGGAAGTCTTAGTCTTCTTCAGAGGCTCCCTCAAGTACTTCTTCCTCCTGGTCTTTGACCAACAGGGAGAGACCGGTGACCCTGGCCATCAGATACTGCCTTAGGAACACTTCAAAGAATGCCCTTTCCCACAATGAAGCCACCCCCATCCCCATCCTCCCCTCACTCCCCCTTCAGTGGACTCCACCTGCACAGTTCGGGAAAGCCATGCTGGCCACGAAAGTGCAGCAGTCTGGAGAGGAAGGGCATGTGTGGGAGTGGAAAGTCCAGGAGGCACCACCACCCATCTGCTAATGGATACAGGCCAGGTGGTTAGCCCCAGGTGAGGCTCCCACCGTCCCTCTTTTTTTGCTTTGCAGCTCCTGGAATATTGGAATGGAAGAGGTGAACCTACCACTGATAGGGGACTTAAGGGTCGGAAAATTTTAGTATAAGTAATAGCTAATAAGCTTAGTAATTCATGCACGCAAAGCTTTTGTTCCAGGAACTGAAGGTATGACCCACCCTGACTCTAGGAGACCATAAGCAGTTCCACCTTTGCTCCTCAGGAGGACTGCAAGCAATTCAAGATGGTATCTGAGCCATTGCACTCCAGGGTGAAATGACCACCGCCCAGGACACAACCTAGGACCACCCCTGAGGCACAGCTTAAGACCACCACCAGGGCAAGAATGCTGAAGTTGTTTAATCCAATTAACTTTTCCCTGAATTCCAAACCCCTTATCTACATTTTGTTCTCCTTATAAAAAGGGCCATTTTAAAATGGAATTTAAGATGTTCGTTAGGGTCCAAACCTGCCATCTTCTCAGATCGCAAGTCATCTGACTGAAGTGGCCATAAAGATTCAATCCCTGTCTCTGCTTATTGGGTCTGGTAGTGACAGGCAGCTCGAACTCTGGTGTCTTTTCCGGTTTCACCACTAGTGACTCACCACCTCCTCATTAAGTCACAGCACAACTGATGTCACAGACAGCCCAGAGCCTCTCGACAATTACCGACTATTGCTCCAGCCCTTGAACAGCTCCTGAAAGCTGCGACAGCTCCCAGAGAGGAGCACAGAGCAGAGAAAAAGAGAGGCATGGTCCCCTCTTTCCTTTCACTATGTGATGAACAGATCATGAGAATCCAGATTTTAAATCCCACCCTCGGGATTCTTCCCACTGCTCACATGTTCTTTCACACTCCATCAAATACCCTAAACACTGGTCACCAATTCAGATCCCCAAATAAGCAACAGCTTGCAAATAATCCTGACTTGTCTTTCCTGGAACCTCCCACCTGCAACCCCACTCAGTGGCCAAGTCTAAGCCTCCCTTCCTACAGCAGCAACACTTTCCTTGGACCTAACTGGGGCTCATGACCCCGCTGACCTCACTGGTCTCAGGCAATGCCCCTGCCTATCACTGGAGATGCATTCAAAAGTCACTGCCAGCATTTCCATTTCTCCAGCAGGCTGTTTCTGGAGCACAAGACTGTTAAAGTCACTTCTTTAATCCACTTTTAAAAAGTCCTGGGTGGGAACAGGCATGTCTATCAATCAAATTCAAGCGGAAACACGATCCTACTCTCTATTACCTTTGCCTACAGTCCTGAGACTGGGCAGTGTTTTGATGACAGATGAATGGTCTATAAAAATAAACTTCAAGGGTATTTTTGAAATGATAAAAATATGCCATCATTTCTTTGTGAAGATAAGGAAAAAGGACTTTTCAAAAAGTCGATAAAAACTTGCCTTTTACCTTCCTATGGTAAGAAACAGCATCCATTGCCCATTCCCATTTCCTGACCAATCCACCTTGATTTATCTATCTAAAACAGAACTTGGCACTTCCTTTTTGCATACCTGGATAAAGTGCAAATTCTTTACCCTGCCTTAGAAGGCCCTGCAAGATTCTGCCCCTTTGGTAATGGTTATCTTTCTAAACCTCTCTCTCACTGATAGGCTTTACAAACCAACCAGGCTAGTCCCCTCCCTGTTCATCAAACAACTGATATTTTCTGCTACCACACCCTTGCTCACAACCTGCACTGTCCCAAAACTCTATTAATCAGAATCCTAGCTATTACAAACAAGTTCAACATCCCCTTCTTCCAAGAAGTCACCTCGGCACAGCTGAAAGTGACCGTTCCCTTCCTTCAGGCACTTACAGACGCATTTCTCCCTGACCAAACAATAAGCTGCTAAATGTCAAGAACTGCATCTTCCTCTTTGTGCCCTTACAGTGCCCAGCACATAGTAAGTGCCCATTAAACATATTTGTTCAATAAATGTATGCATACATTCACACCCGCAGAGTAACAACACACTGAACAAATAATAATATCCATTTCTTACCAAGGCAAATAAGGAACAGATTTAAAGTATTATTTTGATTTGCCTCAGGTATACAGGGAAAACAACTCAAAACCTATGAGGAAAGATGAACCAAACTCACACATCAATAAGTTAGATGACTATGCAGACATTTGAGTTACAAAGCAAAGTAAAAATACTGTGTTATTAAAGCCAAAAATGCTCAATCAGCACAAAACCACAATGTGGAATTCAAAGTTAAGGCTATGTCAAGGAGTTTTAAACAGTACTAGAATGACTGTAATCAGTATTCCCTCTCTGAAAATAGTGAACAGATGACTAAGTGCCCCAAACCTAGAGCCCAGAAGAGTTAGGTATTTATGCTACATAATAAACAGCAATAATAAACGGGGACCTGTTATAAAGGCAGAAAGATGTTTTAAAAGTAACTTAGCTGTTTTAAGCTTTATTAACAGTCCCCAACTATTGAAATATCTACTAAGTATTAATTATTAAGGTGAAAGGAATTATTAAATGGCTGCATATTCACTGCATTCTTAATATACCCAAATATCATGGGGTCCACCAAACAATCCCACCTAACATGTCAAAAATCTATAGTTATTGACTTTTTCAACTGAACGACAACTACATTAGGTCAGATTCCTTGTCTACCCACAACAAAAATCAAGTCTCAGACAGAGAAGAAAGTCAGATCTGTTCTTCCAAACGTCAACTCAAAGGTCAGGGACACAACCACACGATGACAATGACGATGACGATGACGATGATGATGCTGCTAACTGCAGCAAACACTTTCACAGCAGTTAGCACAGGCAGAGCATGCTTCTGTGATCCTTACATTTGTCAATTTTACTTAATCCTCAAAAGAATTCTGAAATGCGTATCACTATAATCTCATTTTCTAGATAGGAAACTAAGCCACGAACAGATTAGATAACTTACTCAAGGTCATACACCTGACAAGGTACAGGGCTGATTTCAAAGTCCGGAAGAACCTGACCCAGAGCCCAGGCTCCTCCTGCCCACACGCGGTGTGCTTTTCCCAATTCTCCATACATGCTAATATTCCCTTCATCATCTTTTCTTCCCGCATTTCACCTGCATCGCTGCCTTTCTACTTCTGTGAAACATGTCTGCTTTAATCACTCATCAAAACAGTCTTCCTAAGATGTAGAATTCAGAAATACAGGATGTGATTCTTGTAGGTGATTTCAAGTAGGTTCATAGTTTGAAGAATTCTCAGTTCCCAAGATTGAAATTTCAGTAGTGCTTCATATCTGTGACCCAAGCGGGTGGGGGAGGAGGGGGGGGGGGACACACTTACTAGTATCTGGAGTTTTCTCTTCAGATCTGCCAAATAAAAATTCATATTTGGCCTTGGCAACACTCTGGGAATGTGCTGATGCATTGTTACCCCAAACAAATGTCTCTGCCTGCAAAATCAGAAAACAAAGGTATGATTAAAAACACATCACACAGCAAACCAACCAAGAAATTGGCTAAGTAATTATGACTCGACAGAGTGCTATACAGTCACTAAAAAAGACATGAGAAAAACACATCCTGACAGAAATCAGAAGACAAGATGATGACTGCAAGATTACAACTATACAGGATCCGGTCCCTTTTTATTATAAAATCTTGTACTACAAAATCCTAAGCATGCAATTCTGTAACACAACAGTATCACACTCAAGCACACCATATGACATTTTGGGTGAAATGTTCAAATTAAAACTATAAATCATTACACCTATATCACTACCCTACCAACCACACTCAAGCAGGCGTTATTTCTGCCGGACTCTGTATTTAAAAAGATAAAACACATGAACATGTATAGGGGGAGAAGAAAAATATGAAGAGTTTGGCTGGACTGGTAGGCAGAATTATGGTAGAAATTTTTAAAATTAGGTTTACATAACCTTTTTACAATGAGAAACTTGTATTTAATTTTAGACACATCATTTTCAAAATAATTACCATTACCCACAGCCCACAGAAGGAATGCTTCTGCCATGTGTAGGGGTCTGCTAAAGTGTGCCAACAAAAAGGAACCTTTCCCCAAAAGTGATCACATTTTTATTCCATCAGGAACCCCATTCAGCCAAACAAGGCACAGAGGAGCCAGGCATCCAATTTATACGAATTGTCCTAAATTTGAGCACCTGTCCCAGTGCCCTTTGGAATTCTTAGAAGTCCCTTATTTGAAAGAAAAACCACAAAGGCAACTGTGAAAGTGGTTCACATCATGATTCTGAATTCCTACCACCTTCTTCGTTGCTTTAAGCAACTGACGAAAATCAGGGTGCCTCCCTTCTCCAGCCTAGGATTAATTAAAAATAAGTAATGAAGTAGAAATCCCCAAACACAAAGCTGACCTCGTCCCATCAAGGAGTCATTCTGACCCAGACATTACCCACACTGGTCCCCACCCTCTAATTTAATGAGACATCTTTCCCGTGTCTGAGCAGCAAATGACCGTTCACTTTAGGAGAGAGGAATATGAAGAGTTTCATCAGCAACCAGACAACCAGCTCGAAGAGGGAAACTTTCTGACACCTTTTCTATCCTCTGGAACAGAAATGACTGGCAGCAGGAAGAAGGCCCGTGACCAGGTTATGATGAACCCCATCACCCCACTGCAGACAGACTCAGGGGGCAGGCCTCTCTTTGTTCTTGTACACCAGTTTCAGACCTGCCTTGTACAATTTTGAGATTAGCAATTTCTTGAAATAGCTCTACAATCACTTCATGTCCCTAATGTGTAAATTTATCTTTCTGGAAAAGGTGCACACTCCTCCTGGAGTTACATGCTTGATAATCACAGATCGTTAATTATCCTTTTCCCCACAGAGAAGCATGTTCATTTTGTGATGTGTTTAGGGAGCTTCAGGCTGGTAAAAGAGGAACTCAGTGCCCTAATTTAGGTAGGATAGGGAAGGCTCTCTGAGGAACTTTTACCTGCAGAGCCGAGAAGGATGAGAGGCTGGGGAAGGACAGAAACATCCATCTAAGCAGAAGGAGGGTCATATGCAATGGCCTTAAAGTATGAAAGAACTAGGCTACTCTAGTAACTGAGAGGCAGCCAATGCGGCCACAGAACAGTGGGCCAACGGGCAAGTGTGAGGCTGACCAGAGCACAGCACAGCAGGATGTGACCCTGGAGGGGAGGCAGGGACCCAACACACAGGGTCTACAGGTCAAGGAAAGGTCTGATGTGAAGACTCAAAGGGTTTTAAACAGACAGTGGTTCCTTAACATTTTTTAAAGATCATTTATACTTTAAAAGACTACAAGATTATTATAGGGGAAAAGGACTGGAACAAATCAAGAGGAAGCAGAGACATCAGTTAGAAGTCCGCATGGGAGAGTATGGAAGCTTGGAGTAGGATAATGGCCATGGAAACAGAAGTGGGTGAATTTGAAATATATTTTGTAGGGAGGATCTACACTAATGTTCTCATAAGGTGAATTTAGAAACGAAGGACAATTATAAGAAATAATAACTACTAACCACCTACTCCACGCCAGGTGCTGTTCTCATGAGATTCACGGGCTCTCTCATTCAGAGATCCCTCGAAGGTGGGCACTCCTGACACCCCAGTCTCACCGGTGGAGAACAGGAGACAACAAGTGGGTAAACAATTTATCCAAGGTTACACAGCCGGTAAATTGTGGACCCCAGATTCGTATCCTAAATCCAGAACCCATGACCCAGGAATGACTCCCAGGAATCTGGCTTGCACCGTTGGGAACACGGATTAAGAAGGGGGAGAGAGAAGGAAAACTAGCAGCAGCATCAATTTGGACTTCCAGGTGGTTTCCCAATGGCTCAATAAAAGAGAAAAAAAATCCAAAGAAAAATCCATTACTACAGTGCTGGGGGCGGATAAAGATGCAATTGACAAAGCACCAGTTTTAAGAAATTTCAGGAAGATAATTTTCTGGTGTATTGTCTCAACCTAAAGCCTGAGAAGGTTTCTCTAAAGGAAGGTTTATTTCCCTTGAGCAAAGGTTTTTAACCTTAGTTCCATAGGGGTCTGTCAATAGAACTCTGGAATTCTTAAGTTAGATGGGGAAAAACAACTCATCTTTACTTTCACTCACCTTAAGCTGAAACTTAGTATTTTTTCAAATATAAATGTACACAACAAACCACCGTATTATCATGAGTAACTCTAACTTTGTCACCAGCAGAAATCATAGCCACATTTGTTGCGGACCGTTCTGACTGGTCTCAGGAGCTGTAACCCCCCACCCCATGGCTAGGCTGTGTAAGAGCCCAGGGGACCCGCTTCATCTGAGTCTGTTCTGTCAAGAGGACCTGAGCTACTAAGGAGACAAAGCTTATCTCCCTGGCAGGAGCGCTGCTTCTGCTTCACCCATAACTGGCCCCCAACGCTTGGTTGGTTAGCCAATGACAGGTAAGACCCCTCAAGGGAGGGGCAACCCAAGCCAGGCAGGACCACTTGGAAGGCCCTCATGGAAGGACTCAGGGGGCTGCAGCAAAGAGGGGGTGATGAACCCTCGCCCCCCAGCTATTCTGACATAGCCCGGAGTCCCCATTTCCGTCTGGGAGATGTCTTTGTTATCTCTTGCTTCCTGGCTCTAATCCACTTAAGCCTGAAACTGTGAGGGAGAGCGGTGCAGCCCTGGGCCGGCCAGAGCAGCTCCCTGGGTGATGGGCATAAGAAAGAATTCCTAAAGTCCTGTGAAACCTGCTCTGCTAAGAGTGCTCTCATTTAAATGATAAGGGTCCAAGCAGGAAATGAGTATGTCTCCCAAAGTTTTTGCAACCCCCTTTCCTGAGGGACACTGACTTAGATTAAGCCCTCAGATTTCTTTGAAATGTTATCCATTGTTTGATCCTTGCTGCCTGACATTGATTGATGAGCTTTACCTGTATTCCTGTGTATTATGAACCTAATAAAAACCATTGAGGAAGGGGCTCTTGGCCTTTCTCCTTTGAGAGAGTCACCATCTCTCCTCCCCAAGCAGATCATGTCTTGGTAGTTTTATTCTCATCCGTGGCGGAGGGATGGGGCTCTGCAGGTGGAGCCCCTCCCCACACGTTCACATCGAGTAACAGTTACTGCAGGTATTTTGAACTATCATTTGCCTACTTTGAAATGATAGCAGTTACTAGACCCACCACTGAACCTTATTATTGAATTAAAAAACAATATATTAACACATCACAAATTCGTGAAATATTTTGGTAGCCAACATAGCTTGTTTCTTTTGCAGCTCCATGCATACTATTGTATGCACTTAAAAAGCATTATTCTGCTGAGAGGTCCAGAGCTTTACCAGGCTATGAAAAGGGGCCACAGCACAACAGAAGACTGAGAGGCTATTCAAGAGCATCAGGCCTCAAACTGCAGGTCGTGGCCTGTTAGTCGCTTATATAATCAGCTGTGTGGGTCATGACCAGATTTTTACATAAGTTTATACACACGTGCACATAACAGAATAAAACTGAAAAGACCAGAATAAATAGCACATAGCAAGATAAGCACTGTTTTATAAAACTAAGCTTGTGCGTGTTTGTGTGTATATTAGGCCATGACATAAAATGTATTTCTCCCCACGAGTCGTGATCAAAACTGTCAGAAACCCACTGCTCTAGAGTGGTTCTCAATGTCTAGAGTAAGTGGGCATCACCTGTAGGGCCTGTTACAACACACGCAGGGCACTGACCCAGAGTTTCTGGATTCATGGGTATGGGGGGTTTGGCCTAAGAATTTCATCTTCTAGCAATTTTGCAGGTGATGCTGATGCTGCTGGTTCAGAGACCAAAATCTGTGACCCACTGCTCTAGACCAATGTCTTCCATACTTTACTGTATATATGAGTCACCCGGGAGTCTTGTTAAACTGTAGACTGAGTGGGTCTGGGTGGGGCCAGAGGTTCTGCATTCCTAAAAGGTTCCCAGGTGATGCTGGTCCACAGAGCATCCTTGTGCGGACGCTTGAAAGTGAAGCAGCATCCAAAGCATATTCACACTCTCGGAAAAGAGAAACTTTTAGGGGATGCTCTAACCAGGAGTAAAATATACTAAAAGGCTCCACTCTAATAAGGATTCCATACTATGACAATTGAGGGGGGGGGACCCTAATTGTGATTCAGGACCACTGAAAGCATTAACATTCTCCAAATTGCCTAATGGAAGAAAATGCATTCTGCTCAAGTGAGTTATTCTTAAAGCTGCGAGCCCCACTGATGTACCTACCCTCTCCCCATGCCAAGGGTTATAAATCTTCACCTATCTTATGATTTTTGCAGATCTTTGCAAAATCCTATCTGAAAGAGCTTAATAGAAGACCCATATAATTCAGCATCACTTTTTCCTTCTGTAATTACTAATTGAACAAAATATGTTCTTTGGCTTTATCACAATCATTTTAGAAACATAAATATCATTAATAAATATGGGGTATGAAGAAACATTAGCAAATGGACTGTCAGATGATCCAGATTTAAATCCCAGGTGGGACTTCCACTCAATCACACACTAACGTTTAGCCTTTGGACATTAGCTTCTCTATTGATAAACAATGCTATTCAAATTTACCGTAAGGTCCCTTCTAACTCGGAAGCATAAAGACTCTTCACACTTCTGAGCTATCTGCACAGATACTTCACTAAGGAGCAACAACAAAAATCTTTTCCTTGTGGTAAAATTACAGTGACATGATCACCAAAACATGCCTGAGCTTAAAGAGCAAGTCGACCGTTACATGAACAGGAGTGCTCCAGCCAGACTGCTCAGTTGGTCGGACCATCATCCTGTACACCAAGGTTGCACGTTAGATTCCCGGTCAGGGCACATACTTAGATTGTGGTTTCAATCCTCAATCAGGGCATATACAGGTGGCAACTGATCAATGTTTCTGCTTCACATCGATGTTTCTCTCTCTCTCTCTCCCTTCCTCTTTCTCCAAAATCCATAAATATATCCTTAGATGAGGATTAAAAAAATGGACAGGACATATAAAATCTCACCCTTACATTTTACATGAATTTGCACTTGTATTATCCAACTCTCAACATGTTACTGATTATAATTACCCATTTTTAGAGAAACAAAAAATGCTATTGATGTAAAATAATTCTTTTTAGCTACAAAAATATAAAGAAAGAACAAAGCCACAAGCAAACATTAAAAGACATACAGCAGATTTGGGAGGGGAATAATAGGGTCCGAGGAAGATGTGGGGGAGACAGGGGTTGAGAGCTGAGTTTGAGGCAGCATGCTCCTTCATTTCCTTTTCATTCCAATTTCAGTACGATGTTCAGAGGATGTGAGCGCCTCCTACTCAGTCAGAGTTGAGTAGGTGCTTTAGGACAGAGAAGATTAAAAATTAAAGGAAAGACTATAAAAATGTTCCACGACTCACTCAAAACCAACACTTGATTCCAGCATTCATACTCCACATCCTGTTCAACCCCATCCCACTCCAGGCCCTGGAAACAGGGCACCGCATAGGCCACCTTCAGTGCAGGCAGGGACTAGCAGCTTAGTGCTAAGGCTGCAAAAGGCCATGGTGTTACGGACTGAAACGTGTCCCCAAAGTTTGTATGTTGAAGTCCTAACCCCCGGCACCTTCGATGTGACTCGCTATCTGGATACAGGGTCTACTGGTTCATGAGGATGGGTCCTAATGCAGGACGACTGGTGTCCTTATAAATAAGAAGAGGAGATTAGGACACAGACACACAGAAGGAAGACCAGGTGAAGAAACAGGAAGAAGGTGACCATCTGCAAGCCAAGGAGAGAAGCTTCGGAAGAAACAAGCCCTGCTGACCCCTTGATCTTCAGACTTCCGGCCTCCAGATCTGTGAGAAAGTTATTTTTGCTCTGGCTACGTTACCCCGTCTAGCAGTAGTTTACTGTAGCAGTCTAGTAAAGTAATATGTTGGGGAAGGCTGAAGGAGTTGGGCACAAACAGGAAGTTGTTTTAAGATGACGGGTACTTCAAGTCCTGTTAAAAGGGAACAGAAACGACCCAAGTCACGCCACAGAATGCTCCAAGGCCAGAAAAGGGGGAGAGGAGGGGCTAAAACAAGTAGCACTGGTGAAAAGGAAGGGTTATCAAGCAGTTAGATCCCTAGATCCCTGTCTCTACTTCATTACCTAACTGTACCTCCCCCACCCAGGTACGAGAATAAAGCTTTATTCACTGGGGAGACTTTCCAAAGAACGTCTGTGGCTTGGGGGACACAAGGCCCAACTGACACAGGATGCCTTAGTGGACACGGGGACCTGCTGGCTGGAGGTTAAGATGCTTAGACTTCCCTCACCTCACCTATGGAATGCACCCTACACTATACCTTGCCAGCAAGCGATCTCAAGAACCTTCTCTGCAGAATGCAACCAGCCCAAGATGACCTAAATAATTAAATCAAGGGCACACATATAAACAGCCTAATCAGATCCTCCTACAGTGAAGCTCAGAACTTCCAATTGGCTATTTAGACCTCACTATTACACTATAACCCTTAACTTTCATTACTATGATGTGTTTTGAAAATTGCAGGGCAGTTACTTAGTAGAATGTTCTTCAACTTGGGTTTGCCACTCCATTTCCTCATGAGTAAATTCAGACTATGAATCTTTGGCAGGAACATCACAGAAGTGACGGTGTTCACCTTGCATCGTCTTTAGAGGCACAGGACTGCAATCTGTCCCTTTGCTGATCACAGTCACTTGAGTTGCCGGGCTTCCCCAGAGTCAACTTCAACTGTTTCTCTTTGTCTTTAACTAGTATGCGGTGGGGAGACACTTAGAAACTGTAAACATCCTGTTCCTCATCAAACTTTCAGATTATACGTTTATTTTATCAACGGGGACCAAATTTACTATTTTATCCAATTAATCCACCACTTTTATTATTCATTTTAATGTCCAAAATACCCAGTTTTGGCCAGTGCAAGCTCTTTCTAGCTGGCTTTTGTGTCTTTCTGATATGTCCCCATTATTCTCTGAGCAATTCTTCACTTTCTGGTGCAGGAAGATGTTTAGGCTTCTTCTTTCTGGCATCAGCCATTTCTTTAAAATAAAATAGAAAATTAAATTAAAATAAAATAAAGTCTTGGTTCCTTTTAGTAAATAGTATTATTTAGGATTTAGATACAAAATGTAGACGCTGGGTGGTCAAGTGTGCTCATTTTTATTTGTGGGGGCAGGTGGGGAGGTAACTGCTCGTAGACCAACTCAAGGGACAGAGCTGGAGAATTTGAAGACACACCGGCACACACACTCGCGCACTTGCTGCATGCTGAATGAGGGCCTCCCCGGATGTCCACATCCTAAATCACTAAAACCTGTGCATGTTGTTTTATGTGGCAGACTTTGAAGATGTGATTAAGTTTCTTGATATGAGATTACCCTGATTACCTGGGTGGGACAAGACCTGAGACAGAAAGAAAGAAAGTCAGAGGGAAGCAGTGTGAGAGAAGAGACACGACTGACTGCTGTTGGATGGAGAAAGGGGCCCGGAGCTGAGGGATGCAAGGACCGCAGCTCTAAGGGCTCGTTCTCTCCTAGAGCCTCGGAGGCAGCACTGCCCCACGGGCACCGTGAGGTTAGCCTCCAGCACCCACGTGGGCAGCTGGCCTCCAGGACTAGAGGGAATAACACACTTCTGTTAGTTTAATCCACTGAGTGTGTGGTACTTTGTTACAGCAGCCCCAGGAAACTAACACACACACACACACACACACACACACACACACACATTTATATTCAAATGTATATGCACTTTTATATCTAAAGTTTACTTCTACATCGATCTAATAAGAACTCCATGAGTTCACACAAATATATTTTCCATAAAGATGCTCCTGCTGCTCTCAAGCATAAACGAGTGAGTTTTTAGTGAAATAATCACAAGATTTAATGATTGGTTGTTATTCCACCTGTACTATTCCTTGTTATTGCAGTTCATCCAAATACACTTTGCTCTAAAAATTTTTTTAAAAAGAAAAACACTTTGCTTTTCCATTATAATTTAAAAGACTGAATTGCTGAGAAACAAACAAAACCATCGATTCCTTCAGGCTATGGGGAGAGAGACTCAAATCCTGTCAGTGCAGCATTTTTCCCTCTAAAAATATATTTGACCCATACCTGCACATAAGCAAGTGGAAAGAATGCTGGTGTCTGAGGAGAAGGGGTCGGCCTGTGTAATCTAAAGTCCTCTGCAAGCAGCCCCTTCTCCCTTGATGGGCTAACTGGACAGACATTCCAAAACCAGTCACAGCACCAAGTACAATCAGGACAGAGAGCCTCAAGAGTAGAAAGAGGTCAAAAACAGCCAGAAGGCAAATGGGGTAACAGAAAGACCAAATCTTTGACTTTTAAAGGTTAGAAACAGCATGGAAACCAAAGGGCAGAGCAGGCAGTAGGATGACAAGGCCAAGGAAAAAGCAGCGGGAAACAGACTCCACGAGTCAGCTCCTTTCTGTTCACCATCCAGCCCTGCTGCCAGGCTGTCTCAACTGTGTGAGCACAGAGACAAGAGCTGAATTCACGGCCTTTTAAAAAGCCCCTGGAGGTCCATTCTCATCTTCCTACCAGATGCTGGCTATTCACTGGGCCCATTTCCTGAAAGTGCACTCCCCTGGGACAGGGCAAGCCTAGGGCTCTGCGGCTGCTCCAGGCGTGGAGTTGAGTCAGGGAGCCAGCCTCATGGGGGTGGCAGGGGCTCCAGAGCAGAGACCCAGTTACCACCTGCCTCCCAGTGCCCTGCAAGTGAAGTCAGAAGGAAGGACACACAAGCAAGTAAGCCTCTGGCTGACTCCAAGGCAATCTGCATCTTGGAGACATTTTCTTGTCTTCTGATCAAATGGGAAGATTTTATCTCCCTTCTAGGAACTGTGCCTGCCCTGGGCAAGGCTCTGAATTCACAGTACAATCTGACTAATTACAAATGGTGAGAGCGGCTTTTTTTTTTTTTTTTTTAGAGACTGATGTAGAAAGTTAGGGGGTCAGAAACTAGGGCAATAAACATTCCTTTGTAACAAAGACTCCCATAAAACAAATGTAAGACAAAGGGATTCAGTTTTCCTCAAAGCTCCTTCACTATGGCACTAAGTCACTAAAATGTTAGAGAGTTTCAAAGGATGCTTTTTTTCAAAAGAGTTTAAAAGAAAATTAACAACCAGCCCTGATGGGTGTGGCTCAGTGAGTTGGGCTTTATTCTGCAATACAAAAGGTTGCAGGTTCAATTCTTGGTGGGGGCACAAGCCTGGGTCCTAGGTTTGGTCCCTGGTTGGAGTGCGGAGTGCCAGAGGCAACTGATCTATGTTTCTCTCCCTTTCTCCCTCGCTTCTCTCTAAATATAAATAAAATCTTAAAAAATAAATAAATAAAAAGAAAATTACCATTCAAGTAGTATTAGTTCACAACATCCTTTGCCTTCCCCCCCTTTGACAATCAGTAATGATCGCACAGACCCAGGGATTCAGGTCTGATTTGAGTCCGTCTACTACCTGCCTTTTCTCTGTCCTCAGGCTTTGGATCTCTGTGCTTCTGATAATGTTAAACTCGTATATGAAATGGACAATATAAAGACCCTGATTTTAAAAAGAAAACACATTTTTAAGCCTTTGAATACATCTTCCTTGCTGCGAACGCTGGGTTCTTACTCAGGAGGCTGGAGGTCTCTACACGCAGGGCGCCCTGAGGATTTACGCCAGGCAGTACGAAGGAAGACAAAGGCCACGGAGAACTGGGAGAGTCCGCTCAGCACAGTCAGTGTCCCTCTGAGGAAATCAACCCGACTCTGAATCGGTGACATGCACGAATGCTCCTCCATGGGTTCAGGAAAGAGGTGGAAGGTTAGAGGTACGAAGAAAACTTCAAAACAAGTACCACGCAAAGCAGAGACTACGGGCTCATGGTCAGTGCTCATGCAAATTTTGGCTGAGTACTTATAAACTCAGCAAACTCAAAAGAGCCTTGAAACCTTGGCAGAAATACCACAAAGAAATTACATAAACTAAGGATCAGCCTGATTCATCTAAACCTAAGCTTTGCAAAATACAAAAGCATCTTTAGTTATTTCAAAGGTTCCAGTAACTTCTGAAACAAAACTAAACGCACTCTCATTTTTTGAAAGCACGTCCTTTGGCACTTTGACAAGAAGAAAAAAATATGTGTTAAGAGTGAATTCAAGGTGGGTATCATGAGCGGTAAGTGTCTTCTTAACTTAGTCGGCTACATCTTTATTCCCCTTACCTTGAAAATAGGTTCCAGGTGGCTGCAATGTATTTTAGTGACATATGTAGTACAAGGACTGGCTCTCGTAAATAAGACATGCTAAAGATTTCTCTTGATTATGGTTAAGAAAATCACCCTTAATTTTCTTCTCCTCCAAGGAGGTATATGAGTGATTAAATAAATTAACCCAACATTCTTTTCTAGTCATAAAGTATTTAGCCAACCTACCTGAAAGAAGAAAAAAGTGCCTCTGGACAGGCACAAACATTCTGAAAGTCACAAAATCCAGGGTATAATTTAAGCTAAAATAGCACATGAAATATGAGGAATAATATAATCATTGTACTCATTTGTACAAGAAAACATACCATCCGCCTAAATGTCACCAAAGCAAAATATCTCCACCCAAGCCTGTGCCCCTCTGAAAAACATGAAGTGCTCGTGAGTTTGTACCACAAAGAAAACCGGGAGAGCCCGGCTTCCCCACCCCCCAGGGCAGCATCTGGTTCCGCCCACAGGACATAAATCCTGCCCAGACTACACCAAGCTCCTCAGCCCTGGCTGTCGGCAGATGCCTATTACGAAGAAACGTGCATGCGTGGAGGTAGAAGGATCCATAAAACACACATCTGTCACATGGAGGCAAGAAAGGGCATCAAAGAGAACATATGGTCCTGGAGACTGAGATTTAACAACAGATTCCAAGTCTATTCTCAGACAAATAACACTGTCCATGGTCTTGATGAAATTTTTTATTTTAATTTAAAATGATAGAGAAAAGTGAAATATATTATATGGATCCTTAAAACCCCTGTTAATAACCAGTAAAGTCATTTCTTCAAAATGTCCTGACAAGGCAAGATGTATTCATTGCCTAATATTTCACTGACAATTTCTCAGCATTCAGGTTCAGCAAAGTCTTGAAGGAAGGTCTATTGGGGAAAGACATACACAAACTGACAAGCAGTCTGGATTTTGATTTTCCAAAGATCTCCATCCTTTAAACAGAAGCACTGTTAGGACTCTCACATAACCGCAATACTAAAAGGTTCCCATTTTACACAGGCACAAACTATTCACTTGTAAGCCAAAATGAGTAAACTTCTTGGAAACAAACTGCTTACATAAGCATCTTAAAAGTAAATAATGCTTTCAGGACTTTTAGTTCCTGTGTGGTCAACTACCTCATCAGGGACCTCAGGTTATCGGCTGCTGCTGGACAGAGTTGTCAGCCTCACCCACAGAAGCAGGTGATCCAAGAATTGTCTTGTTCTGACTCATACTTGAGAAAGCTAACATAGGAGTGAAACATTCTAGAACAGTATTTCTTTTAATCCTCAGCTGAGGATGCTTTTTCATTGCTTTTAGAGAGATAGAAAGGAAGGGAGAGAGAAACATCGATGAGAGAAAGAAACATCGGTGAGAAAGAGAAACATCAATTGGTTGCCTTCTTGTACATGCCTCCACCAGGCAATCGAACCTGCAACCTGGGCACGTGCCCTGACCGGGAATCAAACCTGAACCCTTTGGTCTACAGGCCGATGCTCCAACCCCCTGAGTCACAGGGGCTAGGGCTAGAGCAGTGTTTCTGCTGGTCCAAGCACAACCTGCAACGGAGTACCCGGGGATGTTTGTGGATAAGTTACAGCTTGCTAAACTACTCAGGTCCACTGAACCCAGTTCCTAGAAGTGGTGCAGGAGAATCTGACTTTTTACCCAACGCCTCAAGATGATCCTTAGGAAGCTCCTATCCCGGAGCTCTGTGGGGAATACCACTGAGTCCTCAAAAAGCAATACAGAACAGCAAGACAGCTGGCAGCAAGGAATACAGCCCACTCCCCTCAGGCCACCACCACCATCCCTACAACACAAACTACAACCACAGAACACCCGGGAAAATGTACTGGTAGGCTTTCTGGCTTACTGTGGATATTTTACAACTGATATTAAAGTTGTCAGTTGCTACTGACAATGGCCTTGTATCTCTGCAGTGAGTGAGACAATGCTATTAGCCTCAAAGTTGCTTTTGAACCCAAGCAATGCAAGAACTATGGGGAAGCTCCCCTTGCTACACAGGGCAAGTCACCCTCCCAGATGCTGGATTCCAACAGACAATGCACAAGCTAAAGAATAATGAGTGAATGCAAATTACCTTTGTTCTTGAATACAGAACAGTGAAGAATAAATAATTCACAAGATTTCTTCACTTTCATAGTTTTAATGACATTTACATATATCTGCACACCACACAGTCTCTGAGCACCAGAGCATCGGATTAGGGGCTTGTTCTATTTTTACATCTATACTTGGAATATAAAAATAATATGATGAACTATATTTTCAGGTTGAGTTCAAATCATTCTCAGTGCTTTACAAAGTATTATTAATAGTTAATATTCTAAGAATGCTTGTTTGGGCTTGCTGGAAACCTAGAAACTGACTCAGTTTCTGTGGAAAAATAAAAGCAGAGTTCCAAATAATAAAATTACAAATTAATGTCTGAGATTCACTTATGAAAGGCAGAGGTTGCCTATACATTTTATTTAAACATATGATAAAATCTGGTTAACTGAAGTTGATAACTCACATCAATTTATGAATTAAGACTGCTGATGTGAGTCTGATTACAGATTCCTAATTTTCCTTGGGGGGAAAGGAGAACAAATCATCTATACAAGAAAAAGATGAATTGAAAATATAAGGAGGTGGTGGTATTATCAGTGTAACACTGCCCTTATTTGGAACACAAATCCAACACACATATTCAGAACAGAGGAAAGAGATTTTCAGAGTGGCCAAAGTAGGCAATTTTAAAAGTTCATGCAATTGAGTATAGATATTTTGTTCAGGAGAGCCTCTTGGGGTTCTTATATATGGAGAATTTCGGTAAATTTTGTTATTTTCTAACCTCGTTAAGACTCCAGTTTCTTAGGGAGAAAGGCCCAGGGGAAAAGGACATGACCACAAATCAGTAATGACAACCGCAAGTGTAACAATACAGAGAAACGGTAAAAAGACAACATAAACAAGGATGAAAGACAAGCACAGATGCAGCATGTGTGCAACATATTTAGGTATCAGGCATAGAGCAAATTCCAATAGATCAATGAGAAAAAGACAAACCGAAAGGAAAATAAACTGACAAATGTCAATACAAATGACCAACAGACTTCAATGTTCAACCTCAACCAACCATCAGTTTTGGGTGTAATATACTCTAAAACAAAAGTTACCATTTTTACCCCATCATATTGGCAAAGATTAAAATGTACAAAAATAATATAATTTCCTCATCTGGAAGAAACAACAGTCTGACTCCAAAGGCTTTTGAAAGGACAAAAGAAGGTGACAGAGCCCAGAACATGGTAAATGTCCAACAGACATTAGCTGTAGCTGTCATCATTGTCATCGTTGTCGTCGTCGCTACATTTGTATCATCATCATCATCATCATCATCACTACATTCGTATTTCTCCAGGGGTGGGTAAAAGTAGGTTTCCAGTTGTTACAAAAAAATGATACAATAATTAATAAATAATAATACAATAATAAACTGTGTTTTGCATACCCACAACTGTAAACCTACTTTCGCTCACCCTGTATATTATTTCATTTACATCTCTCATTTAACTATAAGCCCCTGAAGTACAGGGATTGAGTGTATATTTTTAAATACTTATTACTCAATAATACTATTGACATTTTCATTTCAGTAGTATATATAACAGTCTACTGTATGAATGTAAAATAATTTAAATTTATCGATTTCTTATTATTACACATAACACTACAGTGATTACCTTTCTACACATTTCTTTACATTCTTTTCTGACTAATGGTTTAGAGAAACCTCCTGGAAATGGGATCTGGGGCCAAGGAAATGCACACTTGAAAGTCCTGACAGGCACTGCGGAGCTGTCCTCAGAGAGCCAGCAGGGGGCAAGACCTGCCTTTCCAATCCTGTCCGAACCCTACCCAAATCAACGTTCTTAGCACATTTTAGACACATAATAAATTGGACGGATGGAGAGAGGACAGAAGGAGGAAGAAAATGGTATCATCTGAGGAAAGGCAGGCCACTGGGGAAGCGCAGAACAGGTCAGAAAACGAGGGGGAGCTCCGCCGTGCAGGAGACAGGGGAGGCTGAGAAGAGTGGAGCAGACGAGCGCTTCTCACGCCATAGCGGGCACACCGCGTGCTTGGGGATCCCACTAAATTCTACTTTATGTTCAACAGAGCTGGGGTGGGGCCTGAGACTCTGCATTTCTTAAAAAAAGCTCCCAAGTGATGCTGATGATGTTGGTCCGTGGACTGTGGTTTAAACAGTGAGGAAGCAGATGATTACCGAAGAGGCAGATTAGCACTGAAGAGTTTCAAGTATCAGGCTAAACTTTGGACTTTGGTATTCAATAATTTTAGTAGTCAATTTAATGCAGGGGTCTATGAGAAGTTTCTAAGCAAGGGAGACCCGATTACTAGAGGAAAAAGTCAGCTAAGAAAAACTCACATGCCACATTACCAACCACGTCTTTCTTAGGGGATGGCTGGTTTTGTCACTCCAGTCTTTTCTCAGCTTTGGTTAACACTGTTTACAAGTGTTTACAAGTATAAAAATGACGCAGGGGTAACCAAGCGCTAAGTCTCCCCCACCACACTCCCCTCCCCCCACCGCCATGGCTACGACGACAACAGCTACTCCAGATTAGGCTGAGATGAATGTCAGTTCTTGGAGCACGTGTCAATCACCTCAGCAAGCCTAAACTTCCAACTCAAGAAGTGAATCTAGCTCAGGAAAGGACAGCCCAAGGTCAGAACGGCCTAGCCAGAGTCCAAGTCCCCAAGAGCTAACTCCATGTCATCCATTCATCTCTGTCCTCCCCATTCATCATCAGCACTGGAGAGCTGACAGAGGCAGAAGGCAGCATGTGCCAAATTTCTTTCTGCTACTCCATTACGGCCTGGAGCAGGAGGGATGGAGAGAGGAGGCAGGAATACGTTAGGTAGGCTGCACTGAGTACCGACCTTGGCGTTTCTGCGAACATCTTCTCATCTGTACAGTTGTGTTTCAGAGCACAGCAGTTTCCAAGGCTCCCGTGAGGCTCTTTGGCAGGAAACCACTGTTTGCCCAAGCTTATGAGACAGATCACTGAGTTAATAATGATGCACTCATATGTGGGGAGCAGTGTGGGTGCAACCAGCACGACCGAGAAACCTACGCTGAGTCTTAGATGATGAGTCTTACGCCAAGACACTCAGACGCTTGCCACGGGCGGGCACACTCTTACAGTGTGGGAACGTAGAGACGCAACCCAACTGGAAACAACTGGGCTATTTTTATTAAAATTGTAAAGGTGCATGCCCTCTTAACAACTCTACTTGCAGGGATTTATTAAAAAACAAAAACAAACAAACAAAAAAACTACATGCCAAAGAGGGTGGTAAAATGATGTTCAGCAAAATATGAAAAACAGCTTAAATGTCCATCAACAGGGGTCCAGTAAACTGTACTGGAATATAATGCAATACAATAGAGACATTAAGAAAAGAATGAAGAAGACTTCATGTGCTGTACTAGAACTGTCTCCAAGTTATATTAATACGTAAAAAGAGGAAGGTGGGAAACAGTATGTAGAATATGCAATTACTGATGGAAGAGGCAGAATGGGATAGACTATCTCTGGGAACTGGGTTTCCGAGGTTAGAGAAAGACTTCCATTTCATAGCTCCTACCCTTTTGTTCATTTGCATGTATGTTTGTATCACACACCATGTATTATTATTATTATTTCCAATTCTGGGGTGATTTGGTTTGTTATTTTTTAAAAGGTTTCCCAGTGCATGAGCTTTCAAGGAGTTACAGAAAACACTGACACACCTTCCCATGAAGGGAAATCGCAGGGCAATCTCACAAAACTCAGTGTAAAAACCCTGAACAAGAAATTAGCAAAGTGAATTCAACGATATATTAAAAAGACAATCCATCATGACTAAGCTGGCTTTATCCCAAGAATGCAAAGCTGTTTTAATTTTAGAACCCAATTAATGGAATTTACCACATTGACAAATGCAAGGGAAAAGCCTATGTGATTATTCGAATATATGTAGAAAAATATCTGATAAAATTCAACATCAATTTATTATTTTTAAAAGAAGCCTTAGCAAACTAGGTATAGACAGAAACTTCTAGAATCTGATAAAGTCTTAATGGTGAAGTTCTCCTACATACCCTATAAGCAAACAATACAAAGGAGTTTAGTAGTGGCTTTTACCTCTTTTATGAAAGATAACCCCTAAATTATCCTCCATATGATTTCAGGATATTTCATGACATAATACATTTCAGAGCTTCCGAAGCCAGAAGTTTCATGAATCCCAAGTGAAGCCCTGAAGTAAGTACCATATATGCTGGCAGTACTATTCTATAGTACTGTTGGATTCGTGGTACTAAAATAAGACTCAGCATTCAGAAAAACTCCAATGGGTCCTCAGCCTACAAAACAAAGTCCACACTCTACAGTCCTGAATAATGTGGCTCCAATCTCCTATTCCAGCTTTTACCTCATTCTGCCACTAAACCAACCAACAGTATCCCTCTACTCAGTGCTCAATGCCGATGACTCCACCAGCCTTGTCCTCCACCCTCTTCTCCAAGCTCACAAACCTCCAACAGAGAAATGAGAGTCAAGTCATTACCTTTATGACTGACAGAGCTGCTTAGGAAAAGTGGCTATAGATCTATGCCAAGAACTGACAGACTTCCCCAGCCAGTCACTGGCACAGCTAGACAACCCCAGGCCACCCTGGCAGGGCCTGACTCTGAACAGAGAGGCCCAGCGAGCCCTGAGCTGAGGATCTTCATTCTGTCTTCCCAGTTCACCATCTGACAGCTCGTTTCTCCTCTCACAGCGGGGAAACATGAGGCCAGGCAAACGTAGGCTGCCGCACTAACAGCCAACTCTTTCATCTTCAAGACACAGTACAAGTCCCAGTCCTAACCTGAGACCATTCCATCCCAGGCAACATTCATCACGTTATCCTTTCTTTGGAATTCCCATCACCCTGGATGCCTGTGCTACAATAGTATCTCTTATACATACTGATGGGCAGTCTATCAAGATAAAATAGATACTAGGTCCTCTGATCCTAGGGCTGTTTTATCTTTCTTTGAATTTTCATCATTTAGATGCATGCCCTGAAAAAGACAACACCCAACTATCCACTGATTTTTGAGAAATTACTAATGTTGGATGGAATGTGGAGTGTAGTCTTTGATAGGTAAGAAGGAATCCTAATTAAGGGGGAAATATGATCAAGAGATGTTTTCTGAAGATTAATAGTAAATGGCATATCTGGTTAGAATATAAGATACAAAGAAGACACAAGAGAAAAGATAAAAGAGAAGAGAGAAAACTACAGTTATTAGATGTAATTTGGAAAAGAGTTCTTTGAATGTCAGAATAATAAATTAAAGAAGAAATCATTCAAAATAAAGGAAAGCTGTTCAACAAAGATAACTGAATAAAAATCATGAAAACACATTAGGAAATGCATAGGGGTTGCCACAGGTCACCAGGTGATGACAAACTGATACTTCTGTGATACTGCTAAGACAATTGGGCTGTTATAAATGGCAGGTACTAAGGCATTTCTGTACTCTTTCTATGTGTAACCAACAGGTCCCAATTAGGTCCTTATGAGAGCTCCAAATCTACCTAAAAAGAATAATAACGGTGACTCAAGGAGCTGAAAAGGAGACTTCTGGAGGGAATGAAAACGTAGAGGGCAAATATAAAAATTGTTCTCTGAGGGGTAAGCACATTAGTGAAAGACTAGAAATTAAAGGGAATATAGCAGACATTTTACAACTCCACTGAACAATGGAGAAATTCAGCAACAGAGAAATTGTAGCTAAACATGAAGGAGAAACACTCTAAACATAAGCATTGTTAATGGAGCAATAGGAGAAAAAACATTATTTTTTAAATTAGTTAACTCAGTACTTGGGAGTCCGCACACCTGTAAGCACAATGGGACAGCAATACAGAAAGAACACAGAAAAGGTTACAATATAAGCTATCCAAAGACAAAGACAACAACAAAAGAAGAGCCATAAAAATTAAATGTATGTGCAAGGTATTTGTAGATATAAACATTCCTCTAAAGAGGTCTTTAAAATTGCCATCAAGGTACTTCAATTGTCCTGATACGGCAGGCACCTGTCTAACAAGAGCATCTCTAAGTCCTGGTGCAGAGTGCATCCGCTGCCCCTGGTGCTCTGAGCTCACTCCTCCAAGCCCATGCAGACCTCACCTGCATTCTGGATGAAATCATGGAAAATCTACAACACCTGCATTTTGAAGAAATTTTGTATTAGTCTCAAAATGAAGATATTGTCAACTATGATTCTTAAAAGTATGTAATGCCTATCAGGAATGCCCTTAAATAATTTCTCCAACATTAAAAAGTTTAGAAATCTTTGGTTTGCTTTACAGTTAGTAATATATGATAATACAGACACAAAGGAAAAAAACTGGAGGAGGGGGTGGGATAATGTTAATGTGGGAAAAACGACAAACCACACTGCTAATGCATCTACAGTGAAATGTCTTTTTCTACCAGGTAAAAAGATTCGTTTCAGGTTGGGACTGGAACAATCCCAACCCAGAGTTATTCCAGTATTCCAGCTGATGCCTGGGCCCTTGCGCGGGACCCTCAAACACCTCCGACTGCTGAGGAACTGACCAGCCTAGACAGCTCCTGACAGTTTCTTAAAGATTTGTTTCTTAATGTTGTATGACTACAAACTATGAGCCAGTTATATATCTTATCACCATTTTCCTTCCAAGCACTTGAGATCTAGGTTCTATTGTGGCTACTACCTGGAAGGTAAGGAGACACAGAAAGACAAGGTCACATCAAGCGACCAGTGGAGCCAAGATTTGCAATGACTTTTGGACGAATTCTGCTTGGACATCACACAAATTACTACAAATTAAAAACCACAGAGAACTTGACCTTCTTAATTTCCACTTCTAAAATAAAAAATTTCTTTCAAAACTTTCCTCATGCCCATACCAGATTCTCTAAGGTCTCCGTGCCTATCGATTCCCAGTTTATGAACTTTAGGGTTTTACACATGCCTAACTAAGCATCAAAATTCAAAGCATCAAGACAAATTCAACTCTCTTTTTTCAAAATTCCTCAGAAGGGCAAGATAAAACCATCAAAACGTTTCAAAATTAGAACCAATGATTAGTTCCTCGTGTTTGTCTTGCCCAGGAATCTCTATTCTACACATAGCTGGGAGCGCCTAAGAATAGGGGTGACAGAAAATGAGTGAACAGTAACAATGTTTCAGGTTCAAACAAGTATTAAGAGTACTACAAATTTAATGAAATAGCAATAGTTTAAGTCTTTGCTAAAATAAAGAGGCCACATTATTGCAAAACGAAGCAAATCCATTACTGGAAAAAGTAGGAGGCGTGGAGCTGGCCCAGGAGACAGGGCCATACATCCTAAGCGTTCCATGCACACACCGTTTGCATGTTACCGCTCTGAATGCTAGTACCTGTTCGCCATGACTTAGCCTCCGTAAGTAGGCCTACTTCACATACAGAGAAAAGTTACAAGAACTATGGAATTTATGCATTTCAGCACTTTCTACAAAAAATGTAGTAACTCGGTAAGAAGACAACACATATATATACATAGTTTCTACCTGTACGTGCCTATATTTACAGGCAAAATAGCTCAATTAAAACAAGTCCTAAGAAATATCATTTTTTAATTCAAATAAATAACTCTTGTTACACTGCGCAAGACTAACGCTTTACTCCTTAAAGCCCGAAGCACTCTTTTACATCAAGGACTCAGAACTAATTCACACTCCAGGCACTGACTGTCCCCTTACACTGGTACCTTGTGAGCAACCAACCACTCCTAACTTCTGTGTGTGTGGCAAGGTCTCCTTGATCTCAAAGCAGCCGAACTGCCCAGTGGTTCAGGACGGGCTGTTTTTGCCCGGAGAGGCACAAAGGACTCCTGTGTCTATAAACATGCTCCGCTCAACGCCAGTGGTCTCCACTTTACATCCAAGACACTCCTTTTGCATATTTTAAAATTCAAAGAAAACATAACATTATAAACAAAGTGACACAGATTTCTACATTGGGCTGTAGGACAGAACTATTATTACAACTAGTGTGGCTTTTAGGTCATTTTTTTCAGCCCTTAAGTGTTTTTTAAAAATCCCAGCCCTGAAGTGTTTAAAACAGACCACTAAAAAACAATTTGCATGACCAACTTATTCTTCATTGAAGCTCAGCTCATAAAAAGGTTCATTCATGTCAAAAAGCTATTTTTAAGTGCGCCTAACTCATTGCTTAATATCCACTAACAAGTAAGCATTATACTTCAGTGGAATTTTAAAAGTTTAAAAGTATATTTCTCCCAGCTCATTTCCACCTCCCCCAATTCTGCCATCCTGAATATCAACATTATTTTAAACTCTGCTGTTTCTATTAACAGAAGCTTCATTCAGTGGTCATTGCAATAAGCCTTCTGAATGCTCTGACATCTGACTTTCAGTTCAGTTGTACCAGTCAGGTTTCGGCTACCTCAAGAAGCATGACCACATCCTGCCAAAGCCCGAGGGAAGCTTCTCCAACTGAAATCGGAGGCAGATTGACCCAAGGACGGGAGGCTATGCCCTCCAGGAGCTGACATTCCTCGTGGGCCATTCACGAAGGGATGACAGGGTCCACTGGCCAGGCTCTGTGCTCTTACCCCACCACCCTCCCCCCTCCTTGGAGGGTGACAGCATGAGCCATATCCCCTGGTGAACATGCACATCAGGTTGCCAGGATGACAATTTAGTACTCAAGTAGGGCACAAGGTTTAAACTATGCTCCTAAAACTTACAGCTGTGTGTTATCTGCAGACTTGAGGCTGCAAAATGCAGGTAAGAGGTCTACAGAAAAGGTGTCCAATCTGACAGGTGGCGGTCAATTTGTGGGATTCCTGAAATGGATGGTAATGCAAACATGCGACACCAACAGGATGACTTCGTTTTGAAGGACATCATCATACCTACTAAATGGACCTCAAGCTTAATAAGGCACTCTACTGTTTAAAGCGACATGTGAACAAAATAAATGGAGGCTTCATAGTGGAATAAAAGCCATGCCTGGGTGAAACTCCTGGTAACATACTGTATTATGCCATGTATAATGTACACATTTTTGCCCAAATTGAGGGGAAAATAAGGATGCACATTGTACATGGGTAGTACCTGAAATACCTTCTATCTTGTTCCTGTGTTTTGTAATTATTTGTCACATAAAATTTCTTGTACCATACTATGTTCAAAAATAAATGCTAAAATTCCTTTATAATACAAAAAAACAAGTATCTAAATAAATAAATAATTGAATTGAATAAAACAAAAGATTTCTTTTCCTGAAAGTTTAGGCCAAAAATGTGGGTGCGCATTACACACGACAAAATGTGGTAAAACACTTAGTGTCTTCCGTGCCCATTTCTTCCGGTGAGTTGAAGGCATATGAGTAGCACAATCTCAACAATCCTCACGAAACTTAGGAGGGGAGTGAGCAGCAAGTATTTCAACCTCCCTTTCTGAAATGAAGGAAGATGTGCCGCACAACTTTCCTCAGGGTTACAGCTGGCACACGGTCCCCCAGGTCGGGGAAACAGCTGACAGAGTGAAGAGTGGAATACTCTGGGCTATTCTGAAGGAAGTCTTCTCACCGATATAAGACGGATTTAATTAGGCGGCTGTATATCACATATACATAATATACAGTAGACTGGTGGCCCATTTCCGAATGGACCGCCCGTCTACTTCTCAGAAAGCTTTCCCACTCTCCACTAGACCATCGAGGTAGTTTTGAAAAAGGTGTGCTTCCCCAGACATCTTAACTTCCCATAATGCCCTACAACTGTGCTTCTCAGATGAGGGGATCCCCAAATCCTCAGGGTCCCTCGGCACTTGCACCAAGGGGTACACCAAGTCTCAGAACCAACGGGCACATTTTTTGGCGCTCAGTTTGAACAGATCATTTAAGATCATAGAAACCCGATTTTTATATTAAAATAAAAATATTTTTTTAAATGGAATGCAAAATTGGCATGCAGTTTTCAAAGGAGTAGTAAAAGAAATAAGGCCGACACAGCATGCTGTCCAGGGTATGCACACCCTCAAACAGGACTGGGAAGGGGCAGAAGAGATGTGACCAGTACTTTGCTTTTAGGTGGTTCAGGAAAAATGTTTGAGAAGCTCTGAGAAACAGAACTAAGATGTTTAGAGAAAAATTATTCCAATCTACTCACCTGGCAGATGGGCATACATCTTTCCATGCATGCTTTCCACTTAAGACTCTGAAAACTTAGAGTGGGATTTTACTTCTGATCTTCTACAAAACTCTCGTGCAATTACCAGTGGTAAAATGTCATATCCATGTTAAACCTGGGCAATATCAAAAGCTACTCGATTTGCTCATTTACCCATTTCAGAATCCTAATGTACCGGGGTCACCCTGCTGACACCCGTTAATAAAGGGCACGGTTCTCCTCTGACTCTCAGGACAACGTTCTTTTTACTACTTCAACTGGGAAATTAGAAAACAAAGGAAAGGCAAGTGACCACATGTGTCGGGAGTGATTCCTTCACACTCACTAAAAATATCCACTCACATGATCAAGTCAGTAAGCAAAGATGACGGCACATAAAAGTAACAGGTGGGTTATCGCAAACACCAACTGACTGGGCAAACACAGGCTTCTCCCAACACTTCCTTCCAAATGCACACAACTAGGGCTAGGTATCGAGGGTCCACTCATATTCCCAGGAGCTATGAGGGGGATTGCCTTCAACATCCAGGAAGTTTGGCAAGAAACTAGTGAAAGATCTGAATCTAAGGTACCGAAACTAAACGGGTGACCCCACTGAGCAACTAACTGAGCACCTATGACCATGGGAGACATTCACTTCCACTCCTTAGGACAGCTCTAGATTTATTAAAGAACCAGGGTGCAGAAATGCATTCCACGTTCCTATAGTTCCTGAAATTGCCAGAGAAGGAAAATCTTCTCAGTTCTCAATTGTTCCAGGGTCCCAGGCCCCTGAAGTTGCAAACACACTGTACGCTTTCCTCCAGGGAAAACAAAAGCACTCATGCACACCCACACAGCTCTGCACACTGCTTGGGAGCAGCTGGCTATTTCCACCCAACAACCGACTTTTCCCAACTTAGAAAAACGGCTCCCCAATCCAATTCTGACTAATGAGGTCACTCAGACATTGAGGAAGGTTTCATAAGGAGATCATAAAGTATACTAAACTTTATTTTTTAATTTTATTTATTTATTTTTATTGTTGTTCAAGTACAGTTGTCTTCATTTTCCCACCACCACTTCCCCCACCCACCCTCAATCCTTGCCCACT
This sequence comes from Glossophaga mutica, assembly GCA_039655065.1. Taxonomy (NCBI): domain Eukaryota; kingdom Metazoa; phylum Chordata; class Mammalia; order Chiroptera; family Phyllostomidae; genus Glossophaga; species Glossophaga mutica. The sequence goes on along the minus strand of CM077310.1, from coordinate 62,482,369 downwards.
TTGGCTTTGTCCATGGGTCCTTTATACACGTTCCTTGATGGCACTTCCTTTTCTTTCCCCTGTTATCCCCCTATTAAACTTGATTTTTAAGAACAGAATTTGTATGTCTAAATGAATTGTCCTCATTCAAAGAGTTACCCTAGGAAATCACGCATGTTATTTCAAGGTACCCTAAACAGATCTTTTAAACTCCTATTCTGAGGTAACCTCCAAAACCAGTTTTCACATCACACAAAACAGGTTTCACTAAAGAAAAACTGGTCCCAGTTTGCTATTAGCTGGCTTACAGAGCAAGCTTGAAAAGTTGTGGCTTGACTCAAAAATAAAAGCTACCCATAAAAAAATAAAAGTCCATTACCACTGAGGATAATTTTTAAAATGAAATGGAGAATATAAATGCAATTCCAAAGATCCAACAACGTGCTGAGCTACTGTAACATCACAGAAACAATTGTATTGCTCTCCAAAGTATCTACTCCAAAAAGGTAACATTCTTTTAAATCCATAAGTTTGATACACATTTTATTTATTTAATAAACATGAGGGTATGGCTAATGTTCAGCAATGCCTTCCAGAAGGGCTTCTCTTACTGAGATCCATTTTAATAACAGGTGCCAAGTTACATCACAGCCATACAATCTTAAAAATGCTTTTCCCTCAAATATTCTTGGACTGTTCAAGTGTCCCACAAAGTACACTACATATCTTAATCAACCCTGAAAACAAAACAGATAAATTTAGACACAAAAGACAGAAAAGAAAAAAAATGACTCCTGTATTATTATCTTGGTTTTCACCTGTATAGAAATCCACAGTACAATGTGAATTTGTGGAATAACCAGAAAACATTACCAATTCCTGGTGGGGGCAGCAGATTCAGTAGTGAAATACAAAGTATACACCTTTCAGGCCCTGTTAAAAAATATTTTATACAATGGCCTTTTATTAATGGCCATTTCTAAAGAAAGGTCACACTATACCTTATTTGTTCAAGGCATAGTATTCACAGAAATGTACTAACAATCAAAAAATTCTCCTTGGGAGTTTTCAGCAAGATGATGTAAGATCACATTAATCAAATGCCCTTGATAATTCCAATGTTCACCTTCAGGAAAATTGCAAAGAGCTCTCTCATTACTATTAGCCCTGGCCATCATACTCTTAAGTAAATGGGTGTAATTTAAAGTAAACCCAAGGACCTTTCAAAATCTGGAAATTCTAGTCACGAGGAATGAATATTCAGGAGAAAGGATGGATTATCATTATGAATCTGCAGACACATGGTCTCCATATGAAGGGCCCACAGGGCTTATTTAAACCCTCCAAATTAATATAGCTTTAAGAATTAAAAAAGTTTATTCCTGATAATAATGTATATGTACATTATATTTTACATAACGTTATACATGCATGATAACATTATTTCTTAACTATCTAGCTTTCTGAAATGAGAAATACATGCTTGAAAGAAAGGGCAGACAATTCGTTTACCTCAATATATCCAACCACTGATAAACTTGCCTCATTTTCTTACATTTGCAATTACAGCCCTTCCATGGAGCTCAATTAAAACCTTCAGGGTTCCTAATTAGATTGTAACCTTTCTATAAGCCAATCAGACATAGCTTTACCTTTTTATAACACTTCCCACATCCTAAAGTCCAACATCCTGGCATGTTCCTTGCCTGACCTCTTCTTAACAGTACCTGCTTTGAAAGGGTCAAAAAATCAAATCGTTCCTAGAAGACTACAAAATTAATCAGTTAAGGGTAAGAAGAAATAACTCCCAATTGCCACATGAACAGCAATTATCTGCCCTAGGAAGTGCGTTCCAGCACAGCACTAGCACACGAAAACCTCAGAGGTGCTTAGGCAGGGATGATTAAACGCCAGAATCCTACACCGTGACTTAAAAAGTCAATTAAGTACAAACCTGTCTAGTTCCTGGTTAAAAACAAACTGACTCAGTTCAGGTTGGGCAAAAAAAGGTCTGGGCCGGCTCACCATCAATCAGTAAGAGGGCTGCAGACGCAGACTCGGGCTGGGACCAAGTGGGACGAAGCATAGCCAAAGTCCTACCACAGAACAAACATCCTGGCTACAGCCACTGCTTCCCCACAGGGGAGTCACCTCCATTCACCAGGGCTCTGGACCCTCGGTGCTGTCAACAGGACACTGGCCCGCAACCCCCAAGTCTGCACAGGCAAGAGGAGCTCAGAGCCACTCTCCTGGACCTCAGTGCCAGAGGAGATGCCATGCCCAGCCTGACGACCAGAGACGGCCCGGGGAGGCCTGCCTGCCGAAGGCTTCGGGACAGAGAAGCTGAGCCGGGCTCCCCATCCGCTTCCGAGTCCCCCAGAAAAAGGAAGTGAACCAGGCACAAAAGAGATACTGGGTTGGCCAGAAAGTCCCTTTCGTTTTTTCTGTAAATTAAAAGACACATTTTTCATTTTCACCAATAACTTTATAGATTTGGACATTTTGAGTATGTTGGCTACCTCCTGCTATTGGCTTCTTGTGAGTAGACGTCTGGGGTGCTGCTGAACATCTTCCAATGCATAAGACAGCCCCGCAGCAAAGAAGTATTTGGCCAACATGTCAACAGTACCAAGAAACTTCGCAAACCACGTTGGGCAAGTCTGATCGGTCACAGCACCTCCTCCACAGCTGCACAGAGATTTTGTGTGTGTGTGTTTCATTCAGTTTTTACCTTTCTTGAAATAATAAAGCATAATATGCTAAAAACATTGCTTATTTTCTTTCATCTTCAATATTAAAATGACTATGTAAAAACCACTAATTTTGATAAGTTTTTGTAAGCATGTTGATGTGACAGTTGTCACAATTTAATCTAACAAAATTGTTTCAAATGATGGTAAAGACAACTAAGCACTACTAGAGCCACTGTATGGAAAAAACTAAATAAACTTCTTAGCCAACCCAATAAATGTCTGCCACAGAAGGGTCTAGAAGAAATGATTCATAGGGTACCTTCCAGTTCTAAAATACTATGAAGAGTTCAGATAAAGATTTAATGCTTATCACACTAAACAGAGAAGGTATGAATCTTACTGATTCCAGCAGTAAGGAATGACTAGCCTACGTCCTCAGCCTATTTTGATAGAGAATGATCTGGTAGAAGCTACTCCTTAAAACAAACCAAATACAGTATCCCTCTGTCATTTATCTATTTGTAGATTCATTTATCTATTTAACTTTGGCTTGTGAAAACAAAGTGTAATTTATTTCCCCCAGTGATTCTTAGTAAAATATTGTTATAACGTTTAGAGCAAATAACAGAAGAGGTGAGGGAAGTCTGTGAGAAACTGTCATGTGCAGGAAGAAGATATTTTCCGCAATCCGGAGAACACAAGTGTGATTAAAGATGGAAGCGTCAGAGTACGGGGGAGACTGAACAAACTTCTAATATTTAACAAGTCAAGTTAAAAAAACAATCCAGTGAAGGGGCAGGGAGCGGGAGCCAATGGGTGCTGCTTTACAAGACGTGGTCAGGCCTGCGAACTGAGCCAAAGGAGCCCAGCAGGCAGCGAGCTGCTCCATCCCACAGGCCCTGTGGCCCTGGCTACAGTCAGGTACTGCCAAGCTATTCACTGGGGAGCAGGGGGCACCGCCGTGCTAATTGCAAACAAGGCTCAAAGAGAAAGCATGCGGCCTTCTTCCTTGATCGCCAGGAGAGCAGCTGCCACGTACTGTTGCCATGGCACTGGGGAACTAGAGAAAGCAGCATGCCAACCCGAGTATGAAGAGGAACACAAGTGAGGAGAGGACAAAGGAGAGCGTAGGTTTCAGTCACGGGGAGTGCTGACCCGTCGGCTGGGAGGCAGGCAGGAAGGGAAGCTTTCAAAAGTGGCCAGAGCAGGTGTGGGGAAGGGGAGGCGGTCAGAGCTATTGGGGAGAAGGTCTCCGCCTAATACAACGGAAGACACACCAAGTTTCTGAAGTACTCTGAATCAAATTGGGTATTTTCCAAAAATTTCACCTCTTTGGTCAAAGTGTACCTCAGAGTTCAACCAGTCTACTTACCACCTAATGTGAATGTCTTCACAAGGTGCAGCCAGGGGTGGAAGGCTAGCTACGTGGCGGAACAGAAGGGACAGGCAGAGTGGGACTCATATCCTACTTCCTCCACTTACAACTGTAGGACCTTGGAAAAATTACTTGGCCTAAAGGGGTAGCAGGTACAAAGGCTGACTTATACTGGTAAATTAATGAATATTCATTCCCTGGCCATAAACAGTCCCAATATCTTTAACGGAAGTAACAACACTATCGACATCATAGGGCTACTTTGCAGATTAAAATCTCGGCACAGTGTGGCACACAGCATTAATGGTAATAGCACTAACGGTCTCATTATGTAGCAGGCACTGTTTTATGAAACTTTACACATAGCACCTGATTTTATCACCTAATAAGTATTTGTATTAGTACTAGAATATTACTGCTGCATTGCTTATAACTGCAAACATCGGGGGACAAAAAAAGTGTGCATTGCATGAACCAGATAAATGAACCACGGTGCACAAAGGATGTCTGGGTGGCTGCTACAGAGAACAAGATAGCCGTGCGTGTGCCGATGAAGATCTCCACATTTATCTTCTTTAACGATGTAGAGAACCGTGTATGTTCCTTTCTGTATAAACAGAGATGGATGGATGGTGAATGGATGGATGCTAAAACTGGCATATCAGCTATTTTACTTGTCTGGTTTTGAAGGTTCACAGTAGTTAAGAAATGGGCTCTGGATTCAGACTGCCTGGGTCCTAATGCATCCTCATTCTTTTTGCTTTTATGGAGTTTACTGGGGTGCCATTGGTTAATAAAATTACATAGGTTTCAGGTGTGCAATTTTAAAATACTTCATCTGCATATTGTATTGTTTGTTCACCACCTAACTGTTGTCTGTATCTGTGAGGTTTTTCTGTTTTTGTTTTGAGGGTTTTGTTTGTTTAATTGCCATCACCTTTTTCACCCAGCCCTGCAATCCCCCTCCCCCTGACAGCTGTCAGCCTGCTCTCTGTCTTTTTCTATTTTGCTTGTTCGCTTTGTTCACTGGATTCCACATATGCGTGAAATCATATGGTACTTGTCTTTCTCTGACTGGCTTATTTCAGTTAGCATTATGCTCTCCAGGTCTATCCATGCTGTTGCAAAGGGTAAGATTTCCTTCTTTTTTACGGTTGAGTAGTAGTTTTTCTCTTTTAAGTCTTTTATTTTATTTTTTTTAAGATTTTTATTTGTTTATCTTTAGAGGGTAAGAGTAGGAGAGAGGAAGAGGGAGAGAAATATCAATGTATGGTTGCCTCTTGTGTGTCCCATGCTGGGAACTGGCCTGCAACCCAGGCACGTGCCCTGACTGGGAATCGAACCGTGATCCTTTGGTTTGCAGGCCCGTGCTCAATCCACTGAGCTACACCAGCCAGGGCTGAGTAGTAGTTTTTCAACTCATCTATTGATGGACACTTGGACTGCATCCAAATCTTGGATATTGTAAATAATGCTGCTCATTTCTTAGCCTCAGAATCCTCATTTGTAAAATGGGATTAATAACAGTACTTACTTCTAACAGCTTTTGTGAGGATTGAAGAAACTAACAGATAAAACAGCCCCTGTCATATAGTAGGCAACCAGTTAGTGCTAATTATTTTACTAATCATCAAAGTATGTCAACACGGGTTGTGAGATTATGGGCCTTTTTTGTTTTCTTTGTACTTACCTATGTTTTAAAAGATAGAGACAGAGAGATTTGTCTATTGAAAGTACAATTATATTTATGGACATGAGAGATATATAGAATACTGTAGAATGAACAATACTAGTAACAAAGTAGTATGTACAGCAAAACTCATTTTTATTAAAATATATTTAATATTATGCAAATAAACACACATAGGAAAACATTTAGATATGCACTAAAATGTTACCAGTGTGTTCTCTAAGAGGTGGATTATAGATGATTTCTATTTTCTTCTTTTTGCTTTCCTTATTTTCTGATTTTCCTAAAATAAACTTATGTTACTTGTGTAGTAAGAGAATTTTACCTCTCAGAAGTTATTTCCAACTATGGAACCTACACAGGAAGAAGTTATATTAATAAACTTCCAACGATGTAACCAGAGATGGACTTTAGAGTTAAAACAAAGGAACAGCACGTGTTTCCCTGATGTATCACGATGATACTGAAGAACGAACTGATAATCAATAGCTAAGACTGCTGTCCTTGATGGCCAGGCTCCTTCCTGACTTCAGGGAGGGATGCTGGGATTGAAGAACCTGAGTCTGGCTCCAGGTAAATGCCACAAGCTTGATGAAAGTCCAGAGGGCGCTGCAGGCAGCACTGAAAAGCAGCATTGCTCACCCAACACGGGTGTTCCAACAGCAGCAAATCCACAACAGGCCCTGAGTGACTGGGGAAGGACAACTAAAATATACAATGTGCCTTTTGAAAATTAGTTTGCATTATGACTTCTCCTAAAAAGTCAAACCCCGACTAAGCAAGGAGGGTCATGGAATTTTGCTCAATTTCAAGTAGAAAGGGAAATGTGAGGTTATATTCTTTTGTTAAGATTTGAAAAAATGTGAAAACTGACAAACTGTCAGCCACACAAATTTCAGTTTGTCTCTTCTCTTGACATCTCTACATAACCTGAGACAGCTAGCTGTACTGGTTGGATGGAATCATACAGCCAACAAGCCTATAGACACAGTAAATTCAAGATGGAGTGTGTACTGCAAGTAAGTATTGGACATTCCGAGACAGAGTCCAAATGCCTAGATCCTTCTAGAGTTAGCTATGTGACCTCAGTTCAACCCCTTCACCATTGTCAGGATTCCATGACAGCTAAATAAGGTCACTAAACAGGAGAACCACTGGACGTTGGGGGGAAGCAGCATTTAACTAACTTCAACCTTAGGAGGCAGCACACTTGGCCAACAAGTAACTTTAGGTGTTTGGACTAATAGAACCCCCTCCCCCAGAAGTTACTATTTTGATATGCTCTGCCTAATATTTCTTCCAAGAAAAATACCTTTTATTATTTTACTACTAACATTTTATCACAGCTTTTATATGAGTAGATCATTTGTTTTGATACTAAATAAAGCATGCTTTTCAAAGTGCAAAAGAATAATCCTTAAGCTATAGATGTATCTATGAAAAAGTAGGTCCCTTATTACATGTAGAAGTGTTTTTGGTTTTTTCTCTGCTGTGAAAACAAACCTCCAAGGCATAGAGAAGTGGACTAGAACCCTTATGCACGTCAGACTTTTTTTCCTAAAAGTCAATTAAATTTTTCCTAATTAGTTTAATGTTAATAGAAATCTTATGACTCTGAATAACACTACATTATAATCATATTTTATCAAGCTTTCCTGTTGACAGTCTAATTTATTTTATTCCCCAAGGTTTTATTTAAAGACTAAGATTCCAATTGTGCTTTAAATTCCTAACATGTAGGGTACCACAACAAACAAGTCTTAAAATACTCAAACAGTAACAACGTAATAAAGGCTCCTTAATTCAGACTGTGAAAGGTCATACCAAATTGGGAAGTTTATTTATTTAATAATGTTTTCATTGTTCAAGTCCAGTTGATACGCATTATTGTCTTAGTCTCAGATGTGCACCCCGGTGACTAGACATCACATAACTTACTGATTGCTCATGCCGGTAAATCTCACACCCATCTGACACCACGCACAGTGACTGGGACACTCGCTGTGCTCCCTGTGCTGTACTGTGCATCCTGTGACTGTTCTGCAACAACCCACTGCACTTCTTCATCTCTTCACCTTTTTCACTCATCCTCCCAACCCCCCTCCCATTTTCTTTTTATTTTAAACAGAAAATAATTTTGATCCTTTCATATACATGGAGTAATTGAAATTAGGTTAACAATAGAGGTCCTTGGAAAAACTACATTAATAAGTAGATAAAAATTGCTGATTAGAAACTGAATTTTAAAGTACACACAAGCACCTGAAAATAGTTCATTTTCCCCTAGGATGCTTAGGTTTTCATTTGTCATTGTCTTATTATGCTTTTGCTATCAGTCATTGAGTACCTCTTACAAGTACCACCAGGTTTACATGGTACCTCATTCAATCCTCAGAACCCTCCTGCAAAGTTGGTATTATTGCCAATTACATATCATAAAACGCACACAGGGACCGAAGTGCTCAAAAAGGCCTGTCTGGCTCTTTACCTCACTACACATTTTCAGGAAGCCCGTCAGCTCTTACAAGAGATAAGGAGAGTGGTCAAATCAGCACAAATTGTTCAATGTTTGAAAATAGTCTCACAAGCATGTTTTAATCGTGCTATGTTTTGTTTATCTGATGAGTATGTATGTTACTAATGCTGTTTCTGAAGAGTTAGACACATCACCTATCACTGAATGCCCCTACAGCCTTATTTTTTAAATATATTTTATTGATTATGCCATTACAGTTGTCCCATTTCCCCCTTCATTCCCCTCCACCCTGCACACCCCCTCCCACCAACGTTCCCCACCTTTAGTTCATGTCCATGTGTCATACTTATAAGTTCTCTAGCATCTACATTTCCCATATTATTCTTACCCTCCCCCTGTCTATTTTCTACCCACCGTCTATGCTACTTATTCTCTGTACCTTCCCCCCTTCTCCTCCCACTCCCCTGTTGCTAACCCTCCACGTGATCTCCATTTCTGTGGTTCTGTTCCTGTTCTACTTGTTTGCTTAGTTTGCTTTTGTTTTAGATGTGGCTGTTCATAATTGTGAGTTTGCTGTCATTTTACTATACATGTTTTTTATCTTCTTTTTCTTAGATAAATCCCTTTAACGTTTCATATAATAAGGGCTTGGTGATGATGAACTGCTTTAACTTGACCTTATCTGAGAAGCGCTTTATCTGCCCTTCCATTCTAAATGAAAGCTTTGATGGATAGAGCAATCTTGGATGTAGGTCCTTGACTTTCACGACTTGGAATACTTCTTTCCAGCACCTTCTTGCCTGGAAGGTCTCTTTTGAGAAATCAGCTGACAGTCTGATGGGAACTCCTTTGTAGGTGACTGTCCCCTTATCCCTTGCTGCTTCTAGAATTCTCTCCATTTCAATCTTGGCTAATGGAATTATGATGTGCCTTGGTGTGCTCCTCCTTGGGTCCAACTTCTGTGGGACTCTCTGAACTTCTTGGACTTCCTGGTAGTCTATTTCCTTTGCCAGATTGGGGAAGTTCTCCTTTATTATTTGTTCAAATAAGTTTTCCACTTGTTGCTCTTCTTCTTCCCCTTCTGGTATCCCTGTAATTCGGATGTTGGGACATTTAAAGATGTCCTGGAGGTTCCTAAGTCTCTCCTCATTCTTTCAAATTCTTGTTTCTTCATCCTTTTCTGTTTGGTTGTTTCCTTCTTCCTTCTGGCCCACTCCATTGACTTGAGTTCCAGTTTTCCTCCCATCTGGTTCCCTGTGCGTTTTCCTTCATTACACATATTGTAGCCTGAATTTTTCATCTAATTTGTGAGCAACATCAACCAATTTTGTGAGCATCCTGATCACCAGGGCTTTGAACTGTGCATCTGATAGGTTGGCTATCTCTTTTTTGTTTCATTGTATTTGTTCTGGAGCTTTCATCTGTTCTTTCGTTTGGGCCATTTTTTTTTTTTTGTCTTGATGTGCCTGTTACATAGTGAGGGGTGGAGCCTTAGGTGTTCACCAAGGTGGGGCAACCCACATCAATGGGTTGTGATGCTGTATGTGAGGGCAGGGTCCAAGAGGGAACAATGATGCTTGCTCTGCTGTATTTCAGTCCTTTCTGCCGCTTCCCCCAAGCAAACCGGGCCCTTCTGGTGCTGATTCCTGGGTGGGTGGGTTTGTGTATGGTCTAGGACCCTGTGGGTCTCTGCAATGAACTCTCCTCTACCGGCACCTCAACCCCCACAGGTGTTTTCAATCAGTGTTTTGAGGCTTTATTTCCCTGAGCTGGGACCCTGGGTTGCACAGTCTGTCTCGATCCCCAGTTTCACCTGGTTTATCTGCACGCAAATGTGGGACCGCCTGGTCCACCAGCCATCCTGAGCACCAAGCCACTCTACAATCTGCCACCTCGCTGGGTTCACCCACTGCCACCCCTCACCCAGGGTCTGACAGCCACCACTTCACCATGACCCCTCTCTGCCTGGCTGCCTGACTCCGCCCCTCCTACTGGTCTGGATGAATGTGTCTACTTTAACTTCTTGGTTGTCGGACTTCCATACAGTTCAATTTTCTGTCAGTTCCGGTTGGGGTTTTTTGTTGTTGTTTCTAAATTTTTGTTGTCCTTATTTCAGGTGTGCAAGGAGGCACAGCGTGTCTACCTACACCTCCATCTTGGCCAGAAGTCTCTACAGCCTTCTTTAAACAAGCCATTTGTGAGCAGGGAACAGAGACAGCATCCTCTGAAAGAGAGGACTGAAAGGAGCCGGGCGAGAGGACAAGGTCCTGCCCTGTCTCTGTTACGTGTTAGCTGCGTACCCTTGAGGAAAGCCCCCTAACTTCTGTGCACCCCACACAAGGTGCCCGCTCTGAGGGCACCACCATCGTAGGGACAGCGATGCTTATCTTGCCTTCCATGGAGTTGATGAGAAAACTGCGAGATCAACAGTACAGCACATGTAAAAGCACTTGGTAAATTACACCTTGCACCACATTAAAATCTGGCAAAACATTTTCCCCTCATGGTTTAATTCTTAAAAGAGCTACAGCATTCCTGCTATTATTTTTTTTAGAAGCAAATTCTTTGAAGAGATTTAGCCTAAATCTTAAAACTACAGGGAAATAAATGGGATTCCATTAAATGTCTTGCACAATGAGCTACAATTGCATGAGCTAATTCTGAGCATATACCCAAAATACAAAACAAAGGCCTAACCTTTAACTCTCTCACTGCTTAAAAAAATATTTACATGGTACCTACCATGTGCTATGCAGTGGGGCAATAACACTGAACCAAACAATCTTTATGTGCTAGATGTCTTGGTATCCTTTACATCTAATAGCCCTGGAACACCACAGGCACCGAGTACTGTTGGATATGTAAATAAACACGTAAAAATGTACCATATGAAAATGGCCATAGGTCAACGACCCACACTCCTAAGGCATACTGGGCTGGCTGTTTGGGCAGCTGGTTGGTGCTCAGACCCCTGTCGCAGTGGCAATTCCCTCCACATGCTTTCTGCAGGGACACAGAGCTAGAGGAGTCAGGGGCCAAGAGGAATGTGGAGTGTTCAGGTACATCTGCTCAGGAGAGGGGCCCACGCAGCTAGCTGTACCACATGTGATCCCGCTGGGGCTCGTGGGGCTGCAGCCCCAGGGTTGGAGAGTGCTGGCAATGTCCGCAGAGGTGGAGATTCAGCACCAACACTCAGAACGGCCCAGGGAATGGGTCTTATAAATCACGTCTTTACTGGAGTCAACGTGAAGAGAGGATATAACTCAAATCTTAGAATGGGACACACAGGGTACACCACTACAGGAAACTGTGATTAGAAAACTGTCAGTCTTTGTTGTTGAAACACTTCACAGGAAAATAGATGTGGCAAAGAGTGGAGAACTGGTAAATGCTGCTCTTAGGAGAGCTGCTTGGTGTCAACAAATTCTGAAAGCGAAATGACTATCCAGTTACTTGGTATTACACCAAAACCCAATGGCTTTTGGTATCTTTGAATGTTTATTTTGTAAAACCAGATGGTCTATTTGAAGACCAAATGGTTGACACCTAAGATCCCAGCGTGGTCAGCAGCTGGCACCCAAAGCCCCTGTGGATGCAGCTTTGGTTAGCACTGATCCAGAATCCGCTGCATACCTGCTGTGCTTGGTTACGCAGGAGAGTGTGGCTTCTGTATGCAGAGGTGCTGTGTAAAAACCAGTATGTAGAAAGAACCTTCATTCAGCCAAGCGTGAGGTTAACAACTTGGGGTTGCAAAAAAATCAGGGTATTGTCAGGCAACTTTAAAGGCAAAAGAACTGTTCTATAGATGATTCAGTTATGAGAAGCAATACCATCTCACCCGTAATCAAATATCACTCCAAGAATCTGGTGCAGAACAGGCACGTACACATTCAAGCAGCTTCACCAACAATTAGATATCCTTGCTTCATGGGAATAAACACATCAACAAAAAAAGAGCGTATTGCCACTAAACCAGAATTGGAGCATCTTGCAGAATATCCAGGAGCAAACTGTGTGTAGCTGTCAGGAGGACTGGTTTCCACTGGACAAGAAGGGATAGCATTTGAAAAACAAAACGTGAAAAAGCAAGATACTATGATTCAAGAAAACAGGACTGGTCTGGAACGCAGTGAAAAGAGCAGTTGTGGTCTGCACAGCTTGTCTCACTGGAAGGCGCCCTGTGGATTCAGACTGGTGGCTGGCAGGGGCTGACAACGGCGTTTCGAGATGTAATGATGGTCAACAAGGTATAGTAGTTACACCTTGTCCATTTCCCACTACTCAGTCGGTACCATGTAAAATGCCACACGCTTATGTTTACCTTTATAGGTTTTTCTGACAATGGTACCAAAGTGCTGTTTTCTTTGACAATCCTAGATAAATATTTTGGTATTATCTAGGAACTTGGATGATCCTTTCAGTTTTATTTAGTAGTTCAGTACTTTGATGCTATCAATTAAGAGGCTGTCAACAATAATGCAAAGGATAGGTAAATTTTCTATTTTAGAGGGGATTGCCAGAATTTTGTGGATGTTTCCTGAGTTACTGAAATTCACAACTGAACCTTGCAAACTGCATATTAAACAATAATATGGGTAATCTTTTTTTTACACAAGCACTGGGTAGCCTTTTTCACATGATCAGAGAAGGCAGGTGGTAGGTGGCATTTGCCAGGTCCATGCTTTAAAGAGTTGGCAAGAAGTTAGATGGAAATGGTGTGAGGCAAACAGGAAAGGCGAGTTAAATACATTTCGTGCAGACTTTGAATCTATTACATCCCAGAGGTGTCAAGCCCCTAGAGTTCTGATTGTAGTTATGACCGTGACTTTGTTAACTTTAGAAAAACCTTTTTAAAAAATGCATTTCCGTGCCTCACTTTCCCCACCTATGCATTGGGACACTTCTATTATTAAATTAAATAATTAATAGGAATGTGAAGACCTTCCTATTCAGGTCATTCTGAATGGTTATTCAGGTCATTTTGGTGGTTGGAGTCATCATTTCACCCCTCAATTTTAAGAGAGTGCGTGATTATACCTTTTGAAATGCTGGCTGTCCACCCACAACTGAGACCTCATTATGACCGAGGGCGACACAGTGCTCTGCCACCTGTCTCTGAGATGCCCTGAGAATGACTGTAGAAACACATCTGTGGAAGAAACTTTCCTACACTTGACTAGGAGGCGTGATCCACACTACTCAGTGCCTTTGTGGTATAAGCCCAGTGAGTAATCTAGTACATTTGAAGTAAAAAATAATTTTAGACTCTCATGAACCTTTGATCCTACATGGAATAGAATGACAGCTGTCAGGGGGAGGAGTTGGGGGACTGGATGAAAGAGGTGAAGGGATTAAGCAGAAAAACATAGACACGTAACATGAAGACGCCAACAACAGTGTGGTGGCAGAGGGCAAGGGGGGCCAGGCCCGGTGCAGGTGGGCGAAGGGGGGGATGGGGACAGAAAGAGACTGTGCTGGGGCCAACAGGTGCACGATGCAGTGTGCAGATGATGCTTTATTGAGTTGTGCACCTGAACCCTGTATGGTTTTGCAAACCAATGTCACCCCAAGAAATTCAATTAGAAAAAGGACATAAAAATAAAATAAAAATCTCCAACTCTAAAAATAAAGAAATGAAAAAGTTGATACATTGTTTCAATAAAAAATAAGCTTTTCACCCTTAACTGGTTAATAAAGTGATCACTTGCGAGCATACGGACATACATGGATGCACACATACATACTGCAATTAAATGATCACGTAGAAACACTGTAGGAGCTGATTTTATTAAAGGATCAAGGAGGCAACTCTATCTTTGGAATTAGCAAATCCATCTAATTCCAAGCATTAACTTACAGTTCTTTCTACTCATTGGGACTGGCCAATTCAATTTTTTTTGAAGTTTTTTCTTGTAACATCTGAGATTTAAAGTTTTCAAGACAACTTTCCCCCAATTCCTATTTATGTAAGATTTTTAAAACATAAAGGCGTTTGTTTCTGCATTATTAAGTTAACATAATTTGATATGTGTAGTTTCAAAATCCATTTTGAAATTTAATATTTATTAATAACTGAAATCTTTGGTCCTCGTTTGGTATGCAGCCTCGCCTGTTGTATTAGGACAGGCGAAGATGCAGTACCGACAGCTCGCTAATTAAGCCCAGGTGTCAGGGGGTCAGATACCCCACGACACCAGCAAACTGGTATTTGCATAAAGCCCTGGGGCCATCTGAGTCTACAGCCTCTGGTCTCCAATGTATTCTGCACAGGAGCGTGGAGGGGGCAAGACTTACGAGTATACTTTAAAGGGCCTCTCTGGCATTTCATCTTTAAAACCAAGAGACTCAGGGAAAGTACTAAACCAAATTTCTTGTTTCTACAGGTTTTACTTTTTCTAGTTTTTATTTTGTTTCATGGAAATGCTTTTATAAAGGAATATGGTACTGTGACAGCTTGGTAATTGTACAACTTTCTTAATGTTTCTCCATCACGACCTTTTATTTCACAAGTTTCTGAAGTATGAATTTTTTTTACCAATTTAATCTGAAATGTTTAACTGCTTTAAATTTATATGTAAGTACAGCATGGTGAAACGCAGAGAAAGTGAAAAAGTGTGTTTTCACACAATCTACATTGTGAACTAAACTAAGCCTACTTTTTTGTGACTTCATTGTGATGTGTTGGTGACAAATATACGTAATTAGGTATTTTGTGAAATGACCAGAAAGAGACCCATCAAGTCGCCTGTACGCTGACCAAATAAAACACTCGGGTTCTTTGCAAAGACTCGACTCCAAGTGCCCCATTCAATCTGCTCCACCAGAACCGTGTGATGAGGGAGCCCTAACCCCAACTCCAAAGTAAGACATGCTTGTCTCTCTGTTATCAGAGAAGTAAAACCGAAACAAATGAAAACCAAACCCATAAATCTCTAATTTTAAAAATAAGTAAACCCCCAGTGTAAAACCTGTTTTTCATCAATCAAACAAACCAGGTAAGGTGGCATTTCTAGGCCATTACCCCTGGGTTCACAAGGCACTTACAAAATGGCTTAACTAATTAGTCTAATCATCGCTTCTGCTCCACACGGCTGTAGCTGCCTAATCACCCAACTCAAAACTGTTCACCCAACACCCACACGCCAAGCCCCTCAACAGCTCTATCTCCTTCCACAGTTGTTCCACCGCGTGTTAAAAACAAGTAGTGACATGGGGGTATGGAAGAGACCCCAAAGTTCTGGGGCATTTTTTCCTTGCAAACACTGAAGGGAAAGAACTAAAGTTCTGATAGTCCTCAGGAATATGCAAATAAGAGCAGGGAAAATAATTTTGGTTTCTGAAAATGCTCTTAATCATCAGTTTAAAAATCTATAGCAAATGGAGAAAAGACAGAACAAAAAGCATGTTTTCACCCCGGGAGGTGACTACGTGTTAGACTGCAGCCTGTTTAGCCTAAAGGCCTCAAAATGGACTTCAAGCCTGGGTCAGGCAACCTGCAGGACAGTCGCCGTGGTCTACGAGAACACACCTGCAAAGCCAGGACCCTGGGTGAGGATGCCTGAGGTCTCGGAGGCATTTTTTTCTCTGACTACCTCTATTCAAGACCTCCTGTTTTAAACTTTCTCTTGGGTGGAAATAAAAAGCATGCCAGAAACAGCAACAGCCATGAATGAAACAAACCAAAGCCAGACTGTGAAGAAGAACTTCCCCAGTCTGGCAAAGGAAATAGACTTCCAGGAAGTCCAGGAAGCTCAGAGGGTCCCAAAGAAGTTGGACCCAAGGAGGAACACACCAAGGCACATCTTAATTACATTACTCAAGATGAAAGATAAGGAGAGAATCATAGAAGTAGCAAGAGAAAAGGAGACAGTTACCTACAAAGGAGTTCCCATAAGGCTGTCAGCTGATTTCTCAAAAGAAATCTTACAGGCAAGAAGGGGCTGGAAGGAAGTATTACAAGTCATGAAAGGCAAGGACCTACATCCAAGATTACTCTATCCAGCAAAGCTGTCATTTAGAATGGAAGGGCAGATAAAGTACTTTCCAGATAAGGTCAAGTTAAAGGAGTTCATCATCACCAAGCCCGTATTATATGAAATATGAAAAGGACTTAGAAAAAGATGATCAAAACTATGAACAGTAAAATAACAAAAAACTCACAATTAACAACTGAACCTAAAAAAAAAAAAAAAAAACCCACAAAAACAAACTAAGCAAACAACTAGACAGGAACAGAATCACATAAATGGAGATCACCTGGAGGGTTATCAGCAGGGAGAGGGAAGGGAAAGAATGGGGGAAAAGGTACAGGGAATAAGAAGCATAAATGGTAGGTACAAAATAGACAGGGGGAGGTTAAGAATAGTGTGGGAAATGGAGAAGCCAAAGAACTCATATGTACGACCCACAGACATGAACTTAGGGGTGGGGTGGAATGCGGGTAGGAGGGGGGTACAGGGTGGAGGGGAAGAAAGGGGAAAAATGGGACAATTGTAATAGCATAATCCAGAAAATGTATTTAAAAATAATGAAAAATAAAACAATTTAAAACCAACAGATCTTTTTAAAAGGCTGACCTGCTTAAACCGCTTCATGACTGCTCATTTTCAGAGGACTCGATCCAACCACCCTACTTTAACTAAAAGGTCCTGTCCCATCTGGCTGCCACTCACCTTTCCAATTCCCTTCTCTCCATTCCCCACCCTCTTCCCCACCCCTACACCTCCTTCCTCACTTGGTTAGGCCCCTGGCCTTCTTTCAGTTCTTCCTATGCTAGGCCTCAGCTGCCCCAGCCTCTCGCTTGCTGTTCCCCGGTATGGCATATGCTTCCTCTGGCCAGCTCCATTTCATCTGCCACGGACATCTGTTGTGTCTGCCTGCCCGGCACGCTTCCTTCTGATAACAGAGTACCTCTTTTCTTCTTTAAATCATTTCTCTCCTATTCTCACTCCATGTAGTTAGGCTTAAGTTGGCAGCTTCCCCTCATCTGCACCCAGGGCCACGCAATGTTGGTGTGTAAGCCAGGCTTCCCATCCCCTTGGCCACAGGCATAGACACATAACTCAAGCCAGGCCTGTCAAAGTTAAGCCCAGGGGTTTCGCCGAAAATACAGGCAAGCCACAGGGCCAGAGGATGGGTAAGGGTACTATACACCAAGCAGAGGCTATGCCATGGCAAAAAAAAAAAAAAAGGCTTGGCCACAGTTTCTACTCCCTTTTAATTCAGTCCTGGGGGACAACTGTCTCTAGTGCATCAGGATCAAGATAAAGAAGATGAAGAACAAGGAGTAAAGTCTCCAATGCTGGCTTAGCCAATTACTAGTTACACACTCTGGGGGAAATCAATTAATTAACTGTTGTAGTTCTCAGTTTCCACTGCTGTAAAATATCAAGGTAGAACGAGATCTGTTTTAGATCTTAAAGGATTTAGTTCTGTCATTCCACAACCTCCTTTTAAAGGTGTCAACTTAGATAATGGCTCCAACAAAGCCAACCCTAACCTATGCCACTCAAAAACTACAAATGTTTCTTTGTGACTCCTTACCAAAGTGGAGGGTGTAATGGAAATGGTACCACCTTTTAAGAGAGGAACATGGATTTGGGGGCCTTAAAAAGTTCACACCTTTGATTCTCAACTCCTCTTACAGGAAAATAGTCTATGGAAATAATCAGAGATATGGACAAAAATTTATATATATAAAGCTTTTATATATAAAGTATAAATATGCATACACATATGTATGTGATCACAATGAAAAACCAGAAATACCCTAAAAATCCAACAACAGGGAATTGGTTAAATGAGTTACAGAAAAGCCCTAAGACTAAATAGTTGGTCATTTAGACAAACATATTTGCAAATACTTTTAATGACACAGGGAAACATTTACAATATAATGTTAAGCAAAGTAAAACAACATGTAAAGCTGTGTATTCTGCGTGAACACACATACATGCACACGCTCAGAATTAGACAAGAAACAGAAATGCTGCAAAGCAGTTAACAGCATTTTATCTCTGAGCAAAGGGGTAATAACTGATTTTGTTTTCTTCTTTAAATATCTCTATATATCCCAATCTAATTACCAGGCCTTTTTCATAATCAGAAAAAAAAGGTTAAAATTTAAAATTTTATGTTTCAACATGGAATTTTAAAAATTATACAACCCAGAAAAAGGTTGCATAAGCCCCTTATCTTCACAGAGACCTGCCATGCACAGACCTGTTCTATGGTCTAGAATTCTGTTGATGATTACATCCACTGATGGATCCACCAGAGATAATGCTGAAATGTAACATTAACACCCCAGTCTTAGTTTTGCCTAAGTACCTTCAGGTAACTGAAGGGAGAGGGAAGCAAAATATTGCCTCCAAAGATAGAATGCCCACAGGGCCCTCTAACCCTCTGACCAAGATGAATTTATCAGCTCAGCTCGGTGACCTTTGCAGCCCTGGAAAATAAGCGCACAACTAGGCAGGAGAAGCTGCAGAAAGTGAGGCACCGTGAAGACAGGTTTTGCAGAGGTCCAACTCAGTTTTCCATGGCACTCTCTCCGGTATCACTTGGAGGCTGGCCAGTCCCCCAGTCCACGTGGCAGTGCTTTTACCCAGACACTGCTGTAGATACCACGGTGAACTGAAAGTCAGACTAAATTTCTAGGTGTAAAAATATGCAAACAAAATAATTACTACCTACAAAATTTTATTAACTGTGTCATCCCAATAGATTTTAAAAAAGAAAAAAAAACAGAGGTGAGTTTGTCCACAGAATCATAATGTGCTGTGTTTATTCTCCAGGAGAACACAGATCCCGGGTAGCAGAGTACACACGTACACACACGCACACCTGAAATCCAAGGAGGAATCACAGTGAACCAGTGCCCTGGGTAGAGGTCAAACGTGACCTACAGGCAAGACCTCTTCCACCTGCTGTAATCAAGAGCCAAACCTCCAGAACTGGTCCAAAACTGATAATTGCCTATGCAATGGGGAAGAGAGTTCTAGAACTTGCCAAATTGCAATACCACAAAAACAACTAGTGACATTTAAAAGAATTAATTCTATACATAATTCTATGTATGTAAAACAAACAGTGTTAAGTTAGAGGTATTATGTTAAGCATTGTTTCAACGTTGGGACTTTTAGACAAAGGCATTTAAGACATTTAGTCTAAACTAAAATAAATTGAGGATCTAAGTTAGCACCCTATTCTATCTTTCAAATAACTTTTACCTACTCTTCAAATTCCTGTGACTAAATAATCGTAATAGCTTTGCTTTCATTAAAAGCTTACAATGTACCAAGCAGTGAGCTTAGCATTTTTTTATTTATTTTTTTTCTATTTATTTATCTTTAGAGGAGAAGGGTAGGAAAGAGAGAGAGGGAGAGAAATATCAATGTATGGTTGCCTCTTGTGTGTCCCCTGCCGGGAACTGTCCTGCAACCCAGGCATGTGCCCTGACTGGGAATCGAACCGAGATCCTTTGGTTCGCAGGCCCACACTCAATCCACTGAGCTACACCAGCCAGGGCTGAGCTTAGCATTTAACATAGGGAATCATTTCACCATTGAAAAGACCCCATGAAACAGGTTTCACCCCATTTTACCAAAGAGGAAACTGAAGTACAGAGAATTAATGCGTTCGCCCAAATCAGATCATCACTGAGAGGTGGGATTCAGACCCAGGTCTGTCAGACTCCATCATGAAGTTACAATGTTTTTCAAACTGGCATATAGAATATTTTCAAGCACTTTATACTTATTTTATTGTTAATTTATTTATGTAACTAACAAGGATCAAAGCTCTAACTGCACTAATTCCAATCCTGTGGCAATTGGTTAAAAGGTGTGTCTCACTAAATCAAGGCCATCCTGGCCGGAACTCCCAAGGAACCCTTTTAAACTGTCAGTGATACTTTACAGGGTAGGGCATAGTGCGGTGAAAATGGAGACAACTGTACCTCAAGAGCAATAAAAAAAAATTTTTTTTTTTAAAGTGAAGAAAAAAATAAAAAATTGTTAGTGATACTTTATATTTTTTAAAGATTTTATTTATTTATTTTTAGACAGAGAGGAAGGGAGGGAGAAAGAGGCAGAGAAACATCAATGTGTGGTTGCCTCTCGGGCACCCTGAACTGGGGACCTGGCCTATAACCCAGGCATGTGCCCTGATTGGGAATCAAACAGCAACTGTTTGCTTCTCAGGCTGGTGCTCAATCCAATGAGCCACACCAGCCTCAGCTGCCAGTGATACTTTAGAAAAAGAAAGCAGATCTCATCTTCTGCTCAAAAAAAGAAAGGAAGAAAACAAAACAAAACAAAAAAAACATGTAGCCCTGCCCAGCTAGCTCAGTTGGTTGGAGTGTCATCCCAACATGCCAAGGTTACCGGTTCGATCCCCGGTCAAGGCACATACAAGAATCAACCAATGAATACATTAAGAAGTGGAACAAGAAATCGATGTCTGTCTCTGTCTGTCTCTCTCTCCCGCCGCCCCCCGTCACCCTTCCAACTTCCTCCCTCCCTTTCCTCTCTTTCTAAAATCAATAAATAAAAAATTTTAAAAATTATGTAAAGGCTTCCCACCTCAGAGTAAAAGCCAATGACACTACAATTGCCTGCAATTGTGCTTGGAAAGTGTTTGGCACAGAGGAGGCCCTCAACAAGTATTTGTTGAATAATAAATTATCAGGGCCACTGCAGCCTTTCTGCTTTCAATGTGAAGATGCTCGTGTTTTCAGGGAAATAAAACACTGTGGCATTAAATAAATTGAAGAAACAGAAAGCCTGTCTTTCAGAAAATCACTGACTCCAAGCTCAGATGGGATTTTTTTAAAAAGGACTGAAGTACGCCCCAATTAAAACAAAATGAACTAAAACTGCTTCATTATGTTAGCTCTAGAGAACATTAAAAAGGACCTTTAAAAATGCGCTGTAAGTGGTTTAGTCTGTTTCCCCTACACATCAGTAATTGTAATATTAAAAAAAGAAAAAAGCTGTTGAGCTGAGGTTGATACCTGAATACCTGTCCAACCGGGTCTTTATTTTCTCTTTCTCGGTTTCCTTATTTGCAAAACGAGGTTATACTGCAAGATTTCTAAAGTCCTTCTCAGCTCTGACATTCTATTATTAAATCACAATCTCCAACTTAATTCACAAAAGCACTGAGATAGTATTTGTATTAGAACAAGAATGTGGTTTTAGAACACAACTTACGACAAAACCCCAACGCTGGAAAGAATGTAAAACGGTCCTTCGTGTGAACATATACTTCACCTGGTGGCCACTTCCCGGGATCAGAATCTTCCCAATACAAGCATTTAACCTAAAACACCCAAGCAGAGACCTAGTCTCTGTCGAAAGACATCTAAAAGAAAGTTGGTTTAGTTTTTGAAACAACTCTGTGAGAAAGTACTTTCTTATTTTTAAGTAAAAATCTGCTACTTTATAAATTTCTTTTCCACATTCTCTGGAGAAAAAATAAATGTAATCCTTTTCCACAGCCAGGTCTCCCTTTAGATCATATTTCTTGTTCCAAACACTTAAAGACAACTACTCCACACACTAAGTCCTCTTTCCTTAGGTTCAAGATTACTTTCCACAATCTCTCCAAACGTCACACGGCTTTCTTACCACTTGCTGCCTACCTGCCCTTTTAGTGTATTAAAATCTCTTTTAAAAGTGACACCCAGAAATAAATGCAATAATTCTCACAGAATCTGTTGCAGACAACAGCGGCACTGCTTTGGGCGCTTACAAAGAATCGATCTTACAGCATCATTTTAACGATTAAATAAGATAATGAGTGCAGTCTTAGCACAATGCTAGGCATATAGCACTCACTTAATAAATGGTTGTAGCTGATGTGCTTGCTGTTAACAGTAAGTTGTAATAATATTTCACTAGTATTAGTGCCTTATTTCCCTAATCAAGCTTAAGCTCTAGTTCTCTATGACACTGAAGGTTTGCCTCATTATTAGCAGTTTTTTTCCCCAAGTCAGGGTCGGGCAGAGAAATAAAGTGTCGAGACTCAATTTAAATCAAAAATCAGTCAGAATCAGGAAAAGCAACTCTGAAAGTAAGGGAAAGTAATGGCAGGATGTGACTTATTTAAAGAGTTAGCTTATAATCAAGTCCCTAGGACACACAAGCAATTGGTGCCCCTTACCCCTTCGTCCTATGACGCAGAGACTCATGGCTGAGCCTTGCTCAGGACGTCAGTCTAACACGGATTCAGGAGAGAAAGCTCTGGAATCAGAGTGTCTAGAGTTCAAATCCTAGATCCACAGTTTACCCACAGTGTGACCTAGGACAAGTTACTACTAACCTCTCTGGTCTCCCGGGTCCCCCAAGGGTGAAATGTGAGCCACGACACTGCCCCTCACGGGAGTTTGTGGGAATCACACGAAATAGAAGTGAAGTACGTTTGGGATGGTGCTTCTCACCTTTCAGCACTCTTAGTGAAGTTACAGTTACAACTACTACGCAGAAGTTACCTAAACGGCAAGTTATCCTAAATAATTTTGCTACAACTTATTACTTGAAAGTCTCAGCCATTTTTAATTTATGTAGACAGTTACCCCGATAGCCACTGCTAAAGTCAATCAGCAGCTTATTGTGTTTTTTATATATTTATAATTGTCTGTTTTCCATACATTCATCTATTCATTTTTAGGGTGAATTTTTAAATTAACGCAAAAAAATCTATCCTAATTTTAATATTTAACTAACCATGAAGGCTATCTCTAAAGCAAACAGTATATTGATATTCACAAACAATGATGAAATAAAGGTACAAACTGTGCTCATTATACCCACAATTGTTTGCATGCGGATCTGCACTGTCCAATACGGCAGCCACATGGGGCCCTTTGGCACCTGAAATACGGCAGATGTGCTGTGAGTTTAAAATACATGCTGGATTTCTAAGACTCAGTATGAAAAAAATACGCATAACCTCATTAATAATTTTTATACCAACTACATATTGAAATGACAGTATCTTGGATATATTCTGTTAAATAAAATATTATTTAAATTAATTTCACCTGTTTCTTTTTTACCTTTTTAAAATGGCTTCTAAAAACTTTAAAACCAATATGTAGCTCACATATTTCTACTGGACAGAACTGATATAAGCGATCCTAAAAACTGTGCCTCATGGAAATAAAATTCGGGACAAGAGATATGATCTAAGTTAAACCAGAAACTAAGTGAAGAACTTAAATGATTTCCAGCGTTCATATCCACAGGGCAGACTCATCAACTGTGACAGATGTCCCGCTCTGATGGGGGTGCTGATAATGGGGAGGCTGTGCGCGTGTGTGTAAGTGGGAAATCTCTGTGCCTTCTCAGTGTTGCTGTGAACCTAAAACCGCTCTTAAAAAATAAAGTCTTAAAAAGAATCATCAATTATTGTATGTAAGTGCATATTGGTGCAGAATTAAGAATTGCCTTAAGCTGAATAAGGTGAACAGAAATGATCCATACCAAATAATAATTTATTCAAAAACTCAACAAAAGTCTCAATTTTTTGATGGAGATGGGAAGATAAAAACATTGTTGAAAATACAGAATGCATTAATAAAAAAACCAGTTTGTTAATAGTAAGCTCAATGATTTTAGCCGTTTAAAACTAAACCAGATTTCTTCTGAATGGGACTTATGCTACTACATGAAGGATCATTTCTTTTCTCCTCTTCACTGTCTTTCCCACCAGCAAACGTGCTGCTACGTTCCCCACTTTAAAACTCCTCTTGACCTCATCTTCCCTTTACAGAGAAAATCCTCCAAATACAGGGTCTGGCACAAGTAACACCCCTTTTTTATTACAAAATCATAAGCACGTAATTCTGTAATATAACAAGATCACACTCAAGCACACCATATGACATTTTAGGTGACATGTTCAAATTGCTGTCCATCTCGTGCAGGACATTCATGTACCCTCCCAACCACACCGAAGCAGGAGTTACTTCTGCCGGACTCTGCATTTGTCCACACTGGCTGTTTTCATCACTCTACTCCTGTTCTCTCTTGAATCCTCACCAATCAGTTGCTGGTCCCCACCACTCCACCAAAACCGTCGTTGCCAAGCTCACCAATGACCCCCCATTGCTAAATCGAGAAGTGAACTCTTGACCCTTGGTTCCCAAGACACAGTACTCCTGGTTTTCCTCCTCCCTCATTAGCTGCTTTTTCTCATTGTCCCCTACTGGTTCCATCTCATCTGCCCGACCTCGGTGTGGAAGGAGCCCAGGTCCTTGGTCCTGAACCTCTTTTTTCCATGTACACTTACTCCCTTGTGGATGTCATCCAGTCTCTATATTTTGACAACTCCCAAATGTTTATCTACAGCCAGACCTCTCCTCTGAAATCCAGACTAGTATATCCAACTGCCTACTGGGTATCTCCAAACGGAACTCCTGACCTTTCCCTCCAAATCAACTTTCCTCTTTATTACCAGTAGTTAATGCAACTCCATCTTTCAAGGTGCATAAGCCAATACCCTTGCAATTCACCATTGACCTCCCCCATTCACATCTCACATTCAGTCAATCAGGAAATCCTTCCCACTTTTCCTTCATAATATGCCACTCTAGCCCAAGCCATCACCACTGCTCACTTAGGTTACTACAGCAGCCCTCTGACTGGTTGCCTATTTCTGCCCTTCCCCACCAAAGTCTAGCCTCAGGAGACACAGCAGTAATGTGTCCTCTTAAAACACGAGCAGGATCATGTCACATCTTTTTTTTTAAACTCTCCATCCCTGGCTGTTGTGGCTCAGTTGGCTGGGCATCGTCCTGCAAAGGGGAAGGTCGCTGGTTCGATTCCCGGTCAGGGCACCTGCCTGGGTGGTGGGTTTGGCCCTGACGGGCCATGTAAGAGAAGCACCTGATTAATGTTTCTCTCTCACATCAGTGTCTCTCTCTTTCTCCCACCCGTCCCCTCTCTCTAAAAATAAGTAAAATCTTTAAAAAACAAAATCAAAACAAAAAACCTCTCCATCTGCTTCTCCACTCACTCTACAAAGCCTTTGAATGGCCTACAAGACAGAGGCCTTACAGGAACGGGTGCCTGCTCGCTGCAGTCCAGTCACCCTGGCCATGCCGTCCCTGCAGGGCAGAAGCCTGCCTCGGCCTCAGGACTTTGCACCTGCTGCACCTGCTTCTTGCAGCGCTCTTCCCAACACAGCCACACGACTGCCTTCACCTTCTTCAGGCGTTTCATCACAAGTCACCTCAGTGAGGCCACCCTCCACCGCCCTGTTCACAACTGCAACCCCCATTCCTAACCTCCCTCCTCTCTCCTCTGCTTTAATTTTCCCCAAAGTATTTCACACACAAAACACACACAGTCTGTCTTGCCTTGCAAGAGTAAGATATTTTTTGTCAATTTTGTGGATCACTGTATCCCCGATGCCTAAAATAATGCCTAGTACATAAGAAGCATTGTGAGTAAGTGACAGAGGACAGTGACACCGAGCTGCATGTGATCTATGATATGTATCGTGTAGTCTTTTTAAAGAGTTATATTTTACCAGGGCACTCTGCATGCATAGACATATTCAGATATTGCAGGAAAAAAAGCTGCTCCCATTTGGTAATTAAGTTAACATCAGTCGAACCTGAATAATTATAACGAAATAGTTCTCTAAACTGAGAGGACACTCCAAGGTACTAGGGTTTCTCAAACCCATGGATCTTGCTTCACCAGAGCACATAGAAAGGATGGTGTCAATGTGCCCACCCTACCCGGAGCAGGAGAAAGTTGCCAAGCCAATGTTATGGACTTTGATTCCCTCAAATAATAGAGAAATTACGACAGCAAGTGCAGGGCACTTAATGTTTTAATGATGTATAAATTCTGGGTGTAACCTACTTTCAGGGAACCTCCGGACTCAAGCATGAGAGAAAACGTGGAGTGGTTGTTAGGCTTTAGCAATGCATTTGCTCAATGGGTAAACAAGGGTAGCAACCATTTTTATAAACCACACTTTAAAAGAACTTAAAATTATCTTCCAGGTAAGAGCCAAATGATTTAAAAGAACATTTAGATGCAGAAATAAATTATTCAGGAGGGAAGCAACCCTACACAAACGTGATGTGAGGCAGAGAAAAGCCAAATGTGATTTTAAACAAAAAATGTAAGAGTATCATAGTTTCTCTACCTGACAACACTGCTTTTGTTACCGAAGTTACACATACAGTAGAAGCCCTTATCCAGCCTCCAATCAGCGGACTCCAGGATGAACAGTCCCCCTTGCGAAACAACCCGGCGAATGCCCATTACTACTCGGTGCTCACAGCTAGTAATCAAGACCCTGGCAAACTCACGGAATTCCGCTCCTATCGCTGAGCTGATAGTTACCAAGAATCAGCTGAGTTTGCTCCCACACTCGTTTGTGCCGGTTGTTTGCTACTGAAATTACGTAGTGTCATTAAATATTATGTAAAATAATCATGTACAGGTATAATAAGAAAGAGTTGTTACCAAGAAATCTTAGTGTAATGCTTGAGAAACAAGACATTAAATGGTCATCAGAGAATTCTACCAACAATGGCTTATCTTTAAATTGTTTTTACTAAATAGAGGCAAATGTAACTAATAAATTAATTGTCACATATAAAGATTCGTGATGTAAATATCCCTATATAAATCAAGAAATTACCATGACCCTTTTAACTTCCCTGTGCACCTTCTTGTTATACAATGATTTTATAAATTAAAATATTGTCTCACTGAATCCCAGATACATTTATTTTAGCAGTGCTTCTAAAACTTGGGCTTTCATTACTCTGATCCTATCTAGCTCTTTTAAACAGAGAAACTGTTTTATACATAAATAAAATAAAAATATATTTGCAGGAAATATGTCTTTACTGCTCCAGATTTAGAATATTATTCTGTGTCTTATTAGACTCTTTTCTCCCCAAAACAGGACCCATCAGCACAAGAGAAAATCAACCAATATAAATACCACATGAGGAAGGTAGGAAGATTCAGGAATGAAAAAAATTAAGATGAAATGAAAGGGAATGAATGAAACAGTTCTGTAAGACCGTTAGATTTGGCACACTTAGCCCAGGCCTTTATCTGCTCTATCAGATGCCTCTGCCAGAAGGGAGAGACCTGTGTGAGGAAATTCACAGGAATACATTACTCTTATCTTTTAAAAAGTGCCCTAGGTTGTCATTTGCAAGAAAGTGCTAATGAAAGTCACACACCTGAAGCTCCAAAAGCAACCCATGAACACTACTGCAAGGCAAGGAAAATTCAACTTTGCCAAAACAGAAGACGCAAGAAACCCCACAGCAAAGCCAATAGCAAAAAATGATTAGGCTAGGACTTCTGCTGACTCTGGAAATTCTACTCCACCGAGGACGAGGCTACATGTGAGAGCACCTACTCTGTCCATACATTTTTAGAAGGTTTCCTGGGCTGAGCTACAAAATAGCCTGGGATCTTTAACTCATTCATTGAATAAACATTTATTGTGCCAATGCACCACATAAAATAACAGAATTTTCCTCCTGGCTTCCACACTGCATACCTACAGGCAATCACAGTATGAGGTACACGACCACTTTTGCCATTCAATAAGCTGTGTGACTTTAAGAAAGGAAATAATTCTGCCTCCTTCTCAGATAAGTATACGCTACCACCCAGGTCCCATTCACTGTACACGTACTAGGTTACTGCTTCTTTCCTGTAGGCTCTGTTCTAAGCCCTTCACAGCTGTTAAGCATCAGTGAGGCATTCCATGGGGTAATGAGGCAGCGCAGTACAGAGACATCAAATGCCTTACCCAAGGTACCCCAGCTGGAAGGTGGCAGAACCAGGCAGGATGCCAATCAGACTGTCAGATCCAAGGCCACACTCCAACCACTACCTGCACCGCTGCTCCCTTGGTGACACAGAGTGTCCTTTCAGAGAAGGACAGGCAAATGAGTCTCTGCCCCCCCCATTAAAGAGCTGGCCCAACCTCATATTTATCAAGTCCTTCAGGGGACCCTGCCAAGCAACCTTAAACAAGCAATGTAAGGATTGCATAAAATGTGATCTATTTTGCTTTCCATGCCTTCTCCCCATAGGCATTCGTGGAGATCTGTGTGCCTACGGGAGGCCCCAGAGGATTCGACAACGGTAAAAACAAAACCACCAACCAAAAAACACGAACACATCTTAAAGGGAGAAAAAGCGAGGGGAGAAATACTCTTAAGAGCATAGTGGCAACCTTAAGACTTGAAAATATTTATGAAACTGGTTTAATTTTTTAATGTTTATTTCTCAGTTACAGTTTACTTTCAGTGTTATTCTGTATTGCTTTCATGTGTACAGCACAGTGGTCAGACATTTATATAACTTGTGAAGTGATTCCCCATAAGTCTAGTACCCATCTGGCACCATATATAATTACTGCATTAACACTGAGTATATTCCCTGTGCTGTACTTTACATACTTGTGACTGTTTTGTAACTACCAATTTGTAATTCTTAATCTCTTCACCTCTTTTTCTCTGAATGTGCCTGCTCTCGTCTGGTTTAAATTTTTTCAGGGGAACCATCTCTACTATGCAAAGGGTCGGGAAGAGCACAGGTTGCCTTAGATCAAGATCAGTAGCTGCTGTAAGCAAAGCGACCAGACTGGCTGGATCAGCTCTCTGTAATCAGCCTCCCTGAGGGATGCCTGTCACCTGGAGGCCACGCCCACTAAAGAGGTCTGATGACGTCCTGGGGGCAACTGCTCGAAAAGGTCATTATTATCACCAGTTTAAATCAGAGTTTCTCTGGTACTCCTGACCCGAATCAAGCGGGGGTGATTATGAAAGTGTCACTGCAGAACTTCTGAACCTGAACCTTCCCGCAGCCCTGGCGATCTAAAACCAGGTGATCCCTGGGATAGACAAGTCTGGGAAACACTATTTACGTCATAAAATTATGAGACCTAAAAAGTTCAAGAGGGGTGTTCTGAGAAGGTGTCCTCTTCCTTCTAAGCAGTCCACTGTTTAATCCAGGAGGAAGGCACTATTTCCTATACATAAAAGTCTCCAGAGAAACGACTTCTCAAATTTCCTTTCAATACATGTGACCGTCTGGAATCCTCAGAGTTCTGCAATCCTCCCAGGTAGCTTAGTTTAGGTCAGGGGTGTCAAACTCATTTTCACGGGGCGGGGGAGGGGGGGTGGCATCAGCCTCCCGTTTGCCTTCAAAGGGCGAAATGTAATTTTAGAGCTGTATAAATGTAACTACTCCTTGACTAGGGGCAAGGAGCTCTACATTCAGCCTTTTGAAGGCAACCATGAGGCTGATATGGCCCCCAGTGAAAATGAGTTTGACACTCCTGGTTTAGGCAAGGGTTAAATCCACCTTTTTCCAACCAAAAACAAAAAGAATGATATTCATTACATAAATCACTCTGTTGACTGACATCAGCAAATATGTGAGGCCCTAGAAAGTGTGTTAAGACCTCTCACATTTTGCTTAAGATAAAGAACAGCACTTCCCCAAAGGACAGGAACAAAAAGTGACGTGACAGCCCACAGAACAGAAGGTATCTGCAAAGCACATATCTGATAATGGACTCATATCCAGAATATACAAAGAACTTTTACAATTCAATAATAAGAAGACAACCCAATTTTTTAAAAGGGCAAAGAATCTGAAAGGATTTCTGCAAAGAAGATATACAAGTGGCCAACGAGCATATGAAGAGAAGTTCAGCATCATTAGGAACATACAAAACCACACTGAGATATCACTTCATATCCACAGAGATAGCTAAAATCAAGAAGGGAGAAAATAACAAGTGTTGATGAGGAGGTGGAGAAATGAGAACTCTCACACATTGCTGATGAAAAAATGTAAAATGGTGCAGCCCCTGTGTAAAAGTCTGGCAATGGATCCAAGTGTTAAACACAGAGTTACAATTATGACCCAGCAATTCTACTCTCTGGTATATACCCAAGAGAAATGAAAGCACATGTCCCACAAAAACTTGTACATGAATATTCATAGCAGCATTATTCCTAGTAGCCAAAAAGTGGAAACAACCCATCATCTGATGAAAGAATAAATAAAAATGTGGCCTGTCTATTCAGTTGAATATTATTGAGCAATAAAGAGGAGTAAGTACTAATACATGCTGCAACATGAGCACTGGAAACGTGCTAAATGGAAGAAGCCAGTCATAAAAGGCCACATACTGTGTGATTCCATTTATATGATACATGCAGAACAGGCAAATCCATAGAGACAGGAAGTAGATAGAGACAGGGGATTGCCTGGGTCAGAGATGGGAGCAACAATGGGATTTGAGCATGACAACTAACGTGTCCGAAATTTGTGTTGGGGCAATGAATAAGCTCGGACGCTGACTATGGTGATGAATGCCCAGCTCTGCGAACACACAGAAATCACTGAATGTAGACTTTCAATGGATGAATTGGATGGTATGTAAAATGTATCGCAACAAAGTTGTTTTAAAAAAGAATCCCCCCAAAAAAGAATCCCATTAAACCTCCATGAGCCTCAATTTCATCCTCTGAAAATAAGGATGCCACTGATCTTACAATATTGCAAAACACATGTAAGATAGAAATTTGTATATGAACAATGCTTCCTGTAACTCTACATAATCTGTCACATAGTCTGGTGCATAATAAATACAGAATACCTGTTATTCTTTCAGCTCTTCCTATCCCCAGATTTTTGCATTGCTATGTTTTGATATCATTGTGTCTTCACAAGTTACAGAACCCCAAACTGGAATGTATTCCAATATAGGCCCAAACATGAGAATTTTCTCATGACTTCACACATGCTAAACTTAAGGCTATTCCTATACGCCTGACCCTGAAAAAACCCTGGAGCCTGCAAATGTGACTGTTTACCTCCAAGACTTGTCACTAAAAAGTTTTTGGAGATAAAGATAAGATTTTTCTTCTCCGCTCCTTGATCTTTGGGCATCCTCTGTCTCTAACTGGAGCAGAAGCACCTCTACGAGCACGTAGTTTTAAAACCAGGCACACCCCTTGCCAAGATTTATGCTACTCAGGCATCTTTCCCAGTCAGCTTCACCTACGCTGAAAATCTGCTGGGCCTCCAAGACAGCTTTGCAGGGGCCCCAGGAAAAACCTAAGCCCTTAAATACCCGGCACCCCCACCCGGATGCTGTGTGTGACCCTATGCAGAGTCAAAGGGGCTTGGAGCTATAGGACTATTACCCACAGGCTGCAACCAAAAAGGTCAACTACAGCATTCTCTCCACTTCCCCAAGGTCTCAAACAATTTATAGCCATCTCTTGCTACCTGTTTCAATTTTTTTTTTTCAGAAGAGTTCTTACTGTCAAATACATTTCATTTATTTGTTTTTAATTGATTTTAGACAGAGGGAGGGAGGGAGAGAAAAGAAATCAGTCTGTTGTTCCACCCATCTGTGCATTCACTGGTTGATTCTTTTATGTGCCCTGGCCAGGGATGGAGTCTGTAACCTTGGCGTATTGGGACGAAGCTCTAACCAACTGAGTTACTGAGTCAAGGCAACTCCATTTTCTTTTTCTCTTCACTTTCAATGATTTTACCCGCACTTTTATTTCCATGAAAATCCCATGTCCCCATACACTCTCACTGCTTATCAGACATCATGGAGTACATGTGTGCAAAACTCAAAGCTTAGCAGAGCTCGGTTGGTAAACACACCATTAGCAACCAGACAGGCAAGTGAGAAATGACTGCCCAGGACAGCCAGTGCTATCTGTTAAAGCATTTTTGCTCTAGAGCTGTGCTGTCCAGTGTATTAGCCACTGACCACAGAAGGCTACTGAAACTCACTGAAATGAAAGAAAATTTAGAACTCAGTTCTTAAATCTCCCTCCCCACTAAATGTGCTTTCAGCAGCCACCTGAGCCTACTGACTACCATACTGCACAGCACAGATACAGAATACTTCCATCAGAGCAGGAAGTTCCACTGAATAATGCTGACTTAAGAGAGTGCCTTTATTGAGTCTACGAAAGTTTGTAAGTTCAGAGTTCTTAGACGCAATAGTTCTAGTATGTACAGACTGTGAAGTTTATCTCTCAGATGTATGATCCAAATGCCTCTGAACATTCTTGGCAGATTTTCTTAGTGGTTAGTGGACAAGGTTTTTTGGACCTTAACACAGAGCTTGGCACATGGTAAACACGTAATATTTGCTGAACAAATGAGTAAAAGAGCGTATTAGTCCCTGTATTTCAGCTTCTGCATCAGCAAGAGGGGTAGGAAGCGCACCAACCCTTCAGAGACACCAGAAATGAAGCTGAAAAACATACAACATCTGCCCCAAAGGACCTTATATTCAAATGAAAAGAAGTTTCAGGCCCGAGGAAACATCTTGCTTCTTCAAACACCCACTACTTGTAGCTTTTAGAGACATGAAGGGAAGGTCGGAGGGGGATACTGCAGGAGATCACAGAGCTGCTCCCATTTCTCAGTACTTCCCTGAATAAACTTTTGCTAGAGAATCACAAAATCACACAGAGGCAGCAAGCATCCACTCACACTGCCTTACACCTAGGTCTCCCTCCCCTCAGCGTTCTATGACTCATTCTACACTGTGCCTGTCAAATAACTTCTTGGAAAATAAGTATTGTTGAAACTGAAATTCAAAAAAGGGTGTCAGTTTTCATATACAAAGACAAGCAGTTCTACGAGCCCTTAACCAATAATCTCCTGGAGGCCCAACAAAAGAAGCTACAGCTGCTTCTATTGAAAGTTTTCTATATCCCTTGTTCACAGACCAAACAGCCATAGGAAGAACCAAGCTGCTCCGTTTCTATAACCGACATTTCCTTAGCAAAGTCTGGGGACAGAAGGTAGGAGAAACGGAGCAGCTGCTGCCTGATCTTCTCATGAATGCCCCCCAGGCTCATTCCCCATTCTTTTCCTTATTGTTCCAGGAGCCTTTTCTCAACAACCCAAGTCCCAGCTCTTGGGTGGCAAACACACACACACACAGAAGCAGCCTTCTTTGTGTCAACAACCACAGTTGCAGAAAAGTTGAGATCACTTCTATGAGGTGATGTGACTAGAAGTTAAAATAGGTGAGCCTTACGTTCAATTTTAAATTGTTAATCTGCTCTATTCTGAATTCCAATTATTCATAACTGTATGGAAGTCCTTACATGTGGCCTTACAGTGATCCCTTTATACACGACGTGTGTTTTCAGAAGAAAATCATACAATTTCTATTTCTTGAGCCAAACAACAATACTTGCCCCACTATTTAAGCCAACAGATACATAGAGTAACAGTTCTTAATGAATCAGTCATTCAGTTTCAGATTCTAAGATGCACAGAATCTAAATATTAGAACCAAAAAGCTCAGTTTCTGCAACATGCAATGCTAACTTTGAGGACATGGAAACAGACTGGTGGTTAAGGAAACTGAGTGCCTGAGTTTAAATCTCAGCTCTGCCATTTATTAGCTATATTCCTTAACCTCTCCAGACTTCAGAATGGAAACTGACTTCACAGGGTTGCCATGAGGCTGTCACAGGTAATCTGTGTTAAAGCACATAGTAAGATCTCAATAAATATTAGCTGTGAATGGGTCCTGGCCGGTGTGGCTCAGTGGATTGAGCACTGGCCTGCAAACCAAAAAGTCACCAGTTCAATTCCCACTCAGGGCACATGCCTGGGTTGCAGTCCAGGTCCCCAGTAGAAGGTGTGTGAGAGGCAACCACCCATCGATGTTTCTCTCCCTCTCTTTCTCCCTCCCTTGCCCTCTCTAAAAATAAATAAATAAAATCTTAAAAAAAAAAGAATCTTTATCATATGTGTGTGTGCGTGTGCGCGCGTGCTGTGATTATAACAACGCATCATGCCTGAAAACATTGCTTCGACATTTTCCAAAACTTGGAACTTAACGTGAAACTTAAAGGAAAATGCTCCCCAGCCAACCCACATGAAAAGTCTGTAAAAAAAGAGCCCCAGGCTCAGGCCAAAATGTTCACCTTCCTACCAAATCCCAAACTCCAATAATGAACTTTTAAAAATATCCATGAACATGTACAAATTATTCATCTCACTCATTTGTGGCCAGAAGAAAGGAGTTTCAAACTAGAAAGAGCAGTTCATGGTTAGGCAAGTCCCAAGAAATGAGTGCAAGACCTGGCCCTCCTGTGAACAAGCGGGAGAGGAGCTGGTGACTCCCTCACACCACAGCTGTCCTCAAGAGAGGAAATGTTCCACATCTCTGTGCCCTGAAGTGTCACCAAGGTCCCCGCCCACTGGCACCAATGGGCCCCAGTCTGTTGACCTTCTGGGCCCAATGGAAAACAAAGGCTGCAGGGACATGTGCTATTTTTATATAAATAAGGTAGCATAAGCAAAGATTCTTTATTAATGATATGAGTATCACCTTTTTTTCTGAACAAGGCATAGAAATTTGTTAATTTGGATTTAAGAACAACTTGTTCACTGCATGCTGCAAATTATCCTTTTACTCCACTGCAACCTGAAACTGCAGCTGGCACTGCCGCTTAGCACTGCCACCACCACCTAGCACTGCCACCACCACCAGGCAATTTGGGACGTGTGAAAAATGTCCCTGGAAGATGGTCTTGTACCTCAGAAATACGGAAAAGATACAAAGGGACACACTCGCAAAAAAAAATAACGCCACCGCTGAAATTCTCTCCAGTGAATCTCTTAGTCTGCATACAATACCATGAACAATACAAGCTGTCCAGTCCTGGGCACACCGAGCAAATGCTCTGGAGAGTTTCACCTGGACCTTGTACTCCCCTGCAAGAAGGTCAGGCTGGTTTAGCTGTAAAGGAACTCAGGAAGAACTGAACGGCAGTGTTCAATGGGAAAATACCTCTGCTAGTAGCAAAGAGAAGCTTCGCTTGGCCCAGCCTGCAGGGGGGAACTCTTGAATGTTGAGAACCCTCGAAGCAGCAATGATTTGAAGTTAGACTGGATGCCTGTCTTCTGTGAACTTGAGTCACATCCTCAGGTAAATAGATTTGGGTCACCTACTGATCACCAGATTATTTTTCACGACTGACTGCTTAAACCTCAATCATGTCTAAATTCATTTCTAAAAATTGGGAAGGATCACCACCCATTCATTACTCACCTCCTAATCCAACCCAAGCCCAGAGAAATGCTCTTTTCATAGTTGCCAAACAACAACATTACCTCGGGTAAACCTTAAACAAACCAGTGTCAAGGCCAAAGCGCACACAGTAATAACATTTACATGGTTTTTGCCTCAGTGCTTCCTGAGACTGAGATCACCCATGGCCACACCGGGGTCTTAGTTTATGAATGATGTGACAGATGACTTCAGAATTTCTAAAACAAAAGTAAATCACCTCTAAAAGTAGCAACATCTTCGATGTATTTTTTAATGTAATGCCAGGCTAAATCCCACTCACATATTTTTCCATCAAGGCTAACAAACAAATATATCATGGCTTTATAAAGCAAGTAGAGCCATCCATGGAAAGTATCTCTAAATTTCCCTTTTTCAATGAGCTGTTTTTCTCTTATTTCACTTTTATTTCCAAATCCCCAAGATTTACTAGCCTATAAAGATTTCCAGGGTATCCTGTGTTTTTAATTGCTAGTATTTAAGCGAAATTGTGCCTCTTGAGTACCCTGTGCATCATAAAGTATGTATTATTCTTTGGCCACAAATGAAGTGAACAGGGCCAACAAAATTTTTCTTAAAGCCAACACATATTCAGATTTGCAAATCTACCTTCTTATGCTTGCATTTTTTAAAAAACACTCAACTGTGGAATTTCACCTTAAAATAAGGTCATTTTAACTTTGCAGCTTTAATCACTCTCCCACATTCAATGGCCAGGAAGAGAGCACTGATCTGTTCGCAGAACATACAGAGATATTCAGAATGTGATGTTAAGAGTAAATCACTGAGTAAGTAATGCATATACATGTTTAGGCACGAAACCATAAAATGCCAGAGCTAGAAGGCTCTGAGAGAGCATCAATCCAATGCCCTCATCCTGTAGGGAAGAACAGGTTAGCTACTGAGGTTAAATGACTTGCCCAGGACAATGGCAAAAACTCACCCAGTGACAAAACCTATGAGCCAGGTGTCCTACTTACTTGTCCAAGAGCTTTCCATGGTACCACTGTGCTCCTTTTAGCACAAAAGCATGTATTAATGACATATCTAACACACAAGACAAAAATCATACAGGATGGGGCAAAAGTAGGTTTACAGTTGTTCTTATGTAAAATAATACAATAATTAATAAATGCCAATACAAGAATAAACTGTTTCATGTACTCATACCTGTAAACCTCCTTTTGCCCCACCCTGTATATCTGTAACATGACTTGTGGATAGATATAAGAAAGTTGTAGAACATGCATCAAGCCACTGAAAATTGGCTGGGAAGGTGTAAATTCATTTTGCATTGTTTTGCTTATTCTGTTGATAGGTTGCATTGTTAAGAGCCAAAGAGGAATTTACTGACTTGTAAAGAGTATCTCTTGATTTGTAAACACGGTAAGAAAGGAAAAGATGATAAAGTATTTCTTGTAAGAGGAAAGTGCCTTTCCTTTCCTTCAGCAGGGAACATCCACCCCTCACTCCCCAAAAGCTACCCAAACCCTCCTCTCTTCAAGGTCCAGCTCAACTGCCAGCTCCTCACAGAGGACTTCCAAGCTCTTAGGCCAGAACCTCTCCTTTTCTGGGTTCCTCCATCATAACCTTTGCAGAAGTCTCTCCTACTAGAAAGCAAGCTCCTTGCAGCAGAAATCCTGTCTTACTCACCTGACAAGTGGGCTTTGCAAAGACCTTTGCATATACTGCATTCATCACAACTAATGAACTGCAGCATTTGTTCCCAGAATCCCACTTAGAGTAATTTTCCAGATCTCCCTTTTCCCCATACCAACACCTGGACCTACTCAAGAGTTATTCCGGAGTGGAAATCCTGGATCCCCTGCACTGTCAGGCAAACCAGTCTCTGGAAAATGAAATCGTAATGCACATTACCTCTCCTACCTACTTACCGAGTGTTTAACATCCTTCGACATCAGGGGGAACGGTAAAACTACACATTCATTATTTAGGTCTGCGACAACATTCTGAAGCCACGTTCTCTAAGTGTTAATCTGATTTTTTTAAAAATCTCAAAACATCACTTATTAGAATGTATAGCTGAAAACAGCGGATAACACTAAATGTATGTGAAACAGAATGAAACGTCTTTAAAAGCTACTGGAAATATTAACCCAGATAATCTTCCGTTGTCGCTCAACACAAGTTTGTGGATTTTTTTTTTTCTTTCTGACAGAGAAACGTGATAGTCCCTAAATACAAGAGCTGACCTGGCAGAGTAAAATCGGCACATCGGGTCCTCTTTAATGCTATCCTCCTTTTGATCATTAAGCAAGAATGAGTACTCAGGCTTCTCTTCCAAGTCTCAGGTTTTCAATGCCGAGGGTTGAATTAAAACCCCAAAATCTTAACACCCCAAAGTTGACCCTTCTGGGTTCCTAACAAACACAAAGAAAGAAAGAGCAAAAGGAAAATCGCTACCAGATGCTGATGCTAAGGCACAAACACAAGTGGCCCAGGGAACCTGGAGAAATGACGAGCGACAAAGCCAACCAAACCCCGACCCCAATCTGACGGTGAGCACCGGTGCGACCCCACACTCCCTCGGCCCCTCGGGTCCCGAGCCTCACCGCAGCACTTCTTCCTTCCATCTTCCATCGCC
The DNA here is from genome assembly GCA_039655065.1 of Glossophaga mutica. Lineage (NCBI taxonomy): Eukaryota > Metazoa > Chordata > Mammalia > Chiroptera > Phyllostomidae > Glossophaga > Glossophaga mutica. Next base: position 62,444,407 of record CM077310.1, on the reverse strand, counting down.
CGCGCCAAGCCCGCCACCGCGCGGGGAGCTTCAGAGCGGGCGGCCAGCGCAGCGCACTCCAGGTCGGACTCCCGGGACTGCCGAGGGGCGGTGGCGGGAGCCCCGCGGCGGCGGAGGAGGCGGCGGCGGCGGCGGCGTCGCGCGCCCTAGTGGAAGCTGCCCGCCCGGCCCCCAGCGGTGTCAAAGCGAAGGCGGCGGGCGGGCGTGGGCGGGACGGCGCCCGGGGGCGTGGAGGCTGGGGGCGGGGCCCCGGCGGGGCAGGGGGCGGAGGAGGAAGGGGGAGAGCAGGGGAGGGGGGGGCTAATGGGAGAAGGGGGAGGGCTAGTGGGGTGGGAGAATGTAGGGGAGAAATAGGGTGAGAGAGAGCTGGGGGGACTGCGGAGAGGTGCCCCGGGGTGGGGGCAGTAGTGCGGAGTGGGGTCGGGAGGCGGAGGGGCGGAGAGGGTAGGAAGGGCTGGGATAGGGGAGAAGGGGGTGGAGTCCCGAGGGGGAGGAGGCGAAGGTGAGAGGGTGGAGGGGGCGGTGCCGGGGGGGGAGGGGGCGGAGGGGAGTGGGAGGGGGAAGGAAGGGGCTGGAAGAGGTGGTGGGCGGAGGCCCGTGGCGAAGGGGAGAGGCTCCTGCGGAGTAGTGGGAAGCGGGCAGCGTGCCGGGAAGGGGTGGAAAGGGCCGGGTAGGCAGAGGGGGCGGGTTGCCGCCTCCGGGCGCCGCGCACTCACCCTCCGCCCGGCGGAAATCTGCCTGTTGCTTTGTCTCGTTCCCTAACAGTTTTCCCATCCCAAGAAAAGTGAGAGGCGCTTTGGCTGGTGTTTCCTTTAAGGAAGGGCTATGGGAGGGAAGCCGCGAGTTGGGCGCCGTCCCGCGTGGTCCCGCGAAGAGCGCCCCGGCGTCCCCGCGGGGTCTGGGGGGGATGAGGAGGGGTAATCCTCCTGGGTCCGTGTTGTGCTTTGCCTCTGAGGGAGCTCCGTGGGCGACCCATATAAGATCTATTGCCCCTCGGGACGGGACTCGCCTAGGTCCTGCAATCTTGTCTTGAGACTGTCCTAACTGAATATGCATACCGGGGCATAATTCACTTAAAAACTGCATTTTCAATCGAAAGTGCCGAAAACCCGTGCCTTTTTTCCTCTTCCCCAGGACTGTGTGCGGCGGAGGCAATCTACAAGGGCGCCCTCCCCTGGCAAAGGGATCAGGAGACCTAAAAACTACCCTTTGTAAGGTTTATTAGAGTGAAAGAGTGGTTCACCTTAAAGTTCAATGTTTGCCAGATCCAAGCACCTGGAAGTTGAACCCCATGTGGCCAGTAGCGTGGGGCTTGAGGTATGTTTGTCATACAGCTTTAATGCCACGAAGACTAGTCTTCATGTGACCAGTAGAAGATGCCCAAATAAAAGGGAGTGGCCATCCCGGCCAAGCTTCGAGTGGGGATGAAGGGTCAAGTTCCCTCAGGGCCCAAGGAACCAGCCCACCAGGACAGGACTCAGCCAGGCACATGATTCCCTGACTTTTGCTTTGACTGCCCCGTTTACATCTATCTGTCAGCCAGTGGCACCCACCAGAGGAGCCAGAATGAGGGTTTGGATGCATTTACACAAATCCATTCCCACTTCTGAGAAGTGATCTCAAGCCATACTCCCCTGCTAGCACAGCAGTTTGGTCAGATGTGTGGGTTTTAAAGCACCCAGTTATTTGGGTATATTTCTCCTTTATGGATCCTACCTTCACCCTTACAGAAATACCCCAAGAAGTCAATCCCTGTATGCCCATTTCCAATAAACTTCAGCTTCTTTGAACCTCGGGGTCTCGTGATTTTGTAGGCAAGGAATCAGGAGTATAAACATGTAGGAAATATAGTTGCTACCAGTGGCCTTTAACTGGAAAAAAACAACATTTTATAAAGGGAGGAAGGTAAAGGATTTTAAGCTGAATCTAAAACTATACCAACTATTCCCACACATAACTATTTATACAGGAGGCAGGGTGGACCTAGATTTACATGAGTTTACTAGTTAAGGAACCTGGAATAGATACTTGTAGTCTGAGCCTCTGTGTCCTTAATTATAAAATGAGGGTAATGATAACTTGCAGAATTGTTATTAGCATGACAGATTATGTAGCGCTCCTGGCCCATAGTAAAGGTTCAATAAAGGGACATTTCAAAAATTAAGCAAGCAACAGAATATGTTTCTCATTTTCATCACTAAGAATTTTTTTCTCTCTGAATCCCAAATGCTTCAAAGGTGATTACATCTATTAAATAATCATTCATTTTTCCCACCTTAAATAATCAAAGGTATAAATGATGGAAATTCTGATTAACATAAATTAACCCGTGTTACCACTTCTGAGTTGATAAAACACAAAGAAGACCAAATAAAGGTTGACATTTCATTTTGCCAGCACTATTTTGTGTGTAAATATTTTGGTAGGTGTTTTAAAATATTGAAAATAGAGGAGGAATCCCCATTTCTGCTCTTCTAGCCCCCAGGGATGCCAGGCACCCAGCTCAAATAATCACAACTGTGCTCAAGTTCAGTGTCAGAATACACAAACATCCACCTTGGTAAGAGCAGGGAAGGGCACATAGGCCAGCTGAGCAGCAGCCTCTAAAAGAAGCATGGGATGGTCAGTGTTTATCCATACAGCACCGTAGTCCTCCCGCACACTCTGCCATGAGCCTGATATACATGGCGTGGAAAGAAAGAGAAACCATGAAGTAGGCAAGATGTTAGATACTGGAGGTCAAAACAAGAATGAAAATGAAGTAAAAATTCTCTCATGTATAAGTCATTCATACAGTCAACCCTTACTGTTTCTGAAGGCCAGTTTAAAATACCACATTGCGGATTTTTTTTGGGGGGGGGATGCAAACCTGAATATTTATTTAGAATGGGAAAAATTTCAAATACAAATTCATAAAAGCTGACAAATTCCACACACATTACCAACTCCAGAAAAACCACACATTTGTGTTAACTGTCTTCATAATATTTTTATTAATTAAGCTCCTAAAATACCTCCATAATGCTTTCCCTCGTTAATGCTTTCCCTCGTGTGTTTTGGCTGCATACTCTTGACCATTCCTTTGGAATACTTTTTTTAAACAGCTCTATTGAGATATAATTCACATACCATACAACTCACCCATTCAAAGGGATCAAGTCAATGGTTTTTGAGCAATTACTACTGCAGTCAGTTTTAGAAAAATTTTATTACCCCCAAAAAGAAACCCTATACTTCTAGCGGTCATGCCTCTTTTCCCTCCAACCCTTTCAGCCCCTGGCAACCACTAATCTACTTTCTGTCTTTATGGATTTGTTTATTCTGCACATTACATAGAAATGGAACCATACAATATATGGTCTTTTTTTGTGTGCCTGGTTTCTTTTATTTACCATAATGTTTTCAGTGCTCATTCATGTGCAGGATGTAACACAACTTTATTTTTTTAATTGCCAAATAATGTTTTACCATATGGATAGGCTACATCTTATTGATCCGTTCATCAGTGGATGGACATTTGGGTTCGTTCCACTTTTTGGCTTTTATGAATAATGCTGCTATAAATGTTTGTATACAAGCTTTTGCATGGATGTAAAACTTCCTGCCAAACTGCGTTCCACAGGGGCGGCACCATTTCATATTCCCATCAACAATAGGTTTCAATTTCTCCACATGATAACCCACACTTCTTATTGTTGATATTTTTTATTATAGCCATCCTAGTGGGTGTGATACGGTAGAATGATCCTGTAATATAATTTTCTGTGGGTACCACAGAAACACAGTCCAGTCTTTCCTCTAACATGGTTGATCAAAGGTTATTTTTTTATTATTGACATTTCAGAAAGTTCCTGCTTCACAATCATTATTGAAAATAGCTTGTACAATTTCAGCGTGTTGTCAAATTTGAGAAAACTTCTTGAGTTTCTTTCATTTGTGAACTGTAGGCTTTCAAGACATTTCAAGGTTTTCTATGCAATGATTACTATTCAATACTCAAAACTGAAATTCATTAACTCATTTTTATTACTATTGTTGAGTTTTGTCCTTTCATAGATGTCAGTTAATTCATGTCAAAATAACAAAGAGAAAAGTTTTTTCATTTTGTTTTATGGTTCGCACTTCATTATTTACATTCTCAGACAATCTAAGAATCTTAAAATATGCACTTTTAAAATTTTTTATTTGAAATACACAACTCTAAACTTTACAGTATTTTCAATTAGAAGGGCTTTTATTCAATTAGAAGGGCTTCTTCTTCAATTAGAAGTTATGCGTGCTTCAGTGCATGAATAGGATGCCTTATAAATCATATTCCAACTTCACACAAATAATTAATATACTAGAGTAGGGGACATTCATTCTTATTGTTGTACTCCTTGGTTCTAGCACTGTGCCTGGCCTATAGTAGGGGCTCAATAAGTAATTTTGGGATTGGAAATTGCTATTATTTAAGGTAGAAGTATTAAACTTAAATATCCAACAAATTTTCAGCTCATACATAACAGAAATCTGAAATCAGGTTGTACTTGAATTTCAGTAGCCCGAAGTCAATCTAAGAGGACATGTGCAAGACCAAATTCACCACGGCATCTGACTCTGCTGAATACTGAGTGAATGCTAGATAAATAGGAGGATTGGGAGATAAAAGCAAAGAGAAAAATGTGGTTAACATGCTTGTGTGACTGAAAGGAGCAGAGAAGTTGGGAAAGACAGAGGAGGAAGTAGACCCTGCCTTGAAGCAAGCGCACAGGAAATGTTCAATCAGAGGATGCTCTGTGGCATAGGACGGACGGACTCAGCTCACCTTTTCCCCACGACCCAAATAAGTTAGGCTAAGTCTGTTACAAAAGATAAGAATAATATATACAAATAATAAAGGTTTCAGCTTATTTATTATTATTATTTTCCTTACTTTTTCATTGTTTCATTCATTCCTTACTTATTCATTCAAATATTTCATTATGTGACAAATATTTATTGAACATTTACTATGTGCTTAGTATAGTTTACTGACTATATCAGTAAACAAAACATCACAGTCCTAATGGAGCTTACAGTCTAATGAAATTGGGGAGACAGAAAATAAGCAATATAACATATGATGTTTTATGGTAATAGGCTTTTTAGAGAATAAAAAAAGAGGATAAGGAATAAGGAGTGTGGGGTGGGTGGGAGTAGATGGTTTCAAAGGATACTCAGAAAAGGCTGCACTGAGAAGGTGAAATTTGCGTAAAGACCTAAAGGACGTGACAGAGGTAAGTCATGCGGATCCATGAGGAACTGGCAGTGCAAAGGCTCTGAGGGCTTTCCCGGTGGGCTCCAGCCAAGCAAAGAGATCTTGTGCCTAAGACTGTGTGGGTGCAAGGAATGGGTAGTAGGAGATGTGATGAGTGGGGTCTGAGAAGCTATTGTAAGGGTCTGGGCCTTTCCTTTAAGTGACTTTGGAGGATTTTGAGCAAAGGAATTATACGATCTGATTTATGTTTTACCAGGGTCTCCTTTTAAGATGTGTCAGAAACAGGGAAGTGAATTAGAAGGGTAAAGCAACAATCCAAGCAGGAGATGATGGTGGCTTAAACAAGGTGACAGCAAAGGAAGTGGTAAGAAATGTTCAGATTCTGGTTATATTTTGAAGGTTGAGTTGACAGGCTTTGCCAATGGATATGAGAGAGAGTCAAGGATGACAACAAGGCTTTAGGATGAAATATTAGAAAGATGGAGTTGCATTGACTAATCTGGGGAAAGCAATGGAAGGAGCAGGATTGGGCTTGGAGATGAGATCCTCAGTTTTGGATGTGTTTGGTTACAGCTGCATTTTACATATCCTGCTGAAGTGTTGAGTGAACAGTTGGATATATGAGACCAGAATTCAGGGGAGAAGCTGGTGCTGGAGCTATAAATTTAGGAGTCAGAGTAGAGATGGTATTTATACCAATGAAGCTAAATGAGATCACCAAGGGAGTGATGGTAAAGAGAAAAGAGGAGAGTCCAACACACTCCAACGCAACGCTGAGAAGTTAGGGAGATGAGTAAGAGCCAGCAGAGGAGACTAAAAAGGAACAGCCAGGGAAGTAGGAGGAAAACAAATAGATGTTCTTTAGTGGAATATTTTCAGGTTATCCTTACATGAAACATTTTCCTCTCTAAATTTTCAGTTAGCGGTCTCTCCCTATATCCTGTGATCATCACTTCTCTTTTCATCCACATATTCCATTATTTTCAAGACAAATGGAAGAGAGTGTGGAATGCTGGTATCTCTGGCAATTTTTCACTTTGTCTCAACCTATTTTTATGCCTGACCCAGTTACTAATATTTGTTCACTAATTCTTTGCAAAAGTAATTAGTTCTAGAATTAACTAAAAAGATACCTAATTAACATATATTTCCAGGATGATTTAAATTAATTCTTTATTAATTTATTTTTTGTTACCAAAGAAAGTAAATACCAAACATAGCATCTTCAATTTTAACAAGAAAAAGCTAATGAAATCAATATATGTATTGAAATCAGGATGTTTAATAAATTCCATTCCTGGTGTAACCAAAACTGTCCTCATGATCACTACATTCAGCAGAGAAACTTTTCCCTGACATTAAATGACAATTTGACAGGCCCGGAAGCTGTTCAGTTCACTCATCGGTCCTCTCAACACAGGGTCTATTCAGTAGTTAAGTTAGCCAGTCCAAACTTGACCTAGCATTAAATCTTCTCCCCGCCCTTAGCTGGAAGTGTGCAGTAGGAAAGAGGATGAACAAAGTGCTCTCCGTTCCTCAGCCCTGCGTATCCTGTAGGGCACCTCTCCTCCTCCTGCTGTCTCTCTCTCCAGCCCGCCCTGTGGGATAGACCCCAGAAGGCATCCTGCAGTCCTGCTCTCTGCTCTCTGGCACATGGCCCACGTCTAGTCTGCAACACTCTCGTGTCCCTTGCTTCAGGCACTCAGGAAGTGCAGGCTAATACCAACCACACAGCAAAGGTTCCCCGCCCCTCCCCCCCCCCCACACGCCAACTCCACCTTCCCCAGAAGTACTGACAACCCTCAGAGTGAGCTTCCCTGGAAGGAGAGTCTCTATTAGCTTTCCTGGGCTGGGGTGAGGCCACCAGCCTCAGGGTTTTCCAGGTACAGGGAACAACTGGAATTTCTCTAAGGGGTCACTGGCAATAACACCTGCCCCTCCCCCTAATGGGGTATGGAGCCAGGCAACAGCTCTCATCACCCTCCCCTCCCACCTCTCCTCATATTCTCACTTCTTTTTATAGCTTTGATCTGACTCTACCATCCAAGATTGCAGTACACACTGGTGGGACCATTTCCTTAAAAATCTGTGCATGGGATGGAGGTCTGTCCCACATTCACCTTAATATCGTCTGATATCTATTGCACTGACACCTCAGTAGAACCTGAGACAGAAAGATCCCCTTTCTAACATCCTCTTACATTTCCTAGCATGAGTCATAGCATTTTGTTTTATCTCTATAAATGCATGTGTACATGGATTTACAAGGACATTTAAGTATATACGTTATATATTGTACCCCTGCATATAGACTTAATCACCTTCATGTGGATTTATGTGTTTGGAAGTGAAGATTTTGAATGTTTGGTACCCTTGTGAACAGATATCACTGAAAAAAAAAAAAAAGCCTATTTCTACATCTAGCCCAATCCACCATGGCCACATTACAGATGTTGAGACACTTCATGCTTGTTCCTCATACCTGTCCCATCCAATTCAATAACTTCTAGTCATATATAACCATTTAAATTTAAAGTTAAATGAATTAAAACAAAATTAAATAAAAAATTCAGTGTCCCAGTCTCACTCTCCACATTTCAAAGATGGCCGATGACGACTGTGTTTAGACAGTGAGATGATGAGCATTTTCATCATCGTGGAATGCTATTGGACAGCACTGCCTCGCAGGAGCTTGACCCGAGGGAGGCACTGAAAAAATGATAAATGAAAGTTTGGTCCAAAGATACCATGTGATTGCACTGCTTTGTTTTTTCTGACAATATAGAGCTATTCAGTACAGAACTATGTACTGACAACCATTAAAAACCCAAACCCAAAGTTTTACATACATGTAGGTACATAGATAGCTATAGGTGCTTTTCTATTTCACACTTGAAAGCCTATGCACATTCTCCTACTGCACCAGAACATTCTTTACCATCAAAATAATTGCTGAAAATATTTTAGAAAAACCCCTATTTCCCTCAAAAAACAAATTACTTTTTCAACAAATGAAAAGGAATTGTTTCAAAAGCAGTATTGAAGGGGGATTCCGTATAAAAATGTTTCTTTGCTGAAATAAGCATTTCACTTACAATATTTTTTCCAGAGTAGAAATGACCTATGGAAATTACCAATGACTGGGTGTGTTTGAATTGTAAATGTACCCTGGCTTCTCTCCAAGAGGACACTCTGGCATAGTAACAGCGCTGCTCTGCAGTGAGTGATGATGGGAGACAATGAAGAGGATCCAAGGGGCCGCCTGGATGCTGACCAGGAGTCAGGAGACAGGTAGAGCCCCAACTCACTCACAGTCTAACCATGGAATGCAACTTGCTTGTTCTTAGGCCTCCATTCCCTTTCCTGTGAATGGGAAAACCGGCCTTCCCAGTAGCAGAATTCCAGGATTCTGTGATTTAAAAAACTTTCCATTAAAAGCAGTCTTTATTATCATAATCCTCATAGTTTTTCTGGCAAGTCTTTAGTGACAAGACAACTCCCAGAAGCTGAATCTCTCAATGTTCTGAATTGGGACCCAAGAAACTCAGATTAGTAAACACAGTCCAGACGACAAAGACCACACCTTATTTATTTATTTACTTTCTGTCTCTAGCACAGAGTGTAATGCCCAACACAGAGGAGGTACTCAAGGGATGTTCGCTGAATGCATGAATGAATGAGTGAATGAATGAATGAATGAATGCATGAATTCTCTTTATTTTGGAAGGGACTAGCATGTTGTTTAAGAATTCCAGGAACTTTTAGCCAAGATGGAGGTGTAGGTAGACACACTGTGCCTCCTCACACAACCAAAAGATGGACAACAACAATTTAAAAATAAAAAACAGGCAGAACTGACAGAAAACCCAACTGTATGGAGGTCCGACAACCAAGGAGTTAAAGAAGAAACATTCATCCAGACCAGTAAGAGGGGCAGAGACAGGCAGCTGGGCAGAGGGGACTCGTGGCAAGGCGCTGGCTGGCGGACCAGGAAGGTGGCAGATTGTGGAACGGGCAGTCCCACATTCGCGTACAGATGAACTGGAGAGTGAAACAGCCCACACAACTCAGTGTCCCAGGGCGGGGAAATAAAGCCTCAAACCTCTCACTGAAAACACCTGTGGGGGTTGAGGTGGCAGCAGGAGAAACTCCCAGCCTCATAGGAGAGTTCATTGGAGAGACCACAGGGTCCTAGAACGTACACAAGCCCACGTACCCAGGAATCAGTACAGAAGGGCCCAACTTGCTTGTGGGAAGTGGGGGAAGTGACTGAAAGGTGGCAGAGAGTGGAGCAAGCACCATTGTTCCCTCTCAGCTCCCTCCCCCACATACAGAGTCACAACCCAGTGATGTGGGTTGCCCTGCCCTGGTGAACACCTAAGGCCTCACTCCTTACTACATAACAGGTGCTCTGAGACAAAAAAAAAAAAATGGCCTAAATGAAAGAACAGATCAAAACTCCAGAAAAAATACAACTAAGTGACAAAGAAATAACCAATCTACTAGATGTACAATTCAAAACACTGGTAATCAGGATGCTTGCAGAACTGATTGAGCTCATCGCAAAACGAACAAATGAAAGCTACCCAAAGTGAAATAAAGCAAAATATACAGGGAACCAACAGTGATGGGAAGGAAACCGGGACTCAAATCAATGGTTTGGACCAGAAAGAAGAAAGAAACATTCGACCAGGACAGAATAAAGAAACAAGAATTCAAAAAAAAAAAAAAAAACGAGGAGAGGCTTAAGAAGCTCCAGAACATCTTTAAACGTCCCAACATCCGAATCACAGGGATGCCAGAAGGAGAAGAGGAAGAGCAAGAAACTTATTTGAAAAAATAATGAAGGAGAAGTTCTCCAATCTGGCAAAGGAAATAGACTTCCAGGAAGTCCAGGAAGCTCAGAGTCCCAAAGAGTTGGACCCAAGGAAGCATACACCAAGGCATATCATAATTTCATTACCCAAGATTAAGGATAAGGAGAGAATCTTAAAAGCAGCAAAAGGAAAGGAGAGAGTTACCTACAAAGGAGTTCCCATAAGACTATCATCTGATTTCTCAAAAGGAAACTTGCAGGCAAGAAGGGACTGGAAAGAAGTATTCCAAGTCATGAAAGGCAAGGACCTACATCCAAGATTGCTCTATCCAGCAAAGCTTTCATTTAGAATGGAAGGGCAGATACAGTGCTTCTCAGATAAGGTCAAGTTCAAGGAGTTCATCATCACCAAGCCCTTATTATATGAAATGTTAAAGGGACTTATCTAAGAAAAAGAAGATAAAAAATATGAACAGTAAAATAACAACAAACTCATAGTTATTAACAAGCGAACCTTAAAACAAAACAAAACAAAAAACAAAGTAAGCAAACAAGTAGAACAGGAACAGAACCACAGAAATGGAGATCACATGGAGGGTTATCGGTGGGGATGTGGGAGGAGGAAAGAGGGGGAAAAGGTAGAGAGAATAAGTAGCATAAATGGTAGGAAGAAAATAGAGGGAGATTAAGAATAGTATAGGAAATGTAGAAACCAAAGAACTATGTGTATGACCCATGGACTTGAACTAAAGGTGGGGAATGTGGGTGGGAGGGGGTATGCAGGGTGGAGGGGAATAAAGGGGGAAAATGGGAGAACTATAATAGCATAACTAATAAAATATATTAAAAAAGAAAAGATTCCTTTGATTTCAGTGGCTTTACAGGGAGAAATGTTGGTAAATATTGTCAACAAAGTAGGTAGGACGACTTGAATAGAACTCTCATCACAAAGTACATGTATTATGAACATTTACCCTTGAAAATATCTGTAGTTCTCTCCCCATTTCCCATTGTGCTCTCATTCTGAACATAACTATTGAATTACCTGCAGAAGGTGACAAGTTCCTAGGGCTGAATTCTGACAGTAACTCCTTTTTAGTTACTTCCCTTCTAAGTTCTGTGAACACAGGTATTTTGGTGTATTGATTCATATATATCCACCTTCTAAGGACCCTGGAGAAAAGGATTTCCTTTTCCTTCTAAATCAGATTTACATACTGTTAAACTCACCAAATTTAAGTGTTGTAACATTGTGATTTATAACAAGAAATATATATTTGGTCTTTGTCCCCATTCCTGGCACAGAGATCTTAAACCCTTGAAATTTCCTGAAAGATGAGAGCATAAAATTGTCTTTTGTTATGTTAATGAGGTGACTTTTAGACAGCACCTGAAGATGCAGGCTCTTTGCCAGGAAAGGGCTGGAACTTTCAGTCTCACCCCAGGACCTCCAGGAAGGTCAGAGGGGCTGAGACCAATGGTTTCATCAGTTGTCCCTGTGTAATGACATCTCCATAAAACCCTAAAAGGACAGGATCCAGACAGCTTCTGGGCTGGAGAACAGGGAAGATTCAGGGAGACGGCACGCTCAGAGAGGGCACGGAAGGTTCTTGCCCTGTGCTATCCATCTCTTTCATCGGGCTGTCCCTGAGTTAATCCTTTTATAATAAGCCAATAATCTAGTAAGTAAACTTTCTTTGAGTTCCATGAGCTGCTCTTACAAATTAACTGAATGTGACGAGGAGGTTGTGGAAATGACAAAATATAACCTGTCAGTAGAAGCCTAGGTGACAAACCTGGACTTGTGATTTCAGAAGTGGGTGGATTGGGGGTGGGGCGATCTTGCCCTTAGTCCCTGAAGGACTGAGTCCTTAACCCAAGGGTATCAAACTAATTTTCACCAGGGGCCACATCAGCCTCGAGGTTGCCTTCAAAGGGCCAAATGTAATTTCAACTCCTTACCAGTTAAGGAGTGGTTATTTTTATACAGTCTTGAAATTATTTCAGCCCTTTGAAGGCAACCTCAAGGCTGATGTGGCCCCCAGTGAAAATGAGTTTGACACCCCTGCCTTAACCTGTGGAGTCTGATGCTACCTCCAGGCAGTTAGTGCCAGAACTGATTTGAATTGTAGGACAGCTAGCTGGTGTCAAATGCTTTTTCTGCATCTACTGAGATATTTATATGATTTCTCTTTCTTATGCTATAATTTTGGTTAACACACTGATTGCTTTTTAAATGTTCAATCTTATATTCCAAAGATAAAACTCATTTGATCGTGATATATTATTGAATTAATCTGCTAAAGCAGCCATAACAGAATACTACAGACTTTGTGGCTTAAACAACGGAAATTTATTTTCTCAAGTTTTGGAGGCTAGACATCCATGAAGGTGCCAGTGGGGTGGTTCCTAACGAGACCTCTCTTCCTGATTGGCCGTCACTGTCTTCCTGTGGTGTCCTGTGGCCTTTCGTCGGTGTGTGCACACCCCTAGTGTCTCTTCCTCTCTCATAAGGACACCCACCAGCCCTACTGGAATAGGGCCCCACCCATAGGACCTCATTTAACCTTAATTACCTCCTTAAGGTCCCTATATCCAAATACAGACACATTGGGATTTGGGGCTTCAAAAAAGGTTTTTGGAGGGGGACAAAATTCAGTTCACAAAATCTGTACCTTTTATATGTTGTTGGACTCTATGCTAATTGTTTTCACTATTATTGCATCTATGTTTATGAAGAATATTGGTCTGTAGTTTCCTTTCTCATAATGTATCTTTCTGGTTTGAGTATCAAAGTAATGCTGGCCTCAAAATGAGTTGAGAAGTGTTTTCTTCCTACTTTCTGAAAGAGTTTGTGTAGAATCAGTACTATTTCGTAAGTGTTTGGTATAATTTACCTGTGATGCCATCTGGACTTGGAGTTTTCTTATGAGAACATTTTAAAGTACAAATTCAATTTGTTTAAAAAACATATTATATGTAATAATAACATAAAATATATACACATATATATAATTATTCAGGTTATCTATTTCTCCTTGGGTGAGCTCCTAAAGAATTTATTCATTTCATCTATGTTGTCAAAATTGTTGGGATAAAGGTTTTCGTATTATTTTCTTATTAGCCGTCTAATGTCTTTATGATCTCTAATGATGTTCTCTCTTTCATTCTTGATATTGGTCACTTCTGTCTTCTATTTTTTTTCTAATTAATTTAGCTACAGATTTGCCAATTTTATTGATTGCAAAGAATCAACTTTTTTCATTGATTATCTATAATTGTTTTAATTTCCTATTTTATTGATTTTATTTTTATTGTTTCCATCCTTCTTTTCACTATAGATTTAATTTGCATTTATTTTTCTAGCCTCTTAAGGTTGCAGCTTAGAGTTTAAACTTAAACCAATGGCAAAGGAAACAGGGTAGACTATAAGCAAGTTTAGACTGTAGGCACCCAAATAAAAATATGAAGCCGCTACCTGACAGAGAATATCCCTAGATTCTGTAAATAGCTCCCAACACACACACTCACGCACACGCTCACGCACATACTGCAAACTGATGCACTTTCTCCCTCCTCAGCATTTATCCTCTCCATCCCCATTTCAACTAAGTTTCTCTTTTTAAAAGTGTATTTATTGATTTGAGAGAGAGAAAGAGAGAGAAATTGATGTGAGGTTCCACTTATTATGCATTCATTAGCTGATTCTTGTATATGGCCTGACCAGGTATTAAACCCACAACCTTGGTGTATCAGGAAGACACTCTAACCAACTGAGCCACCAGAGCTCAACTTAGTTTCCAAGCTCCCACTGCTCTTTCATTTCCAATCACCCCCAAGAGAAGAAACTCAGCATGATAACTGTCACAGCCTCCAAGGCCCACTCTAATTTTGGTTGTGGAAAGTGTACTTGGATAAGCTGCTTGCTCCTTCAGGTCCCTTTTCTTCAACTCATTGCTAAATATGGCTCATTGCTATAGAATCCTAGCACAAACAATCCTATGTTTACCATACCATTCCAATTTCCTTCTGGGCACATTAGGAAGACTACATTTCCTAGACCAATTATATCTACGTGGGGCCGTGTTTCTAGTTCTGGTCAATGGAATGTCACCGGAAATAGTGTATGCCACTTCAAGGCCTGGCACCTAAAATCCCCAAGAGATCCTTCAGGTTCTCTTTTCTGTTCCTGGAGAACTGCCAGTGCCCAGAGTGAGCAGAACATTCATCACCACACATTCTGTGAAGCAAGTGAAAAATAAACTTCTATTGTGTTAATTTACTGACATTTATGTGTTTTTCTATTAGAGCAAGAACATTACATCATTGACTAATACCTACCGCAAACTACAGACAATCAAGCACTAATGCTAAGCACACTATTTTGAAAGTGTAAGACAATTCTCTTGTTCAAAAATATGTGAATCATGTATTCTTATTATCATTATCAGTTTAGTCACATTTGCCACACCACTTTTTGAGGAAGAATCACAGCAGGGAACAGAATAGTAATGTAACAAATTTAAAGTCACTCTTTTACCTACTCTGCTGAATTGACACTTGTTTTTTGACACAATGCAGTCAAGAACAATCTGAAAAACTACTAAACACATATGTAGATGAGGGTTTTCCCCTCCACCCCCCAACAAATAGACTACAAAGCTTTCCAATAAGAAGATTTAGGATAAAGGTTCATAAATTATAACAAGTATATTATCCACATCATAGTACGTGGGTACTACTTGTGAGGAAAGGAGGTGACATTCTGATGACAGATTTGTTTCTACCTGTTACCTAAATAGGAGTGGAAAAATAAAACTATGAGCAAAAGATTCAGTTTTGTAGACAGAACGCAAAGGGATGTTAGAGATTATCTAACTCAATCTCTTCTGCAGATGAGAAAACCCTTCTGTAGACTCTTGGCACAGGCTGCAAGATAATTGAGTAGAGTCATCGTAACATTTTACTTTAAGAGGGTTCTAATTGGACACATCCCATGACCTGCTTTATTTTGGAGAAATGATCTCCTTCCTAGAGGAGCTGCTCCCGCCACTCAGCGTGACCAAGGCAATGGGATGCTCAGGCCACTGGGTACCTGGAGGGAGGGACCAACAGAGGATGCCAACCTGAAACAAACATCTATCTGCTCATTTTACTTGAATCACTGTCTTTATTGGTGAAATGAGTTACAAATAAAAATGCTTTTACCTTTTATAAAACACATTAAGATTTATGGAGCAATTTTTATTTTTTAAAAACCAGCATATAATCCTCTTAGACTGGCTCCAAGCACGTACACACACAATTATAAGTGAGATGTGGTTTATCTATCTCTTTTGTGTATATGTTAAATATAATATTTAGAAACAAAATTAAAAACAAGTTAACTTAATTTCCTAATGTAAGCTATATTGATCTGATACTGGTATTTTTCATATAAAATTTTTTCCATGAAACTATTAATAATTTGTAATTGATGGATATTCAACATTAATGTCAGATTATAAAACTTGCCTCTCCTTTTGTTGTGAATATAAGTTGAATATGTCCAAATTTTCTAAAGAATGTCAGAAACTGTTAACACTAAGAAGGAGGGCTACTTAATGCTCTAAAATTTGTGACTTGGTAAAAAGGTCACACAGATGTCACATACACACACAAAAGAAAACAATAGTCACATATCTTTAAATCTATTGTGGTCCCCCCAAAAAAGATATTTTATGTGATTTTAAGAATTATTTAATAGTTAGAGATACACAATCTTCCTACTTTTGGATATGAGATTGTTTTCTCCTTTCCTTTCTTTTTCATTTGTGGTTTACTATGGAAAGTGCCCATACCGGACATACTAGTTCATACTGCCTCTGCTGTTATGGTGTTCCTAGTAAATGATTTATTTTAGAATGGCTACCTGCAAAAGGACATTTTTCTTTTCTCTTGTACTGCCTGTTTCGTTCTGAAAACTTTAATTTTTATTCTCTCTCAAGAACAGCATTTCTGTTGCAGTTGAAGCATCACTGTTCATGTAAGGCTTAAAAGTAAAAATAAGGACAGATTGTAAACCTGCCTTCTTTTTTTCTCCACTTAGTGCTCTTCCTTGACTTCAGTTTCCTTCCTCGCCTCATACTGTTGACATCCAACCCTTTACCTTCACCTTGGTTACCTCCCTGGGATTCATTTTCTCATTTCCTTTTCCCTGGGCTTCCTCTCACTCTCCTTCAAGGTTCTTAGTCAGTTCCCTGTTATTCTCAGCCTATTATCATAGTGACAGCCACCCTCCCTAGTGACAGCCACCCTCCCAGGAATAGCTGTCTCCTGAGCAGTTGGGATGGACCTGACACCAGTCCCACAAACAGGCCTGTCAGTGTGTGAATTTCAGCAGCTCTGTGCAGACACTGAGCAACTGGGCCAGAGCTATCACCCTACAGTGCTGTCAGGGGGAAAGAAACAAAAATGAGACAAACGTTTATTTTTCTCATGAGAAAGATGTCCACATTATTTAAATCCTGGATTTGTTCATTGCTCACTAACAGAGAAGTTAAGTGACAAGGTAAAGATAGATGTAAATATTTAGGGAAGTGTGATGATAGAAAACATTCAGGATATTAAGGGAATAATTTGTAATTTTAGAACACAGTGAACCACAGACTTAGGGAAACCAGTTGGAAAAAAAATCTCTATTTGTAAAGGATCTAAGTGATCTTAGAGGAAAACCTGGCAGAGACTGGACAGTCAAAATTAGTGGATGTTTTCCCCCTGGTTAAGGTTAGTTCAGGGCAAAAGTCTCAGAGAGAAGGTTCGCTCCATATGATAAAGTTTAACCAATAATACTATGTCATAAACATAGGTCCCCCAAATGGTACCTTAATAGCAAGACTGTGGCAGACCCTTCTGAGTGGCGTAGGCCCAGCTCCCACTCAGAGATGCACAGGACCCACACCCACAGATAGGTTCTCTCTGTGGGTGATCAGATTTGCAATATACCTAAGCTGCTTTTTGCTGAAAACTCCCTCACCCTGCAAATGCTTGTTGTAACTTCCTAAAATCCATGCTAAACCTTGCAGGGACCAGTGTAACCGGCTCAACCACTTTTGCCTTTTCATTTGCTAATATCCTTCTTCTGTGATGTGATGAGGGGCATTGGCTCCTTTTGTTGTAACTGGGGATAGTGAGTGAGGACCACCTTGTAATGTGAGGAGATATTAGAATAAAGGCCTGTCATGGCGGAGGCCGAGGCTTTTGCTCCCACTGAGAGAAAAGCCACGCTGTCGTCCTTTTTCCTCCACCGGACTCGGTTGTCCGTGTGTATGTTTTATTTCATCCATAATGACGCAGACACTGCTAGCCGATGTCCGCATCACAAGACTCCATTGTAGAAAAGGTTGAAGGATGAAAATAGAAGTCCTTCCTCCTCTCCCCCACCAAAAAAAAAGTTACGGAATCATACAGACCTGGAAATCATCTATTTCAACCACACCATCAAAGCAGGAAGCCCTTATACAATATTTTTAATAGGTGACCATCCAGTTTCTGCTTCATTACTTCCGGTGACAAAGCCGTGAGTCACTGCCTCACAAAACAGCCCATTCCATTTTTAAACCTTTTTAAGGAAAATCTTCCACTTAATGAGAACTAATAGTCATGCACTATTTACTGTGTACCAGGCATAGGCCTGCGTGCTTTCTCAGTGCCTTCGTTTGCTCATCCCCACACAACCCCATGGAACAGGCTTAGAGCAGGGAGCCCTCCTTACAGAAGGGACAGAGTCTGAGTTCGGGCCCAACTGTTTGACTGCAGAGCACTCCCCATAACCTCTGTGTCATAAGGCCTCAGACCACACTGGCCTCCTCCCTGTGGCTTCCTCCACCTTTCACTCTGGTCTGGACCCCAGAGGACAAACCACTTCCATCCCTCCTCCACTCCAGAAACCCTTCAGACACTTGAGGACGGCAACTGTGTCATCCCTGAGCCCTTCCTCCAAAACAACTCTCCTCACTGTTCAGTAAACGGAAATTTTTAGAAACCTCTCTCATTCTGATGACCCTCTTCTCAGGTGGGGTGCCCAGGGACAAACACAATAAGATACAGAGTAATAATTACTGATGAAATTTTCAAAAGTATCAGATTCGGTAAAGGAAAATATTTTAAGGGTAACAAACAAAAATTATATAAATATTTGCTATTACATGCATATATTTGTGTATACTTGCAAATCTTTTCATTACTAACATAGTAATTATTATTCTAAATACATTATAGCACCACATAATGATGATTTATTACTCAAACTGAATTATGTTTCAGGAGCTAAGAACAAATTTAATGGATGCAACCATTTCTGCTTATCTTTATTTACTACCATGGCAACCAATTAAAATAGGTTTGCTTGATTAATTAGTTTTCAGTAAAGCAGTATGAAATGAAAACTGCTATTAATAGATATACAGTGTTTAGTATTACTGCTAATGTTAGTATCATAATTGGTAAAGTGTTTATGGCCAGAAGAGACCAATTCATTTTCCCTTAGCAGTAATAATTTCATTATTGAATTAGGAAAAGAATTTTTAAAAATTTTTATTGCCTTTAAAAAAATTGTCTAGTCTTTCTTTTATGCTTCTCTTGGCCAAATCTCTACCAACTCACAATATATACTCAGGCGGAAGAGAAAATTAACGCATATAGTAACAAAGAGTACCTTCCGATGATCAAATACCACCAAGCCTTTTCATTTCTTAGAGTTGAAAAAAGATATGGAGATTGCCATGAGTGCAGAGCTGGAAGAGCTACTATACCATATACCAGGAACTATTTCCAGAAATGGCACAGAAGTTTGCTTGTGGGGAAACTTAGATCCCCTCAAATCTTGGTAACCTCCCCTAACTCTCCCAGTGCTTAGGCAATCAAAAAAAAAAAAAAAAAAAAACCCAAAAAACAAAAAACAGTTGCTTGCCAGACACATGCAGCTCCATGACAAGCTCCTTAGACCTTCCCTCCAAACAGATGGGCCTCAAGCCTGTCCCAGGTTGATGCTCTGGAGCTGTCACTGCTCCCTTTCTGTCTGTCTCCAGCCATGACCTCTCAAGTCTACAGGAAGATCTTGTGGCTGAACTTCTACCAGGGAATTTGGAAGTGGGAACCCCTGCCCCAGAGGCCCTCTAATCCAGCTCCCTGTGTTTTCACAGGTAAAGTATTTTACAAAGTTCAGAGGTGGCTGAACTCAGGGAGTGCTGGGCTGGGCTGCACTGGGCTGGGCTGGACTCCGTCCGAACTGTGTGGTAGGGTTGTGGGGCTGGAGCTGAAGTCTTATCCAGGTAGACTGAGAACACCTTTTGCTATCCTCTCAGACCAGATCCACGAACCTCTGGCTGCTTTCATTTAACCGGGTTAAACGGATGATCTCATTGCCAATAACTGAATGTCTTCCCTTACGTAATGGTGGTGAGTGAATGCTAGGCCCTGGCTCCTCTTTAATTTTTTTTAAATTTATTGATTTTATAGAGAGAGGGAGAGAGAAACATTAATTTGTTGTTCTACTTATTTATGCATTCATTGGTTGATTCCTGTATGTGCCCCGACTGGAGATCCAATCCCCAACCTTGGTGAATTGGAACAATGCTCTAACCAACTGAGCTACCCTGCCAGGGCCTGGCTCCTCTTTAGATGGTACACTGGCTCACCTCAATACCTGCGTGGGGCCAGAACAGACCAATGGTGTGAAGAAGATGAATATGACTTTAACAACCCCCTTCCTCTAAACACGTGCTTTCAGGTTGTAAGTCTCTAGGCCTGACCCTTTTAGCGGCATCTTGTGCTCTTTCACTTCCCCTGTGCTCTGCTCTTTCCCACTCCATAGTAGAATTCACCTAGCCTGTGGCTGTCTTCTGTGACTACCAAAGGACCCTATGGATGAGGCATTACCAGTGTTTCCATTCCCGGATTACACATTCTGATTTAAAAGAATCCTTTAGTCCCATAACCCAAGGAGTGATTGAAAGTGGCAATTTCAAGGCCTATGGTGAATCTGTGGGAGAATGTCTATGAAGAATCTAACCTGAGAAGAACGATCTTGCTTGAAAGATGCCAAATGGGAGGCTGTTCAAGTACAGTTTATGTACAACTTCCTGCTGGAGATGCTGTAGAAGAAATTTAGGTGCCCCTGGACCTGATGGCTTTCAGATGCCTTCCTGTCCTAAGAGTCTAAAAAGATTGTGTCGAATCAATAGCAATTGGAGAGGCTGTCGCATGGCATGCTGTAGGAATCTATCCTTAGCCCTGTGCCATGCTCACCAAACACAGTACTTCAGAATGTCAGAATTACCGGCCAACCCGTGGCGTTGTACAAAAGGGACTGAAAGCTCTCAACAAGCCGTACTGTGGATCTAACAAGGTGACCTGCACTGTGCCTAAACTTGTGATTCTTTTTTCTTTCTTCACAAGATTGTGTCACTCAAGAGAAGTAGTCCTTTGATCCTGTTAATCTCCCAAATTTGTATCTTTTCTTTTCTCGTCCTATATATTCCAAACTTATGCCAAGAGAAATAATATCTGAATTTATCGAGCAGTTCTTATCTGTCAGGTACTGGGCTAAGCAACTTAAATGGAGTATTTCATTTATTTCTTGTCACACTTTTATGTGATGGATATAAATTCTATCCCTATTTAATATATGAAGCAATAAGACTCAGAGACATTAAACATCTTGCCCAAGGACGTACAAGAAATGCTGAAGTCTGGATCTAAATCCAGGCAGTTTCATTCCAGAGTTCTTAACCACGAGGCACCTTACCCCCAAAATCTCGGTCCCAGGGATTTGACCTTTTATCCAACACTGCTGAGTCTGCCTCTCTGCCTGCCTAGTTTTTATCCTTCTAGACCTTTCCTCAGTTGACTTTCTTTCTTCCTTGACCTTATGATACTGTGTGTATGCTTTTTTCTCTGCAAACTTCTTCCATATGCAAAGGTTGTGGCCTTTGCCTCTCCCACCTTTTTTTCTCTTCCTTATTTTTTGCTCTCTAACTACCCTGGGCAATCTCATCCTTCTCACAGTTTGTTACAAAGTCAGTGCAGGTATCTGAGCTCATTTCTGAGTTTTACACTGAAATAATGCATGGCGTCTGAGTCTGAGTGTCCCGGTGACACCTCAGCTCAGTATGTCCAAAGCTGAATCTGTCATCTTTCCTTTACCATTTCCTCTGTGCCCCAACCTCATCGCCTTCTGCTGACTCTGATGAGATGAGGCGACGTCATGGAAAGAACACAAGCCGGGGAAAGCAGAAGATATAATTTTAGTCCTTGACACACTGGCTGTATGACCTTGAGGTCATTATCACCCAACCCTATCTCCAGAGTATGTGGGTGGGGTAAATGATATTAGATGACTTCCAAGTCTATATTTCTAAACTCCTGATGTTCCATTTCCACCATTCTTTCGCATACCCATGAATGAAATCTTAGCGTCATCTTTCACGCCACATTAATTCAGTTTAGAAATGGAAAGGAAACGTTTCCAATAATCATTTAATCATCCATAAACATATCTGTAGAATACCTACTATGTGACAACACTGGAAAGCTTAGTAGAGAATGAAAGAGACAAAGTCCCTACCTCATGCAGTGGGAGAGGCCAACCATAAATATCAGCACAAATACACATATGAAGGAATAGAAAGGAGCAATAAGAGCTATGAAGGAAAAAAACCAAGCAGGCCAAAGACTTGTGAGTGACTTGACAGGGAGATCTATTTTAGGGGGGTTTGAGGAGGTGATATCTGAGCGCTGATCTGCCTGAATGAGGGAATGTGCCACACAAATCGCAGGGGAAGAGCCTTTCAGGTGCAGGTAGCAGCATGCAGAGGCCGTGAAGTAGAAACAGCAAGGAGAGCATGTGTTCAGTAGAGCACCCAAGGGGCAGGAAATGCAGGCAAGAAGCTGGGTCATTGGACCTCGAGGCCGTGGTAAGTGTTGAATTTAAATTTTAAGTGTGATAGGAATACCTTAGAGAATTTTAAGCTTAAGAATAACTGGGCCTGATTACATTCTTAAAAGATCACTTGCTGCTCGGTGGAGAGCAGATCATGGAGGCTGGGGCAGGCCAAGAGTGACGGCAGGGAGACCTGTTAAGGCCCAGTCGGCCAGGTAAGAGATTCCCGAGGCTTGGACTAGAATACTGATGCAGGTGATGAGCTTGCTGAATAAGCTGCCTTGTGAAGTGCTGTGTCCTTTATAGTTGGAAATGTCCTAGAAAAAGGGGGGAAATCGGGGCAGTTGCCCGTGAGTTGTGCTTTGACCACATGATTTGTAAGGTTTCTTTAATATTCTACACACTATGAGACCTTATCCTATTTTATGTAGAACCTACCTCATATATCTTTTATATGGGCCTCTACATCCTGTAAGACAGAAGCCACATGGGAAGGGCATTAACTCAGAGAAGGACAAAGTTCACTGGAGCTGCCTTGACCCTGCTGGTGATCCTGCCTTCAGTAGCTCCCGTGACCCTGGTGTGGGAGTGTGCACTGCCACAGTGAGTGGGCCTCCCTGCATAGCATGCATCTTAGTTGTCTATGAAGCGTCAGAATCCCCCAAACCTAATATTCATGGTAAATAGGGTATCAATTTATGAAGATTAAAAGAGAATGTATGTGAAAGCCATAAAGCTATAAAGTTTTATAAAAATCTAAAATGAATTTCAGTGTGAAGGATGCAATCCAGTATTTCTTATTTAAATGAATTTCAGTGTGAAGGATGCAATCCAGTATTTCTTAATGTGCTGTGTCACTGTGCACAGCTGCAATTGCTGGAAATGCTGCATCTCTTGAACGTCCCTGGGCCGTACACGAAGACTGCTAGAAGCACTCGTCAATATGGATCAGATGAACACACGGGACTACATGGACAGACAGCTTTTGAACAGGCAAGACAGGAGTAAGGGTGTATCCTAAAGTGTTCTAACAACCAGTACCCCTCTCTGTTTTGATCTTGTCCACAAAAACTTTCTGCCATTTTATCTTTTCTCATTATAAAAAAGAAAGCCCCAAAACCTTGATTGCTAATAATATTTCAAAATCGTGCTTTTCCTATGTGGGTGTACAGAGAGTTAAAAGGAGTAAAGGAACGTATTTGAAAAGGGGAGACAAGACAAAAGAGACCATCAAAACTACATTTTCTTTCAAATTCTCTTTTAGATTCTTTAGCTTGTACATTCTTGTAATGAAAAGCTTCATGTGAATTCCATCATCAAAGAAACTTTACAGGAAAAAGAGAGTTACTCTTCATTAAAACTGTTTTATTTTATGTGTATGTGTTTATATGGGAACAAAACAAAACTGATGAGAAACAGCTGGATGAGCATGTGGTTTTAAAAACGTTACATAACAAAAGAGAAGAAAGCTTCAGATTCCCACATTACACCTAACATATGGTATTTCATCCCTGTAGGTTTCTTGTTTTTTAGAAAAAGGATATCAAATTCCAGAGTGATTTCTCAGGTGACCCAGCTTCTAGGATTACAGTCTGCAAAGCATTTCCCTTCCACATAGTTCGTGAGATGTGGAGTGATGCTCCCATGTAGGTCCCCAGCATCTTCTCCAGGCAAACCCAGGCACATACTTAAAAGCAAAATATCAGGCAAGATAAATCTAGGTCTATAACATTATAAAGTGAAGAAAATCACATGTAACAGCAGAACATCAGTGGTAGAAATATCAAAAACCATCAAGCCTGTGCTGGCACAGCAGGTGTCTATAAAGTTGACCATGTCTAGACACCAATGGAATTTCTACAGTTTTCTTTAAAAAAAAAGTTTGAGACATAAACAAAAAGCGCCTCATGAAGGTGCTTTTTTCATGGGTTGCTAAAACTCAATATAGTTATATTGAGCTATATTGAATTCATGAGATCTGAAAGTAGTGTCATAAATCTACATAATGCTCTTTTAGCATAGGCTCAGGCATTTTAATTTCATTCATAATGCTGGAGCTTGTTGCCAAAAGTTCAATTTTCCTCGTTTTTAATTGAATTAAATGACTGTGAAAGAATCATACTTTCTAAAAAAGAAGCACAACTTTGCAAGAATACTCGCTCCCATCTCCAGTTAGACACGGCCCCCATCTTGGTGAGAGTGAATGAAGGAGCATTCTACCGGGGAGCGGCCGGCGACGCATGTAGGAGGGAGCGGCTCACAAGAAGCTACGGTCTGTAGCTTGTCCTACTTTCTCTCCCCCTAAATCTGGTTTCTGTCCATAAACCACTCTGACCTTACAGAAACAAAGAGTCTGTTTAAGAAACAAATGTATAGATTTGAAATCTATATGATCTCATTAACCAAAGTTACCCCAATAAATTTAATTTAAAAAATGGGTAAAACAGAAAAAAACAAAAAACAGTAAAGACCCAAGACTTGAAACATGTCGACCAGGAGGTCAATTCTGTATTCAGTGTCAGACCACAGATTTTTGTCAAAGAGTATAGACTGGCAAATAGCATTTTTGGCCAAAGCAGCTGTGGTAAAAATTCATATGTGTGGAATCATGCTACATAAACAAGATTTCAAAACAGTTTTAGTGGTAGAGTTCAGGGTCAAAAAGCTTTCCATATACTGCGACATTCAGCCAAATAGAGCTCACATCTCTCACCTGTGAGTGCTTTTGTGGGGCTGAGGCGCCACATGTTCTGTGCAGTGGCTGATATTCCCTGTGGATGTGACAAATCCTGGCTGGGAGGGACATGGGATCCAATCCATTACTTTTGCAGGCTACTTTTTGGTTCCCACTTGACAGTAAAATACCATGACAACATATTGTGACAAATCTCAAATACTCTCACAGGCATTCGCCACATTCTGATTTTTCTGCAGGACCTGAATCTTTTTTGTTTCCTGCTCCACAGGGACAGGAGCAGCTGCCTCTGGGGACTGGGACTCAGGACTGTGATCAGCCCCTAACCTCAGACCCAACCCCTGCTCCCCTCCTCCATTTGGGACCAGGTTTGATGCTGCGCTGCACTGCTGATGTCTAAAACTTTGCTTTTCATTCACTGGTACTTGAATGGCTCTTCCCTCTCAATGCCTATCATATTCATTGATTACTCTCTATGTATTACTCTTATCCAGGCCATCATTACTTCATAATTGAATTATTCTACTAGTCTCCTAGTTGCTTTTCCCTCCCTCTCAAATCCATACTGTTTACTAATGCCAGCCTATAGCCTGGATCACAGCATTTCCCTTCTCTGAGCCAGTCTGGTGTAATGTAATGTGATGCTTTAGAGCATCACACGTCTACGCTCCATCCTTAATTAGTCTAAACAAGTCACTCTATCCTTAAACCCATTTACTAATCTGTAAATGTGTTAATCCCCACATGGTTGTTGATCATATTAAATAAGATTATAACAATCATATCCTAGAAAGCATCTAGCACAGTACCTAGCTTATAGCAGATATTAAATGAATATAAATGATCACCTGGTCTTTTTCACTATATTTACTGTTCTTTATTAACTCATTCCATCATTCTTAATGTAGTCCCCAAGAGAATACCTAGGTCTTGGTTTTTAGGAATTTGCAGTCTAGTGAAGGCAGGATATAAAAATAACAATAATAAAACATGAAAAGTACTAAGACATCAAAAGAATTATGAAAGTACTATGAGAACCCTGCTCTGTGGTATACCATAAAGCTTCACAAAAGAGATTCTTCAAAGATAAATAAAATTTTGGTGGAGAGATAGGGAAAGCAATATAGAAAAATGTGAAGGCTTAGGTATATCTGGGGGAGAGACAGAGATGAGATTTTTTAGAATGTTAATGTTTCAATTATGAAAATCCTTGAATAGCATTATAAGAGGTTTGGACCTTACTTCTAATAGGCAGTAGAGAAAACATTTTAAGCAGAGGATGATATGAAACCAAAAGATTCACTGTTCCTTGGAAAAAGTTGACCAAAGGGCCTGGATATTCCCTTCACTTCTTTTATTTTGAATATATCAGAAGTATTAAGGGAGTTGAGCCTGACAGTAGCCAAACACCCTTGAACACAGCCAAGCATCTTTCCTGGAAAAATGATGAGCATTTTTAGCAGCAACATGGAGCTCTTAAAATAGCAGTTCCTAGTAACTGTTTTCTAGGATTGATTCTACAAAGTTTAACAAAGTGATTAGAAAACTCTCTGTTCTTGCAATGCCGAGGTCTTTTTATAGAATGAAAGAAAGGGAGTAATAATTCCTTACCTTGGTAACATCTTTTCCATTAAAAGAGGAAGGAAATCTTAGAAAATAAAAGAACCTAGCCATCTAATTTAGCCAAGAATCAGCTAGTGTTGGGAGGGTTGAGAAGAAGCTATTAACAACTACTGGGTACCTCCTAGAGGCCAGCATTATGCTAGATGCTTTATATACATTATCTCATTTAATCCTCACAATAACCTACCAGGTAGGTGTTTTTATCCCCAGTTGAACTCAGGGCTTTGTATCAGTCTGATCATCACTAGATTCTTAAATGACTGCTTTTAAATCTTCTTTTTGGCCATAACCATCATCCCTTATGCTCTGTCTTTAATAGATAGTTACCAAGGACATTCAATCTCAATTTCAAGTTTAGTTTGGGGAACCGAAGTTTTACTGGGATTATCCAATAGGAGACGAGAGAATATGGTGTAGAACAAGGATAAAATAACTACATTTTACCTGATGGCAGTTCCGATTTCTCTATCATTTTAGCATTGACCAGTTTCCTTTCTTGGGCCACCACTTGCTCATTTAACAAAAATGAGCTAAGTTCCCAGGACCACACATCTGACTGAAGTCAGACTTAACAAAGGCTATGACTGCTCTTTTTCACTAGGTCCTGGCCAGGCATCCTTATCACTTCCTCTGCCTCTTGAAATGCCCAAGTGTAACCTTGCCTTGGGTTTCCAAGGCAAACTAACCCTCTTTTTTCTTCCAAGTTTGATGCAATGTTGGATTGCTCAAATAAAACTCCAGATGCTAATCCTTTTAGTAAGATCTGATGAGGTTTTGTTAAAGCTGACAAAAGAAGTGTCGGAGAAATACTGTTGACATCGCTGAACAGTATTTAACACTGAAGCTTAGTATCGTTTGAATTTTGGCAAGGGAAATGGTTGGTTAGTCCTGTAATAGAAGAAAAGGCACTAAACTGGGTAGGGATGGGGACATGTTCTCAGGCATGAGCTTCAGGTGAACAATTGTCTTTGATCAAGAGTGGTTTCCACCTAACTACAGCCTACATAGTACCTGGACAGTTAGGGGTTAACTCTTGTAGCTGGCAGCCCTGGGACCAACAGCTGCCAGCAATTACATTTGTCCGCATATTCTCTGCAAACCCCACTACCTCCTTGGGGCTCACAGCCAGCAGGCCTCTTATTCCTGTGCATGTGGGGACATAAATCTGTTTGCAGGAAGCAGGAACTAAGCTAGGTGCTTGAGTAGATGAATTACTTAAGAGCCTCAGCAGAGAAATGCAGTGCCACTCAGCTGTTTATTTGCTAATGACAAAATGCTCTGCGGATTTGCAAGCCTGGAGGTCTTTAACTGCAGTTCTTGGCACTCTGGGGCAGCCCAGTGAGCCTCCATGTGGCCTCCAGGCTATAGCAGTATGAGTGCATTGTGCAGATTACATCACAAGCAAGGGATTCAGAATCATGTATTTGGAGGGGCCACGAGATGCTCATTCATCATAAAATATCTCTGAGCCAGATGATAAAATCCTGCCCTTAGGGATTCATGCCCTGGGATAAGCATCGCTCTTTCTGCAGTGCAAACCTCTGGAATTAGGAGTGTGCACGGCACAGGTAATTGGAAGAAAGGACAGAGAAGAGATAGATAGTGGGAGCGGGGAGGAAACACAACTGTTGCTTCCCACGCACAACTACACTGTGGAGCCCAAAGGACAGGGATCACATCTGTCTATTCGCTGCTGTTCTCCCACATCTTGTGTAATACCTGACACGAAGCAGGCATTCAATAGGGATGTGCTGAATGATGTAAATTAACAAGGCAGAGAACCAGCCCTTTCTTTCCTAGGAATGGGAACCCATTAGAACAAGGATCCCAAGGTGCCCTTGCTCTAGGCAGAAGATGAAGTTTCTGCTGTCAGATGACACCTACTCACAGCATGGTTCAGCCACTGAGTGTCTTTTTTTTTTTTTTTTTTTTTTAAGAGAGAAAGAGAGGGCAGGGGGAGGGAGGGAGAAAGAGAGGCAGAGAAGCATCAGTGTGAGAGAGAAATATCTATCTGTTGCTGCTTGTACATGCCCTGACCAGGGACAGAACCTGCAACCTAGGCATGTGCACTGATTGGGAATCGAACCCAGAACCGTTTGGTTTATGAGACAATTTATGTGGCCTAATCAACTGAGCCACACTGGCCAGGGCACCATTGAGTGTCCTGAGATTAGATTTTTGTGTTTGTTTTTTCTGTTTGTTTTTCGTTTTTTGTTTGTTTGTTTGTTTTAAATGAAGCATCGTGCAAAACCACCTTCTACCCTTGGTTATGCAGCAGTTCCACTGACTGGCCTGCCAGCATCCTTGGCTTGCCCAGCCAGAAACCAGCAGTATGTGCACATCCAAAGACTTCAAACAACAGGGAAAACAACTTCTAGTTCATTCTCCTGAAGCCTGTGCCAGAAGCACCAGTCAGCTACAGTGAGAGCAGACTTAATGGCTGCCCCCTGGGACTGAAATTAACCAAAACGCCAGTGAGTCTGGTGAGACAAGGGAGCCAACCTCTCTGGCTCTTCAAAGAGAAGGGGCCCCACCCTCTCCTGCAGGCCACAGACTTCTGACACACCTATCACCTTGGAGGCAAGAGCAGCTAGAGAGGTGTTTTATGGGATCCATTTATGAGGGCAAGGTGTACTTTGTCTCCCCACTTACAGCCCACACCTTTGAAAGTCAGATTCCTGAAGAAATGGTTTACAGCCCTCAGCATGGTAAAAGTCTTTTAGCTTACAAAGATATATGGGTAAGATAATGAAAGGTGCTCAGCTGCTGAATTAATATTTTATATAGTTCAAGCATTTAAATGCCAAAGAGCTAGCTTATATATCCTTATAAGAGAAATGACAGAGAATAAACAAAGGAGACTCCAAATCATCAATGTGGCCAATAAGCATGAGACCTGTGAAATGTTGAATTGAGAGATGTAGAGATGTAATTGTCTTATGAATCAGCAAGCAGCTTCATTCACAAATTAGAGAAAACTGTCACTGTAGAGTCAGCTTCATTCCATACGGGCAGGGAAACACAGAAACCTCATCCGCTTTTCTCATTCTACCTAGGTTTGGTAGCGCTACATTAGGCTCTGTATCAGTTCGCTAGGGCTGCTGTAACAACATACCACAGAATAGGGAGCTTAAATAACAGAAATTTATTTTTCACAGCTCTGGAGGCTAGAAGTCCAAGATCAAGGTGTCAGCAGGTTTGGTTTCTGCTGAGGCCTCTCTTCCTTAGCTTATAGGTGGCCACCTTCTTCTTGTACTCAGATAGTCTTTGTGTTGTCTATGTTCTACTCACTTCTTATAAGGACACCAGTCATATTGGATTACAGCCCACCCATATGACCTCGGTTTACCTTAATTACCTTTTTAAAGGCCCTATTCCCAATATAGTCACATTCTGAAGTACTGGGAGTTATGACTTCAACATACAAATTTGGGATCGGGAGACACAGTTCAGCCCATAATAGTCTCTAGGAACTATTCAAGGAAGAGAGAGGAGAATATCTCCTATCATTTAGTCCTGCACAAGCAGGAGGCCAGGGATTCCTTACACCTAAATCACATGTGCCGGTGAGTTTCCTGTGCCTCTCAGATCTGAGAGAGAATGATGATGAAAATGGTTTCATTTTCTCACCTAATTAAAAAGTGAAAACCTGGGTATTTTCTCTCTTAGGCTCCTGAGGCTGCATTGACTAGTGAGACAGCAGAGCAGCCTGGCAAAATCCAGAGATTGAAGCCAAACTCCCCGCAGTTGAATCCTATCCCTGCTACTTATTAGCCTAATCTCTTACTTGATTAACACAGTAATGGGGGGAAAATCATAACAAGGGAAGGAATGGAACAAGTAAAATTCTTAGTTCTAGCCAGTATCTAGCAGAAAGCTGAAAGTCTTGGAGAAGTCAGGGTTTTAAAAATATAACACCGTTGTTCAAACACACCAGGCAATTTATGATGGAGATTGCACTAATTCTTAGATCAAGAGCTCATTACTTATAACATAGGTCAAGGAGGCCATGTCAGCCCAGCTAAGTGAGTCTTTGAGGTATGCAATTTGCAAATTAGAAAAAAGAAAATCTTATAATTTAAGACCCTCGATGACTCCTGGGCCTGTGAGGTGTGCCTGAATATGCTCCCCAAACTAGCCATAAAAATGCAGTGGATTCCACTGTCTATACCCACCACCCACATGCCTTCCTATGAGGCTCAGGAAAAAATGAAAAAAGATATAGGACTAAACAGTGGGCTGAAGACCTTCTGTGGGCCAGGACATAGTCTAATGCCCCCTCCCAACTGTCCCAGCGTCCAGAGGAGAAAACCAAGCCTCAAGACGAAAAGAGAGTTTATCCAAGGTCTTTGGGCTCATAAGACTTGGAGGCAGAAACTATGATTCCCAATTCCGAATCCATTGCTCTTTCAGTTTCATCAGAGCTGTCCCCAAACCCCTCTACACTGTCCTTCCACACTTCAGCTAGAGCATTCATTTGTTCACCTATCTGATTATGTCTCATCTTTGCTTAAAGATCTTCTACAGCTCCATGGCTCTTCAGGTACACATGCGGCTTCTCGTCCTGCTCAGCGAGACCCTCCCCACTGGTGTCTCTTCACTTTACATGCAGGCACTCCAGCCTTCTATGGCATACCCATCCCAACACACACACCCTCATACATGCACACGTTCTTCTCTTCTTGACAGAAAGAATGGGAGAACACAAGGTCCTTAGGAGAGAGAATACTGGGACAGTTACTTAGAGAAAGGGAAGTGTCTTATAAAATGAGGAGATAAAAAAGGATATAAAGAGATTTACAATGAAATGGCAAACATGTAAAGCACAATCAAGAAAGAATATAACCCATGATGAGGCCATGCTACGAAGAAGCACCTTGGACTAAAGATCATCTTAGCCTATTCTAGCCTAGGTCTACATGTCTGGAGCTGGAGCCGGTGTGTTGGTGTTTGCCTGCAAATTTACCTTGGGCCACCTGGCTTGTGTGCTTGTGTTGTCCTAGGCTCAAGAAGAAGGACTCATCATTCTAGTGGTGAGCACAGTTATATGATAGAGATCAGGAAGTCAGACTGTGCAGTTAAAAAAGCTTTGCTGATATAAGAATTGGCCTGCTCAGTCAAGGTGACTTGGATGGTCCAGCATCTACGCAGAGGAAAGATATATTATTCCAAGGGGCTGAGCATGGTGAAATGAAGTCCTAGCACATGCATTGCTACTCTTAAAGTTGCAAAAGTTGAGTTTGTTGAATTCTCTTGAAAACAATAAAATTAGGGGGGTCTCTCCCATTAGAAGAGCTGTTGGAACAACCAGGGTGCTAGATTCTGGATGACAGATGAATCGAAGACCTTTGGGTTGCAAACTTTTGAAGATAGACAGGTGACATGAACTGCCGTGACCCCATTTCTCCCTACCACGCCCTCCTCACTTGGAAGTCTAACACCTGTGCCCCGCTCCTCCTCCCTCCCCATAGCAGCCTGTCTGCACTGCCTCATAAGCATCACCTAAGAACTAGGAGGGAAAATTGTCTCTCCTTGTCAGGACCAATAGTTGAGATATTAGTCAGGGGGTATGTGGGATGTCTGGGGAGGGGGCAATATGGGAAGAGAATAGGAGGAAATGAGTCTAGTTAAAAAGGGTATGGAAAACAGTTCAAATGTAATAACAAAAATAGATAGTGATATATTGAACACTCATACTTATGTCCAGCTTTATCCAGTCTAAACATTATGCCATATTTGCTTCATATTTTTCTAAGAGCAATTATACTTTATGCAATAGACACACCCAAGGCCCTCAGTTTGGCCTAACTTAACTAGTACAATAGCCGAAGAGGCAGTTCATACATACCAGTACCTAATGACACCTTACCTCCTAAATGACTTGTAGTGTTTTTCATCGACGTCACTAGTCCCGGGGTGAAAAGACTGTTAGGTATTTCAATCTCAAGATAGCAAAAAAAGGCAAAGGGTTCAGAAAGGTCAAGTGTAGTTGGTGCTCAGGATGAAGGGCATTGACAACGAAAAACAACCCAATTAGGACCATTGTGTTGAAATCCTAGACCCGATGGAATCTGCACCCCATTCTGTGACCTGTGCCACAGAGATTTAATCTCAGTGGTTCCTTTTCCTGTACTCAGATTACATTAAACATGACTGGAAAGCCAGTCCATTAAACAAAGATAGGAACAGAATTCAGTACAATTCAACTTCAGTCCCCATGCATACGCGTATGGCAAGAGAACACACTGCTCCTCAGAATCCTCTCCTCTCCTGCTAAACCTGCTGCTACATACGGCAATAAAGATACATCCTACTGAAAGGCAATGGTATTATCTTTAAAATCTATGTTTCTTGGTCTGATATTTTTTCCCCCAGGTTCAATGCTGTGTCCCTTGTTGCTCTTCTTTGAGTTTTAATCTCATTTAAATGTGATCATTTATAGCAACTTTCTCATGGGATAACTTCCTTCCATTTCATCTTTCTCAAATACAAGCAGATAAGAGATAATGTTTTAATGCAAACTAGCATTCAGAAGCTGCAAAAGAAATATATTGTGGCCTCTGGGCACTTTATTATGGTATAGCTTTGCAAAGTTGACCCTCTTATACCCTAATTACTCAGGCCAGGCAGAATCTGGTGTTTGAATATTTGTGTTAATTATAAGATGTGTCTTGGAACTATTCCTCTCAGCAGAAGAGAAGCAAGCCAGACTTCTGACTCACTGTACAATTACAAGGTAAAGAGAAGGCTCCCAATGGAAAGACTGGATGGATTCCACGTATGCAGTCTCACCACACAGAAAAATGCACAGGGAAACCAAGATATGGCTAAGAGGAGTCCATGTTAGCAAGACAGTTGCTATCATTTTCTTTTATACATTTATTATTTTTTTAATTACTTTACTGTTGTTCAATTACATTTGTCTGCATTTCCGCCCCACTATCATTTTCAAATTTGAACAGAAAGCAAACATTCCCCTCAGCCTCCAAAATGCATATCATGTCTGTACCCTTTTCCCATCAGCAGTCTGGCTTTCTCACCAGCTGCTCCAAACCCCTTCCCTGCTTTTCTAGTTTCCATATTCTAAAGCTAAGCGAACACTGACCTATCCAGTACAAATGTATCGGGAAATCCCTTGCCAACCCCTTCCTCACTTGCACAGATTCAAAATAAATGAACAAAGACAAAAATAAAACAAAACAAAAATGTAAAAATGTAATGAAGAGACTCACTGTCTGAAAATTCAAAAGGGCAGTTGTGTGGAAGCTTATTTCGCTTGCCAGATTCCACCTGGTCTCCCAGGCCGTTGGTGATGACCCCAGCTTGGTCTTCATTAAGGAAAATATAATCTCTCATCTGCTGATGAGTGGATAAAAAAGTTGTGGTACATTTACACAATGGAGTACTATGCAGCAATAAAAAAGATAGAGCTCTTACCTTTTGTGACAGCGTGGATGGACCTGGAGAGTCTTATGCTAAGTGGAATAACCTAGTCAGTGAAAGACTAATACCATATGATCTCACTTACAAGTGGAATCTAATAAAATAAACTGACAAACAAAATAGAATCAGAGGCATAGATACATGGAACAAATTGACAGCTAATGGAGAGGAGGGGGAGGGGGACTGGGTGAAAGAAGGTGAAGGGATTAGCCAAAGAACATACATGTATAACCCATGGACACAGACAACAGTGTGGGGACTGCCTGAGGGAGTGGGGGTGCTGAATGGAAGTGGGCAAAGGGGGGAAAAGTGGGAACTGTAATAGCATAAACAATAAAATATAATTAAAAAAATTAGAGTTCAAAAAATATATATAAACTCTCAGATGAGGCTAGGTTCTTTCATCTTGCTCCTATCAAACCTACAGGCCAGCCTGCCTCTGCACTCACCTCTTGCTCATGTTTGATGAGCTCTTGGTACTACTTCATCTCTCCTCTTCTCAAAACTGTGTCTCCTTGGTTCTACCCTTGACTCTGCATCACTGGTACCCACTTTTCTGTATTGCTGTCTCCAGCTTACAGACCCATTTTACTGTGTCTTTAAGCATCTTCCACAACTCCCATGAACAGCCTCAGTTATCTTCTCTCTTAGGCAGCCAAATTTCTCAAAGCATGGTGTATGCACCCTGCTCTTCCTTGACTCTTTAACCCACTAGGATTTGACTTCACTCTTATCTTTCCACGGAAATTTCTCTTTTCAAGGTTTCCATGTTGACTCATCACAGCAGCATTAGACACAATTAAGCCTTCAAGCTTCTATAACACCAAAAATTGCCTACCCCTGTGCTGACGCCTTCTGTGCTCCTTTTCCGGATGCAGGACTGATGTTCAACTGGTCTGTGACAGTGTGGCTGCCCCCATTGCTAAAATAGTGAACTACTTTATACCACTCATAAAGAGCTGCCGTCCTGAGCCACCCCTGTGCCAGCCTGCCTCCTGTCTGGCCCCTCCTCTGGACCCTGAGAAACCTTTGCTTAATCCAGCATGGCAGGGGGCCTCCAGGACCCTGTTTGAGGAGTGCCACTGGCACCTGTTCTGATTGGTCAGTGTCAGTGCCTGACCCTTGTGACTCTTCCTGGTCTCTGCCTAGGCTCTAAATGTCTCACAGGCCCAATGCTTTGTCCTGAACTTTAGGTTCTTCATCCCTTATATTCTGTCCCTGAGGGAGCTCACCTATATCTGTTGATTTAAATATCTCCACTATGCTGATGATTCCTAAACTTTTATCTTCAGTGCCAATCTCTCCCCAGACTTCAATATCTTCCCTCACATTTCCTTTTGGATGAACTCAGAGACATCTCAGACTTTACACATCCCAACGGAACTGTAATTCACCACCCCAGGCCCCCACACACCAGCTTGTTGGAAAGTGTTCTTTGCCCAATTGTTCAGAATTCCTTCTTCACCCTCATTCAAATCTTCCATTTTGTTTCCATCTTCTATCAGTTCTACTCCCCAATATATTTCATGTTCATTTTCCTATCATTTCTCCCCTGAACCACTGAATAGCCTCCATCTGTGTTCCCTGCTTCCATTCTCATATCCAGTCTGCTGTCCTCACAGTGGTCACAGTGATCTAAAAATATATATCCTGTTATAGTATTTCCCTGCCCCAAACTCTTCAATGACTTCCCGTAGCACTTGGAATAGAACAAAATACCTAAGTGATAAGTAAGCATGTTACTGCCTGTTTTACTTCTGGGATACCATTACACTGGCCTTCTTTCGGTTCCTATATTCCCCAAGCCTCTTCCCACCTCAGGACTTTTGCATCTCTATATGGAACGCTCTTTGCTTCCACTCTTTTGGTGCAATTCTTCCCAACTGTCAGATCTCAGCCATAAATCCTTTCACTTCAGGGTGACCTTTCCTAGATACTGAATGTGAAATAATACCTTCTACCTCCTCCCGTTATTTTCACCCACAGTTCTCTATTTTTTTTCACCCTCACCCAAGGATATGCTCATTGATTTTAGAGAGAGGGGAAGGGACGGAGAGAGGGAGAGACATCGATGTGAGAGAGAAACATCAGCTGGTTGCCTCTCATTGCACCGTAACCAGGGACTGAATCTGCAACTGAAGTATATGCCCTGACCAAGAATTGAACCTATGACCTTTCAAGTTTATAGGACAATGCTCCAACCAACTGAGCCACACTGGCCAGGGCCTCTACTCTTTTTCTTTATAGTACTTTCTTCAATTTGTAATTCTATTTTTTGTTTATTTGTGCTCTTACCCTCTCATTAGACCACGAACCGTAAGAGGATAGAAAGCTGATCCCTTTCATTCACTGTTATATACCAAGAGGTTGATGCCAGCACAAAGACAAAAGCTTTCCTTGGGTTTCCTGGCCAACAGAACTCCGGGAAAGCAGGGTTGGACCATGTTGACGTTATAGAGATATAAAATAAATTAAAGAATGATGTTGGTTGATCAAGCTAAACAATGGCCAATGTTCCACTGGTGGCAGCAGCAATAACAGTGCCCAAAACATGAAACCTACAACTATAAAAATTTCAGAAGAAAACAAGTGAAAAATCCTGTGACATAGGATTAGGTAAAGAGTTGTTTTTGCATGATATTTTATAAGCATGATCTATTAAAAAAGTGATAAATTATAGTTCATCAAAAATTAACAAATTTGAGGACTGGGTCAGGGAGCATTTGGGTTGGTGAGCACGTGGAGATTCGGGGAGAGAGGTGCATGGGGAGAAGGCAGGGAAACTTGGTGCTCTTTCCCATACCTATGCACCCCTCCACCTAGCTACGCCTGGTTATATATCCTTTTACAATGAACTTGTAATCTAGCTGACAACTGTGGGAGGGCTCCGCCCCCAGAGTGTCCCCAGCACCTACTATAGGTCCTAGAACAGCACAGACACCAAAAATGCATCAGCTGCACGAATAAAGAGTGAGTGACTGGAAGAGTTCTTTCAGTGGCAGGCATAGAGGATTTCTAACAACAGGGTCAGAAGCTACCAGTTCCTGAGCTGAAGCTGAGACATGTGGCTATGTGTGATGACCCTGTCCCCTCCTGCAGGAAAGCTATGGAGTTGCACCCAGTGTTCTGGGATCTACCTTATGCAGCTGCCAGGGAGGCATAGAAAGGCGGATAAAGCACAGGTCTGTCTTTGAGGAGCTCACAACCTATTGGTGGAGGCAGCCACGATGTCCACAGAGAAACTGCAATTCAGAGAGGAACACAAGTCACTGCCCTGATGGGCCCATCTGCCATCTGTCTGAGGAAGTAACTGCCAAAAACCAGGGGCGGAAGCTCTTAGCAGAGTGAGGACGCTCTAGGCTTGGCAGTTGGCTTAAGCCTCCTCATGTAGAGCACAGCAATTAAGGGGACTATTAGGCTTCCATTAGATCCCAGTGGGATTCATTAGAAGAAAATCTTGTAGACTAGTTCATACCAGAACACGTATTTGGATAACCCAGAAGAGTGATTTAATTACAGGATTAAAAGCTCATTTAAGTAGAAAAAAATATTTTTTAATATATTTAAAATTTTTTGTTCTGTGAAAGACACTGTTAAGGAAATGAAAAAGACAATTTATTCTACAGACTGATAAAATGTTTACAAACCACATATCAGAGAAAAAGACTTGTATCTAGAATAATGTGCAGAACTGAACAAAAAGGAAAAAACAGGAAATGGGCAAAGAAAAAATGCAGGCAAAGGACTTGAACAAGTACTTCACTGACAAGGACAGCCATTAGGGAGGCGCAGACTGAAACCACAAGGAGATGCCTCTATACACGTGTTGGAATGGCGAATATAAATAACAAGGAAAATGCCAAATGCTGGCAAGGATGAGGAGAAACATGATCTCTCTACACTGCTGGTAGGAATGCAAAATGGTAGAGCCATTCTGGAAAAACAGTTTGGCAGTTTTTTAAATAAAATTAAACATACACTTATCATATGACCTAGTAATCTTCCTCCTATTTTCCCTAAGAAATGAAAACTTAGGTCCACACAACAGCTGTATGTGAATGTCCACAGCAGCTCTATTCATAATCACCAAAACTCTGAAACAATTCAAGTGTCTTTCAAAGAGTAAGTGGATAAAAAGAATCTATGGAACATCCATCTCCAGTGAAATATTCAGAGATAAAAGAAACAAACTGTTCATACGTGCAATAACTACTAACTCGGTTTTATCTCAAAACCATTGAGATTTGCTGGGTGGAAAGAAGCCAGTCTCAAAAGATTACATACTTTATGATTTTATTTTAATGACATTCCTGAAGAGACAAAGCTATTGTGTTGAAGAACAACAGATCGGGGGTTTCCAGGGAGCATGGGGTAGGGGGAAGGTGTAACTCTACAGGGCTAACATAGTGACTTCAGGGTACGATGTAAGGAATGTATTTTCTGGTTATGGTGGTGGTTGGCTGGACAAATGTGTGTGCTTGTTAAAATTCATAGAACTCTGTGCACACACATAAGTCCATTTTACTTTATGGTAATTTTTTTAAAGTGTCGTTTACTCTATGTACCAGCTAGGCCCAACTGAAATACCAAGAGCATCCGTTTCCTTTCCCTCAGCTGGAGTGATTAAACACATTGCACAAAAGTCTGCTGAAGTTTGGAGATGTTTCTGGAATTTAGGGGACTGTACCGGCCCCTTATCTAAGTATTTTTGATGGCGAGTGGCTCATCAGTACCTAGGCCAGTGGGTGAGAGGTGACCCTCATGGGGAGCACATCTAGGAGAAAGTGAGGACACTGCCATCTCAGTTCTCCATGGTTTTGGGGATCAAGGCAGAAACTCAGCTGGTTCTGTTACCCAAGTGAGGCTAACTGAGGGAGGGGAGCCAACAGCTTGCCCTGAGATCACTCTGCAAAGCAGAGCTGCCCAGCCCGCAGGGATACAGCGTGCACTGCTGGCAGAGCCACAGGAAAGTCTGACCACCCTCCAATGATC
This sequence comes from Glossophaga mutica, assembly GCA_039655065.1. Taxonomy (NCBI): domain Eukaryota; kingdom Metazoa; phylum Chordata; class Mammalia; order Chiroptera; family Phyllostomidae; genus Glossophaga; species Glossophaga mutica. The sequence goes on along the minus strand of CM077310.1, from coordinate 62,405,679 downwards.
TTTTGGGCTGGTTAGCTGTACTGGAGCTCAAGGCAGACCATGAAAATTCTGTACTTGTATGTCACCTACATAAAATCTCCATTCTGGTGGAGATCATGAAAAACAGAGTAACTGACGTGTAAGTCACGGGCACTTGTCCCCACCCAAACAGCACGTGGCTGTGGCTGAATCTGCATCACCACGCCAGGGACCAGACCAGGGAACGGCACAGCGGCAGAGACCAGTGAAGCAGTGGCCATACCCAGGCTTCTGGATCTGGCAGACTGCCTTCACCCTTCTGGGAAGACTGCCCCCCTACTTTCCAGCTCTGCTGCTGCTTCTACGGAGGGTGAAGCTTGAAGGGAAAAATGGGGAGATAATGAGAAGGGCAGGAAAACAGGGCATGCCAGGCTCTGCAACTCAGTATTTCCAACAGCAGCAGCAACGGCAGTGGCTCCTGAAGAAAACCTAGACTGAGCAGGCAGTGAGAGATTAAGGCTTTCAGCAAAATCTAAGATTTAAACCAGTATCAGATGGGACTGAGGTATTTTATTTTATGAAATCAAATAGATCCCTCTTTCTCCTCCCACCCCATATGAGAGCAAGTTTATTATCAGTTATTTTTTAGAAAAGTAAAAAATTTCCTATGTGCGTAGTGATGAGTTGAGACCTTTAATAACTCTCATAACAGGAAGAAGAAAGGTTAGAGAATAGATTAGGGAGATAACAAAAGGAGAGAGACAGACAAGAAATAACAATTCACAGAAAGTTCAAGGCTTTACTTTCTCTTGGACCACTTGCCCTTTTTCTAGCCTGCCAGAGCCCCCTTCAGCCATCTGCGACTGGCCTCCTGTCCAGCGGACGGATCCACACGGCCCGACTTCTGTCTCCTACATCCACGAGAACTTTGGTTTTGCTCTGCGCCCAGCACTGCCTCCTGAGCAACTGCCTCGAGAACCAAGAACCAACGGATCAGCAAGGCTGCAGGGGCTTGAGATAGGTGTTTCTGACCAAGGGCAGCCCTAAATGTCACTCACATTTTAAACGACAGACGTTACATTGTGTTATGACATTTGGAGGGTCCTCACTCCCTAAAATACCAGGTTTTGTTGAGATGGGGTTTGTTTTCTTCCTTATTTGCGAATAATGTCAGCTGAAGAAATTAAATGCATTTTGAAGTTTGGGGATTTAAGCAGCATATGGTTTCAGGCGACTAGAGGAAACTTAAAAAAAACACACACACTTTTAAAATTTAATCAAGTTTCCAAGAAGTACCTTTAAGAATGTCTATATAGAGATTTTACTATCAACACCTCTTATTTGTCAAAATAAAGATACCTACAGCTTCACTATTAGGAGTACTGATTGCCTTATATCTATAGTCACAGAGATCTGTAAATCTTACACATGGTTCAACATTAACATATTAAAATGGCAATAGATCTCATTAGTATGAAACACGCTTCCACAGTGAAGTCCAACTGATAAGTGTTTCACTGTTATACCTATTTTTCATTGATATGGTAGAATTTTCCTGATTCCCTCAGTTATAAAGTTAACTAAAGGATGAAAGAGGGAAATGAAAGATGATACATGAGAACAACCAGTCATGCAAGAGCATGAGGCTTCAGAATGACGAGAGGCACAGAAGGACCTGTCCCTGGTTATCTAGATATCTTCCTTGGCAAGGTAACAACAGCCCCTTGTTGAAGGCTCCCAGCTTCTACCTACTGTGACTGGCCCTTTCTTTGGCCCCTTTCAACCAGCCACAAAACACAGTAGGGCACATTCATTAGCCCGGGCTTCCTTCATAGCCTGGCACACTCTGCAGGCATCAGACAGGTGCCAGCCTCCATCAGCAGCATCACGCCTCCTTTATCCCCACCCCTTCCCATTTTCCTATAACAGCAGAGGATTTCTTGAAAAAACCAAGTGAAATCATACTTGGCAGTCCTTATAACCGAACACACACACACACACACACACACACCCCTTACAAAACAAACAAGCAAAAAAGAGTAATCTAGTTGACCAAGTTCCTTATAGTTAGAGAATACTGTAGGAAATAAAATAGAAAACATGTTTAATAATTTAATCATTGGTGACTACACAAAATTAACAAAATGACTCAACCGACAAGTATGTTACATTGCAAATACTGTGCTTGAAACAGGAGTAGACAGGTATAACTATTTTTCTCGTTTGCCAATGATTTTGTTAAACTATGCATTCAAAAACATCACTTCCCAGACATTGCATGCATGGCTAACCCAGCTGAGAATGTTCTCTTTTCCTTCCATCTCATTTTGTACTCCTCTTCCTTCAAGGTCGCATCCCATCTTCTCCTGAATCTTTTGGCAACTGTGCCCTCCCCATCCTGGGAAAAATTTGGCACATCCAGTTACATTTGCTTGTGCAAATACCTAATTTGCCCTCTGAGTATCTTCCCAAATAGACCTGTAAACTCCTCAAGGACAGTGACCATTTCTGACACTTCGCTCACTTCCTTCATTGCACCTTGCATGTTGGGGGCCCAAATGAAGTCAATCCATTGTTTAAATATTCAAATTGGTGGCTGCATAATGCATCTCAGTAAGTGGGCAACTGTAAAAAACGTGACTTGTTATAAACTTAGAGGGCCCTTCAAACCGTAGAATTGGAAGGGTGCCAGTTACTTGATGGAAACTCACAGTCAGACACGGAGCCTCCCCGTGGTGCTCCTCTCACTATGTTGGGGGTTGGGAGAGAAAAGTGTGTGAAATGTGATCTGTAAGCTCAGGATGCCTGAAGTCCATGGGTGACCACCAGGTCTTCTCCCTGTCGTGCAGATGAGGAAACTGAGGCTTAAAAAAGTGAAGTGAATTGCCAAGTCATGCTATGACAGGCAGCCAGCCACATACACTGTTTCTCCAGCTTCACCTCCCACATCACCTTCTCAATTTTGGTTGCATATGAGGTAGTAGTATCTGTTCAATTCCTGATTTTTTTCCATAAATAACTGAGGAATCTTTAGAATTATAAATTAGAAATAAATGGCAAGCCAGTATCATTTTCTACAAGTAGAAGGCATATACAAATATTCTTTAAAATATATAATTTTTAAAGTAAAAATAATAAAAGTTGTGTTACTACCTAAAGTCTACTTTTTGAAGAAACATTATATTATAGCAAAATCCATGTTGACCAATCAGACAGATTAGTGTGTATTTTACATAGATGTTACTATGTATATAAGTTATGATCCACATGCAAAAAAAAAATTCAGAACCATTTAAAACCAGTCAAGAAAAAAAAGTCTGTCAGCTATCCGAAAGTGAAGGTGCTAAAAGGTATTCAGCAAAAAAAAAAAAAAAAAAACCAGGAAGAAAGAAATTAATTATAATGCACGTGTGAGACAGTGAAGCATGAATAATTCAGAATTAGTTTAAAAAGGCAGAGGAAAAGCAGCACTAATTTCTATCTAGCAGTTTATTTAAACTTTGCTAAAATCAGAGTTTACAATCTCGTTGACTCTGAAACACTTTTCTATTTCTGACTATAAAAGAGTATAGTCAGAATATAGGAAAACTCAAGTCTTCATTAAGCTGCATATTTTCTAAATTAATCATTCTAGTTAGCTAATTTTAATCAGAGTTTGCCAAGGGTTAACAAGAAAATATTTTAACTGTCATTGTTAAAAATAACTTCTGAAAAATTGAATGCATAGTTTTCTGTCAGAGTTAGTACAGAATACCAAATGTAAAAAAAAAATTCTTTTAACTGAATTCATTGAAATGACATTGCTTAATACAATTATACAGGTTTCAGGTATCCAATTCCTCAGGAATGTCATGCCAGATCATTCGTAACAGTGTGACGGCTCAGGTAAGCCTCATTGTGAATGATTTCATCGCCTGAGCACCTGTTGAGAGCCGGCACTCTGCTTTATTTACGCAATCCCATGTGATCCTCCCCACCTCTCAGCAGATGTTAGTATCTCCTTTGTGCAGATGAGTGAACTGACCTATCAAGAAATTAAATAACTTGTCTGAAGACAGTGAGTATAACAAGGACTTTCAGCCAGGTCCATCTGAGTTTCAAGTTTATGCTTTCAAGGCCAGTGTGGCAGAATTGAGGTGCATGGCCAGCACAGCAGTGCTTAGTCTTAAAATATGAGTTGGGTTTTTTATAAACACTTTATAATCTGGCAATTTCCCTTAAACCTTAGATACAATACAAAAATAAACTCAAGTTAATTGAAAACTCCAGGTAGCTGAATTCCAGTTCATTAAGCTTGAATAGCATGTAATTCCTAATTATTAAAGATGCTTTTGGTGCACACCTACATAAAGTAATAATGCATATGAGCATGCTTAAATTGCTCCTCTTGAAGTTAAGGTGAAAACATTCTGATACGGTAGAATCTAAATGCTGCCCGGCAAACCCATCTCCTAACTGTCATGTCATCCCTAGCCAAGAAAGGTTCAAGTTAAAGCTTTTAGAGCTCTGCTTAAAATACAGGCATAAAATTCCTCCCTCCCACCATTATATTTCCTTATTTTTCCTACATTTCCCCTAAACATGTAATTCCAAGAATTGAGAAAAGAACTTTTAAAATCAATGCCTTTGTGACTTTAGCTAGGATTATTCTCTTAAACCAGTGAACATCTACTTCTATTGTCAGCTGATAGATACAAGGTGGAATTTCATTAAAATCAGTATAGAATTTTATCATTCAAGGCTTATTAGAAAATTAGATTATGCACAGATTAGTTTGAGAAAATTTTGCTTTAAGGAAATTTTACTTCTCACAAAGCCTAATACCTCTGGTTGCATATAAACCATTCCATCTCCCTCTTTTCTGACTTAGAAAACAGCTGGTTTTTCTTTCACAAATACACTACTACCCTGAGCAACAGGGGGACAACAAGAAAACTCCTTTTCAAGTTCATGGGCAACTAGCTGAAGCTTTCTTCCAGTATAATTTCATATAGTCCGTCAAGCCCTGCAGGGTCTGACCTTGCTTTGCCCTCCAGCTTGTTCAGCTCCCCTTCCACCCCAGAGTCAGCGCAGAGCCTGGGGTACAGCCACCTACACTCATGTGCAGGTGTTATCTCCAACCGGCTGTGAGCCTGGACGTGGTTTTCACCTCTTGTTCTTGATTATCTTTTGTCTGTAAGTAGAAACAGTAATAGGCCCTACCTGATGGGGTTCTTGTGAAGATTAAATGACATAATGCACATAACATGATGACAGATAATTGCTCAGTAAGTGTTAGCTGTTATTAACCTGGATAGTTACTGCTGGCAGGAAGCTTTCCCTTCAATTTAAACCAGACTAGATACCACCCCGCCAAATCGATTACACAATTCTATCATCTTAATCTTGCTTGTAACACTCATCATACTTTTAATTACGTATTCAACGTCTGTCTTCTCAGCTATATTGTACACACTTCAAGAAAAAGTCTATCTTTTTTTGAAAAACAGTATCACTAGCGTTTAGCACTGAGCCTGAAAATGGGTATCTGTGAAATGAAAGTTAACGCGGAAGCTGTAAGATAGATGAGTTCTTTGGACATACATTCAGTTATCATTTTTCAAAACCAGTCAATTTCCAGGAATTGTGAATTGAGAGAAATCTGTATTGTGTTGTGCCTTAGTTTGTCATATAACTGAGAAGAAAACCTAATAATAAAACCTAATACTAATAATACTAAGTGCTTACCTAAGGTTGCCTTACCCTCCTGTGCCTTACAGTGTGTTCCTGTTATTCTCTCTCAGAGGCTCATGGAATATGAGAGTTGGAAGAAACTCCAGAGTTGCCTCGTGCAATGCTTCATCTCTGAGATGAGGAAACTGAAGGCTGTCCCCGAATTCTCCACACGCCTCCCGCAGAGAGGGCGAGAGAAAAGCCCTGCGGCTCTAAACCACAGGGGCTCAGCAGCCTGAATCCTAACTGTCCTGAGCACAACTCAAATGGCTTGTGAAAGGATAGGAAATCCCCCCAAAACGGGCAAACAGAACTAGACCCTGGTGGCCTGGAGAGAGTCTTCCTGTGGGTTTCACAAGCCAGTAGCCAAGGGGGACACTCAAGGCCCTCCTTGAGTGGGTGCTTAGCTCATGAACCGAAGTGGCCCACAACTGGGCTAGGTGAAACAGGCAGGGGCTGCTCCTGAGAGATCCCCAGCAGTTGCCACTCACCGCTGGAGCCAGCTGGGTGGCTGCTGGGCTGACAGGCATGGTCCTCTGTTTTCTGGCCAGCTGAGAGGAAGGTCCCTAACCTTTACCTTTGCCTTCTGTCCTTAGTGCCAATTGCAGGTATCTCCTCTGAGCTTTCCAACGTGGAACACCTGGAGTCTGCAGGAAAGCCCCTCCATCAGATAGGCATATGGGAAATGCTTTCTGTTAGTGATGGAGAAGACAATGACCTTCAACATGCCCAAAGGTTCAATTGAGTTCATCCTTTCATGTTTCAGGCCCACCTTTTGGCACCATAGAACTGACTGCCCAGGCCCGTGATTTTGGCTCCTCTGCAGCCTGCATATGGGAGACACCTGTCAGAGCCCCCAGAACACCTGTGAGAGTGGGTGGCCCGGTGGGATATTTAGTAATAGCAGAGTTGATAAGGGGGGAAGCTAAAGTCAAAGACTTTCTTTTAAATAGAGTCAGACTCAGTCTTTAATTCTCACTTTAATATTCCTTCCATTTTTAATTTTTAAAATTAATTTCATTGAGAAGAAGAGAAAAACATGGACTTGTTGTTCTATTTATTTATGCACCCACTGGTTGATTCTTACATGTGCCCTGATTGGGGATCAAACCCACAACCTTGGTGTGTCAGGACACCGTCCTAACCAACTGAGCTACTGGGCCAGGACTAATCTTCCTTCCTGATAGCAAATGGGGTTGGGACAAAGAGCTGACATGGAGGAAGAGCACAGTGCTTGGTGCAGTGACATACAGACCACCTGGAGGCGGGCTCTCTGTGACTGTGAGAACAACGCTCACTCCATGGCACCTTCGTTTCCTTCTCAAGGGTGGTCTGGACAGCTGAGCATTCCAGCAAGTCCTTCCCACTACCTCCTCTCACTGTCCTTGGAGTCCCTCACCCAAAGCCTTGTTACGCTTCATAAAAATGTCTATGTGTCCATCATATTCAGCCCCGAGTCCTGATGGGGACTGTTCACACACCCTGAATTGATGCCAATCGAACACAGAACAAGTTCTTTAAAGCTGTCCAAGTTCAAAGGAAGAAGAGCCTCCCAGCATCATAATTATTTACTTTCAGCAGCTTGAATGCAAATGTCATTAAATCTTTACAACAGTTCAAAGAATTACACAGGGGAGCTTTTCTCTTTAATATGAATGATAAATCTTATACGTGCTGTGGAATCTACTGGCCTATAAAAACTGAGTGAAGCAGTTTCCACATTTGCTTGAAATAACTTAAGAACAAAGCTTCATTCTTCCTATGGGGGAAGGGAAGTGAAAGGGAATAGGAGATTTGGAAGAGGGGACCAGCAAAGTGGCCAGCCAGCTAGACTCAACAGAAGTGCTTGGGCAGAAGCCGCACTTCTGCAAAATTCAACAAATGACGCGCCATTCTCTGCAAGTCTGCACAGATGTGGATCCTGCCTTCCAGTGGAGGGGAACCAAGTGTAAATAAAGGTCGGTTGTCCCCCCATGCAGAAAAAAGACACAGACACTGGAATGAACCAAGCAAACCTGAATTCAGGACACTGAATATAGAGGACACCGAACCTAATACAGTTTACCAACACTTCTTTGTAAAATCCACATTTTCTTTAACTCTTTCCTTTACTTGGGCTAGGCAGACCTGGTCTTAATGTTTTATTTGTGGAACATGGTCTCATGATTAGAAACCTCTCCACATCATCCTTGGGAGGCAGGCAGGATACTTGTGGCTTTCCCTCTGACTCTTTTTCAGCCTCCCTCCCTTTAAGCCACACCCTTTGCTGTGTCTTAGGGAAGCTTATGTGTCAAGAGCAAAAGGTCCCCTCAAGACATTTTCCTTCTGTTAGAAGATACAGAAAATGCTATAGCAGGTGTCTGGGGAGAGGAGGGTATTGGCTTGAGCCTGGAAAGGGGTAGAAAGTGAATTCTGGGGTGGCTCAGGGGCAGTTGCCTAGAGGAAGTTTTAAGCAGGGGAGTGGCAGAAATTAAGGGAAGGGTGGGTGTGTTTGTGAAGTGACTTGCAGACAGCCAGGATTTTACAAGCTTCAAAACTGCTGCCTCTCAATTTCTAACCTTTTCTTAGGACCCGGAGACCCAGGCCTTTCCTCTTCCAACTACAGAGATCCTCTTTTGTCCTCCTGAAGATTTCTAAGCTGCCATAGTTTTCTTCTCAAGGGCCCATCAGTTCTGCACTGCAGTGGATGATGACTTCATAGAGAAATCAGATGTGAAGTACATATAACACAGAATTTATGATTAAATGAGGGAAATAATAACCTTTGTCTTTATATTTGGAAATGGGGAGGGGAAGAAGAAGTCATCCCTCCTCAGGCATGGAGAAGAGAGAGAAGACCGTTGACTACCCCTCTTCCACTCCTGGCTTGTACGCTTCCTAGGTGTTTCTCTTCCAGAAGCACACACGCAGCTGTCAGACCAGAAAGCACACAGTCGAGGATGGGAGGCCATCTGGCGAAGGGTAGGGCAGGGCGGGACTGACTGACACCAAAGCAGGAGGCTTCCCCCGCCTCTGCATACTCTGTGCCAGGCATGGCTCCAAGCACTTTACCTATTAGGACTGGTTCGGTCCTTAGTTTCTGTCAGGTAGGTGCTCATCTAATCTCTGTTTTATAGATAAGGAAATTGAGATCCAGGGAGATGAAGCAACTGACTGCAGCCTGCCCAGCCAGGAAGGGGCGGGCAGAGCCAGGACTGGCTCCAGGGCCTGTGCTCTTCAACGCAGTGCCATGCAGACACACACCGGAGGAACAAGCGAATTCAGAAATTCATGGGTGTTCTCCAATCATGGAAGTTTCTAGACCCTCAGCCCACATTAGTGGGCAGGGAGCCCTGAGACTACCTGAAACTGCATGTCTTGCTAGTCCAGTAGCATGAGAGTTTGGAGCTAGATTTTAATGTGATTTCATCGCAAATAATAAAATGGCTCTTTCTCTGAGCATGCTGATGGCTTTTGATACCCACTACATAGTTCATGAATAACTTATTTTGTCCTTCTTCCTATTCTTAATAAGAACCCATTTTCTGATAAGGCAAAGACTTTTCCACCTGCAGTATAGGCCAGGCAAGTCTGCAAAGGGAAGGGAATTAATGTTAAAAGTTCTTTGGCAGTCTCTACAACTAAGAGGCTTAACAATCATGTTGTCTGGGAGGGAAAGAGGCAGAAAAGTCAATCTACACATTGCCGTTACCGAATTCAAGGGGTTTGCTGCTTGGGGTGCTCTACTAAAAAATGAGACGTGGTTGTTTTTAGGTAATTTTATCTATTGTACTTGCAGCAAGTACAACACACAGGGGATTCACATGCAAAGCTCTGTCTCCTGCAAGGGAAGCTTACCCATTGCTTATATACACTATTCGCTTAATTACATGCGATTTCTTCTTTGTAGTTGGCTACACTTACCCAGCTGGGTTCCTGTCAAGCTCATCTTGTTTACAGCTGTGCCTGCAAAATACTGGGCTCCATTTTAACAGTTAGCAAGAACAGCATTTGGAAAGAACTGCCCAGACCTTGAGACCCTTTTCCTATCTAACATCACTGCTGTGAATTGATGCATTGTTAAGAGTGTCACAAATTACTGAACCTCATTTTTGTTCAGGGGTCACACTCTACTTGCTCCCAACCTGGATTACCTGCTTTAATTTACTGTTCAAGCAGCAGAATCCTTCTGGTGCTATGGCAAAATCGCACAAGGAGCCTCATTCAAAAAAGTCCCAAGCCCAGCCTCCCCTCCCCACCTCCCAGCACCCTCTGACCAGGAAATAGCTTCAGATTCACTAACTTTGATCAAGCTTACAGGACCCATTCCTCTGTTTCCGCTGTCTCTTAGCAACGCCTTACAGTGTGGCTTTACTCAGGTGCCACCACTGCCTGCCCCGAGAAAGGAAATCTTCCAGGATAAGGAAAAATCTTCCAGGGCTACTAGGTTACTAGCACTGTGATGCACAGACACGGCATGAGGTCCAGACTTGCTGGGCCTGATTTCAAATTCTCCAATGTTGCACTGAATGATGCTTTTTTTTTTTTAATTGAAAGATGTGCTTTTTAATGATATTTTATTCCTTCTAATAAATGCAATTGACTTTTTAACGGTTTAAAATACTTTTGAATAAAAGGTATAAATTTATAAGCAGAAATCTTAATTTTCAGACTGGAAAACATTCACTCTCTTTGTATATGATCACACAATTGATATGTTCCTTCATAATAAATAATGTAATTCACATACGATCTTGGGAGAAACCCCAAACTGAAACCCTCTTTACATTCTGTTAATCCACCAAGCTTTCCTTCCTTCACTCACATGGCCTCTGAAGCTCATTCCCATTAAGAACCCTCCCCTAACCAAATGGAACAGCGATGGTGACTTCTCAAACTAGGATGCACAGATAGTAACCTGAACACCTTGCCTATTCAGCCATCACTCCACTGTAGGTCTACTCTGATGATCACAGAAACTAGTAAACCTTTGTCCTCATTCTGCTGGTATTTCTTGTATATGTCTAAAAATGCCTCTTTGCATAAATGTCTGCCTGCCTCAGACTTTAAGCTTATAGAAAGCAGAAAAAGAATCCTCCATCTGTCTTGTGTTTTATAAATGACCTACAGAAACATTTAATACATTATTTTAATAATGCTTATAGCAACTTACAGGTAGTCAATAGCATAATTCCTGCAATTACTTCTTATTGGATTTAGGCTACAAACCATAAGACAACACAATAAATGAACAAAAATCAGCCACCCATAAGTGTTTCACAAACAGCATGAAAAGGTGATGGAAGGGCAATTTGAAGAGAATTATAAGGAAAAAAATCACTTACTAAAACAGATGAAGGATGAGAAAGGATTTTGCCATTAGCTTTTTTAAATGGCATGAAAAGTGGGAGTGATTTAAGTGGCAAACATTTATTTGATAAGTAGTTGAAGGCATGGGGTGAGCTGGTCCTTCAGGAGAACAGCTATCCCTGTTGGACACGACTCACAAGAATTATTCATGGAGTAGATCTAGAAAACCAGGTCAACAAGCTCAGCCAAAGAGAAGTATTACTGTAATTCCTTGGCCACAGGCCCATTCGAGAACGCCTTCAACATTAGTCACACCAGAGAAACACACTTTCATAAAACACCACTATTTATGATCTCAAAGATAGCTTGAAATTTTATTCTGCTTTGGACTGACTCCAACAGTACCAGCCACCCCTTGCTTGACAAGTGACCAGGCTGGGTGGCCTCATAGCTCAATGTTGTATGAATGTGGAATGGAGGGACTAAAGGCTGCGAGGAAAGAACTGAAGGCATTAGTAAAAGAGGAGGTCATTTCCAACGGCTTTGCCATAAGCGGTGTTGTAGAAGGTAAGAAATACGTATGGAGCACTTATTACATGTAATGCATTTGCTGTTCACAGGGTTAGCCAGGGGCTAGCTGCCACTGCCCATTGCTCCCCTGGTCACGAGTCTCACGGGGACCCTTAGGGTTTAAGAGATGTGTGTCTGAGAGGCAAGAAAGGTGTGGTTATAAATATTGGAAGGATCTGCTCTATTGTCTATCATTAGAGTGAAGGTTCATTTGGAGAAATCTCAAATCCTTGAGTAACTAGAGTTTCCTTCCTCCTTCACCTGTCTTAATCCTTCATGAATTTATCATACCTTTATTTCAGAACTAAAAGACTTCTGGGGAAAAAAATTAGAGCTCCCTACTATTTAGAGGGATTTAAGTGGTGTGCCTCAAGCGTTCTTCAACAGGATTAGGAAGTGGGAGGAAAAGATATTAAATGTTTTAATTAGCAGAATAACTTTAGGGAAGTCACTTTATAAATGCATCCACCATTTCTTTAATTTCTGTGTTTTTCTCATGCTTAAAACTCTCCAAAGGCTCCCCTTTGTACTTAGAATAAAGTTCACACTCCTCATCTGGGACTCTGAGGCCCTGTGTGATTTGGTTGTACCTATGGTCCTGACTTTTCCAGTAATTTATGTTCACTAACAATCCTGCAGGCACACGGGACTCTTCTGCTAACCCCTACCAGGACCCTTCCCCTCCCTCCTTGTGGATGGCTGTTGGCCGGGCATTCAAGTCTCATTCAGCTCAGGCACCTTCTCCGTGAGGCCTTCTCTCATTGCATAAACTAAACTATTCACGCTAGCACCCCTCACCTCATCATTTCCTCCTGTTTTATTTTCTTCTAAGCACTTGTCACAATTTGAAGTTCGATGTTCATGCTTTATTTACTTGTTTATCATTTCCTGCTCCTACCAGAATGTATGAGCAAGGTCTTCATTCGTTCCACTCACTGCTGAATCCCCAGGGCCTAGAACAGTGCCTGCGCACAGCTGGTGGTCGAGAACTATTCAGGGACTGAATGAATCCAGAAGTTATTTGTTCAGCAACTCTTTTCATCTGTAATGTGACCATCGTGGAAAGCAAAAGCATCCTCCCTTAACACACAAAATCAGAAGATAAAACAATCTATAATAAACTTCAGGAGATTTTATCCTAGATGAGCCACTTACTCCTTTTTTACTTTTACTTACATAATTAACAAGTTTGCCTTCCAACTTAAACAAATTTGTTGTCTAGTTTCCTGGCCTGTGGTGGATTAAAAGAAGTACATTAGAGGTAGGGATGCTAACAGAAGCAAGAAAGGAGGAGCTGGCATGGAGGAAACTAAAAAGTTACTAAAAACCAAAAAGAACTCAGAGGGCTGCATAATTGGAGGCATTAAGTATAAAAGCAAATAGTGTCCCTGATCTAGGTTACCAGCAAACAATACCACTATTACAGTGGTTACTTCAATTATCCAGAAAATCAAATTATGTTCTATGTATGTCCAAGGAAACAGGCAAATAGTAAATATTAACTGTTTCTTGGAAAAAGTTTTTATCCAATGTTATTTTGTATTGTTATTTTCAAGGACAAGCAAAATTCAGGGGCTTTTTTTTAAGAAAATTAATTTCTGTGGAACGTGTTAAAGGAAATTCTTTCCTTTCTTCCTGCCCTCCTTTCATCCCTCCCTCCCTTTCTCCTTTCCTTTCTCCACCCATCCTTCCTTCCCTCCCTCCCTCCTTTACTTCTCTCAATCAGAAATCTATAGCTAACTATGCCTCTTTAAGCTTGGGCAGCTAGAAAGCACAAGGCTAACTCTGACTTTCAAACACACCAGCTCTGTAGGCCTTCGGTGCATGTTTTGGGGGTTCTTTTCCTGATCTTGACCAGATCTTTTCTTCATCTTGACCCTTATTTATATTTTCTTAGAACTGATTCTTTATTACTACTGCAGTAACCTTTACCATTATTTTAATTCATTATTTGTGCTACAGTTGTGAACACTGGAAATCTTTTATGGAGAAAGAATAAGTATATACAAACAAACTTTCCTGACATCTCTCTGCTGATGGCATGGAATAGGGTGACATTTTAATCGTTCCTTCATCATACAATCAGGTGACCATTCATGGAAGAGGAATCGAGCTCCTTGCAGGTAAAATAGGATTTTCAAATGCTAAACATTTTAATGAAGCCCCGGAGAGTGATCTGGACCTGGTAATGGAAAGGTTAATACAAAAATCACACATCCTGAAAATTGAAAGTTAAATTCCAAAAAGTTAGCATTGACTAAATATAATCACAGGAAATATGCACGACACAAAGGGCAGCCAAAAAAGAGCCACAGCTGCTGATCCCTTTGGAAAGGAGGAAAGTGGACTTCCTAGACACACAGGCCTACGGCCCAGCGACAGGAGCCGCCTGGAGCCCTCACTCTCTCTTCTGCCCGAGTTCTGTTTCAGTTTAGTTTAAGGAATCAGTATAAGCCAGCTCAAGGAGCGTGGCTTATCATAACTGCTTTGTTGTTGTTCCGGCCTGCAGGACTGGGTCAGGAGTCCCAGCGAGTTGCTATAATGTTGAAAGGATCACAAGCAGGATCCAAGATGGCACTATGCTTACTATAGAACCCCACTTTCACCTACAGACTTACATTTGCGTAAATCTTGTAGCATTTATTGTCTGTAAATATTTGAAAAAAAATTGAAAGAGAAAATTTACCATATCATAACTAGTAGCAGATTCTGCAAGCAAATCTATCTATAAACCACATAGGCAATAATTTGATTCTAATATATTGCTTAGTTTAGGGATGATCTTTTTTAAAAATCTCCCTGAAGACTATTAAAAACTGGCTCCCTTAAAATCTGAGAGGTCTCAGGCCATTTAAACAAAGCAATCATCTTATAAATTTTAGTTGACAACTCTGAATGTGTTTTTGGCCGTTTATTGGGTTGGCTGCCCATACTTGCTCCTGTCCTCTCCACATCCCATCAGTTTCTAAGATTTACATGGTTATAACCATCTCTGGGCTCTCAGGAGGCTGGAGGGAACCATGTGTGCTGCACCCAGCCCCGGCCCCACCACAGGAGACTGGGCGGACACCTAACCCACCCTGGCCAGGCCACCACCACGGAGCCTCTGCCCAGGGGGATCGGGAAGTGCACCTAAGGGCTCCAGTCTTAGTCTGAACTGTCTCTAAAGAGAGAGATAATACATTTGAGAATTGCAGGTGGCCGTATTCCTCCCTGTGGACTAGGGAGTGGAGGGAGCCGATGTGCAGACAGAGAAAGAACGACTCGGAGAGGGCTGCAGAGAAAGGCAAAGGGCAATAGAGAGAAGAGATGAAAAGAGAGACCTAAATGATCTAGAGCCCTGGATCCAGTAGGCCCTGGGGCCCGTCTGCATGTCTGCCCTTGGGTTCTGCAAGACCCTACATTTACACACGTGTGTTCTCCTTCTAACAAGTCCCTTTCGTCTGGGGTTAAATAGACTTGAGGGTCTCTGTTACACATAACCAAGAATCCTAATAAATCTACAGGTGATACAGGAGACACTTTTTTGTTCAAGGGTACAAAACTTCAAAGTTGAAGTGAGGCGATTTGTTGCAACCGATTAAAACTATCTGAGTGGAACTGATTTTCAATATTCCCTTTGCTGAATAATTAATTCATGAGACTAAAAACACAGAACAACCCCTTTAAGCAAATTCATTTCCTTTTACTGTGGGAGAATAACAAACACAACTTCTCGTGTTTTGCACAGTTATAAAAAACTCAAGTTAGTGTTTTCGACCAAATCTCTCAGACAAAGCTTAATATTTGACTAATGCTACAAATATTTTGTAAAAAAAAATTTAACACTCAAGATTAGGAGATTAGGTATATATTAGCATAAAATGTTTATAAGTGTATTTTAGCTCCTATTTATCCTCTGGATACTGGAGGAGAATCTAATTTTATGAATGAGGGAGTTTCGCAACAGTAGTGACTTCTAAATAGTATGGACTTCTAGAGATTTGTCATCAAAAACTGTAGTTTCAGTTGAGTTCTTAGAAATACAGACACAAATGAATTGGCAAGATTTTAGAATCATGGTGCCAGAGGGGAAGAAACCACAGTCTAATCTTTTCCCACCACAGACAAGGAATTAAGACCCAGAATACAGAGACCTGCCCTTGGCTAACTTGAACCTGAGAAAGGGCTAAGACCCCTGTGTCCCAGATCCCACTCTGATTGCCTGTCACACGGCATGGGGACACACAGCTTACAGTGGTCCGTGTGCTTGCGTCCTGCTGTCTTCTTCCAATAGAGATGCTGAGGTGTGTGCAGCTCCAGGAGGGCTGCACCTGCACAAGGATCTGGAAGACTTCTATGTGTGAATGTCAAAGGAAACGGTAAGGGGAGAAAAAGACTGAGAACGTTGTCATGGGAACACCAAGGCAAATCGCAAGATGAAAAAGAATTGAAACCTATTCTGCTACCTCAGGCTTTATTTACTCAAGTGGTACATCAAGACACCTGTGTCAAAACCAATGCAATGTAAAATAGACTAAAGATAAGCTTTCAATTTAATCAACACTGGCCCTAAATACCAAAATCTTTTAAAAAGACACTACTGCACAGTGATTTATCTATCTTGCTATTAAAATTATATAGGCATTTGTGCAATCTCTGTGTTCTGTATGTTTTTAAAAAGCCAAATTGCTCGCCAAGAAGGATTGACATAAAGACAGAATTATGTAGAATACCATTTTATGAGCAGAACAGTTTCTAAACAGATGACAGGCTTGAAAGGTCAAACAGGCTTGGTTTTATAACCGTTTACCCTAAATGAAATAAATGGCCTCTCCCTGGGGATTAAGTATACTCAGGGATCAGTCTTCCACTGCAGAAGGGAATTTAATGAAACCAGAATCTGGTCAGAGAAGGAGGTATCAATCATTAGGGGACAGACAGGTAGGAATTCCAGCCCTAAAATTCTGTGGTGGGGATTTTGTGTTATTGATCAAAGAAGGTACTTTTTCATATCACTGAATGCTAACCACCTTTCAAAGGTTCATTCATTCATTTATTATGCTTTTCACATAGGGAACCATCCTCGCTTCCACTGAAATCCCAGATCTCCCTGAAAAAGTCGAGCCCATTGTACAGGGTGGTACAAAAGTGGCTTCACAGTTGTTCGTATGAAAAATGTTACAATAATTAATAAAAATAATACAAGAATAAAATGTGTTTCACGTACTCACAACTGTAAACCTACTTTTGCCCCACTCTGTAAGTAGCTTCCTTGCAGTGAAGTCAGTTGGCAAAATAATTAATCTTTAGAAACAAGGTGAGGTAGATAAAATTAAATTATTTTAGTGCTTTTATTTCATTAAACAATTTTATTTCCTTTCCAGATTCCTAGACTCATACTTAATCACAAAATGTCAGAACTGCAAAGGCCTCAGAGAACAAGGAAGACAGTCTAGCTTTGCTCAGTGAGTTGTCAGGGGCCACTTTGCTGGTTAGTTGGCAGAAGCAGAGCTTCGTTTTTATCTCTTCAATCCCAGTGCCACTGACCTTTACTCTAAATAAAGACTTTGTATCAAAAATTTAACGTACTTCATAGACACAGCTCATTTTAAGGCAAAACAATCCAAGACACGGTGAGTTTAACCTATTTTCTGCAGTCTGTTAGACAGGGCCTGTTTTTAAGGAAACGGACTACACAGCTTTCCCACTCCTCACCTCAAGCGGCGATTTTCAACCGTGCACTGCAAGAATGTTTAAAACACCCGGTACCTGACTGTTTAGTTAGGGCCACGGAACGGACCTCTTTTCCTTAGATTTTTCAAATAAAAAATGACAGCAGCCAACACAACAATAGTTGACCAGTGTGAAAGAATCAAAATTATACCTATTTTTTGTCAGATTGGCAAAAAATATAGTATATTTTTGGTGTGCTGCAGAATTTCAGTAATTAGGTTACGTGTGCCAGGAGAGGAGAAGGTTGAAAATAGCCGCCTTAAGGAGTGCGCACTCAGTGCTGCCTTCCCCCCACGCCAAGCCCCCGCGGGCCCTTGTTCATCTCACTCACTCCTGCCCTGTTGTCTAAACCCTGAACACTCCTAGAAGCTGGTGATGAAAACTCACAAAAGTTTCAGATGAGAGGAAGTAAAAAAGTAAGACCAAAACAAAGATAAAATTTTTTTGAAATTTAAAGCTACAGGTGAAAATTTTGTGGGGTTTGTAAAAATGGCATTTGGAGGGAAATTTTTTAAAATATTTTTCTGCTAATTTTCCAATGCCATTTATATACCAAAAGTCACTGTTATTTCAAAACATAAAATATGTCAAGATATGAACACCTAGTAAAGAACAAGTTGCACACTTCCCAAAATGACTGTAGGGAAAGCCTTTTTCCTCTCTTTTGAGCTGCACCTGTTTTCTGTGTCTTCATTTGGGCTTCTTACCTTTAGCCCCAAACTCAAGTCACGCACTGTCAGTTCCTTGCGTTCCCACAGAGAGGCAGCAGAACAAGGTGTCCAAGAAATCGTGAGGGCAGGCTCTGGCCCCAGACCATGGAACATTCTCTAATTCACACTGACAGACTCACTACAGAAATGTTCCCACCCTCAGCAGGCACTGCCCACAGCTGGAACTCCACAGCCTCCAACCCTAGGCCTCCACCGCTGCCAGCAAGCAGTGCTTATTCATGCAAGGTCAGGTCGTTAGACCAGGGACTCCCGAGGGTCCTTCTGCCCCTCTCCCCACCAGGGAAAGCAGGAGTGCAGTAAAGACAACTTCCTACCAGGCAAGGAAATGGTGCACTGCCTTCTGAGGACATCCCCTGGTCTCAGAAGACCACGAGAGAAGGCTGAAAGAACTCTGTCTCCAGCTGCCAGGTCTCAGTGTCAGGCTTCAGCAAGTCACTGACCATCCTCAAGTACCTGTCATCTCATCCGTGAAGTGGGGATGATAATAATGTGCATTCTCACAAAATTTTGAGGTTTTTGAAGCCTTCTGTAGGTCACAGAGGGCTATTCTTGTTTTAACCAAACCCTAGTCGATACTATAAATTAAGAACCAAGTGATTTAATTCACAGCAATCACTCCTTAAGCTACTTGGAAGGATGTAAGTCAACAATTTTCATTTAGGAGTCAATTTGTTTCAACAGTGAAAGTATAAATTTAGCCATTTGGAGAAGAGAATTTACACTTCTTAAGATCCAGATTTTTCTGCTAGGAAAGTATCAATCCTATGATACACATGTAGGAACAGATTTGCTTCCATGTAACCAACATTTCACTTTCATAAATATAATTGAATACATTATTCCTGAGTATATCAAGTGAAAGATCCGACTATGGGTAATCAACGGCATCACTGTTTGTAGCTCACCTAAAGGCATTTTTAATCCGCCCTCTCCCACTTTGCTGTGACTCATAAATCTAAATTCCAAAATATGAGAGGAGTGGGTAATTCTCATACACTAATCTATCAAATCCAGAGGACAACCTCATCTGGTCAGAGCTCAACAGATTAAAAAAATGATCTCTGTTGATTTTGCTAATTTCCCTGAAACCCAGGACCAGGCAGGGGTCACCCAGTTAATTATAGCCATAGGCATTTAAAGGACTTGTGGTTCTGAAGGTGCTAATTTCCACCTCCCCTCCATGGCAGAAGGAATCACAAACATCTGGCCAGCAAGGTTAAGAGTAAGCTTTTGCACTCCCACCAACAGTGCAAAAGCATTCCCCTTTCTCCACATCCTCGCCAGCACTTGTTTTTTGATTTATTATGGTAGCCATTCTGACAGATGTGAGAGGATATCTCATTGTGGTTTTAATTTGCATCTCTCTGATGATTAGTGATGTTGAGCATCTTTTCACATGTCTGGTGGCCATCTGTTTGTCCTCTTTGGAGAAGTGTCTATCCTGGTCCTTCGCCTATTTTTTAATTAGGTTATTTGTTTTTTTGGTGTTGAGTTTTTTAAGTTCTTTATAAATTTTGGATATTAACCCCTTATCAGATATATTGGGAAATATGTTCTCCCATTCTGTAAGTTGTCTTTTTATTTTGTTGATGGTTTCCTTTGCTGTGAAAAAATGTTTTAGTTTGATGTAGTCCCATTTGCTTATTTTTTCTTTTGTTTCCCTTGCCTGAGTAGATATATATGATAAAATACTGCTATGAGCAATGTCCAAGATTTTGCTGCCTATGTCTTCTTCTGGGATTTTTTGGGTGTTGGGTCTTACATTTAAATCCTTAATCCATTTTGAATGTATTCTTATGTGTGGTTTAAGAAGGTGATCTAGTTTAATTTTTCTGCATATATCTGTCCAATTTTCCCAACATCATTTATTAAATAAACTATCTGTACCCCATTATTTGTGCTTGCTTCCTTTGTCTAATATTGACTATAAAGATGTAGGTTTATTTCTGAGTTCTCTATTCTGTTCTCTTGATCTATGTGTCTATTTTATATCAGTACCATGCTGTTTTGAGTACTGTGGCCTTATAGTATAGTTTGATATTAGGCAGCATGATTCCTCCAACTTTGTTCTTCTTTTACAGATTGGTGCAGCCACTGTGGAAAGCAGTATGGATATATCTCACAAAATTAAAAATGGATCTGCCTTTTGACCTGGCAATCCCTCTTCTAGGAATATATCCAAAGAAATCCAAAACACTAATTCAAAAAAACATAAGCACCCCCATGTTCATTGCAGCATTATTTACAAACACCAAGATAAGGAAGCAGCCCAAGTGTCCATCAGAAGATGAGTAGATAAAACAACTATGGGACATTTATATAACAGAATGCGACTAGGCCATAAAAAAGAAGAAAAATTTACCCTTTGAGAGTGTAAGGATGGAACTGGAGAACATTATGCTAAATGAAATAAGCCAGTCAGAGAAAGACAAGTACCATATAATTTTACTCATATGTGGACTCTAATGAACAAACTGAACTGATGAGGAAAACAGAAACAGACTCATAGATGGAGAGCAGGATGACAGCTGGGGTAGCAGAGGTGAGGGGATGGAGGGATTGAGCAAAAGGGAAAAAGGGCTCATGGACATGGACAACAGTGTGGTTACTGAGTGGGGAGGGAAGTATAAAGGGACTAAATGGTAATGGAAAAAATACAATAAAAAATAAAACAAAAAAAAAAGAGTAAGTTTCTGTAGCTCTGCTTCCTCACTAGACCCACGCTACACTTACGCCTCTAACTTCCTGGCTTTCCGGGTCCTGCCTGCTGTCCCAGTGATTTTTCTTTACCTCTTCTCCCCCTTAAGACAGGGCTGCAGATGGTTCCTTTCAATTGCTCAACACTCTATCTCCATAGCAATTGTGAGGCAGCTTTTCCAGATGAGAAAACTGAGGGCTCTGGAGGGTTGCTCAAGATTAAACTTGAACTACAGGTTTCTAAGATTTTAGCAAGGAATCTTGCAATCCTTACTTTTAGATGTCTGGGGGCCCATCAGATTTCTGCAGACAAGGCAAAAATCTACCCAACTAAATCAACTCCCCAAGCACTTCTCTGCAGAGAAACGGCAACCTGAGGCTTGGCTTATACTCAGCAAGCAGGAAGGGAGAGAGTGGGTAAAGATGGTGTTTTCCAGTCATCAGAGCAGCTTTAAAGCACACAAACAACTACCATGTGACCCCACAGACAGAGACTGGTCTCTGACGCATGGGTATGTCATGTGTCCTAAATTCCTGTAGGAAATGAATGATAGAAGAACTGGGATGGAATGTAAACTGTAAACTATTTCTTAAGCATCTCTCTTTTTTCCAAGAGTTCCCTTCTGAAGAAAACTCAGGCTCATCCTTTCTACCTGATTCTTAACTGTGGCTGTACAGGTTCCCTGTTGAAAGGAGAAAGAGGACTGAGGGATGGTGTGAAGAAACACATAAGGGAGCCTCAGCATCCAGATTCAACAGCATCACTTCCAAGCCCAGGGAAGGCCTCTTTCCAATGCTGTGAATTTCCTCCATTTCGCCTGTGACTTCCCTGAGAGTGCCCTCCATGCCGACCTCCCCCACACTCCAACAATAGTCCCCCATCCTCTGTCTCACCCCCCCAAACCCCAGTACACACACTCTTCCTGACTTTCACCCCCATCACCTAGAGATGTGCAAAGTATAACAAGATGCCTATGCTATTGGGAGAGGGAAAAGAAAAGCAGGTTTTTAAATTGTGTCCATCTATTTTGTGAGTGGTGCACCTGAGCTGGGTGGAGAAGGCAGGCTGGGCTCAGGCATCAGCATGGTGAGGAGGCTGAGTCGAAGAATAAGATGTTAATAACAAAGAGCAGGCATGGCTATGCTCACAGGTAGGGCCCATATGAACTGGAAGAGACCCTGGAGACCACACAGCATTACCCTTTTCCTTCCTGATGGAAAATGGGAAGGAGGCTGATGCAGGGCTGCACACCCACTGGGGGGGCCAGGAGCACTGGGGTCATCCTTAGAGGGTCAAGGATGCAAGGATGTGGCTGAGTTCTAAGCTGTGCTCCAGTTCTGGAACCCTCCACAAAATGTCCCCAAAGTCCCCAGTGCCCTTTCTGGAGTGTCTTTTTGGAAGGATGGAGAAGAGTTTTGCCTAACCACTTCTCAGTTCCCTCATCTGAAATTGGGGATGTGAGCATCTATTTTTCAGGTGGTTATGAGGATAAATGAGAAGTAAGAAACCACCTAGCCTAATGGCTGGCATGCCATCGAGCTCAATAACTGTCAGTGCACCTTCTTTGTCTTTTCCTCTGGTCTTCCCCCTACAAAGTATGCACTACTTTGCCTGAATTTCCTTCTGTCTTTGGCAGAAATCTTGGGAAATTGTTATTCTCTGTTTGCAAACAAAATGTTGCTAGTGGCTGGTTGGGTGTCAGAGCACAGAGGAGAGCCAGGCCCAGGAGGACCGTGGCCGGCAGCACCTCTGCTGTTGAGGGATAGCCCGTTCGGAGTGGAGGGAAACCCAAGTGTGAGGAGCTGGGCGCCCTCATGGGAGCCTCTGTCCCTTCCCTCCATTCCCTCTTCCAGTGGGGACAGCTGGGGTCTAGGCGATTCAGCCACACACACTTCCTTACCTTGAGAGGCAGAGCAGTAGGTGGGGCCGGGTAGCTCCTGCTGGTCTGGATGGGTGGACAGTATCTGTAGAGCTTCGCCCTCCTGGCCCGCACAGGGGTACCTTGGCCCTCTTTACAGCTCTTCGGAAGTACCTGGCAGGTGACAGCACCTCTCCTCAGCACAGCCCTTTCACCCCCATCAGCAGCGTGGGCCAGGGTGGCCTGTGGAATGGAGCACTCCAAAGCATTCCAAGCCTGAGGGTCCATGCCCCCCAGGTCCTGGGGGACAGTAACGACTGGCCATTCCTTCCAGCATGTAGAGGGACTGCTGCCTCCATTGCTCATGATGACATCAGGGCTAGGAGGTCTGCATGACAGGGGCTGGAGCCGGCCAAGTTTCCTGGAGGCAGGGGCCAGGGACAGCCTGCAAAGTAGGGATCCACAGAAGCTACCCCTCCGTACACACAGATCCTGAGGTTTTTCCTCTCCCTCCTTCTTCTGAGCCCAGCAACTGAAAGCAGCTGGCTGCTCTGTCCCACGGCCCTCCTTTGGCAGCAGGCTCGAGGGAGGGGCAGCAGAGCCCTGAGTGCGTCCGAGGTCCCAGCCTGCCAAGAAGCCTGTCCTGGGACTTGGGAAAACGTGTCCCTCCTCTGGGCCCCCTGGGGCTGCTGTCCAGGCAGTAGCTGCTGGAGACGGGGCGGGGAGAGCTCGGGCAGGGGGGGCCTGCAGCTGGATGAAGAGGAAGGAAGTTTTCATCTGCTGCTCCTTGGGCTGCTCAGCCATTTCCTCCAAGGGGGTAGGGCTGGTCCTTGCCAGGGTCGCGGTTCAGACCTCAGTGCCCAGGCATGCGAATGCCAGCAGCTGTGGGCAGATGTGACTTGGTGGCCCCGTGGTTCCACCAAGAGCCTGAGGAAGCAAATGACACATCTTCAGCACCCAGGGGGAGTCTTTAAGAAGCAAGGATCAGGGGGTGATCTTGGGAAGCCACAGGACTGAATGCCACACTTGCTTCACAGAACCACACAAACTGGTGGGGAACAATCGCAGACTGAGAGTGGGCAGGGACAGTCAGGACTTGGCTTCTCTACCTTGGTGTGTCCCATGGAATTCCTTTTTCTTAACTGTTCCTTTCCCCATATTTGAAAGGAAAACACTAAAGTGATTTGTTTCACTGTTTAATCCTAAACTGTCTATTAGCTACACCTGCTGGGTGTCTGGCCTGTGAGGCACTGCGATTTGTAGCAGAAGCCTCCAGCACACTTCAAAGCGTACTTGGCACCTTGCTCGCACTGATAACACACCCGTGTAAACAAGTGTTTTCATGAACTTCCACTTTAAATCCTGTGATTATTTAGGAGTTCCCAAGGGATGGTCCCATAGTCCTACATCAAAATGCTTGTCATCACACACGTGTGAAAAATAAATTTTAAAAAGGAGACATAAGTGAAAAAGAAAAAATAAAAAAAGAGAGAAAGAAGAAATAAAAAAGAAATCCAGGTAACAAATTATGGGTTTATTTAGGAGGGTTTTCTGTTTGACTTAAAAAATTCTTGCGCCTTCTTAACTCGTGAGAACAATAGCGAGTCACCTGAAAACTCGTTGAGTAGCTCGCACTGAGTATTACCAGGGGCTCACTGGCTCTCATGATGGAAAAGGAGCCTGTGAGCCCTGCCGACCTTGCTCCTGGGGAGGAAGAGGATGTGGGGGTGGGGGGAGGAAGCTTTTTTTTTTTTTTAAATCAGTTTGAACTTGACTGAAAGGGAACCATCCTCTGGGGTAAACTGAGCACATGGCCCTGGAAGGCGGCTGCTCTGCAGCGCAGGAGCCTGGGCTGTCGCTCTCCCTGACACTTGGGCGTTGCCTCAGTTGGCAGTGCCCGTAAAGTGACCAAGGACCGCAGCCCTGGCTGACCACTGCTGGCCAGGGTGCGTCTTAGGAAATTCTCAGGATGGGTGCTTGGGGCCCTATGTTGGTTTTCCTTTTAAAACATCTTCATACGGATTTTTACCCAAGGTTATGACAGCTTCGCCCATATTTCCAGACAGATGACATCTTACAGACCACTACAGTCCCTTTATAACAAACACCATTACAGAGGAAAATTTAGCAAAACAGTATTATGCCTGCCTCTTAGGCTCATTCATTGAAACAATGATGATTATCTGAGTGCACTAATTTTCAACAACAGTCCTGTTCGAGTGATATCTAGTCCTCTTTTTGTGATTTCTCACTCTCCTATAGGAGAACTTGTTTGAACTTTGTGATGACTTGACAAATACCACTTCGTTGACTGATTGATTAACTGCTAACAAGGTGAGTAGCTGTGTCTTCATACAAAACAGGGGCTCTCCCTCCTGGGAGCACTCCCAAGCCTTTCTTCCCTGTCAGGGGTGCATCTCCTAAAGGAGAGTCACTCCGAGGGACCCCACAAGGCGTGCAACCAGGGGAGCAGTGGGCAGCGGCAGCTTGTCCCGGGCTAACCCCCTGAACCTGTTTCCAGGGCCCCTTTGCTCTGACTTCGCAGTGAGCTGACAGCAGCTCCGCCTTGGTTCACTTCTGTCACCGGCTTTTATTTCTCAGTGAGCCAGAGCAGCCCCGCCTGGACTCTCTCCTCTTGCTTCTTCTATCCTAAGCCCTCCCTTGTTTCATGGTACCCAGCTTTAATAAACCCACTCTTTAAAAAAAAAAATGAAAAATGGACAGGGATTTAGATGAGAAGGAACCATCTTTTTGTTTCAGCTTCTAGAGGTGCCAAGCCTTACACTGGGTGCTTTACATTGCTTTATATGCTTCATGTTATTCAAGGCATATCCAACCCTGTTAGGCAATTGAGGAGTGAAAGGCCTGATGCCTTTCTTCCAAAACCGCCCCAGGGCAGGAGCTTCACAGAGCTACTGGATGAGAAGTTTCACTTCAACTCCATTCTCCAAATAAAACAATGCATGAAAACAAAACAACAGCAACAACAAAACTGCGTGGTATGTTCAGGACACTTTTCTAATTTTTTATTTGCAAGCCTCTCACAGAGGTGATTACTGCCAAATGCTTCACTTCGACACCATGCGGGCGGAAGTAGGAGAAGAGTAAAGAAATGGTGTGTGTCACTGGAGACCTGACAGCAGGGTTGACTTGTGCAACACAGGCAGGACAACTCCGAGTACTGGGGGCGCCTTTAGAGGCCGAGGTTCTGTGTGAGAAGTAGGAGCAAGTGCCAGAGAAAACATGGGTTTCTGTTGTGATGTAAGTGGCACAGCTCTGAGTCCATTGTGTGACCTTGAGCACGTTACTCTACCTCTCTGATAATTACCGTATTTTTCAGACTATAAGACCTACTTTCCCCCACCCCCAAATTTGGGAGGAATAATGATTGTTAATGCTGCTGTTGAGTTCTGTTTACATTTACATTGGTGAAATATTATGTTATTTATGTTATTAAATATTTTACCACATTTTTGCTTCAATTTTTTCCCTATTTTCCTCCTCTAAAACCTAGGTGCGTCTTATGGTCTGAAAAATGCGGTAGCTTCCTCTTCTCTGAGATGAGGTAACGATCCCTGACACCTAATTCACAGGGTCACTGAGAGGACTGAATGGAAACATATGTGCAAGGCTGTCACAGTGTCTGGCGCATAAAGGTTTCTCAGTGAACATCAGCAACCTTAGAATTCATACCTGCCCCTGGTGGGGGCCTGGAGAAAAATGGTTTGACCCCAATGGAACACTTTGAGTTGTTTCCTGAAACATATCTTTTCTCTTTAAAGCTGCAATAGGCACCACATGGGTGGCTTCGTACTTCCTACCCGATGGTTAAGCAAGCATTAAGAGCTGGAGAATGAACTGGGAAGAGGGGAGAGTCCGCAGGAAATCCGGGGTCTGGAGACGTGTTTGAGTCCCACTGCGATCATTCATTAGCTGTGACCCGCAGCAAGTTTCTGAGCTCACCTGAGTGAGAAAAGTGTCTGCTCTTCTTGACCTACAGAATTGTTTTGAAGGTCAAGTGGGATAATCTATGTAAGAGTCCTCTGGAAGCACAAAATTTATATATGAATTCTGTAAGTCAGGATGGGTATTGTTATGATCATTTATGATTACTCTAAATCATTGCATCTGATGTCTCTGAAGACTCAAGAGGCCTTGGTATGAAAGGATTCTAAGCTGACTTCACACTTCCCCACCACCACTGATCTTCAAGACCCATAAGTTGTGAATGCAAACAACGGGTAATTTAAACTTGACTCCATTCTGTTAATGATGTCTTCTTATTACATCTAAAGAGAAAAAGAACTTTCTAGAATCTTAACAAGGGTGGAGAGGGGGCGGGCACTGAGGAGGGGTATCGGCGCACTCACTTCCCTCAGACCTATGACAGCCTGATGCAGCAGGCCACACGACCCGCCCCCCTTTCAGAAACTCGGGAAGAGAGGATAGGGGAGGTAAAGTAACTTGCTTAAACAACACCGAGGGAGGGCAGAGGTGGAGATTTCCACCCAGTCTGACTCCTCCCCCGCTCTCTACAGCTGGAGGACTTAAACCACACATCGTGTCCGGCCTGTCTGTGTTTCCTATTCCCAAAACCTGGATTCCCAGGAAAGGTGCCCCCAACCCACCCCCACACACATGTTGCCTTTGCTACTACCCAGGGAGCATCGCCCTTTCCAAAGTTGTTTCCTTAGTGTTTTTAACATCTTAAATGATTTGAGAGTGTACAAAAATGGCACTTTATCAAGATCTGTTGTCTGTGTTGTAGAATGTAATTGTCCCTAGAGTAGAAATTCCAGAGAACAGGTGCTAGAGGCCCGTGTCCCAGGAAATCCCAAAGAATAGTTCGCTCAGTTTTCAGTCAAAGAAGTCACAATCTGCTCCTCAAAACTCATTCATCCTCTCAGAAGGTGAAGTCCACAGCAATCTGTCCCTGGCAATTAAACTGGAAGCCCTCTGGAATTACTGTGCCCAATTCGGTTGTGGCCTGTGGGCCTCACAGACTGACAGGAGGAAAACATGACAGTAACTGCAGCCCTTTCCTCCTCTAAGGCTGCGTTTGGAAAGTGCGTTCCAGAGTCAAGGGAGAATGAGAGACACAGCTGAGGTGAGGGTGGAGCACAGGACTGAGGGAGAGCGTGGCAGAAATGAAACCAGAATGGCTAAGGAAGCATGAAGAGGTTAGGAGAGAGAATGTCAAGGCCATGGGCACAGGGACCAAACTGAAAAAAATGGCCTGGAAAGTCAGGCCAATGTCAAGAATAAGCATCTGGACAAGGAAAAATACCAATTATTATCTGGCCTTATTGGATTCTAGATTTCTCTCTTCTTGTTGCATAAGGGATCACATCATGCCTTTCTTAGTACAGAACTTGTGTTTAATGCTGATCCAGGTGACTGGTTCTTGCCTTTTGGATCATTCTGCTCTTGCAGGAATTAGGGAATAGAGCAAAAGATCAAACTCCCCAAGAAGGACTGAGGATCACAGTGATTGATTTACCTTTGAAGCCTCATTCAGGGCCATTACTGGAGGGTAGTCCTACTGCAGGGTAAAAAGTGGGTATTCAATCAATATGTGTTTAAACATTGTTTCTATTAAGACCCGATAAAAACCTCTTTCATTTTTATTTAAACAGTACTTCATTGTGCAAGTCAGTGTATCATGCACATAGCTTTCCAAACTCACTGCTGAATAGTCATATTTTGATTGTGTTTTAGTGAATTCTGTTGTCTGGTATATAGTTAAAAATTACCAATTTGCAGTTCCTATCTGAGTTCACAGATGAGCCAAATGTTTCACCTATGGGAGGAGAGTTGCAACCAAAATAGTTTGAATAGCTTTTGAAATTGACCCCAAGTCCTTTTGAAAACTTTTCTCTTCTGTGTTTTCTTTTTTTCACCATAAAGAACAACACATGATTGGCATCAGAATAAATGCTATTGGTAGAAAATGCTCGAAAGGGAAGTATTACTGGTGCAGAGTGTCTGACAAGGATGGGAGCAAGGTGGAATCTAGACAAGACTGAGAGGCAGGAGCATTTCAGTGGGTGGGGAAGACAGAAGAGAAAGGCCTCCAGCAAAGGTCCAAGTGAGGCTCCGCTCAGAGGGCCAGGAAAGCACCTCCAGTCTAAGGGTAATCACAGGGGAGC
This sequence comes from Glossophaga mutica, assembly GCA_039655065.1. NCBI lineage: Eukaryota > Metazoa > Chordata > Mammalia > Chiroptera > Phyllostomidae > Glossophaga > Glossophaga mutica. The sequence continues at coordinate 62,376,999 of CM077310.1, read as the reverse complement.
GTGGGAGGAAAGTCAACCCACTGGCTGAGGAGCTGATCTTCAGGTCAGAGATACTGGCAACCACAGGCCATAGGGGTGGCTGATGTGGGCTTACCAACCAGTGCAGCAGCAGCTCCTAAATGGTTGGAAGCGGGTGGAGCACACACTGGGAGGGCTCACTGGGGTGGGTTGGGAATAGGGATGGATGGTTGCTTCTTTTCTCTGGGCCTCAGTGTTTTATCCTTATGGCCTCTTGTGGACAAAATGGGAAAGCAAATGAAAAGGGTTTGGTAGATGGGGGCAGGAGATAAAATTACAACCATTACCCAGTTCAATAGAAACAGGCCATTGTGTCTGATTGCCTATAAAACATGCACTTAGAAATAATCCCTATTCAGCTAAGAAAGCTTTTTCAAAGGCTGCTTCCAGTAAACTCGAAACACTAAGAAGATGGCTTCACCGAGGACCAATCTGGAGCAATTAGGGACTAACTAAAGGAGGTACAGGCTCTGGCTCTGGCCTGAGCCTCAATCGCAAACACCTCAAATGACCCCCGTCCCACTTCATCCCCTCTGTGAAGTGAAACCTGACCCCTGCCTGGTTGTGAGGACCCCCACCTCTATCCACCCAGCACTTCTGTAATGGAAAGGGCTTTAGAAACCATGAATGAGATGATGGCCATGGCCTGCAGGGCATGACACAAGGCAGAGCATTTAAATTCCTCCAGGCGGGTGCTCTGGTCTGTTCAAGACGTTTTCCCCATTACTTCAAAAGCAGTCAGCCTGTGTGATCAGATGCCAGTGTAGGCACATCCCAAATGGAAGTACAAAGAATGCTTCAAAATACACCCATGTGTGTGTATACGGTTGGGGTGGCGGGCAGCAAAGAAAATAGAAACAGGACGGAAATGAAAGACTTTCTAATTGGAATATTTTTCAAGTGTTCCCATCTGGTTCTTCCATAAATAATCATCACAAGGGGAACTATCTGACACAGTGTCATCTCCTGAAAAAATAAGCTGAACTTGTTTTTTGGAAAGAGGCAAAAAAATGGCCACAGGGGAGTTAGTTTGGAGAATGTAAGAGGTGGAGGAATTGCGAGTACCATGTATCCCTGGTTCTTGAAGACAGTGTAAGAAAAGCTTTCTTTCTTTCTTTCTTTCTTTCTTTCTTTCTTTCTTTCTTTCTTTCTTTCTTTCTCTCCAAATCACAAGTCCTTACCTATAAAATGGAAGATAAAGTTGCCCCTAAATACGTGCACTGGGAAGCAGGGTAGCATCACATCAAGAGCACAGACTTTGAAGCCTGAAAGATCTGGCTCAGTACCCACTTAACTCCTATTTGCTTTGGGAAAACAGTTTAACTCATGCAAACTTCAGTGTCCATGTGTTTGAGACAGAGAATCTAGTATTTACCTCATTCTGAGGATCAGAATATACGAAAATGCCCATGGCGGTATCAGGCACATACTGGACACCTAGTAGCTCTTCATCATCACCATCATCATGCTATTATACAAATCTTCTTATAGGAATGGAGGAAACTATGCTACTGCTGTGAAGGTGTCTTCCCAACCAGAAGATAGAATATCCTGGACAACCTTGAAGCATTATTTGATGTGGCATGAGTAGCATTGCTCAGATTGGGGAGAGTTAACATAATAATGCCATTTTGCACTGAATGTTTGGCTCCCCCCAAGATTCATATATTGAAACTGGTCTTAGTGTGATGGTATCTGTAGGTGGGGCCTTTGGAAGGTGATCTGGTCATGGGAGTGAAGCCCGTTAGTAGGATTAGTATCCTTACAAGAAGAGGCCAGGGAAGAGTTCACTGTCTTTCTGCCACGTGAGGACACAGCAAGAAGTCAGCACTGTGAGACCAGGAAGAGGGCTCTTGGTAGACACCAAACTGGTGAGCACCTTGATCTTGCATTTCTCCACCCCCAGAACTGTGAGAAATGTTTCTGTTGCTGATAAGCCACTCAGTTTATAGACTTTCATGGTAGCAGTCCAAACTAAGACAGAAATTGCTACCAAGAAATGGAGTGCTGCTGTAACAAATACCTAACAATGTGAAGCAGCTGGGTAATGGGTGGAAGCTGGAAGACATTTAAGTGCATGCTAGAAGAAGTTGAGATTTTTATAAAAGGACTTTTAAAGGCGATTCTGGTGAGGGCCCAGAAAGGAAAGGAGAGAAAGATATATTCTCTATATCTTAGAGAATATACAAATAATCATGTACAGATGCTGGTAGAAATATGGACAGTAAAGGCCATTCTGATGTGGTCTCAGGCAGAAATACGGAACATGTTATTGGACCAGGGAGAAAAACAATCCATTGTTATAAAGTGGCAGGGAACTTGGCCGAATTGGATTTTGTGGAAGGTAGAAGTTGGCCAGTGATGAAACTGAATATTTAGCTGTGTTGAAGGAGTGGCTGATTTCCTTCTGACTTTATATAGTAAAATATGAAAAAAGAGAAATGGCTTAAAAATGCAACTATTAAACAAAAAGGAGCTAGAATGGAAAGAACTGGAAAATGCTCATATTACAAAAATGAGAATGCATGCCTGGAAGAGAACATTTAGGGTGTAGGCAAGGGACCGTTTGATAAGGAGATTGGTATCGGTGTGAACCGCCGTATAAGAAGTATCATAAATATTTTACTTTTGAAGATCAAGCTAAGATGAGAGTAGGGGAGAGAGGGCAATTTAGCCAACATTTGCTTACTTATGGGTGAGTCCGTGCAATAGAAAGGTTTCATTGCCCATATCACAGTGAGTCATTACAGGGTTATTTGCTCGCGTAAATGTTTGAAGTCTGTTCCCCTAACACAAAGGCAGGCACTATGTGATTCTGTTGTCCATTCTATATTCAGTCCCTAGCATGGAGCTAAGCAAACAGTAGGTGCTCAATAAACATTTGTTAAGTGAAAAAACGGCATATAAATGGACATGTTCTTGCCTTTAATAAACTTAGAATTTAATGGGGAAGACAGTGAACATACAGCTTTAATACAAGACAGAATGTAATAAATACTGAATAGAGGGTATAAGGAGAGAGAGAGATTAATTCTGATGGATCTGTCAGGGAAGACTATGGAAGAAATGCCCTATGAGGTGGCTTTAGGCCCTATAGGTCAGCCTTTCAACAGGTAAAGACTGGGGAGTAGTGCATTCAAGGCTGAGGAAACTAGAGGAATGGCACAGAAGCGGGAAAATATACAGCAAGTTTAGGGCATGGCATGTGGCTCAGCATGATGGAGCACCTGCAGAGAACATGGGGGGCTTCCAATGAAAACAAGGCTGGAGGCGGTCATTCCAGACCACGGCGCCTTCAAAACTAAGGCAAGGCGGGGGCTGGGGGGATAGGTGTCTCATAAGACTTCGAGTCTGTGAAAAATAGTTCAGCAGTATATTCAATTCAGTTCTTCATCCCAACAAACCTTACTCAGATGTCTGGCCAAAGCTACTTCCCCACACTGCTGGGCACGAGGAAAGTGGACTGATGGTGGCTACGAACCTGCCATGTGACCCCACCTTCTAGACTGCATTCCCAAGTCCCCAGACTAACCACTGGCACCTCAGTTTCAGCTAAGTAACCAGAGGCTGTGAGGAAACTTGACCAAGCAGCAGCCTCAGTAAGTGGTGGGATCTGCCAGACTTCAAAGCCATTTTCTGCAGCACTCAAGCTGTCCCTGTCAGGAGGCTGCCCCTGAAACAGTGTATCCTTTTTGCTGGAAAAGGACGGAGCCAGCATGGAGCACTGAGGCTTACAGGCACACAGTCATGCCAAGCAGCCAGCTGCAGACAGACACGGGCCTGCCGATTTGTTCACCTGTGCCTGGCAGGCGGGGCAGCGGTGGCAACATCAACGGGAGAAGAGTGGAAGCGCTCCTCACACATGCTCTGCGCCTTTCAGAAGGGAATCTTGCAAAAGCAGAAAAAAGTCCTTATTTATCTTGAAAGGCCACATCAAGTAAAAGAAGAGTGAGGGACAGAGGGCAGAAAGCAACACTTAAAAGTGCAACTGTTTGAAAACAGAATGCTCTTCATTAGGTCTGTGCAGCTGTTTAAATCATGGAAAATGACTTTATTGCATTTCACACACATATGCATTGGGGCCTCTTTTTCAATTCAGCATCTCTTATCCCCCCTCGTAGTCAAGATGGCCTTGTAAGTGGGAGAGGAAAAGTTTCTTTCACATTAGGCAACTTGAAAATGCCAGGGAGGCCTACTTGCCTGAAACACATGCTTATCAGAATGACAAAGACCCCAAAGTTCCACCCTTCAGATTGATTTCTCTGGGTTAATCATTGCCTTGGGCGTGAGGATGGATTCTCTTTTAAAACATTAATTACTCTGGGAGGAGCAAACCCACCACACTGCTAAGACCTTGGTGCCAGTGGTTCTCTTAGGCTGCGTCCCTATACACTGTCCAGGTTCACCAGCTCCTGGAGATGGGCAAGGGGTGGTGGGAGGAAAGAATGGACTGTAAGCAGGCTGGGGACGAACCTAGCAGCACTCACCATCCCAAGCAAACTTCACACAGGTCAAGGACGCGGGGCAGCTCATGAAGGCCAAGTAAGCCCTACAACAACACAGGTTTATTGGGTTCAGTGTTCACAACTATAGTTGGAAATTTTTTTCTAGTCCTTTCTACTTTTAAACTATGGTAAATGATATAAAATAATTAAAGATATGTTTTATTCTTTCTAGCTCCTGTTATTACAAATATTTGCTTTTAAAGGAAACATACACTTGCATGTTTACACACGTGACTGTGCTTTTTATTTGTCTTGCATTTAGCAATAGAAAAAAAAAGTTAATACTCTAAAAAACAATCCAGCCGAGCAGAGAACTGGGGAGAGCAGCAGCTGTAAGGAGAGATGTTTGCACAACGTACAAATTGCTTTTCCTCCACCCTAGACTCTTCCTCCTTCCTGGTCAGCCGAGGCCCATTGGAGAGGCAGACACCACTGTGCTGGCAGTGACGGGGGTAGAGAGAGATGGGAGGGAGAAGCAGTCAGGTGATTTGTCTGAGAGGAAGCTCCTCAAACACTTTGAGTCTTCCTAGTCACGGTGACTCACGCACCCACTACATGGGCAGGCCCGGGCTTTGAAGTGAGAGTGCCCTGCCTCTGCCGTTTCCTGACCCATGATCTCGGGCATGTCACTTGGGCTTTCTGATCCTCATTGTCTCACCTGTAAAATGATGACAATACAATGTCTCCCTTGCAGAACAGAAGCAAGGACTCAATGGTATAATATTTCAAAAAGCAACTTATAGACTGGATATTGCTATGTACAGGTGAGCTATTTTTCTGAAAAGATGGTGCTACTGAAGGTTATAAAATATCTCTGACAAACATGGCCTCCTGGATGATTCTAACACAAATCTTAAAAGATGGATAGGAATTAGCCAGTCAAAGAGGAGGGAGAGCCTTTGTGAGCAAAGAGAGCATTTGAGTTCAGTGAGCAAGAGGCGTGCGGTGGGCAGGACAGGCCGGGGCGTGCAGCCGGAGGCAAGGCAGAGGCGGGCAGAGACGAGCCCGGGCCCGGGCGGCTGGGCTCAGTAGCGCTAAACCTGAGAGCGGAGGCAGGCAGTGGCAGAAGCTTGATGCTGTAGGGCATTATATGCCCTGTTAGGAAGCTTGGATTTTACACCCTAGAACAATGTTGTATCTACTGTGTCCAGTGACATTTCAACAAGCATTTTTTACAGTTTCTATAAACAAGTTCAAGATTAAATAGTTAATCCTATTTCTTTACTGCAGGACTTCTCGGAGCCTTTAATATGCTAACGTCTCATGAATTTCAATAAGGGAATGTACTCTGCAGTATGCCTTCACATTTGACCTTTCTCTGACCCTCACGCTCTCTTGTACTTTCACTTCTCCAGGATTTCCATTTTCCAGCTCTACCCTCAGGGAGATGCTACCACCCACTGCAAGGAGCCTTGTTAGGTTCAGTACACATCTATGCTTGTCAGCATGACTGTGGCTTTGCCAGCTTTTCCTGATCTCTGTCTGCTCACCCAGGCACCCCTTCAAACCTTCTCTTCATAGGAGCTCCTGCTTCTCTCTGCAGGGTGAGCTCAGTTCCTACTCCCCAGAAAGGATGAAGTGCAAGCTAGAGGCTGGCCTCCACTCTATCCTTTTAACCCACCTACAACCACAGACTGTCCTAGCAACTCCCAGAGATGTCGTGCCTTTCGAATGCGGATGGTAGCATCTTAGTCTAAGAAGAGGAAAGAATTGTCAAAGAAGGGAGGCTGCTCTCCAGGGTCAGAGAGTTTGTCAGAGGCAGGGATCTGGTTAGAAATCCCCTGATGCCCAGGTAAGAGCCCTTTCCCCAGGCCACACTGCCATCTAAATGCCTCCAGGAGGGAGTCCTTGTCCCAGAGGCCCACATAGGACAGACACATGCCATTAATACATTGCTTAGACAGCATACAATTACCTAGTCATATTGTGAATGTGTATTGGTAGTATCCTGTCAAGTTTCTTTTACTAGAACTATTTTGTTTCCTTCCTTTTCTTTAAAAAAATTTTTTATTTTAAATTAATTTTTTGGATATAAGATAAAGCACAGTGAATGCAGTTAACAATATGCATGGTGCCAGGGAGGCACTTGAATTATTGGAGGGAACACTTTGTAACCTATATGAATGTCTATACACTGTGTGGTATACTTGAAACTAATAAAAATAGTGTTAAATGCAAACTGTAATGAAAACAGAAAATTGACCTTTAAATTTATTTTTACACTATAGGTGACATGCGATATTATACTAGTCTCGGTTGCACAGCATAATGATCAGATATTTATATACCTCACAAAGCGATCACCACAATAAGTCCGGTACCCACCTGACACCATGTATAGTTATTACAGTATTATTGACTACATTCCCGAAGCTGTGCTTTACATCCTTGAGACTTATTTTATAACTGGCAGTTTGTACTTGTTTCCTTCCTTTTTCACTGCACTGTTTCTTCAAGATAAACCATTCTAGTGCTAAACCTACCCAGGGATTAATATAATGCATTCTGTCCTAACAATCGAAGCTAAAACTAATTTATTCAGCTGCCTTTCGGAAGAGCTCCATCTTTTCCCCAGCACTTTCTCTGGTTCCCGCTGGGCTGAGGATGCCCCGGTGAGGTGAGCAGAGCCGGGACCCACACCTGCAGAGCCCCTGAAGGTGGGTGCTTGAGCCGGACCTTCACTTCATCAGGAAGCAAACTCGCTATCATCATCATACCCCCTCCTGCATCACCACCACAGAAACAACCACATCCAGGGTGGTGGCTCCACTTCAAACTGAATTTAGAGACAACATGTGAATAAACAGTCATGGAAAGCCCACTGCCACAGCTTCAACACCTTTCTTTCTCCACTGTTCATCTCTCCTGGTGTTTAGAGTAGAGCTGTTCTTGACCTCTTTCTTTTTCCAGGTACTTTGGGTAGAATCATTTTTTGTTTATTTGTCTCTAAACACATCTTTAAAATCTCTATGACTGTTTTTGAAGTTTTCAAAACTCAGAGCTACTTTGATCATGTTTTCCAGGCACCATTTCAGTCCAGATGCCCCAAAAGAGCAGGGCCTACCACTCCAGAGCTGGCACACATGTCCTGAGAGAGAGCTCCTGCTCTCCGAGTTTGAAGCAATCTGATTTGGAAGGAGTGAGAGGTCGCTTGTGTCTAAAAATAGCCAGCTAACTACGGGAGGCTATTTCTAATCACTATGGGAAGATGCTGCTGGGCTTGATTAGCCCCCCACACCACAAACTATAAATGTTTTACAGCTTATGGGCATGAATATATTCTGTGATAATCTGGGACACCCATTCCAAAACTATTTGATCAAATCAAATATTATGGATTCTTAACAAATATAATTATTATATGTAACTTAATGCAACAATAACATTTATACAGTTCATTTACCTTTTCAAAGAATATATACGAGTACATATCTGCTGAATCATTTTATCTTCCCAGAAGCATTGCATCCAATTTCTTCCTAATTTAATCCACCTCTCATAATGCTCCTAGCATATCTGCGCACAACACACCCATGCGGCTGTGACAGATAAAAGAATTTACGGCATTGGTACAAATAATTAGAATGCTGGTGTGAGGACTGAACCTAGGCATGAAAGGAGGCACCTAGGAGGATATTGATGGACAGTGAGAGAGCGGGAGAAACAATGTGGGGGAAGCCATGAGGAGATTGCAGAACTTTTCTAGCAGAAATACTTGAATAACTGAACCAGAAGGATGTGGGTAGTCTGGGAGCTTGATGTTGGCATTTGAGATTTTAGAGGTGGCACAATGGCCCAGGGTACAACTGTTGGGGCGGATGACTGAAGTGGAAAGGAGGAAGGATCATCTGAGACAAGGAAGTGAAGAAACTAAGATGCTGGAGAATTAAAATGGTCTTTCCTGGGAACGTAGAAGTTACAAAGAGCAGCGGATCTGGAGTGCTGGGGAGGACTGGGAGCCAGTGAATGAAGAGGAGTGAGTAGGAGATGACAGAAACAAGGGAGGTAGTGTGTCCAAGTCACATGAATGTCAAAGAGCAAAGGTTTTGCAGAGAAAGGGGAAACAATGGTCCAAAGGTGGCAGAGGGAAGCAAGGAGGACACCTGCCCTACTCTGGACCCCCAGTTACACAGAACAGAGAAGAACAACAGCCTCTGATGGCTGTGGGAGAAGGGTCTTCCGAGAACCTCCGTACTTCAGAGGAGAGGTGGTGATACGGAAAGCTTCAGGAGGTAACAGCAGGCAGGCTGGGTGAACACAGGGCAGGCAGGAGAAGTGAGCATGAGAGCCCAGGTGACGATAGATGCTGGGGATGCTGGGGCCTATGGGGGAATTCGAAATGAATGGGATGTCTTAAAGCAATTTCCCCCCTTTCAGCAGAAAAGCTTTTAATCTGTGTATCCTTGAGGAAGGGTGATATATCTTGAAGGGAGGCCCCGGCGCTTCCTTTCCAGGAAGAGAAACACATTTTGTGTTACCCAGGGTTGGAGATGGAATTTGATGGACTACTGAGCCCCTGCCTAGGGGAAGCAGAGAAAGAGACTTTGGTGAAGGAGGGCAAAGAAGGGTGTGGTGAAAGTTAGGGAGGGAGCCTGGGAGAAAGGACAAGGTAGATTCCAGCCCAGCTCAGATCCCTGGGTCCATCCTGGGGACCATGGGACCCTCCTGCAAAAGAGTGCTAGGTTGCCAGGGATGGGGCAGGGACTGTACAGAACCAAAGCCAGGACTATGGCCTGACTCAAGCCCCCTCCAAAGTGAGAGCATCGGCTCATCTGTACAGAGTGCTCACCTGTTCACTGCCCAGGTAGCTGCAGTTGCTGGCACAGTCCCTAGTAAGGGACCTTGCACATGCGTGGTGTCTGTTTACAGAGTCAATAAGACACCCTGTGAGATTCATGAAATAAGTATCATCTTCTGTTCCCTACTCTGGGACATAACAAGGTAAGGACGATGTCTGTAAGCTTACTTAAACAGTAAGAGACAGAGAGGAATCCAGGTTGCTAGTGGACTGGAATCATCGCCATCTGTTTAAGTTCAGCTGTAGATCTCCCCAGAATAAGCAGAATGGGGCATGCCAGAAGAGAAAGGCAGAATTTTATGATTCTGAATTAAAATGATCCTTTTGGTAAAGACTCAATTTTATGTAAACCTAATCCCTTTGGCTTATATAAACAAAAGTCCACCTTAAAGATAATTCCCTTACGCAAACACTACAATAACAACAGTATCAAACTGGAGTGGGCAGCACCTGGGAGGTGGCTTGCCAAATTGAAGTAGAAGTAGTCATAGAGTTAGGTTGGGGTTATAAATCACACACCCTGACTTTTCTTCAATATTTCATTTACTATTTTTATGTTATATTTTCAGCAGAGATGCTCAAGAAAATCTCAGCTTTACAACAAGGCAACAACTGATAGCATTTATTGAATTGCTGTTAAAAGGAATCAGAGGTGAAAAAATGTTTTCTGGTCTTTGCTCCTAGAAGACAGGAAGAATGTTCTTTAGGTCAGAGGAGAAAAAGGCCACTTGGATATTAGCTGGGGACTCTGTGGGTTGAATGCCACAGTTGTAGGGACCTTTAGTGACTTTGTTCATGGAAATACAACTGAGTAGGAAGCAGAAGAAAGGAAGGAGCTGGGATGGGGAAAATGGGAGGATGGCCAAGCTGCATATGATATTAGCTTCACATCACTATCTTTGAACACTACACATTGCCATGGCTCCCTGCCCAACTTGCATCAGCTGTCACCCTGGCGTCTCCAGCTGACAGTTCCTGAGCGAATTCTGATGAAGGCAGATGATATTTCAGGGCATTCAGTTCCATCAGTGGAGAAATTAAACCCTCTGCCATTGGCTGCAAGGCTCAGGGGCCCAAGGCATCCTCAGGCCCCCCAAGTCAGTGCCTTTCCCTGAGTCCTGCATGGAGGAGGAAGTTAGTAAATGTTGTGCCTGAACAAATTAATTTCTGCTCATAGAAGAGTGGAAGAGTGGTCACCTTTGGGGTGTGCCAGTAGTGCCTGGAAAGGAGCAAGAAGGAAATTCTGGGTGCCAGTCTGGTTCTCTTAATCTGGGTGTTACCTGGGTGTGTACAGTTTGTGAAAAATCCACTGAGCTATTGTATACTATGCACTCTTCTGTATGTGTATTATAATCCAATAAAAAGTCAAAAGAAAAGAAGACAAGAAGGGAGACGGGGTGGAGAAAAAGAAGGGAGGGAAGAAAGGAGGAGGAAAGGGAAGATGTGAAGCCAGATCAAGAAGCTTGAACCTGGTTCAACAGGCAGTTGTGAGCCTCTCTTGGTGGCTCAGACACGGTACAACATGACAAGAGCATCATTACAGGAAGATTAGTTTGACTGTGGAGAGCAGTTTAAAGGGATGAGGCTAAGGCAAGAACAGGTGAGTCAGAGTGACCTCAAACAGGGAGGTGATGACTTGGGTTAGATCAGTGTCCATGGTGGCGACGTTTAAGAGGGGAGTGGAACATTTTCAAGGAGCCAGTTTCAAGGTGAACTATTACATAAACGAACCAATATGTGGCATGTGCTCTGGGCTGCTTTGTGATATTGCAGAATATGAAAACTGGCTTTGTTTAAATAGTAATCATAATTCTTTCAGGGCCCAAGAATGCTAGCTCACTTAGCTGTGCTCAGTTCCATGAGCCCCAGAGCACCGTGCCTGGCCAGCCCCTATTCCCAGACACGTGCCATTTGTCAGGTCGTTCTTAGCAAGGATCAACAAGGGACACTAGCACAGACCAGCCGCGTGACAAACAGCATGGGCTTTGGTTTTTTGTTGTGTTTTGCTTGGGTCCATTTATAAATACATGATGATAGCTAAAACTACTAATTTTTTAGGACCTATTTGGAAGATTAATTTAATAGCTGAATATTTGAGATTGAAAAGAATATTGCCTTCTAAAGTATAATATATAATGAAGATTTTAAAGATTAGCTTGAACAAATCAAAGCTTGTCCTTCAGAAAAAATAATATAAAGAATATGTTAGTACAGGGTCTTTAGCAGAATTTAGATTTGTGCAAATCTTCAATTTTCCATAATCCAAAATTAACAAACTCAGAATGACACAAATTTGTTGAAATGTAATGCAAACTAAACATTTTAGTGCATCTTCCTGGAGTTAAACAGAATGTTGACATCTAATTTCACATTATGCATCTAAGTTCTGCATGATGAATTAACAGGCAGAAATAGATGAATCACTGACACATTGGCTTTTCCCAAGTCCCAGAAGAAAAACAAAGGTTCCCAGTCAGAGATGAGGGAGAAGTTCATTTGGTTCATTACTTTGCATAAATCCATAATTATGTACACAACTAATTTATATGTGCTGCACTAACTGAATTATTGTTATTTAGCTTTTTGTGATGCCAGTCACTGAAACATAATCTAATTTGACTAAGTTCCTCAAAGCCTTGGAGAGTCTTAGTTATAAGCTGGTTCTCCGCTCATTAGCACTGACATGTATGGTTTGTTTATGTGGATCTTTTTTGGCCTCCTGCCCCCAAGTTAACACCTCTTTGTTTCATAATCCACACTGTCATTGTGCCCTCTTGACCCAGAAGAGAGGCAGATGAATGAAAGCATTGATGCCAACTTTACAGCTTCTGGGAGCAGGCAAGAGGCCTGAATGCCTAGTCATTGGCTCTGATTTCTTTGGAAACAAAGAAGGGAAGGGAAGAACTGAACAAGTATCCAAGGCCTTCATTGACTCACCACTAAGTGCTGTAGTATGTTATGTGACTAAACAGTGCATGGCACATAGGATTCAGATTGTGATGTCTGCCAGCAAAGAATGGCATGCAATTCTTAGCATGAACCCAGTGTGCTTCATTAATTTACTGGGGACTACTAGAAATTATTTCTACTAGCTGATGGTCTTCATTTTCATTTCTAATAAATAGTTGAATAAATGTGAAAGAGAAGTCCAAGTAGGAGCCATTCCCCCGCCCGCACGCCCCCCCCCGGCCCCCACCCAGAAGAATCACAAATTGCTGAGGGCCTGAGTGCCAGCCTGGCTTTCTAAACTTCCACATTCACCACACTGTCTCAACATGGTCACTGCTAGTCCTAGGTGGCTATGAGCACTTGAAATGCGGCTAGTGCAAACTGAGATGTTTTTTAAATATAAAATGTACACAAGATTTCAAAAACTTCATGTGAAAAAGAATGTAAAATGATCATGTTTAATTTTTATGTTGATTACATACCAGAAAGTTAATGTTTTGAATATATTGGCTTAAATGAAATATATTCTTAAAATTAATTTCACTTGTTTCTTTTCACTTTTTTTACACACTAGAAAATTTTGTAGGATACACGAGACTCATACTATGTTTCTATTGGGCAGCACCAGTCTGCACAGATGCAGTGGATCTTTCCTGACCCTACCATCCATCCTGCCAGCTAAGACTCCTCCTTCACTGCTCGCCTTCACTGAGGAGGTCTGCAGACCAAGAGATCGGCATTTTCTGTTCCTAAGCTGACAGCTCTGCCAATTGCAACTTCACTTCCAGCCAGAAAGATGGCCTTGTTTCACGGTGACTGTATCTGCTATGCTCATGAACGAGGTGCTAGTTATCCGAACACCCACCATAAGGTTTTTCAGAATTTACTTTGAATTCCATTTAACCTGGCTTGGGGGAAGAGGGTTCAGTGTGGGAGAAAAGGGAGCAGGTAGGAGAACAGACAGGGATACCTGAAGTATTTAAATTCACTAGGAAACAAAACTGTTCTTTTAAATCATCTGATTATCTTGGACTGCTTAGACAGGTGATACACATAATTTAAGTAAAGGTGAATGACAGAGGGAAAGATTTCTCAAGGTAATTACTTGGATACTCACTGACTTACCAAAATTCACCAAATCCAGTGATTACAAAATCTTTTTCTTGGGAGTATAGCTAACAAGGATCTGTGACTTTGACTGAACATCAGATTCACCTCTTACAAGCACACTGACAGGTCAGAACCAGGGCCACACACTAGGGTGAGTCTATTGTGAAGGGTCACGGAGAGACGAAGGGCAACGAAGACACTGATTTTCCACCGACAACCCAGGAGAAGATTTTCCTTCGTGCGGGAAAAAGATGGTATGGTCTTTTTTTTATTTAATTAGGGACTCGCAGTCTTACATTCACAATTTTAAAAAAATTTCTGAAAACTAACAATTTTTAAGAATTGATTTGAAGGCAAAACCTGACCCGAATGGGCGTGAGGCTATTTACAGTCTTTATCCCACTTAGTCTAAAATTCATACATTAAACTACAGACATGCTGATATGTTTGGTTTTGAGCTGCTTCCCAGGCCACCTAGGGTGTGGAGTAGTTTACCTTCAAATTCTAAAACATTTGGAATTTTGAAACACATCTGACCCTAAAAATTTCAGGTAATGAAACTACTTATGGGATATCGCAGCTTGGAAGGCTAGGGAGTAACAGCTCTTCACCTACTCGTTTGCTCCTAACTCAGCCAATGTCCTACAAGTTACTTTCCCTCCTGTGCTCTGTCTCATTCCTTATTCACACAAGCCTGCCCTACCTTGAAGGTAACTGAGTGGATGGTTTAGTGGTTGCCAGGTTATGCTTCAGACACACTGTGGTAATGTGCTTGCTGTCCCTTTATGATGTGGGCTAGTCATTGTTGGCAAGCCTACATGAAATCACAGTAATTAAATTCACCTTCTCTAAAATTGTTAAACCAGAAGAAGGTTATATAAGATCTTTTCAGTGTAACTACAAAAGAAAAGGAATGTTATGAGTTATGAGAAAGGAGTAAAGTGTGAAGATGCATTCTTATTAAGATTATAGCAGCCAAGATGGAGGTGTAGGTAGACACACTGTGCGTCCTCGCACAACCAAAAGGACAGCAATTTAAAAACAAAAAACAACCAGAACCAACAGAAAAATCAAACTGTATGAAAGTCCAACAACCAAGGAGTTAAAGAAGACACATCCATCCAGACTGGTAGGAGGGGCAGAGACAGGCAGCCAGGGCGGAAAGGACTCGTGGCAAAGTGGTGGCTGGAGGACAGGGTGGGCAAAGAGAGAGCAGGAAGACCAGGGTGGGTGAGGTGGTGGTTGGCAGAGCAGGAGGCCTCACATTCATGAGGGGATAAACTGGGAGGAACAACTGGGGAGCGAGACAGACTGTGCAACCCAGGGCTCTAGCACCGGGGAAATAAAGCCTCAAGGCTCTGACTGAAAACACCTGTGGGGGTTGGGGGTGGCAGCAGGAGAAGCTCCCAGCCACACAGGAGAGTTTGTTGGAGAGACCACAGGGTCCTAGAATGTACACAAATCCACCTACCCGGGAATCAGCACCAGAAGGGCCCAACTTGCTTGTGGGAAGTGAGGAAGTAACTAAAAGCCAGCACAGAGTGGAGCAAGCGGCACTATTTCCTCTCGACCCCTTCCCCACAGACAGCATCACATATGCAGCAACATGGGTTGCTCTGCCTGGGTGAACACCTAAGGCTCCGCCCCTTACTGTGTAACAGGTGTGCTGAGATAAAAAAATATGGCCCAAATGAAAGAACAGATCAAAGCTCCAGAAAAAAATACAACTAAGCAGTGAAGCGATAGCCATCCTATCAGATGCAGAGTTAAAAACATTGGTAATCAGGATGCTCACAGAATTGGTTGAGTATGGTCACAAAATAGAGGTCACAAAAAAGTGAAGGCTATGAAAAGTGAAATAAAGGAACTAACAGTGACGGGAAGGAAACCGGAACTCAAATCAACGGTTTGGACCAGAAGAAAGAAAGAAACATTCAACTAGAACAGAATGAAGAAACAAGAATTCAGAAAAATGAGGAGAGGCTTAGCAACCTCTGGGACAAGTTTAAACATTCCAACATCTGAACCATAGGGGTGCCAGAAAGAGAAGAGAAAGAGCAAGAATTTGAAAACTTATTTGAAAAAACTAATGAGGGAGAACTTCCCTAATCTGGCAAAGGAAATAGACTTCTAGGAAGTCCAGGAAGCTCAGGGAGTCCCAAAGAAGTTGGACCCAAGGAGGAACACACCAAGGCACATCATAATTACATTACCCAAGATGAAAGATAAGGAGAGAATCTTAAAAGCAGCAAGAGAAAAGGAGACAGTTACCTACAAAAGAGTTCCCATAAGACTATCAGCTGATTTCTCAAAAGAAGCCTTAGAGGCAAGAACGGGCTGAAAAGAAGTATTTGAAGTCTTGAAAGGCAAGGACCTACATCCAAGATTACTCTATCCAGCAAAGCTATCATTTAGAGTGGAAGGGCAGATAAAGTGCTTTCCAGATAAGGTCAAGTTAAAGGAGTTCATTATCACTAAGGCCTTAATATATGAAATGTTAAAGTGATTTATCTAAGAAAAAGAAGATGATCAAAAATATGAACAGTAAAATGACAACAAACTCACAACTATCAACAACTGAACCTAAAAACAAAAACAAAGCAAATAATAGAACAAAAAGAAAAATCACAGAAATGGAGATCACATGGAGGGTTACAGCAGGGAAGGGGAGGGGAGGAGAGGGGAAAGGTACAGGGAATTAGAAGCATAAATGGCAGGTAGAAAATACAGGGGGAGTTTAAGAATAGTATAGGAAATGGAGAAGCCAAAGAACTTATATGTACAACCCATGGACATGAACTAAGGGGGGCAGGGGATGCAGGTGGGAGGAGGTGTGCAGGACTGAGGGGAATAAAGTGGGGGAATAGGACAACTGTAATAGTATAATCAATAAAATATATTTTTTAAAAAAGAATCAACCAATGAATGCATAAGTGGAACAAAACCTACTTCTCTCCCCTTTCCTCTCTATCTAAAAATCAATAAAAATATTTTAAAAACTTATAAATTCTTTTGAGAAACTAGGCAACATTCTACTCTATTGAGAGTTTGACTGTTCTCCAACTTCCTATTAAGAATTATAGTTTTCATTCATTTTCATAAAAGATTTCAAGGACAACTGAAATATAATTTGATCTGATTTACCTTAACTAAGAAGTTAAAAAAATATCCTACACTGTTTCTTTAACAGCACTGTAATTATCTGCCTTTGGTGAAAGCATTTATGGTTTCTTTCTTGGAAACATTTCGTTAGTGACTATTCATACACCATTCCAGATGGATGCTACATATTTGTTACTGCTTACTGCCCTTTGGACTTAAATTTCATTTTGTACAATGATAGCACGTGAGAAAACTAACCAAAGAATGTATACCTTTTTGTCTTAAAAAAGAAAAAACAACTTTGCATCTCTCCCTCTCCCTGGGAGTGAGTTAAATATGTAACGCTGTATATAGCTTACTATGTGCAGTCATTATAGTCAAATATCTGTCAAATTACTATTTGTTTGCTTTGAGTACTATTGCTTTAGTATAAATTCGGAACTCTAGTATAGTCAGCCTACGTAACACACCAGACAAAATGCACCTTTCAACCCTGTGCACTACACAGAATTCCGACATGTCAAGTTGCTTGGAACCTCCTCACCCCTCCTACCAGGGGTCATTTTAGTCATGACTTGAAAATCCAAAAAATTACATCTTTATATATTGTTTTATCATTAACATAAATTTAGAATTATTTTTATGCTTTTGTCTTTTAAATTTTGCAGAATATAAAATATGAAACTATCATACCCTCCACCCCCACCCCCCAAAAAAAGAAAGAAAAGAAAAAAAAAGGAAATCCAGACAAGGTTACCTACTGATCAGGGCACCTCTGCAACCTCAGGTCCCCTAAGAAAGCCAACACCTGAAGACTGTCTCGCTCATAGCAGATCATATCCCATTGCTTGGCAAGTGGAGAACCACCCTGTACTCCTTTTGTGAAAGTTCCTCTACCCTTGGACAGCCTTGTCTGGTTGTCCCCTGACACCACCACCTGGAGGTGGAGTGGAGCCCTGCTTTTCCCATCTCTCTTCTGGTTCTTACTCCAGCTGCCACTCAGGCGGTTGCTCCAAGGAAAGGGTCATCAGACCATTGCCTCTCAAGATTTACACAACCTTACACCATCAGATATGTTTCTGGGTAATGAGCTTTTAACTGGCTCAAATTTATTAGAACATTTTTGTCTTTTGCCATTAAACTCAATCTTTATACCTTTGTGTTCCTTCAGGAATGAATTTAAATGAGTGTCATTTGATTGGGTCACCTACTCTAAACTCCAGAGATGACCAGAGAAAAGTCACTCCCTGCACAAATAGATTATTTTCCCATGACTTGTGAGACATATGTACTTTTACGGTTAGGGTGGTGTTTTTGTTTTTGTTTCCTTCTTTCTAAGAGTTTTGTTTCTGCCTAAGTTTTATAAGAACATGTGAAAGTTGTGCCCTCATTCAGGTTGAAGGCCTGAATGTAAGTAAGCAGCCCTTAGCCTATCCTCACTTTTTTTGTGAGTTTTCACATGCCCCAGCAGCATCATGTTCACTCAGCTGTAACAACAGCATTTTCGAACTCTGGGCACCGCAGCACTTGCCCTGGGAGCGCAGCACCACGAGAACTCAGCCAACCTCCTCTGGCTGAGTGGCTCTCTCCATCCAGTGGCAGCGAGAGTTCCCCCTACGTTCCTCTTCAGTACAGATCTACAGCAGAGTCTCCTTTAGCCGCTTGTTTGTTTTCTGGATCACAGAGTCCTCTCTAAAGCTCCAGATAATAATTTCTGAAGGACAATAGTTGTTGTTTTTTGCTATGTTTATTTGCAATATAGTTCCTATAACATAAAATTCACCATTTGAAACTGGTGTTTTAGTAGACCCACTGGTTTTCAGTATATTCACAAGGCTGTGCCACTGCACCACTGTGTGTGCAATTCCAGAACATTTCATTACTCCAAACAGAACCCCCGTACCTGTCAGCAGTCACTCACCATCGTCTCCTCTCTCCCCTTCTCCGAGGAACTACTCATCTACTTCCTCTGTACAAATTTGTTTATTCTGGATATTTCATATAAAGAGTCACATACTACCTGACCTTTTGTATCTGGCATTTTCACTTAGCATTATGTTTTTAAGGTTCATCCATGTTTATTTCTTTAGAAGGGTGAATAATATTCCATTGTATGGATATACCATTTATTGTTTACCCATTTACCAGTTGATGGACATTTGGATTGTTTCCATTTTGGGTTATTTTGAAATATTGTACTATAAACATTTGCATGCAAGCTTGTATGTGAACGTGTTCTGAATTCTCTTAGCTATGTTATCTAGAAGTCAAATTGCTGAGTCATGTGGTAATGGTATGTTTAACTTTTTGAACAAATGCAAAATTGTTTCCACAGCTGTGCCATTTTATAATACCACCAGCAGTGTGTAAGGGTTCCAATTTCCCCACAGCCTCATCAACACTTGTCATTACCTCTCTTTTTAATTATAGCCATCCTAGTGGGTGTGAAGTGGTATCTCACTGTGGTTTTGATTTGCATTTCTCTAGTGACTAATTATGTTGAGCATCTTTTTATGCGCTGTTAGCCATTTGTATATCTTTTTTTGGAGAAATGTCTATTTAAATCCTTTGTCCATTTTTAACATTGAATTTATCTTTTTATTATTAAGTTGATGAGTTCTTTACATATTCTGGATACTAGATTCTTATCAGATACATGATTTGCAAATATTTTCTTCTGTTCAATTCTTGATCATGTCTTTTGATCCACAATAGGTTTTAATTTTGATGAGGTTCAACATATATGTTTGGTTGCTTATGCTTGGAGGAACCTTTTTAAAAAATTAAATCTATGAGGAACCCCACTCTATAACACGGACAGAAAGTAAAGGGGCTCTGGTGGAGCAAAAATGGAATCCCACACCTCTGATGACAACAGGAAGCATCAAGATGCTATGGCATCTGATAAGGTTATGAAAGCCTTTAGGGCTGATTCTAAATATGTTTTTCACTCATAATCTTTCCTGATGTCCTACATAAAATGTGATTTACTCCACGATAAATCATTGGTAAAGAAAATAAGTCAATGAATGCAGGACAGTGTTTTAAAGGGGCAGATAAAATGGAAATCAGAGATCAGCAGCCATCAGTAAAATGAATATTAAAGATTGTCTAGTCCAGTGCCATACTATGGAGATGTAGAAACTGCAGTCCTGAAGAGCAATTTTCAAAGTGCTGTCCCTTAAAGATCACTAAGGATCCTCAAGACTCAGGGATTCTGTGAGGTTAAAACTATTTTCCCAACAATTTTAAGACATTTTACACCTTTTTTACCTTCCTTCTCTCACCAGTATACAATAGGTTTCCATGATGTTATCATGGCTAATGGCTAATGTGTGCTTGTGTATTCTCATGCTTTATAACTTTCCCAGATTTAATTTATAATATATATCTAATATACATATATCTATCTTATGTATCTTCCTACCTACCTACCTATCTCTCACATAAACCCCAGTGTTATAATTGATTCAAGGAAAGCTGGAGAAAAACATTTCACATGGTCTCAAAGAATCACTTTACAAATTAATTACAAAGGAAAAATGTACCTTTTATGGAGACTTCTGATGGTCACCGCCTTAATCAAGTTATTGAAAATTAGCATCATTAATAATGCAGGATCCTAACATTACGTGCCTCCTGATGCAATGCCATAAAAAGCACACGTTACCTACACAGTATTATTAGAAAAATTTAACCTGAATCTGATCATGAGGAAATAAGCAGAAGAAATCTATACTATGGAACATTTTGAAAACAAACAAACAAATTGATTGGAACTCTTCCAGAAAGTTAATACTGTGAAAAACAAAACAAATAACTGAACCAAAGTGATTTACCAAATACAAAAGTTGATTGAATTATAATTTTTTAAAAGGACAGATATAAAAGACATTTTTGAGATATTGGAGGAATTTGAATATGGGTCAAATGTTAGATGGGTTAATGTTAATTTTGTTATCCATCTTAATGATGTTGTGTATGGGTAGGGGAATGACCTTATGCTGAGTATTTAGGGAATAAATGTCAAACGTCTGCAATTAACAAATCATTTGTTAAAAAATAGTTAATTAAATATATATAGGGAGAGAAATAAAGCATGCAGCAAAATATTAACCCTGTGAATCTAGGTAAAGATTATATGGGTGTTCACATTCAGAAAAAATAACTTTTAAAAATGTTTAGGGAGAGAAATAAAATATGGAAACATATCACTAATTAGTCTAGGTGAAGACTGTGTGATGTTTATTTTATTATTCTTTTAATTTTTCTGTAGGTTTGAAATTTTTTTAATAAAAAATTAAGGGAAAAGTTAATCACCCTGTACCTGAGAGATCAGAGGGTAAAACAGGTGCAAACACTTCTGGCTTATTACTTCTGTGCACCATGGCCTGACACTCCCTTGTGAGAAAACCAATAGGACCGTTTAAGAGAGATAAATCAGAAGTGGCTGTTGACACAGCGTTCACTGGCCCCCTGAACAGTGCGGGGGCCCCTGTCCTGAGCGCCAGATGTGGGTTATTACTTGTTATTACTTGTTATCCAGCTTTAACAAAGCTTACTATTTGGTCAGATTCACTATAGCTTTTTAAAAAAATGTATCTTTATCATAATATGCATACCATTCCGCAAGTTGGTTTTCTCAGGATATTACTTGTTATTACTATTGCTATTACTTGTTATCCAGCTTTAACAAAACTTACTATTTGGTCAGATTCACTATAGCTTTTTAAAAAATTTATCTTTATGCATACCATTCCGCAAGTTGGTTTTCTCGGGATGATTTCAGAGATGTATTCATGCTGATATCTATAGGTTCCTTTTTAAAATAGTCATTTTTATATGCTATTTTATCATATGAATATAACCCAATTTATGCATTGCCTTACTGATGAACATTTAGGCCGTTCATCAGCCTATTCTTTTTATTATTGCAAAAAATGTTGCAGTAAACATCCTTGTCCATGTTTTCTTGTGCTTGTGTGTGAAAGTTTCTCTGTAAGTGAAAACTAAATTTTAGGCTGTATTAAATTTACGCCTTCACCAGTATAGGAGAGGCTCCTTTTCTTTGGCAATCTTGCTGGTAGTGCACTGGGCAGCTTCACTGAGTATGAGAACCGATTGCTAATATTTTAGAAATCTGCAAGCCACTTGTTTAACATAGCCATTATTAAAAATCCAATTATAAAAACTTATAACTAAATAAATTATATTAAAAATAAAGAGCAAACTCAAAATTGATCACCTTCTGCTTATTTTACAGTCATTTACCATCATCTATACTCTTGAGGTTACTCACATCCATTGTCTTTAAATGGCAAAAGTACTATATGGAGAACGGTGTGCTATTTCACACATCACTTCACAACTCTGTGTTCACTGACATCCTCTTGGTACTATTAAATCAGCCAAGAAAATTGGCAAACACTAATAACCAGTGATTGATTTATTGTTTTGTTGATTGCCTAGACTTAAGAAAACAGATGGTGAAAACATTAATGTGGACTAAACTTAATGTGCATTATTTCTGTAGTTGTTATACTATGAATAGCACAAAATATTGAGGAAATACTTCTCCAGTATTCAAAAACTACTATCTAATGCAGCAAAGAGTCAACTCACATGAATGACAAGTAAATGCAGTTATTACATATGTATTTATCATTTTACTTTGCCTTACTCATCAACATAAATTACATATCAACTAACATTTATGTCGGAACTACACTCATTTGTCAGTAGTAACTCTGGGCTGGGTATGGATTCAGGAATTTAGCAAAAATCAGCAGAAAGCAGATTTTTGGTTATATTGATAATAAAAAACACGGCATATTTTATTATTTCTAAATTTTGTGCTATGTGTCTTTTATGTCAATAAAGTTTAAAATAACACATTTACACATACATACCTACAAATGTCTTCAGAGCTTGGTGCTAAACACTCACTGGCACACTACTGCCTGCGAGGGGATTATCAGATATGAACTCTTCCAATTATAAAGTTTGGTGGACATATGATATGCATAGTAACTGCTACATTTTGTGGTTTTAATCTATATTTCTATGATTACTGTACTTGTTTCTTTTGGCTTTTGTAATGAAATATCACAAACTGTGTGGCTCGAAACAATAGAAATTCATTGTTTCACCATTCTGGATGCTAGAAGTTTGAGATCAAAGTTCAGCAGGGCCATGCTCCCTTCAAGACTCCAGCTGGAATCCTCCTCTACCTCTTCCGAGCTTCTAGAGGTGACTGTTGATCCTCAGTGTTCCTTAGCTTGAAGCTGCACCGCTCCGTCTTTGCCTCTGTCATCGCGTGGTGTTCTCTCCTCCTGCCTTCAGGTCGACTTCTTTTGAGGACACTAATCATATTGGATTAAGGGCCAATCCCACTGCAGTGTGACTTCATCTTAATTAATTGGATCTGCAATGACCCGACTCCAATAAGGTCATATTCTGGGGACCAGGACTTGAACACATCTTTTTCAGGGGACACAATTCAACTTGTAACAATTACTAACAAGGAATGAATTTTTGTAAGACCTTAAGGAAATCTGTTCATCTTTGATTTTAGTTAGAAAAAAACATAGGACTACGCTCCCTTTCCCTTCTATCTTTCCTGTCTTTCCCAGTGCAATGTGATTTTTAGAGTATTGAGGTGATCACTGCATAATAATCTTTTGGATTCATAATTCCATCCAAGGGCAAAAGTGCTTCCACTATAGATACTAGAATAGAGGTTGTGTGCAGGCTTTGTGACCAGATTTGAATTCAAGTTCCAGATCCAATTAATTCTGTGACCTTGAGAATATTACTTAAATTTCTTAAAACTTCAGTTTTCTCATTTGTAAAATGGGGGTACTAATAATCTATTTAATAATGTTGCGAAGATTTTATGAGATAATAGACTATAACTGACACATAGTAAGGGCTCATTTAATGTAGCCATATCATTACTATTGATTTTTGTTGTGTTCTTTTGTTGTTTAATACATTTTATTATGATTTGAAAAATTTATTAAAATTTGATAAATTTTGTTATTTGATAAAGCCCAGCTCAAGAGTTGTAACTGTTTTTAAATATTTGTTTTCCACATTTTGGAGTGTGTCTGCTGCAGGTCAGCTACCCTGGAAGCCAACACTTGAGATTCACATGTGGGACATTTCCTGGGATTACCCTGTGAGTTACCACCACAGGGAACCAGGAGCAGCAGGACCAGACCGAGGGAGCACCACACAGTCGCAGCTGAAGTCTCACTGATCCTGCGGGGACTCTGAAGCTAGTGCTGTCCACACTGGAGCAAGGGGCCTGGACCTTTACAGTCCCACGTCAACAGTCGATGGATGTGGGCTGCCCCTGGGCAGAGGGTGTGAACTTGGACAAAGTTGTTCCCTCCAGTGGCTGGCAATCCAGGAGAGGGACTCAGGTGAGAACTGCCAGCCCACAAGCACTTCCAGCAACTGAATGAGTTTTTCATTCCAAAAGGGCAGGGTGGGCTGGACTGGTGGGGCAGTAATCTGTGTAGTGCACCACAGCACTCCCGACAGTATCCAATAGATTTGGGTTTTATACCTGTCCCCAGCGAAGTAGCCTTCTTCAATAATTTTCACAGTCACATCTATTAATCATTCTTCATAAACCCAAAGTAGTAAATTCTCAGTTACTTTCTCCACACTTGTTCATTTTAGGCGAATAAGCTTTTATAGAAGACTGACCTTGTCATAAAGCAGCTAGGCTTATTTCACTAGTCATCAACATGCCCAAGTCTCACCAATTTGGGTTCTGAGTAGACAGCAGAGGCCTGAACCTCCTCCTCCGCATGAAGGCTACAACTGCAGATGTGATGTGCTCTGCCTGGACACAAGTCGCAAGAACAGTCATATGAACTCAGCAGTTCCACTCCCTCCCATTCAGTAATTCCACTGATCCTTGACTCACACCTTCATCTGGAAAGTTTCAGCTCCCAAGTTTGCCATGATCACTTTAGTTTATACCCCACATACTAAAAAAAAAAATAAATAAAACAAAAATAATAAAAGGCCTGAGAGGAAACCAACCTTGTCTTCATCCAGCATCTGACTCACCCTGGCCTTCTAACTGCTAGCACCAATGGGTCAGCTCGCCACCCGGCATCCATCTGGCCATTTTTCTTTCTTGCCTGATAACACATGGCGGTCTCCTTTCTTAGCATGACCCTCTTCTTTCTTGATCTGTGGGCAGCTCGTGGCTGGTGATTTCAAAGACCTCCATCCTTACCTTGGAACTCTTGGTTTCCAGTATCCATCTAGTTTTGGTTACTAGCATTAACCCAGAATTTTTAGTTGCTGCCTTATTCTGTTGAGTCATAGTTACTTAGATCTCTTCTGACCTGCAGCAGCAGTTGGAGAAGCCACTGCCTGACTATCCTAACCCAACAGCTACTCACGTTTAGGGCAGTGCCTCTGTTTGGTTGGAGATGTCCAGTTCTCCTAACAGAGTAAGAGTCTGTCAGACTAGAGCATGGAAGGCAGGGTGGAGTGGTGGAAAGAGTGCTGGACTAGGAGTCAGAGTCCTGGGGACTGGTCTTTGAACCCTGCAATGTCCGAGTTGGAAGGAACTTAGAGATAATATAGTTAAAACCCATTATTTCATTTAAAAAAGGGGACTAATGCCCAGAGAAATGTGTCTTGCTTACATCACAGAACTATGTAGTAGCCAAGTTTGTGTGAAAATCTGATCCTTGATACTAACATCTTGGTCTCTACTCATAAACAGTATGACTTTGAGCAAATAGATCTTTTGATGTCTCTGAGCTACAATTTCCTCATCTCTTGTAAGTTGTTATGAGAATCAAATAGGATTACAGATGTAGGAAGGATTTACAAAGGCTTATTTTATTAAGGTATAATTAACATATAACTATAAAGTCTTAAATGCTGTATAAATGCCATGTAATACAAATTCTCTCAGTAGCATTCTTGACAGGTTATAGGTATTTATAGATCTTATTTTTCTTGTGCTTATTTTCTGAGGTATAGTATCTACATGTTCAAAGAAGAAACAATCACATGTGGCCCAGCTCAAGTCAGACTTAAGTTATGTAAGACTTTGATGAATAGTAAACTTCGCTGCATTTCTCATGATCACTCTATTTTTTCCTCCTCATCTATAAGGTGAGTTCAATAAAATTACATATATAAAATTAATTTTTGTATATTTACTTTGATCTCAAATAATTTGTGTAATTTGAAGGAAAAGGAAAGTAACTAGAATCTAAAAGTTTATCTCAATCTTCTGTTTTAAAAACGACAATGTGGAATAGAGGAAAGGGCATAAGATTTGGATTAAGAGGCCTAGCCTAGCGAGGGCTTGGATTAATGTGATTTGGGCGGGCCTCTCATCCTCTCTCGGGTCCCTACTTATCAGAACAGAAAAATAATAACAATCCTCCGTCATGGGGTTGTTATGAAGTCAAGAGAGAGAATGTTCCTGAAGAGTTTTGTAGGCTCTAGAGCAGAGTTCAAACTTCTACTTGAGCTAGCAGAGGTTTAGTTTTTGTGTATACTACTGGCCCACACAGTGCTTTAACATTTTTCTACTTGCTTGCTAACCTTTTTAGAAGGGAGATTTCATATGAAAACCTGGATATCTGTCTCCTCTTGTCTGCCCTGGACTGACATTCCTGGGAACACAACTAGCAGGACTACCTACCTGCCATGGAGACCAGGTGACAGCTGAGACTGACCCCTGGGCCTGACTCTTGTTTCCATTGCACTGGGATTCTTCTTGCAATAGAATGAAGAGGAACATGAAGCATTCCTTAGATTCATGTCTTTATCCAAAGTTAGATCATGAAAGTTAGATTGAGAGGATCACATGTAGCTCAGAAAAAAACAGTGGAAAGCATGTTTCTTTGCAGAAGCTAAGAATATGCTCACATATTTAATATGCAAATAAGTATATCTGTGTTCAAAGCATACCCTATGATGCCTTTATTAAAAACAAAAAAACCCAGCCTAAATATTTCTGATGCCTATTCTAACATGTTATACAATGTTAGCAAGTATTTTTTCAGCATCCACTTATTTACTATTTATTTCTCTTCTATTTATCAAAATATGAATTGCTTTTATGGTCATTAAATTCATCTGTGACCCTGAAGCACTCGATCATAAAATTTTGCAATATTGTCTAATATGTTTCAAGTGTTTACAAGTTCAGTATGAATTGCTTATTTTAAATATCCCCATATTTCCAGCCTTAGGTTCAAATTCATATTAGAGACTTCCGACCAAGATGGAGGCGTAGGCAGACACGCTGTGCCTCCTCTAACAACCAAAATTAAGGACAACAAATATTTAGAAACAAGAAAACAACCAGAACTTATAGAAAACTGAACTGTACGGAAGTCCAACAACCATTCATCCAGACCGGTAAGAGGGGCAGAGTCGCGGCAGGAGAAAGTGGAGGTGGAGACCCGGGAACACAAGCAGCAGCAGCTGGCAGTTCCCAGGTGCACAGGTGGCGGCTGGCGGACCCCGGGCCCACAGGCAGCAGCTAGCGGACCCCGGGCACAGGGGGGCAACTGTGCAGACCCAGTGAGGCCGCACAAGGCATTGACTGACCAGGTGGTCCCACATTCGCTCGCACAGACGGTCCAGGCAGAGGGGAAGTGGCAGAAGGGACTGAGTCCAGGAGAGAGCAAAGCAGGCGCCATTGTTCCCTCTCAGACCCCGCCCCCACCTATAGTGTCACAACCCAGCGACTGGGCTGCCCCGCCCTGAGGAAAACCTAAGGCTCCACCCCTACATAGTAGCCGCGACCAGACTAAAACCAAAACAAAACAAAAACCCACCAAAAATGGCTCAAACTGGAGAACAAATAAAAGCTCCAGAGCCAATTCCTCTAAGCAGTGAAGAGATAGCCAACCTGTCAGATGCACAGTTCAAAGCACTGGTCATCAAAATGCTCACAGAATTGGTTGATTTTGCTCACAAATTAGACGAAAAAATGCAGGCTACAATACGTGAAATGAAGGAAGATGCATGGGGAACTGATAGAGATGGAAGGAAAACTGGGACTCAAATCAATGGAGTGGACCAGAAGGAAGAAACTAACAACCAAACAGAAAACAAGGAAGAAACAAGAATTCAAAAAAATGAGGAGAGGCTTAGGAACCTCCGGGACATTGTTAAACGTCCCAACATCCGAATTATAGGGGTCCCAGAAGGGGAAGAAGAAGAGCGACAAGTGGAAAACTTATTTGAACAAATAATAAAGGAGAATTTCCTCAATCTGGCAAAGGAAATAGACTTCCAGGAAGTCCAGGAAGCTCAGAGAGTCCCAAAGAAGTTGGACCCAAGGAGGAACACACCAAGGCATATCATCATTACATTAGCCAAGATTCAAATAGGAGAGAATTCTAGAAGCAGCAAGGGAGAAGGGGACAGTCACCTACAAAGGAGTTTCCATCAGACTGTCAGCTGATTTCTCAAAAGAGACCTTGCAGGCAAGAAGGGGCTGGAAAGAAATATTTGAAATCTTGAAAAGCAGGGACCTACATCCAAAATTGCTCTATTCAGCAAAGCTGCCATTTAGAATGGATGGACAGATAAAGCGCTTCTCAGATAAGGTCAAGTTGAAGGAGTTCATCATCACCAAGCCCTTATTATATGAAATGTTAAAGGGACTTATCTAAGAAAAAGAAGATAAAAATATGACAATGAAAAGACAGCAAACTCACAGCTATTAACAACCACACCTAAAACAAAAGCAAACTACGCAAACAGCTAGAACAGGAACGGAACAACAGAAATGGAGATCATATGGAGGGTTAGCAACAGGGGCGTGGGAGGAGGAGAGAGGGGGAAAGGTACAGAGAATGAGTAGCATAGATAGTGGGTAGAAAATAGACAGCTGGAGGGCAAGAATAGTATGGGAAATGTAGAAGCTAAAGAACTTATGACACATGAACATGAACTAAAGGGGGGGGACGTGGGTGGGAGAGGGTGTGTAGGGTGGAGGGGAATGATGGGGGAGAAATGGGACAACTGTAATAGTATAATCAATAAAATATATTAAAAAAATTCCTATTAGAGAATATGAATTTAAAGAACAGAAAAACAGACCATAACTTAGTAGGTTCACCATCTGCTGCAGGAAATCACTTGCACATGATGTGAATATGGACTCATAGCATGAGATTGTTTGTGAAGTCCAAAAGCCAGCCAGTTTGCATTTCCTCTGAGAAGACACCACTATTGGGTTTTATTAACTTCCTTGTGGGCCATTCTAACTTTATTTAATGGCATTTAAACACATGCCCAAACCCCCACACTAGAACCTCAGAGTTACTTTTGGGTGACCCAAATGGTATCACCACCTCTTGTTCCAGTGGTCTTCTATTATCTGCTGAGGTTCAGAGTTCTTAATCTTACCATGGTGCCTTCAAGAACCAGACTTTTGTGTATCCCTTTAATGTCCACTTTGATCATTTTATATGCCTAATTCATTCGTGAATTTCACAAATATTTTTGAATGTCTATAATATTCTGAGTATTCTGGGTTCTAAGAATAAAACAGACAAAAATCTCTACCCTCTGGAGCTCATATTTTGGGGCTGGGTTGTAGGTAAATATAGAGTGTGTTTGATAGTTAAATGTGGCATGAAAAAATTAAAAAGAAGAGGGTAGAGTCTAAAAGAAAGACTGCAATTTTATGCAGGGGATTAGGAAAAACTTGCTGAGAAGGGTCACTGAATAAAAACTGCAGGGCAGAGCAAGCGTGCCTGCTGGAGCCTGGAGGAAGAGCTAAGATCCTGTGGGTGAAGGAGAGTGGGCCAGAAGCGGGAGAAGAGGGAAGGTTGGCAGGATGAGGGGAGGGGAAACGTCAGGTCACTGAGGGCCTTGGTTGGCCAAAGTGAGGACTTGAGCTTTTAAGTGAAATGGGGGTCACTGGGGGTTTTGAGCTGGAGAAATACATGATCTGTCTTACCATATAGAGATCACTGTCTGCTATGCTGAAAATAGGTGGAAGTGGGACAACCCTACGAGAGATGACGGTGGCTCGGACCAGGGTGGAAGCAATAGAGCTGGGGAGACATGATCAGGTTCTGGGTCCTTTCAGTGGAGCCCAAAAGACTGGCAGACACTCTGGATATGGGGTATAGAAAGGATCAATAGTGAGTCCTAGGCATTTGGCTTGAGCAACTGAATGATGGGGTTGCCTTGGACTAAGAAGAAGAAGACCGCAAAGGAGCTGATGAAGGCTGTGTGTGTGAATAAGCAGCTCAATTTGTAGTGTATTTAGTTTGAGATGCTCACTAGATAGTGAGTAGGCCACTTGAGAGGCAGCCTGAGAAAAGTATCCTTTATATCCAGGAGTAGCTGCATTCTAGTCTTTCCCTCAACACCTCCTTCTTTCAGGTTTACAGGCTCTTTGAACTTGCTTAAATGTACTTTGCTCTTGGCCTATTTTTCCACTTATTGCAGTGCGTTGTAATTACTATTTTAACTCATCTGTTCCTTTCACTACACTGTCCTGCTATTCACCCTCAGCATAATGTCTGATACAAAATAAATAATTTTTAAGAATTCATTGAGCACTTGAAATCTATGAGGGCCATAATCTTCTATATTCATTTGTTAGATTTCTTGATAGATGTTACTACTTTTTCTCTCCAACAAAAAGAGCTGTTTAGCACATTGTTTTAATCAATGTGAATTAAATTCTATTTTTGTTGATGTGCCTTTTTTTGTATTCCCTTGGGCATGCAATTTATCCAGCATGAGTAATATCTGGCACGCAGATTCTCTAATAGCTTCATTTTATTATTAGATAAATGATTGTCTGAATTATTGAGAAAGGAAATATCTAGAAAGAGAATGCCCTGATTCCTTGAAAATGGTGCTAAAGAGAAGACATGGCATTATAAAACCATTAACAATGAAATTGCTTTAGGGGCACTTGAATTCTTCCTTATGGTAACTTGGAATCATTTATAAAGTACATTTTCAGCCAATGACTTAGTAGTGATAGTGTGGCTTCTGAACAGTTGATACATTCAGTGCGACTTTCTTTATTTAAATGTTTAGCCCTGGTTGGTGTTGCTCAGTTGGTTGGGTGTCATCCTGCATGAGGCGAAGTGTTGCCAGTTCGATTCCCAGGTGGGGCACATGCCTGGGTTTCGGGCCCATGAAAGGAGGCAGCCAACAGATCTTTCACACGTCAGTGTTTCTCTCCTTCTCTGTCTCCCTCCTTTCTCCTCTCTCTAAAAATAAATCAATAAAATCTTTAAAAATAAATAAATGTTTGGCATATTTTAAAAGACACTAAGAAAAAAAACTTCATTTTAACAAATTTTCTCTCCCAACTCTCTACCTTTCCCAGCCCTCTCCACAGCCTAAGCCAGCTGATGGCTATTGCCCCATTTTTTCATAAACTGCCCAAGCTTTAATATATATTTATACTTACGTCGATCCTTTTTTTCTACGTAAATAGAACCTTACTGCATAGTTTTTTCTATTGCATAGTTTTCTTTCACTTAACATATCTTCATCATTTTAAAAATAATAGGATGTAATAACAGCATGTGTGCCAATACTATCGATATACTTTTTTCTTGTCCACAGCTCTGTAACATCCCACTGGAGAGATGAGCCATAAGCTAATTAAAGATTCTTACTGTTGGGCATTGAATGTTAGATGTTTATTGTTACAACAAAAAGTGCTGCACAGAACAACTTTGTGTATATATACACATATATACCTGTATACATAGATACAGATACACAGCATTAAGTACCTATAACATATATGTGGGTACATGTATATGTAAGTATATATGTGTACATGCATACCAAGCTGTTCTTATGTGTATTTAATGAAAATTATCTGTGGGATCCTTTTTAAAAGGGTACTTTCTGTTATAATTTTTGACATATAACTGACAACCCTGAGAAACCCAACAAGGTGGATACCCTTCATCTACAAACACATGCCGCACAAAGTTCCCTGGGGACCCATATCTCTATTATGGAATACTCATTAACCAAGCCATCTACACTCATTTTTGAGACTGCCGGCTGGCCAAAAATCAAGTAGCAGATGTTGACCTTGCAAAGGTTAACTTAACAGAGTTGAATTTGATTCAGATTCAGTCACTGCTCCCACAGCCATGCTGTGGGCCAGCAGAGGTGACCTCATGGTGCTGTGCTGCCCAGGCTGGTGCTCGGGCATGACTCACACCTGTGCCCTGAAAGGCTCTATTGTCGTCTCCCTCCTGGGTGGAGCAGGGATTTGACTCACTCACTGACTCAGTCCAACAGCAACCCTCCAATACGCTGATGGAACCTCCACGTGGGGGTGTTAACTCCATCACACCCTTCTCTCTAGCAAGTAGGTATAGCTACAGGGATCCCCAATCTAGGATGTTTTTTGCTGTGCAGAATGAAGCTTTAAAAAAAAAAAAGAGTTTATTGTTTAGTGAGAGGGCAAGGGAGGGAGATAGAGAGGGAGAAAAACTTGGATGTGCCGAGAGAAACATTGACTGGTGGCCTCTCACACTCCCCCAACTGGGGACTTGACTGGCAACCCAGGTATGTGCCCTGACCGGGAAGCAAACCACTAATCTTCTGGTCTGCAGGACAGCTCCTAAACTACTGAGCTACACTAGTTAGGGCTGAACGCAGCTTATCATGAGGTTTGCCATCATTTTCTCCCTTCTCCCTTATTCCACTTCCACTACCCAGCTCCCTAATGGCACTTTAAATGCAAAAGAGTAATTTAAGTTTAATTCAACAGGAATGGCACAAATAATATTGTGACTAAAAATTTCAGTTAAATCTATGTACTCAATTATAGCTATATAACTTATCTGTAAATAAATTCATTCCAGGGAAAGTGCAGTTTGAACCTCAATCTCTCCTTAGTAGGGAGATGCTAGCCGGGTGAGCAGACTTCATGTTTCAGTCAGTTCCCGATCTTCCGCTCAAGCTCCGTGTTTTCCTTCTCGCTTCCAGAGTCCCTTCTTTGCATGCTCTGGTTGACATGGTAATGAATGTTACAAGATAAATTCTTTGCTGCCAATTCATGATCTTTTAAGTCATTCCTTTATTCTCTCCTTCCTTCAAGAGATCCTGCTGCTTCTCCCCAAATATTCTTTTTTCTCCCCATTTTTCTTGGGGTGTCAGCATATGCATTAAATCAATGTCTTGTCTATGTTTGTTCAGATCTTCCTGTCTTGCCAGAGATTTTGGAGGGACTAGCTCTTTAACTGGCGGAAGAGGCTATTGCTCTGCCATTTAGGAAACCTCATTAGTGGGTTAGAGAAACTGGCTCTCAGGGAGAGTCATCAAGAATACTGCTCCCCCCCCAACACGCACACATGCGCGCACTCGCGCTTCTGCATTATGATAACCACTTGAAATCAGCAGAAAGGTCCTTCAGCATCTTCCCTCTTTAATCCTGCACTGCATCCTCCAGCTGCCCTGAGGTTTAGGATGTTAGCAGACAGGAGGGATGGAGTGGGCATGCTTGAGTAGGAGAAGTGAAGCAGGAGGGAGATGTATTTGTTTCATTGTCTGGTAGAATGTTATTACAGGTGGGACTGGATAAGAAGGCTCTGATTTTCTTGGTGTGGTGCTTATTCTGAGCCACGTTTTTCAGTTTTCAGCTTCTTTTCCTAAATTCTTCCAAACTGGTGAGTTAGAAGCACAATATACCACCTGCAGGAACCGTACTTTTATTCCACCCTCACCTCTTCATTCTGTGCTTTGAAAGCGCAACTTGCCAGGGAGAAAGAGTGGGACAGATGTGCTATATCTCAACACTCATTGACACACGCTTGCACGGAAGTACAGTGTGGGGGAAGGAGATCTTAATAGGAGACAGGATCTTAATAGGAGATCTGGACTGTGGCATTCGTTCTCCCATTTTCTAGCCAGATGGCCTTGAGAAGGTGATTTAATCTCTCTTGCTCTCCTATGCAGAACTGTCTGAAGACAGAAGGCTAGCTCAGGCCTCTCAAGCTCCTTTCTATCTCTAATGTCTATGAACCAAGCACTTAGTTTAATTTGTTACTGTCCTCATCCTCCCAAGATAAAAAAGGGAAGTACAAATAAGTGATTACCCAAGTCCCATGAGGCAAAGATTACATTAATGGAAAAGCTGCTGCAAGTCTAACCAGATGACCCCCTAAACCCTATGATTTCTGAAGTATATTACTTTTACTTAGGAATGATGGCATAATCGAGGGGACGTGAGATCATGTAGCAGGTGCTCAGCATGGGCCTGGAACGCAAGTACCAGGAAACAAGTGCTTCTCATGAAAATAATACTAGTTTTGTTGTTAACTTCTATGGGAATCTCCTAATGGGATATATATAGTGAGGTAGATTGTCTATTTATATAGTTTCCACCTAGCAGGCAGACACATGCATTTTAACTTAATATTATATAGTATCTCTCTGTGAAATGGGCCTTATTTCAATTCCTCATAATTATGGACTAATTTTACTACAACAAATAAAAAGTATAGGGACACGTTTACTCAGGAGACAAGATGATCTAGTAGGAAAAGTATGGGCTTTGGGGCAGTCTGGAGATTTTCCTGGCCACAAAAATTAAGGACCTTGTAGTTAGACATGGTGCCCCCTTTGAGGCAGGACCCTCCCTGCGGTCCTGAGATGTTACTGGCACTTGAAGCCTCAACTTGTGTCTGGCCTGCTCCAGGGCTTATCTGCCTGCAGGATGCATAGTTCAAGTCTCACTCACAATGGACTCTTGCCTTGTTCCTTTACCAAGTGGTTGGTTAACTCACAAAGACAAAAAACGTGAAAGGTTTGATTTCAGTGGTGCCCAGACTCAAAGGGACAGGATGCTGAATTTGATTGTAACCTTCAAAAGCAAGTTCTGTCCCCCTTGGTTGTCACTCTCAGTCTGTGCCAGCATGGTGTATATACTGCCGCATCCCTCTGGAACGACCTGTCCACTACAGGCTCAGCCCAGGAGCATGGGGGTCAGGTCCTGAAGCACATTTAGAGCTCCCATACACCAGCATGTGGGTCCAGGAGCTTGTTTCATGCCCCGGGTCTGTGGTATGGGATGTGAGGGGCTGAACAAATACTTATGTGATGTTCACTGGAGTTGAGGCCCTCGGTATATACCCACTCCATGTTCAACTAGAGAGTCTGTCTGTTGGTCCTACCACATTCTGGGGTTTCACTTTCATCAGCTTAGATCATCATCAGCTCACACAAAACCTGCTAGTCTACCCAACACCTCCCCCACCCCTGCCAGTGGGATACCATTTCTGTAATGGCCCCTATCTCCCAGTGTCTTCCCTTTACTCCCAAAGACTGGTCTTCGAGCCAACCCAGAGATGCTCCCTAGACCTGGAAGTTGCCTGACTCTGAGAACCATGGCTTCCTCATAGCCCCAGAAGCTCTCCAAGGTGGACTCCATTCTGGACTAAACCCTGGACGTGTGAATTGGTCCTGCGTAGCAGAGCCTTGAGTGATCTGGCCCCAGCCTACCTCTGCCCATGAGCCTCCCTGTCATCCACACTCACCACCCCACTGGTCCTTCTTCCTTGTCCCTCGAACCTGTTAATCTTGGTCCTACTTTTTGTCCTTTGCACTAGCTGAGCGCTCTGTCCTATGTGTTTTTCTCACCTAGCTGTATATGATTTGCTCCTTCTTACCATTTATTTCTCAACTTATTTGGCACTTCTTCAGAAAGTGTCCACAATATCTTTCACAGCACTATTTTTGAAATATTTCCATATCATTTAGCACTAAATTGACATTTTGTATTTATTTTAATTATCATGTGTCTTTTTGTTGATCTCTTGCCCCTTAACCTCCTCTGTATCCTACCAATTGAAGCTCCATGAGAGCAGGACCTCACCTGCTTCAACCTCTGCTATATTCCAGCACCTAGGGCATCTTGTGGTATATAGGAGGTGCTCAATAAAACCTATTAAGTGAAAGAATGTTAGCCCCATCCTGGATAAAAGGGAGGACAGAGACCCTTGCTCTGCTAATTCCCCCATCTTGGCCGGTGCACATCACCTCGGCTCACACCTCTTTCGGACTGGGCACACCTAACACCTGCAGTTTCAGTCCACACAGCACAAAACAACGGTCCCGCATTTGTTGCACAAACACTGCTGTTTCCATTTTCAAAAGGAAATTCTAGTACAGCAATAAACTAATGAAAGTTTTACTATATACTCACTTCTTCAACACATTGTTACAATTCTCCCTTCTAACATTTTCAAGTTTGTTTATTACTAATAAAGCACAAATCACACTCCAGGGCATTCTTGTTTCTCCTGGTCTCTGCCCCCAGCACCCCTCTCTTCCCTTGGCCAAGCCTGAGGACTGCCATGCTGGGTGGTGCTGCAGCAGAGATACAGGGGAGAGGGGCTAATGGGGTGAGGCAGGGAGACGCCATTCCCATGCTGCCCTCTGAACTCCAATGGGTTTTCACAGGTGGGACAAGCCAGATGCAGAATTCCAGTATACTGAGAACTGCCTGTAGCAAAGGCAGGGATGAATGACAAGTTGAGCTGGCCTGACTCAATGATGGAAAGAAACTCCAAGGCACAACTTGAGGTGATGGAGCACAGCTGAAAACTGCTTGAAAACAGGCTGAAAAGCATCTCCCAGGTTGCCATATGGAAAGGAGAAGCACTGAATAAAAGCAACTCACAGGACAGTCTGATCACACACAACTGTGGTTGCATACACAGCTTTTACTCCACCCACACCTACATAGTGTGTGGCAGTGACTGTCAGAAGTCAGACGCCAATGTGGAGTATGGAGTATCTGGGTAGATGGCATAGGGTGTCTCAGTGGAACTGATAACCAGATTTAGGAGATTTCAAATGAAATCTAATGCACGCAACCGAAATCCTACTTGTGATTCTGATTCCCAATAATTACATGAACTTTGAATTCTATAGACTATTTTCTCTGCATCATCTTGCTTGATCTTTATTACAATTTCATATAGTAGGCAGAGCAAATAATATCATCCTTATAGTTGAGAAAATGGAAACTCAAAGTGGTTAAAAGGGTAGGAAGTGGGGATGGGGGAGTGGGGGGGGGAGTGGAGGGGAGAAAATGGAGACACCTGTACTTGAATAACAGTAAAAAAAGTGGGGACTCCTGGCCAAGATGGAGGTGTAGGTGGATACACTGTGCCTCCTCTCACAACCAAAGTTAAGGACAACAAACATTTAGAAACAAACAAACAAACAAAAAAAAAAAACCACAACAGATAGAAAATTGAATTGTATGGAAGTCAGACAATGACTCACCCAGACCAGTAAGTGGGGTGGAGTCAGTGGCCAGAGGAGAGGGATCAAGGCAGGAAAAAAGCAGTGGCTAGTGGTCCCGGACACGTAGGTGGTGGTTGGCACATTCCAGGTGCACAGGTGGCAGTTAGCAGATCCCGGGCATGGGGAGGCAATGAGCAGACCCAGGGAGGCGCGCAAGGTGGCTGGTTGCACATTTGTGTGCAGATAAACCAGGCAAAAATGGGCAGTGAGACAGACTGTGCAACTCAGGGCCCCAACACCTAAAGCACCTATTGAAAACACTTGTGGGGGTTGAGGTGCCAGGAGAGACTCCTAGAGGCTTCACAGAGGGGACTGAAATCTGAGTGAGAGCGGAGCAAGTGCCATTGTTCCCTCTCTGGTCTCACCCCCACCTACAACGTCACAACCCAGCAACTGGGATGCCCCACCTGGTGAACACCTAAGGCTCTGCCCCTCATATGTAACAGGTGTGATCCAACCCCCCCCCAAAAAAAAAGAAAAAAGAAAAAAAATGGCTCAGAAAAAAGAACAAATGAAACCACCAGAGCCAATACTTTTAAGCGACCAAGAGATAGTTAACCTATCAGATGCACAGTTCAAAGCACTGGTTATCAGGATGCTCACAGAATTGGTTGATTTTGCTCACAAATTAGATGAACAAATGCAGGCTACACTAAGTGAAATGAAGGAAAATGCACAGGGAACCAATAGTGATGGGAAGAAAACTGGGACTCAAATCAATGGTGTAGACCAGAGGGAAGAAAGAAACAAACAGAAAAGAAGGAAGAAACAAGAATTCAAAAAAGTGAGGAGAGGCTTAGGAACCTCTAGGACATCTCTAAATGTTCCAACATCCGAATTATAGGGGTACCAGAAGAAGAAGAAGCAGAGCAACAAGTGGAAAACTTATTTCAACAAATAATGAAGGAGAACTTCCCCAATCTGGCAAAGGAAATAGACTTCCAGGAAGTCCAGGAAGCTCAGAGAGTCCCAAAGAAGTTGGACCCAAGGAGGAACACACCAAGGCACATTGTAATTACATTAGCCAAGATTAAAATGAAGGAGACAATTCTAGAAGCAGCAAGGGATAAGGGGACAGTCACTTACAAAGGAGTTCCCATCAGACTGTCAGCTGATTTCTCAAAAGAGACCTTCCAGGCAAGAAGGGGTGGGAAAGAAGTATTCCAAGTCATGAAAGGCAGGGACCTACATCCAAGATTGCTCTATCCAGCAAAGCTGTCATTTAGAACGGAAGGGCAGATAAAGCACTTCTCAGATAATGTCAAGTTCAAGGAGTTCATCATCACCAAGTCCTTATTATATGAAATGTTAAAGGGACTTACCTAAGAAAAAGAAGATAAAAAATATGACAGTGAAAAGACAGCAAACTCACAGATATTAACAACCACACCTAAAACAAAAGTAAACAACTAGAACAGGAACAGAACCACAGAAATGGAGATCATATGAAGGGTTAGCAACAGGGGAGTAGGAGGAGCACAGAGGGGGAAAAGGTACAGAGAATAAGTAGCATAGATAGTGGGTAGAAAATAGGGGGAAGGCAAGAATAGTGTGGGAAATGTAGAAGCTAAAGAACTTATGACACATGGACATGAACTAAAGGGGAGAATGTGGGTGGGAGGGGGTTGTGCAGGGTGGAGGGGAATGAAGGGGGGGAAATGGGGCAACTGTAATAACATAATCAATAAAATATATTTTTTTAAAAGTAGGAAAAATAATAAAATAAAATAAAGTAAAGTAAAGTAAAATACCTAAAACAATGTCCTACATGTTTTCAGATTCCCTTGTAGATTCAGTAGTTTCTATTGAATCTAAGAAAACTCGTTTTTCTAAATTTTAACTTTGAGTAACTTATATTGGCCTAAAGAATTTTTATAAAACTATAATTTTTAAGAAGTCAATATACCATATAGATCTATCTTACTTTAATTAAACTGAGTAAGTAAGATCATATATTTCCAGTAAAGAGAAAACTGGACTTGGTATTAATTATTCATCTTTTAAAGGAATCTTAATTTATAAAAAGAATATAGACTTGTTTAAAAAACAAACTACTTTAAATAAAAACTAAAATATTTAAAAATGTTTTCAGTGATGCATGTGCAATGGTACATTTTAAATGGTCAAATTTATTGTAAAAATTAGATGGGCAAAGTAGAACTTATAAAGAATTCTTATAACTTGATAAGAAAAAAACAACAAAATAAAAGGGGACAAAACATATTACCAGCTGAGTCATAGAAAAGGAAGCCCAAAAGGCCAACAAATACTTGCATAAGAAGGAATGCTAGTCTCCTACCCTGCTTCCCTTCCTCCTGGACACACGGTTGTCCAGCCAGAGACTATATTTCCCAGCCTCTTCCTAAGGATGCGCTTATGTATCCATAAGATCAGTTTTACCAGTGCAATATGAGTGGAAGAGGTGTGTGTAACTTATGCCTTATTACCTATAAAAAGACTGTTTTGTCAGAAATTTTCTAATCTTTTTTCAAAAGTTGGTATGTGCCAAAAATCCAAGACTGCAACCATGATGAGAAGGACAATGACCTAAGAGATGGCAATTTAACAAATGAAAGGATTCCTGAAACACTGTGTGAAGCAGAGCCACCTTACCACTCTAGGCTATCCAGTGTAGCCTTGTTATGCAAGAGAGAAATGTCTTCCATTTAAAGTACTCTATCTGGGGGTCTATTTGTTGTAGCAGCAAACCTAACTAACACAACCTAACTAGGAAGTCTGAGAAATGCAAGTTAAAACTAGATACCATTTCATATCCTAAGATGGGAGACACTTTAAAAATCTGATGATACCAAGAATTTGGGAAATGAGGAACTCTCATATACTTCTGCCAGAAGCATAAATTGGCATAACCACTGGAGAAAAAATTCTCAAGTTACTAAAGTAGAAAATAAGCAACCTCTACAGCCCATTCATTTCACTTCCAGGTATAGTAACTTTATATACTGAGATACAACTACAAGGTAGTTATAACATCCCTTGTATTAGCAAAAATTGGAAACACCCTGAAAGACCATTAATGAGAGGATGGACAAATAAGTTGTGATATTTTCATGTAATTGAGCACAAAATGGATAAACTGAATCTATATATATCAATATGAATAAATTTCAAAAACATAATTTTGAAGAGAGCAAGAAAGTGAAGAATATGTATAATATGATAGCATAAGGTAAAATTCAAAGTATACAAAACAGAACTACGTATTTTTTTATTACATATATGTGTAGGAAAAGTATAAAAATGTAGTCTGGAAAAATACCTACCAGATTCTTGATAGTAGTTGCCT
Source organism: Glossophaga mutica (assembly GCA_039655065.1). Classification (NCBI taxonomy): domain Eukaryota; kingdom Metazoa; phylum Chordata; class Mammalia; order Chiroptera; family Phyllostomidae; genus Glossophaga; species Glossophaga mutica. Next base: position 62,336,885 of record CM077310.1, on the reverse strand, counting down.
CTGGGGAAGGAAGGTAAAGAGAAAGATCTGTAGAGAGAAACAAGGAGGACTTCAATATTATTCATAATGTTTTATTTCTTTTGTGAAAAATGTCATTAATATTTGTTAATTATGGCCATTGGGTGCCATCAGTGGTGTGCTGGCGCTGCATCACCCGGGGAGAGTGGGTTATGTACATCTCTTCCCAATGCCCCATCCAATGATGTCATCATGACAACTGGAAATCAAGGGTGAAAGTACTTACACCACAGAGAACAGCAAATGCTACAAATCAGAGCCTCTTTTCTCCTCTGGAGACTGTTGTTCACACTGACCAGCACACTGATGGATACAATGTATCTATTAACTTAATCTTCATACTTTGTAATGATTTTTAAACTTTTCAAAAGAAAAAAATAACATTTTATCTTTATTTAATTTCTCAGGATTATGCTTTTTGCAAAGCATGCAGCATGTGTGCCTTGGTGGTGATGAAGAAAAATAAAGCCTCTCTCTGAAAGGTCTAGCAAAGGTCAGGTTGTAGTTGGCTTTCAAGAAAACATGGCTCTTTTGGGTTGAGTAAACCTTTTGGATCTCCTACTTATTACGCAGTTTCAGCATCAAGTGTCTTCAAATTATATATGATACCTCCATGCAGTAAGGGGCTTCCTGCATCTTCTCAAAGAAGATACCATCTTTCATAACTGCTGGAATGTCTAGATTTACCTTACTGAATTCCAGTTGTTGAACCATAATTTGCATCTTTTTTTAAAATTTTTTTAATTCTAATTGCTCTTTACAGTTTTCTTTTACTCCCATCCTGGTCCACCACCCCAGCCCTCCCCACCTACCATAATTTGCATTTCTATTTGTATAAAAATAAACCAGGAAGAAAAGTGCATATGACGTGGCCTTGAGAATGAGAGGCCTTGTGGTTTGAGCAGTCCTCTGCGGCCATGACCTAGGAGTGTGGTATTCACATTTTCTGAACCCCCAACCAGGACGCATGCCCACATAAGGATGGAGGACTATGGGGAAGGGTGTTTGCCTTCAGTCCTGTCCTGTCATGCTTCATTTTCACAAAGCTTAAAACATGCAACATAATACTATATATTATTTATGGATACATTCATAGGTCATACAAAAAAAAAGTCATGAGAATGATAAAAAACACATTTATGGTATGAATTCTTTCTGTAAAAGAAGGGAGAAAAATGGAGACAGAGTAATAATGTAAAAAGGTTTTTTTAACTGTTTTAAGTTTTTTTAAGTAAAGTATCTGAAGCAAATACAACAAAATGCTAAGACTTCTTCAAGTTGAATTGTTTGAGCACTTGGGTGTTAAATTATTCTCCATAGTTTTGCATATGTTTGAATATTTCATAATTTTTCTAAAAATAAGAAAGAAAGAAAAATGAAAAAAATCATATTTACTTCCATAGCTTGGTGAATTTGGGCATTTTTTTCTGAATATTAGTCTATTTTTCTCTAAAATGGTATTAATACCCAAGTCACAGAATGAGAGCTGCAGCATTTTCTAACTCCACAGAGGTTTTCCTTCTGTATGTTCCAACTGTCCCCGTCAGATCCTGCCCCCACCTCACCTCCTGAGCCCGTGTCCTATAACTAGGATTAAGCTCCAGCATCCCAATGCTGAGAATACAGGATGAGCCTGCATCCCTCACTCTCTTACAGAAGTGGTTCCTGAGAGCACTCCCCATAAACCTCCTGGAAGCCAATCTCCATCTCAGGACCTGTTCCTGGAAATCCTGCCTAAGACATTAATTGTTGTTGTTATCCCATGGAGTCTGGCTATTTGCACACAACATCACATTTTTAAATGTTCTAATGTACTTAAAAAGACAGGAAGCAGGGGTGGTGAAACTAATATCCATAAATCTGACCACAGCAGATCCAGTAGCTCTGAGAGCTCTATAAAGGCCTCAATTCTCTGTGCTTCCAGTCAGTTTCATTAATGAATTTAGGATCATATGACCTGTAATAGTTCCATGTAAGCTTACAATTTGCTAATTGAAAGACTGCCTGAGACTTAAAGCAAGCTTTGTACATACCAAAGTCTGTTTGCATTTCGGATACAAAGAGCTCTCAAGAGATCTCAGGTTTACAAAATCACCTTCATATTTGGAAGTTTATGGATGTAGCATATTCATTTAGGTCATTTCATATCTTTAGGGTTTAGACCTGAGGGCTGAGAATACGCAGGTATGGTCATGGAACATTAACTGGAGATAATGAAGCTCTCTCAGGTACCTCTGAACCATTCCAAAGGAGACACCTGATTTACTGGTAAAGTCCATGCAATGTGCACTGTACCTTCCCTAATTAGATTATCTGGTACTAAATATGAAGAGTTAAATAATTTCTTAACATGAAAGAAAACAAATTCTCATGGCGATGTGACCCAGAGGACAACAAGCAGTGATAATTATATTTTAGGCTGAAAAGCTCTGGTGACACTGAACTCTAGTTAAGGAAGAAAGGGCTCCATGTAAGTGAGAGCAGACATTGCTCTTGGGGCTGCTGGTCAAGCCACAGATGAGGAGGCTGGTTGTTCAGGGATCCTCCAGTGTAGCTGGTGATGTTGAGGTCCTCACTAAACTCCTTGAACATCATTACAATTAGTATTTTGGCCTCTTTTCTTAATTTTTTTAATTAATACATTTTATTGATTATGCCATTACAATTGTCCCATTTTCCCCCTTCACTCCCTTCCACCCTGCACACCCCCTCCCCCCCACATCCCTCCCCATTTAATTCATGTCCATGGGTCACACTTGTAAGTTCTTTAGCTTCTACATATCTCATACAATTCTTACCCTCCCCATCTATTTTCTACCTACCATCTATGCTACTTATTCTCTGTACCTTTCCCCTCTCTCCTCCTCCCACTCCCCTGTTGCTAACCCTCCATATGATCTCCATTTCTGTGTTTCTGTTCCTGTTCTAGATGTTTGCTTAGTTTTTGTTTTTTTTTTTTTTAGGTGTGGTTGTTAATAATTGTGAGTTTGCTGTCATTTCACTGTACATGTTTTTTTATCTTCTTTTTCTTAGATAAGTCCCTTTAACATTTCATATAATAAGGGCTTGGTGATGATGAACTCCTTTAACTTGACCTTATCTGGAAAGCACTTTATCTGGCCTTCCATTCTTAATTAAAGCTTTGCTGGATAGAGCAATCTTGGATGTAGGTCCTTGCCTTTCATGACTTGGAATACTTCTTCTCCACCCCTTCTTGCCTGTAAGATCTCTTTTGAGAAATCAGCTGACAGTCTGATGGGAACTCCTGTTTAGGTAATTCTCTCTTTTTGTCTTGCTGCTTTCAAGATCCTCTCCTTATCTTTAATCTTGGCTAACATAATTATGATGTGCCTTGGTGTGTTCTTCCTTGGGTCCAACTTCTTTGGGACTCTCTGAGCTTGCTGGACTTCCTGGAAGTCTATTTTCTTTGCCAGATTGGGGGAGTTCTCCTTTATTATTTGTTCAAATAACTTTTCCACTTGTTGCTCTTCCTCTTCTCCTGCTGGTACCCCTATAATTCAGATGTAGGAACATTTAAAGATGTCCTAGAGGTTCCTAAGCCTCTCCTCACTTATCAGAATTCTTATTTCTTCTTTTCTGGTTGGATGTTTATTTCTTCCTTCTTATCCACTCCATTGATTCGAGTCCCAGTTACCTTCCCATCACTATTGGTTCCCTGTATATTTTGCTTTATTTCACTTAGCATAGCCTTCATTTTTTCATCTAATTTGCAACCAAACTCAACCAATTCTGTCAGCATTCTGATTACCAGTGTTTTGAACTGTGCATCTGATAGGTTGGCTATCTCTTTGTCATTTAGTTGTATTTTTTTCTGGAGCTTTGATTTTTCATTTGGGCTTTTTGTGTGTGTGTGTGTGTGTGTGTGTGTGTGTGTGTGTGTTGACGCGCCTGTTACATAGTGAGGGGCAGAGCCTTAGGTGTTCACGAGAGTGGGGCAACCCAGTCATTCACTGGGTTATGATGTGATATGTGGGGCAGGGGTCTGAGAGGGAACAATGGTGCTTGCTCCACTCTCTGCCGGATTTCAGCCCCTTCTGCCGCTTCCCCCAAGCAAACTGAGCCCTTCTGGGGTGCTGATTCCCATGTGGGTGGGTTTGTGTACATTCTAAGACCCTGTGGGTCTCTCCAATGAACTCTCCTGTGAGGCTGGGAGTCTTTCCCAGAACCTGAACCCCCACAGGTATTTTCCATTGGTGCTCCAAGGCTTCATTTCCCCGAGCTGGGTCCCTGAGTTGTGTGGTCTGTCTCGCTTCCCAGTTTCACCTGGTTTATGTGCACATGAATGTGGGACCTCCCAGTCTGCCAGTCGCCTCATGCACCATGCCCCTCCACAATCTGCCACCTTGCTGGGTCCACCTGCTGCTGCCTTGGCGCCGAGAGTCTGCCAGCTGCTGCCTCATGTGCCCAGTGTCCACCAGTCACTGCTCTGTTTTCTGCGACCCCTCTCTGCCCAGCTGCCCGACCCCACCCCTCCTCCCAGTCTGGATGAATGCGTCTACGTTAACTCCCTGATTGCCAGACTTCCATACAGTTCAATTTTCTGTCAGTTCTGGTTGTCTTCTGTTTTTAAATTTCTTGTTGTCCTTGTTTTGGGTGTGCAAGGAGGCACAGTGTGTCTACCTACATCTCCATCTTGGTCAGAAGTCCTGAACTCTTCATCTGATAGATTGCTTTACTCCATTTTGTTTAGTTCTTTTCCTGGGGTTTTATTCTGTTCTTTCATTTGTACCATGCTTCTTTGTTTCCTCAGTTTGGCAGCCTTCCTGTGTTTGCTTTTACGTATTAGATAGAGTTAGTATGTCTCCCAGGCTTGACAGAGTGGCTTAATGCAGTAGGTATCCTGTAGGGTCCCATGGCACAGCTTCCCCTATTACTCAAGCTCAGTACTCAAGGTGCACCCACTGTGTGGGCTGCATAAACCTTCCTCTTGTAGTTGAGTCTTGATTGCTATTGGTATGTCCAAAGTTAGCCAGCACCTGTGTTCCAGCTACAACGTGATCTGCAAGTGGCTACTACTTGTGTTGGGCTTGGAGATGCTCTGGAGAGGACAGGCTGTGAACGAAGGCCAGCTGCTGCTACTGCCAGACCTGGGTCAATTTAGCAAGAAGTATGGGGCATGCTGAAGCAAGATGCTGCTTATTTGAGAGAATTTAGGAAAATCTAAAGCATGGACCAAGACAGGCTGTTCATATGGAAAAGCCATTGGAAACAGCTTGGGTGGGCCTGAAATTTAGGTGAGGCAGGGCCTCAGGGAATCATCAGGGTAAAGCAGACAGTGTGAGCCAGGTTTATGGAGTCTCAGATACAACACCCACCAGCAGGCTCTGCGCAGGTAGTGGGGGGCAGGTGGCTCAGAAAGGGAACAATAGTCTCTGCCAGCACTTCTGTCTGGGGGAAAGCTGCCCCCTAGCTCTCACCTTAATGCTGGACAATTCGGTTCCTCCCCATATGTCTCTGATGGTTTTCAATCTGCTGCTCCAGCACTGAAGCTCAGAGGGAGTGAGTCCAAGTGAGTCTGTGCACAGGCCCTGTAACAGAAACTGCCTGGGATTCTAGCAATCTGTTTTCCACAGTCTCAAGCCCTTCTGGTTTATACAGCTAGAAGTTATGGAGACATCTTCCTGACACTGGAAACCTGGGCCAAGGAGCCTGGTGTGGGCCTGGAACCCCTCACTCATGAAATATCCCTCCCAATTTTTATCTGCCACACGTGGGTGTGGGAACAGCCCATTCTGTCTCCGCCCCTCCTACCAGTCTCAAAGTGGTTTCTTCTTTAATTCTGTAGTTGTGGCACTTCCATTCATCTTGATTTCTGATGATTCTGAGTCATGGTTGTTCTATATCTTAGTTATAATTTTGATGTGGTTATGCAAGGACGCGAACTGTGTTTACCTGTGCCACCATCTTGACTGGACCAATGTGACTTTTTTTGGTGCATATTTTCCATGCAGACTAGAGCTATATGTATGACAGCTCTCCATTCAGAAAATTTATAAGGATGGAAAATTAGTGTGAAAGAGCTTTTTCAGGGCAGTTACTTAGTTTGGCGGCACCTTTCCTACAGCACTCAAGCTCCCCCGTGGATCTGCTTCTTTAGCACTCTATATTCTTCCCTGTCCTTGTGTGGATCATATTACTTTTCAGCAACTATTCCCTCACACCTCTGAAACTGTATGATCTCACCCCTTGCCCATTCCCAGGAGAGAAGACCATTTCCCAATGAAGTTGGGTTTGGCTGGGTGACTTGCTTTGACTGAGTAGTGAGGGAAGTAGTGACTCCAGTTAGTTCCAAGTGGACTCCTGAAGAACCTTTGAGATTCCCTGCCAACCTTCTTTTAACTATCAATGTGGGACGTGAGCATTTCAGATAGGAATGTCTCCTTCAGCCTGAGTCCCAGACAGAAGACATGTGGAGCAGCACTGAACTGAACATTGGCCTGGAGAAGGGCTATGCCAGGCTGTCCATGATCTCCAAGGAAAGGCTATGTGTTTAGAAGACACAGATTTTTTTATACAGCATTATCATAGTGAAAGCAGACTAATATAATCATCACTTTATTCATTCAGAAAACATAGTTTGAGCACTACCATGCTTTAGAGTCTACGGCTATTCTTTAATAAGCAAGACTTAATCTCTGCTGTTCTCAGATACCTTACAATCTAGAAGGTAAACTAGAAAAGGATACAAATAAAATGTAAAATATGTGGTGAGTAACATGAGAGATATAAAGTATAATAAGAACTTTAGAGGAGAAAGAGATGATTTCTGACTCAAAGGAACCATAGAGCTTCTTGAAAGAGGTGGCACTTCCATGATCAATTATTTTTAGAAGATGAAAGCCCAATTGTATATGGATTGAAAGCAAAATATATAATTTAACATAATATATCCAGTTATCAGCATGGAATAGTGTAAAGGTACAGTACAATGTAGAATAAGATGGGAATAGAGGGAACAGTGTAGATTGGAAAACAGAGAAATGGAAACATGTACTTAGAGAAAAGCAAGTGGTCTGATCTGTGGAAATCCGAAGAGCATCCCTTGGCCAAGATAAGAGGGTATATCTTACAGCCCACGAGAAGCTAGGGATGAATTTACCCCAGCAGGGGCCAGTGTGCAGGGAAGCCCACACCCAAGGCTGAGGCAGGATTGCTCCCCTCTCTGGACACCTCTGTAGAATGGAGAACAACTAGAGGTCTCGTGTTTTCTCATGTGACACCTCTGCCCTGGCTGAGATGCTAGACAAGCGTTTGCAACTTACAGCATCTGTCTGGGCAGCAGAAAGGGGCCAGGGAAATTCCAAAGATGTCTGAAAAAGGCTTGTGGTAATAGCTTCATTGCAACTGACTATATTTCCTACCTTCAGGAAGTATGGGGGCTTAAGATAGACTTCAGGGTTCATTACAGGACAACATAGGCAGTCAGATTTCTGGACACCCGAGCCTGTACCTATGAAAGTTGCACCCACAGGAAGGGGGCCGTTCCAGATGAGGTTGTGTGTCTTAGAAGGCCAGGTGCTTGGGCTCTTGCCCAGATACCTTTAGATAACTGTTATGTTTTATTCCATTCACTAAAATAAAGTCCTATGAGTTTTCCATATATTGTGCTATGACTATGACCTACACTGAAACATCAAATACCAAAGAAAAATCAACACATTTGCTTTTTTTCTGTACTGAAGATATGCTTTGGAAATGTGGAATTTCCTCCCCAATGTTCCTGTTAAAACATCCCTACCTGCAAACTCCAGCTTGTTTAAAAATACATTTATAAAAGAGAAACTGAATGTACCTTTACTGCAACAAACTAGAGCAGACCGCAAGTACACTGAAAAGACTCAAAACATGGTAAAATTATGCAAACATTTTTGACAGTCTGAATTTAATATTTACTTAAGTATACTTTTATGGAAGCAAAACAATAGGAAAATAGATCCTCCAACTTCTTTCAGTGAATTTTAGGATAATCACTAGGTCTCTAAAAGGATTTAGCACAATCAATTGCAGCAATGGCTTTTAAGAGACTGATTTTGGCATCTCCGACAAACTCCAGTGGGCGCACTGGAGTGTGCCTGGTTCCACCCCTGGCTCTACCAGTAGTTCCCCGTGGGGCTTGGGCAAGTCCCTTCCTGCCACTGGACCTCATTTCCTTGTCTTTAAAATGAGTGGGTCCCTTGGTGATCTCTAGACCTTTTTCAACCATCACTTTCTTTGATTCTACTTTTTTTTCATAAAATGTTTAGATCCTCAGCTTACCAGCTGAATCTTTTAGGGTTTATTTTTTTTCTCCTAATAACATATATTTTGATCAGAGTCCATTGGAACAACTTTTATTCACCTTCCCAAAGGTTTATACTAAGACAGGTGAAGGAGGTGTTAAAGTTGAAGGAAATGTACCATCCTATGCAGGTTTCCCCTCAGATCAATGAACTTCCCCTTGTTGATTGCAAGTTAGAAAAAGGATTATCCCATGAAAAGAGAAAGTTACCTTGATTGTCCACTAGGAAGAGAAGCAGTAATATTCCAGCAGAAACTGTGCAGAACAAACAATTGCCTAATCCCTGTATTCCCATGTAGCTTTACTGGCTGATTTAAAGATAGCACTGCATTTGGGGGGAAGTTAGTATTTGTAGTTTGCTTTCAAGCATAATTTTGCTAAATATAAAGCTCAGAAACAATTGCAATGAGTGCTATTCTGTAAAAAGTATGAAATGCCAGGAAGTAGTGCCATTAAGATTACAGAGAAGAAAGGGAGAACCAGGAAGAAAAGTAAAACAATTTTTTAAAACATATTTTTAAAGAAATTTAACAGCATGAAATGTCTGAATGGTGAAAAGTATTCAATTAGCAGTAGACTATAATATAAAACCAAGAACTAAATAGAAAATAAGAAGGAAGGGATAATTTGGAGAAGTGGAAATAAACAAAAGAAAGTGAAACATTTCTAGTCTGAATGAAGAACTAGCATTCCCTAAAAATAAAGTGAAAGTAATTCGTCAGTTCTAATGTTCTTTTCATCAGCATAGTCAACTTAGGTCTATGTTACTCTACTGTTTCTCATCTTGGGAGTTCTTTAACCAATGACTATGTTTTTACAGGTTATTTAAATATGTTGTTAACATACACTTAAATGGAAGACAGGTAAATAAATGAATGGCCATTAGAAAATATATATGTGTAAATTAATTAGCATAAGATTAAGATAATTGAAGTGAAACTAAAGACAATTCTTTGACTTTTCTCCAAAATATTATTTTTCTTAGGACCATTCAAAAACAGTATACAAATTAAACATAAATGATTTCTTATGCACATAATATCACAGTGTAGCTATGAGCATTTATAGTTATAGAATACTTTGAAAGAGATAGTTAATTATGCCAAGATTGTTATAGCATTACAACCAAGGCAACACCAAATATTTTGAAGCAAATATGAGAGGCATAACCAGAAATATCTTCATGATAATGGGTAAAAGAGTAACAGAAATAAACCCAAGGAGAGGAGTGCGCTCCCCCTCCTGCAGGTGGGAAACTAGCAGTTAGAAGGGGGGTACTTGTACAGCAACATCCAGTACATGGAGATGGAATTGGGCACAACTCCGCCCCAGTGCTTGTCAGTCATACCCATCTACACGGAACGTTACCATTCTATCCCTTTACTAGCATACATTCTGCTAGTGTTTTAGTTGTGATGTTTGCAGCTATCATCAAACGTTCTTGTGTTGTGTTGTGTTGTTTTCCTTGCAGACGTGTTTCCTAACCTTGGTGTTTAAACTACCTCTTGGCTCTGGCCGGTCTCCAGAGCCTCTGACGTCTCCTGAGATCTCAGCTATCACATCTGACTGGTCCACTTCAAACACACCGCTGAATGCCGGGACTTGGCACACAGTCCCTCTAGCGGGACGTACAAAGGACAGGGGGACAGAGAGAGAAGAGAGCAGATTTTCTGCTTAATTACTAGCTCTTAGTATGTCTTTTTTCTTTCTTTCTGTTAGGAATGAAATTAGTGTGCTATACACAGGTGATAAGAGGATTCCACTCCCCCTGTGTTGCTTGAAGCAAGAACTGTCTGCAATGGTGTGGGTTCAGTTCAGAGTGTATTTTGAAGTTTTCATTTCATCAGCAACAGCTGATTAGAAACAGCTGGGGAATCAGAAAGACCATCTAACCTCTCCAGTGACGCAGAGGGACAGAACATTCAGTGATGTAATGGCAAGTTACCATCCTGGCTTGATTCAGAAAATATTTGCATTAGTTTAATCACAAGCTCCAAACTCCTTGTCCTTTCAGTATCTATCTTTATGTCTGTTCAAATTACCATCGCCCCTCTGCTGCAAATGCTTGTCACAGTGCTAATTAGAACATTCTTTTTGTCTTTGCAGGGACTTGTTAAGTATCCATATTAATATAAGATTCTTAACAATCAAAAGTAATTATTTTCATTATTCAGTCAGGGGCAGAGGGGAGAGAAGTTTCTCTAGCTAGGTGGCAGACTCAGACGTTGACCAGCCCTCAGAATGCACACCTGGGAGGACGGAACCTGGCTCTGTCCCTCACGACTCAGCCTCTGTCCTCACAGCTGTAAGTGGGCGAGCAGCGCCTGTGCCCAAGGCCAAGCTCCATCCCTTTCCCTGGAGACCCTCTTCCTCACCACACCAGGCAGTGGTCCAAATCTGTCATCAGATCCCTGATCTAGTTTACTATTTCTTTCACAGAGATGTTGAGAAAAATCTTTGCTAATCTTTTCTATTCTGTACTTGCATACTGTAAGTCAATATCCTGAGTCAGCCTCACAGAGCTATTATCAGAATTAGCAGTAAACTTTCCATATTGTTATTTTTAAATTTATATATATATTTTAATCTTCACCTGAGGACATGCTCATTGATTTTAGGGAGAGGGAAAAGGAGAGAAACATAGCTCCCAGAAAGAAACATCAATCAGTTGCCTCTTGCACCTCAACAGAGGACTGAACCCACAACCTAGGCTTGTGTCTTAACTGGGAATTGAACCCATGACCTTTTAGTTTATGGGACAACGCTTCTACCAACTGAGCCACACTGACCAGGGCCATGTTGTGTTTTAAATAAAACAAGTTGACTTTAAATTATGAAAACTAATAATATTTAGTTTTAAAATGTGAAAACACAAAAGAGAAAGGAGGTAAAAGGTAATCCATTATCTCACTACCTCCAAATAACCACAGTTAACATGTGGTTTTCTTCACAGTATAAGATATCTCGTTCTTCTGCTCTCTCTCTCCCCTGTCCCATTCTCTCCCCCTCTCACCCAGTTTTATTTCCCATCACAGATAGTTCAGAGAGGTAAGAAGGGAAATGGATGCAATGGCATCCACACTCCTGAAAAGCTGCTGGGGTTGACAACTCACTGTGGCCTTGGGTCGTCACACACCAGGTCCTCCCAGCCCCTACTAGATCTAGACTGCTCATTGGCCTACTCCTTGAATATCCACAACTATCTCAGTGGAGTTAGCCCACAATCATCTGTGAGTAAGAACTGGATAAAGAGAAGCAGCATGCAGGCAGGCTACAGAAGGAGCATTTTTTTCCATGGCTAGTTGGCCCTGGCTGAGCGCTACGAGCTAGGTGCTACACCTAGCCCCACTCTCACTTGTCCAATGGCTCTCATGTTGCCCTACCTAGAGAGTTTTAAAATTCTTTTTCTACCGACCTGGCAGAGACTCCCCAAACAGGAGTTCACCAAATATTTCATTGGTTCATAAAAACCCCAGCCCTTCTAGAGCTAAGCAAGGCTGGGTGACTAACTCTCTCTCCTTGCCCCAAATAGTGCAACTAACTACAAGATGGAATACTGAGGGATTATGTGTTGCAAAATCCTTGCTGGTCCATGTGGAACATGTCCTGTGGGAGACCGAAATAAATAAATGTTTTAAGCCTTTAAAGTTTGTTTGTTTGTTTGTTTTTTTTTTAAGAAACTACTGCAGCAGCATCTAGCATATTCTAACACAATTGGAGAGGCTGTCTCAGTTGGCCTTATCTTAAAATTCTTCTATGTGATTTTCATTCTCTATATTTTCTTGGCTTCATTAACTCATTTTATCCTTATCTCCATGGGTGTTAGCCATCAGGGTTTCTTTTTAAATTTCCATTATGCTATGTAGATTTTTTTGTCACTTTAAATGCTGCCAGTCTTTCTTTCAGCTTACAATCTGGGCTTCCGCTAGGCCACTTCTTGCTTACTACATTTGAACTTCAGTATGAACAATAAATCTGAAGAACTATACTGAATTAACCATAAATTAGGGCATCACTAGAGCAGCTCAAAGGTGACTCTGAACGGCTCTGAGGGGGCTTTGTGTGCTGAGCAGCGCTGCTGTGCAATCAGCTCTCTTCTGCTGCACACACTGGCTTACCTGTGATGCAGGAGATTTTCCCTGGATCACTAGTGTCGGTGACTGTTTTGCACATTGTTTCTTCCGGAACTTCCAGAGTATGTCAGGGCAAGACATATTAAGATGCAGTTCACAGGGTGTAGTATATTAAGATGCATAAAGCACATAACCTCACACAGACATCTCCCCTGCATGTAGTGTTGGTATAGCCCTTCAAGCACAAGAACGCTGATCAGTTCATTTCATTGATTCCCATCAACAAAGGAAAACATCGTACAGGAATTCTACTATTCTATACATTAGACTATTGAGTCTATTCCTAAGAGGAGAGCACTTTTATTTTTACCAGGTGCTACTGAAAATAGAATCCTCTACCTCTCATTCTCCATGTCTGATAACTGAAAGTTTTCCACAGACCCGTTCCTGCCTCCACCCGTTTAAACCCCAGGTTCTCCTCCACTATTGGGCTGTACCAGTGTGGGTGACACAGGACATGTCATTATCACAATGCGACCTCTGGTCCTGTCCCATGGCACCACAGCAGCCAAGTCAGGGATAGGGCATGGCACCCGCCACACTGGGATAGACCCTGCGGAAAAGTAATGTGAACCTCATAAATATATCCCACTACCCAACTAAACATACCCTCAGTTCGACTTCCCCTGAGATGGAGCCTCGAAACTCCATGAGCACTCACCACACTACCATGAGAGAAAGGAGGACCGGGGCAAAGTGAGAGTGGACAGAGACAGAAGTCTTGACTGACGGAGCTTAAAATATTTTTTTCCTTTTTCTTGGATGCATAGTTTACAGGAACATCTGACCATGTGGATGCATTTCTAAGGCCCCTGCAGGGGTCTTGGAAGAGGCCCATTCAAGGGAGGGGCCCTGAAGCCTAAGCTCTATTAGCTTCACAGCAGGTCAGCCTCGACTCTCGTGTCAGGACATGGCCCAGGTACCTCAGCTCTCTGCTGTCAAGGTGCACTCCGTGTCCCTGCTCTGTGTTCTTTGTCCAGACACGGGCACTTTTGCATCCCTTTTATTCAGGAGCATCAGCCAGAATGGAGAAGCCTATAATCAAGACCTCCAGTGTTCACAATTCCTCCCAGGTCTTCTGTTGTGTCTCAATGCAAACATGTCTCCTGGCTTCTTCTGATGACCCAGGCTGCCTCAGCTGAGCTCCTGGTCCTCACTATGAGTTATGGCAGAAATGATCACTGAGTGAGTGAAGAATATGAAAAGCAAAACATAAGTTCTATCAGACAAAATTCAAAGAACCCAAACACACTTCGTGTGGTAACAATGAGAAAAAAAATGTTCCCAAGTATCTGATGCTATTGGTCACAATGTAGATAACTTAGAAATGATTCTGGGAAGGAGCAGATTATACAGTGCAAGCCCAAAAGAATTTTTAACCCCGTTGTGACATTTGGGAAGGGACATGATAGCTGCCTTCCGATAATTGCTGTATTAGCAAGGAAAGGGATGGGTGGATAACTTAGCTTGGTGCAAAGCATCTAAATTAAATCAAATGAATTAAATTAATTTAAAGATAATTAGAGCCAAATGTTGTGAAACTGCATCAGGTTATAGAACTCTCCCAAAGGAGTTGCAAGTAACACCATTACTCAGAACTGAGAAAAAACATTATCACTGAATGTTATGAGTAACTGCACTGTGTCTCTTCCAGGCACGAAAGGGCTGTCCAGGCACATGTTTACTGTTTCTCTTCTCCACATGCCATGATTCTGTGGTGACTGCGTCTTTGTTTCCCAGTGCTAAATGATGAGATGAGAATAGATTTATTCATTTATATAATGTTTTAAATACACGACCTGTTACCGAGAGAGTCTGATTACTTAAAGCCCTAATTAAAATGTGGTACTCTCATGCCATAGCTGAATTTTCCATCCAAGCCAATTCATCTTGATGCTACTCAATAAAGAATGTTAAACTGGAAAGAAAGAGAGGGGAACAGGGATGACAAATACATTTTATCTAGCAAGCCTACCCTAATTCATTAGTGGTGTTTGCTTGAAGCTCCAGGTTGAGAATGGTTTTGAGAAAACAATTTGATCCATTAGTGACATCTGCCACAGCCTAGGGTAAGTTAGCAACAGCTTGTCTGCCATTTGCAAAGCTCTCTTGGACCACAGCTAGATGTCAGAATCCCAGACACCCTGGGCCGCATGGACATCCTATACCAGGGCTCTGGAGCTGAACCTCTCTGCTCCTCCCTCAAAGGATTCCAGCAGCAGCAGAGAGACCAGGAACCCGTTTTAGGTGCCACTACCTTAGGCTCTGGAAGTCATGTGTGTATATTGAGCTATACCTCCTACAGGGAAAGTTCCTAGAAGCCTTTTTTTGCACAACTGTATCATTTTAATAATGAGAACGCTGAGGCCAGAGATGCTATGTCACCATGAGATATAAGACAAGTTAGAGGCCAAGTTGGGACCAGAGCACAAGATCCCTAGCTCCCACACCTCTGACCTGAAGATCTGCAAAAACAGAAAGTCCCTCTCCTGCTCCTGCCCATGGTGCTGGCCTCAGGTCCTGGGGAACCATATCAGATTAATCTTAAAGCTCTGCATCTACTTGTAATCTCCGGGCTATGGGCCAGTGGCATTCACAGGTTCTCTTCCTGTTTCATTTTGATGTTACAGGATTGACTTTCTCTTGTTCCTCAGGATCCAGTGGCTCACTGGGCACTTCAATCCAGGATATAGCAATAAAATAGTGGCTTCTAACATGTCCAGTCAAAACCCAAGCTGTAATATAGTGTCCTTTGTTTATAAGGAACCATTTGTGAGCAACAAAAATGGATGTTCTTGACCTGCATCTGGAGACCGCTGCACAAGCCCCCACAGTCCTCTCCAGTCTGCAGATGGCAAAAGCCACCTGAGGGTACATGACTCAGACTTGGTGTTGGGCTGACCTTCAACACGCTGTGCACAGGAGAGGCCTGGTGACAGGGAGGGAGGAGCTTTACCTGCCCTGCCGTGGACAGGGTCACTTCGTATAGAATGACCTGATCCACTGCTCTTGGCATCCTCTCACTTAGGCTTTTTCTCTTCCTATCAAGAGACCCAAGGACATCTGATGGCATGACGACCACCGCCTTCCTTCTTCCAGCACTGGGCAAGACACGGCTTGAACAGGCAGCAACAGCACTTCACATCAGTATATAGCCGAGCGCCTCCTCTCTCCTTTCCGGGATGGCAAATCTTTAATGATATGCTCTTCTGAGTAGTCTTTGTTTTACTCACTTTTTAGGTTTGGCTATGGGCCACAGCCATGAGAGACAATCAGCAGAGCACCCAAGTGGAAGGAGCTTCTCTCCTCCTGCAAAGACTTAAACCATTCTGGGGCAGGGCTTTGGGCATTTGTCTGTTTACACGTGAAGTGGCTTTGGCTTGACCACGAGGCCAGTATTGCTCTGGCAGTAACTGGCGTTGCACTGAATGAATGTGAAGCCCAAAATGGCAGCTACTTAATCCTTAGAGCTGCCCATTTTCAGAGTGCCTGCGCAGACTGCAGTTACTCCTCCAAAAGCCTGCTGGATTTGCACACATACACTTACCTCTGTGAAGGGGTCAACGTCTCTGCCTCATTATCTAATATTTAAAAAGGAAATACCCAATTTCTCATGTATAGCAATTAGCATAGTGTCTGGCACAGGGTAAATGCTAGGTACTGTTAACTATTAATATAATTACTATAATTCTGTTCCTTTCCTACATCTCCAATACCCTGAGGGTGGTATATCTCCCTTTGTTATTAGTTTTTGGGAGCCTGAACAACCTTTGCTGATTCCTTTAACCTAGCACACACCCCTGTATATAATCCACCAGTCAAGTCTCTTCATCTGAACCTTTTGGGGCAAATGCTATTTCCTACTATGGTCCTGTTACAGTGGTATTCATATTTTCCTCCATTTTATAATCATAATAAAACTGTATGTTCACTATTAAAATTTTAGAAAATAAAGAAGAAAATAAAAACTAACCAGAATTCTGCCAAAAAGTGATAATCATTATTGATTTATGGTTAATTTACTATTGGTATATGTGAAGAGTAGAGCATTAGATAGTTTGTTGTTGTGTGTCCCCTTTATTTAAATATTCTTCAATTATAATTATAATTTTTAATTTTTAAAAGCCTATTATTCTATGGTATTTATCTTTCTTGTGGCACTTGGATTGTAAATTATTTTCTGAACACAACAGAAATTCATAAAGGTCAATTTATTCTGTCATTCAAATAACTTGGTGCCTTGCATATTAATGTTATTCATTCACTGACACCCAACCCTATCAAAGATGCAAAATCATTTACAGAGAAAAAAATATAGCAAGAGAAGGCACATGTTAAACATATGAGACTGAAAGAGAAAATAAGCATAGTAAAATAAGATGAAGTCAAGAGTGAGGTTAGAATCCAATAATGCATGCTGAGAATCTTACACTGTTATTAGAATTTGGCCACAAACTTGGCTCTAAGCTTTCTACCAGTCCATTCAAAGAGGAGGAATAGTAGTTACTCAATACAGTGTTTTCATAAAAAAAAAGCAATCCAGTTACTCAGGAGTTGTACTGACAGAAAGGCATAAGGTGGTCTTCAACAAGATCTTTACAGTAAAGGTGGTGAGGGGTTTCACAAAGTTGTTTCTCATAAAAACTATCCCTTCCTCAAACACATAAGCTGTAACAAAAAGTTGTAAACACTCAGCCGAGATTGGACGAACTAGTGGACTTTTCTCCAGTTATCAGCAAGAGCGAGAAAGGCCAGGCAGAGTGGTAGTCTTACCAGCTGCCTCTGGTGGTCCAGGGAGACTTCCAACCTGAATATAGGTTTACAAGGGTGAGGTTTTCATGCCCCAAGAAGAGCATTTTGATAGGTCTTAGGTCCCTGCAAAGTAGGGAGCTAAAACTGGGAAATGCTTTATACAGCCATGTATATTTTCTCTGGAAAGAAATTTTAGAAAAACTCTACTACTAGTTTGTTTCTGGAGAGGGCTTTGACTTAAAAGTGAAAATCAAATAAATGAAAAAAATCCTCCTTGGAGAAATAAAATACCATCCAGAGCCAAATGCAAGTATAGAGTCTCAATTTATGGGATCGTAAATTGCACACTTAACACAAAAATGGTTTCCAGACCAGTGAAATCCATGGACCACTTGGCGAAAGACAACACCAAACAAGTCTGTAGGGACCATTCCCTACCAAGGCTCATGGGACACCCACAGAAACAAACAACTTCAGTTAAAGATGAGCTCACAGTAAAAATTTACAAACCATAAAAGAAAATGAGTCACCGTAAGGGAAAGTCAGCAGATATACATATACAGGAAAATATGTGCTCTCGGCCAAACTGAAATATTAGGAAGGGTCTATATAATAACTATGTTTAAATAATTAAAAAATTAAAAGCCATAATAGAAACCATATGAACAATCAGGACACTATTTCTATTTATTTTTGTTTTTTAAATATGTACTCCTTCTATTATTTGGTAAAAGGTAATAAAATACACAGAACGGACACTATCTTTAAATATGAGAACCTAAATAGAACTAACAATTAAATATATAGTTACTGAAGTTAAAAACTCAAAATATGGGTTAAATGTCAAATCAGATATGATTAAAGAGAAGGAAGACCCAAGAAAACACTCCCAGAATTCAGACTTAAAACAATTCTATGACATTAAATCACAGTGAGTTTAACATCATATTTAACTTTACATTGACATGGTGCTTACTTTGAATAGGCAGAGTACTGTGTTGTTTATAAATATCATCTCAATCCTTGTAACATTCCTGTTTTTTAAATGAGTTAACTGAAGTGCAAAGAGTTTGACTCACTCACTGACGCCACACAGCTAGCGAGTGGCAGAGCTGGGCCTGGCACCCAGCGAGCCGTGCTGTCTGACTGGAGCGCAACCCTCCTCAGAGCCTGCTCAGCGTCTGTCTGCCCCTCCTGCTGCAGCATCCCTACCCCCATATAATAAGGTCCTTATATTTCCCAACATGAAAAAGTCCTTTCTTGACCTTATATTCTCTGTCAGCTCCCAAACCTATTATTTGCTCTTTCACACCAACATTTATAAAAGATTTCTACAAAGGCTTTTGACTTGCTTATCTACTATTTTCTCTTCAATCCCCTTCATCTGTCATCTATATAGAAGCACACTCACTATCTTAGAACACTTCTCTGAGCTCCATATTCATACATGTGACTGCCTGTTTGACACCCCAGATTTAACTGACATAAAACTGAACTCTTGATTCCTCATTTTTATTATAAAAATGTAAAAAAGTATGCATGTGAATTATCTCCCCAGAAGATGCTTATTCATGACAAAGAGTAAATGTTACTTTTGTGGCATAAATTACCTTAACCAAGTGAAGTTACATACCAGTAATGGGACAAACACATGTGGTATGACTCGATATGAAGCACTGAAAAGAACACAACTTCTATGATACTTCTGCCAAAACTCCATAATCTGAATCTAATCATAAGGAAACATTGCACAAGCCTAAATTAAGAGACATTTTAAAAAATAAATGGCCTGTGTATTTTTTAAAGATGAAGTCATAAAAGATGAGGAAAGACCTAGGGACTGTTCCAGTTTTAAGGTAATTGAAGAGATTAAATAACTACTACTTGCAATCTATGGTCCTGGATTGAATTCTGGACCAGAAAAAAAAAATTTTTTTTTAGCAATAAAAGATATTAGTGAAACATTTGGTGACATTTGAGTAAGCTATGTAGATTAGATATTATAATAGTACTGTATCGGTGTTAATTTCCTGAATGTGAGCATTGCACTATGGGTATGTAAGAGAATGAATTTGTTTGTGGGAATGACAGAGGTAAAAGACATCATGTCTACAACATTCTCAAATTGTTCAGGAGAGTAACAATATACATACACACATAAATGCATCCAAACACACACACAAAACATGACGAGGCAAAAGCAGTGTTACCAACATTTGAGAAATCTAAGTAAAAGGTACACGGGAGTTTTCTGCATTTTTTGCAACTTCTCTGTAAGTCAGTTGTTCCAAATATTTTGCATGTATACACACACACACTCCCCATGTAGAGCAAACAGTGTAATGAAGTCTCACATACCTATCGCCTAGCTTCAATTACTATCAACCCGTGGCTAATCTCACTTCATATTTCCCTACACATACATGCTCCCCACTGGTACAGTGGTTTAGTACTGTAATATATTTACAAACACTATTTCACTTTGAGCCTCACAGAAATCCTCTAAAGGAAAGGATAGGGATTATCCTCTCCATTAGGTAGACGAGGCAGTTGAGACTGAGTGAGGTTAGGAAACTTGCCCACATCCACACAGACAGTTAGTGACAACTTCAGGACTCAAACACCTTTCTAACTTGGTTTCATTGCTCATTTCACCATGTAACATTATTCTAAAATAATGTTAGGGGCCTTTAGGAGTTTCCTCTCTCTTCCTGAGCCGGTGCCACCATGCCACCATCTTCACCCAACCAGCCCAAGGTGTCTGAGGTTGAAGTCTTGAGGTCTCTAAAGATACAAGGGACTTCCACACCCCAGAATCCCCAGTAGCCCAGATGCTACCTCTACGTGAAGACTACCACGTCTCTCTGCACGTCTGCCTTTCCGGGGAAGATTTCATCATTCTTTCCTAGGTGCTCCTACAACCCTTTGCACAGGCCTTTAGTAAAATAATGTTTTCACTTTGTTACAGTTAGCTGTTTATATGTCTGTCTCTCCAGATAAAATGTGAATAAAACATGATACGGACTTGATAGTGAGTCTATATCTTCATCTGTTAGGGTCCCAGTCCCCAAATTAGTCATTTCAAGCAAGTTTCACAAAGGAACTATTTACAAAGATGCGAACAAGGCTTAGGAAAATGAATGAAATCATATAGTATCCAACCTCTCCTTCTCTCACTCTCCCTGTCCTCCCCACGTTTACCACTTCTAGACCTGATCAATTACTGACACCCTCCTGGAATCAGAGAAAGCCGTGAACAGAGCTACTGACAGCCTTCATGGGTGCAGCTGACCCTTACCAGAAGCCGGAAGGCAAGGGAGCCATTGGTGGAGGTCAGATCCCTAAGGTCCAAAGCAGGGAGCTGAGGGCCAAAAGTGGACAAATGGAGAACGTGCTCACATCTTTGTATCCACAGCACTAACAGAGCACCCAGCACATAGTCAGTGGACAGAAATACTTTTAATTAAATTGCTGAGTCTTAAATATTCCTCACTGATATACCCTAGAAATACAGAAAACTATTTTTATCATTGCTATAGCATATTTACCACCACTTAAACCAGATAAATACAAAAAAATTAAAGTGTTATGTTGTCATGATGAATTTAGATGTCTAAACCAAAACATAAAACTAATTGTTCTGTTTAACAATGTCCTAGTTACACAGTATAACAACACAAGTATTGGTATTGTACGATTATGAACTTATGATTCTTTCCTACCAAACGGATGGAGACAGATCTTGTATACTCCTCAGTATTAGAAAATATATTTTTGTTCTACTTCTCTTGCCCAAATGCTGAAGCTCCTAACGCTATTTAATAGTTAAAACACCACAAGACTTAGAATGGCAAATGCTGCCACTAATGGCAAACATGCACAAATGCATCAGTTACACCACATTTGAAGAAACTAGAGAGGTGGCCCTGGACCTTTCTGCAGTGCCTGCCAAAGCTCGAGAACAGGCGCTGCTGGTGCTCCCGGGTCCCGGAGTCCTTCCTCCCCAGCAGTCGGAGTCTCTGCTTTCTGCTTGGTGACTTCTGCAACACAAATCCTTCCTTCAAAGGCCACAGTATTCATTTCTCTAATTGATCTGTTTAACAGAAAAACCTTGCAGCATTTTCATCATGCACTCAAATTCCTTGAACAACTATTACTAATACACTGAGATTGTGGCTCCAATACCAGACTCACCAGTGACCACCAATTTTCTGGAAATTAACAGCTTAAGCCATAATCGCATAGGTCACTTGGTCCAGAATTTATGCCAGTTGTCCAGATGCAAGCACTGGCAGTACCCCCTTCTCCCATAAAAAGTGTTCTGATTTGGTCAATGAATTATATAATCACCTGACTTAAGGCCCACAATCAGTGCAAGTTTCAAGACTTCTTAGTGTATAGATGACAACACTCCTCAAGTAGCCCCTTTACTAACATGAAAAATCTCAGTATCTACACTACAATTTGTCAATTCATTGCCATATTGCATTAATTTCCTGGGGCTGCTGTAACAAATTACCACAAACTTGGTGGCTTAATACAAGAGAAATGTATTTGCTCATAGTCCGAAGGCTAGAAGTCCAAAATCAAGGTGCAAGTCAGTCTGTGCTCCTTGTAAAGCTCTGGGGGAAAATATTCTCCCAGTTTCTATCAGCTGTTGGCAGTCCTCGGTGTTTCCTGGCGGCAGCCACAGGCCCCAGTCCCTGCCTCTTCTCCTCATGGCCTTCTCCTCTACCGCGTTTCACCTTTGTGAGGCCACTTGTCATTGGACTTAGGTCCCACCGGGATAATGCAACATGATCTCTTCATCTCAAAATCCTTAGCTTAATTACTGAAAGGCTTTTTCCCCCCCAAATATGGCCACATTCCCAGGATTAGGACCCAGACACATCTCTTAGAGGCCACTATGTGATCTACTGTCCATGTTGAAGTTAAGCTTACATTTCCTAACCACCTTTCTGAAAGTATGGAATTTCTTCATTACATTCTCAAAGACTCTGTTGAGTCACTTATACTTGACATAGTTATATCCCAGATGTCCCCACTCTAAACTAAAACCCAACAGAGACAGCCTCCCTAGCCCCTGGCCTGAGAACTCTGCTTTCTATAACCCTGTTTACAGCAGATTAATTCAATTCTTTAGAGAGTCCATCAAAGGAAATAGGGCAAGAGGAGTGAGGCACTTGCCCAGAGTACAAAATTTAAGGGGGTATCAATTTTGAAACCCCCTTAAAATCTGCACCCAAGACAAGTGCCTCACTCGCCTCACCCTAGAGTCTACATCCGCTGTTGCTTTCCTTTTCCAGGAGTCCCAGCGCCTGCATTTGTGGCATTCTCTAACAATGGGCATATCAAATACGTGCTTTCCTTTCCATCCTTAGTATTTCTCAGGATCATACTCTGCATCTTCAGTAGATAAAAATAGAATGTAAATGTTTCAAAAGTTTAAGCTTCCCTCAGTCTCTTCTCTGTCCACGTACCATGGGCCTGCCCCATACTTTCTTCCTATCCTAGAACCCAGAGGAAAAAACAACAGACTTCCTCTTTTTTATATTTTTTTTGGAGTGGCCATCAAACCAGTGAACACCAGAATTTTGTCTGGATTAAAAAGGTGCATTTAAATCAATCAATAAGTAGCTGTTCAGTACCTGTAAATGCCCCTCCCTCCCAAAAAACCACTCAAGATCTCATACCGCTCTTATTTTTCTTCCTATTGGAAAACATGTATGTGTGTACGTGCGTGCACGCGCACACACACACTCACACATCCACCATTCTATCACATTCTGACAAGTCATATTCAAAGCTATGAATATCACAAGCCACCATTCCAAAAGCCTAAGATGACAGGGAATATCTGCCAAGTTAAGCCAGCAGGGTCTGAGAGAGTCTAGCCCCTGAATCCTCGCCTGAAGCCAATTCTTCAAAATATTTCTTCTACAGAATTCCAGCCTATTTCAGCACTGCCCACCTTCACCTCTGAGAATTCTCAAGATTTATGGGATCTTTCCCCAGAGTCTTGATCTGAATCTCTGTGCCTAAATCAGATCCCTTTGCCCACAAAAGTGCAAGTAATTTCCTTTCAAAGTGGGGACTGCACAGCATGAATCTCAAGAGCCCCTAAGGGGAGCCCCACACAGCCCTACAGTGAGTCTCAGGAGGGACATTCTCTTCCTCAGGGTTTGCTTCACTTCATTTTCAGAACAGGATAGAACATCATGGCTGGGCTCCTTCCTGAGCAATTACTACTTCAAAGTCACTGCTGAGGCATGATGTCAAGCCAGAACAAGATAATAAATTGTGTGGAGACAAGTTGAATCTGTTATGGGATGTTCATGTGGTACTTAAGAAGGAGCAAATTTCTTGCCTTGTATTTTTAACCTTAGGCTCAAATATATAAGTCTGGTGGCTATTAACTACCCAAAAATAGCTTATTAGTGGATTGAATCCATGTTATTTTTTTGTTTTCGGCTTGACCTGTTTATTGGTATTTAGTCTTAGCACCCTCAAAGGACATTGTTTTTAAATAACTAACGAAAAATAATTTATCTTTGGTCAAGCTCAAGAAATTCTGTTATAATGTGGTTTACTAAATAAGCCATTGGGTTGAGAATAACCATAAAAATACACTCACAATCATTCACTTTTTGCATCGTTAAACTAGTAGGATGGATGGACTGTCAACCAATAATTTAATGCCTAAGCATGGCAAGATGGTGGTGGAGTAGGTGAAAGTCACACTCACCTCCTCCCAGGACCAAACCAGAATTATGGCTAGCCAGAGCCATGGAGAAGGGCCCACACAGCATCTGACTGTGAAAATCAGCAGAGATTCTGTCCACCAGGGAGAGTTAGGAATCTGCTAGAAATCCAGGTACCCTCTTAAAGAACCAACACACAAAATCTCATTCACGGTCACTTACCCTGGGCTCCAGCAGAGGGAAGGTGGCTCAGAGTGAACTAGAGTCTTACAGGGGGAGACTGGGTTGTGTGGCTTTGGGAGGAGGGCTGAAGGGTTAACTGCCAAGTTCCCTGGGCTGAGCCCCTTTCCCGTACCATCCACAGATGCCATCTTTCCTGGGTTGGGTACTCCCCTCCCTAGGGCATCACCTGGGAGACTGTACTAGTCCACTAGCCCCACCCTTCTTTCTCCCAGTGGCCCCACCCTGCCAAGCTTGCACCCTGTTGAGGAATCTGCTGGCTGTGGCCAGCCTAGGCCCACAATACAGACTTTCTTGAAGGGTTCTTGAGGAAGTCTGGGAAGACTCAGGTGTTACCAGACACACAGAGAGAGAAAACTGAATTGTGTGGCTCTAGAGCAAGGGCCATTTTCCCCCTACATGCCTGCTGGTGCTTTCCTCTCATGGGAAATCCACTAGCCCAACCTCCCAACTCCCAGTGGCCCTGCCCTGCCAAGGTTACACCCTGCAGAGGAGTCAGCTGGCTGCAGCCAGCCTGGACCTATGGTGCAGACTTTCTTGGCAGGCTCTCCAAGAGCTCCAGACAGACTCAGCGGTTGCCAGAGATGCACAGGGAAAGGTTAAGTTGTGTGGTACTAGGGTGAAGGCCATTTTTCTCTCTTTCACCTGATTGGTGCCACTGTGGCTGCACAGAGCCCTCCTTCCACACAGCCAAACCATGGTCTGTTTTAGCCTAATGAACTTTATTGGCTGCTCCCTGACAACTCCCTGAAATGCCACCTCACAACAAAAATCTGTAGGCTCAGGCAGCAGTGGCTGTCCTTGGTGTACACTGAGAGTTTTGCTGAGTGGCCTCAGACCAAGCATTGGCACTGAGTTTGAATCTGTATAAACCTAGTGAACACCACCTGCCCTACCTGGGAACTCACTGAAAACCTACCTCATACAACCCATGTACCACCAGAGGCTTTTTCAGTGACTGAGCCTAACAGGCAGCCAACAGACAGAGGCAGATCTCAGGGTAACCTTGGGCCTTTCTTGATCTGCTCCTGGGCTTGGTGCTGGTGGAAGTCAGCCTTAGTACACAGCTTGGCTCCTCCCACACTCACCCAGGCCTAGCAGATGCAAGTAAATACTGTGGATTACTTTGTATCTCCTAACAGGTAACCCTGAATGGTCACAGGCAGTATCTGACATTGACCTTCACTGGGGTGCCTCCAAGAGGCCCCATAAACAACACATGTAGTAGAAGGCTTCAGACCATATCACAGAATGACCCAGTTAGTTCCACAAGTGGAAACCCCAGCGAAAGATCTAGGCCAGGCATGTCAAACTCATTTTCACTGGGGGCCACATCAGCCTTGCAGTTGCCTTCAAAGGGCCAAATGTAATTTCAACACCTTAACAGTTAAGGAGCAGTTATATTTACAGAGTCTTAAAATTATTTCGGCCCTTTGGAGGCAACCGCGAGGCTGATGTGGCCCCCAGTGAAAATGAGTTTGACACCCCTGATCTAGGCAGTCACCAGATCCTGCAGGGGGTGAAATCTGCTTCACAGAATCAGCCCCTAACCCTACCAACAGCTTGTATACTGTGGTCAAAGGCAGTCCTCACAGTCAGCCAGCCCAAGGGTCAACCCCACCCGTAGACAGGCCAACAGCAAACAAGACTCAACTATAACAAGAGGGCTCACATCACCCGCACAAGGGACAAGCCTGATATGCCTAGTTCAGGTGATTAGGGAAACTGTGCTATTGACCCCATAGGACACCAACTACAGGTCACTATATCAAGACTGTGAGACATATCAGGTCCACCTAATACACAGAAACAAATGCAGAGAAGCAGCCAAAATGGGGAGGCAAAGAAACATGTCCTAAATAAAAGAACAGGAAAAATCCCTTAAAAAAAGAACTAAATAAAATGTAGGCAAGCAATCTACCAAATACAGAGTTCAAAACAATGGTTATAAGGATGTTCAAGGAACTTAAAGAAAAAATGAATGAACTCAGTGAGAACTTCAACAAAGAAGTAGCAAGCATAAATAAGGACATAAAAACCATAAAAAAGAACTATTCAGAAATAAGAAATACTGTATCTGAAATGAAGAATACACTAAAAATAATCAACAGCAGATTAGATGAAACAGAGGATCAAATCAGTGATTTGGAAGACAAGGCAGTAGAAAACAATCACAGCAGTAAAAATAAAAAGAATTTCTTTAATGAGACTATTTTAAGGGACCTCTGGGATGATATTAAGCACAAGATCAGCATTGTAAGAGTACCAAAAGAAGAAAAAATAGAGCAAGGGATTGAGGAACTATTTGAAGAAATAATGACTGAAAAGTTTCCTAATCTGGTGAAGGAAAAAGTCACACAAGTCCAGGAAGTACAGAGTCTCAAATAAGATGAACTCAAAGAGGCCCACATCACAATTAAAATTTCAAAGATTAAAGACAAGACATAATCTAAAAACCAGCAGGACAGAGAGACTGGCATGAAATATACAAAATGATAAAAAAACAAGGACCTACAACCAAGACTATTCTACTCACCAAGTCTATCATTTAAAATTGAAGGAAACATAAAGAGCTTTCAGGACAAAAGAAAGCTAAAGGAGTTCATTACCATGAAACTAGTATTGTAGGAAATGTTAAAGGGACTTTTACAATAATAAAGATAAAAACAGAAATATTGTTATGAAAATGAAATTGCAATAAATACATACCTATCAATAATCACTTTAAATGTAACTGGCTTAAATGCTCCAATCAAAAGACATAGGGTAGCTGAATGGATAAAAAAACAAGACCCATATATGTGCTGTCTACAAGAGACCCACTTCAAGATGAAAGACATACACAGACTGAAAGTAAAGGGATGGAAAAAATATTTCATGCAAATTGAAATAAGAAAATCTGGGGGTAGTAATACTTATATCAGACAAAATAGATCTGAAAACAAAGGCTATAAATACAATCAAAGGACATTACATAATGATAAAAGGATTAATCCAACAAGAGAATATAGTCTTTATAAACACTTATATACCCAATATAGGGAACACCTAAATATATAAAGCAAATCTTGATGGACATAAAAGGAGAGATCTAAAATAATACAGTCATAGTAGAGGACTATAACACCCCATTGACATCAATAGATAGATCTTCCAGAAAGAAAATTAACAAGGAAAGTGTGGCCTAAATGACACTCTACACCAGCGGGATTTAATTGATATTGTCAGAGAATTTCAGCCCAAAGCAGCAGAATATGCATTCTTTTCAAGTACACATGGAACGTTTTCAGGATAGACAATATGTTAAGACACAAAACAAATCTCAATAATTTTAAGAAGATTAAAATCATATCAAGCATCTTTTCTGAGCACGATGGCATGAAACAATAAATCAATTGCAAGAAAAATACTGAAAAACACACAAACATTTCAGCAAGGAGACACTGTGTTACTGAAAAATGAAAGGGTTAACAATGAGATCAAGGAAGAAATAAAAAGATACCTTAAGATAAATGAAAACGGAAACATAACAACCCAAAATCTATGTGACATAGCAAAAGCAGTCTTAAGAGGAAAATTCATAGCATTACAGGCTTATCTCAAGAAACAAACAAAAAATCTCAAACTATCTAACTTTACACCTAAAGGAACTAGATAAAGAACAAGAAAAAGACCAATATGAGTGGGAAAAAAAAGGGAATAATAAAGATCAGAGCAGAAATAAACAGTGTAAAAATACAAAAAAAATCAGTGAAACAAAGAGCTGGCTCTTTGAAAAGATAAACAAAATTAATAAGCCTTTAATCTGACTCATCAAGGAAAAAGAGAGAGGACCCAAATAAATAAAATTACAAATGAAATAGGAAAAGTAGCAATGACACCACAGAAATACAAAGGATTATAAAAAAATATTATGATCTAGTATATGTCAAAAAATTAGACAATCTAGAAGAAATGGATAAATTCCTAGAAACATACACTTTTCCAGAACTCAAGAAAAAACAAAAACAAACCAATTACAACCAACAAAATCAAGAGTAATCAAAAACTTCCAACAAAAAAAAAGTCCTTTACCAGATGGCCTCACTGATGATTTTTACCAAAAATCAAAGAAGAACCAACACCTACCTTTCTCAAACTTCCTGAAAAATTCAAGGGGAAGACTTCCAAACTCAATTCATGAGGTTAGTATTATCCTGACTCTAAAACCAGATGAAGACACTACAAGAAAGAAAATTATAGGCCAGTATTCCTAATGAACATAGATGCAAAAATCCTCAACAAAATGTTAGCAAACCCAAATTCAGCAATACGTTAAAAAGATCATATACTATGATTAAGTGGAATTTATTCCTGGGATGCAGGTTTGGCACAATGTCCACCAATAAATTAGCATGATACACCAAATAAACAAAATAAAAGATAAAAATTATATGATTATATCAATAGATACAGAAAAAGCATTGGACAAAATCCAGCATCTATTTATGATAAAACATCTCAGCAAAATTGAATAAACATACTTCAACACAATAAAGACTATATATGGCAAACCCACAGCCAACAACATACCCAACAAGGAAAAACTAAAGCCTTTCCTTTAATATCACAAACAAGACAGGGATGTCTGCTTTCACCACTCTTATTCAATATACTACTGGAAGTCATAGACACTTCAGTCAAACAAAAAAAAAAGAGAAGGCATCCAAATTGGGAAGAAAGTAGTAGAATGGTCATTTTTTGCTGATGACATGATGCTGTATAAAGAGAACCCCAAAGATTCCACCTAAAAACTCCTTAAACCGATGAATTCAGTAAAGTAGCAGGATACAAGATAAATATTCAGAAATTGGTTGCATTTTTACATACTAATAATGAACTATCAGAAAGGGAAACTAAGAAAATAATCCCATTTACAATTGCTTCAAAAATACCTAAAAATAAATTTAACTGAGGAGGTTAAAAAAAAAACCTGTACTCAAAAAATTATAAGGCACTGTGGAAAAAAA
Source organism: Glossophaga mutica (assembly GCA_039655065.1). NCBI lineage: Eukaryota > Metazoa > Chordata > Mammalia > Chiroptera > Phyllostomidae > Glossophaga > Glossophaga mutica. Next base: position 62,307,733 of record CM077310.1, on the reverse strand, counting down.
TCGAAAATATAAATAAATAGAAGAACATACAATGGATAGGAAGAATTAACATTATAAAAATGTCCACACTACTCGAAGCAATCTATAGATTCAGCACAATTCCTATCAAGATACCAACGGCATATTTTGCAGAATTAGTACAACTATTCCAAAAATGTATGGGGAACCAGAGAAGACCCTGAATAGTCACAGCAATCTTGTGAAAGAAGAACAAAGTTGGAGGAACCATGTTACCTGATACCAAACTATACTATAAGCCCATAGTAATAAAAACAGCATGATAGTGGCATAAAAACAGCTATACAGATCAATGGAACAGAATAGATAGCCCAGAAATAAACCCCCATCTATATGATGAATTAATATTTGACAAAGAGGTAAGAACATACCGTGGGGTAAAGATAGTCTATTCAATAAGTGGTGTTAGGAAAATTGGACAGATACATACAAAAGAATGAAACTAAACCACATGCTTACATCATATACAAGAATAAATTCAAAATGGATTAAGAACTTAAATATAATGCTCACACCATAAAATTCCTAAGAAAACACAGTCAGTAAAATCTCTGATATTTTTCTTAGCAATATTTTTTTCTGATATATCTTGAGCAAGGGAAACAAAATAAAAAATAAACAAATGGAATTATATTGAACTAAAAATGTTTTCCACAGCAAAGGAAACCATCAACAAAACAAAAATACAACCTATTGAATAGAAGATATTTGCCAACGATACATCTAATAAGGGATTAATATACAAAATTTATAAAGAACTTATTGAGCTCAACATTAAAAAAAAAAAAACAATTTAAAAATGAACAGAGGACCTGAATAAACACTTCTCCAAAGAAGACATCCAGATGGCCAATAGACATATGAAAAAATGCTCAATGTCACTAATCACCAGAGAGGTACAAATTGAAACCATAATGAGATATCACCTCACATGTCAGAATGGCTATCATCAATAAATCAATAAACAACAAGTGTTTGCAAGGATATGGAGAAAAGGGAACTGTTGTTGGGAATGTACATTGGTGCGGCCACTATGAAAGGCAGTATGGAGGGTCCTTAAAAAATTAAAAAGGAGCTCAGAAAACTGTACAAGATCAACAGTTAAAATAAAAATTTAAAAAAAAAATTAAAAAGGAGGACTTCTGGCCAAGATGGAAGAGTAAGAAGGTAGATACACTGTGCCTCCTCGCACAACCACAAGAAGGACAACAAATTTAAAAACAAAATACAACTATAACTGACAGAAAATCGAACTGCATTTAAGTCCAACAACCAAGGAGTTAAAGAAAAAACATTGATACAGACTGGTAGGAGGGGCAGGCAGCTGCTGGTGGGGCAGGCAGTCCCACATTTGCTTGCAGATAAACTGGGAGGAACAAGTGGGGATCAAGACAGAGCAACTCAGGGTTCCAGTGCAGGGAAATAAAGCCAAAAAACCTCTAACAAAAAAACCTGTGCAGGTTGAGGTGGCAAAAGAAACTCCCAGCCTCACAGGAGAGTTCCTTGGAAAGACTCACAGAGTCTTAGAACGTACACAAAACCAACCACCTGGGAATCAGCACCAGAAGGGCCCAATTTGCTTGTGGGTAGCAGAGGAAGGGACTGAAAGTGGGCAGAGAGCCGAGCAAGCTGCGCTGTTCCCCCTCCGGCCCATCCCCCACAGCAAAAGTGGTAGCTGGCAGACTCAGCGAGGCAGCGGATTGTGGAGGGGCATGGCACACAAGGCGGCTGGCAGACGGGACGGTCCCAAATTCATGTGCAGAAAAACTGGGCAAAACTGGGGAGCGAGACAGACCATGCAACCCAGGGGCCCAGCATGGAGAAATAAAGCCTCAGAGCACAGATTGAAAACACTTGTGGGGGCTGAGGTGCTAGGAGAGACTCCCAGCCTCACAGGAGAGTTCATTGAAGAGACCCACAGAGTCCTAGACCATACACAAACCCACCCACATGGGAATCAGCACCAGAAGGGCCCAGTTTGCTTGGGGGAAGTGGCAGAAGGTACTGAAATACAGCAGAGAGCAGAGCAAGTGCCATTGTTCCCTCTCAGACCCCACCCCCACATACAGTGTCGCAACCCAGGAACAATGGGTTGACTGGGTTCCCCCACCCTTGTGAACACCTAAGGCTCCACCCCTCACTACGTAACAGGCGCCTCAACACACAAAAAAATGGCCCAAATGAAAGAACAGATCAAAGCTCCAGAGAAAAATACAACTAAGCAACAAAAAGATACCCAACCTATCAGATGCACAGTTAAAAGCACCGGTCATCAAAATGCTCACAGAATTGGTTGATTTTGCTCGCAAATTAGATGGAAAAATGCAGGCTACAATACGTGAAATGAAGGAAGATGCATGGGGAACTGATAGAGATGGAAGGAAAACTAAGACTCAAATCAATGGAGTGGACCAGAAGGAAGAAACAAACAACCAAACAGAAAACGAGGAAGAAACAAGAATTCAAAAAAATGAGGAGAGGCTTAAGAACCTCCGGGACATCGTTAAACGTCCCAACATCCGAATTATAGGGGTCCCAGAAGGGGAAGAAGAAGAGCAACAAGTGGAAAACTTATTTGAACAAATAATAAAGGAGAACTTCCCCAATCTGGAAAAGGAAATAGACTACCAGGAAGTCCAGGAAGCTCAGAGAGTCCCAAAGAAGTTGGACCCAAGGAGGAACACCCCAAGGCACATCATCATTACATTAGCCAAGATTCAAATGAAGCAGAGAATTCTAGAAGCAGCAAGGGAGAAGGGGACAGTCACCTACAAAGGAGTTCCCATCAGACTGTCAGCTGATTTCTCAAAAGAGACCTTCCAGGCAAGAAGGGGCTGGAAAGAAATATTTGAAATCTTGAAAAGCAGGGACCTACATCCAAAATTGCTCTATCCAGCAAGGCTGTCATTTAGAATGGAAGGGAAGATAAAGCACTTCTCAGATAAGGTCAAGTTCAAGGAGTTCATCATCACCAAGCCCTTATTATATGAAATGTTAAAAGGACTTATCTAAGAAAAAGAAGATCAAAAATAGGACAGTGAAAAGACAGCAAACTCACAGCTATTAAGAACCACACCTAAAACAAAAGCAAACTAAGCAAACAGCTAGAACAGGAACAGAACCACAGAAATGGAGATCATATGGAGGGTTAGCAACAGGGGAGTGGGAGGAGGAGAGAGGGGGAAAAGGTACAGAGAATAAGTAGCATAGACGGTGGGTAGAAAATAGACAGGGGGAGGGCAAGAATAGTATGGGAAATGTAGAAGCTAAAGAACTTATGACACATGGACATGAACTAAAGGGAATGTGGGTGGGAGAGGGTGTGTAGGGTGGAGGGGAGTGATGGGGGAGAAATGGGACAACTGTAATAGCATAATCAATAAAATATATTAAAAAATAAAATAAAAAATAAAAAGCATAAATGGAGCACTGGCTGGTGTAGCTCAGTGGAATGAGCAAGAGCTGTGAACCAAAGGGTCGCTAGTTCGATTCCCAGTCAGGGCACATGCCTGGGTTGCAGGTCAGGTCCCCAGTGGGGGCCACGTGAGAGGCAACCACACATTGATGTTTCTCTCCCTGTCTTTCTCCCTCCCTTCCCCTCTTTCTAAAAATAAATAAATAAAATCAATAAAATATTTTTTTAAAAAAGCATAAATGGTAGGTAGAAAATAGACAGGGGGAGGTTAAGAATAGCAATGGGAAATGGAGAAGCCAAAGAACTTATATGTACGACCCATAGACATGAAATAAGGGGAGGGGGGAAATGCAGGTGGGAGAGGTTGTAGGGTGGAGGGGAATAATGGGGGGATGGGATGACTGTAATAGCATAATCAATGTATTTCAAAACAAAAAAATTACAAAAGAACAGCCATATGACTCAGCAATTCCACTTCTGGACAGATATGCATAGAAATCCAAAACACTAATTTGAAAGAATATATGCATCCCTATGCTCACTGCAGCATTATTGACAATAATCAAGATACAGAAGCAATCTGTGTGGATAAAGAATAATGGTACATATATACAATGGAATATTACTTGACCATAAAAAAGAATAAAATCTTACCATTTGCCACAGTATGGATAGACCATCCATCCATACTGTACTAGGTTATATGAAATAACTTAGAGAAAGACAGATACCACATATTTCACTTATAGGTAGAATCTAAGGAATAAAAAGAATAAAGGTTAGATTCTAGTTTTCTAACAATTAGAAGAAAGGGATGTTATAAGAGAGAATTAGTAGGCAGAACCAAAGAGACTAAAAATGAAGAGAAGGAAAGAGGCAAAGGCTAAAAGGACTTCCTTGGCTTTCTTTGTCTTCCTGGGGACAATTGTTACCTTTGCTCTCAATTCCTATTTGAAAAGTGAAAGGAAGCATTCCAGATGAGGCAAAGCAAGGAAAACACTTGTTTGGCAATCATAACTCAATGTAATATTGTTGGTTTGTTCCCCCAAGTTTTCTCTACAATTACTTTGCTAACATACTCGTAGACCCAGGTCTAAATAAGAGGGATTGCACAGTTCTATTAGACTCAGGACACCACACATTTGGATTAAAAAATATGGAGGCACTTCTGCTGCTGTGTATATTTAATGCTCAAACCAGTTTCAGTGTTTTCCATTAGCCCCTGCAGAGCAAGTGCCAGAGCAAGGGTCCCATAAGAGCACAGTCCCCATGGGCCACGGGGCTCTGCTTCCTCCGGTAGCCTGAGCATGTCAGCCTCTGCTATCTGGATACCCACAGCCATCCCCACGATTCAGTTACGACGGCACCGTCTTTGCTCACTGTTACAGTGTTTAAGTTAGAGCTCAGGCAGCAACCCTACCTCTTCTAACACATGAAATTTTTAAAAAGTTGAAATACAATGTGGAGAATATAAAAGAGAGTGGTGTTCTAAGAAAGCTTCAAAAGACATAAACACCTAAAATTTAAAAAATAAATAAATAAAATGAGGTCAAACCAAGGAAAACACATCTAGGGTACTCTTGCATCATTTCTTTCAATAATGATACAGGGAATTTGGGTTGTGTTTGAATTCCAAAGGTAAAATTTCCAGAGAGACTCCCAGGGCCCTACGACTTGGCTGTAGGAGCATGTCCTGATTCAATCCTGTCACCTGGGTGGATGACAGATAATTAAATATTCTGGTGTCAAACAAGCCAACCGGATTAAAGATGCAACTGAACTGCTGATTGGATAAATGGATCTAGACTCAGCAACAGCCATCTGACACCAAGTCCGAGGAGCCATTTGTGAAGGCAAAACCAGAGACAGGTGTCCCATAGCCGCCAATCACTGAGAAAAAGATGGTTTGGCTTCTTCATCTCAGTATTTTTCATACACTGTGTTACACTTTTGAGGTCATAGGAGATAGCAGAGTTTTTTAAATATAATTTTTCTCAATATGTGCTCAATCAAAAATTCCCACATTAATTTTGTGGTTTCTCTTTCATACACAGAGGGTGAAAACAGAAACTGATTTAAGTCCCGTGTGTATTGATCACACTGTGACTTTGCCATTAGAGCTGCAGTTCTCAAAGTGCAGTCTCTGAACCAGCAGATCTGCATCGCCCTGCCAGTTGCTGGCTTCCCCAGAACCACAGACTCAAAAACTCCGGAGGTAAGCTCCAGCAACCTGTATGTAAAGAGCCCTCCAGCCGATTCTGATGCAAGGCCAAGTTTGAGAAAAACACTACCGTTATTTTTTACTGATCATGGGGACTCATTATTATAAATTAAGCAAAAGGAAATTGACTGAATTGCTCATTTGGGGGTCTGTTCTCGCATCTGCTATTGAGCCAGATAGATAATTTTGAAATTTTTGTGTTCTCATGTACCTAAAACATAAACCCACTGAAAACAGAATTCTGAAAGGACAGCTTCCTTGTTGTTTGCCATTCAATTTCTGAAGAAATATTAGATCCCCCCCCCCAAAAAAACAACTTTTCAGCTGAGTTGCTGACATTGTACATTATTCTAAAAGACGCGATGATGGTGCAAAGTTTCACACTCTGGGTGGCATCTGACTAGACTGGGCAACTTAAACTCCCAGAGTAATTAGTGGGCGGTCTGACTCCAAAAAGAGCTGTGATGGAAATCTAAACACAAAGGAATAAACAACTTTTTGTTTAGATGTGAGTGGATGGAAAGATCTGGGAGACCAAAGGAAAGAACAAATAATATGTAGTACCATCAGCATGATCAACTCCTTCCCATCCAGGTCGCTTCCATTTTAAATAAAGCTGTTTTATTCCTGTGTAAACCCTTTAAACTATCTAGAATATCCAAAGGAGAAAAGCAAATAAAGAAGAGGAAGGGTCTTTTTATAAATCTTTGCAACTTAAAAGCATGACTGTAAATAAATGCTCCCTGGAAAATTATTGAGGGTTCACATTCTTTAAAAATAGGCCTAAAAAAAGGAAAACCAAGGGGCCATTTGTGTCTGATAAAATCTGTATCTTTACTTCCTCAAAAAAAAAAAAAAAAAAAAAAGAAAACAAAACAAAAAAACAGTACACTGGGCTTTTAATGAGTGTTGGAAATAAACTTTCCTGACATGAGAGAGTGCAACATTAAGTGAATTTTGTTTTTTTTTTTTTTAAATATTTTATTTATTTATTTATTTTTTCTATCTTCAGAGGGGAAGGGAAGGAGAGAGGGAGAGAAACATCAATGTGCGGTTGCCTCTTGTATGTCCCCTGCCGGGAACTGGCCTGGCAACCCAGGCATGTGCCCTGACTGGGAATCGAACCTCGATCCTCTGGTTCGCAGGCCCGCGCTCAATCCACTGAGCTACACCAGCCAGGGCAACATTAAGTGAATTTTGGACCTCTAAAACTCAGCTACCTCCCTGTGGGATCAGGTTTCCTTCTTTGCTGATACTGATCCGGCAGGAAGGGCCTTGGAATTCCTAGAGCTTCTCTGATAGATTTTTTGATTTCTTTCTCCCTCAGGATCACAAGATGTACACAAGTCTCACATCTTACTTCAGGCTTCTTTGCTACAGTACTTCTCAAGAAGTCTTTCCCTTTCAGTTTAGTATTTGCACAACTTCTGTAATCTGCATCTTCTGTTCTTTAGAAGAAAGTTGAAAGTGCAATTTTGGGGGGGTTATTGCTGGTTTCCAGCAAAACAGTCCCATGAGCAAAAAGGAAGGAAGGGCGGAAAAGAAAAAAAAAGTGGAAGAGGAAGGAAGACTTAGTTAAAATGAGAAGTAGGCAAGTAACTACAGTCTTTACACATAAATCTGGGGCATAAATGAATGACCTGACTTTGGAGAAGCCTCTAAGGGAATACACCCAGAAACTACAGGAAGGCTTCACTGGCCGATTTCTGGGATGTTTCTCAGTGCTGTGGTGAAGAGGTGTTATGTACCTCATAATAAGCACTGCTGTTTTCTAAATAAAAGATACAGTACTTGTGCCTCAAAAATATTTTATGCAATGACTCTTCACTTAGAATGGAATGTGCTGCCACGTCCTCCACTGGGAGACAGGGCTCACAAGGGCTCGAAGCCTCAGTGTAGGAAAATGTCGGGCCAATATTCATTTTGAGTTAATCTAAAGGGCTCAGAGGCAAATACTACTCCAAGGTTTTACATATCCTCATAAAACCCTCTTTTGTTCTGATCCTTTTGAACAGCCAGCACACTACAAAGGCCTTTCTAACCAAAAGTAACTTCCTTCCTCTATTAGGGCAGGGCAAGAAGGGAAACAAAAATGTCGGTGTCTAGATTTGTGTGTCAGATATTTCGAAGCATTCTAATTTCTGTAATACCCTAGGGAAGAAGTGAAAACGGAAACCACGGGATGCTCCATGCCTAGAAGTGTTGCTAGAAAGAACACGGCAGGAGCCAAGCCCAGTCCATCTTCTCCACCCCAATTAAAACTGATTGCAGGAAAGAACCGTAGGAGACACTTAAGGGTGAAATTAGGTGGAGAGGGAGGAGAAGTGAGCTGCTTCATAGAACCAAGGGAGGAGTTTTCAGAAGAGAGGTCATAGTGAGGTCCAGGAATACTGCCACTCAAAAGGACTCTGGACTTGAGAGCATGGGTGAGCTTTGCTATGTCAATTTCAGTCGAGTGGGGAGGACAGGAACCAGGTTTCAAGGGAGTGAGAAGTACACAAGAGAAGAGAAACCAGTGATTGAAGAAGACACTACCAAGAAGCTTGGCAGTGAAACAAAGGAGAGGGAAAGGGAGGTAACTGGACCAGACAGGGTGACATTAGGGAAGGAAAATGCTCATATGCATTTATAGGCAGGAACAAAGGAATAAATAGAAGACAGAAATACAGTTGGAAAACTAATGAAATAAATCTCCAGAGATGGTGGGAAAAGAGAATGATCATTAGCAACGATGAAAAAAACTGGTTTGGGGAAGAAATGAGGATTATTTTCCCCCTCTAAGATAGGAAGGAAAATAAGATGGGTAACTTTGGAAATGGATAATCGGAAACTGAGGCATGAAATGCCTCATAGCTTCTTTTCTGAATACCCTTGGAAGCCAGGCTCTCTGTCGAGAGCAGACATGACTAGTGGAAGTAGGAATAGGAGTAAACTGAGTTTATGTAGAGCTGTATGGACACTCATCTCAAAACAACATATATTTAAAGCTTCTTCCTCCAACCATTACACTTTCTGGAAAAGAACACGTTATTTTTTAATCTTTTTATTGAATTTTTCAATAAAATTGAGGGGGTGACATCAGTTAATAAAATTGTACAGGTTTCAGGTGTACAACTCCATAATACAGCATCTGTATACTGACTGCATTGTGTGTTCACCCTCTAAAATGAGAAGAAAAGTGGGGCTCAACGTGATGAGGAGGGAGGAGCAGAAGTAACACTGATTGGCACCGCTTTGTCTGAAAGAAAAACCATAGTCCGTTGTGACCTCAGATCTGAATGGGACACATATGGTTGTCCCCACAGCTGCTCTCACTGGGGACACAAATAACACCAACCCCTGGTAAGCTGAGGACTGCCTTCACTCTCGGACTCTCTGCCATCACGGGCTGAGAAAACTTGTCATAACCTCACTTCGGGTGTCCCTGGTCTGCTTCCTTGGCTCAAAACAGGGAAACAGAGTGCAGCCCCACGTCTGCATTTACATCCCCTCTGAGGTCCTAACGCCTGGCTTATGCCAAGCCAGGAGGAACACATGCCAAACTCAGCACAGAGCGGAAGGAAGTAAGTCTCAGCACAGCACCAGGTAATACTGCTTTCTGGCTGCTTTCTACAAAGCTCAGAAAACAGTAAGTTCTAAGAAGCTAGGTTTTATTAGAAATGGGAAAATATTCAGCTTACCATATAGACACTGAGTTAATATGTGTAATAATCTTTTATAAAATATTAAACCTAAAATATGTGTGATCACAAAATGTTGGAGTATACCAATACTCAATACTCTATAGCCTAGAACACTGATTATGTTTCCAACAGATAAACTACCACCAAGTAAAGACTGGTGTTTCGAAGTTTGCATACACAGATGAGCTGTGTATATTTTCTAGCTAAGAAGTAATACACTTAGTCACCATTCATCCAATTATTCTTTTCTAAAAATATATTGAGAGGAAAAGCATTTACTAACTCTTGCATAACCAACATAAGCCCATACAGAACAAGATTTAAAGAAACTCAAACACCCAGGTATATTTTGGTACTGAATAAACTAGAATTCAAGTTTAATACTTCTGACTTTAATACTCACTAAGCCTTTTCTTAAGATCAGAAATTACCTAAGGCTTCTATATTATATACACAGAACAAACTTGCTTGATAAGAAAACATATTGCTTTAGCTATCAGGTCTCTAATTACTTCCTTATTTTAATTACTAAGAATTTGTCTATATTTTTCTCCTAATTATAGGAATCTGAATTCTCTGAATCTTCTTTTTTTTTTTTTAAAAGAAAAGTGTGATTTCTTTTTTTTTTTAAGATTTTTTTTTCCTTTTTTTTTAGATTTTATTTATTTATCTTTAGAGGGGAAGGGAAGGAGAGAGGGAGAGAAACATCAATGTGCGGTTGCCTCTTGTATGTCCCCTGACGGGAACTGGCCTGGCAACCCAGGCATGTGCCCTGACTGGGAATCGAACCGAGATCCTTCGGTTCTCAGGCCCGCGCTCAATCCACTGAGCTACACCAGCCAGGGCTGAATCTTCTTTTCTAAGAGAAAATTACTTCCTCTCTGCTCCAAAACCCTGAGTATTTTCTTCCTTGTGACTAGCAGAAGGAAAAAGAAAAAGAAAAACCCCATGGCACATAACTATATTTTCAGGTACAGAACCAGTACCTTCCTCTAGTTCTGTCATGAAAGAGTTCCCTGGCAATTAAGTTACTAACTTTCTTTGAATGACTCCCTCTTTATTTTCAAGTTTTATGTTGCATTGAATAATTTCTTTGCTTGAGACTCTTAGTCCTAAGAGACTTCTTGTACTCTTTTCTAGTTGTACTGAGACATAATTGACACACAGCATTGTACAAGTTTAAGGTGAACAGCAGCATAGTGATTTCACTTAAATATATTGTGAATTGATTAAGACACTTTTTAGTGGGTCAGACCATTTTTTCTAAACATTTTAAGATCAAACCACACCCAAAAAAGTGTTTTTCACTTTCAGTAGTTTCTTCAAATAGCTGCTTAGAAGAAATAATTTAAATCTTCCAGTATTTTCCCATCATCAAATTTGTTGACTATACCCATTTTACACATTAATATATTAAGACAAATTTATTTACTTATTGAAGCAATTTTATTTTTATCTCCATTCATTAAAGTCTTTACCTTATGAGGTAGTTCTAAAAATTATGATTAATATAAATTAATTACATGTAATATAAAACACTTAGGAAAGTGCCTATAAGTAAGCAAGTGTTAAAAATGTTAGCTGCATGGATGGAACTGGAGAGCATTATGCTAAGTGAAATAAGCCAGGCAGTGAAAGACAAATACCATATGATCTCACCTTTAACTGGAACCTAATCAAAAAAACAAACAAGCAAGCAAAATATAACCAGAGACATTGAAATTAAGAACAATCTGACAGTAACCAGAGGGGAGGTGGGAGGGAATAATGGGGGGAAGGAGGAAAGGGTTTTCAGGAACAACTATAAAGGATACATGGACCAAACCAAGGTGGGGGTGGAAGCAAGAGAGGGAGGTGAGGATGGCTGGAGTGGGGGGAAGTGATGAGGGGTAAATGCAGACAACTGTAATTGAACAACAATAAAATAATTTTAAAAAATCATGTGATAGTGAAAGAAAAATAAAAATATTTTAATGCTAAAAAATGTTAGCTGCTATTATCATTTCAGGATTAAGAAAATATTGATTATCTATTCTGATAGTTGGTCTGTATTTTCTGCCTACAAAATCTATGAGATTTTTTTTTCTGAGAAGTCACTTGAATGTCAAATTTTTAAAAGATATTAAACTCCTTGTTTAAAAGTGAGCAGGAATTGTGGCTAACCAAAAATCTCCTATTAAAACTTCAGACATATGTATAGAATAGAACAAACTGCAAGGCTTTACCATAGAGATGTAAACTATAAAGAAACTTTATGTTTGTTATCATTCCCTAAGCGGGTCTCTCAAACTCTAAATTATCAGCTTCTGCTGATGCTTCATCCAACAAAATACTGGTGAGGTCATATTATTCATGAATTTTCCTGAAGTGTGGCTCCAGGAAAACTGTGTGAGTCATAGTCTGCTCTTTTGTAACTGTTACAAGATATGAAATATTTAAAAATTGCAAAAAAAATTGCAGCATTTTACCATACTGTGCTAGATGGTAGAGTCTTTGGAATGTGGAGAGTGGGGAATGAAACCTACCGTAAATGGGGATTGCATGTTTTAGTGTAAAAGTACATGTTTCAGTCAACCTGCAGGCTAATTCCAGGGGCACATCTAGAAAGAAACCGAATAGGTCAAAGAAGCCCAAGTACGCAGTCTGTCACTTTAATGGTGAGAATTTTTTTTCCTATGAAGGTCTACTGACTATATTCAACTAAAGACTTCATGTAAGTTCAAAGCAATTTAATTTTTGAGAGAATAGTAAAATAATCCAATCACTTTGATAATTAAGAACAGATGATGTTGAACCTTAACTAAAAACAGCAATAATCTAAAATATACTCAGAAAGGATGAGAGGATGAAGGAAGGACAAAGGAGACAAAGGGGAGGCTAGAAAAAGAGGAGAGAACAAGTAGTATTTGAATAGGAATATTTCACATAAAAAGAAAGAAAAACTTTAGGAAAGCTAAACAGAGGCAAAGTGATACAGGAGAACAATGAAAAGAGCTCCTTCTGCATTCAAGGAAAAGAAGAAAGAGACTCCGCTGGCTATCGCAAAGCGCCCCTCCGTGGGGTCTCCCGGTGCGTGCACACGAGGACTGTACAGGAGTGCCAGGGTTCCCCACGGCCTCTGGGAGAGGCTGTATTGTCTGACGGGGATGTTGGCCTATCTGACACATGAGATGGAGTATCTTGGTGCAGTTTGCTTTTTAACTTCTTATTTAAGTATAATACACATACAGAAAAGTGTACATGTCATAAGTACATAGATGGTGAATTTTCACAAACCAAATATACGCATGTAACCACCATGCTGATGAAGAAACAAAAAATTCCTAGTACTCTAGAAGTCTCCTAGAATTCTCTTAGTGAATTTTAATTTTTATTTCTCTTACTTTAAGCAAGGGTAAGCTTCTTTTCATAGGTTTAAGAGCTGTGTGCATTTTTGTGATTTTCTGTTTGAATATTTTGCCATTTTTCTACTGAATGAACCACAGGGTGAATTATAGGAAAGCCACAAGGTTTTTAGAAGAATTATACTAGTAGAAACAACGTTAACTGGGACAGAAAAGGATAAAAACATCACAAAATAAAAAGAACTCTAGACCCCAAAACTTCCACAGGCAGGAAGCAGAATAGGAAAAGTACTCAGCTACGCACATGGGCTACATTTTATTCAAAGCGAGGAGTTGAGAGCTCAGCGGGCAGAGTCAGGAGCTGTGCAGAACCATTCCTAGAGTAGTAGGCCTGCGCCCTCATCAAGAACCTGGCAATAGGTGCCCAACAGGTTTTTAGAATTACTGTGTCCTTCCTGTTTTCACCCTTTTTAAATGAGAGCATCTACAGCAGTTAGCTAAATAGTTTGCAAGGCTTTTGATTGAGAGGAATGCTATTAAAGTAGCTGGATGTGAAAAATTGCGCTTAAGAGGCCTTAGCTGCACCCATACTTGACTTAAATAACTTGAACATGAAGCTTAAGCCAAAGCCTGGCACCTTCATGCACAACGTTTTGGGGTTTCACAAGAAGGAATGAGTGCATTTTGCTTATGGTTGGGATGTGGATTATTGTAGCCAGAGAACAAACTGTAGAATATCGCATTTTTGAAAAATGGACAATATTCTTGACCCCACAGACTCTCTTGAGAACTTTTCAATTCTCCCATTAAGAGATAGTCTGTCACCTCCCCTTGAACTTGATTGTGATTTGATGACTGTCTCAATGAACAGAATATAGCAGAAATGACACAAATGGCTTCCAAGGCAAGGTCACTACAAGGAGTACAATTTCCTCCTGGCTCCCGCTCCCGCTCGCTCGCGCGCTCGCTCTCTCTCTCTCTCTCTCTCTCTCTCTCTCTCTCTCTCTCGACACTAGCCTTTGGAACCACCACCATGTAAGAAGTCTGAGGCTGCTGTGCTGTGAGGGAGCACAGACCAGTCAGTCAGTCATGAGGAGAGGTCTCATGCACAGAGGGTGCCTGGCCAGTCCCCTGACGTCCCAACACACTACTGACCCTGCAGCAGCTGACCATCAGACTGCACCACGTCAGACACCATGAGCCAGGGCTGCACAGCCAAGCCACTCCCAAGTCCCCTTCCACAAAAATGATGAGAAATAACAGATGAGTCATTATTTTGAGACATTAAGTTTTGGGGTTATTTGTTACACAGCACTAGATAACTCAAACAGATACTGATTCTTGCTCACAAAATAAGATAATTCCAATTCTCTACTGAATTTAAACTCAACAAGAAACTCAGGAGTGGTGTGTGAAAAACAGCTCAAGTTTTAAAATTCATTCTGGAATGTAAAAGATGTTGGTTAATTGCATACACATCATCTATAATTTAGTTATCTGAGTGCTTTATACTCTAATTTGCAAGAATAAGATATAATGCCTGAGTTTTCTAGCCAACATTTATTTAATTAGTATAAAATTTTAATTTTTCCCACAGAACTAAGCTAAGTTAAAAGAATTTAGTTAGCACAAATTAGAATAATAAATAAGAACAATACCACCAAAAGCACACATATGCTAGGAATAACATTGGAAATACTGTTCTCAGATTTTCAGCAGTTATTTATAAGCTTTGCTCTGAATGAAAATGTTAAAGAAGCCATTTGATAGAAATTATTCCTCAAGTCAAAATAATATTCCTTTTAAGCATAGCTGGCCAATTAAATTTATCTAAAGAAAGTTGGGACTTGATAGCTTTGAAAACACTAATTTCCTCATTTGATATTACCAAAGGCCCAAACATAGTCACTGGATATAATTTCCAATAATTTTATTCTATCATACTTAAAAATAGCACCAAACTCTTTCCTTAACTGATGTAGTAAGCACCAATAAAAATACTGGTTTATATAATTTTGATACAGAAAAAATATCTGAGCTAACTTGTGAGCACAGAAATAGCATTAAATTACTGAGGCAATAATGTGTCACTGGAGCTGTAATTCAATTATAAAAAATTAGTGTTCGACTAACTTTTTAAGTAATGAATGTGGTTTTCTTCTGAAATCCTTTGGAGTTTCAGCACATTTTATGATATTCAATGCATGTTTCCTCTTCCTCATTAGTGGTTTTTATTAATTCTAACAGGAGATTGGGATGTGACTTGTTTTGTTTCAGTTTTTCCCCAAAGACTGAAAAATAATAGGTTCCAGGTACTGCCAAATTTCAAAGACCACCTAGACAAGGCCCGTAAGAAGTAAAAACCACTTTATATAAAACTTAACCCATCACCCCACTGAAGCTGTCAAAAGACTGGGTGTGAAGAGGAAGAGAATGATTTCTTCCGGTCAAGTGGTGGTGTGCTGTGCTTCCTCTAGCAGCCTTATCCTGTCGTTGGGGAGGAGAGGAGGAGGCTCTGCCCAACCCTAGTCCAAGCAGGAGAGGAGCTTCAGTAGGACCACATGGAGAGTTTGGCACAAGCTTAAAGGGTAGCTGAGATGTGCTGCTAGATCCGTCTGACGTGGCAGAGAAGAGAAACAGCTGCACTGGGAGTCCACCACCTTCTGCCAATGAATGGCTGGACACCAGTGCACATGTCTTCCCTTGGGTCAGTGGGGCATCCCAGAGACGAGAGCCAGACAGGATCATTCACACAAGGGGACGTTTCCCCAAGGACTTCTGCTGGGAACAAGCCTAACTCGCCATAGCAAAATGAAACTGGAAGACATGCCTTAGTCATAGGGGCTGAGGGTTAGAAGTGGAAAATGACCAGCCAAGCAAGTCAACAGCCACTTCACTAGAATTCAGTCAGAAGAGCCCAGAGAGATTCTTTAAAAACTCCTGGAAGCCCCCTCATCCCCCAGAACATGAATTGGCTGTGGCAGTTCCAAGAGCACCCACAACATATCTGCTCAGGGATGGACCATCTAGAGCTTTCATGAGCCTCATCTCCCCTTCCTCGGTGGGTCAGACTAGCTGTCCGTAGTGGTAGTCCAGGTAGAGATCAGACAGGAGAGAAAGATGAGAATGGAGAGCGAAAGTGCATTAATTATGCCTTTTTATTTTCTTTATGCCTCACGCTTTGACATCTGGGATGTTGCTGACCCCTGAGACACTGCCCCTCCCAAGGCTAGATAATTCCTAGAGACTTGCCTGGGAGTGTATCTTTCACAGGCAAACCAGCCAGTCCAAAGCCCGTACCCATCACACTCTGAGCCATTATCCCCCTGTTCTAGTCGCCCCAGGACCAAGTACTAACTAGAGACAGCCCTGATACGCCAGAGCCTGCTGAAGTCATTCAAAGCAGCTAATCCTAAACCCATTTGCCCGCCTTGCCCATTCCCATGGAAACCGCAACAGGAGCACTTGCCCAACATTTCCCTCACTCCTTCCACCTCCCACTGACCCTGGTGCTTCTTCATGTGCCTCTGTGTGCCATGTGACACCTCTCACTTCTAGGAAACTAGAAGTAAGATGTGAGGAAATATGTCTCCCTTCATGACAGTCATTTCTTTGCATGACCTACCGTACCTGAGTAAAATAAAATTCAGGCACTCTGTAAACAGGAAGCCACCCCTTTGGAGACATGAAACAGCCCTCAGGGAGGGAGAAGCCTCTCTTCTGAATGAGGTTGGACACTCGATTATTTCACTAGATTGGACAGTTAAATACACACATGAGACTCTTCTTGAAACTAATAGTGACAGAAGATGCTTTGTTCTCAAGAGGTAAGATGGCCCAGCAAAGCTATGAGATCCACCTGAGAGAATGCAAGCTTCTGGGAAGAAGTGGAGTTTGTTACACAAGATTTCTTAAGGTAACCTTCAGTCTGTAATATAAGATTTTAGCCAGAGCCTGCCTAGCCACAGTATTTAGAAAACAGTGTACCTGATCTGTTGCAGCGCCTTTCGGCCACCTTGGTCACCCATGCCCAACTCAGCCAGCGCATCTGTGTACACTCCTTGTTAGCAGAAACAATTCAGAATAATTCATCATGATTCCTTCCTTTCAACCCTCCCCATTCTGCTCTTAACTCATTACCAACTTTAGCTTCCAAGGTTTCTCCTTGCCTTGATCCTCAGATACACATACCTCTCTTCCTTGCTATGATCTTAATGCTCCAGTGTTCTCATTCTCCACTTAAGTCTTCACCTTACCCCTCCAGGATCAAGTTCCATCTCACCCCTCCAGGATCAGAGCCACCCCAGTAAGCCTCAGTTTCTTTCATGGCCAAGGTAACCACTGTTTGGGCAAGACTAACCCAATTATAGTCATATGCCACGTAACGACAGGGATATGTTCTGAGAAATGCACTGTTGGGTGATTCATCATTGTGGGAACATCAGAGTACACATGCACAAACTACTGAAATAGAGGGTGGAGGCTGCAACCAACTAGACTCTATGGCATGGCCTATTGCTCCTAGGCTGCAGACCTGTACAGTGCGTTATTGTACTGAACACTGTATGCGATTGTAACACAGTGGCAAGTTTTTGTGTATCTAAACATACTGAAACATAGAAAGGGTGCAGCCAAAACACAGTATGAAAGATAAGAAATGGTGGACTGTATACGTACGTAGGGCATATGCCATGAACAGAACTGGCAGGATTGGCAATTGCTCTGGGTGAGCCATTGGGTGAGTCGTTAGTGACTGTGAAGACTAAGACATTAGTGTGCACTATTGTAAACTTTAAACACTTAGGCTACACTAAATTTATAAAACAACACTAGATTAAATCAAGCCCAAGAGAAAATTATGCAATCAAAAGACTCAGTAAATATGAGATGTATGAGTCTGCTGCTGGTATAACAGCATACTACTTTACAGAAAACCTTTTTTTTTTTTTTTGTATAAGTAGAAAGAGTATATTCTAAAATAGCAATATAAAGTATAGGACAGCAAATACATAAGTCAATAGCATAGTCATTTTTGTCATTATAAAGTACTGTGTACTGTACACAATTGTATTCCTATACTCTTATATGGCTGGCAGCACAGTGGGTTTACACCAGAATCACCACAAACATGGGAGCAATGCATTGCACTAGGATGTTATCATGTCTACAATGTCACAAGGCCATAGGAATTGTCAGCTCCATTAAAATCTAATAGGACCACCGTCATATATGTGATCCACCATTGACCAGAACATCATTATGTGACAATGACTGACTTCTAATACAGCGTTCCTAAATGTCGCTGGCTGACCTGTATTTGTTTACAGGGAGCAGGAAGCCTGTTCTCTTTTCTCTCCACACACAGCAATTCTGTGCAGACTGCAGGGGGTTCAGAGGCCTCTCAGGTTCACCCAAGGATGAACCATCCAGAATTCCATAGATCCCTTCAGGGTTTCTCAAATTTGGTCAGGATCTCTTTCTGAAAATTTCATTTCCTCCTTTTCAAACAGAAAGAGAGTGCATCTAGAAAAGAGACTGAGAAGGCTCCTTTCTTCCCCTCATCTCAGGAAAGCAAAACTCCCAGGATGACTGAAAAAGTTCTTCCTGAGAAATATGTCTTTTCACTGCATATTGCAAAGTACATCCCTGGACACTCCTCTCCTCCCCAGCCCCTGTCCCCGAAATCTTACTCCTATGTTTATAGCCCGCTCATTTATCTAATTGAAATTATGCAATTCTTTTTCACAGATTCTAACACAATGATACTTAATCATTATTATTAATCACACTAATTATAATATATACTCTTCTTAGGAGCATACAGCATAACACAAGTGGCATGCTTTCTAAAAATATTCTAATTATTTACAAACTATGAATTTTATGTAATCATCATTTATCTCTAAAGGGAATTCTGACATTTCCTGTGCTTGGAAACTGCCCTGCTTGGCAGCTGGTTATCTGATATATCGGGTTAACAAGTTTCTCTTTGACATGTAACAAACTGCAATGATTTCACATTTAGGTATTTCTTCACTTGCTTGATGAGGGCAAAGGACCATATAAAGGCCAACTTAGTGGGTCTGACTACAAAAAAAAAAGGCAATTTTTATGGATAAGCAGAAAGTTAAAAGTTGTCTTTTCTGCCTGTTTTTTTTTTTGTTTATTTGTTTAAATGTCAAGTTTTTCTTTGGAAATACATAAAATATTATCCTAATATCGTTACTGTCCACAGATTTCCTTTATGATGTATTTGTCATCAACTTAATGCTTTGGTTACAATTTCATCTATTTAACACCAAAGATATTAAATAAAGGGCAAAAAGCAACATTTAAGAAAATGGAACTACATCTCCTTAAATCAGGATAGAATAGACTTGAGCTTTCCAATAAAATCATCCCTCAGTTATATTTATAAAAATTCTACATATTCAACTAGTCAATATTTCAGAATACATTGAAAGAAAAGCATAATTCACAGGTCATCAACCTGCCTGGATCTTCAAATACCAAGCCATTGACCATTTGATTTTATGTTACAATAGATTTAGATGTTAAAACAAGAATATTTTTCTTAGCACAGCAAAATACCCCAAATGGTTTCTGTTACCATGTGAGAATTCTTATCTTTATACAGTCATGATTATACAAAGGGTAGTATTTTTTAGGACTTAAACATTTCTTCCTAAAATATATTCTCTCTAAAATTTTTCTTCACATGGACATTTCAATGCTAAGCAGTGACTTACCCGGCTTACATCTGGTCAAGTTCTTGGAGAGGTTCCTCTTTGCTTTGAGGCTGTGTCTGAAACTTGAAATGCACTCAGTTAAGCTGCCTGATGTCAGTGATTGTTTATCCCAGAGGACTCCACAACAGAGTAAAAATGCCAACTTCTTCTTTCTGTAAAATCTTTAAATGATGTTCTTCCTCATTCTTTTTCTCTTCTACACTTCAGGCCACAATTGAAAACCACTCAATCTTGGTTGACTTGTCAAGGAAAAGGTGTAAAAGGTACATATATCAAGCAAATTAGGAATCATCAATTGCAAAATGATATACAAGTTTCTTCAAATAGTTGTAGCTAACCCCATGAGCTCTCTGCTTGTATTTGTCAAAAGAGAAAGTTTTTTTTTCAATGCTGGAATGATCTCAGTGCAGCAAGGGACACTTCTGTTAGCCAGGAGTGAAAGGGAGAGTGATTCTAAAACAAGCTGGAGGGTAACCGGACCCTTTGGCTTTGATAATTAATCCAAAGCCAGTTACAGGAAGTACACTGGTTAGCTAAAGTTAGAGAAACAGTGGCCTCTTATGGAGTCCCAGACGCCACACTGATTGCATTCGGTGTGGTAGCTTGTAGTCTCTTTGACACCAAGTGAAAATACAGAGTGAGAGGGCTACCATAGGAAAGCCCTCTTAGGCCTAATTATTTCATTTTTAGAAATAACATCAAAAAGCTCCCATTCTGTTATTGTCCCATATCCCTTCTTCCCAGCAGTGCTCACCTTCCTTGTCCAGACATTTTAAAGATGCAAACATACACTAATGAGGCTCAACTTTTAAAATGTTAGCATCAACCTGTGAGTTTTGAGTTTCCTAATGTTCCTGGCATCCTCTGTGGTGATATCATAAGCAAACAATCTTACAGTGTTTACTTTAACAACCTAAGATATTGAAAAATATTGTGCAACCGGGGAAAATCTTCCATTTCTCTATGGAGCAGTTTTGCCCACTTCACATATAAAATACAGGCAACGATCACAAACACTGGGGGATGGCGAGAGACGGTGAGAAATTCATAATTTTTTTATGCTGTTTCACTAATGCAAGCACAGCCAAGACAATTAGCGCATGTGGGTCTATCAAAGTCTAATAACAAGCTGATCCTAAAGTAAACCAGACAGACAGGCTGCACCTGACCCTTTTCAGATTTGGTATTTACTGGGGTTTAGGGAACTCTGAAGCTCTGCCAGGCAGACCCTAGTGTCTCACCTGGGATACGGTGAGGGGACATCCAGAACAGAAGTGATGGTAAAAATGAGCAAGACCAGTGAATTTACTCTGGGAGGCGACAAAATATTTGAAGAGCGCTCTGTGACCTTTGAGCAGCATGTACTTGGTGGAAAACAACACACAGCTGAAAGTAAAATAAATGCAAAGATAAACCAAAAAGAGTCCATTTATCAGAAACTTACCTGTCAGAGATCATTCCCATGGTTTTCCATTTAAGTGACAGCACAAGGTTATGTGAAATGACACAGTTAGCAAAAAACTTGGAGTCAGGCCATTTCACCACTCCATGCTGCCTCAAATATGAGGCCCTGTCCTATCGTATTTTCTCATTACTAAGCACAAAGCCAGGAATTACCATGGATCAATATCAAGATTCTAAGATAAATTATTTTATTGGTTTTCAATTATTATTTTTTCAAGGACACACTCTGGTCTTATATCCTAGAAATACTTTATTTGATTAAATATAAATTCATAAAGAATTCTCAACATGCAAATGTTTCATAATGTCACTGGATGGTCAATTTTCATTATTTCTGAATGCCCATTTAGTGAAAACATTTTGCAGTCCTAGCGGCAAACCAAGAGAAATTGTGGCAAAGGTCTCCTTAAAGTGAGCGAACCTAATGAAACGCGTTGGACAAGGAAGCATTGTTTGCCATTGTGACAGGACTGCATTCTTATCTACTTCCGGAGTTGCTTTTGTGTTTATCTGAGCTGTAAACAGCTCCCAAAGGCCAGGCGGCCTGACAGAGGGGCGCCCCGATTTCCTTTCAGTCAGGCTACAGCCCGGCTGTGTTTGGGGGGCATTTTATCTCCTTCGGCTCCAGTCCCTTTCTCTGGCGGACGTCGCCTTTGCCCCCGCCTCTGTGCCAGGTCTCGGTGTCCGTCCCACTCCGCTGGTAGTTTCTAAGTCAGACAGAGAAGGATGCTCTCTCTCTACCTATTACACACTGTTTTATTCTGAAACAGTTATAAAGCACACAGCACATCTAAAGATTTTAAACAGTAGTTGATCTCATTTCTTTTTCTCTTTTGCTTAATATTTTTCTCATTATAAAAGTAATAAAGGCTCATTGTAAAAAATTAGTAAATTCTAGAAAAGCACAAAAGTGATTATAAAAACCAGTCACATACCATTAGCTAGAGATAATCACTCTTAAAGTTTCCTTCTAGTCCCTTTTTCAATTCATATATTTATTTGAAATATCTAGATAGCATTGTAACCTGTTTTCTCCATCTACCTTTATATTTTGAATATTTATGTCCCAGTGTTCTTCAAATGATTTTAATTTCTACAAAATTTTCATAATTTTACTTCTTCCCCCATGGTAGAGCATTTAGATATGTACCAATTTTTTATTATTTTAAATAACATTACTTAGAATATCTTTCTAGATTTTTTTTTTTCCTTTTAGATTTTATTTATTTATCTTTAGATGGGAAGGGAAGGAGAGAGGGAGAGAAACATCAATGTGCGGTTGCCTCTTGTATGTCCCCTGCCGGGAACTGGCCTGGCAACCCAGGCATGTGCTCTGACTGGGAATCGAACCATGATCCTTCGGTTCGCAGGCCCACGCTCAATCCACTGAGCTACACCAGCCAGGGCTCTTTCTAGATATTTTTAAATTGCCTCTCTTCATTAAAATAGCATCCGTACGTAACAAGTTCGGTCACCGGAGCGGTGAGGACTGCCCTCGAATTTTCGTTACAGGAAGGCCCAGGGAGATTCTACTACTTGCCTGAGGCCACAGAACTAGGGACCCTCCTGCTCCACATAACGACATTTCGCTCAAGGACCGACCGCACGTAGGAAGGCGGTCCAGTCAGGCGGTCCATAATGTGGCTGTGAACCCCTATCGCCCAGAGACAGCGGAGGTGTCGTAACGTTGTGTAGCGTAACTCACGTGTCGCAACTCGGAACCTCGCTTTCTTTCCCCACGTGCTGGTGGTGGTGAGGCTGGAGTGAGCGGTCCTGCTGCGCTGCCCGCCTTGTAAAAGCACGGCCCAGTCACAGTAGTCGCTATACCTTCTTGGTTTGTGTGAGTGTGCCTATGACATGTTCCCACGACAACGAAATCACACAGCAGATTTTTCAGAATGTATCCCGTCATTAAGCAGAGCATGACTGTATTTGAAATTTGGATTCTTTGCTGCTTTTTCACTTTCTCCATCTCGCATGCTTAATCAAACACTTAGACTATCCAATTGAATTGCCTCTTTTAAACCCATTTATTTCCGTTTTATACTATTGCCACCTCATTCCAGGCCCTTGCTCGTAGCCACACACCAAAGCCCCTTAGAGGGCCTTCCTGCCTCTGGGACCTCCCTGTTCAGTTCCTGCTCACTACTATCACATGGGTCTCTCTTTATGCCACTATCCTATTCAAAAACTTCACTGACTTCTTAGCAAAACCCGAGATGAAATGTAAACACTTGTGCCTGACTCTCAAAGCCGTGTTTCCCATTCTGTCTTACCTCATCCACTCCCCCTTCTGTCTGCTCACTATCCCCGATTCCTCGCTTCCTGGCTTCCTTACTACTTTAAAGGGTAAATACTTTTCCTTATAGTATTTACCCTGTTCGAATACTCATTCCTCTGTTTCACTCATCACTTCCAATTGTACTCAGTCCTCCAAGGCCAAATTCAAGTCTCATTTACTCCCTGAAAGAGAGTGAGCTTTCCATTGCATTTGGAGGTGGCAAGTTGACTTCAAAGCTCTGCTTTTCCTCTTTTGCTCGGGAGGGTTGGGGAGAAATAATTAATACCGCTGAGCCTATTTCTGCATATGCAAATATAAATGATTATACTGGTATCTGCCCTCTATCAACCTCCCAACATCCCAGGAAGGATTGGATGTATGTCACAAAACTTTGGTGAGCTAAGTACTGGACAAATGGAATTTCCTGTACTTCGAACAACTTCAGTATCCCAGCCTGTACCACATAATGTCACACTGAGTTACGTTCTGTGCTGTCATTCACTCTCATGTTTTATGTGTGCTATTCGTTTTCCTCAGGTTGGCTGTGAAGTCTCTGAATACAATACAGTACCTATATGACTTCTATAATCCCCAGAGCTTAACACTGCACGTTTCTTCAGGAGTGTTAGTCTAATCTGGATGAGTTCTATCTGGTAAGGTCTGGATTTGGGTCACACCGGGATTTAGATATAAATGGATGAGCCCCAGCCTACTGTGTGTCTTCTGGAACAAGAATGTCTTATGCTTGGGAGAGTCCTAGAAGTCTAGGATCAAGGTTAGCGTACGTACGCCTTTGTGAAGTCTATGAAAATGTAGCCTCAGTTTGGATCTTGCCTCTCAGAGATACTCACTGAATGTTCACAGCAACCCTTACTAGGCACACTTACTGGGGTCAGAGAACAGAAGCAGGGATGTCCTGTAAACACGCAGGAGCAATACCCAGACCTTTGGGTATCTTGGTCAGAAAGGTCAGGCTCCCTAATCATGATCTGCTGATGTCTTCTTATAAATTACCCACTTCATCTGAAATTCATTTCTCAGTTTTGTTTATCTAGTAAAAAGAGACCTAACGAACAATTTCCCCCTAATAGGTATACACCTAAAAAAGCCAGTTCTAGGGTTAAGATTAGCATTAGTGACAAAGAATAGGGCTGAGGCCTGAGTTAGATTAGTGCTACATTTAAGTTTAGAGGTAGGGTTATAGTTAGATTTGTGATGAATGTCAGAGTTAAAACGTGGTATAGATTTGGGTGTGTAGATGTAGGTTTACGCTAGAATTAGTGTTAGTATTACACGTAGGTTTCGGGTTGGTGCTGGAGTTAGGGTTAGAAGGCTACAATTTAGGCTTAGAACTAAGGTTGGGGTTAGGTTAGATTTCTGGTTACAAAGGACACTTTTACAAAAAATTGTACGTATTTCAAAAAGTGCTCTTAAAAATTCCACTTTGTATATAGTAAAAGACAACAGGCCTTTTGCATTTTTGCCAAATTTCCCCAGGAGTACCATGCTGTTGGGAAAGAACCTTCATCTACAGCTTACCAAGGTTAAATGCGAGTGTACAATTTTCCATAGTTTATCCGAGTGTCTTGTAAGCCTCTAATTCTGAACAGGCAAGTAACACTTTCAAGTAAACGTTGGTGTTAGCACCCCAGAGTTTAATTTGTAGATTGTATTTAGTTTGCACTGCTCCCTTCACTTCCTGATATGCCCAGCACTCCACATAAGACTTGACACCATTGAAGAAACAAACCACGATCTGAGTCCCACTTACATTTTACCTGAAAACTGTATTTTAAAATAAACACTATATCCTTTGGAAGCACTGGTTATTCATCAAGCACCATAAATGGAAAACAATCTGTTTTAACAGAATCAGACTTCCAAATTGTTAGATATTGCTCACATCTGTATTTCCAGCCCAGGCCTCTTTCTCAAACTACAAACTTGGATTTTCAATGGACAAATGATGTCCCCACATAGCACTTGAACTTTCAACAGGTCCAACAGTGAACCCATTACCTCCATAGGCCTCACCCAACATACCTGCTTCTCCTTTTCCATTCTCTCTAGTGGTCACACCATTTACCAAATGCTCCAAAACAAAAACCTTCACTCAACTCTCTCTCCCTCACCTCCCACTGTCTCATCTTACTGTAAAAACACTTTCAGGTCTCCTCCACGGCACCCCACCATCTTCAGTCGAGCCCTCATCATCTCCCGGCTAAAACATTGCAACAGCCTCTTAAATAACCTTCAAATAATTTTCCTACTTTCAAGTTCTTCCTTATTCAGTCTGTCTCCCAACCTTGTCACCACACTGTGACATCTCTGTCAAGTCATGCACCCACTGAAAATCTTTCCTGAATTCCCTTCCAGGGCCTCTTCTGTGAACCTTTCTCCCTCCTCTCTTCCCCTAGAACTTTCCAGTTCCTTCTTTGCATCCTGTCACACCCTGTACACATCAATGGTTGCGCACTTTATTACACTCATGTCCCTGGAGGAGATAGCAAACTTCTGGATGCTGAGACTCTCATCCATTCCTGCACGCGGGTGCACTGAGCAGTGCCTGCCATGTACTGAGTGCCCACAACATTTTGCTGGAGGAAAAAAGCTATGTAGAGCACTAAATAACTCTCGAAGATCCTTTTTATATATTAGTACACCCAGTCCCAAAATAAAGCTTATGCTGTGTAAAGTTTCTTTAAAAAGCACACCCTGCATCTCAACAGGAAGTTTCAGACCCATAAACAGCTGGCAGGACAAACTAAAGAGTATCCAGTGAATCCCTGGTCATTGCTGCTAACCAGGTGCAGGGAGAGAGTAACGATGGAGACAAAACGGAAACAAAATGTTATTCTTCACTGACGGAAGATTTTTCAAGATGCTTGAAAGCCTCTGGGTGTCAGGGCATGCATATTTCCCTGCACCAGGGTTGGACTTCAGGCACAGAAAAAGACTGTAACAAAAATGAATACAGAAACTGGATCAACACCAAATTTGTGGCCACAGAATGTCCACCACCTACTTTGTCCACTTGTGTCACAGAGAGCTTTGCACATGGCGTGTGCTCAATTTTTACTTGCTATTCATCAAAATATAGACAATATATGTTTTTTTGTAACCTGGCTATCTGTATTGCAACAGAACTAAGCTGGGGGAGGGGGCGGTGTCCCAATTTTAAAATCAAAGAGCCCAGCCGCCCATCTGCATCATAGAGCGGGAGGCCTCACAGCCACAGCCGTGGCTACAGGATGCCTGTACCAGATGCCAGCGCTTGAAGCCTTTGCTCTCAGAGAAAAAAACATGCTGGGTAAATCCAGCAAAGGTGCACATGGTCAGAGGAACTGGAGGGAATGAGGGGTGGGGATGTGGGATCGTGGCCAGATGGTACATAAAAACAGAACTCAGACCCACAATCTCTGTAGCAACCAGTCCAAACAGCCAAAATTTGATGAATACATGCAAGATTTCTTCATGCTTGCCCTGCCACCCACTATGCTTCCAACTCAGGACCAGCCAGAGAAAGCCAGGTCGACTCTCCAATCCATCACACAGGAGGCTTGCCTCCAGTTTCCCCAGGTCAGCAGCTTCCAGGGGGCTGATCTAACGCCTCCTTCCCAGTTTTCTAGGTTTTCTAGTATAAAGCTTTCCCATTCCCTGCCAGCCTCGGAGTCTCTGCCCAACGCAAGTGCTATTGGCTGGACCCTGTGCCATAGTTAAGTTCCGAATAAATAGCCTCTACTTGTTCTCCTTTGGGTGGTCTTCCTGGATTTCAACCCTAGGTGTCTTTGAAACTTTCCAAGAGCCTGCTGTGTGTGATAGAAGGAGGACTTGGCTTGCAGGGAAGACTGAGAGGTGGGATCCGCAGTTGGAAGGGGGGCACTTGTAAGTTCCATGCGAGTAGCTTGGGGTGCAGGTAAAAGGCACAGGGTGATCCCTGTGGCCGGGATCTGGGAGCCCCCAGAGAACAGTGGAGGAGAGGAAGAAATATGCTCAGTAGTAGGCCATGGGTGACCTGTTCAGACAGAGGGGTGTGTGTGGCTTGTGCTAGGCCCCCAGGCGGTGGTGGTGGCAGTGTTGACACAGAAGCCGACCAGCTGTGCAGCAAGGAGGCCCCACGGGGGGGTGGGTTCAGCCTATGGTGCAGTGCACGCTGTTTCCTTGGGAAGACCCCACCGTTCAAGCCCACCACTGTCCTGGCGCTGGAGTGGTAGCTTGTCATCCTAGAGGTAGCCACCCATCTGCCAGTGACAGCTTCAATGACTGGAGCAAGAGGAGAGGCTCTGCAGCCTAGAGAAGCTCGTCAGCAAGGTCTCCAGGTGGAGGAAGTGCCCGAGATGGACCTCGAGGTGGGCAACAGGGTGCGACCCCCAGGGCAATCTGCTGCAGTGAAGCTGCAGCTCCTCTGGCACCACCTGAGAACGGATGACAGCATCCGCACCAGGCAGTCTGAGATGGTGAAGAAGGCGCTGACCCGAGACCCCATTCTGCTTTCTGGGTCTTAGGTGGCCGGTGACCACATTTGGCCTTAACTGGCAAGTGGGCTTTGTTGTGTCTTTGCTGACTTCTGAAACAAAGAGCAAGGACAGTGTAAAGAAAAGAAACTGAGGCGTAGGTAGACACACTACGCCTCCTCTCACAACCAAAATTAAGGACAACAAATATTTAGAAACAAGAAAACAACCAGAACTAATAGAAAATTGAACTGTATGGAAGTCCAACAACCATTCATCCAGACTGGTAAGAGGGGCAGAGTCTCGGCAGGAAAAAGTGGAGGTTCAGACCCAGGAATGCAGGCAGCAGCAGCTGGCAGTTCCCAGGTGCACAGGCAGTGGCTGGCAGACCCCGGGCATGGGGTGGCAACTGTGCAGACCCAGTGAGGCCACACAGGGCGGCTGGCTGACCAGGTGGTCCCACATTCGAATACGCATGCAGATAATCCAGGCGAAGGGGAAGCAGCGGAAGGGACTGGAATCCAGGAGAGAGCGGAGCAGGTGCCATTGTTCCCTCTCAGACCCCGCCCCCACATACACTGTCACAACTCAGCAACTAGGCTGCCCCATACTGGGGAACACCTAAGGCTCCACCCCTCACTGGATAACAGCCGAGTCCAGACCAAAAACAAAACAAAAAAAAAAAACCCCACCAAAAATGGCTCAAACCGGAGAACAAATCAAAGCCTCAGAGCCAATTCCTCTAAGCCATGAAGAGATAGCCAATCTATCAGATGCACAGTTCAAAGCCCTGGTGATCAGGATACTCACAGAATTGGTTGATTTTGCTCACAAATTAGATGAAAAAATGCAGGCTACAATACATGAAATGAAGGAAGACGCATGGGGAACCAATAGAGATGGGAGGAAAACTGGGACTCAAATCAATGGAGTGGACCAGAAGGAAGAAACAAACAACCAAACAGAAAACAAGGAAGAAACAAGAATTCAAAAAAATGAGGAGAGGCTTAGGAACCTCCGGGACATCTTTAAACGTCCCAACATCCGAATTATAGGAGTACCAGAAGGGGAAGAAGAAGAGCAACAAGTGGAAAACTTATTTGAACAAATAATAAAGGAGAACTTCCCCAATCTGGCAAAGGAAATAGACTTCCAGGATGTCCAGGAAGCTCAGAGAGTCCCAAAGAAGTTGGACCCAAGGAGGAATACACCAAGGGACACTGTAATTCCATTAGCCAAGATTAAAATGAAGGAGAGACGTCTAGAAGCAGCAAAGGATAAGGGGACAGTCACCTACAAAGGAGTTCCCATCAGACTGTCAGCTGATTTCTCAAAAGAGACCTTCCAGGCAAGAAGGGGCTGGAAAGAAGTGTTTGAAGTCTTGAAAGGCAGGGACCTACATCCAAAATTGCTCTATCCAGCACAGCTGTCATTTAGAATGGAAGGGAAGATAAAGTGCTTCTCAGGTAAGGTCAAGTTCAAGGAGTTCATCATCAGCAAGCCCTTATTCTATGAAATGTTAAAGGGACTTATCTAGGAAAAGGAAGATTAAAAAATAGGACAGTGAAAAGACAGCAAACTCACAGCTATTAAGAACCACACCTAAAACAAAAGCCAACAATAGAACAGGAACAGAACCACAGTAATGGAGATCATATGGAGAGTTAGCAATAGGGGAGTGGGAGGAGAGAGGGGGAAAGATACAGAGAATAAGTAGCATAGATGGTGGGTAGAAAATAGACAGGGGGAGGGCAAGAATAGTGTGGGAAATGTAGAAGCTAAAGAACTTATGACACATGGACATGAACTAAAGTGGGGGAATGTGGGTGGGAGAGGGTGTACAGGGTGGAGGGGAATGATGGGGGAGAAATGGGGCAACTGTAATAGTATAATCAATAAAATATATTTAAAAAAGAAAAAGAAAAGTAAAGAAACTATCATAGGACCAGAGGGGACAAAACAGCCCGAGAGTGAAAGCAAAATGTGGCTGATTCGGACATTATTAAAGCCAAAGAATGGTGGGTTCTACAAGACGCAGTTATCCGGAATGGTGGCAAGTATGATTTGCTAATGGCTCTTCTTGCTTGTCTTCTTGACAAACCCTTCACACGCTGTATCCACTAACCCATCAGTCGTTGGTTCAGGGCTGATCCCCAGAGGCAGTACTTTTCCAACATTCAGGCCTAACCTCATGCAGATCAGTTGTGCTTCAGCAGCCAGAGAAGGCCCAGGCTTGCTGTTCGAAGCCCTCTGGTGCTGGGAAACCCAGACAGTGAGTGCCTAGGAGATACAAACGGATCACCCACAGCATCTGTCACAGACTATTCCTTGCGCCACTCAGATCCACTCATGCCCAGATTAAGTTCACTCTGTTCTGTCATTGCAGTGGCCAGTCACAATATTTAAATACATAAATGAATAGATTTTTCTTCAAAGCACAATGGGAAGCTTCTTGGGACATGCTACAGAAATTGGTGCTAAAGCCATAATTTGTATTTGACTCTTTCCTCCGACACCCACTCTGGCCTCTCATGCTTGGCCAGCGCTTCCTCTAGGTTGCTCTAGGTCTAGGCTGCTTGCCCAACAGGATAACCTAGACCTTTGTCCCTGAGTGTCTGAGACCCTGGCTACCAGGCCACTGTCATGGAATGGCTGCTGTGGTTGCCCATTATTTGTTTAGAGCACTAGGCATACAGGGATCAATATGCATCCAGGTTAATGCTCAAGTTCAAATGTACTTCTCCCTACCCCATGGCACAGCAGCCGTTCTAGCTCCTCGTGATAATCACCGCATAATTCCTTTCTTTGCCAGATGGTTTACCAGCAAAAGGATCTGAGATTATTGGGTTTACATTATAGCTTAGGTCAACAGAAGCTTTACAGTGTCCCATGTTAGAAGTAACTAACCATCCTACACCTCCTTTCAGGCAAGAAGGGCCTGTATCCCAGTAGATGTAAACGTTTTAGGGACACGATGCACAAATTTCCCAAGCTGGTCACTAGGAGTAATGGCAAGAGGGGCTATGCTTACTCCAACCTCTTGGTTCTCAGACCCACACATTCTAGCTAACTATGAAGAAATAGCACATTATAATGGCTTTTGGTTCAAAATCTGTCATACCTCATCTAGGAGGACAGTTGTCCAGCCCAAAGCTGTAGCCTTTGGTACAGCTTTACCTTCTAATACTCTGTCAGGCCAGCAGCTTCCAAGTGGTGTGTGTATGATGAGCCCAGCAGATCCTGTAGTCATGTACACATTTTCACATGAAGTGGGCCCCTCAGTCTGAGGCAAGGTTAGGTGGGGACTATTGTATGGTATCGCACCCTCTGTGAGAACTCAGTGAGTGGTGCTGGCCAAGATACTGACGTTTTTCTGTTTTGCTTTTATTTCTGAGGGATCACTCCTTTTCTTAGAGTGTATTCCTTACTCCAGGAAAGGGAAACTCATCAGTAGAAAACATATCCATGACAATAGGATGAATTAAGGAGGATGAGAGAGTCCAATAAAATTGCCTGCCATCCAATGGCTGACTAATCACCGTGAGGAATGGAAGTGTATACTGTATGCACTCTGTTATGAGTATATTGAATATGTAACGGGTGTACCAGAACTGGAGCAGCAGTGATCACTAGATCAGCCTGGATGAGAGGGACTCCATGCTGTTGGTCTCAGGCATAGCCTTCATCTCTGCAACTATGCCTGTGGCTTTTATGGGTCAAGTTTATTAGTATATATTCATTCACAACAATCTTTAAAACATTTTTGTGTCTGAAGTCATTTCCCTTTTTTGTTACATATATTATATGTTTACTCCCTGTCTCTTTTTCCTTTCATATACTTTTCTTACTATTTTTTTTTTCACAAACCAGCTGCTGGTTTTGTTCATCTCTGTTGGTAGTTTTCCTCTTGTATCTCATTAGTTTCTGTCTTAGTTTTGTTTCTTTTCCTGATGTTTCTTTGTGTTTGTTTCATTGCTCTTTCTCCAAACTCTTGAGTCGGGCAAGTAGCTCATGATTTTTAGCTTTTTTTATTTCCTTTTAAGCTTATTCCTTTGAATATTTAAGGTTATAATTTTACCTAAAAGTACTTCTTCAGCTTTTCCACACACCTGAACATGTAGTATTTCATTCTTCTATAATTGTAAGTATTTATTAATTTTTTAAAAATCGTGTATTCTTTTTAAAAGGTTTTATTTAGTTATTTGTAGAGAGAGGGGAAGGGAGGGAGAAAGAGAGGGAGAGAAACATCAGTATGTGGTTGCCTCTTGCACAACCCTTACTGAGGACCCAGCCTGCAACCCAGGCATGTGCCCTGACTGGGAATCAAACTGGCAACCCTTTGGTTAGCAGGCCAGCACTCAATCCACTGAGCCACACCAGCCAGGGTGCATTTATTAATATTTTTACTTCCTCTTAAACCAAGACTAATTTAGTAAATTTTCAAACATAATTTTTTAGTTATAATTTTGCTATTAATTTCTAATTTTACTGAATAAACTACAATTTCTGCTTCAATAAATCCTAAGTTGCAAGTCCTCAGGGACACTTCCTGTCCCGATATGTGGCAGACAGGGCAGCATTTCCTTGTTCTCTTCCTGTGTGGGTTCAGCCCTCCCTACCGGGGTTGTGTGAGGGACTCACTCAGGCCTCAGCAGGCTGTAGGGCCAAAGCTCCATGTCCTGTCCCTAGGGCAGTGCTGTGGCATCTAGCAAACCCTTTCATTCTTAGCACCTGAGCATTTCTCTTTCTCTTCTGCAAGCTCAGTCCTATTATAAAAGGGTCATTTGCAATACAGCATTGTGAAGAGTTTAAAGGAGGAGAGTTTTCAGGCTGTTTAGTCTTCTGCATTGCTTATAGCTGGAACAAGTTCAAACAATACAGATGGGTGTAAAACGAGGGTCTGAGGTGGTAGTCTCAGTGTCTAGAGCTAACCTCTGCGAACAGCGTGGTCTCTTTCCCACAAGACTTTTCTCTAAGCAGAGACAGCCCTCTGTGTTCAGGAGAATGAAGACAGGGAGCCTGGGTTCCTAGGCTCAGCTCTGCAATAAACGTACTACCTGTGTGACTTTGAGAAAAACCATTAACATCCATAGTTCTGGTTTTCACCTTTGGGAAACGAAGGGGCCAAGGAGACGCTAAGATGTAGGATTAGTAAGCTCATTTTTTTCTCTGACTTTTTCCTTAATCTGTCCTTTTGGGGTTTCTGTATTTTTTTTCATGGAAGTAGACTGCTAGTAATGTGTAACTTTTCTGTAGTTAAAAAGGAAAGAATAAGAGGATCCAGGCTCTAAGGTCCTTCAAGCACACACACACACAGACACAAAACCCTCTATGCTTGTCTATGTGACCAGTCCTAACAACCTGGGCAAATAACAGTTCCCCAACCTGCCGTGCATCTGGGAGCATCAGCTAAAAGTGCAGATTCATGTTAAAAATCTGCACTTGGTTTTGAAGAAAGAGCCCCTGAGAATTCCAAGAATTCCAAGGAATGCAGAGCACAGCCCTGGCATCGGGACTATGTCCTCACGGGCAGCGCTGGGGACAACACAAGGGCACTGCTTACGTCACCACTGAAACTGTCTGTCATGTGGACATGAGGGCCCCATGCTGACCTTGGACAAGGTCCTTTCCCTCCCTGGGCCTCAGCTGCTGCTTCTGTGAAATAAAGGTTTGGCTTCTCTTCTAACTTGGACATTCTACTCGTTCATAATCCACCTGTGATTCTCCCTTGTAGCAAAACCTGTCCTTCATAGCAGGGCATCCCTTTGTCTAGAACTGGTCCTCTGTACAATCCTGAGGTGATGTTTGTCTCTCAAATGCTGTGCTCCAAGGCCATGGTTCCATGGGCCACCTTGAACCCTTGCTTCTGCCTGAGAGGAAAAGATTTTGTAATCACACTTATTCTGAGGAGGTTGTCTCTCCTTCCAAGGGATGCTTATATTTTCAAAGAAGTCCTCAGGCATGGGCAAAGTTTAACCCCCCCAAAATAAGTTGTTTATGAAATTAAATACTTGCTCAGCTAATATATGGGATACTGGAAGTTTGAGGTGTTGTTGATCTTTATTTCAGACATAATCCTTAAATGACCATTTGTATGTCCTGCAGATAAGGAAAAGCTACTTGCCTATTAATCTTGCATCATTAATTAATTCATTTTACTTTGAATGAATCACAGTCTCCACTCTCTGCACATTTAAGCTAGGCTATACTAAGCTATGTTGTTCTGTAGTTTAAGTGTACTAGATGCATTTTCAGCTTACAATGGCTTCATCAGGATGTCACCCAATCAAAAGTCAAGGAGCATCTGTATTACTTTCTTCCTGCTGTGAACAGATTTAATTATTCCTTTGAGGAGTCTCTGAGTCCCAAATCATTAAATAATTAGTGACCTGAATGAGCAATGTTTTAAGACTCATTTGCTACTTCTTAGACTAGAAAATGAAAGAGGCTCAATTTCCTAATATTTACCAGCCTTAGGGGAAGGACCAAGTTAATCCTGTTAATGACATCACTATAATCAATTACCGAAGAAGGCAAGAATCTCAGCAGTGATTGATGTCTCTCCATTCAGCATATTCCCAGTCAGTGCTTTTTTGTGGAGGCCAGGGGGGTGGTGATGGCAAAAGGCTTGGGCACCTAATCATAGCTGAAATCTGGACTCTGGGTTTGAGGGAACTGGTCCATTTTACACATGAGCAAACTGATTCAGAAAAGTGAACACTCACTAGATATGACCTTTCCTTCCCATTATATCACAGTAACTGCAGGGTGAAGAATAATACATGGCCTTTGAAGTGTCGTCCTGGATGCTAGGAGTATGTATTAAAATCATCTATGGAACTCCAGAACACACATGTGCCTGGATCCCCCCCAGACTTGTCGATCCAAGCATTCAGGGGTGCAATCAAGGAATGTTTGTTTTGTTTCAAGCCCTAAGGATACTTCAGATGAGCGTCTTTGATTAAGAACCGTTGCATTATCATACGCTTTATTCAGACTTCAGTTGTTTGGTTTGCTTGGTTCATGTGTTTGCTTCCCCCTTGAAGTCAGTCCAGTTTCTGTTAACACAGCATGTCTGATGCCAGCGTTTTTCTGCTTCCCCAGGATTATTCTCAATGCTTACTTTGGCCAACTCACCCTCTGTTTCTTCAGGACTGCAGCGTTAGGAAGGCCGCATGCACTGATTTCCCTCGTGGCCTCAACTGATTGCCTTGTCTGTAAACGGATCACGTGACATCGCCGCTGGATTCCAGGATGAAATCCCCGGGCATGCAACTCTGTCCTTGAACAAACTCAGGAAGTGCCATTTCTTTTCGGACTGTAGAATTTGCACCTGGAGTCCGCAGCAGCTAGAGCCTCTGTAAGCCTGCAGTGCCGCCTGCTGGAAGAACTTTTTATTTCATGCAATTTTAGGAAGGTGTGGTTGACCTGGAAAAACAGAAAAATACGAAAGCAGTCAGCCAACCCCTTTCAGGTA